>BSBN01000895.1:10000000-11411673 GCA_027924645.1 Cunninghamia lanceolata | reverse complement strand
GGATGCAATCTCAGTTCTGGAGCTTTCAAAGATCCTGCATCTTCCATTCTTGAACTGGAGGTCATAACCTTTGTCCACCAACTGACCAACACTGAGAAGATTGTGCTTCAAACCTTCAACATATAGTACATTACCGGTTTTGCTCTTTCCATCAAAAGAAATAGTTCCTCTACCTCTGATTCTACCAGCATAATTATCACCAAACTTCACCATTCCTCCTTCATACCTTTCCAAATCTAAGAACTTGTTCTTGTCACCTGTCATATGGTGAGAACATCAACCCAATCATCCTTTTCTTCCAGTTGGGCAGCCAGAGCTCTTTCTACAATCTTATGATTGACAGATTCAGAGGATATTGGATCTTCATCCTTGATGGCAATAAACACCCATTCATTTCTGGATTTGTTTCCTATTTCTGATTCATCATCTATAACTCCTTCATTATCATCTTCTTCATGAACATAATAACAGTTCTTTTGGAACCTTTGTCTGTTAGAATTTGACCTTGCAGATCTTTCCGGACATCTTGAGGCAAAGTGACCAATCTTATTATAGTTGAAGCATTTAAAAGGTAACTTTCCTTCATACTTATCGGATCCTCTTGGCAGTCTTTTTGCAATGAGTGCTTCAAGATGAGTTGTTTCTGCTTCTTCCTCTTCCATGTCTTTCCTTGCTTGATCATACCATGACAGCTTCCTTGAGGAGTTTTCTCCCGGATCAAATCTTTGTTTGCCTTTCACATAGGCATTGGCTTTGAATGCAGATTCATTCTTGGGGGGATCATCTCCAAACTCGGCCATTTCAAATGCAGCCAGTTTGCCAGCCAATTGCTCTCTTGTGACAGTTGTGTGGGCTCTGAATTCATCAATGGCAGCAACCTTGATTTTGTAGGCAGCAGGAAGGGATCTGAGAATTTTGCAAACAATTTCATTTTCATCCAAAACTCCACCAGCATTCCTAATTCCACACACCATCTCATTTACTCTTGGCATAAAGGTAGTGATGTTTTCATTATCTCTTGTCTTCAATCTTTCAAATTTCCCTTTGAGACTTTGCAGCCTTGCACTCTTAACAAACTCATCTCCTTCATGCAGAAGTTCCAGTATAGTCCAGATCTCATAGGCAGTTGGCAGGTCAATAACATTTGAAAGCTCTGAGTCAGTCAAAGTGCTTAGAAGAGCCTCTTTGGTCCACAGATTGTTTTCAGCATCTGTGATTTCATTTAGAGTTGTCGGACCACCCTGTGGAGGTACATATGGTTTTGTGACCATGGACAAGTATGCTTTTCCCATACACTCCAAGTGACATTTTATGCGACCCTTCCAGAGAGAGAAGTTAGTTCCATCAAACTTCAGACTATCCTTCTTATATGATGACATGCTGGATCTCCTCAAGTAGTTAAGCTCCTTTTAGAGGAACTTGGCTCTGATACCAATTGTTAGATCTAGGGCACACAACTGAGAGGGGGGGTGAATCAGTTGTGTAAAAACTTGCTTCCACTTCTAACACTTGATTCTTCTTTGTTAGTTAACAGCATATCAATTAACCATTCATGAAAGTATAAAGCATAAAGCATGAACATAGAGTAGATAAACATCAACACATTAGACACCAAGATTTTGACATGGAAAACCCGGTTAAGGGAAAAACCATGGGGTGATTAATCCAAGAATTATTCTCTGTTAGAAGAATAAAAAAAATGGATGGCACATGCCAATTAGGGCTTACTACCCGAGCACACTGCCTACAAAGAGACACACTGTCTACAAAGTGATTAGAATCACAAACTTGAATTGGAGCTTGACATCTTCATCATGTCTGGATCAGTTCCATTTAAGCCCGAGACACACCTACTCTGCCTTTCGCTCTCTCACTATCCCACTCTTATCCGCTACACACCTCACTTCGAAATGAATTCACAAACCTTTATTTATACAAGGCATCGACCTAGGAACAATCATCTAAGTCGGCAATTATCCACAATATCATTCGCAAGTCAGCAATCATCCACAAGAACATTTACAAGATGAATAACTCATCTGGTCGGCCGGTCTGAGCAAGAACATCTTCATCCAGAAGAATACCTTCAATTCTAGGCTCTAACACTAATGCGAACCGACAACACAACCTTAACATGATCTAAGAACCTTCACAAGCTTGCCTGAATGACCAGGTACATCCGCACTTCCTCTACTTATTAGAATCTCTTCTCTTCTTCATCTAGAACTTCAAGAACACAGTCTACTGCCACTGTCATAATACAAAAGATATTTCTGGACCTCCAAACTATGAACAAACCAAGATAATACATCACAAAGACATCCCAAACACTTCTTCCAATCCGCAGAGTAGGAAAATGCACTTTCGGATCTCACTGGACCTTTTTGTAACACTCTGTCACTCCGGAGCATCTTTCGAAACTGGTTCTACTTGATCGATCACAACTTCTTCAAATCTTTATGTGGACCTCTGAAATCTTAACTGGAACATCTCAAGACTCATATCTACAAACCCTTTAATCCGCATCCTCTGATCCTCAACCTATTGAGTACTTTGGTCTTCTTCTCATCACTGTTCTTCACTGTTCCTGATTGAGACTAATTTTCTCAATATCCTCAGCACTCAGGTCATCCAATCCTTCTTATCAATGCAATATGAGTATGTTGACATCAATGACAACACTGGTTAACCTCATACTTGCAACATGGACAAGTCATGTCTTGGTAGGATATTCATGATTACTACGACTACTTCCCAGGGATTGTAGCAAGACTGATCGGAGATAGCATGGGTTGCCCGTAGGATGAGGTAGGATCATGGAGAGGATGGTGACAGAGGGCACCCGATATGCTTGGGGTGTCTACATACTTTCTCAATTATACCATGATATGCATCAAGTAGTATACCACAGGAGCACGAGCCTATCTGCAAGCATATCACTACTATAGTTTTGGCTATGGAAGCACATAGCGATCACAAGACTGATATGTGTGTTTGGTAGATAGAGGGGAGAGCCATACAACTATGGCTATGCAAATAGGCAACTTTTGACAACACTCGTTGTTTTATTCTGTGAAGATTTAGATAAGACCATTTCAAAGTGGTGATGGCAAAAGTTATAAGATCCATTAATCCTAACACGGTATGGACAAAGTCTCCCTACTGAGGAGTATGGTGGTTGTTGGGTCAGATTATTACTTCTATTCTTTAAGGAATCTGGAGCACTGATAATATGGGCCATGTGGATGACATGGTGTTGTTAAAGGGCCAACAATTACCTCACCTTTGCATTTGATCAAGTCAACACTACGATCTCTTTGAACATTTACTTTTTATGGGGTAGATGTGGTCATCTGGCGACCATATCTAGACTGCGAGCTGTGGGAGGATGAGGCAGATGAGCTAACCTACTGCTTTTAGACGAGATGGTTGATAGGATAGACACGATTCATACTAGAGAGATAGATCATTGGCAGAGTACTGAGACAGTTCAGTCGGAGGCAGGGCATGCCACAGGGGCAGGCTCAGTTTGCATAGACACATGCTGAGAGGGTCAGATGGGGACCGATGGCATCTTATGAGGAGGCCTTAGCAGAGTTTCAGCAGACACCCTATGTCACCTGGGACATGAGGAGGGAGATAGCAGACGCAGGGATGACATAGGATTACGAGGATTCATTTACTGCGCACCCCTTCCTAAGATACTAAGGACCTGGGGTGTTGGTGCCTCACATAGATGAGGCAGACTCAGATGATGAGGGCCAGGTTGGCCAGAGGGGGAGGAGGGGGAGGGGGAGGGGGAGAGGAAGACAGAGAGGTGGCAGAGATGGAGGAGATGATGGAGGAGGAGGAGGAGGAGGTGGAGATGATGGAGGCCAACTTAGACAGAGGTGGAGAGTTGGGGAGGGACAATAGGTACCATAGCAGGCAGTGCCACCACAGGTTGTACAATAGGCACCGTAGGTACAACAGGCACAGATATTGTCACCTCAGCATGTGGCATAGTAGCAGGTGCTCCAGCCACAGGGGCAGGGACAAGCACAGGCAGCCTAGGGTCTTGCACATGCAGATGTCCATGAGAGGACCACAACTACATTAAGAGGGCAGGTTAGATAGCTGTAGGCCCAACTCAAGAGGGTTGAGGCTCGACAAGAGACAGATGTAGAGTACATTGCGGGACTGACTAGGGAGAGAGACATGGCAGACACTCAGATATGAGTTATTCAGGTAGAGAGGGATACTGTAGTGGCAGCCCTGGGGACAGATGCGACGAGTAACTTTTTGGTTGGGCAGGTGCAACGGGCATAGGCACAGTTATTGCAGGCACAAAGGCAGTTAGCGTAGGCACATATAGAGTTGGCACAAGTGCAGGGGTAGCTTGCACAGGCACAGGGTGAGCTTGCCAGGGCACAGGCTTAGACACAGTACTATCAAGGATTATACCATGGTGCGGTGCTGGTTAGTCAGAGGGCCCTGAGCTACAGGAGCCAATCTATGGCCTCTCAGAGGGCAGGTGGGTCAAGATCAGGAGATTCAGTGATGGGCCCACAACAGTCTGGGGCCAGCGGAGGAGGGGCCACTGCTGGGAGCAGTGGTCCACAGCAGCAAGGGTAGTAGAGACTTGCAGACCTTTGACCCTATGTACTTTTTGATGGCTCAGATAGCCGGATAGACTTGTACCATTTTTTGTATTTTGAGACATGTACCATCATCTGTTGGGATGTACTTATTGTATATGACACCGATTCAGAGACAGATATTTTTGATATTTGTACATTTGGACACATTTTTATGATATTTATATGATGATGCAGCTATTTGATGTTTTCTATATGTATGAGTTATGATGTATTTCTATTGTACAATATGATGTATGTGTTTATCTGATGTAGACTTAGATGTTTTACTTGATGCAATGAGATGTTATCTGATGCAGATTTTTGATGTGATGCTATGTGATGCTATATGACCTAATGCAGACTTACATGCTTTACTCGATATGTTTCTAATGTGTGTGAATGAAAATGGTATCTATATGATTATGCAACTTATGTGATGCACTTTATCTATGTTTTTGGTGTTTTTTGTTTTGACACTATATGATGATTGTATATGGATGACCTAATGCACTCTATTA
This sequence comes from Cunninghamia lanceolata, assembly GCA_027924645.1. Classification (NCBI taxonomy): domain Eukaryota; kingdom Viridiplantae; phylum Streptophyta; class Pinopsida; order Cupressales; family Cupressaceae; genus Cunninghamia; species Cunninghamia lanceolata. Next base: position 11,406,536 of record BSBN01000895.1, on the reverse strand, counting down.
TGTATGCAACTAATTTAATCATGTAAATGACTATCTCATATGATATGATATGCAACTATATGCTTTATTTTTGTGATATCCAAATGTACTCTATCGACACACACATGACAGAATGATAGATAAGAGATTGATTGAAAGACTGAGTTGGTCGAAAGACTCACAAGCTTCAATTTGTATTGTTACTTTGCATTGTTTGGATCTTTTATTACATGGGATAAGGATGGATGGATGTATAAATGGGTGTATAATGGATGGATTTGATTTTTGATGTCTTGACGGTGCAAGTATTTTGAAGTGCCTATTTCATCATTGGGCAATTTTTTTTGGGTACTTTTTCTGAAATGTTGTAAGTTAATACAAGCATCTAGGTATAATTGAACCGAGATGACTTGAGTACTGCTTACATGGATTTTAATTTTGCAAGTTAATACAATCATCGAGGTATAATTGAACCGAGATGACCTGAGTACTTCTTGCGTATGACCAAATAAGGATTGCCTCTGTTCATGTTAGACCTTGGATGTCCTCGATGATCTTTTGTCGGTCATGTCGTTAGACAAGGTTTCACATTACTAAAGTTTAATCCACAAACAACAAACAAAGAAAATAATCATGCCCCCATCATAGCATCTCTAGCTTTTGGCATCTTTGAGTAGCATAGAAAGGCATGATAGCATAAATCAAGACTCAGTGTTTTAACCATGTTTCCAATTCACAAAACATTTTTGCATTTAGATGTGTTTGTTTCTTGCCATAATTTGAGTAAAATCATTTAGAAGGCCTTGGGAGTTTTTCTACTTTGTCTTGGATAGGTTAAAATGCCTTGCATCAAAATTTCTGCTTGAAGAGCGGGTTCTGCTTGCACTTGCTTGCTTGGTGAGAGAATTCCACAATCCTTATTGGTGAGACGGATCCTAAGGGATTGACCTAGTGCCTCGGGGGCTCATTGCTAAATTGCCTTGCCTACGTGACGACGCAAAGGCAACGTAGTTTGAGGTAAACCCTAGTGGACCATGGATGGACTAGAGGACGGATGACAAGAAATGGGACAGATGGGATCGTGGGAGCCTCAGGGGCACATTAGAATAATGGCCTTGCCTACGTGATGGCGTAGAGGCAACGTAGTTCACAGACTTGGACCATGGATACCGACGAGAGACACTATGCTAGGTTGACATGATGGATACGATATGGGATAAAACCTTGGTTGAGAAGGCCAACAAAGAGATAGAGTATCAAGCCATGATAGGTTACTGTCACAATTTTATTATGGAACAGATATGGGTCGAATGGGACACGAGGAAGAATGGACACAAGGTGATTGGTTTCCCAAAGATGGAGAAGGTGGTTTATCACAAGTAACACCTGTTTACCAAGTTTTTACCACTTGTTTTTATTTGCATGAAAAGCTAGAAAGTATACATGATGCTTGTTTGCTAGGTTTTCATCATGATACCTATCCAAGGTGCCTGTTTGCCAGGTTTTCACCGAAAGGACAATTTTTTTTGTATTTTTATGCCCCTTACATTGGGGTTCTCCTAGGTATAGAACCGACAAAGATGCATGATGTTGATTGGGTCATGAAACAACTCACCCTCTGATGTTGCTAACTGATATGCCCCCGATCCATAAGCAGCTACAATTACATAAGGCCCAAGCCAGTTGGGTTCAAACTTGCCCTTCTTTTCCCTATCCTGTTGATTGCGGGGATTTTTCACAAGGACTATATCTCCAACTTTGAAGGCTCTTGGGCGAACTCTGTGGTTATAGCTTCTTGACATCATTTGTTGATATGCTTTGAGATGGTCAAAGGCTTTCTGTCTCCTTTCCTCTAGCAACTCTAGTTCTTGCAATCTGGAGACTCTGTACTCTTCATCTGATATGAGACCTTTCAACGACACCCTGAGAGATGGTAATTCAACCTCAATAGGGAGGATAGCTTCTGAGCCATAGAAAAGGGCATAAGGTGTAGCACCTGTGGGAGTGCGTATACTAGTTCTGTAGGCCCATAGAGTGGGATTGAGTTGGATGTGCCAATCACGGTCAGTATTGTTGACTATCTTTTTGAGAAGTTTCAAGATGGTCTTGTTGGATGCTTCAGCTTGACCAATGCCTTGGTGGTAATAGGGTGAGGAGAAATGGTGTTGGATTTTGAATCCGTCAAAGAGTTCTTGGACATCCTAGTTTTTGAAGGGTCTTCCGTTATCCGTGATAATAGATGAAGGAATTCCATATCTACAGATGAGATAATTCAGGATAAATGAGGATATTTGCTTACCTATGACAGTGGTGAGGGGAACGACTTCAATCCACTTGGTAAAGTACTTAGTGGCATTTATGATGAATTTGTGGCTATTGGATGAGGGTGGATGGATCTTTCCCACAAGGTCAAGTCCCCATTGGCAAAAGGGCCAAGGTGTCGTTAAAGGTCTCAACTCTTGAGCTAGTGCATGTATCAGGTTCCCGTGTATTTGGTACTGCTTGCACTTCTTGACAAACTGATATGAATCTATTTCCATGTTCGGCTAGTAATAACCCAAATGCATGAGTTTCTTGGCTAAGGAAGGACCGCTAGTGTGTGTTCTGTAGATCCCTTCGTGCACGTCTTGTAAGGCGGTTATGGATTCTTCTCATTCTAAACAATGGAGTAAAGTACCATCTAGACCACGTCGGTATAGGGTGTCGGCAATAATGGTATAGCGAGAGGTTTGGCATATAAAGGTTCATCGTTGGTTTGAAGATAAGTCAGGTGGGAGAGCGTTGTCCTTGAGGTAAGTGTAAATCTTACCGTACCAAGGTGAATTAGATCCAACTAAAAGGCATATGGTATGGTTCTCAGGAAGCTCATAAGCTGGTTGTCGAATAGTTTCCACTAAGAACTCGTATTGTGACTCATTCTCTGGTATCTCAAGAAGGGAGGCAATGGTCACCATGGCATCTACTACTTTGTTCTCAATCCGAGGTATCTACTCAAAAGAGATGATCATGAAATATTCCTTAAATTCATCGACCGTCCGCTTGTAAGGGACAAGCTTTTCATCTTTGGTTTGGTAATCATCATTGACTTGATTGATTATTAGTTGAGAATCACCATAGACATGTAGCTCTTTGATTTTCCACTCTGTTGCCATCTTGATACCAATGACTAAGGCTTCATATTTAGCTATGTTGTTGGTGCACGGGAATAGCAAACGGTATGACTTCGGTATGGTGTCGCCATGAGGAGTTACAAACAAAATTCCTGCCCCTAATCCATGGTTTGTGTAGGGCCCATCGAAGTAGAGCTTGCAAGAATGTGTTGAGATATTGAATAAGGATTCATCTAGAAACTCAAATTGCATTGGTGTGGTGTCCTGTAGTGGTGCATCTGCTAACTGATCAGCAATGAATTGCTCTTTGACAGCTTTTCTGTCTACATACTCAATGTCGTATTCACTTAGGAATATTACCCATTTAGCTAGGTGACCTGTGAGAGCTGCTTTGCTTAGTAGGTACTTCAGTGGATCTATTTTTGCAATGAGTTTGACTGGGTGTGCAAGCATATAATGTCAGAGTTTTTGGGAAGCAAAAACTACCGCAAGACATGATCTTTCTATCTGAGAGTATTGCAACTCATAGCCCACCAATGTGTGACTGATATAGTAGACGACTCTTTCCTTATTCTCATAATCATGTTGTGCTAGAAGAGCCCCAAGAGCTGTAGGTGTAGCAGATATGTAGAGTATCAATGGTTTCCCTTGGATAGGAGGCATGAGAATAGGTGGATTCATAAGGTACTCTTTTAGTTTGTTGAATTCCTCTTCACATCTCTCATCCCATCTGAATGGAATGTTTTTGTGCAGGAGATGATTGAATGGTTGACACTTGTCTACCAATTGTGATATGAATCTATGGATTGCTTGTAGCTTGCCTTGTAGAGATCTTAGTTGAGTGAGAGTCTTAGGTGGCGGCATGTCCATGATAGCCTTGACTTTGGCGGGGTCCACCTCTATTCCATTTGCTGACACAATAAAGCCTAGAAGCTTGCCTGAGGTGACTCCAAATACACACTTTTTTGGGATCAACCTGACCTTGAATTGCTCGAGTCTCTAAAAGACTTTCTCCAACACATCCAAGTGTGATTCTCTTGTGAGTGACTTTGCTAGGATATCATCTACATAATCTTCCATTGTTACATGCATCATATCATCAAATATGGTAGTCATAGCACGTTGATATGTGGCTCCTACATTCTTTAGACCAAATGGCATGACATTCCAACAGAAAGTGCCCCATGGACAAGTAAAAGCCATCTTATGCTAGTCTTCTGGTGCTATCCTGATCTGGTTGTATCTTGAGAAGCCATCCATGAGAGATAACATGGTATGCCTTGCTGTTAAGTCGACTATGATATCTATATTTGGCAACGAAAAATCATCCTTGCGACAAGCTTTGTTTATATCTCTAAAGTCATTGCATAGTCTGACTCGGCCATCTGGTTTGGACACTGGTACAATGTTGGATATCCACTTCGGGTAGTCTATTGCTCTGATAAATCTCACATCCAACAACTTATTCAATTCTTCTTTGACCAGTAGTACTATGTGCGGATGCATCTTTCTAAGCTTTTGTTTGACTGGTTTCACACCTGGATCTAGTGGAAGATGATGCAGGATCAAGTTTGGGTCTAGACCTGGCATGTCTGCATATGACCAAGTGAAGTTGCCTCTCTTTTTCTTGAAGAATGGTATAAACTTGGTTTTTTCTGGTGGAGTAAGAGATTTAGCAAAGTGAATGATCTTAGTTTGTTCCTCTGTTCCAATGTTAATCAACTCTGTGAGTTCCACAACAATCTGTGACTTCTCCTGGTGCATGTCATTGTGGAGAGTGTCAAGCCTTCCATTGCCAGGTGCCACAGTTGGGTTTTCACCTTCGGATACGTCATTTCTTTTTACTGTTTTAGGATCTGACACTGCCGCGAAATGATTTTCACCATCAGATCCAGTTTTTATTTTGATATTTTTGTGACTAGAAGGCTTAGCACCCTCTCTGAAATAAGCCACGGTATTAAGTTCAATAGCAAAACTAACTTTATGATCTCCTTTGGGTAGGTGGTCCCTAAGTTCCATGTAGTCAATATAGGCATCATCATTTTGGAACATATCTAGTTGAGGAGTTCCTCGTAGATCCCAGTCAATAAGTTCAGGATGCACAAGCGGGAGGGAGTCGGAGGATAGATCTAATTCATTGATTGTTTGAATGGATATGCTAGGAGTATTAGTAGGGGGAGTGTTCAAGATGGTACTTTCCTCCAAATTGTTTATTGCGATAGAACTCGAACCTTCCTCGAAAGTCATATTCTCAGGGATAAGCAAATCACTCTCTAGTGGCCTATTCAGTAGCGTTTGTCCCTCACAGTAGGGGCTAAAAGTTTGAATGGTATCGACCTCTTTGTCATCATAGGAATGCTCTGTTAGCTCATCCCACTCATATTCATTGAAATCTGTGTCACTGCCCACTTGAAGTGTATGGATCATTTCTACAAGACAAGCATTTTCTTTAGTTTTTCCCTTACCTTTATATCCTAGGCCATTTGTATTTCGAGCTAATGAGGATGAAGAAGGTTGAATGGGTTTTATGATACCTTCTTTTCTGAGGCCAATAGGGCCTTGTCCTTCGTAACCCATTCTGTGTAGGATAGCTTCACCTCGCCCATAGAGTTCTGTTGGGAGCCTAGGTGGTTCGTGTTGTATGTTCTCTTCTTCTTTAGTATAAAGCCATTGTAGGACATCTCTTTCTTCAGTTTCATCATATAAGGTCCCCCATTTGACAAAGGGAGTTGTGGGAGGTATAGGAGGAGCATATGGCTTTGGAAAATGCTTGGGTTGACCAAAGGATCTAGGAGATAAAGGCATCTTGGCTAGATTGAGGCTGTGCTCAATGGAGTATTCCCCAACTCCAGTTTCTTTAATGGTAATTTTTTTCTCTTTGGGCCTTGATGAGGAAGCTTCAGAGGTATGGTCTTGCTGTGGGGTAGGGGATGTAGATGCTCTATTGTTTGGTATGATGTAATCAGGTTTTGAAAGGACATAGTTGCAATGCTGAAAGGGGTCTGGGTCACCTTGGATGGTGACTTGCTTTCCATTATGTGGGAATTTTATGCATTGGTGCTAAGTAGAGGGAACAACTTTCATGGCATGAATCCATGGTCTACCTAGGAGAATATTATAGGTGAGCTCCCTATCTAGGACTTGGCACACAACATTTTTTATGATAGGTCCCACTTGTATGGGTAATACCACTGTTCCCTTGGTAGTTCTCTCTTCTTCATCATAGGCTTTGATAGTAATCTTCTTTCTTGGATCCATTGCATTTTCAGAGAACCCCAATGTAAGGACTAGTTTTAATGTGCAAATATTTAAACTGGCTCCCCCATCAATGAGAACCCTCTTGATGCGGTGCTTGTGGATGAAGGCGACAATATGTAGAGGGGTGTTATGGGGTTGGGACACAGAGAGGTCATCCTGCTCAGTAAATGATATGGTACTTGAGGAGGTTAGATTACCTACCATGGCCTAAAACTTCTCTTGGGCCAAGTTAGTGGGGACAGTGGTTTCCACTAAGGCTTTATTGAGAATCTCCTTATGGGAAGGAGATAGACGCAACAACTCCAAGATAGAAATGTGGGCCAGAGTCTTCTGTAGTTGGTCTATGACATTATACTGATGGAAGTTGGATTGAGAAGGTGACGACCTTGGAGGGACGGTATTCAATGTGACTTTACCACTACGGGTAATGATACTACAACCAGTTTTGTTAGGCTCTGATTGTTGATTGGGCATGACCACATTGATTTGTGGGACATGCTCAGAAAGACAGTTGATGGTATAGTCGAATGGCACACTTGCATAGTTGGAATTACTATTCCCACTATTCTGATTTGGCCTGTTACAGTTGTTGTTGTTGTTATTGCCATGGCTATTGTTGCCATTGTTGTTATTGCCATGGTTGTTGTTTCCATTGTTGTTATTGCCATGGTTGTTATTGTTGTTGTACGACCTGTTGTGATTGAGAAGTGGATCCCTATAAGCCACATGTGTCTCATTGGAGGTATGCTGTTGGGTTCCTCCTTGATTTTGATCAAGCACATCTTGGATAACATGTTTGAGATGAATACAATTGTTGGTTGTATGTCCCCTTCCTCTATGATATTCACAATAGTCAGTGTCTTTCCAATAAGGAGGTTTGACTATAGGTTCATAATCACTTGTTGGCAGTAGAGAGATTTTATTGTTAGCCAATAACTTCCGTAATACAGATTCTTGGGACTCACCCAGCGGTGTGAACTTTCATCTTGGATTCGCGCTAAACCACGGTCTTGGCTCTCGAGAGAATGGTTTGTTGGGTGTAACATTGTTTGCTTCTCCTTTGAGAGTGAGTATGGGTTGTTTCTTGGGAGCTGCCACCTTGGTGTCCACTACCCCATCATTGACAACATTTTTATTCTTGGTGCAAAACTTTGATTTGTCAGTGGTATAGTTGGAGGTAGGTGTGTCCTTGTATAAATTGATTTGCCCCTTGGCGATCATAGCCTTTTCGATAAACAATCCCATTTCGATGAATTTTGAAAATGAAGTAGGGCATTGTATTTGTATTTGATAGCCAAGATCGGTGTTGAGGTTATGGACAAACATCTCCATTAGTTGCTTCTCAGGTACATCTTATGAGCACTTGCTTGCTATTTGTCTCCATCGTTGTAGGAAGGTAGCAAATGACTCACCACTCTTTTGTTTGGTGTTGCATAGATCAAGCATAGAGACTTCGTGTTCAATATTGTAAGAGAAGCGAGTGATAAATTTGTTGAATATCTCATCAAAAGTTTTGATGTCTAGTGGAAGCCGTGAGAACCACTCCATAGCTTGACTGCTTAGAGATCTAGGGAATAGTCTCATTAAGTAAGTCTCATTGTGAGCTACTTCTAAACATGCTGCGTTGAATTCCCTAATGTGATCTCTAAGGTCCCCTTTTCCTTTGTACTTGTCAAACTTAGGAACTTCGAATTGATAGGGGAACAATTTCATGATCAAACTTTTATCAAAGGGGTACGGTGCAATATCTTCCAAAGAGTAGTTTTTAGTGTTTGTAGCCATCTTGAGATCTGACATTTGTTGTTTTAGACTCTTGAGTTGCTTCCTCATTTCTTCCATAGGAGCATTTGAGTCTATGGCTTTCTTTCCTTTATCATCTGTGTTTGGGTTTGTGGGGTTCTTTCCCTTTTCATGATCATCCTCTATGTTTTCTAGGATTGTGCTTATATCAAAATCCGTGGGGAGTTTAATTCCAAGATTAGCAAGATGATAGAAATACTTGTGAGGGTCTGCATGGAGCACTTTCTCTAGTAAGCGTTGGAATTTCTGATCTTGGATGCTTCCTTGATAGTCTTCGTTAGAGATTTCCTCATCACTATCGTGAGGTATGATGATGTGGTTGGATGATTCGGCCATTTCAAGTTGCTTTTTGTATTGAGATCTAGTAAGAACCATGCAAGGTGACGTGGGATGAGGTGGAATGGGACTAGAGATTTTGGCGAGGTGCCGATGGAGACTGCTGAGAATAGGATACTTATCACAAGATTTGGACAAAGGACTTTCTCGATCAATGATTCCAAGTAAGACGACTGATGCAAGACAGTAGCCACTAGTAAGGGTACTCGATACCTGTCTTGCTGTGTAGGGACTAGCCATGCACCAAGACCTACTAGCAAAGTTTTGTGACTAACTAGGTTTACTTGAATCCACAAGTGATAGGAAAAAGGGGCCTATGCTGACCTGATATGGGATAGTTTTGACTTTGGACTAGAAAAGACCTGATAGAAGATGAATGGGATGACCAATGAAAGAGATATTTTGACGCGAAATGGACGAAAAATTGACTGCAAGGTAAGACCTGATCTCTGATTTTGGGACTAGACTGAAATGGGTACCCAGAACTAGTGAAATTTTTCTCTTGAAAACTATGCAAGTGCTCACTGTCATGTATGCGTCGATACAGATGTGTTGTGAAAATGGATAAATGCGCTGGAAGTCTGGATATATGCGCTGTACTGGTAAAATGCAAATGCACAGTAACAAACAATGAAAGCGTTATAGGTCTAAACAAATGCGCCGTAGGTCGACACAGATGCGCAGGGACAGAGGACGAATGCGCCGCTCTGGCTTTTTTAGTGTTTTTGCAATTTTTGGAATTTTTCTAATGTTTTTGGTACTTTGGTTGCAAGAAGGTCTCTTTGATCTGATTTTCTGAAATTACAGCAAGAAGACATAGCAAACACAAAGAATTTTTATGGTTTTTTTATTTTTTTGTGATTTTTTGACTCCTTTTGGACTAAAAGGAAAGAACAAGTACAAATCCTAGGCTTCAAATGGATAACAAGGGTTTTTGGCCACTAGAACAAAGGTGTTTAATGAAGGCAACCGTTCGAGTGGTTATACATGCGGTAGCACTACTCTCCGTTATGGAGTCTCCCAGCCTACAAGGGTTGCGCCTTGGAGGGTTTTAGGGGAGGTTGGCTGTCGGTATAACACAACTTCACTCATTGTTTGAAGCTTTCACTCCAAACACAATTTATTTATGGTGGCTTGGAAGGGCTTGGCATCTAGCCTGTTATCACTTAGGGTCATTCCTACTTGGATGAATGGTATCCAAGAGCAGGCCCCTCTAAAAGAAAAATGCATGCGAAAATGATATGTCTAGCATTTTGATCACCCAAGATAGGGGAGAGCATAGACCTGGTATCATTCCTAAAACATAGAATACAGTTTTTCTTTTCCCCTAGTTAAAATGAAAAAAAGTAGATGAGCTATCTACTTGGGCAAGCACAGAACTTTGAAGTGATAACAAGATAGCAATGGTCCAGTTTTAACCAACATAGCAATGATGAATTCAATTTTTAACCATGTAGCACAAATTGTTAACTTTGAAGTGATGGTCAATCGAGATAGCAATGGTTTAGTTTTAATCCAAAAAGCAATGATGAGTTTAGTTTTATACCACGATAGCACAAGTTGTTAACTTTGAAGTGATGGTCAATCGAGATAGCAATGGTTCAGTTTTAACCCAGAAAGCAATGATGAGTTCAGTTTTATCTAGATAGCAATAAATTTGAAAAGATAGCAATGTTGCAATGCAAGATAGGAATGATTCAATTACCACTTTCCTAGTTAAAACTACGTGAGATTTGCATGAGCATCTGTTTTACTATCCTTTTAGAAATTGAAGTGTGAGCTAACAAGTGCAACTATATGAAACTAAACCAGAACCTAGCCTGCAAAACAGATCAAGAGAGTTCCTACAAAAGACGTTAGCATTAGCAAAAATCTTCCTAAAAAACCCTAAAATCTCTACCTACAATAGAAGCGCCGCTTCAAAGACTGATTGCATAGAAATAGTCAACAGAAGCACTGCATAACATATGCACTGAGACAGATTAAAAGCACAGAAATAAAGTGTATATGCATTGATATTATGTATGCCCCGTCTCAGAGTGAAAAAGCGTTGTAATAGAGTGTATATGCGTTGTATTAATGAAAGTGCCATAACAGATAGCAGATACGCTAAAATAGTGAGTATATGCACTACAAAAATGAAAGCACCGTGACAGGTAACAGATGCGTGTTAGGAAGTGGCGGATGCACTATTTCCTCCTATGTACGGCTTTCTAAAACACAAAAACTCAGTTTTTGGTTTAAATTTGGGGCTAGGCCCCACGGTGGGCACCAAAAATGTTAGGGGAAATTTGGATAAACAATGAATATGCAATAATATCAAATATCAAATACCCAAAACTTTAATGAAATAGTGAACTAAGGAAATTCAATAACAATGATCAAATAACAAAGCAAACCTTCCTTAGATCGAAACTTTCATTGGTTGCATATCAAAAATCGTCCTTGCGTGTATAAGAAAGGGCCGTTAGAGAGTACACTTCTTTGCTTTGTTCAAGAATGTCGATTGAGAATGGTGGTGATAATATCACAATGAAGAGGAGCTTCACAACGATGGTAGTAGTGCGTAGTGCGTAGTAAAAAGTGTGATCACAAGCAATGAAGGAATTGGTGTCAAAGGTGCGCTGTAATTCCTACAGAGTAACAATACTTAAAGCTTGGATGAATGAAATGGAAGAATGAGGTTGCTTTTATAGACTTGGGAGAAATAAGATCAACGGTATAGAAAGAATGAGAAGATCAACGGTTGAGAATAGATGAGGAACGTGCAACGAATAAGAAGAAGACAAGTGTCACACAAAAGCTATTTTATTTGAGTTAACTACTTTCTTTTCTAAAGATAAGACATGCTTTTCATAAATTAGAAAGATTTTTTCTAATTTAAGAGATATTGATAAAAACAAAGTTGATTGAATAGATAACTCAACTTGAGATTTGCTTTTGCATGATTTGAGAGAAATTAAATAATAAATTATTTAATTTTGTGTGCATGGAGAAGAAGACTTATTTTTAGAAGATTTGGAAGATATTTAAATAATTTGAAGATAAGAAAGCAAATTAAATAAATAAATTTATTTAATTGTTGTGCATGACTTGGAAGAATAAATAAAATATTTGGTTGTATTTTATTTTTGGAGATTTGAGAGGATTTAAATAAATTTGTTTTGATTTATTCAAATTTGGAAGAATGGATTTGATTTAATTAAATAATTGGGAATTATTTAATTGTTTGGAAGAACTTAATTAAATAAAGGATTTTATTTAATTTTGTCTTTAGAAGAGATAATTAAATATTTTGATATTTAATTAATTTACAGGAATCTGAATTGAATAAATAAATTTGTTCATTTATTTATTGATAGAGGAATTAGAAGGGAATAAATATTAAGAATATTTATTTAGACTGAATCGTGTCATTTTAAGGCGTATACAGTCTGAAATATGAACCTGTTGTTAGAGGTGTTGTACAAATGGATGAAATTGAAGTGAGTACAGTTGGAATGTTCAAAAATTTAGGCCTTATTTTGCATGTATGTCCAAACTCTATTATATATCAGGACATTTATGTCATTGATCTACCATCTACCTTTGTTTTTTTCTTATCCAGAGATTTTACAAGGTTAGGAGGATATTTATCATCTGATTGGACACATTTATTCTTCAGAACTAGATATGGAACCAAGGTTACAATCAACTATGAACCATTAGCCAAAGATCACCTGGAGCCTTACACACCCAGTTCCATAAATGCCAACCTTTCCATTTTTGATTAAGAAGATCTGATTCCTATCCAGGACCCAAGTACACCTTTAGAGGGAATTTCAGATATAGTTTTAGATCAATGGGCAACAAAGAACATTGAAACAAATCCATTTGAGCAAATGGATGAGATGGGCCTTGGTGTGTATATGATTCAAGAGAATAATACAATTATTCCAAATCTAATTAAAGAAGAAAAACAATAAATTCTAGAATCTGAAAATGATGTTTGGGAACTATATTTTGATGGTTCTAAAAGCAAGGTAGGAGCTGGAGGAGGAGTTGTTTTAGTTTCTCCCATAGGTGAGAAATATTATTCATCTTCAGATTTGCTTTCAACTATTCTAACAACTCAGTTGAATATGAGGCTTTAGTTCATGGGCTAGAATGGGCAAGAAAAAGAAAAATCAAGTGTTTAAAAGTTTTTGGAGACAGTGAGTTAGTTGTTAAACAAGTCAGAAACCTTGCTGCTATAAAAAATGACTTCTTGAAGTTATATAAATATAGAGTTTGGGACATGATAGAAGAATTTGATGTATTTAATCTGATATCTATACCTAGAACTGATAACAAGCAAGCTGACAGATTAGCTACCATAGGAGCTGAATATGATATTCCTGCTAAAATAAAGAATATTCACTCTCCTTTATATGTCAAAGTTGATGTTAGACCATCCATCCCAGATAATAATTTCAGTTGGCAAGTGTTTGATAGTGATGAACATATTGTAAATTTCTTAGTGGAACAGGCTAAATTTTTTGCAGGTAATCAATAGAAATTTGTATAGTAATATGATGATCAAATACTCCAGTTAAGATCAAACAAGCTACCTAAGGGCTTAGTGACCTTGGAATCTATCTTTAATACTGATGATCAGGTAAGAAAAGACAAGGCCAGCTTGTTAGTAAAGCAAGAGCATTATGAACCCATTGAGATTTTTAAAGGAAAGTTACTCAAGCTGGGAAAGATATGTACAAAAGAAGAACAACAAGCATTCATCCAGCTTTGTCAAGAGTTTACTGACATTTTTGCATGGGAATATGGAGATCTGAAAGGTTTCAACCCTGAGTTAGTTCAACACACAATAAAGCTAGAACCCAAAGCTAAACTTGTCAGACAGAAGCAAAGGCCACTAAATCCTAAGCTAGAAGTGCATATGAAGACAAAACTAAATAAACTCATTGAAGGTAATATCATTTTCCCTATCAAACATACTTCATGGCTTTCTAACTTAGTTCCTGTTAGAAAAAAGAATGGAGAAATCTGATTATGTGTTGATTTCTGAGATTTAAATAGAGCATCTTTAAAGGATCATTATCCTTTACCATCTATGGAACATATATTACAGGTTGTTTTTGGATTAGAAAGATTCTCTTTATTGGATGGCTATTCAGGTTATAACCAAATTCTTGTAAAAGAAGAAGATTAGTACAATACAACTTTTACTACAAAATGGGGCACACTAGCATACAGAAAGATGCCATTTGGCTTATCAAATGCAGGTGCAACATTTCAGAGAGCAATGGACATGGCCTTTCAAGGTCTAATTAATAAAATTGTGCTTGTTTACTTAGATGATGTGACTATTTTTTCTAAAAAAATTGAAGATCATTTTCATCATTTAAGACTAATCTTTGAAAGATGTAGAGAATTTGGGCTATCACTAAACTCAAAGAAGAGTATTTCTCTGTTCATGAAGGCAAACTGTTGGGACACATAGTGTTTAAAGATGGAATATCAATTGATCCTGAAATAATCACTGCAATATTGGCATTGCCTCTTCCTACACATCAGAAAGGCTTACAGAGCTTTCTAGGAAAAATTAACTTTGTAAGAAGGTTTATTCCTAACATAGCAGTACTTTTACAACCTCTTACAACAATGCTAGAAGAAGAATATTCTTTTCAGTTGGACCAAAGAAGGAAAGCAAAGATTTGAAGAAATAAAGAAGGCACTTGTTGCTACTCCCACTCTAATAAATTCAAATTTTGATAAAGAATTCATTTTATATGCATTTGGCAGTGTGGATACTATATCAGCTATGCTTTGTCAGTAGAACAATGAAGGAATGGAACAGCTTGTGGCATTTTTCAGCCAAGTTCTGCATGACTATGAGGTAAGATATTCTTTTGTTGAAAAGCATATATTAGCTGTTATCAGGAGCCTAAAGAAATTCAAACATATGCTTTCAAATAATAGAATTCAGTTAATGGTTGCTCACCCCACAGTGAAACAATTTTTGTGAAGGATTTAAATGATAAGAGAGTAGGGTGGATAACCAAGGTCATGGAATATGACATACAAGTTAAGGTCACCAAGTTGGTCTGAGGCAAAGGACTATGTGAACAACTTGCAGAAAATGAAGGATACAGTAAAGAACTAGGAGAGGTTGAGACAGTGCCTCAAAATAATGAAACAACTCCTGTCCTAGACCCCCCTACAAGTTGGGTGCATGATATGAACCATTATCTGCACACTGGTGATTGTCCACAAGGCCTGGACAAATCTAAAAGAAGATATTATAGATTATAGGCAATTCCTTATGCTGTAATTGATGGGATTATGTACAAAAGAGACTTTAACAATGTTTTGCTAAGATGTGTACATCCAGATCAAACTCAAAGGATTCTAGAGGAATTTCATGATGGACTTGTTGGAGGTCATTTTGCAGCTAGAACAACAGCTCTGAAAATTATGAGAGCTGGTTATTAGTGGCTTGACATGTTCAAAGATGCTCATGAATGGGTAAAGAAATGTCTAAAGTGTTCAGTTTTTGTAGGTAAACAAAGACTGGTAGCAATGCCTTTACATCCAATTCAAGTGGAACAACCATTTGGCAAGTGGGGATTGGACTTCATTGGTCCTATTAATCCACCTTCAAGCCAAGGACACAAGTGGATTTTGATTACTACTGATTATTTCACTAAGTGGACTGAAGCAGTTTCTTTGAAAGATACTAATGAAACATCAGTCCTAAATTTTTATCAAGATTTAGTGTCCAAATTTGGAACTCTTGATTCAATTATTTCAGATAATGCTTTAGCATTTATTCGATTAAGGATATCTGATTGGTCTGTAAAAAAACAACATTTTTCTAAATACTTCATCAAATTATTACCCTCAAGGTAATGGACAGGCTGAATCAACTAACAAAAATTTGATTAAAATCATAAAGAAAATAGTTGATAAAAATTAGAGGTCTTGGCATGATAAGCTAAAGTTAGCATTATGGGCTGATAGGATTACACCCAAAAGATCAACAGGTAATTCACCCTATGTGCTTACATATGGAAAAGAAGCAAAGTTACCAATAACAGAGGAGTTGCCAACACTTAGCTACATAAAAGAACTAGAGTTACTTGAAGAACAACCAATGGAAATTAGGCTTGCACAACTGATTGAACTAGAAGAAATCAAGAAAGAGGCCTTGAAAACACTGGAAGCACACAAGGCCCAAATGAAGAGGACATTTGATAAGAGGGCAGTATCAAGAGTTTACAAAGAAGGAGATCTAGTTTTCAAATGGAATGAGTTGAAGAGCAGACCAGGACATCATATAAAGTTTGATGCAATATGGGATGGACCATACATAATAACAAAATGCAAGCAACACAATGCATTCTGGCTTGCTAAGTTAGCTGGTGAGGTGTTGCCAATCCCAGTCAATGGGATTCACCTCAAGTTATGCTACTAGTAAGGCAGCCTTATGCTGCAAATAAGTGCTTCTGCACATTTAGGTTTAGTTATTGTTTTGTTTTCCAAGAAGTGCTTTTGCACATGATGCTGATTTTGTTTTAAGCAAATTAGTTTAGTTTTAGTTTTCAGTTAGTTTCTGTTGTTATGCTCAATTAGTGTGAGTTGCAAAAATTCTCTAAGTTTAGGATAGAAAAGACTCTATGCCCAACGGAGTTGCAAAGGCTACTGGTTCTAAGCTATTTAGCAGGCAAACACCCCTGAGAGGTCGCTAGAAATGTTACTAATTTTTTGTTCACACTTAAAATTAGTTGGACCTAAGTGCATTTTTCAGAAGGAATAAAGAAAACTTCAAAGTTATGCATTTATTGAACTATTAACATCTTGACAAGAGCAGAGAAGGAGATTTAGTTGACAGGATAGCCCATCAGTCTAATCAAGACCGATGAGTTATCATGACAAGAGAATAAGATTGTCAAGAAATCAAAGATTCAAGAAATATAGTTGATCTAACACAATTTGATCTTTTAGGAGTTATAAGTTAGATTGATTATTCAGTTAATCAGTTTTGAATAAAAGAAAGGAAGATATTTGTGTTGAACTGTTATTTCATGTCATGTTTTGAACATACATTCAAGTATCTATTACTTTATCTCATGCATTGATTGAAAAGGAAATACATATACATCATATGCATAAGAGAAATTAACTGATCATGTTTTAAAAGAAGTGTTCAAATGTGTCCCACACAAGTTGTGGTAATAACTAGACTGAGCAATTGCAGACATGAAAGCTATGCATCTGTTTGATAAAAGGAAAAGAAATGAATACATCATAAATTGAAACATCCATCATTGCCTGAGCAAGAAGGTTGTTTGTTGATGCTTGCCTTCAGGTCTTCAGTTTTCAGTCTTTAGTCTTCAGTCTTCAATTTAGCTCCATCATCAGTTGAACTTGCAAAATTTTGGAGATAGCCCTGTTAGCGCTCCGGATGTTTAAAGTTATCACATACTTTTATCAAACAGAAACATCTACTTATCACATTATGCATTCAGATGAGAGATCGGATCAGATAAGTGACACAAATCGGGAAGAAACCGTGAAGAAGATCAATCAATACTATCAGGTGTATTTTTATGCTAACTTGTTTATTCACTGTGCAAGTATAGGACAAATATTGTTGTTGTTTTGAAGACAAATAAACATGTGGATTAAATGTGGCTCCCACAAGGGTTCAAGCCCAACATGTTTCTTTTCATTTTGAAAAGGATATCAAAATGAAAGACATGATGCATCATTTAAGATATATCATGCATCATCTAATCAACTTGCAAAAAAGTTATGTCATCATGACATTATTATAGTTGATTGGAGCAAATTAGATTAACATGACTAAGTCAAGTTGACAAAGATAGAGTGCATTCATTGTATTAGGACATTCTACAAGTGTTCAAATTACTATGCCTGATGAAGAGAAAAGAAATAGAATAAAGCTTCCAAGACATAGAGCTTGTGTATCATTTGAACAAGTTACAGGATAGATCATGTAAAAGTATCATCTCAATATGATAAAAGAGCAAGAAAGTAAAATGACATGTTACAGGTAGCTGCCACAATCCTAATATAATCAAATGTTCAACATTCAAACATTCAAGTGACACATGGAGGTCATAGCATATTCCCAATCTCATCACTATACTGGAGAAATAGCCTTATCTCATAAGCCTTGGAACAGTGAAAAGACATCATGCTATAGTCAGCAAATACTAGAAGGAGAGATACCTTGCAAGAATTAAACAAGTGCAGTCACATTTACTATAAATAGTTATGACAGTGATCATGAAGTGGCTTATATAAACAAATACAGTGAGAGCTAAAGGAGCCATTTGAAAGTTTAGGTTTTTCTCTTTTAATGCATGTATTTATCTCCTATCAAGTGATTAAATAGCATGAACAATTTAAAATGTTACAATAGGAGAACCTTTCATTGCACAAAAATGTCAACATATGATACAAAAGAGAGAAGAAGGCAAAAGAGGTGTCACAGAAATGAAATAGTGTCATGGCTGTATCAGATAAAAAAGTTATGTGCAAAAGAAAGTTGAAACCCTAGTGCCTTTTTACCTACAGATAAAAATACAATCAAAGATTTGCTATACAGAGAAGAGATGTGATGGCCATGAACAGGAGATCATTTTTTATGTTAAAAATGTAATACCCATTTGTAAAAAGGTAAAGCCCTTGTTTCTTTTCTGTGTGCAGTTGAAATGAGTGCCATAAGATGGAGCTAATGTTGGCCCACGATTGTTGTTAAACCAAGAGGTCTACCTGTCAATTTCTAATACAAGCGCCAGAGTTCATGGATCCATGGGAGGTGGTTAGTCCATGTCACGAATCCCACGGGGAGCGCTAACCATCTGCCAACAAACTCTCCCCCAGCGTTACCCGAGGGAATTCAAACCTATGACCTTTCACTCTGATACCAATTGTTGGCCCACAATTGCCATTAAACCAAAAGGTCAACCTGTTAATTTCTAATACAGGCGCCATAGTTCATGAATCCAATGGAGGTGGTTAGTCCATATCATGAATCCCACGGGGAGCGCTGACCATCTGCCAATAGCTAATATCATAGTTGTGCTAAAGGAAGACCTTTTTGTACAAAAAATAATGAACCCTTGCCAAAAAATTTCAAACCCTAGTGCCATCTTGCACTTATAGCCAAAAGAAGGTGATAAAATATATCTACTGCCATAGCCGTGCCAGAAGAAGAACATTTTCATGCTAAAAATTGAATACCCATATGTATATGAAAAACTCTTGTTTCTTTTCTATATACAATCAAAAAGAGAACACAATGAATATTACAAGAAGCTGGCCATGACAGTTAGAAGGGTTTTTATGCAAAGAAATCGAAACCCTTGTTTCATATTTAGAAACCCCCAATAGTTTTTCATATTTTGGTGTCTACATACAGATGGAGCACAACCGTAACAAAATGGAGGCTTTGCATATGCAGAAAAGAACAAACCCTTATCATTCTTCACTCATAGAAAGACAAATGAAGCTATAGGAGAGACAAGTTACATATGCTCACCTTGTATTTTCTAGCATGAAGAGACACCCATCCATGGCCTCACAGGAGTATCAAACTCTCAAATATAGGTTATAGTCGCACAGATAAAGATGTAGAGACAAGAAAGAGTTGTTGTTAAAGAATGTGTAATGTATTAAGATAGCCATGAAAGGAGAAAGAGGTCGCAACCATGAAAGGAGAAAGAAGCTACAGATGCCAACAGAAATGCTAGTATACTCAAAGCAAACATTTGCCTTCATTCTTGCATGCAGAGTTCTGATGATTTGACCAAGAGAAGACCAGAGAGTAAAAAACTAGAGAAATATGTTTGAAACCTTCAAACCCTAACCAACAGAATGCAGTTGCAGAGAAAATGAAGGAGAATGCCAAATGAAGAATGAAGACAACTTTTAGGGTTATCTATTGCTTTTGTTTGAAGGTTCTTTCTCTCGAGTTTTTTGACTTCACAAAAGACAAAAATCAATTACCTTATCCAAAATGCCCGTGGTCAAGACTTTAGTCTTGAATATTTCCTAGCCATCATGAAATGGAGTGGCCAACCAACATTGTTGAAGCTTGATTTTTTATCAAGTCAAAAGGGTCAGTATGCTGAGAAGGCAAGGCTGCATGCCTTATGATTTATTTATTTCCTTTGTGGTCGACTAAATAGCATGGTCGAAACTGCCTCATATGAAACTCATGCTAGTCGAAGATTCCTTGTCATTTTTGCAAACATTCAAAGGTCAAAGATCCTTCCTTATTATGCATGGTGGCTGACAAGATCAAAGGAGAATTGTAGTAGGACATGATATGCATGAAGACAGAGTAGGCTTACAAGGTGGCAGACAAGGTGAGCATGTGTAATGGTGTAATGTTTGATGCATGGAGTTCTAAGGTTTTCTTGATATTGAAATTGCACATGGAGATATAAGGTGACCTCAAGATATAAAGATATATGTATGCACTAAGGCATCAAAGGGAGACATAAGGATATTAGTGTATATTGTTTTGTGCATGCAGATGTTATAAATGCATAGGATGACTTAAGGTTTTTTTTGCACAGAGAGGATTAATATTTTCTCCTTAGTGCATGTGGAGTGATAAGGGTAAATTTTTGACTTAATGAATATGTATCATGCAAACTAGGGGTTTTTCTCACATGGGGGTATAAGGGGATTTTTATTTTATTCTAAAGTCCTATTTATGCTCAAATCATGCAAATTAGGTAACTGTAATTTGGAGAGATAAGGAGTGTTATTTTTCTTCTCATCATGCATGATTTTACAAAGATATTAATTGTAAATAAATAATAAAGTAATATTTTCCAAATTACTATATTATTTTCCACAAATTGTAAAGTCAAAATTAGAACAAGTTGTAACAAATAATAAGTAATTATTTCTTATTCCTTTATTATTTACTCACAATCAATTTGACTAAATGCAAAATCATGCAAATTGATTAGTTGAGTTAACTAGGCCACCTAGGAGGTTTTTGTATGATTTTAAGAGTATTTTTAGGGTTCTTGGTCAAATTTTTGGTCAAGCATATGGAGAGGCCCAAATTGGAGCTATTTTTGCTCAATTTGTGGCAGTTTTAGGCCCTAATTTTGAGGATTTTGGAGGTTGCTCGGGAGAGATTATTTTTAGAGGCATTTATCTGCAAGTTCATTTTTTGCATGCCTTTTTAAGAGAGCAAACCTAATATTGTAAAGCAAAAGTTTGTTTTTGCTAGTTCTTGATTCTCATTCTAATTCAGACATATTGGAGAATTCTTGTAGCTCATTTTTTATAGTTACATGTTCTATTTTTGTCTTCTTTGTAGTGTTTCCTTTGTTTCTTTGGGATCAAATAAGTTATCTTTCCATTTAGTGCTAATTATTGAAGTGATTTTGATCAAATTTTGTTGTGTTTAATCATTAAACTTTTAAAATTATTGTCTCACTTCTTTGCTTGTAGCATTAAGCATATAATTATCATAGGTCTTAGGTTGTGTTGATCGGAAGTAGTCCTTTTGTGTTGTGAAAAACCATTTCCTTCATAGAAATCCTATTTTCAAGCCTTCCTTAGAATCACTTTTGTGATATTTATGCCAAGATTGGGTTGTGTAAAAGTAAGATTTGTGAGTTATATTATAAGCCAAATTGTATATTATTATCCAAATCAGGTGCATCACCAATTTTTACAACTTTTATTTCATATAGTTTCTTTCTTCCTTTTTCCAAAACAAAACATATACATTCCAATAGAACATTTGAAGGGAACCAGCCCACAATCTGGAGGTCTAATTTCACTATAGGGCACCCACAACCTGAAATTAGTCCCATGTTAGACGGAATTGTAGAGCTTTTCCAGCATTACATACAGGTGCAATTCCCAGTGATAACATGTCCAACTCCTAATCTTGAATAAGCACCAATATTGTATTAAAATTTTCCAAGGAATAATTCATAACTGAAATAACCTAAACATATATACATCATTCATTTTTTTTCTTTGATATAAATATTTTTTGTCAAACTATTGCTAGGACATGATTATAAAGTAAATTAATCAAGATCACAGAAGCACAATAAAAAAGTGCATTCATTATTAGATTACATCTATTATACATATAATGGTTTCCAATGAACCCTTGTAGGTTAATATTGAAGTTTATACATATAGAAGGTAGCATCCATGATGGGGAGTCTTGGTCGGCAAGACTTACTCTGTCGGCCACCTTGCAACTTATCACTCTGACCCCACAACTCTACCCGATGGATGACTCTATGATTCTCGCCTATCGCTAAGACAAATTCCATCGGCCATGGGAGGAAACACTTCGCTGATACGCCAAGTCTAGCCGATACTTCCTATCAGCGAGACTCCCCCTTCGCTCGGGCCAACAGTCAATTCAACTGTCACCAAACTCTCATCGCTGTGACCTTTTTCATCAACGAACAGTTACAACTTGTTGCCGATACGCCAATACACCAACTTAGTATATGCTTGGCATGACTTGCTATTACCGGTGGACTAAAGTTTCTATACCCTGATTCACCGTTACGACCGGTCACCGTTTGTATCCGATGAAAGATACATTCTCAATATACATTCCCCACATGCTTTCTCAACATACATTCTCAATATACCTTCAAACCACACTTGTCAGCACAATGCCAAGTCGCCTACCCGATGTACTTTGTCAGACCGACATGAATCTTCAACCATGACTTCCTTTCAATGGATTGAACCTCTCTTCGGCCAGACTATCCTTATCACTCTGAGCGAGGAATGTTTTATCGATGGTCTCTGTCTCACCGATAACAGCTCTGACTCCTCCGATCAAACCCTAGCACATGGAGATACTAGGCCGTCTACTATGCACACTCCAATTTGGTCCTCTGTGCCGCCGAATTGGAAAACAAAATAGGAAACAAATGAATATTGTATAATGAAGCCATTCCACTGATTTTGATAGAAATCTCACCAGTGGAATGTTTCACGTCGACATTTTGCAACAACGAAAAGCACAGGAGAATGGAAATCTACAGCTAAACAATTTGTAATTACAGGAAACAGAATTCAAACTGACGGAACAAAACAATCTCTATTTCCCTTAGAACAATACACAGTCACACTCAATTCCTTCACTTCGATCTGATTACATTATGCCCGAGTTGGTTCATTTCATGGGGTTTCTAAGCTTGTCCCGAGGAATGCCAACCCATTCCAAGCGGCTGGGAGACCAACCGTCTTATCATTTACAATTTGACAACCGTGACCTAATTCCCTTGGGACTTACAAAATGAACCTAGATACAAACATAAATAACATGCATTGGTCAAATAGACCTTATTACAACAGAAACAGGATTTGCTAAGCAAAACATGAATTTAAATGCCTCACAGAGGCCACCTTGTGCTAGGTGCTCCTGCACCATACACCCCACCTAGAAAAGAACTCATGTCCCATGAGTTGAGTCTTTGTCTTGCAACTTGCTTCCATGGGATCAAAAACTCATGCCTAGCATTGTAGGCTCTACTCACACCTTGCCATGAGTGAGTGCTTGCAACCAAACTCAGATGTTGCATGCCATGATTGCTTACTATCATAACTACTTGAACATCTTCATTCAAAATCTTGGTTGAGGCTACTTGTATTGCTGCTATGGTAGAATATGATTGTCTTTCAAGTCTTGTTGGCTCTAGAGGACAAAAAATGGTCCCTACTATGATAGCATCCTCTTCTTTCCAATTAGCTTATGGCTGCTTGCAAACTTGCTCTTTGACCTTCAGCTAATCCATTTTAGACATTACCATCTGATCTCCACCATTCAAAACTGAAATCACCTTCAAACTTGGACCTTTGGCAACCCCACTCTTGGAGGTATCCTCAACTTTCCTTGTCTCTTCTTCATGCATCTTCATAAACTCTTTCTTACCCACTAAAATGATCTTGGTTGTCTTCTTTGCTATAGCATCCAACTGCAATGGTGTCATCACAAAAGTCTTTCCATCCTTCTTGATGGTGTATGTGTTAGCATATCCATCATATAATGCTTGCCTATCAAATTGCCATGGCCTATCTAAAAGTAGGTGACAACACTCCATGGGCATAATGTCACATAAATTTCTCTCCTTATATTCTCTAATTTCAAAATCAACATATGCTTGCTCATCTACCAAAAGTGATTGACTATCACTCACCCAAGATGCTCTGTAAGGGGTCTGATGAGGAATCCTGTCTATGTTCAATTTATCCACCATTTCCCTAGACACCATATTATCTATCGAACCAGAATCTATGGCTACCTTGCATATTTTACCTTTGCTTTTGCAATTGATCCTAAAAAGTGCTTTCCTTTGTGATGGTTCAATCTGCACTGGTGCTTTGAGCAACATCCTTTTGATCATCAGATTTTTGCCCACTTCTGATGTCACACTCCCTACATCCTCTTGAGTCAATGTGGTTCTCCTCTCATTACCATGAGAAGTTGAGACCTTCTCTGGACACTTATAAGCTGGGTGCCCTGTCTGATTGCAGTTATAACATCTCATGTTGGAGAACTTGGATCCTCTACCTGATCCATTTGTCCCACCTCTTTCATTTGGCCTTCTTCCTCGGTAGCCTCCTCTACTACTTGAGTCTCCAACTTGCTCTTCTTGGCTAGACTCACCACTAGGCTTCTGGTTAGGACTTCTTCCTCCAAAACTGCCTCTGCCTCCAAAATTTCTGTCACCACTTCCCCTACCTTGCTGCTCACCTTTCCTCTACAGCTTCTCTTTAGCTCTTAATGCTACTTGAAAGCATTTTTCCATAGTTTCAGGGGTAAACAAACTTATCTCATCTTGAATATTGAACCTCAGACCATTTAAATACCTTGCTACCTTGGCTTTTTCATCCTTCATGTACCCACAACAAAGAGTGTATTTGTGAAACTCCTCAGTGTAAGTAGCCACATCCATATCTTTTTGCTTAAGGTTTTGCATTTTCCTATAAATCTGCACCTCATAGTTAGATGGAAGGAATTAGGACTTGATCTTCTCCAACATTCTGTTCCACGAAGAGATCATACTCTTTCCATTCTTTACCCTCTCTCCTTGGGTGTAATTCCACCATGTAAGGGCAACACCTTTGAGTTTAGTTTTTGCAAACTTAACCCTCTTACTTTCAGGAACTTCCTTGTATTCATCAGCATTCATCTTTCCACTGAACATGGGAATATCTATCCGAGCCTCCAAAGAATCCTTACCAATTTCCTTGATGGCTTCAAGAAAGTATTTTTGATCTGCAGGTATCTCCTCTGTCTTTTTATTGGTTTCCTCAATTTTTGTATCACCTTCATCACTATCACTTTCATCTTCCCTATCTTTGCTGTTGGACTGCTTGAACTCTCCCAACTTGGATTCAAGCATCTCCTCAATCCGTGCCTTGATGGCGTCCTGCGACATACTTTTGGGAGGCATCCTCTCTGCCTCTGTCTCGCTCTCTCTGTCTGACATACACTATTCACAGACAGCACCTAAACACCAACACTCTTGCAAATCCTTAATTCGACTTGCCACCCAAATCTTTTCAGGCTCTGATACCAATATGATGGGGAGCCTCAGTCGGCAAGACTTATTCTGTCAGCCACCTTGCAACTTATCACTCCAACCCCACAACTCTTCCTAATGGATGACTCTATGGTTCTCACTGATCACTAAGACAAATTCCATCGGCCACAGTAGGAAATGCTTCGCTGATACGCCAAGTCTAACCAATACTTCCTATTAGTGAGACTCCCTCTTCGCTTGGGGTGACAGTCAGTTCAATTGTCACCAAACTCTCATCGCTGTGACCTTTACCATCGGTGAACACTTACAACTTGTTGCCGATACACTGATACACCAACTTATTATATGCTTGGCATGACTTGCTATTATTGGTGGACTAAAGTTTCTATAGCCTGATTCACCATTATGATCGGTCACCATTTGTATCCGACGAAAGATACATTCTCAATATACATTCCCCACATGCTTTTTCAACATACATTCTCAATATACCTTCGAACCACACTCATCGGCACAATGCCAAGTCGCCTACCCGATGTACTTTGTCAGGCCGACATGAATCTTTGACCACGACTTCCTTTCAATGGCTCGAACCTCTCTTCGGCCAGACTATGCTTATCGCTCTGAGCGAGGAATGTTTTGTTGATGGCCTCTGTCTCACCAATAATAGCTTCAACTCCTCTGATCAAACCCTAGCACATGGAGATGCTAGGCCGTCTATTGTGCACACTCCAATTTGGTCCTCTGTGCCGCTGAACAAGAAATAAATGAATATTGTACAACGAAGCCATTCCACTAATTTTGATAGAAATCTCACCAGTGGAATACTTCACATCGACATTTTGCAATAATAAAAAGCACAGGAGAATGGAAATCTACAGCTAAACAATTTGTAATTACAGGAAACAGAATTCAAACTGATGAAATAGAACAATCTCTATTTCCCCTTAGAACAATACGCAGTCACACTCAACTCCTTCACTTCGATCTGATTACATTATGCCCAAGTTGGTTCATTTCCTGGGCTTTATAAGCTTGTCCCGAGGAACGCCAACCCATTCCAAGTGGCTAGGAGAAAACCAACTGATTCTAAGTGGTTGAAAGACCAACCGTCTTATCATTTACAATTTGACAACCGTGACCTAAGTCCCTTGGGACTTACAAAATGAACCTAGATACAAATAGAAATAACATGCATTGGTCAAATAGACCTTATTACAACATAAACAGGATTTGCTAAGCAAACATGAATTTAAATGCCTCATGGAGGCCACCTTGTGCTAGGTGCTCCTGCACCAATCCAATAATGCCACAGGGCTTAATCTTATGATTCTCAATCTTTACATTACATTTATATACTATCTTTTCCTCTAGGTACAACAAACTCTTCAGAGCACAGAGGATTTCTTCTGCAATAACTAGGTCAATAGAGGTGGCCAGGACTACTCACCTCCCTACCATAGGGGTTGATTCACAACCCCAGCCCCAAACTGGAGGTTTCCAGGAACTGGAATACACACATGCAAAACTCATACACAAGAAAACTACAACATCTACAAACATAGAAAACAAATACAATATACCCTAATGGTTTAGCACAAATAATGGAGTCCATTTGAAATCCATAAGGGGGAGAGAGGGGAAAAGTCTTCCCTCTTGGGCTCTAGAGAAACAACTTTCTTCCTTCACAATGCATAAGCATATCAAATATCATTTTCCCAACCACCACAACACCTCCTTCAACACCACAAATCACCACATCTCCCAAAATCCATCCACTTTCCATAATCTTTGTCATTCACCCATTCTTTCCACAACCCACAACACCTTATCAATAATATATAAATATATCTCTTTAAACACCACTGTGCAAGAATAAACATAAATTACAGCCAAAGTAGCCATAGTAGCCCAAGAGTGGTCCACATCTCTCTTCCCCATTACATGGGAAGCCCTCACCAGAGTCAGAATGTTGCTCCCAGTACAACCCTTTCCCACCGAAACACAAACATATTAAATCAAATTCAAATGAAAGAAGAAGAAAATGCAAGAACTCCTACCTCACTCTCACCAAGTTAGGGAGAGCCCTAATTCATACAAATCCATTCCACAATACAAAATCTACATCTAGCTTCCCATGCATCCTCCTCCCCTTTTTCAAAATTCAACCACAATATATAAAACCAAACATGCAAACCCAAAGTATTCCACTCACATAAATGACCCCTACAAATAAAATATCACATTCCCATAATAGACAAAAGGAGAATCTTCTCCTATTTCAAATCTCTAGATTAATAAATTGCCTTAACTCTTCCCTTCCCCACAACTTACATTATCAACAATAATAAATTTTCTTTTCCACAATTTTTCAAAGAACAATAATAAAAATAATTAAAAATGGGGTTAGAGGAACACAAATAAATTAAAAAAAAAAGAATTAATAATGAAAATAAATTCTTATCACACACACACAACTACACATAATAGTCTTTACTCCTCCCATTAGTAAGACTAGGCTTAATGGGGAAAACACATAAGAAAGTTCTTGAAAGCCTCCAAATATATATGTATATCCTGGCCACCCACCTGCACACTCACTTCCAAATGTCAATATATCCATGAATAATTAAATAGCTGAAGCAATGTAATAATGTATAAACAAAAGTGCATTCATATCCTAATTGTTCACGATCCAATAATCATAAAATATTATCTAAGAATTAATTAATTCATTTAATAAATTATTTGATAAATGCATAACAATCTATAACCATCTCATCACAATTTTCAAATATAATAGTATGACATAACATCCATATGATTTAAATTCAAAATATCTATAACAGCCAATCAATAGAGTTCAATTAGAATGTTTAGAACATAACTCCAAAAATATAGCAACCATAATTAAATCACACCCATAGAGTATATACTAGGAATAGCATAGTCTAATAGTTTGAGATAAACTAATGTAAGCAAAGTAAAAGTTAGGCCTCACAAGTGGAGAAATCAAAATGGCAAAATAAATGCAAACTAACTCAATTGAGAAACAAATTTGGTTCAATAAGTGTCACATGAAGAAGCCAAACTTGCATAACAAACAAGAAACTCCAAAGCCAAAAAAGAGAGTAGATACATAGAAACATAAACCTAACCTGTCCACCAGTAAGTGCAACAAGATCCTACAAGCTATTTTTCCTATTTTCACCAAAACCAGGGGCTTTAATAGCACAAACCTGATTCAGACACAAATATATTTTTAAAATACTAAGGATTTAGAATTTAGAGTTAAAAAATAATTTAAAAAGTAAACAATATTTAAATAGAAAAATCCACCAACCTTCACCCCTGCACGAAGCTTATTCAAGATCAAAGTAGCCAATGCTTCACTCTCTACATCCTCTACTACAATCAGAAGAGGCCTTTGTTTCTGTGATAAATGCAACAAGAAATTATGTTATTTGTCTGTAATCAAAACATTGACTAAACATAGATAGATATCCTAAGAATCATAAATCAATCCAAGACACCACAAGACCTCTGTCCTATGAATATTGACAAATTCACTCAACTTTCAAGTGTCAATGATCTTAGTTTGAGCATACTACTATCCAAAGTAAAACACACTCCAAGAACACAGTAATACAATGGCATTATGTAGTACTGTGATTCAATTCTCTTCTCTGTGCACAAGTAAATGCAACACAATGATCTTCACACTTATGATAATCATAGACCCTTGACATTACTAAACTCCATTCACATGAACATTTGCATAAATTGAGCACTATTATAGGGGTTTACACAATACATTCACACTCCATTGCAAGTAAACCATGAATAATGCAAAAACAGAACCATCTCCTCTGTCATTTGAATCTCTCTCTTAATGTATACACTTGGCAAGAGTATTAGAATGTTGTCCTCTAAACCCTCACTATGAATTTGATTGATAGAGGTATTGAACCTGTTGGTTCTCAAATTTACAGTATGCAAAACCCTAAAAGGATGCCAAGCTTTATGATTAGGTTTTGCTACCAATTTGGCCTACTGATAGAATTAACCCAAGTGGTTAGGATTCTCTGTACTTTAGGCTCTGCTTTGCCTAGGTGGGTGTTACCTTAAATTCACCAATGAATGATTATTCCTCAAATTTGTTGGTGACTTCAGAACAGATTAAGGGATTTATCTAATTTTGTCAATTAAATCCTCCAATTCACCCTAATCCTAACTGGCATATGATTTGAATTAGATTTTTTAATTAAATTATTTTTCTACAACTACTTCTAAAATAGAAAATTAAAATTGGATATTGAAATATTTTACAAGGAAATGATTTCTGGAAAGGAATTGATCAGTGCCTTCTCTTGGGCAACAGATTCTGATTACTAAAAGATTTGTGTTTTCCTCCTAGTCACAACTCAAATTACTTGGTCTATTTCAGTTTATGCCTGGCTGAAACATGCAAGATTTTTTTACCTAGCTCTACTTATACATCCAAATTGAATTCTCCAAATTACTAAGATTTACTTAATGAAATTTAATTCCTCCTTGAGAAAACCCTATCAAATAAATCACACAAAACAACAAATGTGTTTTGAAGAATTAAGCATACCCTTGATATGTTAATTCAAATAACAAGGAAAATGCAATATGGAGACAACCAGATAAAATATCAAAGATAATTAACAAGTAATTGAGAACTAGAAGTATTGGCACCAGAGAAATGAAATTTTCTATTGATATGCTTCAAAGATCAGGCCTTCCAATGTCTTTCCAAAATCAAATTTCCCAAAGAGCTTTTCCCAAGGTCTTGGTTTCCTTCTTATAGGGGTGAAGGAAGCTACAAGCTTCAGACCTTTCACATTCCAAAAATGTCTTTTCATATACCCACCCCTTAATATGACCTATTACAATATATACTTTTTGACAAGTCATATAAGACTGCCAAATATATTTTGAATACATATTTGAAAAGCATAAAAAAGAAAGAGACAAAATAGGAGGATGTCCAAGATTTGTTGGTGCCATGTTGATGCCAACTTGATGCTCATTGCTCCACTACATTTTTGGCCTACTCATTCTTCAGTTGATAAATATTGTTACTCCCATTAATACACAACATAATCACTAGGCCACTTATATTCTTGGATCTGGAGCTGATTGGCCTGGTGATCTTTCCATCTTTTGCCCATCAGCACTTTGACATCAATTATGAACTTGGCATATCCAACATCCAGAGCAATCACTCTATCAAGAATCACATTGAAACTGAGAATGTTTATATTTTCATCCTTCTTCAAATGATCAATGAATTGAGAAACTTTCTGACCAAACTCATTCTTCCATGCATCAAAACCCTTGATATGTTTATCATCTATTAGAATTGAAGGAATAAACTAGTGCTTGAAAGTAGCAAAGGAATCAATTTTTGTCTGCATCTTCTGGCTTTCACCATTCACATACTAAAATTCATCCAGATCATCTTCACCATTTTCTTAGTTGGTTTGAGAGTTGTAGGGGCACTAGGATTTCTCTGCAAAACTTTGCACAAAGTCATCAAGGTATGGTGTGTAGGTTGCAATCTTTTATATATAGGATCTAAAACAGAAAGATTGGCCTTCAATTGTTCAATGACCTGATACAAGGAAGTGTAGCATTCATGCACATCTCCCAATTTGTCAACAACCAGTTTCACCCTATATTCCAAGATCTTTTCAAATACTTCAAGAATTTTCAATCTTGTTTCATCCTTTGTTTTCTCATTTTGCTCTTTCAATTCCTCAATCTCCTTTTCTAATTTCAATTTCAAAACATTTAACTAATCAATTGGTATTGTGTTGTCACTAGCTTCTTGTGGCACAGGGGCTTGGTATGGAACAATTGGTTAGCTCTAAGAAGAACCATCACCCTTCAATTGTTGCTTCAACTTTACATTTTCAAGGTATAATTTGTTCACCTCATCATTTATCTCAATTTGAGTTTTCTCACAATCAAGCAATCTTTGCTCCAATTTTTTGACAACAACTTGTGTGAACATTGCAGAATGTATAGTGAGGGTGGTTGCTTCAAGTAATGATGTGTCTTTGAATGTTTTGACCATGACTATTCCCCTCATCTCCTATACTACATCAAGCAATCGTGGCTTGTTGGTATTCTTTTGTTTGGCCCATATTGCTAAGGACTCTATCTTTAGGTTGAACCTAACACCACTGACTCCATCCTCATAATCAAACTCAGAGACCATCATGGGGTCATATTGATTTCTCACTTGGTCCAACAAAAACATTTTCTTCAACTCAAGGCCATGGATGTTCAACATATTACTCTTCAAAAGCATTTGTCTAGCCTCATCAGGGCTGACATTTATTTCATCAATTTTTAATTCTTTGAAAGTTTGGGTCACAATTTGGTCATGTTGTGACTCATCTGTGGCCATTTTAATTATCTCAACGTTTTCTTCAAATTCTTTCATCTTCATTTTGAACCAAAAATCCTTGAATTCTAGAGTATTTATGAAATCATCGTCCTCCAAGAACCTCATTGAAGCCACAATCGTTTCATCTTCTTGTAATTCAGACTCACCTTGTGCCTGTTCATCCATTCTTGTCTCTGGCTTGTGTGCCTCTATTTCTTGGCCAACTAGGGGCTAATTAACTCCTCTTCTTCTCCCATATGCCTCAAAATGTTGGCCACTTCTTCATTATCACCCACTCCTTCAGTCATTTCATATGACACTAATGGGGAAACATCATCAGTTTTTTGCCTCTTTGAAGGTGGTGAATCAGGAACTGCGGGATCTTGTACTGACATTACATCAGGAACAAGCTCTTGAATCATAACTCTTGTTGGCATAACTCCTCTTCTTAGATTTGTCATAAATTCTTTGAAAATTATCAATGACCATGTTTATTCTTTTCAAGGGGTCATGCTCCTCAATAAAAAATCCAAGAAAATTAGGGTTCTTCTTCTTTTTATCATCCTCAATATTTTTTACAATTTCCTGTTTTCTTTTTCTATTATACACCTTATCAAAAGTAACACAATTCCTGATCACATCCTCATCAAAATTGATTTGATGGGATATCCCCATTCTAGTGAGGATGATCTATCTAACAAAGTTCATGTGATCCTCTGGATCACAAACCCTCTCTGTCCCTGATTTCAAAGAATATTTTGCCTTCAAGTAGGCTTACAGTTCCTCCAGGGTATCTGAGCCAACTAACAAGTCACCAAACACAGTGGAATTAGGAAGAAATGTGGCCTTCTTTGCCTTTTTCATCACATATTTCTCTATCCAAAGCATTTTCCACATGAACTCAAGAAATGCAAGTCTGTTTGGCACAAATTTTGGTAATATATGGGGTGGCTGAGTGCACCCATATACTCTTATTATAGTGTGTTTAGGGAGAAAAAACCAATCAGCAAAATTATGTGTATGGCCTTGTTCTGGCTTGTTAGCTAGAGGCCTCAACATTTCTCTGACCTCTTTGGTCAATCTTGGAGAAGGGAAACCAAGTGAATTCATTATCCTAATTGAGAATTCATCATGGAACACTATGTAATTTTAATTCTTGCAATGACTGTCCCATTTGTAGAACCAACTTTGTGTAGGCAACCTCTATCTTTTCTGATCTATCATGCTCAAGTCTATTTTGCTGGATCATTTTCCCTTATTCTGATACAATATCAAATGACACAATAAAGAATAGTATTTGAAATCCATGGGTGTTTTTCTCTCTTATCTACAATAGTCCATCATACAATTTCTTTTCAATGAATGAAGCAAAATCATATTGAACATTGACTTCTGGATTTTGTATCCTCATAGCCATCATCATCATACCAATTGGCATTCTATCCTGAGCATCAATACCAAGTACTTGGCATAAAGAAAAATATGTCATTTTGAAATATACAGCAAAACCATCGACTGAGAAAGGTTCAACAACAATGGTTGGGATTGAAATCCTTCTATTATTAGCCCCTTTCCTCATGTACATGGGCAACTCATCACTGCTGTGTGTGTTTTTTAGAATGGTATACTCTTATTCACTCTTGTGCAAATCAAACTTTTTGAGGGCTTGTTTGCTGAGCATGAAGCAATCAATGATTGCATTTCTATCCACAACTACCAGTGGTGACCCATTAGGCAATCTGACTGTTCTGGTGGCTGGATGATAGTGCTATGCTAGCACCTTGATCAAGTCAACATCAACAAACACATTTGACACCACAAGTTTTGCTAAATTCAGGTTCCATGAGTTAGCAACAGGACCTTGGCCATCCTTCTTTTCACAGAAATACCAAAAAAGATTCCAAACTAAGATGGGGACTTTGGAATCACAACACCCCTCTACCATGTCTTTAAATATATTCTTATATCCTTTGTCAATGGAATTAGGTAGAATGTCCAACAGAGATTGTTCAAGGGCCCATTTCTTCTCTTTGGGAATAGGTGACTCATTTTTCTTACTTGTAGATTCAGATTTTTTAGGTGCCATGGTTTGATGCTTTTGAGAACTAGGGTTTTGATAACTAGTTTCTATACTAAACCAATTGAAAAGAGAAATGCATCCAAATATCAACTTTAACATAGAAGGAGATGGAACTGACTTACCCGGTCAAATTATACTGGAAGAACATGCTTCAAAGCTTGAGCTAATAGTCACTGAATACATTGAACTCTTTTGAATGAAGAAATACAATGAAAATCCAACTTTTATTCAATCACAGAGTTGATCACATCACCATTACTCTATGCATGCCGAGAGATTGGTAAATCTGCATGTTTAAATTACTTCAAACATTGACCATTGATGCACCTAGATCGGATGGATAGAATATTTCACCAGTTTTGCAGTCATATCATTGGTTACTACATCCCCTCCATCATAAATGATGACCTCTGTGGGGTGGCAGGGTAATTACTTCAACATCCAATGCTTACCATACTACCGCATAGTCAATTTGTTTGCTTTGCAGGACTAGGGTGACACTTGGTGGTTATCTCCTGTCCTTCACCATTAATGCTACCCCGCAAGCTATATTTGATTGTATTGCGAGACAACAGGATCCTTTATCATCTGTTTCACTATTTACCGCATCACCGCAAGATCAACCTTGTTAGGTCGCAAGACCGCGGTAACATATTTTTCCACTTTCAATCTTCACTGCTATCCCACGAGCCTGATTTGGAATTACTGTGGGATGGCGGGACACTACTCATCCTTGATTGCACTTATTGCACAACTGCCAATTATCTTCTTGTCTACCATGGGGTTGCAGTGAAATACTATATGCTACTCAAGCTTATACCTCCAGCCTGCCAATCACTTTTCAGACTGTCGCGGGGCTGCAGTAACCAGTCATTATATGCCTCGATACCGCAAGTGGAGATTCTGCATGCTACGGGGGAGCAGTAACTAATTTTTTGCTTCCTTTGATTCCCGCACACTCGCTAGGGCTATTTGGATATGTTGTGAGGTTGCGGTAAGAGACAAGAACACTCCTATGGTCAAAAATACAAGAGTTCCCCGCATCACTATTGACATGAGTTGAAGAGTTTGTGAGACAGTGGGTGTCCATGGTATCACATTTCTTTGAGGCATTTTTTGAAACAGTTCTCTTGCCTTGTCTATGCTTCCACATTTTCATGTATGTCTATGCGTGCGAGTACTCTGCGACTAACATTTATTTATTGTTGTTTATTGTTGAGCCCTAAACAATGATTTATTTCTTGTCTTCTTGCTCTAACCCTACAAAAGCTCCCATTACCTTCACAGTCTTGTAGAAACCTTCATAGACTTGGAGAAACCTTCTCAAACCTATACATGTTTCTTTAATACTTCATAAGGATCTGCAAACTAGTCCTCCAATGGTGAGTACTAGGTTTATCATGTAGTCATGAAAGGCTTAACAAGTTTGACAAGGCTTCTATGATATTCTACAACCTTGACATTTCTTGACAGTCCTAAGGATTTGATTTCATAAGATTCTAAAAGTGTTTTCAAAACTTTGACAAACCCTCTAAGACTAGGCAGGTTTCCAAATTTTGGACAAGGCTTTTATGATTTAAGAGATCTTACTCAAGAATGTGTGGGTTTCCTTAGCACTTATATAGAGTTATAGGTTATTATGTAATATATTTGGATGCTTGACATGCTTCTCACAACTAATGACCATACCTTAACAGTGAACAATCCCTAAAAAACACTAACATGGTCTTCTAAAGGCTTGAAAAAACTCTTTGAGCATTTTATACACTTTAAGACTACTTGACAAGGCTTTAAGGATGCATCACTAAACTTTAACACTCCTCTTTTCCTTCAAATAGACCTAATGAAGACTTGCCACATATTTTTACTTTGCAAACCTCTAATGATCATGTAAACCTCCTAAATTATTAACAATCCTCTTTACTTTTGACAAACCCCTAAGGCTCTTTGTGTTAACCATGTACCCCTTCATACTTCTTAGGATATAGTGATAGTCTTCTAAGACAGTGATAGTTCTCTCTCTTCCCTATTGCCACTGGACCCTCTCCTTTTATGTTATCTTAGAACTATTTAAGTCTTCTCTCTATCTTATATAGGGTTTTTCCATTCTAACAGACCTCTTAATGATTAACATGGTTCTTCAATATTTCACAAAGTTTTACAAAAGTTTGGTAGACCTTTATTATGCATGTACAAACCTTCTAATGATATTTCAAGTCCGTGGATCCTAGAAACACACCTATAACATATGTAGACCTCTTCATAGGACTTACAAAGACCTTACCTACTCCTTTATGCTTTGATAAAGACCTTCAAATTAGTTGCTAGGGTTTAAAAGATATGCATACCTCTTCAAATTTTATAGAATATAGTGAGGGTTATGTAAGAGGTAATGATGGTCTTGGTCTATTTACTCCCTTCTCATAGATCTTTGTATGTGATCTTGAGACTATTTTGTGCCTCTTTACTATTTATGCAGTTTAACAAAACCTCTAAAAGACTGACATGATTTATTAGGGTTCCTTGACATGCTCTTTAGGGTTTAACATGGTTTTAGACCTATTTGTAATACTTATATAGAGCTATAAAAATTATTCTTTAATGATATCATTGTCCATGGAGAAATTACCCTTTGCATTTGGGTCTATCCATTTGGTTCCTTCTCCTTGCAATTCTTTTTCTTCTTCTTATCAACATTATCAACATTACTAGTGTCTACCTCCTTACATTTCCACTGTGATCTTTCTTTGTCTTAATCCTGAGGTTTAAATCTTTACCATTTTTACTTTTAGGTTTGGCACACTTCTCTAGACTCTCATCAAGCCTATCTATGCATGTTTTAAACCTCTAAAGACCTTCAAACTCTGTATGGTCTTGTAGACTATCAAATAGGCTTGTAGAATGCAATGATAGTCCTGACCTCTATCTTCATTCTCACCTTCTATGACACTTCTTGATAGACCTCCGCACTATTATACCATTACATTGCATATTGTTTCCTCTTCATATTAACAATGAAACTTTAAAACTATTCCAACATATCAAAGAAATGGTTCTCATAACCCTTGAAGTTCTTGAGACATGCATTGTATTATTCTCAAAACCCTAGAATTATGGAATATTTATTGTGTCTTCTTACCAACATATGAAATACACAATGTGTATTTCATCAAATTTGTAAGGCTAAAAAAATATTTTTACTCCTCCATAGTCCTTTTCTTAATCACAAGAAGCATCTAAGTTTAAAACCTCTGGTATGCCCCATTACACAAAACAAGGAACTTGCATGTTAGAAGAAAAGTTACAAACCTCTCTCATTGACCTAAACCCTAAAACCTTGACTTAACCTTAATCCTTAGACTCAAAACTTTGACAACTTTTCAAAATAGGACTCCCTCAAAATGGATGTACATGAATTTTTGAGAATATAAGGTTTATGAAAACTTTTGACTCTAATATGTGGCTAGACATGACCAAATGAACACATTTTTTATTTTTCGTATTACAAGAAACCCCCTTTAGACATTTCAAAACTATTTAAGACATTTTTAAGACTCATAAGATATGGTTAATATTTGATAAGGGCAACCTCTAGATAAGGACATAGCTTCTAAAGGTTCAAATGTAGAATGTATTGTGAGGACAATCCTCATGACTGTAGGGTAGTATCAAAGTCAAACAGATTTAGAAGACAATTTTTAGGAAGGGGCAGTCTTTAACAATTTAGAAGGACATTTTTTTATGAAAACATAGTCACCTCAAGGAGACAATCCACCATGTATGTGATGGTGACTAGTTGTCATTGATGTCAAAAAGGTTGGTTGTTGAGTGGTCTTGCAGAGAATGTTTATCAGGGATGCAAAATGCTTGATAGAGTTGTGTTTGGTCTTGTGCAAATACTTCATGAATAAATCCTCAAGAATGGTGCAGTTTTAATTAAGGATGTCTTCAAGTGGTAGTGATTTAATAAAGAGACAATGTATTGTTTGTTTCTTCTCTTGAATCCTTAATTGTCTTGTGATGATCACATCATGTGAGTCTTGCAGATGGTTTATCCTTCTTGGTGCTTTAGAAGTTGATATGTTGATCATGATGCAAAGTTGGTTGACAAAGTAAGTTCTCAAGATTGGCATAGGTCGTTCAGGATGATGTCTTTCACAATTGTTCATTCTATCAAGAATGCCAAACAGGAGTTGTTCATTTGGAGATGATTTCTTGATGTTACAGGTTGATAAGGGTGATTATAACTAGATTGCTATTGGTAAAGTTTTTGGTGTCATCAACATGTTTGTTCAGAGGTGAGCAAAGGTGAACAAGAGTTTACAAGTGGATCATCCTTCTAGTAGTATATTGTTGTTGAATTGATGTCAAAGTTTGTGATTGAGTTGCTTTGAAAAGCACATCTTTAGGAGTTGAGGAATTGCCTTATTTGGTAACAATGTTGTTTATGACAGAGGCATTTATAGTGAAATCTTAAGTTTTTATTTACTAAGATTTAAATGAATTTCAAGGAGGATTTGTTGAAGGTTATGTTGGAGGCTTAGAAGATAATTATTATGCATCTAAAACATAGAAAACCTTCTCTGTCCATCTAGTGCAAATTGCACTTTTCTTATATTTTGAAAGTGACTTATAATAGCAGGTTTGTAACTTATATGACACCGTTTGAAGGGTGCTTAAAACATGTGCAACCGGCCCCCTTGACATGAAATATCGGTCTTCACTGAGCGGGAAAGAAAGAATTTAAATGTGTGGTGGGCGCGTAGGTTAAAGGAGCGCGTGGAGTTATGTTTTAAACTTAGAAACTTTCAAAGTTAATGAAAGCCCGATGTCTTTTTTAAATGGTTTAAAAGCTTCATATGATGATTTTTTAAAAGGGGCAACAAATATGTATTAGTGGGAGCCACGACTTAAGGTGAAATTTATATTAATGAAGCATATATTGGGGAACATGATTTATAGGAAAAGGCATCAGTTTTTATGAAGAAAACAAAAGCATTGAATATGCTTTAGGGAGTCTAAGTAAATTTTTTAAAATTTAGAAACTCATTTTATTGCCTCCCTCAATGAGATCAATCTATGAGAAGATTGAAGTTTCTTTTTAACAAAGATTTTTTTTCTATTTTTAAATCTTCTCTTCACATTTAGAAAAGATTTTTTTCTTATTCTTTTGAATAAGGAATTTTTATGAAGAGATTATTTTGTAGTATGAAGAATATATTTTTTGAGGAGATTTTGGTGGAGATTTTTCATTTTGCAGGATATGAAGAGTCTTGTTGAAAAGAAAATGAAGGGCTTGAAAAGATAAAAGAGATTTTGTTTGAGAAGATGAAAGTTCTCAGAGATTTTGAAGGATCATGCAAAGATTAATGAAAATTGAAGATGTTTGTAGAAGATGAAGCATTGATATTTTTGACAAGGGCAAATTGAAGTAATCCAGTGATTTTTTTTAATGGATGTGAAGGATCATGCAATGAAGATGAAAGTGAATGCACAAAGGAATTTGAAGAGTTATTGTTTTATTTTCGATAGGGGTAAAATGATTGAATTTAATTGAAGTTATTTTTGGAGATATATTTTTTGCTAAATGATTTATGCAGGGATAATATTGAATACAAAAATTTTCCAAATTGAAATGTCAAAGAATATGAAGGATTATATATATGTTTTTATTTTTGCAGGTGACTTGATAAGATGCATTGTTTTTGAAGAACATGAAAGGAGAAGATGAAAGGACATTCAACTTGTATAAAATGGTTTTTCAGGTACATTGACAGGTGTGTGGTTGATGAAGAAGACATAGATGAAAAATACAGATGATGAGAGATTGAATACATATAATGTGTGTCAAGGTTATACAGATTAATGATTTGATGATACAGATGACCAATTTGCAGAGTAGAAGAAATATTGAATCAAGCTTTGATTGCAGTGATTGATAAAAGATTGATAGAGATAATTTGTAGAGAAAATTGTTTATAGAGATTTGTATATGGAGCTTGTTTGTAGAAAAGAAAATGGTCTTGATTTGAAAATCAAACAGGAGCTATAAGGTTGTATAAAATGGTGCAAATCTGATTGAACGGCAATCATGTCTTGCACACAAAGTTTGATGTTTTGTTAATAGTGATTGTGTTTGCCAGTGAGGCACAGTATGCCAATGAGGCTTGTGGTCAGTGAGACCTTCCTCAGCTAGTGAGGCTTTGTAAGAAGTTTTTAAAGTTAAGCTAGTGAGGCACTTCATGAGTGGTTTTTCTACCCTGAGAGGGTTTTCCACTCCAGAAATTTCTGTGTTATAATTTGTCTCTATGTGTGCATATTTGTGTTTTATTGATAAGTTTTTGGTTCACATATTTGACTATTAGTTTTGTGCATATGAGATCAACAGACCATTAATGTCTTTCTTTCTACTTGTCTTGTAAAGTTTGCAAAAAGTTAAGAATTAACACAACACTAATTCACCCCCCCTCTCAGTGTTGTCATTGACTCCTACAGTATGCTCATGTAGGAGGTTTCAAAAATGTAATGAGCTCAAGAAAGGGATAGTGAAAGATCTCATAAAGAGCAATTTGAAGGAGTTTGTAGAGTCATTAGGCAAGACAAAGCATGAAGACAGTGCACTAAGGGCAGTCAAGTCAATATGAAGAGCTTAGTATTTAAAGTTCAGAAAAAAATGGCATAACATTGTAAAGTATTTGATAGTGGTGATAAGAGGCATTTTAAGGCATGCAATGGACAATGACAATAACAGAGTTTAAGGACAAATCTTCAAGAAAGGTGGATAGAGCACAAAGAATTGAAATCATGGAGCAAAGTCATGAAGAGGTTAGTACTCATGATAGGTGATAAGTCTATAAAGGAAAGGCATGACAAAGTTAAAGAGGGCACAATCCATAATGTAGTCACCTTAATTGGTCAAAAGGATAGTCTTCACAAATGTCTTAAGGATCAAGATAGGACAGTGTCCCTAGAGGTTTCAATGACAATGAACAAAGACAAGAGATAGTGCAATGGAATAATGGAGGACAATAACTTCTTGAGTAAAGGACCAAGAAAAATTTAAACAAAAGTTACGTTTGCAGAACACTTTCAAGAGACAAACAAGATTTAAAGTAGAGTTAGTATTGTATGAAATATTTAAAACCTTATTCTACACCTTAAGGAATCAATTTCCACTTCAAACCTCATGAAACACATGTCCTATTTTCATGTTGGGGTAGTTTTTAGGAAGTTCATGGTAATTATGGAGTAGTGACAGCAATTCCAAGCATCTAGGAAATAGTTTGGGAACTTTTAATCAGTCAATACCACCTGTCGAAGCAATAGGAGCCTTTCTAGTAGCAACAAAAACTTTTAATCAG
Source organism: Cunninghamia lanceolata (assembly GCA_027924645.1). NCBI lineage: Eukaryota > Viridiplantae > Streptophyta > Pinopsida > Cupressales > Cupressaceae > Cunninghamia > Cunninghamia lanceolata. Next base: position 11,365,623 of record BSBN01000895.1, on the reverse strand, counting down.
TCAATGCTAATTATCACTTAAGAGTTAAGACTCAGAACTAGTAACAAAAACCATTTCAAGTTCAACTGTATTCATTATCAAACAGGTTAAAAGACCAACTTCCACTATGCCACCATGAAACTATATATCTACATAATCCTAACTAGTTTCATCAATATCACTATTTTTTAATTCAAATGGATGAAGACATTGATATGCAAGAACATGAAGAAAGAACACTCCCTTATTTGCCTTCTGCAACTCATAAATGAAACAAAGCAACCCCAGGAAGATGGAAAAACATAGAAAAGAGGCAAAGGAAACAACCAACCATGCAAATGAAGATTGAAAATGCTCAAAAACATTGCCATGAAGCTGCCCCATGATCTTAGCTGAATGAAACTTAGATAACCACCCAGAAACACTGCAACCTTCCTCTTCAAAGCAACAAACAATAGAGAAGGCATCCATCTTGGAATGGTAAAAGCAACAAGTAAGGGTTTTCCTCTCAAAACTAAAACTTTCCTCATGAGCCCATGTTGTTTCAGTCCTTTTGCCAAAAAAACAAAGAGAGAACTCCTTGCATACATGGAAACCCATGCAAGTTTCCCTTGAAAAAATCAAAAAATTAATTTATCACTTGCTCAACTTCATGTTTCCCTCTTTTTTTTTAATTACCCACTTTAATATCATATGTGACTAATTATTTAATTGTGTTTTTACCCGATGATCAAATTAGTCATTTATTTAGTCATTTATAGCTGTGTTGCAAAAAAAAGTAGAATTTAGTCATTTTTAGTTGTCGTGACTAAAAGTTTTAGTCACATAGTCATTTATTTACCAAATTCTACTAGTGTTAAAAACTTCTCCATGTAGTGAAACTGACTTAATGAACATCTCCAACCTTCATAAGTTACAAATTAGATTCCTTTCCCTACCAACTAAATTCCATGCAAAGTTAGGAATAATCACAAGTGAGTGGTCCTAAATTCTACAACTATTATACTCCCAACACCTCATTAGCATCACTAAGGGTGAGATCATACATGTCAAAGGTCAATTGATAGTCCCCAATGGTAATGCCTACCACCATAGGACATAGCACTACCATTAGCCACCATTATTTGGGAATTGTGGTAGGAATAGACATAACATTGGATTTGGTCATCCCATTTCATACTAATGAAATTATGATGATGTCAGGTCATCAATTAGAGCCATAACTCATTAGCACTTAATGTAACCAATGAGTTTAATGGTTTAGGGGGAGTAAAAACCTACAAGATCATGAATAGAGATGTGAGACTCCTCATTTTGACTCACTACCTTGCAAAGACACCTCTTCTTCCTTGTCCAAATATTCCTTGATAGCATGGGGTACCCCTATAGAATCAATGAGATACAACTTTTGTTCTTTACACTGATGGCCTTTCTCCCATTTTTAATCACAATTAAAACAAGGTCCCTTAGCCCACATCTTGAACATCTCCACATGAGATAGCTTATGGATAGTAGTGGGTTTATTCCCTCATTCTCTTGAATCCTTCCATAGTCTGGTTGACTAAGAAGAGAGTCCCTAAATTTGTGAGTTGCAAGCTTGTCTTTTTCCAAGTGGGCTACAACAATAGCATCTGTCATATGTTATGGATTATTAATTTTTATCTTCACCTAAATTTTTTGTTTTAAACCTAAAATGAAATAAATTTTAAGAGTAATATCTAATAGCCCCATGGTCAAATTTGAAACCTCTTTAGAATTGGTTATGTAGTTGATGAAAATTCATGTCTTGGCAATTTTAAAGAACTTTCCTTTGCATCCTTATACAAGTTTGGTCCAAATCTAGCAAGAAAATATTTTTAAAATTTGAGCCACATAAAAATTCATGTAATACCTCGTACACTAGAGACACCACTAGGTTGCTACCCCTAAAGCAAAGATAGCTATAGTAACATGCTCATTTTCTAAAATTTGATAAACATTGAGTTAGTGTTCCATCATTCCTAACTATGTGCTAGCTCCATCCCCATGAAATTTGGGCATATCAATCTTTGGAGGCTTTGAGGTGCCCCTAGAGTTACTCTCTAAACTTATTTGATTGGAGTAATTGTAGTGGGTCTAGAAATTAGATTGTCCAACCAATTGAACAAATGTAGCACCCATCTAGGTAAGGTCTACTTGGCTATTACTTTGATTGAGGCTATCCAATAGTGATGCATGTGGGAAATAACAACTTGGATGTTGCCTATTTTAGTTTCAACCTTGGGATCCACTTTGGGGGGTATGGTGTTGCTTCTAGGTGATAATTTGGTGGGTTAAGTTAAAAATAAAGACTAGTGCATTCAAACTCAATGAGATGATTCCAATGGGCTAGCTTGTCCATAGGATCTAAAATTTTATCCCTAGACTCTTTTTATAGATAATATCCTATGAGCAAATTATTTAGGCAAAACTACCAAATTCCTCTTGGTTTGGGAGATGTATTCCTTAGAAGTTTTGGATTGTATAGGATCTCTACATGAATTGTTGTGTGACCACATGTAGAAATTCCTCTCTACAATATGAATGAAAATTGTTGGTGGTAAAACTCTATTTTAAAGAGTTGGGCCCCAAAATATTGTAGCTCCTTAGGGGTTTAAAGGGAAGTCTCACAAATCATAGAGTCTATTTAATTGAGTACCACTCTCTAGGTATCTACAATTTTTCAATCGAGGTATTCATTGTTAATATCTCAACCACCAATTTAACTCCTAACAATAGCTCAATGTACACACTTAGGGTAAAAAAACTAACAAAAATATAAGGTGTTGGGCCATTGGCCCTTTTTGCTAGAAAATTCCCTCAAATTTTAGATATGAGTTGATTTTAAGCCCAAGTACTTCCCTTGGTTAATTGGTCAAGACTTGCACCTAATCCTACAGTAGGATTGAGACCTATCATAGGTGCTTCTACACATTATGTCATGTAAAAAGAGACCATTAATTTCCAAGAAGCCCAATAAAGAGCTTTGACACCACTTGCAAGGAACCTACAAATATAAATAAGACCCTGTAGAATATTGAAGACAAGAAAATAATTAGAGGTAAACAACATAAAGATAAATGCAAATAAAATAATACCTTCACCTCAAATCATTCTTTCTCCTCTGATCTTTGTGAGAATGGAGTGCACCTTAGCTCCACTAGGTATGCTCTTTGAGATGATTGCTTGAATGTATGTGGGTTGCTCAATAAACCAACATAATCTTGGTATAATGGAGATAATATGATAGCAAAATGGCAGCATGCACTTGATAGCAAAAGATGTGATGATAATGGCTCATTAATCATCAACTTATAGATTCATGATATGAGGAATGGAGGGCTATGATTAAGAGGTGGAATTAGGGATAAGGATGGAAGATTCTAGGGATTTCTATGAAGATGGAGGGATAAGATTAGTTAGTCATGTGACTAGTTGGATTTTTTAATTTATTTATTTGTGGGAAATGGATAAGGATGAAGACAAGTGGAAAGTAATCAAATAATAAAATTATTAATTAATGGAGAGGGGTCATGTGTGAGGATAAATTAATTAAATAAATAAGATTTATTTAATTAATTTTGGCTAAGGGGAAATGGATTAATTAAATATAATTTATTTAATTAATTTAAATGATGAGAGAGGACATGAAGGGGACCTAAGGACAAATGTGTCGGAAGGTAATGTTAGGGTGATGTGGTCAATTTTAGGTGTCTACAAATATAATATACAATAACAAATCTCAATTAAGAAGGGAAATACATAGATATAATAAAAATTAAAATATATTAATGTTCAAAGCACCACTTTGAGGGGGAAATCCTCCAATATAGCAACTCCAAATAATATAATATATTCAAGATGCTTTATAGTTGTTAAGTCATTACAATATATAGAGTCTAACAAAAGACAACTATTACTAACCCATACATGTGGGATAAATTCTTTTTATCTAATTTAATGTATGGGGCAACTTATGTGGCATATGCAACCCAGCCAATACTAACTAAAACATATATCAAAATGGAGGTTCCTAACAATTAAATGGGTTGCAAGGCCTAGTCCACCTAATTCAAATCTTAAATCTCCTCCTTTCGATTTGAATCTTCTATAAATTTGGTAGTTCCCCCATTGACTCGAATGCCAAATACATTGAGTTGAGCAACTTAGATTGTGTATTTACAGATAGTCCTAGGTCATTATATATCATTTGGGAATCATACCAAAACACACTTGCACATCTAAATAAAAGCACAGAAAGAATTTAAATTTTCATTACATCAGTGTCCTTAGGTATTGCATTGCATTGATTGGTATGTCTATGGATTTTGTACAACTCTTAAGGGTTTTGACTACTAGGAAGGATTTCCAAGGTCTTCTCTCTAGCCTACAACAAATCCCACTTGTGCTTGTTAGCACAACCCTCTTTTATTGGTAGGTACAGAAGGCACAAGTGCATCACATAATGTGGCATTGATAGTAGACAGAGTTGCATCATGAAGCCCAGAACATGTGGCACAATTTACACCATAAACTACACCCCAATTTACATCAATACAATATCTAATAGAGAGTCATCACAAGTGATGAATACCATATCTCAAACTAGATTCCAAATCTCAATTATCAATTACAACAAATCATTATCAAAACTTTCAAATCAACACACCAAACCAAAATAACTAAACAATCTCACCCTTACTCAATTTTATCAAACTCAAATTAGTCAACTTAATTAATATAATTCTAATTCCATTATGTTATATTGCTTTATAATTTAAATAGATCTATATTACACTAGGAAAGTAAAAGATAGAAAGTGATTGTTTTCCCCCACTAACTTTTCCCATATGCTTTCAAGATCAACCCAAGGAACAAGGACCACAAAAAGCAAATGTACTTTAACATATATGACTTAGAAACTTTTTTAACTGATAGAAGCAACTTATGAGTTGATTGCTCACCAACGTGGAATAAACCTTTGTTTTGTCTTGTAGCATACAAAAAGTTTGAAATTGGAAGGGTATACCGAAATCCTTAGCCAAAACGGTTCACCTTTTGAGCACGACGTGGGCTTATTAGTCAATGGTTGGCACTTAAGGAAAAGATAAGGTAGGTTCCCAAATATTCAACCTCTGAACCTACCACATATTACAATCCAATCATGGCGGAACAAGCAAATAAAGACGACAGTCAAAATCTCTTACCACTCATTTGGGCTTTTACACCACCACAAATGTCGGTAGCGTGAAACTTTATTAAATAGAGAAATGACATTTGCATGAATTTTTGCACTTCCAACTTCCTATAGGGTTTTCGTCATCCTTATATAAAGCATGATAAAGTGGAATTTTTTTTATATTGTTTAAATTGGGTACTCTTTATTCTAATTTCATGGACAAATTTAGTAGTTAAGGATATGATTTTTTTTTAATCATAATAAGTGATTTAAAAATAACACATTTTTACATAAATTTTAATATTTAAATTATTAAAGTTTATTTATTTTAAATTTAATAGTGTTTTTGAATTTTAATTTTTTTTAAATATTATTTAAATTAGAGTGTGTATTTCTGGATTAGACTGTGTGCAGCTTTTTTTAGATCGACGTTTCGGATCACACTCCGTGATCCATCATCAAGATGAAGAGAAGAGAATAAGTGAGTTGTAATTGCAGAGATGGTTGCTTAAAAAGAGAGAGGAGAGTGTGGGCACGGAGTTTAACTGGAGGGGAGGGAGGCTAAACAAGGAGTAAGGAGAGAGAAATATCAAGGAAAACCAATAACTCACGAATTAAAAAAGAGAACCAAAAGGTGAATAGAGATCGAGAAAGTAATTAGCTAAAAAATGTAAGAAAAAAGGAGAGATATCAAGGAAAAAATATAATTAAGTAGATATGAGTATCTAAAATTAATAAATTATAAAGAAATGAGGGAGATATGGTAAGTAATAAGAAGAAGCAAGAATAAGAGAAGAGGTAAGAAAATGAATAATGTGGAAATTCCTAAATTAAAAAGAATAAAAATATATGAAATTATATATTTACTTATCATGTACAAGGAAAAGAGCAATAAATCAAAAGATAAAACGAAAGAATAAGAATTAAAAATTGAGAGAATTAGGAATTATAAATGGGAAGATAATATATCAATAGATATAATAAGTGAAATAAAATATAAGCAAATATAAATAAGGTAACTAAGCGAATAACTATGAAGAAACAAGGATAAGGAGAGAGAGGATAGGGATAGAAATCGGGAAGATATGAATAGTGACTATAGGTACTCACCATGCTTAGGAAAAAAATAAGGCTAAGAAAATATACGAAAAGAGAGAGGAGCTCTTTTTAGCTTTCCATCTAATTTGATTTAGGAATTTCCACATTATTCATTTTCTTACCTCTTCTCTTATTCTTGCTTCTTCTTATTACTTACCATATCTCCCTCATTTCTTTATAATTTATTAATTTTAGATACTCATATCTACTTAATTATATTTTTTCCTTGATATCTCTCCTTTTTCCTTACATTTTTTAGCTAATTACTTTCTCGATCTCTATTCACCTTTTGGTTCTCTTTTTTAATTCGTGAGTTATTGGTTTTCCTTGATATTTCTCTCTCCTTACTCCTTGTTTAGCCTCCCTCCCCTCCAGTTAAACTCCGTGCCCACACTCTCCTCTCTCTTTTTAAGCAACCATCTCTGCAATTACAACTCACTTATTCTCTTCTCTTCATCTTGATGATGGATCACGGAGTGTGATCCAAAACGTCGATCTAAAAAAAGCTGCACACAGTCTAATCCAGAAGCACACACTCTAACTTATCATGGATTGTGGAAATATCATGTCTATAATTATTTAAATTTTGTATTCTTGTTTTATTGTTCAATCTATTTTTTTTAAAATAGAATAATGTAATGGCAAAAATTGTATACTTTGCAATTTTCTTTATTTTTGTTTTGAACTTATTTTGAAATATTTGTTGCTAAAAAATTATATGCTTCATATGGAAGTTGGCAAATAACCCAATCCTAGCTTGATTTTTATTTACACTCTCAAGGTCTAGACCTGGTCCTCAACTTATCATCTATCACTCTAGTTCATATTCACAAATTGCAGAATTGACCTAGGTTAGTTCTATGATTTGTGAAAATGAACCCATACTTTTGAAAATTTGGGCCAAGACCTTTTCCTCTAAATAATCATTATGAGCTAACTTGAAATGCAAAACATTTTAATTTCCACGCTAGGGTTTGTATTTAAGACAAACCATAGTTCATGTAGAGCATCTAGCAGACATTTTAGTGCACACCTAGCACCTAGCAAAACAACTTAATGATTCACTGCATCATCATAAGGGCATTGATATCTACTTAATATCCTAGGCATGCTACATGACTAATTGTTGTCTTGATTATTGTATGAAATCATTAAATTAATATCCAAGAGTTTAATAAAAGGGATAAATAATCTCAATTCCAACAAACTCCTTTATCAACACAATCATTTCTATGCAAGTCCTATGATCAAGTGAATTAGTATTTGCAAGAGTAGATGTATCACTATTAATATCATAGTGAGTATATTTAACTAAGTGATACTAGAAGCATGGACAACAATGTAGGTGCAATTACAATAGAATTAGAGTTCATGTAGCACAATCTAGAGGCATGTTTATGTTCAAGAGGATGTCTTGAAATATCACAAGTTACAAAAAGTGGTCAAATGTTCATATGTGTTACTGCAAGCTTAGGGACGATAGTGGCAGTATACAGGAAGACATGTACATCCAACTTTATTTAGTAAGCAACCATTGATTCTTAGTGTGCAATGACATATAGTCATATGTGATGGTTATTCACATGGAGACATCATTTTTGGTGATATGTGTGATATACTAACATCATGGTATAGTCAAAATGCAGTTGAATGACTCTTGGTATTCCACGAGTTAGTTGGATAATTAAACAGTTGGTATTCCATGATGATTCCTATATCTATCTATTTGTGTGAATGGGCAAGGGTGGCTCATGGTTTTTTAGTCAATTGTTGGATGTGATTGATGTATGATTGTAAAAGAAGGGTATGTTATAACTCTATAGATAGAGACTATGTCAAGAGACTTATTGTATTGAACCATTGGATTCTAAATAATATAGCAGTAATTGTCTTTTGATGGTAGATTTTCTCTTGGAAGGATTTCCCACATAAAATATAGTGTCTCATGTTTTTCTTGTGGTTTGTATATTGTCATGTGCTTTCTTGAATGTTACTAGATAGATAATACATCTATATAATTATCTTTGATCATATTAAGTTATTCTTCTATCTTGATATATTGGTCGATTGTAACAAGGTTTCTTAATCCCAACAACCAATGCCCTTTTGTGATTTACATAGATTATCAGGACACCAACACTCCCTTCCTAAAATACATATTTAAAGTGTCGAACTAATGCTTGTTATTGCAGGTACAATTATGGGAAATTGACAAAAGGTAAGGCCTATTTCAGGAATGGTACCTACCCTTCATGTAGACTACCATCCCCAATGTTGGGATAAGGTGCCATTAACCTTGTAAATCCCAATATTGTATTTATTCCATTTTATTATTTGTAATATGTAATTACCCATAAGGGAATGAGGCAGTTTCACCGACAGTGGTAATTTTGGAGTCACCAGAGGTAATTATGGAGTGACAATTACAGTTGGCAATTGTGAAAATCATGAGTAGATGAGTGTAGGCGCCACCTTGGGAGAATCTGCTATTTTTAGCATGTATGACGCGCGTCATAATGTTTGGTGGGTGCATGTAAATAATCTATGACAGTTGTAAGTTGTCATAAAATTCTATGACACATATGACTGATATTTATTAGTTGTAAGTTACTATGTTTAGCCCAAGGTGCCCATCTTGGGAAGATACTCCTTGGTGGAATCTATGATGGTTATGAGTGTAAGAGACCAGATTTAGTCTTGGGTGCCCAACTTTGCATGGCTAACTTTGGACAAGTGGCAGGAGCTTGTAAGGAGGCATTTAATGCTCGCATGTTGGAGATTCTCTAGAGAGAGAAAGTCAACACCTAGATTGGTGTGAGAGCACTTCTATAAGTATTTTGCCATGTATTTGTTGTAGCATACAAATTTATAGGTACTCAGGTGCTACAGGAATGTTATCAGATTGAAGACTGAAGGAGAGAGTTGTGTAGTTGATGTATTATATCACTTTTGCAGATTAATACAAACTTGTGCCTCTTTCCTGGTGGGTTTTCTACCCAAAAGGGTTTTCTCCATGTAAACACTGTGTCATTGTGTTCAGTTCTTCATGCTTGATATTTTCTTTGTAGTGGGTTTTCTATTTTGATGCAATCTCCATTAATAATAATACATTGTTAGATGATCATTAAACATATTAAATCATATTTTCGTTGAGTAGTTGTTGTCTTCATTTCTAACATTTGGTATCAAAGCCTGGCCAGCTTTGACTCTTGGGTGGTAGTGTGAAGATTGTGTAGTTGTAGTGGGAGATTTGGTTGTATTTGTTTTGCAAATCTTGAATTGATATTATGGGTGGATCTACTGTTACTTCTACCTCTCATTTGGACATTGAGAAGCTCAATGGAACGGGGTAAGAGCTGTGGAAGCTTAAAATAGAGGATTTTTTGGAATAAAGAAACCAATGGTTGGCTATTCAAAAATAGAAGAAACCTGATGATGTCTCTCAAGATGAGTGGATAGATTGGATAAGAAGGCATGGGGAACTATCTGTTTGTGTCTTGCAGATTCTGTCCTGTTGAATGTCGTGAAGGACAAGACTGGACATAGCTTATGGAAATGTTTGGGTGAGATCTACCAAGCCAAGAGTATGGTAAACAAGCTTTACTTGAAGCCTAAACCATTTTCTATGAAAATGAAAGAGCGTGAATCAGTTGCAAAGTATTTAAATTCATTTAAATTATTATTCAGTTAGCTAGCATCTATAGATGTTCAAGTTAATGAGGAATATAAATGTATCTTACTTCTTTGTTCTTTACCTGAGTCTTGGGAGAATGTTATCCTTGCTATCACTACTAACCTCATGGATCCAAAGTTGGATGCTCTTGTTGTAGTTTTATTGGAACATGAATTGAGGAAGAAGAGTTCTTTTTAGTTTTAAGGGATGCTCTCAGTATTAGGGGAAGGTCTAAGGAAAGAGGACCAAAAGGGGACTAGAAAGGGGGCTAAAGACAAGTCCAAGGGTTGATCTAAGACTCTTAGGAAGAAGAAAAAAGTTAAGTGTTGGAACTGTGGTAAAAGGGGACATGTGAAGGAGTGCAGAAGCCCAAAGAAACAGTGGGAGAGTGCTTCAGGTAAGTCCTCAAATGCAGGTGAAGATGTTTTACTTTCTGCATGTAATGTTGTTTCTAATGATCACTGGTTGGTTGACTCAAGATGCTCATTTCATATGACCACACAAAAGGAATGGTTTTCCACATATGAAGAGTATGATGGAGGTAAAGTGTACCTTGGGGACAACTCTACATATCTGATAGTTGGGAAAGGCAAGGTATTGTTGTGTTTTAGTGATGGGAGGATTAAAACCCTCCCTAGTGCTTTACATATTTCTAGATCTGATTTCAATTTGGAAGTTGAATGATTTGGGAATGCATGTAACATTTGATAAGCATGGTTGCAAATTGGTGAGAGGAAACTTGGTGGTAGCGAAGGGAAAGAGATTGGAAAACTTGTTTAGGCTAGATGCCACTACAGTTTTTAATTCCTTTTATGTTTGTGAGGCTTCTGAAAACAATGTTGTGGCATCATAGATTGGACCACACAAGTAATAATGTTTTAAAAATAATCAAGAATAAAAATTTGTTGGATGGTTTCTCCTATTCCAATGAGCACTTTGATTTATGTGAGCATTGTGTGTTTGGTAAACAAAACAAAAAATTATTTCCTTTAGGAAGCAATAGAGAAAAAGAGAAGTTAGAGATTATTCATATAGATGTGTTTGGACCTGTGGATAATGACTCTATTAGAAAATCTCATTATTTTTTTCACCATCATTGATGATGTATCTAGATTTACATGGATTTATTTTATGAAACACAAATCTAAAGTTTTCTCTAAGTTTAAGGATTTTAAAGTCTTAGTTGAAAACCGATAGGGATTAAAGACAAAAATATTAAGATCTACAATGGAAGGGAATATTTCTCTAAGGAATTTGATGAGTCTTGCAAGCATGTAGATATAATCAGACAAGACAACTCTTTATACACCACAACATAATGGTGTTGTAGAAAGGATGAACTGAACAATCATGGAAAGAGCTAGAAATATGCTGAGTGATTCATAGTTGGATAAATGCTTTTGGGTAGAGGCCGTGTGTACTACTTTCTACTTGATTAATAGATCTCCTTGTTGTAAGGAAAGCAGAGGTGTAGAATACAGCTTCCCTAATGTTAATTCAAAGGGGATAATGCAACCAGGTAACTTTTAAAATAAAACAACAGATGAACACACCAGAAAAATATAGAAAAACTAAACAAGATACAGAGAATGACACCAGATTTACGTGGGAAAACCTTTTCAGGTAAAAAACCCACCACCACAATAGAAGCTATCTTTATTATAGTAAACTGAATAGTTACAATAAAAATCCCAGCTCTTTGTTGCTCAGGTAACGATTCTCTACAATTATACTAAACTATTTATTTCCTCTGTATATTTATAGAATAAACTGTATAATCAAATCTCTTACTTTTCTCATGACGAGCTCACCAAATCTATATATAAACCACAATTTTCATGAGCAAGAAACTGTTTTCACTTCTGCCCTAACTATACATTTCAACTGACTCAGCACCGCTGTCCCAACAGTCGCGTAACTACTATCCAACAGTCGTAACTGTTCACATTCCCATGAGATGTTTAATCCCACATGTACCGGGTTGCAGACAGCTTTGCAGTTTATATTGCCAAACACTCGGTCATACTATCGTCGACAATTTTGTTGCCGACGATGTTAAACCAAAGACCCATCGGCCTAACCTGCTCCATCGGTGATCGCATTGTTTCCTTCACCAATACTCTATAGTCTCCGCGATCCTCAAGTTTACCGCCCTTCATCAGACATACCTTCACCATCGGTTCAAACACTTTCCATTGTTTCGATGAACAATCTCTCACTGACCAACTTCACATATTGTTGAACCTGTTGAACCATCGAACCTCGATGCGAGGTTCATTGGTTCAACAGAGTGATATCTTTAGCTAAGACGATGGACCATTGAACCACTGAACTAATGAACCCACTGAACTCACGGATGGTTCAACGTCTTCGAAAACCTGCCGATAGAACTGAGTCATAGAGATGAACCTTGAACCCGTTGAACCTTGAACCAATTGAACTCACGAATGGTTTAATGAACCATTGAACTCAACACTTGAACAGTTCATCGAACAATCAACACTTGAACAGTTCATAGAACCATTGAACCCAATGAACTCATGAAAGGTTCAATGAAGAACAACTTTGAATCATGAGGTTCAAGCAGTAAAATTGAGACACAAGTTCTCTTCAATCTCCCACTTGTCGAAGATATTACTGCCACCTCTTAGTCTTCTTTCGATTATTGAGAACTATGAGCCCGTGGACCCATTTCATCTGAACACCATTTGAACTTGGCCATGCTCACTGGTTTAGTTAAGGCATTAGCAACATTTTTCAAAGTGTCAACTTTTTCCAGCTTCACCTTCCTGTCTTCCACCATATCACGAACAAAGTGATATTGGACATCAATATGTTTTGTCCTAGCATTGAAAGTAGGGTTCTTCGCCAAACATATAGCACTTTCACTGTCACAATGAATTTGTATCTGCCCTGCATTAAAACCAACATCAGAACATAACCTTTTCAACCAAACAGCTTCTTGACATGCACGAGTAGCTGCCATGTACTCTGCCTCTATTGTGGACAAAGCGACTACAGCCTATCGCTTGCTCATCCAACTAATAGCACCACCATGTAACGTGAATACATATCCACTGGTGGATCTTCTACTGTCAATGTCCCCAGCCCAGTCAGAATCATCATAACCCTGAATGCTAATAGACCTCTGAGATCCAAATGAGTTTCCATGATAGCAAATAGTATAATCAGAAGTTCCCTTCAAATACCTCATAACTCTTTTCACAGCATCCCAATGTGATCTACCAGGATTCGCCATAAACCGGCTCAAAACTCCCACTACTTGGGCAATGTCTGGCCTGGTACAGACCATTGCGTACATTAAACTGCCAACAACACTTGCATAAGGCATTTTTTCCATGTCATCAATTTCACTTGAAGATTCTGGACAATCTTTAACAGATAGTTTCATTCCTTGCAAAACTGGAACACCTAATTATTTAGAATCAGACATATTAAATTTCTCAAGAACATTGGTAATATACTTGCTCTGGCTGAGCCAAAGCTTTCTCTTAGACCTGTCCCTTTTGATTTCCATTCCTAGAATGTACTTAGCTGCCCCCAGATTCTTCATTTCAAATTTCAAAGACAACTGAGATTTTAATTTTGAGATCATTCCCTTACCATTGCCAATGAACAACATGTCATCCACATACAATGCAATTATAAGAATCCGATCACCATCAGTTTTATAATAGACACAGTGATTAGATTTAGATCTCACATATCCCAAAGATAAAACATACGTATCAAATTTCTGATACCACATTCTGGGAGACTGTTTCAAACCATAAAGAGACTTCTTAAGTTTACATACCAAATGTTCTTTACCTTTTTCCACAAAATGCTCTGGCTGGGACATATAAATTTCTTCTTCAAGGTCCCCATGAAGAAATGTTGTCGTCACATCCATCTGCTCAATTTCAAAGTCATACGATGCTGCAAGTGACAAAAGAAATCTAATGGATGTCAACTTAGCTACAGGAGAAAAAATTTCTCCGTAATCAATACCTTCCTTTGGGAATACCCCTTAGCAACCAGTCTTGCCTTGTACTTATCAACACTACCATCTGGACCATATTTCCTTTTAAATACCCACTTACAGCCCACAGGTTTTCTACCTTCAGGCAAGGGCACCAGATCCCAGGTTCCATTCTTCTCCAATGATGTCATCTCACTATCCATGGCTTCCAACCAAGAATCTGAATCAGGTAAGCTAATAACTTCTTTCACAATCCTAGGTTCATCAGTATCAGTAAGTAAAGCATAGGCACAACTTGAATCAAGTACTGAAAATCCATACCTATCTAGTTGTCTTCTTTCACATGTAGACCTCCTCACAGGCTGAGGTGCAGGTTCAGGTTCTTTCTCTGGATCTGAATCTTCGGAGCTGCTCAAACTAACATCTGAACCATCTACGCTTGGTGCTTGTTGTTCCTCTTTTACAGGGGTCAGAGGAATATGTACAACACTCTTTTCTTTCTTCTCTTCTGTCTTTTCTGGCTGAGGATTAATAACCAAAGGTTTCAGCTCTCTGAAAATAACATTTCTGCTGTAAATTACCTTTTCAGTTTTAGGATTCCAAAGCTTGTATCCTTTAACACCGACACCATAGCCAATAAAGATACATTTAACTGCCTTGTTATCCAACTTAGATCTTTTTACCTTAGGAATTTGAGCATATGCCTCACAACCAAAGACTCGAATATGCCTTAGAGAGGGCTTCTTACCAGACCATGCTTCCATAGGCGTTTTATCAACCAATGATGAAGTAGGAGAATGGTTCAAAAAGTAACAAGCTGTAGCAATTGCCTCAACCCAGAACCTTTGTTCAAGACCAGCATAACTTAACATACTTCTTTCTTTCTCCATCAACAATCGATTTAACCTTTCAGTAACTCCATTTTGCTGTGGAGTATAAGGTGTAGTTTTATGCCTTTTAATTCCATGATCTACACAATACTTATCAAAATCTGCATTGCAATATTCACCACCGTTATCTGATCTAAAGCATTTTATTTTTCTACCAGTCTAATTTTCCACAAGAGTTTTAAATTCTTTAAACCGACCGAATACTTCTGATTTATTTTTCAAAAAATATACAAATGCCCTCCTTGAATAATCATCAATGAATGATACATAGTATCTTGATTTAGATAAAGACGGAACATCAACTAGACCAAAAACATCAGAATGCACATAGTCCAGAAGACCAGAAGATTTATGAGAACTAGAATAAAATGAAACACGGTTCTATTTTCCATATATACAATGTTCGCAGAAATCAAACTCCAAATTACAATCAATCAGTCCATCTACCAGGTTTTGTTTTTCAAAGTTTTTAAACCTTTTTCACCTATATGACCAAGTCTATGATGCCAGAGCATTATTTTCTCTGCAGGAAGTTTAACTTCCATAGAGTTTGCATCATGTGTTACAATAGTAGCTTTTTCAGATTTTGCAGAGACACTATTACAACACACTGGTTTAGCATCTAACCTATACAGAGTTCCAATGCGTTCACCCTTAGCCAATACAATAGAACCTCTAGTCATCTTACAACCACCATTCACAAAAGTAACTTGCACTCCAACATCATTAAGCTTACTAACAGAAAGTAAATTTCGAGCCAGACCTGGTATGTGTAGCACTCCATTCATTCCCTTTATTCTGCCATCCGGGAATTGGATTCTGACTCATCCTCGGCCAACAATTTCTAGTGTTGAATCACTTGCCAGGAACACCTTCCCACCAGCATACGGTTCATACTTTGTGAACCACTCTCTGTGAGATGTCATATGAAAAGATGCTCCTGAATCCACCAGCCAAACATCTTCATATGCAGGCGTTACCAAAGTAGCAATGAAGGCATCAGCATCACTCTATGAAGACTCAGAGTCAGAGAAGTTCTTCTTCTTCTTTTTCTCCTCTTTGCAGTCTTTCTTGATATGACCTTTCTGTCCACAATTCCAGCACTTCACCTTGGACTTCTTGCTAGGGGATTTTGATTTCCCCTCTAATTTGGACTTAGACTTCTTGTCCTTCTTCTTGCCTCTTTCCTTTGATCTACCTCGAACAAATAGGGCCTCTTTGGTTGTTTCAAAAGATTTCCTCCGCATCTCTTCAGATAACAATGAGGTAACAACTGCTTCAGTTGTAAATGTGGTTGTTGTACTTCTAATAGCCATCACAAGTTGATCCCATGAGTCAGGTAAGGAACACAATAGAAGCATACAGCGGTCTTCCTCTTCTATTTTTACACCTACAGATGTCAACTGTGCAACAATCAAATTAAATGTGTTCAGATGGTCTGCTATAGATGCACCTTCATCCATCTTCAGAGAATACAACTTCTTTCTGAGGAATAATTTATTCACCAACGACTTGCCCTGGTAAATATCTCCCAACTTCTTCCACAAATATTTGGCTGACTTCTCTTCATGGACGTTCAATAGAACAGAATCCGCAAGACTTAATCTTATCAGTCCTCTGGCTTTTCTTTCAACTAGGTCCCAATCTTCTTGTTTCATGCTTGTAGGTTTAACCCCAAACACAACAATCCAAAGATCTCTGTCGACCAGCAAATCTTCAGCCTTAATCTTCCACAACTCAAAGTTTGTGCCATTAAACTTTTCAATATCTATGTTTCCTGATGTACTTGCCATCTTAATAACATAATAGACCTCTATAGAACTCCCACTCACTGAACTAACACAAAAAACCCAACCTACCAACAAGGATAACACAACTGGCCAGGCTCTGATACCACTTGTAAGGAAAGCAGAGGTGCGGAATACAGCTTCCCTAATGTTAATTCAAAGGGGATAATGCAGCCAGGTAACTTTTAAAATAAAACAACAGATGAACACACCAGAAAAATACAGAAAAACTAAACAAGATATAGAGAATGACACCAGATTTACGTGGGAAAACCTTTTCAGGTAAAAAACCCACCACCACAATAGAATCTATCTTTATTATAGTAAACTAAATAGTTACAATAAAGATCCCAGCTCTCTGTTGCTCAGGTAATGATTCTCTACAATTATACTAAACTATTTATTTCCTCTAGATATTTACAGAATAAACTGTATAATTAAATCTCTTCCACTTCTCATGACGAGCTCACCAAATTTGTATATAAACCACAGTTTTCAAGAGCAAGAAACTGTTTTCACTTCTGCCCTAACTACATGTTTCAACTAACTCAGCACCGCTGTCCCAACCGTCGCATAACTATTGTCCAATAGTCGTAACTGTTCACATTCCCGTGAGATGTTTAATCCCACATGTACTGGGTCACAGACAGCTCTGCAGTTTATATTGCCAAACACTCGGTCATACTATCATCGGTAATTTTGTTGCTGACGATGCTAAACCAAAGACCCATCGGCCTAACCTGCTCCATCGGTGATCGCATTGTTTCATTCACCGATACTCTATAGTCTCCGCGATCCTCAAGTTTACCGCCCTTCATCGGATAGACCTTCACCATCGGTTCAAACACTTTCCATTGTTCCGATGAACAATCTCTCACCGACCAACTTCACATATTGTCGAACCTGTTGAACCATCAAACCTCGATGCGAGGTTCAATGGTTCAACAGAGTGATATCTTTAGCTAAGACGATGGACCATTGAACCACTGAACCGATGAACCCACTGAACTCACGAATGGTTCAACATCTTCGAAAACCTATCGATAGAACTGAGTCATAGAGATGAACCTTGAACCCGTTGAACCTTGAACCAATTGAACTCACGAATGGTTCAATGAACCATTGAACTCAATACTTGAACAGTTCATCGAACACTCAACACTTGAACAGTTCATCAAACCATTGAACCCAATGAACTCATGAAAGGTTCAACGAAGAATAACTTTGAATCATGAGGTTCAAGTAGTAAAATTGAGACACAAGTTCTCTTCTCTTGTAAGGCTCTTGATTCAACACCTTATAAAATGTGGATAGGTAAGAAACCTTATGTTTCACATTTAAGGGTTTTTGGCTGTGAGGCTTTTGTTCATGTGCCTAAGGAAAAGCAATCTAAGTTGGATCCAAAAGCTGAAAAGTGTACTTTCATTGGATATGGTGATAATGTAAAAGGTTATAAGCTTTGGAATCCACTAACCTAAATGATTATCTATTCTAGAGATGTTATTTTCAGGGAAGTTAGAGCTATTTTTGAACCTGAGCAGCCAAAAGAGAAAGAAAAGGTGAAGAGAGTGCACTTTGACTTAGAGTAGGAAGATGCACCTCAAGAAGAACATAACGATGGATTGGAGGGTGAAGAGAAGAAGAAGATTCAAGTAGTTCTAATGAAGAAGAATCTATTGTTACAGAAGAAGTTGGTACAGATGATCATCCAAAAGAACAAGTAGAGTCTCTTACTCCACCCTTAAGGAGATCCACAAGACAATGAAACCCAGTTGATAGGTATAGCCCACCAAATCTTTGTTGTGTATTTGCTTTATTGAGTATTGATGATGAGCCTAGATCCTACAAGGAATCTATTCATGAAGATGATAGTGAGTCTTGGCAGTTAGCCATGCAAGAGGAGATGATGGCTTTAGACTCTTGTAACACCTAGGATCTTGTTCATTTTCCCAAAGGAAGAAAGGCCATAGGTTGCAAGTGGGTCTTCAAGAAGAAGTTTGGAGCAAACAATTCATTAGAGAAGTACAAGGCTAGACTGGTAGCCAAGGGCTGCTCCTAGAGAGAGGGAGTTGATTTTGGTGAAATGTCTCTCTTTTTGCTAAATTGACTTCTATTAGATTTCTTTTATCCATTTTTCTAGCTTATGATTGGGAGATTGAGTGAATGGATGTTAAGACTGCATTCTTGCATGGAGACCTCGAGGAAGAAATTTATATGCAATAGTCTACAGGTTTTGAGGTAAAAGGAAAAAAACATTGGGTGTGCAAGTTGAAGAGGTCTCTCTATGGTTTGAAACAGTCCCCCAGAATGTGGTATCAAAAGTGTGACTCATTTGTGTTGAAATTGGGTTTTGTTAGAAGCAAGGAGCATCACTATGTTTACATTCATTATATTGATGATTCTATACTAATCATTGCATTGTATGTTGATGACATGTTCTTTTTCAGCAATACTAAGGGTATGATTAGTGAGGTGAAAGCCCCAATTTCAAGTGCATTCGATATTAAGGATCTTGGTGTTTCTAGGTATATTCTGGGTATGGAGATCAGGAGGGACTATAGGACTATAACCTAGTTAAAGTTCCTTTACCCATTGGCACTAAGCTTTCATTAGATATGTGTCCAAATAATGAAGATGATTTTAAGGATATGTCTAATGTGCCATATGCTAGTGTTGTAGAGAGTGTTGGTTCCCAAATCTGCACACATCAAACTCTAAAGATTTGTCACTTCTTATGCTGAAGTTCAATGGAAGACTTGGCCAACAAAGTGGGAGATTATTTTTCACCTATCTCACCTACACTTTAGGTTCTACCACACCTAGGGGGTATTCCCTTATTATGCTATAGATTTGTCTTTCACTACATCAGGTAGAATGCTCTTGTATATGCACCAAGATATGTAAGATTAACCCTAGACTAGCAATTTTCTTGGATTATCCTCACTATTTAGACATGAGAAGATGCAACACCTAAACTAAAACAAAACATAAAATAAAATAGTTCAAATGATTTATCTTTAAATTATTAGGTTTCCTAGACCTTTGGGCAAATTCTCTCTGGATCAGTGTTTTATTAGGGCAACAAAATCAAACCCAACAATGTAAATGCTCCCTTATGACAGCAAAAAACTTCACATCTAGAGGACCCCAAAATAATAGTATTACTGCTTTACAGTAATATGTCCAAGAAAGAGTATTATTTGTGATTCTTCTTCACTAATCCCTTAATACAACAAACTTCCCCTTATATCTGACCTAAAGCAATTTAAATCCATTCCTTGAATAGATGCAACAAATCAAATATACAATATAGAAAATGTATATTGATGAGATTAGAAACCCTTAGCAACTTCACTCAAAATGAAAATGCTCATATCCAAGGAGAAAATCATAGACAACACACAATAAGTGTTTTTCATATAACTCAATCTAGAAAGAAACAATGTCATTCAAAAATTTATTCACTTACACAGTACAATATGCCTCTGCAACCCAAAATCCAATCACCTTCTCCAACAAAAAGCTATTTCCCAAATGTGTGGATAACTTGTAGCCAAAGCCCAGAATCCCCCTTTTACAATGATACTAGTTCCCTTAAAAAGAGAAACAAACTATGTCGGCCAAGACTTCTCGCTAAATTTTTTTAATTACATTTATTTAATATTTGTAGCTTGGAAATTTACATTTTTTATCTTGATTGGCTCCAGATGGTAATACATTTTTTACAATTGATCTAGTCCATTGAATAATTTGTTTTCTTCTTTAAAGTTTGTTCCCCTGCCTGAAAATTGTGAAATCCTATTCATTTGCTTGGTTTGATTTCATCCTTGGGATTTTTGCAATCTTTACCAGTGCTCTTGCCCTTTTTCTCCACGTGCTTATACATAGAGTAGCATTGCTCTCTTGATTTTGAAGCTTGACCACTTAAAACCTTCTCAAATCAAAGTTGAATGAGAGCAAAAGATTTGCAATCAATACATGTATGTTCCTTTTGCCAAGATTGGCCAATAAAGGGCCTTCAGTGCACATCTGAGGAAGGAGAGTGAGGTGGGCTATGCACTAGTGCGCTCAGCCCCCAAAATGCCTTTATTTTGTCGATAATGTATAAAAATTACATCAATAATGTTTATTTTATGACTTTTATCACCCAAAACATTATATTATATTTGTCGAACTCATTCTTCTCATTGTTGGGTAGTTTTTTGATAGTGTTGGGCATTTTTTGCAATTCCAGCATTCAAAATTCACCCCAAACATGATTAAAATCACTACCCTGGTATTAATAATGATCATTGGACAAATTTAGACCATGGATCAACAATTTTGAGCCAAAACAAACCCCCAAAATCTTGTCGTAAAATAAAAAACGTGATGATCTTCATTCTACAAAAAATCTCTGCTCAAATCTAACCAAGAAAGCTCTAGAAACACCTCCAAAGATGATAGAAGACCAAATTCACTTGTCCATGAGTGATCTGAACCCAAATTTTGCCCAGGAATAGGCCCATCGCACCAACGCACTCATGAGCAAGGAAGGCAAAGTGGGTTGTGCGCTTGTGCGCTCAGCCCATTTTTGCCTTTATTTTTTTGTTTGCAAAGTATAAACATTATAATATAATGTTTATCATTTAGAATATTAGATATGCCAATAAATGTTTTAAAAGATTGCATTTTTCAACTTAGGAAAATGGTAATTATTTAATTTCTCCTTGCGGGCAAATGACACAACCTCATTGCGGGCACACGGGACATCCAAAGGCCATGAAAACTTGCATTGGGCCATAATCAATTATTTAGAACATACCCATTTCCTCAAAATTCGCATCGCCGAAAGATTTTTAGGACCTCCTTTGTAATCTGGAACCCCAGGAGCCCGATTTTTAAATATTTTTTGTTTTCACACAAGGACACCTCGGATCACTACGAAAATGGAATTGGGAACATTTTAAAGTAAATCAACAACTGGGCTATCATCAGAATTGGGAAATTTGAACTTTTCTATGGGAACCTCCAGACTCGGCCTGAAGTGGCGACAAATTAAAAAACCTATTAAAACACGTCCTAGGATAATGCAAACTAGCACACACACTCTTGGTAACCCATAAAAACATTTTACCAAAGGGTTTCTCTTGACAAATCATAGATTGAGAAATTGTAATCTAGGAAGTTAGGAGCATGCTAAGTACCATGGGGCTTGAAACTCAACTGAAACTATCAAATAAAATCCTGTCAAGCACTGAGAATTTGCCAAAACTATAGGTGCTAACATTGGATCTTGTTTGGGGACGCATGCCTCTTACAGGCATGGCGAGGATCTAGAAGTCTCCGGGGTGTAGACCATGTGCCTAATCCATTGGGTTGCTCTGTAACTGCTCCATCCTGCATCAAAATTCACACCTTCAATTTCATTTGGTGGCTTCGAGTCACCAAAAATGAAGAACCATTATTTACCTCTGTTAAATATCCTGTTTTCATCAGACTATTATAGGTCAAATTTAGAAGCACCATGTTCATTACAACTATCATGGAAGCATATCATCCTACTTCTAACTGTGCCACTATTAGTTTCATCTTTTACTTCCTTACCAAATCTGAAGCAATCATAAGACATCTCTGATGAGCATTGCTGCAGGATATCTCTATCACACTTCAACTCCAAATCAAAAAAAGTGAAAGACTCATACACAACCAGTGAATTTATACTTGGAGTTTGTCCTCTTTCAAACAAGAAGTCACCTTCTTTATTGAACATGAGATACTCATACACAGGCATCATTTTCACATGCTTTGTTGAACACTGACTCTCACATTCATATAAACCTTTCAACCCTAAAGTAAAAATTTGCAAAGCATGCTCATACAAGTAATCATAATCAATTAAGAACTGATCATACTCACAGTTACCATGACTAGCAAGCTGAAGGAGCTTAATTTTATAAACATCCTCATATCTCTCATTATTGTGCTCAACAATTTCATCATTAAACTCCACCTGGAATGCTTCAAGAGAAGGCTTGAAAAATTTAGAATATAGCCCATTGTTAAACGCTTTATAATCACCCTTACCACAGATATCACAGTCAACACTATCCTTTGTTGTATCAATATGAACATCTAAAACTTGTCCATTCACATCTGAGTAATAACCCTGGTTTTCCTTTTTGTCAATGCATTCATAATTAAAAGTAAACATTTCCACTTTTGCATTGTACAAATGATTATCATCCTCAGGGAAACATTCATATTCAACATCTACACGTATTTCTTCACTTGAGGGGTTCACACATGGGTCTAAATTTTGACAAGTATCAACACATTTTCTATTATTATGCAAATATATATCCTCCTCATTCAAAGTGAAAATTTCCATATCTGCTTCATACAAACAATTATCTACAATTGGAATATCATTAACATTATTTGAATCATAAGTTGATATATCAAACCTGACACCCGCGCATTCCTGTGGTTCTTTAATGACAACATTACTGCAAGAAGTAACCTCATGTATATTTTTGCAATCTGTATCTACATATTCTTCTCTTATGGGCTGATCACAAACTTTATTTTCTTTATTACAGACCTGATCTTCATGTTGTATCATGAGCTCTCCATCTTTATGCATTATGCAATGACTTTGCTCAATAACATAAGTGCTATCAGTATTCTGAGATATAATTCTTCTTGCATAATTATTGTTTTGTTTTGTCATTGATGTCAAAAGTGTTTTTGTTGGTGCTAAGACTCATGACTATATCATGGTATTCCATGGTGTTCATAGGTCCTCAGGAGATTGATCATTGTCTAGATGTGTTTGATGTGTTTGATATGGTGTGATTGGTAGTTCATTGTTACAGGAGGCCATTGTGTTCATTGTTACAACAAAGGAAGATATTGTTTGATATGGTTTGATTGGTATAGATCACAGTAGTGCTCATGCAATTGATTATCTTTACTTATGCTATTTTCTAGTGGGTCTTTGATGTTGTCCAAGAGGCTTGTTGGTGCAATGGTGGTGACTTGATGTCTTTAGAGGCACAAAATGATCAAATTTGCAGTACTGATGTTTAGTTTGAGTTGATGTGCTTATAGTGTCCATGACTTGATGATCTTGCTTCAGGAGTTCATGTGATGAGTTCATATGGTGTTCATAGGTTAGATCCTTGATGATATTAAATCACTAGGATAGAATGGTTTAATAGTTAGTTATTAAGTGAAGGAGGTTGATCTTGATTCAAGTTGTGTGTACTTTGAAGTGTTCATGATTCATTGTGCAGTTTATGATGTTAGCAACTTTATGACAGAGATGCAAAGTAATATTGATGCTAAGTATACATTTCATGGTACTGTGATGAAAGATCAGTTGTAGTGGTATAATGACAAGGTTCAGTGTTTGGATCATGGTTGTTGGCATGTAACATGGCATCTTTCTTTAATCAAGTTAAAGTATCTTCAGGAGTTTGTGTTGACTTTGATGCATTCAGTGATGTGTGTTCTCTTTGATGTCATTTTGGTGTTTAGTAGAAGAGGCTTGAATCCATTATTCTGTAGGGTTTATATTTTCTTTAAGGGCTTAGAGCTTTCAAACCCTAAGAACCCTTCTGTATCCTAAAGGCACTTTGTATACATTCTACTCACCCGTATGACATTTTGTTATGATTTGGAGTTGACCGGCCATCAAAGGTCACTATTCACTTAAGTGAACACTTCAAGGGGTCGCCCTCATTGTTTTACCAGCCCCGTCAACTAGGCTTTATTGGGTGTGCTGAGATCCTTTTTGAGATCGAGCGGGAAAGGACATATTAATGGCTACAATGAAAGATGCTAACAGAGATCGATGGAGGAGTTTTAAAGTATATTCAAATGACAACAAATATTTACATTGCTTAAACTTGACAGGCAGTTGGATAATTGTGCCTCAAACTATCTTTATTCAGTTATGCTACTGATGCTGAGGGCCAAGGAATTTCATTTAAGGCTTTGATTGATGTTTTGAGAAGAGTTGGTTGGTGTTCTGTGTTCCTAAGAGTAATATCTACATGTTCATAGGCCAAATGCTAGAATTCTAATGTAAATAATTGATTTTAGAAAGGTTTAAACTTGAAGTATAACTTCAATTTGCAAATGGAGTAATCTTGAAGAGTTGGTATAAGGGTGGTTCCGAGTGAATGAATTATAGTATGCACAAGAGTTGAATGTGTGTTATTGTTTGTAGAAGAAAACCTTGGAGTCTTGGGTTGATGTGTTGAGTTTTCACTCAAAAGTTGTATTGAATATATGCCAAAGAAGATGCAGAATTAAGATGTGTGGTGAGTTTAATGCATTGCAGAGAAACAAAGTGTCCCTCTGTGTTTTTTCTTCTTCATTCAAATCTTTGATGTAATCAGTTTATGTCAGTGAGACAATCTCTTGTCAGTGAGACATGTTTGGTTTGCTACTGAGGCTGATTTGTCAGTGAGACATTAAATGTAACCAGTGAGGTTTTGTTTTGCCAGTGACGCTTAATAAAGTGAAATCTTTCAGAGTGGTTTTTTATCCCTTAAGGGTTTTCCACTCATAACTTCTGTGTCATGGTTTTTTTATTGTCTCTTAATTTGCATTTGATATCTCATTCTTGTTCAAGGTTCTTGCTCTGATTCATATCAATGTGTTTTCTCAGCATTCAATGTCTTTATGTTTGAAGTGTCTTAGTTCTCTCTACACTTTCAGTCAAGTGGATTAACAAGTGTAAAAGTTTGATTATTTGTAGACCACTGATTCACCCCCCTCTCAATGGTCCTATACCCCAATAAGTGGTATCAGAGCCTTGGGTTCCTTGCTCAAAGTTTAATCAACTTAGGAGATCCTGATAGTGGAGTACTATGGAAAAGTGTAAACAAAATAGAGGAAGGAAAGATGCCAAGCAAAAGGTTGTAAACAAGCCCCAGTCAAGTCAAGTAATGAGTTGTTGCATGAGTCACCCTTGAAAATTGACACAAAATGTGATAAAGAGAATGATTGCGTTGTTGAGAATGTTGACAAAGAAGGAGATTACATTGTGAGTGAAGATGAACTAGTGTATGATGAAGATGATTGTGAGATTGATATTGAAGGTGAACTCTTGTGTGCTCTAGATAAGATCAAGCAACTTAGAAAAGAGAATCAGATATTAGTAGTACAACTTCAACAAGAAAAGGACTCCAAGGACAAGGTACTTTCAGATCTTGCAAAAGTTTCTTTAGATCTTGAAGAGTCTAACAAGCTTATTATCCGCCTAAAGACAGAGATAGAAGAAGCAAAAAGGGTAGTTGATTTTACAAAATCTGATCTTGAAGTTAAAACTAATGAATGTCTAAAACTAGAGTTAGAAATAGTCTCTTTGAAAAAGGAATTGGAAAAGGCATCTTCTAAGTTGCACAAGAATCTACCAATTGAAAAGAGTATTGAATGCTTAAATGAGATGTTAAACAAACAAAAATGTCATAAGGAAACTATAGGCCTAGGATATGAAGAAGGGCAAACTTCTAATGTCAGAAATGCACCAAGGAAGAAGATACATTTAGGTCATCATGCTGATGCTCCTAAAGAGAAGATGGAAAATAAATGTGTTGATGAAGGTAGAAGGACAAGTAGATTCTCAAGATCTCCACCTCTCAGGCAATACCATTCAATAAGGTACAACTATTCTCAATTTTATGGTTATTGCTATTCCTATCATATTTATGGTCATAGAGCTAGAGATTGTAAAACTTATGCAAGAAATGGTTTTGGATGGAATAAGGACAAAAGCTCTTATAGTTTGTCAACTCAGGATTATAATAATGTATGTTATAATTGTAATAAATTTGGTCATATAGAAAGAAATTGTTGGATGCGTAGAAGATATGATCATAGAAGTAATTTTGAGAGGTCAAGAAGATATGATTTCTTTACTCATCTAATTGGTTATAATGTCACATGTTTTAAGTGTCATAAAATTGGGCATAAGCTACAACATTGTAGGAGCAAGTTGAACAAATCATCTACAAGAAACAAGAACATAGATAGCCTAATTAAGTATAAGAAGGTAGAACCTAAGAGGGTTTGGAGGAGAAAACATGTGCAAGAGAAAAAAAAACAAACCTTGTGCATACTACACAAGAAACATCCATAACTGCTTAAAGGACAACATGAGGTTAGGGGGAGATAAACCCTGATGTATCATTTATGCCCATAGAGAGGTTGTATATCAGTTATAGTATGTTTCTGATAAGTGATAGTGCAGAGTCAATGCATTTGCATGTGTACAGAAGTTTGGTGGCTGTGGGAATGCATTTTTTATCAAATCCTACCTTGTATCAAGGCATATTCAAGGATAATAATGAGTATGAGATAGCAATCTTATGTCAGACATATCAATGGTTTCAGTCATTAGTCATTATATCATAGGATGTGCTTATCATAAAGATCAATTCCTGTCATCTTCATATCATGATGTTTTGTTCTTGGTAATTGGTGGTGTTATCAGAAAAATTGGAGTAATAACAATACTATCAAAGTAATCCAAATAACTCAATGAAATAAGAAATAAAGAAGATAAAACAAACAAAGAACTCAAACCTTGCAAACCTCTTTACTTTGTAGCTTCCCTTGGTCGCCTAATCTCAATTGATCTTTGTATGTGAATGAAGCCCTCAGAAAGTGCACTTCCTTGCTTTGTTCTTCGAGATGATGATGGAGAAACGGCTATGATACTTCTTGTAATGAAGATGAGCTTCAATACAATAAAAAGGGTGATCGTAAGCTATGGAATGGTGTGGGTGCCAAAGGCGCACTGTGAATTCTGTAGAGTAAGTTTACTAAAAGCTTGGATGATTGAAATGGAGAAATAGGGGTTGTACTTATAGACTCGTGAGAGAGAAGATCAACGATATAGAATGAACAAGAGGATCAACGGTTGAGGAAATTTGAGAGAATGTGCATGAATAGGAAGAGGACAAGTGCCATGTTCCTTCATGCAATAGAGGAGTTAACAGAAATAGATTGAGGAGTTAACTGAGTGGACTAATCAGTAAACAGAATAAACTAATCAGTTAAGCAAATTGATTGATTAGTTAACTGATTGGAAGTGGAGGATAAATAGGACATGTGGGAGGAAACAATTAATTAAATACGAAAATATTTAATTAAGTGTGCACATGGATTTGTATGGATTAATTTTGGTGTTAATCCATTTTTAAGAGGAAATAGATAATCTAAATAAATGTTTTGATTTATTTAAATATAGAGGATGTTAAGTTTAGAAGAACTAATTAAATAATTGGACATTATTTAATTTAGAATGACTTTAGAATTTAGAAGAGGTAATTAAATAATTTGATATTATTTAATTTAAAGGAATTTTAGAAGAATTTAATTAAATAATTTGGTATTATTTAATTTAGAACTTTGGAGGATTTTAATTAAATAAATGAATTTATTTAATTTGGAGGAATATGAAGGATTTAATTAAATAAATAATTTTATTTAATTTTGTGGAGGAATGTGAATTAAATAAATAAATTGATTTGTTTATTTATTGATAGAGGAATTAAACTGAATAAATATTAAGAATATTTATTTAGATAGAGTCGAGTCATTTTTAAGTGTATACATTTTGCCCCTCTTTGACGCAATGTGTTTTATCATGTTGTTTCAAAGAATATGATTTTTTGATAATGATACATGCCCCAGTTTGCCCTTGGTACATGTTTACAATGATAGGATGCCCCCTTGGGAGATTGGACGGGAAGAAAAGGTCAAGGGTGTGAGATGAACAATCTCACGATGAAGAAGGTGAAAAGATGGTTAGGATAAAAAAATGGGCTACGGTTTAGAGAAACAGGAGGAAACAGTCTTGGGAAGTAGTCACGGTCGCCACACAGCTAGTTAGGGTTCATTTGCTATATATAGAAGGTGGGTCCACAATCCTAGTCATTTGCACACTTCACTTTTGTTGAGAGCTTCTAGGAGAGTTTGCAGAGCATAGGAGCTAGAGCAGTCAGTATAGATATGGATATTCCACGTGAGGAGCACCATTTTGAGTGCGTTTGATGGTTTAGGCGGTCAGCCGAGGCAGGACCACTAAAATGTAGTTCGACAAAACTCGCCTAGGGTCGTTTATTAGGCTAATAAATGCTAGGGAAAACATGCTTGAATGAATACGCTGAATCATGTTTTGGTGCATTTGCTAGCTGAAAATGCACATATGTTGCAGTTTGGTGCATTTGCGTTATGAATCGGTGCATACATTACTTCCGCGCATCTATTTTTCAAATCGGCGCATCTATTAGGAAGTTGTGCATGCGGGACAAGTAGTTGCGCTTTTGTTTGTTTGATGCATCTATTAGTTAGAGTTGCGCATTCGTGCTAGAGTTGCACATTTGCTCAAAAGGTCGGCACATTTACCTGGATTGGCACATTTGCCTTGATACTACACATTTGCAGCCTAGTTCAGTGCATTTGCGTTTTGACACTCAGTTACTTAGCAAAATTGACTCAATTGGCATCTTGATCGATGCGTCAATTGATAAGCGATCTCCGAGATTGATAGAATCTAGTCAAGAGATGATATGCTTGTTTTGATCAGTTTGATATGTTAAGTAAGTGATAGGATAGTTTGATAGTTGAGCATGTTTGCTTTGATACAGTTATAGTTGATGCTATGCTTTGTTGATCACAAGAGGATATTTCAGATGTCCTGATGTTGCGGGAGCAATTTCCCTTGCCGTTGTTGCAGCGTTACATGCTTACAGAGGTTGACCAGGTGGCGCTTGGTAATATGGGTTTGAATTATGTTTGCTTCATGCCCGAGGTTCGTGCAAACCTCAGTTTACTGACTGCTGCGGTGGAGCACTTTCACAGTGAGGATGGGATGTTCCATCTTCCAACCGGGGAGATGACTATTACACTGGAGGACATTTACAGGATCTTGCACTTACCTATCCATGGTGAGCTTGTCGAGTATGAGTCGCAACATGATGTTGAACTAGAGGAGTGTCAGTGGGTCTTCGATGATCCTGGGCTTCGGGGTCAGGTAATATCCTGGCACAATATTTATGACTACTATGACTACTTCCCGGGGATTGTGGCCAGATTGATCAAGGGTGTGGTATGCCCCAATAGATGATCTCATGGGTTCCCCATTGGCTGGGGTAGGACACTAGAGAGGATGGTTACAGAGGGCACCTGCTTCGTATGGGGTGTCTACATTTTAGCTCACTTATATCATGATATGCACTAGGTGGTTTATCGCGGAGCTTCCAGCTTGTCTGTAGGCATCTCTTTGTTACAGTTCTGGTTATGGGAGCACATAACCATGACTCGGCCAATTTGCATGTTTTCTAGGCAGTGATGGGAGCCTTACTCATATGGATATGCAGGTGTAGTTTCCCAGCATAAGTTTGGGGAAGCTTGAGTACTAGAGGCATCAAATAGATAATAAGGACAGGGTTATCTGGTGACCTTATATAGACTGCAAGCCATGGGATGATGAGGATGACGAGCTTCCATATTGTTTTCAGACTCATTGGTTGATTGGGAAGACTCAGTACATCCTGGAGAGACAGATAGTTAGACGGGTTCTGAGGTAGTTCAGGAGGACACAAGGTTAGCCACAGGGGCAGGCCTTGTTTTCTAGGACTTAATCAAAGTGCTTACGATGGGGCCCTATTGTGTCATATGAGGAGGCTAGAGCAGACTTCTTGTAGATACCTTACCAAGCCTGGCTAATGAGGCACGATATTGTGGATGATGGCATGACTCGTGATTATGAGGACTGGTTTACAGCACACTTGTTCCCTATATACTGGGGATTGGGAGAGTTAGCTCCTTGTCTGGAGGAGGTGGAGTCAAAGGAGGAGGATGGTGGAGGCAGGAGGAGGAGGAGATGGAGGAGGGGGAGAGGAGGACGAGGATATGGGGGTGGCAGAGGAGATGATGGTGGTAGAGGAGATGATGGAGGGGATGGTGGAGGGGGAGGTAGGCAGAGACAAAGGTGGAGAGTGGGGGAGGGCCCATCTCATTAGAACGGTTGCACCATAGTAGGTACAAGTTTAGTAGCAGGTTGCCCAGCAGCAGGTGCAGGTCCCATAGGTACAACTTCTGCCATAGCAGGTGGCACAGGTTTAGTAGGCGGCGGTCCCACAAGGGCCATAGGTATAGTACAACCTGACCCCCAGCAGCAGGCTGAGGTGGCAGCAGTTGCTATGCTACGGGGCTAGCTGAGGTAGGTTAGGGCACAACTGTGAGCTACAGAGTCTCATAGGGAGGTAGATGTAGGAGTTATAGCTAGGCTCATTGCAGAGAGAGACACAACATTGGCAAGGGTATGGCCCTTAACGGCTGAGAGGGATGCAACCATAGCTACCTTGGCCACTGATGGGGCTACATGATTCTTGGTGACGCAAGTGTCTTAGGGGCAGGCCTAGGTACATCAGTTACAGACACATATGGCACAGATATAGGGTGAGCTTGCTAGAGCGCAGGCTTAGACATAGTATTACAGGGGATTGTATCATGGGGCAGTGCTGGTAGACCAGAGGGCACCCAGCTACAGGAGTCAGTCAGTGGCTTCGCAGAGGGCAGGTGGCTCATGCTTAGGAGAGTTAGTTATGGGCTCATAGTAGTCTGGGTTAGGTAGAGGGGGAGGTGGAGAGGGCAGTGCTGGGAGCAGTGTCCCGCACCAGCAGGGCTAGCTGATACTTGTACCAATTTTTACCTATGTATACACATTTTTTATGGCTCATGGATAGCCTAATATGTATATTTATCTCATTTTGCACAGTTACCGAGACATGCATCATTATTTTGGTGACGTATGTATTCCCCTTTTATGACTTGACTCACAGATGATGGACTTTGACATTGTACACCTGGACATATTTATTTTATACTTATATATGATGCAGCTATTGATGGTCTACATGCATTATGTGATGTCTTATGGATGCACCTTACTTTTGATGTCTATATCAATGCACACTTTGTTGTTGATGTCTATATGATGATGTAGTACTTATGATTCTACACTATGATGCTTTATGAGATATCATGTTTATGTATGATTTAGGTCTCTGATGTTATGATGATCTAATGTAGACTTAGGTGATTTCTGATGATTTAATATGCAAATGTGAATGTTATCTATATGATTATTGAGTTTATGAGATGATCTACATGTATTTGTCTATGTTTTTGACTTTTTTGTTGGCACTATCTTATGCTGATGCAAATGAATATGGATGATGTAAATGCACCTATATGTATGCATCTATATGTTCACATTCAATGGTGATCTAATGCAGACAATATGAGTATAGCTATGTTTTTTATGTTTTTCTGGTTAAATGCAATGATATGTTGACTTATGCAGTTATATGTATGCAAAATGATCTAATCAAGTTAATGACTATATCACTTAATACAAGATGATAACAAACTGATGACTAAATGCACTTTATATGAATGCAAATGAGCTAATCCAATTAATGACTATTTCACTTAATGCAAACTGTTTACAAAATGATGACTTAATGCACTTATATGAATGCAAAATGAGCTAATCAAATTAATGATTATTTCACTTAATGCAAAATGATTAACATGTTTTTGATATGTCCAAGTGTACGCAATCGAAGTAGAAAAGACTCAATAGAGACACAAAGAGAGACAGAAAGAGAAAGTTGACAGAAGAATGACGCGACAAAAGGACTCACAAGCTTTTGTAAACACTGACACTGCGAACCAAATCTTTATTGATGGATGGTATGCAGAATGTAAATGGATGTATTATGGATGTGGATATATGTCATCTTGATATTGCAAGTATTTTGAAGTGCTTGTTTCATCATTGAGCACTTTTTTTGTTTCTTTTCTCTTTTGAAATGTTGTAAGAAAATACAAGCATCTAGGTATAATTGAACCAAGATAACCTGAGTATTACTTACATGGATTTTGATATAGCAAGTTGATACAAGCATCTATTCAAAATTGAATGTAGATGACTTGATTACTTCTTGCATTTCAATAGACAAGGATTGCCCCTTTTCATGTTTAGACCTTTGATGTCCTCAATGATCTTTTGCCGATCATGTCAGACAAAAGTTGTCACATTACTAAAGATTAATCCACAAACAATAGACAAAGAAAATGATTATGCCCCCATCATAGCTTCTCTAGTTTTTGACATCCTCAAGTAGCATAGAAAGACATAGTAACAAAAATCAAGACTCTGTAAGTTAACCTTCCCAAAAACACAAAACATTCTTGCATTAGATGTGTCTTCTTGCCATAATTTAGATGAAATTAGTTTGAGTGTTTTGGTACCTGTTTGTATGTGCTTTGGATAGGTTGATGTCTTGCGCTAAGATTTCTGTTTGGAAGCATGCTTTGTTGCACTTGCGTGTCTAGTGAAATGTATCACAATCTTTATTCGTGTCCTCTTAGAACATGTGGCATTCAAGAATCTAATTATGTAACTAGGCCGAGGAGTTGCCCCTAGTTTAGACAAAGGATCAACTTAATATGGATGAACTGACAAACAAATATGAAGAAACGAGCCCTAAGGGACAAACCTAGTGCCTCGGGGGCACATTGATAATGGCCTTGCCTATGTGATGATGCAGAGGCAACGTAGTTCAAGGTGAACTTGGTGGACCTATGACCTAGGCAATGGGAAATGGTGTGGATGGACAAAGGGATAGGATGGATGGAATGGATGGAGAAGGAGCAAGCCTTGGGGGCACATTGATAATGACCTTGCCTATGTGACATCTCAGAGGTGGCGTAGTTTGACAACGGTTCAAATGGATTGGCTCAAGATAGGTGACATGATGGACGCAAGTTTGGATTAGCGGCTTTAATGGCAGAAGGCAATAACGACAAGCGAACAACAAGCAATGGTATGCATACTGATGTGAGCAGGTGGATGCGGTTAGGAGGTATGAATGAGGAATAAAGTTGGAAAAGATGGATAAGGCAGTTTATCACAAGTAGCGCCTATTTACCAGGTTTTTACCACTTTCTTTTATTTGCACGATAGCTAAAATACACATGACGCATATTTGCTAGGTTTTCATCATGGTATCTATCCAAGGCACCTATTTGACAGGTTTTCACCAAAGGATGATTTTTTTGTTGTTTTTCCATTTTTTTGATTTTTTTTTGTATTTTTTATCTTTTTTTGTATTTTTGATCATTTTTTGATTTGTTTGTTTGTTTTTGACTCCCTTGCATTGAGGTTTAAGTGTAGAACTTGCAAAGATGCATGTTGTTGATGGGATCATCAAACAGTTCACCTTCTGATGTAGCCAATTGATAAGCACTTGACCCGTAGGCAGCAATGATGACATAGGGACCAAGCCAGTTGGGTTCAAAATTACCTTTCTTTTCGTTGTCCTGCTGATTGTAGGGATTTTCCTTAAGCACTAGATCATCAACATTGAATACCCTGGGATGGACTCTATGGTTGTAACTTCTGGACATCCTTTGTTGATAAGATTTGAGGTGGTTAAAGGCCTATTGCCATCTCTCTTCTAGTAGCTCTAACTCTTGAACTTTGGATACTTTGCACTCTTCATCTGTTATGAGGCCTTTTAACGAAACTCGCAAGGATGGGATCTCAACTTCAATGGTCAAGATGGATTCAGATCCGTAGACCAAGGAGTATAGTGTTACACCTGTGGGTGTGAGGATACTTGTTCAGTAGGCCCACAACATGGGATTCAGTTGGATGTGTCAATCACAACTGACATCATTGATAGTCTTTTTTATGATTTTTAAGATGGTTTTATTTAATGCTTCTGCCTAGCCGTTTCCCTGGGGGTAATACAAGATGGAAAGGTGGTGTTGGATATGGAATTTGTTACACAGTTCTTTGACATCTTGGTTTTTGAATGGTTGTCCATTATTAGTGATAATGGATAAAGGGAACCATAGTAGCAAATAATGTAGTTCAGGATGAAAGAGGCAATCTGTTTCCCTGTGACATTGGCTACGAGCATGGCTTCAATCCACTTTGTAAAGTACTTGGTGGCAATGATTATGAATTTATGGTTGCTGGATGATGGAGGATGGATCTTGCCCACTAAGTCGAGTCCCCATTGATAGAAAGGCCAAGAAGTCTTTAAAGGTTGCAGCTCCTATGCTGGTACATGTATCAGATTCCCATGGATTTCACATTTCTTGCACATCCTTACAAAATGATAGGAATCTTTTTCTATAGTTGGCCAGTAGTATCGTATGCGTATAAGTTTCTTAGCTAGGATAGGACCACTAGAGTGGGTCCTGCATATACCATCGTGTACTTCACTTAGGGTAGTTTGATATTCCTCACTATCGAGACACCTAAGGAGAGTACCATCAAGACCACATTGATATAAGGTATTGGCGATAATAGCATAATGGGATTCTTGTCGAATGAAGGTTTAGTTTTGGTTATTTGAGAGATCACGTGGTAGGGTATTCTCTTTAAGATAGGCAAAGACTTTTCTGTATAGGGGAGAATCAGATCCTACAATGTGGCAAATGATGTGGGATTCAGGAGTGTCATATGCAAGATGGGACACTGGCTCTACCAAGAACTCATAGCATGATTGATTGTTAGGGATGTCGAGGAGAGATGCAATCATTTCCATGGTATCTACTACTTTGTTCTCTATCCTTGGTATCTTCTCAAAAGATATTTCAACAAAGTATTCTTTGAAGTCGTCTATCATCTGTTTGTATGGTATTAACTTCTCATCTTTTGTTTGGTAGTCGTCATTCACTTGGTTGATGATCAATTGTGAGTCGCTATACACCTAAAGTTCTTTGATGTTCCACTCAACTATGAGCTTGATGCCAATGACTAGGGCTTCATACTCTGTGACATTGTTAGTGCAAGGAAAGAGTAGTCTGTATGATTTTGGAATGTTGTCTCCACTAGATGTGATCAACAAGATACCTGCCCTGGACCCATGCTGAGTATAGGAGTTGTCAAAGTAGAGTTTCCAAATTGTTTTTTTGATGTAAAAGATGGACTCATCTAGAAATTTGAAGCTCAAAGGGTTATCAACTATTAAAGACGCATCTGCCAGCTGATCTGCAAGTACTTGACCCTTTTTTTCTCGTCTGTCTATATACTCGATGTCAAACTCACTGAGAAGCATGAACCATTTGGCTAATCTACCTGTAAGGGCAGCTTTGTTGAGCAAAAACTTTAGTGGATCAATTTTTGCTACTAGCTTGATGGAATGCAATAGCATGTAATGTCTAAATTTTTGTGAAGTGAAGACCACAACAAGGCATGCTCTTTTGATTGGTGTGTATTGCTGCTCATAACCAACCAGTGTTTTGTTGATGTAATAAATTGCTTGTTCTTTCCCTTCATAATTTTGTTGTGCAAGGAGAGCTCCCAGAGCTGTTGGTGTGGTGGAGATATAAAGTAGTAGAGGCTTACCCTGGATTGGTGGCATCAATACAGGTGGTTTCATGAGATACTCTTTTAACTATTAAAATGCCTGTTCACACGAATCAATCCATTTGAAAGGAATGTTCTTATGTAGGAGATGCATGAATAGGTGACACTTGTCTGCCAATTGAGAAATGAACCTTCTGATAGATTGTAGTTTTCCCTGTAGAGACCTTAGTTGACTTAGATTTTTGGGAGGTGGCATTTCTATGATAGCCTTCACCTTAGCTAGGTCTACTTCGATTCCATTTGCAGACACGATGTATCCTAGAAGATTGCCAGATGTAACTCTGAATACACACTTCTTTGGGTTGAGGCGCACATTGAACTGTTCCAATCTTGTGAAGATTTTGTCTAATACTGCAGGGTGTCCTTCTCTTGTGAGTGATTTTGCCAATATGTCATCTACATAATCTTCCATTATGGTGTGCATCATGTTGTGGAAGATTGTGGTCATAGCTCTCTAATATGTTGCCCCTGCATTTTTCAATCTAAAAGGCATGACACACCAACAATAGGTGCCCCATGGACATGTGAATGTGGTCTTGTGTTGATCCTCAGGTGCAATTTTGATCTGGTTGTATCCTGAGAAACCATTCATTAGTGACAGCATGGTGTGACCTGCCATGAGATCTACAATAATGTCAATGTTTAGCAAAGGGAAATCATCTTTTGGACAAGCTTTATTCAGATCCCTAAAGTCATTACACAATCAAACTCTTCCATCTGGTTTGGCAACAGGCACTATATTGGAGATCCACTCAACATAGTCTATTGGTCTGATGAACCTGACATCTAGCAGCTTTTTCAGTTCTTCTTTTACCATGAGGGTGACATGCGGGTGCATCTTCCTAAGTTTCTGCTTAACTAGTTTAGCTCCTGGAGCTAAGGACAAGAGATGCATTATAAGATTTGGATCTAGCCCTGGCATATCTGCATATCACCAAGCAAAGTTGATTTATTTCCTTTTAAAGAATTTAGTGAACTCTGGTTTTTCCTGTGCAGTTAAAGATTGTGCCATATGGATCATCTTTGGATTATCACCTGTACTAACATTGATCTACTCTGCTGGTTCTATCAAGATTGAGGATCTCTCTTGATATGTTAGATTGGGGAGATGGTCAAGCCTTTCATCCTTTGATGCCTCAGAGAGGTTTTCACCATTGGATACACCTTTCATATTTTTACTATTTTCACAATCTAATACTGCTGTAGAGTGGTTTTCACCATTAGATCTTTCTTTCATTTTTACATTTTGAGACTGAAAGGCTTGGCACTCTCTCAAAAATAAGCCCTGTCATTGAGTTCTATGGCATATCCAACCCTGTGATCTCTTGCTGGTATATGGTCCCTAAGCTCTAGAAATTCTATGATGGATTCATCATTTTGAAAGGTATTGAGATCAGGGGGAGTGTCTTGTAGGTCCCAATCTATGAGTTCTGGATGCACTAGTGGGAGAGGGTCATTGGGTTAGTCTGGATCAAGGACATTGATGGTCAAGATGGAGGAGTTAAGGAGGTCATTATAAGCATTGACAATGCCTATGATGGTACTCTCCACAAGTTGATCTATCAAGTGTGGTATCATTCTTTCCTCATGAATCTCACAATCGTTATTATGCGGGTCAAACTCTAAAGGTCTAGCACTTGGACTTTGTCCCTCATTAGTTGCATGGGTAGGGTCATACTCATGGACCACATGTATGTATTTTTCATCACAAGATAGTTCAGAGAGACTATCCCATTCATATTCATTGGAGTCAGTCTCACTCCATCCTTGTAGTCGGTGAATTTGATCTACTAGATTAGTAGCAGATGTTTGCGGTTGTTTGCCTTTATGCTTATCTGTTCCTTTGGTATTTTATTTTCTGGTGTAGCCTACCCCTGTAGTGTCTTGGGCTATTAATGTATGAGGTTGGATAGGTTTAGTGATACCTTATTTTCTTAATCTAATGGGCCCATGACCTTCATACCCCATTCTTTGTAGTATTGAGAATCCTTGACCATATTGCTCAGTTTGCATCATGGAGTGATGCTCTTGTTGCTTGGATAGACTATCTTCATCTTTATATAACCATTATAGGATGTCTTTTCCTCGCTCTCATCTTCAAGGCTTCCCCATTTGACAAACAGACCTTTAGTAGTTTCTATTTCTTTGGGTTTGCTCATGGAAGGATTTCCATAGGACCTAGGGGAGATAGGGAGATATGATAAGCAAAAGGATTGTGCAATTGTGTATTCACCGAGACCTTTGTCTTTGACCTTGAGATTAGATTGGGGTGCCTTCGATGTGGAATGGAGTGAAGTTGGGTCAACATGGGATGAAGATGAAGTAGAGGCTCAGCTATGGGGAATCACAACTTTAGGTTTAGATTGCACGGAGTTGCAATAATGAAAAGGATTGGGGTCACCTGTATGGTGATTTCTTGGCCTTCATAGGGGAACTTGATACAATGGTGGTAGGTTGAAGGCACAACTTTCATAGCATGTATCCAAGGTCTCCCAAGGAGAATGTTATATGCAAGCTCCATAGCAAGGACTTGGCATGCTACGTCCTTTACTATAGGTCCCACTCTGTTAGGCAAAACAACAACTCCCTTTGAAGTTCTTTCCTCTTCATCATAAGCTTTGATGGTGATTTTCTTTTTAGGATCAATAGCATTCTCTAAAAACCCCAATGCAAGCATTAGCTTTAAGGTACAAATATTTAAACCGACTCCTCCATCAATTAGAACCCTCTTTATTTTGTGCTTGTGGATGAAGGCTTCTATATGGAGAGACACATTATGAGGTTGAGTGATTGACATATCATCCTTTTCAGTCAATGATAATAAATGAGGTGTGGTAATATGACCTACCATGGTCTGAAACTGCTCTTTGGCGAGGTTTATTGGGACGGTGGCTTCTGAAAGAAATTGGTCAATAATGGCTCTGTGAGATGGAGACAAACACAGAAGTTCCAAGACGGAGATGTGTACGGGAGTCTTGTGAAGTTGGTCGAGGACGTTGTACTGGTTGGAGAGAGAGGATGGCTTGGATGAGACTCCCTTAAGAGTAACCTTTCCACTACGAGTAGTCACATTACAATCTGGGGTTTTATTTATAGTGATTACATTGACATGTGAATCACTCTCTGATATATGGTTAACAACATAGTTAAAGGATACATTTTTATAATTAGCATTGTTAACTCCACTATTTTTTTGATTGGACGACCTTCCCTGCCCGTAGTTGGGGACCGGATCCTTGAATACTAAGTGGTCATCATTAGAGGCATGCCCATCAAGTGATACCTTTTTTCTGGTCCAACAAGTCTTGAATGGTGTGTTTAAGTGCAATACAGTCGTTGGTTTTGTGTCCCTTGTTTCGGTGATATTCATAGAAGTCATTGTCATTCCACCAAGGAGGTTTGACCTTTGGTTCATATTCCCATGCCGTTGGAAGTGTTATGAGTTTATTTGATAGTAACATCTGTAGGTTGGTTTCCAATGATTCTCCTAGAGGTGTGAGTTTTCTCCTAGGTTGATAGGTTGTAAACCATGATTCAGTGTTTCGTGGTTTGTTTTGCAGAGGGTTGTTTTGTGGGCTTGTTAAAGTGAAAATTGGTTTCTTTGGTGCCACATTTTTGACATCCACCACCCCATCATTCATGACATTCTTATTCTTACTCCAAAATCTTGGTTTATCTGTGCTGACATTTGTACTAGGAGTGTCCTTATAAAGTTTAATTTGACCTTTTGCTATCAATGCCTTTTCAATGAGTAAACCCATCTCAATGACCTTGCTAAAAGAAGTAGGGGATTGTTTTTGAATTTGGTAGCTGAGGTCAGCGTGTAAGTAATGGACAAACATTTCCAGCATTTATTTTTCTGGTATTTGATGTGGACATTTGCTTGCCAATTGTCTCCATCTTTGTAAGAAAGAGGTGAATGTTTCTCCACCCTTTTGCTTGGTGGTACAAATATCTAAATGTGAGATGTCATGCTCAATATTGTACTTAATGTTGTAGGAGAAGTGTATAACAAACTTATCCACTAGTTTGTTGAAGGTTTGAATGCCAAGAGGTAGTCATGAGAACCACTCCATAGCCTGTCCTCCCAAACTCCTTGGGAACAGTCGCATGAGATAGGTGTCAATGTGGGCGACTTCAAGGCATGCTGCACTAAATTCTCTGATGTGATCCGTTGGATCACCCTTTCCATGATATTTATCAAATTTTGGTACCTCAAATTTTGAGGGGAAAGGTATCATGATCAACGTCTTACCAAAATATTATGGTGAGATATCCTCTAGAGAAAAGTGTTTTGTTGATGCTCCTGTTTGCATGTCAGCGAACTATTGCTGCAAGGCTTGGATTTGTTGAGTCAATAAGCCTAGAGGGTTGGGAGAGTCATTGGTCATTTTGCCTTTGTCCATGGTTCTTTCCTCTCATTTTCTTTTCTCGGGGATTCTTTCTTCTTCGGTTTCCTTTAACAAGTTGACATCAAAGTCTTTAGGGAGTTTGGCTCCTTGTGTCGCTAGGTAAAGAAAGAATTTGCTAGGGTCTTGTTTGAGCAATTTGTCCATCATACATTGGAACTTTTGGTCTTGTTGAGTGTCTAGAATGTCCTCAGGAGTAAACTCCTCATCATTGTCATGAGGGGATGGGGTGATCTTGTCGGATGTGCTTTCCATTTCAAGTTGTTTTTATTTTGGGATCTAGTTAAGACCATGTAATTTGACTTGGGATGGGGTGGTGTGAGATTTGAAGTTTTGACAAGGTGTGCTAGGAGGTTGCAGTGAAGGGGATACTTGTGGTGATGAGGTTCAAACAAGGGTTTCCTTAAACCAATGGTGTCAAACAAGGTGGTTGAGACAAAACGATAGCCAAAAGTAAGGATGATTTGAATCTGATTACTTGATATAGATGAGTTTTGTACAAGCCACTAGTGAAGTTTCAAAGGATGATAGATCCTTGATAATGGAGACTTACTTGGTTTGTTTGAGGCTAATATGATCTAGAATTGCTTTGCACTAACCTAGTTTTGATACTTGGTTTGATTTTGGGAAATTTTGCAAAATGTTTTGGCAAGATGTCCAACGGAAGAGAGGGTATGACGCAAAAAATGGATAGGAGAAGTGACTGCACGATAAATATAATCTTGGAAACTAGAACAAGGTTGAAATGGGTATCCATAAAGGTTGATGTTTTTCTCTCAAAAGACTGGGAAATGTTCACTGTCATGGATGCGCAACAACAAATGCGTCAAAATAGAAGGTAAATGCACAGTAAGTCGCAATGTATGTGCAGCTCTGGTGAAGGACAAAAGCACAGGAACAGACAATAAATGCATGGAAAGTTGAAGTGTATGCATGATAGGTCGAAATGTATGTGCAACTCTGCGTAACAAATGTGCAGCTATGTGTTTTTGACTAATTTTGTAATATTTTTGGCACATTTTACGATGTTTTTGGTTTTCTCTAGTTTGAAAGTTAGTCTTTTTTATTTGATTTTTTTCAATTGTGGCAAGAAGACACAGCAAACACAAAGAATATTTTCATGGTTTTTGGGTTTTTTAAGATTTTTGACTTTTTTGACTAAAAACAGGTACAAATCCTAGGATGGTAGGGGTAATATAAACTAAATTCTCACTGTTATGTGAGGCATCTTTGGAAGGTGATAATCACCCTTTTCGGCACCAGTTTATAGGGGATTTTGGCTTCTAAAATAATGGCTAAGTAGTAAGGGAAACTATTCGAGTGGTTATACATGCGGCAACACTACCCTCTGTTATGGAGTCTCCCAGGCTTCAAGGGTTATGCCTTGGAGGGTTTTGGGGGAGGTTGGCTGTCGGTATAACTAACTAGCACTCGTTGCATGAAGCTTTTGCCTCAAGCACAATTTATTTATAGTGGCTAGGCAGATCTTGGCTTTAGCTTGTTACCACTTAAGGTCGTTCCCACTTGGACGGAAGGATATCCAAGGGCAGGCCTCTCTAAAAGTTAAACATGCAAAATGATAGGTTTGGAATTCTAGTCACCCAAGAAAGGGAAAAGCATAGGCCTACTATCATTCTGAAAACATGAAAGACAATGGTTCTTTTCCCCTAATTAAAATGAAAAAGACTAAATGAGTTAAGCTACTTCGGCACACACACGATTTGTTAACTTTGAAAGAAGCAAGATAGCAATGGTTCAAATTTATATCTTTCTAGTAGGGACTATGTTTGAGTTGTTGGTGCAACAAGATCAAATTACAATCCTACTAGTTAGAGATAAATGAGATTTGCATGAACAATCCATTTACTTTCCTTTGGCTAGCTAGATCTAAAGATGAGTTAACAAATGTAGCTATATGACTAAACCAACCCCTAACCTACAAGCAAATCTTAGAATATTCCTGCGAAAAATGTTAGCATTCATGAAATCACAAGAAATAACTCCTAAATCACTGTCAGAACAAATGCACAACCACAGAGTACATATGCGTAGAAATATAACATAGATGCGCAGATCTAGTATATGCGCTGTTACAGATAATAAATGCGTTGTCAAAGAGAATAGATGCGGAGTTACAAATGATAAAAGCGTAGTTTCAGAGTACACATGCATAGGTCAAACAGATGCATCGAATCAGAGGTCAAATGCATTAAAAAAGAGCATGAATGCACCGATCTGTCAGATGCGTGGAAACAGAGCTCAGATGCATGTTAGAAATGAACAGATATGCAGAATCCTCCTATGTACGGAACCGTACGCACAAAAATGTAGTTTTGGGGTTAAATTGGGGCAAGGCCCCATGGTGGGCACTAGAAATGTTATCAAAAAAATTGGAGTAATAACAATACTATTAAAGTAATCCAAATAACTCAAGGAAATAAGAAATAAAGAAGATCAAACAAACAAATAACTCAAACCTTGCAAACCTCTTTACTTCGTAGCTTCCATTGGTCACCTAATCTTAATTGATCTTTGTATGTGAATGAAGCCCTTAGAAAGCACACTTCCTTGCTTTGTTCTTCGAGATGACAATGGAGAAATGACAATCATACTTCTTGTAATGAAGATGAGCTTCAATACAATACAAAGGGTGATCGCAAGCTATGGAATGGTGTGGGTGCCAAAGGCATGCTGTGAATTCTGTAAAGTAAGTTCACTAAAAGCTTGGATGATTGAAATTGAGAAATAGGGGTTGTACTTATAGACTCGTGAGAGAGAAGATCAACGGTATAGAATGAACAAGAGGATCAATGGTTGAGGAAATTTGAGAGAATGTGCATGAATAGGAAGAGGACAAGTGTCATGTTCCTTCATGCAATAGAGGAGTTAACTGAGTGGACTGATCAGTTAATAGAATAGACTAATCAGTTAAGTGAATTGATTGATTAGTTAACTGATTGGAAGTGAAGGATAAATAGGACATGTGGGAGGAAACAACTAATTAAATACGAAAATATTTAATTAAGTGTTCACATGGATTTGCATGGATTAATTTTGGTGTTAATCCATTTTTAAGAGGAAATAGATAATCTAAATAAATGTTTTGATTTTTTAAATATAGAGGATGTTAAGTTTAGAAGAACTAATTAAATAATTGGACATTATTTAATTTAGAATGACTTTAGAATTTAGAAGAGGTAATTAAATAATTTGATATTATTTAATTTAGAGGAATTTTAGAAGAATTTAATTAAATAATTTGGTATTATTTAATTTAGAAGAACTTTGGAGGATTTTAATTAGATAAATAAATGAATTTATTTAATTTGGAGGAATATGAAGGATTTAATTAAATAAATGATTTTATTTAATTTTGTGGAGGAATGTAAATCAAATAAATAAATTGATTTGTTTATTTATTGATAGAGGAATTAAACTGAATAAATATTGAGAATATTTATTTAAACAGAGTCGTGTCATTTTTAGGTGTATACAGGTGGTACTGTATGGTATTCACCCAAGTTGGAAGAAGTAGTGTGTTATTCTCTTGGCATAGAAACATTGAAATTGAGCCTAAAGTTAGTCAAAGAATTATGTATGCATCAAGAACATCATGAATAGAATAAAGAGATCATCATGTCAAAGATTCTACATTCATTGACAATGTTGAAATAGTGGTGTTATGGCTTTGACAAAGTATAGTGGTGCAGTAGTTTTCATTGAATGGTGTTTCAATGGTTCAGTACTTCTTATGTTTCTTATGATTGAGATGCAATCACTCATGGATTTTGGTGGAGTGAGTGCTCTACTGCTCTATGGTGCAGTAATTTTTGGTGCATGGCCTGGTGCTCTAGACAGTAATTATCTTGCTTGTTGACAGCATCTCTGACATTTATTGTAACTATATGTTATATGTTGACAATGATCTCTTCAATAGTACATGACAACTGCCTCAATGTTTTGTGACCTTATGAGATGTGAGACATCATGTTGTCATAAGTTGCAATGAAGGATGTTAATTGATAGTTGGTGCAGTGACTTTCTATGGATTAAGATGTGGTTTGACAATGATCTTGATGTGAAAGTTTCTTTTTCCTTGAAAATGGTCTTGGTCTTCCTCTTGCTTTGCAACAATGGACAATGATAGTGAAAGTCATGAAATGATATACAGTATTAGTGTTTCTTGATACTCAATTGTGATATATAGTATGGAGTAATCTCTTGACAGTGTAATAGGTATTTTGGTACAATGTTGAATGGAGTATGTCAAAGTTTTAATGAGTATCAAGGTTGTATGGATATGTCATCTTCAAGTTTCTTCATGTGAAGATCATGGTGTTTCATCTTGTTGATGTCTTGGATGATTGGTGGATCTTGTTGATTCATTCTTCTTATGCTTCATCTCATAGAGTTGCTACTTGACAAATCAAAAGGAAGCTATTTCTTGAA
The DNA here is from genome assembly GCA_027924645.1 of Cunninghamia lanceolata. Classification (NCBI taxonomy): domain Eukaryota; kingdom Viridiplantae; phylum Streptophyta; class Pinopsida; order Cupressales; family Cupressaceae; genus Cunninghamia; species Cunninghamia lanceolata. The sequence continues at coordinate 11,320,703 of BSBN01000895.1, read as the reverse complement.
ACAGGATGTTCCTCTGACAAATGTTCTTCGTGCAAAAAGTTTGTGATGTAGGTCATCTATGTTAGTTTGGAGTGATGTGTTCATGTTAGAAGTTGCAAGGAGTTGTAGACTTATATGATGAGGCTTCATGACAGGATAGTGAAATGAAAGTCTAGTGCATCTTTGTAAGGAAATTTTTATTTATGCCTAGTGTTAAAGTGTCTTGACAGGGGGAGTAGCATAAGTGATAATCCTATGTTGTCAAGATAATGATCAACTTGTATATGACTGTGAATTTCTTTCTAAGACAAAAAGCTTGTTTCTTGGTTGAATTTTCCTAACTAGTCAAGTGCAAATAGAATCCTAACTCAGTTGCTAATTGTAACATCAAAAAATGTCCCCTTAGGGGCTTTTCCCTCATAAGGTTTAGCCCCCGGGTCTTTAGCATGCATTTAGGACATCTTAGTTCATATTTTGGCATCCCGATGGAATGAGGCCTAGGTTTCATGGCAAAGTGGACCTAGGAGGACCCCTTGAGTTGTACCCTGCCCAAAATAGAGGGGGAGGACTTGGGCACCCGCGCCCTAGTCCTGCCCTATTTTGGGGCATCCCTAATTATCGGGTGTTGATTTATGATTGTTATTTGGTCCTTTTGCCGACACGGTAAGTTTTGATTTTTAAAATCTTAGCGGGAGTGCTTGTAGTTGCATATATAAGCATGCTTAGGCATTCATTTGTAAATTAGATGGAAATTGTGATGTTCAAGTGTTCTCAAGGTGATTCAAGGCTTTCATTGTGTTGCAAGAGTAGACTTGTGTGTTTATGTATTGATATTTGCAGATTTAAGCATCAATTTCGTCATGGAATGAAGAGCATCTTCCTCCCATGAGAGCTTCACTACAAGGTGACATTATATTGTGATTTCATCATTGATTCCTTTGGTGTTTGCCTCTGCCTCACAAGGGCACACACTCTTTATTTGACAATGGTGTTTGGAGACTTAAGTGTCCTTTGGGGCTTGACTGAGGCAAGCCTCTAGACACCATAACCCCCAAACCAAGTTTTGTGATTGCAGATTATAGGTGTCGTATTTGGGAAAAGTGGAGTTGCAGGAAGGATTGGCAGGCATCAAGGATTCGAGATCTGAAGAAAAGTAGGACACAAGACTACTTCTAGGACTTGGGCACTTGCTCTAGTGTCCTCCGCATCTGAGTTTCAGGAAACAAAAGTTACAAGGCTGATCAGTGTTGGCAGGAGGTCTGAATTCCACAAAGAAACTAGTACCTTGGACTTGGGCACCTACTCCAGTGTCCCCGACTATTCCGCTTCAGAAAATTGAAAATAGGTACTCTGTGATTTGGTATTTTACTGATGTCTGTAGGAGCTTTTTCTATTATTCGTCAATTTGTTGCCATATTTGCATAATTAGGGTTTTAATGGTCAATTGGGCATAAGAGAAGGAAAATTGATAATTAAATTCCCTAATCCAAGTTTCCCTACATTTGCAAGTGACCTAGGGTATGATAGTGCTCGTCACTCGACCCTAGATCCTTGAATGTATAGTGGAGAGGCGGATTTAAATATCTAAAATCTAGAACATTAATAAATCCAATTTTCCCCTAAACATTTTGGTGAACCCGTATTTTTGGACATAAATTGCAACTTACTGAGTGTGTGTCTTCAGATTTGGATTTCATTCATTCATTCATATAGTCATTCATTTTATTGCATTGAGAAAAATTCAAAAAAAATGAAAATTTGGAAAAATTCAAAAAAATTGCATTATTTGGCTTACTAAATTGCATCAGTTCTTCCTAAATTTTTATAATTCATGATTTTTTCATCAGATTTGATATAAACTACAGAAAAAACTAAAAATTCAGAAATTTGCATTGCATTTTTATTATTAATTTGCTAGGGTTTTGTAGAAATTTTGACAATTTTATATAACCTAGTAATTCCATAATCTACGGTTAGTAGGCAAAATCTTTTTTTCAGATTTTTCTACTGATGTTATAGGTTCATTCAAATTAACATTTAGTTTTAGTCTTGCATTTTAGTGTGAATTTGCATTTAGATTTAAAATATTTGCATTTTTGCATAGAAAATTTCAACAAAAACTAGCAATTTTGATGCATTTTCATTAAATTTGCATGGGCATTTTGCATGTTCAAGATTGAAAATCATTTTAATATCTAAGAGTAATTCAATTTCATCATAAATCATACTTCAAAATATTTTCATAGCATTTTGTCCCAAGATCTCAAACCTAGGGCTTCAAAAACAACGATTTTCACTAAATTTGGCCTTATTGACTCTCCAAACTTGCACTGTAGGCGTGCTGTGAAGAGTATTTTTGCATTAATTTTCTATTATTAGGGTAATAATTTTCTTCCCCTCATAAAAAGCTTCACAACACCCTTTTATCGGGCTCTTGTAGTGAAAATTTAGTGAAAAACTACACATGGCTATTTTTGCCCTAGGGTTTGACCTAGTTTGCACTCCAAGTGTGTTGTGATTAATTTTATGGATTGATTTGAATGATATTATTGATATTATTTTCTATACCTCCTGAAATTCATTACAACACCTCCTTTGCTAGGTCTTGGAATTGAAAAACTGTGAAAAATAGCCTATTTTTGCTATATTTTCACTAGGGTTTTACCTTAACTGGCACTAAAAGTGTGTTGTGTTGGGTATTTTTACATCAAGTGGCTGTTATTACTGATATTATTCACTTTCCATCATAATTTTCCTCACAACACCCTTTGTTATGCTCTTTTGCATTGAGTTTTGGTGAAAAAAGTGCCTATTTTGACATATTTTCACTATATTTCGACTTGGCATTAACTTAAAATCGCATCAAGAGTGTGTTGAGAAGGATAATTTTTCTGTTTTGAACTGATATAAGACATATAACTTTCTTCCCTCGATCAAAATCCTTACAACATCCTTTGTTTCATTCATTGGCATTGAAAACGTATCAAAAAATCAAGCATTTTGGGCTATTTTTGCTCTTGTCTTTTGCACCAATTTTGAAAAGCTTTAAAAATATGATTTGGCATTGTTTTGAGCATAAAAACATGGCCTCTAATCACAACAGAAAAAATAGGTTCCCTCCTAGACCTTACATGAAAAGAAAGGCTCCTAAACTTGAAATTGTTTTCACACCTCGTGATAGAACAACTGGAGACAAGGAAGGACCTCTTTATATCACCATGAAAATAATGGGAAACCTTGTGAATGGAAATCTTATTGACCCTAATTGCATGACTAATGTTGCCACCAAAGAATTCCTCTTTTGACATCAACTAATGCAAGGTTCTTATGATCTCTCGACCATGATGATTAAGACACATAAGGGAACCTTTATCAAGCCTTTAGGTAAGATATCATTATTACTAACATTATCCAGAAAACATGTCGAACAATGGTTTGATGTTGTCACTATTTCTGACCTCTTTCGCATTAAATTGGGACATCCTTGGCTAAAATAAATGCAAGCTATCCTTTCAACAATATAGCATTGTTTGAAATTCCCTCTGGGTGGTCGTATAATCACCATCCCTTGCAACAAGTATAAACCTTTGGTTCAGAAAACACATTACAAATTGAATTACTTTTGGGATAAAACTGAAGTACCTAGTCCTCCTACACAAGAAATGACAAAAGATAAACAACTTACATGTGGAGAGAACTTTAGACCGAAAGGACAAGGTCCCTATGTTGAGGTTCCTCCCCCGAAATCCTTACAGGGATCTGGAGGTCATTGTCAACAACAAAGTGTTCCACCATGACAAATGAGGTTTGATCTTGGTGCTTCATCTTCTCATTTGCACAAGCCTATGAAAGAGAAAGGCCCTATCTTATAAGAGATAAGTGGTCGAAGAAAGAGAAAGAAGAAAAAGAAGACAAGAATATGCTATAAACCTTGCCTCTCAACAAGAAAACATTGATCCCAACATTCAACCAAACAACAACTATCCTAACAATGAACAACATGATGAACAAGATATGAATTTGGCTATAGTATCATATGTCCCACTATCCTCCAACATTAGGGAGTGGGAAGATGACGATGATGATTTTCTTATAGATAACTTCTAGCCTGGTAGGGGCCCTACAGGTAAGTATCTCTAACCCTTTATCTCTCTGGTGATGTGCTTCCCTTGTGATGTGTTATATGTTGTTTAGGCATCCTGGATGACCTCGGATTCTCCCATAAGGCTCGGGATACCAAGAGACCGCATCTGTTGTGACCTTCTATTTGTATCATCATTCTTCTAAATTGCCTCTCTCTGATTTCATTGTTGTGTGTTGTGTCTTACAGACATAGCGTCTTGGTTGGTGACCTAGGGGCACCCTCCTACATGACTGTCCCTAAGACACTTGTTTCTCCTCTCTTATTTATCGTTTCCCTTCCTCTAGTTTTTCCATCTAGTAGGTGGATGACGACAAACATTTATACTGATGCAGACCTAGTATCCCTTTCGAGAGCAATCAACAAATGGACTTAGTTCCTAATATGATGATGGGGTTCTATATTTTATCCGATGCTTGGCTAGTGGAAGCACTCGTTCTTTCTGTATAGTGAATTTTTAATGATGTTTCTATCGCATTTACAAACCTTAACAATACTGCTGCTCTATGCACCTTTATTTGTCTTTGAATCTAGCCTTGGCGATACTCGATTCAGAGAGCTTTGTGATATAGCCCTACGGTTATCCTCAAACTCTGAATTCGTTGTATAACCTTGGCTCTTCATGTGGTTAATCATATGCATTGATGTTGATGTTTATCATGATGTTGTAGACACTAACATGTTTCTTGCAAGGATGTGTTTGTGGGAACATTTAGCGATTATAAAGTACATGTCACTTTAGGGGTGCATGGGCTTTGCGAAAGTCGGTGTTCCCTTGTGTGTTTTCTTCCTACCTTAACATGCTCGATATTGATAACTGATATCAACCACCTTAAGGTGGGGGCATATATAAGGTAAGCTATCTATTGTAAATGTTAGCAATGTGCTTGTCCTTAGGTGTAGGCTAGTACGATGAGTACTTCCTACATCCTGAGTTTGTTTGCAATCAATCAATCTATCTATTGTGTATACCTCCTTTTCATTGTAAGGTGTCTTCGTGATGTGGGTGGGGTTGTATACTTTTGAGCTCATACCTCCTTTTCACTATAAGGTGTCTCCATAATGCAGGTGGGGTGGTATGCCATGCTTCCTTTTCACTGTAAGGTGTCTCCATGATGCAGGTGGGGTTGCATTTTCAAAAGTCCTTTGTGGAGGCAGGGAGCAGTTATGTGACTAACTCAACCCTTAAGTGTGTCTTAGGCGATTGTTGTGGTAAAGCCCAATTATCGGTGTGTGCCTATAATGTGCCTGAGATGGTGTTGGACATAGAAATAGGTACACTCCATCGCTTGTTTGCCATGTTTTCTCCATGTCTTCAAGTGTGTGTGTTTGGTGTCCTTGCTTTGTTTGGCGTGTGTATTGCCCCATATGCATCCTACATTTTGGGAGGTTTTGCATGTCTTGTGTGTGTGTTGCCCCATATATACAAAGACCTATGCGATGAGTGCATCATGTATTATGGGAGGTTTGTTTATTTTCTAGCACTTGCATCTGCATTTCAGATATATGAGAAAAAGAAAAGAAAATATATCATTTCTATCTTCCATGCATTAATGTGTCTTCTATGCATTTACTATCTTCTCCATGTTTTGCATGCCTATTACTATTTTCTATGTGATTGGCATGTCTTCTCTGTGCCTGGTGTGTTTGTTGTGTTTGTGACCTTACTTTAATGCATGCATTGGCCTTGCATTTATACATACATTAAAGTGGGGGCTAAATGTAACGTCAAAAAATGTCCCCTTAGGGGCTTTTCCCTCATAAGGTTTAGCTCCCGGGTCTTTAATATGCATTTAGGACATCTTAGTTCATATTTTGGCATCCCGATGGAATGAGGCCTAGGTTTCATGGCAAAGTGGACCTAGGAGGACCACTTGAGCTGCACCCTGCCCAAAATAAGGGGGAGGACTTGGGCGCCCGCACCCTAGTACTGCCATATTTTGGGGCAGCCCTAATTTTTTGGGTGTCAGTTTATGACCGTTATTTGGTCCTTTTGCTGACACGGTAAGTTTTGATTTTTGAAATCTTGGTGGGAGTGCTTGTAGTTGCATATATAAGCATGCTTAGGCATTCATTTGTAAACTAGATGGAAATTGTGATGTTCAAGTGTTCTCAAGGTGATTCAAGGATTTCATTGTGTTGCAAGAGCAGACTTGTGTGTTTTGTGTGTTTCTATTTGCAAATTTGAGCATCAATTTCCTCATGGAATGAAATCATCTTCCTCCCATGAGAGCTTCACTACAAGGTGACATTATATTGTGATTTCATCATTGATTCCTTTGGTTTTTGCCTCTGCCTCACAAGGGCATGCACTCTTTATCTAACAACTGTGTTCAGAGACTTAAGTGTCCTCCAGGGCTTGACTGAGGCAAGCCTCTAAAAACCACAACCCCTAAACCAAGTCTTATGATTGCAGGTTATAGGTGTCATATTTGGGAAAAGTGGAGTTGTAGGAAGGATTGGCAGGCATCAAGGATTTGGGATCTGAAGAAAAGCAGGACACTGGAGCACTTCCAGGACTTGGGCACTCACTCTAGTGTCCTCCGCATCCAACTTTTAGGAAATAGAAGTTATAGGGCTGATCAGTGTTGGAAGGAGGTCTGGATTCTGTGAAGAAACTAGTACCTTGGACTTGGGCACCTGCTCTAGTGTCCCTAACTGTTCTGCTTCGGAACCCCAAAAATAGGTACTCTATGATTTGGTATTTCACTCCTGTCTGCAAGAGCTTTTTTTGTTATTCATTAATTTGTTGCCGTATTTGCATAATTAGGGTTTTAATGGTCAATTGGGCATAAGAAAAGGAAAATTGATAATTAAATTCCCTAATCCAAGTTTCCCTGCATTTGCAAGCGATCTAGGGTATGATAGTGCTCGTCACTCGATCCTAGATCCTTGAATGTATAGTGGAGAGGTAGATTTAAATATCTAAAATCTAGAACATTAATAAATCCAATTTTCCCCTAAACCCTAATATTAAATGCATAGAAATGGTGAGCCTAAAAGTGTGTTTTGATAGTCCATTGTTGAAGTTGTAGGCTTGGATGATAGTGGGTTGATGAGTATTGCAGGACAAGGTTTGGTAGTGTGATTCCATTGACAGTCTAATCCTTTGTGATGACAGTGAATTTGTCTCTGTGATGGCTCTAGGATGATAGTGATCAATGCTCTCATTCTTGCATTCTCATTCTCACTTTAATGCCATGACTATGTATTTTGACAGTGACTTGTCTCATTGATGCAGTGACAATGATTTTTTAGTGTATCTTCTTTATCTTTGCAGGATTGCTTGGTCTAGAATAGTGGTGGCAACGATATTGGCAGTGCTTTCAATATGACAGTAACCTATTTTCCAAAACTCTCAGTCATAGTTTGCATAGTGTATGGTGACAATCTTATAATAGTGAAATGTATCAATGCAACAGTATGGTGCTTTGACCTTGAAATTGTTTTTTCTTTTCATGCTCTTTTACAGGGGGAGTGAAGCTCCTAGAATCCTTTGTCATTTGATGTCAAAGGGGGAGAGAGCAAATGGAGTGGTGTGTTTTTCCATCAATGACAAAGGGGGAGATTGTTGTGTTGTTTTTCATTGATGTCAAAAGTGTTTTTGTTGGTGCCAAGATCTCATGACTATATCATAGTGTTCCATGGTGTTCATAGGTCCTCAGGAGATTCATCATTCTCTATATGTGTTTGATATGGTGTGATTGGTAGTTCATTGTTATAGGAGGTCATTGTGTTCATTGTTACAACAAAGGAAGATCTTGTTTGATATGGTGTGATTGGTACAAATCACAGTAGTGCTCATGCAATTGATCATCTTTGCTCATACTATGTGCCAGTGGGTCTTTGATGTTTTCCAAGAGGCTTGTTGGTGCAATGCTGGTGACTTGATGTCTTCAGAGGTACAAAATGATCAAAGTTGCAGTACTGATGTTTAGTTTGAGTTGATGTGCATATAGTGTCCATGACTTGATGATCTTGCTTTAGGAGTTCATGTGATGAGTTCATATGGTGTTCATAAGTTAGATCCTTGATGATATTAAATCACTAGGATAGAATGGTTTGATAGTCAGTTGTTATGTGAAGGAGGTTGATCTTGATTCAAGTTGTGTGTACTTTAAAGTGTTCATGATTCATTGTGCAGTTTATGATGTTAGCCACTTCATGACATAGATGGAAAGTAATATTGATGTTGTGTATACATTTCATGGTACTGTGATGAAAGATCAGTTGCAGTGGTATAATGACAAGGTTCAGTGTTTGGATCATGGTTGTTGGCATGTAACATGGCATCTTTCTTTAATAAGGTTAAAGTATCTTCAGGAGTTTGTGTTGACTTTGATGCATTCAGTGATGTATGTGCTCTTTGATGTCATTTTGGTGTTTAGTAGAAGAGGCTTGAATCCATTATTCTGTAGGGTTTATATTTTCTTTAAGGGCTTAAAGCTTTCAAACCCTAAGAACCCTTCTGTATCCTAAAGGCACTTTGTATACATTCTACTCACCCGTATGACATTTTGTTATGCTTTGGAGTTGACTAGACATCGAAGGTCACTATTCACTTAAGTGAACACTTCAAGGGGTCGCCCTCGTTGTTTTACCAGCCCCGTCAACTAGGCTTTACTGGGTGTGCTGAGATCCTTTTTGAGACCGAGCGGGAAAGGACATATCAATGGCAACAATGAAAGATGCTAATGGAGATCGATGGAGGAGTTTTAAAGTATATTCAAATGACAACAAATATTTACATTGCTTAAACTTGATAGGCAATTGGATAATTGTGCCTCAAACTATCTTTATTCAATTCTGCTACCGATGCTGAGGGCCAAGGAATTTCATTTAAGGCTCTGATTGATGTTTTGAGAAGAGTTGGTTGGTGTTTTGTGTTCCTGAGAGTAATATCTACGTATTCATATGCATAATGCCAGAATTCTAATGTAAATCATTGATTTTAGAAAGGTTCAAACTTGAAGTATAACTTCAATATGCAAAGGGAGTAATCTTGATGTGTTGGTATAAGGGTGGTTCTGAGGGAATGATTTATAGTATGCACAAAAGTTGAATGTGTGTTATTGTCTGCAGAAGAGAATCTTGGAGTCTTGGGTTGATGTGTTGAGTTTTCACTCAAAAGTTGCATTGAATATATGTCAAAGTAGATGTAGAATAAAGATGTGTGGTGAGTTTAATGCATTGCAGAGAAATAGAGTATCCATCTATGTTTTTTCTTCTTCATTCAAATCTTTGATGTAATCAGTTTATGTCAGTGAGACATGTTTGGTTTTCCAGTGAGGCTGATTTGTTAGTGAGACATTAAATGTAACTAGTGAGGTTTTGTTTTTCCAGTGAGGCTTAATAAAATGAAATCTTTCAGTGGTTTTTTATCCCTTATAGGGTTTTCCACTCATAACTTTTGTGTCATGTTTTTTTTAATTATCTCTCAATTTGCATTTGATATCTCATTCTTGTTCAAGGTTCTTGATATGATTCATATCAATATGTTTTCTCAACATTCAATGTCTTTGTGTTTGAAGTGTCTTAGTTCTCTTTACACTATCAGTCAAGTGGATTAAAAGGTGTAAAAGTTTGATTATTTATAGACCACTGATTCATGCCCCCTCTCAGTGGTCATGTACTACAACAATAATCACCTTTAGCTCATCCATAATCCCAATCCAAACAAATATCTAATCAAGATTTTGAGGCTTTAGTTCCTTTGGCAAAGTGCTCAGACCTGATTCATAAACTTCACAAAACAAATCAACACACAAAGAATCCTCAAGTTTGCAATACTCTGAGATTTATAACAAAGTATTCATGAATCGTGTATACAAAGCATAGGGTGATTCTCCTTCTTGTTTCTTCAAATCAAGCAATGATTGAACAAAATACTTAGGATTAATAGTACTTGCATTATGTTTACAAGTTGCTTGAAACTCTCTATGATTCACATGAGGAAATGGTGAACAAACTGGAACAACATAAATACATTCATTTTGAAAACCATTCTGATTCTTTGATTTACATTTCTCATCTGCATAAGATGCTTTACAATAGCCAACACTTGCAAACATGTATCCTATTGTTATTCCATATTTCTGATTATTCTCAATATCCATCACAATTACAAAGGCTTGATGAAATGTAGAAGGCCCTTTATCTCTCAGCAAATAACTCATTTCCTCATCAAATGTAGCCAGATAGATTGCCAAACATAATGCATCATTTGGCCTCATATATTCTAGAATATGTTTGAGCAATTTTGAAAATCTTAGGTTGAAGGCTGGAACCAACTCATCATTTTCTTTTTGAATGTTCATGAATTGATTAACTAATGAAATCACATTAGTCCTTTCACCAAATTGTTCTATAAATGCAACTTTGAGCTCAACCCATGAAGAGATAGAACAGTCAGGCAGGAATGAAATCTAGTCCCTAGCATCATTTTGCAAAGTTTGAACAAAAAGCCTCATAACAACATCTTCATGTTTAACCTCAAAATCATCCATTAAATCATATAAAACTTGCAGATGCTTGTTTTCTGATTTAGAATTCTTTCCATTATATTTTGGAAAACAATTTCTAACTTTACTAGGAACAATATTTGGATATCCATGAATACCATTAAAATTGAGAGCTTTGTATCTTTCAGCAGAGAACAACTTCTTCTGAGAAAATGACCAGGAATGTTGTTCTAAACTAATCATATTGAATGCAAGAGATAAAGTACCTGGGAATATATTGCAGCTTCAAACAAGTTCAACAATAGAGTCACCACTTCTCCAAAGAAGACAAAAGATCAAGAAGCTAAAAACTCATACCCGATCAATTATATTCTGGGTTTACTTCACCAGCAGAGCACCTTTTCAAAGTTTTTAAACATGATGCAATACCATCCACACCAGACTTTAAAAACTTTTTGACTCATTTGACTCTCCCAAAAATATGAGCATGTGTTCTCCCAAGTAGAGTCGCCAATTTTGTTGGTTCCCAAATCTGCATACATCAAACTCTAAAGATTTTCCACTTCTTATGCTCAAGTTCAATGGAAGACTTGGCCAACAAAGTGGGAGATTGTTTTTCACCTATCTCACCTGCACTTTAGGTTCTACCTCACCTAGGGAGTATTCACTTATTATGCTATAGATTTGTCTTTCACTGCATCAGGTAGAATGTTCTCGTATATGCACTAAGATATGTAAGATTAACCTAGACTAGCAATATTCTTGGATTATCCTCACTATTTAGACCTAAGAACATGCAGCACCTAAACTAAAACAAAACATAAAATAAAATGGTTCAAATGATTTATCTTTAAATTATTAGGTTTCCTGGACCTTTGGGCAAGTTCTCTCTAAATCGGTGCTTTATTAGGGCAACAGAGTCAAACCCAGCAATGTAAATGCTCCCTTATGACAACAAAAAAATTCATATCCAAAGGATCCCAAAATAATCGTATTACTGCCTTATAGTAATATGTCCAAGAAAGAGTATTATTTGTGATTCTTCTTCACTAATCCCTTAATACAACACACTTCCCCTTATATTTGACCTAAGGCAATTTTAATCCATTCCTTAAACAGATGCAACAAATCAAATATACAATATAGAAAATGTATATTGATGAGATCAGAAACCCTTAGCAACTACACTCAAAAGGAAAATGCTCATATCCAAGGAGAAAATCACAGACAACACACACAACAAGTGTTTTTCATATAACTCAATCTGGAAAGAAACAATGTCATTCAAAAATTTATTCACTTACATAGCAAAATATGCATCTACAACCCAAAATTCAGTCACCTTCTCCTATAGAAATCTATTTCCCAAATGTGTGGATAACTTGTATCCAAAGCCCAGAATCCCCCTTTTATAATGATACCAGTTCCCTTAAAAAGAGAAACAAATTATGTCAGCCAAGACTTCTCACTAAAATTTATTAATTACATTTATATAATATTTATAGCTCAGAAATTTGCATTTCTGATCTTGATTGGCTGCTATTGGTAATCCTTTTTTTACAATTGATCTGGTCCATTGAATAATTTGTTTTCTTCTTTAAAGTTTGTTCCCCTCCTTGAAAATCATGAAATCCTATTCATTTGCTTGGTTTGATTTCATCCTTAGGATTTTGCAATCTTTACCAGCACTCTTGCCCTTTTTCTCCATGTGCTTGTACACAGAGTAACATTGCTCTCTTGATTTTGAAGCTTGACCACTTAAACCCTTCTCAAATTAAAGCTGAATGAGAGCAAAAAAATTGCAATCAATACCTGTATGTTCCTTTTGCCAAGACTGGCCAATAAAAGGCCTTAGCACACCAGCGCACATTTGAGGAAGGAGAGTGAGGTGGGCTATGCACTAGTACGCTCATCCCCCAAAATGCCTTTATTTTGTCCATAATGTATAAAAATTACATCAATAATGTTTATTTTAAGACTTTTATCACCCAAAACATTATATTATATTTGTCAAACTCATTCTTCTCATTGTTGGATCATTTTTTGATAGTGTTGGGCATTTTTTGCAATTGCAGCATTCAAAATTCACCCCAGACATGACTAAAATCACTTCCCTGGTATTAAGAATGATCAATCGACGAATTTAGACCATGGATCAGCAATTTTGAGCCAAAACAAACCCCCAAAATCTTGCCATAAAATAAAAAACGTGATGATCTTCATTCTACAAAAAATCTCTACTCAAATCTCACCAAGAAAGCTCGAAAAACACCTCCGAAGATGATAGTAGACCAAATTCACCTTTCCATGAGTGATCTGGACCCAAATTCTACCCAAGAATAGGACCATCGTACCAGAGCACTCACAAGCAAGGAAGGTAGAGTGAGTTGTGCGCTCGTGTGCTCAGCCCATTTTTGTCTTTATTTTTCTATTTGCAAAGTATAAACATTATAATATAATGTTTATCATTTAGAATATTAGATATGCCAATAAATGTTTTAAAAGATTGCATTTTTCAACTTAGGAAAATGACAATTATTTAATTTCTCCTTGCGAGCAAATGCCACAACCTCACTGCGAGCACACGGGACATCCAAAGGCTGTGAAAAATTGCATTGGGTCATAATCAATTATTTAGAACATACTCATTTCCCCAAAATTTGCATCGTTGAAAGATTTTTGGGACCTCCTTTGTAATCTGGGCCCCCGAGAGCTCGATTTTTAAATATTTTTTGTTTTCACACAAGGACATCTCGGATCACCATGAAAATAGAGATGGGAACATTTAAAAGTAAATCAACAACTGGGTTATTATCAGAACTGGGAAATTTGAACTTTTCTATGGGACCCTCCAAACCTGGCCTAAAGTGGTGACAAATTAAAAAACCTATTAAAACACATCCTGGGATAATGCAAACTAGCACACATACTCTTGGTAACCCATAAAAACTTTTCCCCAAAGTGTTTCTCTTGACGAATCATAGATTGAGAAATTTCAATCCTAAAATTTAGGAGCATGCTAAGTGCCATGGGGTCTGAAACCATCAAATAAAATCTTGTGAAGCACTGAGAAATTGCCAAAATTATAGGTGCTAACATGGAGTTTGATGTATGCAATGGTTTGCACTAGACCAGATATTGCCCAAGCAATGGGAATTTTGAGCAGATTTATGTCTAACCCCAGTAGACAGCATTGGAATTATGCAAAGATGGTGTTTAAATATCTTGCAGGTACTCCTGATTATTGTTTGGTTTATTCTAGTACTGATAGTGCTGATAAAATTTTGGACTACAGAGATTTGTTGATGCAGATTGGGCATGTGACTTGGATAGTCGAAGGTCCACCAGTGGCTGTGTTTACTTTATTTGGAGGAGCAGTGAGTTGGATGAGTAAGAGGTAGCCCACAGTTGCTTTGTCCACCACCGAAGAAGATTATATGGCTTCTACTCATGTCTCTAAGGAGGCAGTTTGGTTGAGGAGACTGTGTACAAGTATTAGTTTTGATTGCAGGGTCATCCAGATTGGTTGTGATAGCCAGAGTGCTATCTGTTTGGCCAAGAATCCTATGTATCTTGCTCATACTAAGCATGTTGATGTTCAATATCACTTCGTTCGAGAATTGGTTGCAAGTGAACAAATTAAGATGAAGAAGATAGACAATCAGGAGAATGTTACAGATTCATTAACCAAACCTGTAGGCACAGAGACTTTTGTGTGGTATAAAGAGGCCATGGGCCTTGTTTCTAGTGCCTAATTATTTTTCATTTGATTTCCTATGGGTTGATTTATAATGCATAATGTCAAGTGGGATAATGTTGGGATAAGGTGCCATTAACTTTGTAAATCCCAATATCATATTTATTCCATTTTATTATTTGTAATTTGTAATTACTCATAAGGGAATGAGGTAGTTTTATCGACAGTGGTAATTTTGGAGTCACCGAAGGTAATTATGGAGTGATATTTACGATTGGCAATTGTAAAAATCATGAGTAAATGAGTGTAGGCACCACCTTGGGAGAATCTGCTATTTTCTAGCATGTATGACATGCGTCATAATGTTTGGTGGGTGCATGTAAAGAATCTATGACAGTTGTAAGTTGTCATAAGATTCTATGACAGTTGTAAGTTGCTATGTTTAGCCCAAGGTGCCCATCTTGGGAAGATACTCTTTGGTGGAATCTATGACTATTATGATGCATCATAAGATGCTATAAGAGACCATATTTAGTTTTGGTTGCCCAACTTTGCATGGCTGACTTTGGAAAAGTGGTAGGAGCTTGTAAGGAGGCATTTAATGCTTGCATGTTGGAGATTCTCTAGGGAGAGAAAGTGGACGCCTACATTGATGTGAGAGCAGTTCTATAAGTATTTTGCCACATATTTGTTGTAGCAAAAAGATTTGCAGGTACTCAGGTGTTGCAGGAATGCTGTCAAATTGAAGACTGAAGGAGAGAGTTGTGTAGTTGATGTATTGTATCACTTTTACATATTAATACAAACTTGTGCCTCTTTCCTGGTGGAGTTTATTATCGAAAAGGATTTTCTCCATGTAAAAACTATTATTGTGTTCAGTTCTTCATGCTTGATATTTTCTTTGTAGTGGGTTTTCTATTTTGATGCAATCTTCATTAATAATAATACACTGTTAGAAGATCATTAAACATGTTGAATCAAATTTCCATTGAGTAGTTGTCTTCATTTCTAACACCCAAGGGGGCAACTATGTAAGCACAAAAATCACGCACAGTCTCCATGAGGACCCCATGAAAATAACACCCTCTCAGCACCACTTCTCTTGGTAACAAGTGGGTTTTTGCTTCTTCCTTTGTTTCCCCTTTGTTGTACTATCCTTTCCCTCACTTTTGACACTTTTTGACACTTGTTGATTTTTGTTTTCTATGCTTGTGACTTCATCCCTAAGCCTTTTATTCATCTATTTGTCATAAATTGACCTTTCCCTAGTGTTTTTCATCCAACCCCACCCCTACGAGCCTTCCAAGGGACCTCCCAAGCCATCTCCAACTTTCAATTTTTAGTTATGTTCAACCAACAAAAATCTCCCCCTATTATTTCAGGATCTCCCCTGAGAGATTTGACATTTGCAAGTGGAGATTTAGTTTTTTACCACCTTTTGACCTAGTTCCAGAGACAATTCACATCTCCATCCCCTAACTAACAATCTCTAACCCCGCTTCTCAACCTAGGACCTCCCCTCTATGGGTCGCCCATTGGTCACCCCCGAGCGACTTGTACTGGTGAAAGGGGAAACCCATGGGTGGCCCTTCTATCTTTTCCAACCATAGTTTGGACGCAAAAAAGCTTTGTTTTGACTAGTTTTTCTTCCTATTTGCATGAGTTTTTGGCCTAAACATAGAGTGAACTATTCCAAGCCTTCAAACATGCATAATTAGCTCCATTTGATCTATAGTTGTCACCTCTAACTCATGCTAACTCCATTGATAATTTTGTGATAAGCTATCTTTTCTTCATCACTCCCTAATTAGCCCAGTTCACTATCTAATCTAATGGGTTGACTCTCCAATCAAAGGAGTTAACTCTTCAATCTCTCCCATGTTTCATGTTCCTTTCAAACCTATAAATACCCCCTCTCTCAACACAAAGGTATGCAATTTCATTTGTGTATCCAAGCTTTGCAGTTTTTTGCTCTACACATAGTATTCTTATGCTCACACAAGACTTATGTGCCTTTTATTTCATTGTTGTTATGCCAACCTTTGCTAAAAGCTTCTTTTTGCTTTGTTATACTACCCATATTGTAAGCCATAGTGCTCATTAGCTCACATTGAGCTCACATCTCGAAGCTTTCTTAAGAACTTTTGCATCCCTTCCCAATTGTTGCCAAGAGGAGATCCCCGCTGCTGCAAGAGGATGAAAAGGTTTACTACACAAGGATTCCTAAGGGTAGTGGAGGCTCATGTGTCTCACATTCTAGGTTCTTTAATACTTTTTCCATTGTGTTAGTAATTAGTTAATCTCAAAATTGCTCTTGGGAATAGTAAATTCATGTTACAATTTCCTTGATAGGTTAAATAGAATTCGCATTGATAAATTAGTTTATTTCCAAGTTCTTTTGTATTCTTAGATTAGTTTGTTCTTTCATTTCCTAGAGTACTTAGATTCAAAATATCAAAAAAATACAAAAACATAGATTAAGATTGCATTACATAAACATATTTAGAATTGCATCCATATTTAGATTAATTAAAGTACTTTCTTTTTGGAAAATCATTAAAAAGAAAAAAATACTATCTTGCATACATATAGGTTTCATCCATTCAAAAATAGAAAAATAACAAAAACATAGGCATAACACGAAGTTCATAAATCCTTGATTTCATCGCGAGGTCAACACTAATCAACCAACGTAAATCAAAGAAAATTAAACCTTAGGTCATAAACCCTAAGTCAAACACAAATCAACTTGAGGTTAACTCTATCAACTCTATGTTCAAGCTCACGAATGTGCCTTGGTCTTAGGGGTGAATGGGTGAGGGTGATCCAAGAGGATATCAAGGAATTACACCGTAGGCCTCAACATGATCAATTGATAATCCAAGAACAACATAGGCTAAGGTTACTTCAAACATGCATCATCATACAACAATTTGAAGAAAGACTTCAACTTGACATAAACATAAACAAAAATAACCAACAACCCACTCAATGTTGGAATATTCAGAATCCAAATAGGAGAATGATAACCAATGACCCTTTGGGTCAAATAATTATCTCAACTACAATAGTCACAAAACACTATATATGAAACAATATCCAAGAAAGGCCTCAGGACTGGATGACCACTCTTCGCAAAGTCCATCTCTCAAGCTAGCAGGACTGCCCTTATGTCTCACCTCCTCTCGATTGACCTCTACCACGAGAGTGAGAGTGACGTGGAGGTTCTCATGTGGCAAGAAGAGGGTCTCGTGTGCTCCATCAAAGCTGAATTGACTGCCCCATGCAACTGAGTCATGTTTTTGAGTGTACAGAAACCGTTAACAATGCTCACTCATTATTTGATAGTGATTTTTACTCTTGACAAAGATATTAGGATCTATAGGTTGAGACATCAAAGAACACCTCACTAAACATAGTGCATTGCTTAGGGCATTTGACAGTGTTCATGTAGACTTCTTTAACTTGACACCATTATTCAGCATGCTCCTCCTTTGTTGTCACTAAAATATTACTCCTTATGCTCACTTCAAAACTTCAAACACTTCACTAGCCCTTAAAAGGTTTTCATAGTTTTACATGGCAGTTAAACAAAACTCTGTAACACTTGTGTAGACCCTCTGCAAACTCTCAGTAGAACTCTGCATTATCTTACTTGTACACTGTCCTCTTCACTATTACACTTGCATTTATTATTTGCACTTGCATTTACCCATTGTTCATCTTTGTGAAAGATTTGCATGCTATCATTCTTGTGCAGACTTATTGTGTCTTATGAAGTCTTTGAAGCTCTACTATATTGACCACAGACCTAACTAAACTCTTGTAGACCTACTAGGTTCTTCAAAATCTATTCATGCTCCCAATTTTCTCTAGTCTCCTAACCTATAGGTAATGATAAAGGTGCTTAAGGCTTTCATAAACCTTATTAACTCTTCACAAACCCCTGAACACTTGAAAATACTTTATAAAATGCTTTCAAAATCTTGGCAGGGCTGCATCCTCTAATAATATCATATTTCTTCATAACACAATTCTTCATGACTACAATAGATTATTAGGACACCCTTGTAATAATAGATAGACCTTAAAACTATCTTGACATTGTTCTTCTTATTCTTGTGCATGCTTCTCGATCTTCTTTTTGCATAGATCTGAACACATCATTAATCTATTGGATCTTCATGTTTATGCCAATGTGTCTTTCTCCTTCTACAATCATAGCCATTCAATTCATACCGAAATTCTTCCCAAAGAACCTCTACACTAAAAGGATCCTTGAAAGGTGTTTTAAACTTTCACACACATAAATTTCACTATGAAATGAATATGCCATATCTAGATGGTGTTTCTCCCTTGAAAGCATGGAGTTTTAGATTCTAAACCCCTAGTATACCTTTTCTCACAAGTCTGAAAGAACCTACACGTTAGTGAAAAGGAAAACCCTAGCTCTCACATGACAAGAAACCCTAAAACTTTAACTCAAACTTGACTTCTTTTTGAAATAGGACTCCCTCCATGCAGTGTACATGGAATTTTTGATTGTTTAAGGTTTCTTTAGAGACTTTTGACTCTAAAATGTCACTTGACAAGGTAAAATAACAAACTATTAACCTTTATGTTCCACAAAACTGCCTTAATATAATTTTTTTTAAGGATTAAAAATCTAATGCATCAAGATTGTAACCAAAATACCTACTTTGTTGATCACTTTCTAAACCAAGACATAAGACCTCTAAACCAGGGTCTATGATGCAAGAGCATCACTCTGGTGATGTTTTTATGACTCATTTTGATGTTAAGAGTCCTAGTTGAATTGGTGAAGGTCTTAGGGGGTTCATTGGGATCATGTCCAATGGTCTAGGTTGTCTAAATAGGCCTAGAAATTCAAATTTTGATTTTCCTGTCAAAATGCAAAATTTGAATTTCCTAGGTTATTTTGGCTTGTTAAAGGGTTGGGGTTTGTTCCTCAGCCCTAGTGTTGGGTTTGTTGAGCCCAATAAGATCTTGAAAGACCGTGAAAGACCATGTAGGGTCTCTTTACATGTTTTTTTCAATTCTAGGTTGTGAAAAAGGGCATATTATTCAAGTTTGATACAATAGACGTTAGGTTTTGAAGGAAAAGACACATATATTCAATTTGTAACTATTTTTGGATCATCATTCACATCAACTAAATGAGAAGTAATGCTCCAAGAAGTTGTGGAGGTGGGTTTTCATGAAAATACCCTGTTATTTGCATCTTTTTTTACTATTTTTGCAGGTATACAGGCAAGAAACATACTTGTATGGTCATGTACAGAATGCTACTAGGCGTGTGAATGTGTGGAAAGCAAGAACATTGTGTTGTAGCTTTAATCCAATGATTGTTTTGTGGTTTCATGGTGTTTGGTGTGAGTAAACAGGCTTAATCTTGCCACTGTTCTGTCTCAAAATTAGGGTTTCCAGCAATAGGGAAAAATCCATAACTTTAGTTGGAACTAGTGAAAAATCATGAAACTTGGTGAAAACCTTCTTTAGGCTATTGGTCAGGTGTCCTCCAAAGGAAAATTCATGAATCCTTCATATGCATGAGATATTGGGGTTTGTGTATGCTCACTGTCAAGAAGAGATTGTCAAAAACCCTAGTATAGTGAAGGTTTGGTATTCTTGTTGAATACATTACAGGAGATTGAGGGTTTGATAGGACTTGTTGAAGGTTAAAGAATCCCTAGAAGGCATCAAGAAAGAGTTTTGTCATTCAAATTTTCCTAATAGATCTTTTGAGGGTTTGAGCCTAAGAGAGAAAAGCTTGTAGAAAAACTTGCAAGGTAGGGTTTGAGATACCTTAGAAGAGTCAATAGAATCTAAAAAAAATTGTTCTTGTCCTTTGTTCATTCTCTACATTATTATTGGTATCGGAGCCAATAAATCCAAGAAAGCCAAAGAAAAATTTAACTATCAAAAAGGTGAAAGATGCCTCCAAGAATCAATGTTGCTGAAAGGGTGGAAGAGAGAATAGCAACACAATTAGGAGATGCCCTTGCTAGAGAAATGAGGGAAATGAGAGTCAATTTGGATGCAAGACTCACTATAGTGGAAGCTAACCAAAGAAGTGGAGTGGTTACAGGGGATATGAGTGACCAAGATGAAGTGGTGGATGATCAAGCACCTCAAGAAGAGTCTCAAGAAGAGAGGGTTGATGATGATGTGAGGATGGAAAGATTGCTGAGGGCAGTCAAGGGTGAAGGAACCAAGGTGAAGATGAAAATTCTAATATATGCAAGTAGTTTGAATGGTGAATAACTCCTTGATTGGATAGGGGAGTTGGACAAGTACTTTGAGTTTGAGGAGGTACCTGAAGAGCAGCAAGTAAAGTTGGCCAGGACCAAGTTGAAAGGTCATGCATCCCTATGGTGGGATTATGTTCAGGAAGAAAGGAGAAAGAAAGGCAAATCCAAGATTACTTCTTGGGATAGGATTATTTCCAAGTTGAAAGGCAAATCCATGTCTAGTGACTACATGACTCAGTTGTATGGGAAGTTGCATAACTTGAAACAAAATGATATGGGAGTGAAAGAGTACACTGAAGAGTTCTACAAGTTGAGTATCCAATCAAGACACATGGAGGATGACACTGACAAGGTTGCAAGATACCTTAATGGATTGAAGTATAGCTTGCAAAATGCTTGTTGAGCCTTACAAGCCCCAGGACACTTGAAGAGTGTTATCAACTAGCCTTAAAGGCCTAGCAGAAGTTGAATAGAAAACAAGAAAAATAAAATAGAGGTAGAGGAAGGACTTTCAGAGGTAGAGGTCCATATGATGAGAGAGGATAGCCACAAAGAAGTCAAGGTGAGTCAAGTACCTCCCAAGAACAAGCATCAAGTTCAAGAGGAGGTTTTAGAGGAAGAAGGCCTAATTTCAGGGGTAGATTTGGACAAAGAGAAGGATTCAATGGTTTCACAGGTAAATGCTACAAGTGCAACAAATTTGCAGGTCATCAAGCTTGGGAGTGTCCAAAAGAACAATCAACTACCACTTTTAGAAGTGAAAGAACTCAAGTTGCTCAAGGAGGAGATGAAGAAAGTGTTAACTCCTCACCACAACCAGAAGAACCAGAGAAAGAAGAAGCCTTGCTAATGAGAAGGACATTGATCAAAGTTCCAATGGAGAAGGAGCCACTTCAAAGGAAGTCATTATTCAGGACTATTTGCAAGTGCCAAGGTAAGTGTTGTCAATTTATTTTAGATTTCGGTAGTACTAATAATCTAGTTGTTGTTGAAATGGTAGAGAAACTAAACTTGAAGAGATTACCTCATCCTACACCATACAAGGTCTCATGCTTTAATAAGGGACAACAAGTACTAGTCAATGAACAATGTTGAGTAGAGTTTCAAATAGGAAGATACAAAGATAGGGTGTTATGTGATATCATTCCTATAAATGTGTGTCATGTATTATTTGGTAGGCCTTGGCAATATGATAGGAAAACAATGCATGATGGTAGAAAGAATGTCTATGTTTTGGAGAAGGATGGGGTTACTTATACCTTAGCACCTTTGAAGGAGGAAGATAAAGACCAAAAGGTTGGATCAAGTGTGATGTTAGTGGATGAAAAAGAGTTTCTAAAGACAATGGAGGAGGAAGAGATAGGTTTTATAGTGTTGGTCAAACCTAGGACTGTCACAACAACAACAAGAATTGATGAGTTGCCATGGGAGATCCAAGACATGTTGAAAGTTATGCCGAGATAGTTGTGGATGAACTTCCTAATTCTTTGCCTCCAATCAGAGATATTAGTCATCATATAGATTTTATACCAGGGGATAGTCTACCAAACAAGGCAGCCTACAAGATGACACCCCAACAAAATGAAGAAATTAGATAACAAGTATAAGAGTTTCTTGATAAAGGGTTAATTAGGAAGAACCTTAGTCCTTGTGCAGTTCCAACTATTTTGGCACCTAAGAAAGGAGGTGAGTGGAGAATATGCACTGACTCTAGGGAAATAAACAAGATAACAATCAGATATAGGTTTCCACTTCCAAGAATAGAGGACTTAATGGATTTTTTGAGTGAAGCAAGCTATTTCTCAAAGATAGACCTCAAAAGTGGATACCATCAAATAAGGATCAGACAAGGAGATGAATGGAAAACAACGTTCAAAACAAATGAGGGCCTGTATGAGTGGCTTGTTATGCCATTTGGTCTTTCAAATGCACCTAGTACATTCATGAGGCTCATGAATGAGGTCCTCAAACCATACATTGGTAAGTTTGTTGTTGTTTATCTTGATGACATATTGGTTTTCAGTTCTAACAAAGAAGAACATTTGTATCACTTGAATTTGGTGTTGAGAAGGCTACAAGAGGAAAAAGCGTTGATCAACCTTAAAAAGTGTGAGTTCATGAAGATAGAATTGTTGTACCTTGGTTTTGTGGTCTCAAAGGGGATGTTGAAGATGGATCCAAGCAAAGTGAAGGCAATATTGGAGTGCCCTACACCTAGATCAGTCACAGAGGTAATAAGTTTCCATGGTCTTGCAAATTTTTATAGGAAATTTATCAAAAATTTCAGTCATATATGTGCACCTATCATAGACACTATTAAAGGGTATAAGAAAAGGAAGTTTATGTGGACTGAAAAAGCTGATAAGAGTTTCCAATATCTGAAAAGAAGATTGACTGAGCAACCTATCTTGGCCTTACCTAACTTCAATAAAGTCTTTCAAATAGAATGTGATGCTAGTGGACATGCAATAGGGGCAGTTTTAAGGTGAGACAATAAGCCAATAGCATATTTTAGTGAAAAATTGAATGATACCAAAAAGTACTCTTCATATGATTTGGAAATGTATGCAATGGTTCAATCCCTAAAAAAATGGATACACTACCTTCTACCCAAAGAGTTTGTGGTCTATACAGACAATCATGCACTTCAATTGATTAATAGCCAAGAAAAACTCAGTAAAAGGCACATTAAGTGGGTTGAATACCTACAAAACTTTACTTTCACAATCAAACACAAGAAGGGGCAGAGTAACAAGGTGGTTGATGCTTTGAGTAAGAGAGCATTAATGGTGCAAGAAATTCAGTTAAAGAGTGTTGGGATTGAAGCACTCAAGGAGATGTATGAGGCTGATGAAGATTTCAAGGAAGCCTATGAGGTTTGCAAGCATCCTATTAGCACTAACAGAGAGAAGTGGTTGGATTACCATATACAGGATGATTTGTTGTTTAAAGCAGCACAACTTTGTGTGCCAAAATGTTCTATGAGGGAAAATCTCATCAAGGAGACACATTGTAGGAGTATGGCAAGTCTTTTTGGTCTAGACAAGACACTAGAGTAGCTAAGGAGGAACTATTTTTGGCCAAGGATACAAACATATGTAAGAAGGTTTGTGGAAAGGTGTACTATATGTCAAATAGAAAAAGAGAGCAATACTAATGTAGGACTGTACTAGCCTTTACCCATTCCCAATAGGCCTTGCAAATCCATTGGCATGGACTTTGTTATGGGTTTGCCAAAGACTCAAAGGAGTTTTGATTCAGTTTATGTAGTTGTTGACAAGGTTTTCCAAGATGGCTCATTTCATTCCTTGTAAAAGTACACATTATGCTTCATATGTTGCAGGTTTTTTCTCCAAAAAAGTTGTTAGAATTCATGGATTACCATTGAGCATAGTCTCTGATAGAGATAGCAAATTTCTAGGACACTTTTGGAGGACATTGTGGAGAAAGCTTGGTACAAATCTCAGTTTTAGCTTAGCCTACCACCCTCAGACAGATGGCCAAACTGAGGTGGTCAATAGGAGCTTAGGTAACTTGCTAAGATGCCTTTCAAAGGATCATCCTAAACAATGGGATCTTGTGTTACCCCAAGTAGAGTTTGCTTATAATGACTTAGTGAATAGGAGCATTGGCAAGAGTCCATTTGAAGTGGTCCATGGCATGCACCCAAGAGGAGTGTTTGAACTAGGAGACATCAGTGGTATGGAGAAGCAAAGTCCAGAGGGTGAACAATTTGCAATTGCCATGCAAGAGATGCATCAACAAGTGAAATAGCAGCTCCAAGCTAGTGTGGAAAAGTATAAACAAAAGGAAGATTTGAAGAGAAGAGAGGTCAGTTTTAAGGTTAGAGATTGTTGGGAAAAGGTGCCATTAACCTTGTAAATCCCAATATTGTATTTATTCCATTTATTATTTATAATTTGTAATTACCCATAAGGAATGTACAAGTTTCACCGGCAGTGGTAAAAATTATTTACTGTCCACGGTAATTACGGAGTTACTGCACGGTAAGTCCCGGAGTTACTGGTGGTAGTTACGAGATGTCATTTACTATGGTAAATGGTAATTGGTCAAAGTGGGGTGCACATGTGGAGGAATAATCTATTTTTAGTGTTATGACACACGTCATAGATGTTGTAAGAGGGTGTAAGAGATTCTATGACAACTGTAAGTTGTCATAAGAATCTATGACACTAATAATAGCATATGATGCGTCATAAGATGCTATAAGTGGCTATATTGGCCCCAAGTCGTTCTAGCTTGCACGGGAACATTTTTCTAAATGTAGGATGCATGTATGACAGCATTTATGACCCCATAAGAGCCTATTCTTGGCCATGGACGCCCAAGGTTGTGTTGTTGACTCTTGACAAGTGTTATGGGCTTGTAAGAAGTCATTTAATGTCTTGAGGTTATGTAAATTCTATAACAACCATAGCATAGTAGATGAGGTGCATATAACAGTTTACAGGTACCTAGGTTCTGTCAGAGTGAAGGTTGAAGGACAAAGGAAGTGAATGTATTTGTAATCTCCTTTTGTGAAGATAATACAACTTGGCCTCTTTTCTTGGTGGAGTTTTTTACCTGAAAGGGTTTTCTCCACGTTAAACACTTGTGTTATGTGCTTCATTATGCTTCTGGTATATTTATGTATTATGGGCTTATGTTTTGTTACAATCTCCATTATTATTGTACACTTCAAAGATTGTTGAAATTTATTTGAATCAGATTTCCATTGAAGTAGTGTTGCTTTCATTTCTAACAGAGATCTTGTCTTAGCACATCTTAGGAAGAAAAGGTTTCCCAAAGGTGAATGTACCAAGTTGAAAATGAAGAAAATAGGTCCTTGTAGGGTTGTTAAGAAGTTTGCCAACAATGCCTATGAGATAGAATTACCTAGTGGAGTAGGCATATCACCAATTTTTAATGTTGTTGACTTATACCCTTACAAAGGGGATTCCATTTCTGATGAAGGAGCATATATACAAAATATATTAGGTGTTGATTGGATAGAGAACCTACCACATACTAAACCAATAGAGTTAGAGTGCATTCTTGATGCCAAGGAGAGCAAGAAGACTAGAGGCCAGCAATACTTTCAGTATTTAGTCAAATGAAAGGCACTCCCATATGAGGATGCCACATGGATGATAGAATCAAACATCATCAAGCATGGAAAGACTATTGCGGACCTCCTCTCGGGTGGAACCTGAGTTTCACTCTTTTTCCCTTGGGAGTATGATGCAATAACATCACTCTAGTGATGTTTTTATGACTCATTTTGATGTTAAGAGTCCTATTTGAATTGGTGAAGGTCTTAGGGGGTCCATTGGGATCATGTCCAATGGTCTAGGTTGTCTAAATAGGCCTAAAAATTCAAATTTTGATTTTCCTGCCAAAATGCAAAATTTGAATTTCCTAGGTGATTGTGGCTTGTTGAAGGGTTGGGGTTTGTTCCTCAACCTTAGTGTTGGGTTTACTGAGTCCAATTAGGTCTTGAAAGACCATGAAAGACCATGTAGGGTCTCTTTACATGTTTTTTTCAATTCTAGGTTGTGAAAAAGGCAATATATTTCAAGTTTGATACAATAGACATTAGGTTTTGAATGAAAAGATACATATATTTGATTTGTAACTATTTTTGGATCATCATTAACATCAAATAAATGAGAAGGAATGCTCCAAGAAGTTGTGGAGGTGGTTTTCATGAAAATACCCTATTATTTGCATCTTTTTTTACTGTTTTTATAGTTATACAGGCAAGAACAGACTTGTATGATCATATACAGAATGGTATCAAGCATGAGAATGTGTGGAAAGCAAGAACATTGTGTTGTATCTTTAATCTAATGATTTTTTTGTGGTTTCATGGTGTTTGGTGTGAGTAAACAAGCTTAATCTTGCCACTGTTCTATCTCAGAATTAGGGTTTCCAACAATAGGGAAAAATCCATAACTTTAGTTGGAACCAATGGAAAATAGTGAAACTTGGTGAAAACCTTCTTTAGGCTATTGGTTAGGTTTCCTCCAAAGGAAAATTCATGAATACTTCATATGCATGAGATATTGGGGTTTGTGTATGCTCACTGTCAAGAAGGGACTCTCAAAAACCCTAGTACAGTGAGGGTTTGGTTAAAATCTATTCTTATTGAATGCATTATAGGAGAATGAGGGTTCGATAGGACTTGTTGAAGGTTAAAGAAGCCCTAGAAGGCATCAAGAAAGAGTGTTGTCATTCAAAGTTGCCCAATAGGTCTTTTGAGGGTTTGAGCCTAAGAGAGAAAGGCCTGTGAAAAACTTGCAAGGTAGGGTTTGAGACACCTTAGAAGAGTCAATAGAATCTGAAAGCATTTGTTCTTGTCCTTTGTTCATTCTCTGCATCAGTCTAAGACTTGTAATCACTCCAAAGGCACCTCTAATGACTCATTTGAGCCCAAGAAGCTCAAATAAGTCAACATTAATTAAACAAATCATATTCAATTAATTAATTGATTTGATCATTCTTCTA
Organism: Cunninghamia lanceolata; assembly: GCA_027924645.1. Lineage (NCBI taxonomy): Eukaryota > Viridiplantae > Streptophyta > Pinopsida > Cupressales > Cupressaceae > Cunninghamia > Cunninghamia lanceolata. Next base: position 11,293,646 of record BSBN01000895.1, on the reverse strand, counting down.
AATTAATCTAATAATTCCTCTAAAATTAATTAAATAAACTATATTTATTGAATAAATTAATCTAACCTTTCGTCTAATATTTTAGCATTAAATAAATAAATCACATTTATTTAATTATATCAACAATTCCCCATAAATTAAATGAATACATTATATTTATTTAATCACCAAACCTCCTCTCATCATTAGTTGAATAAACAAATCAAGTTTCTCAACAAATTAACCATTTGCACATTCTGTTGGTTCCCAAAATTGCAGATTACAAACCCTAAGAGGATGCCAAGCTCTATAGTCAGATTTGCAATGTTTTAGCCAACGAAACAGAGCAACCCTATGTGGTTTTAGACTCCCTACTCTTTAGGCTCTGTTGGACCTAGGTAGGTGTACCTTTAATAGTTTAAGTAGATTCAGGGATTATGTATTCTTAGATTATAGTAATCTATTTCCTAATGGCATAAGAGTGTGAAATAGATACAAGAGTAATAGTTGATTCTTAAAAGATTGACTTTAGATTGAGGTTGATAAGTGCCTATTTAAATTGGGATAATGGGGTCAAGATTTGTGTGATATACGGATTTATCTACATGACTCAACTCTAACTACTTGGCACTTTTGGATGTTTATACCTTGTATAAACTTGCAAAATTGTTGGTTATTAGGCACTTCTTATAGATCCCATTGATATCTCTCCAAGTTACTATGATTGCCTGAAAGGATTTTAATTCTATCTGGAAGGAAACCAACTAAGATGATTTTTTAAAAGGGTTTTAATTCTTGGCAGAAACCAATAAAAAGAAATCCCTTAAAAGGAGTTTAATTCTCTTCTCACAGAAACCAATCAAGCAGATCACACAAAAGCAACAAATATGTCTAGACAAATTAAATATATGTTGAATATACTTAATCTGAATAACAAGAAAAGACCAATACGAAGACAACCAAATAATTCATAAGATTTAATATCAACAAAGTAGTTGAACACCAAAGATTGATCCACTGATTAAACTTTCTTTCCCATTATATTACTTCAAAATTCATAAAAGTTTTCTGTATTCTATTCTGTGAGCATAACTAAAAATGTAATAATATATTGTATGTCTGATGATGATGATGATTGTAAGATGATGATGAACTTGGCCTTGGTTTCCTAATATACGAGAAGCGAACAAGCTTCAGGACAAAACAAGATGACTTTTCGTAACTTACATCTCCTCAAATAACTAATGACTGTTATGAAACATAATTAAGAAATAAACAAAAAGAATGATCTGGGCATCCGTAGTGTAGAGTGTCAAGAATCTACATTTTGTTTCAATTGCAGTTGAGTCTGCAAGTTTTCAAATATTGCTGCGTGGGTCTCTTTTTGTTTCTGTACGAGTTTCAAAGGTATTGTTACGTGGGTTTCTAATGCTTTTTGTGGAAGCCACCAAGTGTTAAAGCTGCGACAATGTTTCAAATATTAAGTTTTATGCAGAGTGCGCCACGCAGCAGAGTTAAAGCCGTGATAGTGTACCGCATATATTTTGCCCAGGCCAATAAGCGTGCAGGAGGAGATAGCCGTTATAGATTCAGAGGATCGTAACCACCGGGGACTTCTAGTTATCTTCAGTTTTGTTGGGCCGTTGGAGATTCGGTTGTTACAGACAATCTAGAGTTAGATCTATGGTTATAAATATGCAGTATTTGTAATAGATCAAAAATAGAGATATACTTTTTGATAAGTTTTGTAAGAGATTTAAAAGAGAAGTCAGACACTTTGTTGTGACTAGTTGATGTCATTTTGCCTTTATTTTGTTATTCTTGATAAGAAGGTTAATGTATCTATGCCTTTTATATTACTGGAATATTTAATGAGAACTCTGTTTTGTGCCTTTGTTGATATTATATGTGTCATTGCAAAGTTTCTGGTTGTGAGCCTTTGATTATATTCATTCTATATGTTTATGTTAATCATGTAGTATATGCTCTTTAATATAACTGTATCTTGAGAATAGTTTCACTGTGCTTAAATTGAAGAGGATACTTTTATTTAGGTGCATCGCCATAGTTAGATTTGTTTAATTGTATCTATAATCCTATTAATTTCTTACCCTTTGCTCAAACCCATTTCAAAATACAGAAGAGCCAGCTTCTTTAAAATCTAGAGGTTGTTTCAAGTAGCAAGTTCCACATTCTTGAAACTTCCCATGTTGGTGTTATAACCTGTGCAATTTTATACATCAACAATTTTTGGCACGCCAGGTGGGACCTTTCTTGAAGTTTCTATCAAGATCATATGAGCCCGAGAGTAACAAGGAGCCAGAGTTGTGGACCTACAACAAGAGCTTAGTCTGTTGCTAATCTAGGCATTCTTTTACCACCATTAGTAGCTACTCCAAGGAGAAGAGTGAATCAGTTTGCAGCAACACAAAAGTAAATATGGGAGCACCTGTAGCCCTAAGGAGCTATGCAAATTGGAACATTGGCAGCCCTCTCATCCTCCCAGTACCACCAGCAACTTGGGATGCTATTCCAGCCAATGCTCTGAAGGCTCTACCTAAGTTCAATTGAGAAAATTTCAAGACACCTGAGGAACATCTGCAAGATGTATCTGATGTGTGTGCAGTACATGTTATCACTCAATAGAATGTGGCCATAAGATTGCTAGCAGCGTCTTTCAAAGGAAAGGCTCTAGACTGGTATAGATCTCTCACTCCAAATACAATATCTACATGGGATCAGCTTAGGGACGCTTTCTTTGCAAGATTTAAAGAGAAAGGTGATAAATCTTCCTTACTGCAACAATTGATTACTATTAAAAGGGAACCATAGGAGACCATGACTAATTTCAACTCAAGATTTCAAAGGACTTGGGATAGAATTCCTGCTATAGCAAGGCCATTATTAGGTATGGCCATTGTGTTTTACTTCAAAGCTTTAAACTCTGATATATTAGTAATGATTCAGTCTCTTGGAGGTCAAACACTACCTGAAGCATATGAGTTGGCAGTCAAGGCTGAAAATAACTTAATAGATGCTAGAAAGTTGCCCCCAAGGCCTCCTATGCCCATGTTTCTAGAAATTACCTTGTACCTTTGCCACAAGAGGCTCCTAATCCTACAGCTCCACCTGTATCCATGTATTCATTTCCAGTACCTCAACAACCTGCTAAGGCAACCACCTCTACTCAACCATCTGAAATGGATGATGTCAAGAACATTCTAAGAACCTTCTCAAATGAGATAATTAATCTAAAGAGAACAAAATCCCTATCCAAAACCCCCTTATCAAGGTTATCAAGGAAATAGACCTCCCTTTCAGCCAAATCAATATCAAGGCCCTCAAAGGCAAACTAATCCTCAGCCTTCAAACTAGTTGGTTTCAGTTCCTACACCTCTACAAACTGTCACTCATAATCCTAACAGGGAAATAGTCCTAGGGAAAAATAACTTAGCAGATGACACAAATGCTTGGTGCTTTCCTTGCAACAATGCCCATATGCCCAAAGACTGTCCCAGAGGTAATCTATAGCAAAAGATAGTAGAATAGAGAGGTTTAGAAGGACAATTCTCAACTTCTAACACTCCACTATATCAGTCCCCCGGTGTTCAAAATGCATTAATGATGGCCCAGATGCAAGGGATGTCCATACAACAAGAAGAGGAAATAGCTCCTGAACATGCCTTATTTTCATGGATTAAAGAGGAACATTCAATGTTTTGAATGAGGCATCTACTTCAAAGAAACCATTGGTGCAGTCGGACTATTATACCAGAGCAAAGAGGAGGAGGATGGAGTAGCCTGAAGTCACTAGTAATGAAATGGGAAATTCTCCACTTCTAAACCACCACAACATAGTCTCTAGGCAAGATATGCCTCCACCTGTGCAGAATCAAGTAGCCTCAGGACAAGTTGTAGAAAAGATAAAATACCCTTATTATTCAAAGACTCAAGCATTAGGACCTGTGAGTGTGGTGGACCAGCTGAAAAGAACTTCAGCACATGTATCAATCTGGGATATGTTAGCTATTCCTGAGCAAAAGACACTGTTGCAAGAAGCTCTGCAAGGCCAAGAAGTCCCTAAACACACTGGTGCTAAAGGAGGAGCTATTGATAAAGGGAAGCTTCGGCCCAAAGATATTGTACCTTTACAAACAACAGCTCTGTTGAATAATGCACCTGAGGTAGGTAAATCTTAACCAGATCCCTTTTATTTGACTCTAATAGTTGGGAAAAAACTGCTACATAATGCAATGATAGACTCTAGGGCCAGCACTACAGTAATGCCAAAATAGATAGCAGATGCTTTGAAGATAAAATATGAACCACTCGCAAGAGGAGTCATGCAGTTGGATGGGAAATCTGTGCAAACAATAGGGAAAATCAAACAGCTTCCACTACAACTATATACTTGCCCCAATATAATTGTCAATCAGGATGTGGTAGTCATAGATATTCCCCCTGTATTTGGTCTATGCTTATCTAGAGATTTCACAGCCAAGATAGGAGGTTACATGTCACTAGATTGGTCACATGTCATCCTGAGAACCAGATATGGGACAAAGATGAAAATACTTTCAGAGCCATTATGCAAAGACCATATCACAAATGAACCAACCCCAAAATTAGAAGCATCCCATGCTATGCTAAATAAGGAGAGAGTCTTTGTTGAAGAGTTGGGTGACTGGACTGAGCATGACCAACAGGAAGAAGAAAATAATCAGCTATTGACCATGATGCAGAGTGATCCCTATGGAAATTATGACTCTATAGGTCTAGGCACTTATGTCATATTTGAAGAAGACCAAGAAATCCCTAATGTTTTAAGGAAAGAAGCATCACAGAGTCAAGAATCTGCAAGAAACTTAGAAATTTGGAACCTCAATTTTGATGGGGCTAGGAGTAAAAATGGTGCTGGAGCAAGAATTTGCCTTACTACCCCAAATGGTGAGAAAATTCTTAGAGCCATTCGCTTTCAGTTTGCCTATACCAATAATGATGCTAAATATGAATCTTTGGTGTAAGGACTCATGTTGGCAAAGAAAAAGGGAGTAAAGAATCTGATAGTAAGAGGAGATTCAGAACTAGTGGTGAAACAAATTAAAGAAAAGGCAATAGCCAAAAATGTAAGAATGATATCCTATAGGCATAGAATTTGGGACCTCATAGATAGTTTTGAGGCTTTTAATATTGAATTAGTTTCTAGAGCCCAAAACCCTGAAGCAAATAGAATGGCACAAATTGGTTCATAATTTGATCCAGCAATTGATCTATTAGTTAACAATGAGTCAGTTAAAGTTATAGTAAGGCCAACTATTCTAGATAATGACCTAAATTGGCAAGTTTTTGATAATGATTTCTAAGTACTCTCATTCTTACAACATCAGGTGAATTTGTTGATCAATTGCACCCCAAAATTGAGGAAGCATATGGTGACCAAATCATCCAGCTGAAATCAAATAAACTCTCTAAAGGGCTGATTACTTTAGAAAATTTGTTTGATCCAGAAGATGTAAGCCTAGAGAAGAGAAGGTTTCAGGCAAATAAGGAAGATTATTCCGAGATCCAAGTTAGTGAAGGAAGAAAGTTGAAAATTGGCCACTCTACAACCCAAGAAGAAAAGGAAAGGTTGATTGATTTGTGTGAAAAATATGACAGGGTGATTGCTTGGACCTATGAAGACCTCCATGGCTATAATAGAGATATCATCCAACACACCATAGAGCTAGTTGAAGGATCTAAACCAGTCCGACAGAAGCAAAGGCCAGTGAATCCTAGAATTGAACCTTTAATGGTGGACGAGCTACAAAAGCTCCTGGAATCTATGATTATTTTTTCAATTAAGCATTCAACCTAGGTATCAAATCTAGTGCCTGTAAGAAAAAAGAATGGTGACATAAGACTTTGTGTAGATTTTAGGGATCTGAATAGAGCATCTTTGAAGGATCATTATCCCCTGCCCTCTATGGAACAGATTCTACAGACTGTGGCAGGGTCAGAAAGGTTTTCCTTGCTGGATGGTTTCTCAGGATATAATCAGATTTGGTTAGCTGATGAAGACCAACATAAGACTGCATTCACTACAAAATGGGGAACATTTGCATATGCTAAAATGCCTTTTGGCCTTTCAAATGTTGGGGCTACTTTTCAGCGTGCAATGGATGTAGCATTTGGGGAACTTATAAATAAGATTATTCTGATCTATCTAGATGACCTCACTATTTTTTCTAAGAATGTTGTAGATCATTTTGACCATTTAGAGGTTGTTTTTAAGAAATGCTAAGAGTTTGGAATATCTCTGAATCCCAAGAAATGTATCTTTGCAATACCTCAGGGTAAACTTATAGGGCATATAGTGTCAAAGGAAGGGGTCTCTATTGATCTAGAAAGGGTCACAGCCATAATGAACCTATCTCTACCAGTCAATAAGAAAGCAGTTGAATCCTTTCTAGGGAAAATCAACTTTGTTAGCCGATTCATATCTAATTTTGCAGGTCTAATTAGACCAATGACACTGTTGCTTAAGAAAGATCTGGTTTTCAAATGGACCACAAAAGGAAGACAAACTTTTGAAGAAGTCAAGAGAGCCATTTCATCAGCCCCAGTACTCAGAAACCCAGATTTCTCTAAATCTTTCATAATGTATGTATATGGGGGAGAATTTAGTGTTGCTGTTGTTTTAACTCAGAAAGATGATCAGCAAGAAGGAGAGCACCCAATAGCCTTTTTCTCTAGAACCCTTAGGGAATATGAGGCTAGATATAATTTTGTGGAGAAGCAAGCATATGCCATGGTGAAAGCCCTTAAAAAATTCAGGCATATGGTAACAGGAAACAAAATCCTGATACTGGTGGCTCACCCCGGTGTAAGAGAATATATTATGGAGGGTGAGATTACTGATAAAAGAACCAATTGGATAACAAAGATCTTGGAATATGATGTAGAAGTAAGACCCACCAAGTTAGTCAAAGGCAAAGGATTGTGCCAATATATGACTCAAGATATGGAGAAAATAGTGACTGAAGAAATAGAAAGCGAAAATGTATTGAAACTCCAAGAGATTAACCAAGACTCTTGGGTCACAAACAAAATATAGTTTATGAAACATGGGATTTTCCCTGATGTGCTCTCCCATGATAAGAGGAGATACTATAGGCAGCAAGGGGACCATTTTGTACTAATTGATCATATTTTATTTAGAAGAAATGTTGATGGTATACTCTTGAGATGTATAGAAAAGGGTGAACCTCAAAGAATACTACATGAATTACACCATGGAGTTTCAGGTGGGCACTTTTCAGCAAGGACAACTACAATCAAAGTAACACAAGCATGATATTTTTGGCCTACTTTGTTTATAGATTGCCATCTGTTGGTTAAAGAATGTCAAGCTTGTCAGTTTTATACAGGAAAAAGGAGAAATGCAGCAATGCCTTTAAGTCCCATAATTGTGGATGAACCCTTTGCTCAATGGGGTCTGGATTTTATTGGTATGATCATTCTAGTATCAAGTATGGGACACAAATGGATCCTCACAGCCACAGATTACTTTACCAGATGGAGTGAAGTAGTACCACTCAAAGAGGCAACAGAAAAGGTCATATTAGACTTTCTAGAAGGCATAACTGCTCGGTTTGGTCCTCCTCGTACCATCATATCATATTATGCTAAAGCATTTTTGGGAGCCAAATTATCTGAGTTTGCATTAAGGAATGGGATTTATTTGAAGACTTCTTCAAATTATTACCCTCAAGGTAATGGTCTGCCAGAGTCCACTAATAAGAACCTTATCAGTCTTATAAAAAGGATAGGGACCAATTATCATAGAGAGTGGCATAAGTTACTTAATACAGCACTATGGGTTGACAGGATCACACCAAAGCAAGTGACTAGAATGTCTCCCTATGAATTGGTTTATGGTAAACCAGCAGTAATGCCACTGAGCTTGGAGATCCCTACTTTGCAATTGTTAAAATAGATAGAAATTGAAGAGAATGGCCCCATGCAAGTCAAACTTGCTGAACTGTTGGAAGTTCAAGAGAAAAGAGAAAAGTCACATGAGTCACTAATGAAACATCAGAAAATGGTTAAGGACTATTTTGATAAGAAGAATTCAAATCCAATTTTTGAGGTGAGCTCTCTGGTATTGAAATGGGATGAAAGAGCTGCCAAACCAGGTCGGCACAGCAAGTTTGAATCATTATGGATGGGTCCTTATAAAATTCGTTCTTGCAAGCAACAAAATTCATTTGAGTTGGAGACTATGGATGGAGATCTTAAAGAGATTTTGATAAATGGGATCTTTCTGAAACATTTCAATTACGGAGGGGCTCTTAATGTATCATAGTTAGTTAGTTTCCTTTCCTTTTCTCACTTTCCTATTTTCCCTCTTTCCTTTTCAATAAGTGTTCGATGAACACGTGTCAGCAGTACAAAGCCCCTTCTCTTTTGGTATAGCATTTATTAAGGTTGTTCGGTAATCCCTAAAATTCCTTGAAAGTACACACCTTTTTAGAAAGATAGCCACTCCCGTAACATATCTGACACTTTGTTCCATGTGGATTTCAAAAAGATACACTAGCTGTTTCTTGGCATTAATGCCATTAGTAAGATAACATGTGTCATTGATTATCTCCATAAAGCCCCAATGAGTTAGTGTTAAATCCTAAGTGTAGCCCTCATTTGCTTCTATCTTTCTGCTTTGAATCATTGTTGCATCCGAATTCTATCTATCGCGAGTGCCTGTCAGCTAAGTATCTCCATGTTTAAACAGTTTCATTCTTTTCTGTATCAAAGCTTCTCGTGTTCTCCTCACAAAGATACAGATATGTCTGATACACAGTCTCCTCAGGAGGGACTTGGAATTTATGAGTCAATCAACAAACTGTTAAATAGCAAATCATATGCTTCGGTACCTGCGCAACCAAAGAAAACCTATCCAAGAACAAGGGTCCATGAGGTAGGTTATTCCATCGACCCAGAAAAGGTGAAGGATTATGCAGATGGCATATATGATATGCCCCTTCAAAAGAACACTAAGACTCTCCGGGAGGAGGCACATCAGAGGTGTACTCTCTGAGCAAACGACAGGTAGTCAGAAACTTTTGGCATGAGGATATGGACCTCACAATTGGCACAGTTCCTGGTCCCAAATGTCCACCCGTGTCCCGAGTTGGTCAAGTTATGTGTAGAACTATTTCATGCACCATCAAATACTATCCAACAGGGCCCTTTCATAGTGTAGATTACGCCCAAGGCCATAAGAGACATGTTGGCCTTGCAATATGATAGAATAGCCACATTTCCAACTGTTGCTAAAATGCAAAACACATGGGCAAATATAATCAACAAGGTCAGGTTCTTGAATTCGGAGATGCAGTTGGGGGAAGATAATATTCATATGCCCACACTACCCACTGAGCGGGCACAATTCCATCAAAATGTTCAAGAGGTGTTGTCAATGATTGCCTTCATTTTTGGAATGAGAGAGGATAACATAGTTCACGACTAGCAACTGGCAATCATCTTTAGGATGAGAACTGTGGATAAATCGTAAGAGTACCGGCTGGATTTTTTGGAACAAATTGCTACCACCATGATTGATCAACTCTCAAATTTCAAATCAAGGCAAGTTTTTAGGTATTCTGCTTTCTTATTCCACCTTATGTTGTATCAGAACTATAGTCTCTTCACACAACATATGCATCTAAATATGTATGACCCAGATTTTGGTTAAAATAGAACCATCCCTGTGTCCACATGGACACATGTGTTATCTAAAATCTCTAACCCTTATGAGTTTTGGGAACATTTTGTAGCCCCTACTTTTTGCTAGTTAAGCCCTGAGCCTGTAGAACATAGGATGACACAGAGTATAAGGGGTTTTATGACCAATTGCCCAATTCCCTATGAATATTTCTTTGGGGCACATAATACAATAATCAGATTCCATGGTTTCAATGAGGAACCTATGTTATACCTAAGGTATTGACCCCTAGGGTTGTATTCTTAGAGGTGACCCAACAGGTATCTGTGGTTGATAATGATTTTGGCCACAAGAAAAGGAAAAAGAAGATGTATGATATCCCATGGCTCAGGAAAAACATGACACTTGAGGTTAGAGGTGCAGAGAACCTCTTGTTAAGGAAGTTAGTTGCCCTTGGTTTCCTCATCATTGAGGAAAAATGGAAATATAACCCAAACAGTTTTTTGGCCTCCTAGGTTACGAATAATAAGGTCCATGCTAAAATGGTACATGACAGTCGTCCATTTTGGGAAGACAAGAAGAATCCAAAAGAGGATAACCCAGACCTATATGTTGAATTAACTGATTTGCCCTATGAGGGGGCTAGGCCATGGGAAACCTTCTATGGCAAAGAGAAGGAATTTGACCCTAAGTTGAGAATGACTGTTGGTCTGAAAAAAGCATTGAAGGCCCAGGATTGGAGACCAAAAAAGATTGAAGCCTATTGGAAGTATAGGCAAGAGATCTCAGAAATCACCCATTCATTTGGGAATGTTGACATTGAAGAAAAATGGGAATCAATCTGGGATGAATGGCATCCCTCCCTAGTCTCAAGTCTAGACACAAGCAGAATTCATAAGGGTGAGGAGATAGAGGAGGAAACAGAATCAACCCAAGTTATGCAAGAAATGGTACATGCCTCATCTGTTGCCCCTACATCTTCATGGCCCCAATCCCTCAGCACCTTAGAGAAGCAAAGGGTGTTGTGTCATCACCAATTCTGGGGGCTCAAATAGCTTCGGCATCTGGGAGTTCCAGAATTGTTCCTTTGCAACCACCAATGGTGGTAAATGTTGAAGAGAAAGAAACAAAGGAAACAAGTGAAAGGCCTAGGAAGCATAGGAAATTGTACATGCAAAAAGAAGAGGAGGAAGAAATAAAACCACTACAGCAACAACTTCTAGTCACCTCTTCTGTAGCTCAGTAAGTGCTTCTTCTTCTTTTTCTCCTGTCTTTCTTTCTTCTACTATAGGAGTGGTAACCCCAAGTAGCCAAACATTCATAATCCCTGCCACTTTTGTTGTGCTTACATCAACCCTTGCCACCATTGCCACTTCACAGGGCATATCTTCACAGGCCATTACACTGCCATTATTTTCTCCATCTGTGCCTAAACGTACCCCTCATTAGGTTTCTCCTAGCCAGCATTTATCTGCTATTCCTTATGGCCTGCCTCAAGGTCACCCCTTTGCTAGAGGATACATTGCATCCCCTCCTACATTCCAAGCCCAAGAAGACACAACAAAAAGGGCTAGAGAGGCTAGAATGGACAAAAAGAGGAAGAAGGATAACAAGAGCCCTACTATGGCACACATGAGGTCACTTTTTGACCCCATTCAACAATCACTGACAGTCACACATTTATCTCCAAATGTGGTGAAACCTAATGAACAAATGCAGCCCCAGGATTATGCTATGAATGTTGTGGCTATGGATATGTCTCTTTTCAGGCCACAGGATAGGGTAGAACTGCTAAATGAGACTACTTCTGCTATAGCAACAGACTATTTGAAATTATCTAAGAAGTTGCAGAAAACAGATAATGATTTAGCTCAAGAGAAAGTGAATAGCAACAATCTTGCTGGGGAGATTCAATCAAAGAAGAATGAGAATGAGAGTCTAAACAAACAATTGAAAAATATTGTTTCTTTTCAGATACATTAGGCTACATACGCCCAGAATGCTTCTCTTAAGTCTAAGATAGTACAAGAAAAGGCTGCGGTGGCTATTTTGAGATAGGAGAAGACCACTTTGGAGAAGAAATATCAAGATAAGTTGCAACAGGCCACACAATTACAACAGAAGTTATTGAGTGAGCAGAATACTAATGGTGCAATTCAGGCACATCTCCTAGCTGAGCAACAAAGAACAAAATAGCTGACAATTGAGTTAGCTAATAGGCCACAGAATGCTGGAGTTTTAAATTTGGTAAAAGAGCTTTATGTTTCAGTGTGGAAGAGAATCTCTAAGGAGATTGTCCAGCTGAAGCCATCTTTAACATTTTTGTTAAATGTTCAGCAGTTGTGTGAGAAGGTAGAAACTTCGGTGCAGGCCACTTTGTCTACTATTTCATTGAGGGATTCTGACTCTCAACTTTTATTGAAGAAGTTGTATGACACCACAGATGAGACTCTGTCAGCAGTAGGTATCAATGACAAAATGGTTGCTGCTAAGAAGGTCAATGAGGTTTTAAGTTGCAACTCTGCGGCCACGAATTGTCAAGAGCTCCTAGATATAGTAAAGGAAGGAGTCAAAAATATGAAGAAACATATAGAGGATTTGGTACAACTGGGGCTTCCTTCACCATTCCCAGGTAATAACACAATATTGATGATTGATGACATCAAGGTCCTGCTCTTGACCAGGCAAAATGATGAGATAATTTTTTAGGGGTTGAGTGATTCTTCATCAGTCAAGGAAGTAGAAGCTGTGTTGATACCTATGGCCTAGCTGGAGTTTCAGTTAAAAGTTGTGGTACAAATTTTGCAAACTTTTTCTCATAAGGATATAATTAATCTTAATTTTTCTTTTCAAGATTTACAGAGTAGACAGGGACTCTCTGATTCAGAATCGTCTGTTTATCAGATAGCATTGCAAAATTTATGATTCTAAGTTGTATTTTCAATAAATATGTTTTTGCCAGTTTTGGGTTCTTTCAGAGTAGGCTCAGAAGTCTTGATGGTTGCCAAGAATTGTAGAGTGACAAGACTACATTTTTTTCAGTCGCAGCTGAGTCCGCGGGTTTTCAAATGTTGTTGTGCGGGTCTCTTTTTGTTTTTGTATGAGTTTCAAAGGTATTGTTGCATGGGTTTCTAATGCTTTCTGTAGAAGAAGCCAAGTGTCAAAGCCATAGTTAAAGCCGCAACAATGTTTCAAATATTAAGTTTTATGTGGAGTGCGCTACGTAGAAGAGTTTTAATAGTAATGTTTCTTTTCAGCAGTATTGTGGGTGATGCCACGTGTTAGATGGCATGTGTACGAACGTTGCCATTTGTCCTAGTTTTCTTCCTTTAGAGGCTAATGCACGCCAAAGGCTGTGGGTCCCAATTTTTAATGTGTCTCATATTATAAGTAATGTGGGTTGCGACAGATGTCACTAAAAGAGATCACCTGAGTATAGAGACACAGTTTTGAGAGCTTTATGGAAGAAGACACGTATCAGGTCTTAAAGACTGCGGAGCGCGACAAGTGTCATTCTCCTATTGATTTCTGAAAGACAAAGAAGTTTCTCATTTTGATGCGAACTCTTCCATCTGTCACAATAATGTTTCAAGTTTTAATTGTTTCAAGTGCACGGGTCTCGTCATGTGTCTATGTCTTAATGAAGGTGGTGTACCACATATATTTTGCCCTAGCCAATAAGCGTGCAGGAGGAGATAGCCGTTATAGATTCAGAGGATCGTAACTGCCGGGGACTTCCAGTTATCTTCAGTTCCATTGGGCCATTGGAGATTTGGTTGTTATAGACAATCTAGAGTTAGATCTATGGTTATAAATATGTAGTATTTGTAATACTTCAAAAATAGAGATACAGACAAAAATAGAGATATACTTTTTGATAAGTTTTGTAAGAGATTTAAAAGAGAAGTCAAAGACTTTGTTGTGACTAGTTGATGTCATTTTACCTTTATTTTGTTATTCTTGATAAGAAGGTTAATGTATCTGTGCCTTTTATATTACTAGAAGATTTAATGAGAAGAACTCTGTTCTATGCCTTTGTTGATATTATTTGTGTCATTGCAAAGTTTCTGCTTGTGAGCCTTTGATTATATTCATTCTATCTGTTTATGTTAATCATGTAGTATCTGCTCTTTAATATAACTGTATCTTGAGAATAGTTTCACTATGCATAAATTGAAGAGGATACTTTTATTCAGGCGCATCACCATAGTTAGATTTGTTTAATTGTATCTATAATCCTATTAATTTCTTACCCTTTTCTCAAACCCATTTCAAAATAGAGAAGAGCCAGCTTCTTTAAAATTTGGAGGTTGTTTCAAGTAGCAAGTTCCACATTCTTGAAACTTCCCGTGTTGGTGTTAGAACCTGCGCAATTTTATACATCAACACTTAGTAATCATGATTTGAGTCCGTTAATCATCATAGAGGACCCATGACTATTGGTCTAGCAAGGTTCTCCTCTCCAATGATGTAGTATCTAATGAACATGCTTTGTCCATTATTATTTCATATGCAATATTTATTTATTGTTTCCTCTTCCTCACTGTGCTTCATTGCATGTATAACCTTTGAATCTAATATCTCTAAAAATTATTGAATTAACATTGGCAAAATTTCACTTCAAGTTTATCACAAGGGTCAAAGGATTCTCCAGATTTTCTATCTTCTTTAGCTTCTTTCTTAACCATTGTCTTCCATTTTTTAATCAGCTGAGGATGTAGACATGGCAAATCTTTTTGACCCCTTATGCTACTCAAGAGATGAATAAGTTAATCTTAGAAAGATGATCAATATAGTCTTGAGAAGCATAAGTATCTGTGATAGAGATTATTTCTTTCATAACAAATTCCAAAGTAAAAATTTGCTCTAGTTGTATATGTGTGTTATCCATCACCCTGGCTTCATCATTAACCTTATTGAGAGCCCCTGGTAACAATTGAGCCAATTCATCTTTCCAAGTGTTATGTTCTTTTGGATTGCCTTCATCATCAAAGAATCTTGGAAAATTTATATCTAAAGGTTAATCAAAATCACCAAGTTCCTATGTTAAAACAATGTTAAACCTTTCATGCATGTCGATCAGCTCATCATAATCCTTAAAAACTTGTGTATCAACATTTCCTTTGGCTATCAACTCCTTCTTTTCCAACATCCTACGGTGTAGTCTATTATGCTCCTGGTAGGCATTATATGTTCTATCATGCATTGCCCATACCCCATCAACATTCTTCAGCATCTTCTCAAATCTTTTCTCAATTAATTCTGAAGCCATTTTATATTTGATAGATTTTATTTTTGTTTCTAACGGATTGCCATGTTTCAAAAAAAATTCATCTTTAATCTTCCAATAAGTAGCATCAACTCTGGCCTCTACCACCTTTTTATTAGATTCCAACCATGGTGAATAGCCTCTTGAAGAATATGGCAGTCTATCTTTGTAGCTAGCAATTTCTTGTCTCAATCTTTCATTCTCTATCATATACATTTTGTTAGTCTTTACTAGCCTCTCCATTTGTGCCTTTGTGAATCTTACAACATTTATGTTCAAGTCAATAGTTTCCATAGGATCAGTGTCCTCAACTCTTTGCACCAAAAGATGGCCAAATGCCTTATTTGGATTATTAATGACTATAAGCTTTTTATTTGGTGGGTATAGAGCCCACATCAGTAAAGTGGCATTGATTGCACCATAGCCTGATCCAGATTGTATTCTATCTACCCCTTCAATACTTAATTATAACGTTTTGTCTTGATTTCTTTAAAAACTATCAAATACAATAGCAAAGGTCATATCCCACCTAAAGACTAGCATGACTCCTACTTCTTCTAATAATGCTCTTCCTTTCTTCAGGGTTATAGTTTCCATTTCTTTGTTAATCTCTACCTGCAGTTCCTTCAAGGCCTCAACTTCTAATTTAGGGATGGCATTCTTTATCTTTTCCCTAATCTTCTTGCCCTTGTATTCATACAAGAAGGCCTTAAACTCAGGGGTTTTGACAAAGTCATTATTGTTGAGTACATGTGTCTCAGATTTATAGGCATCGGTAAGAGTTGATTTGAGTCTCAGCGATCGGCAAGTATCTCAGCGATCACATTGTTCACAGTAGATTGTTCCTTGCATTGGTGAGACAGTGTGTTGTGTTACTCTGACGGTTGGACATCAACATGATAATCGTTGTTGGCGTGGTTTGCAAATGTCACTCTGATAGTTAGGGTTACTCCAATGGGAGTTGGCATTGGCATTAGTCATTCCGATGAAGATTAATGGATCGGTGTAACAATAGTTGTCGGTCTGGTTTTGAAATGTTGTTCCGATGTGTTGGGTCACTCTGATGGAGGTTTGGCATCGGTGAGAGTCATTCTGATGATTGGCATGACAACAACTATCGACACCATTTGGAAAAGTCACTCCGCTGGTTGTGGTCACTCCGATGCGACATAGGCCAGGGTCTTCCCGATGGTCGTTAGTTGTAGACTGTTGGACTCGTCGGTAGCAAAAGTGCTAACAGTTAACTATCTTGTGGTCGTGTACATAAACTGCAAAAGTGGCCGTCAACTGGTACATGTGGGACTATTAAGGTCTCACGAATCTGAACGGTCGTGAAAATGGTTATGAGCTAGGGTGCTGGGAATTGGTTTGATGATGGTGATGTGGCTCCTTGACATGACGGAAGGATAGAATAGCCAATGTTGTATTGGCAAGGTATATCACAAATATTGTCAATTGAACGGTTGCCTTTTGTAACTATCTGGTCCGTTATGGTAGTCAAACCAAATGTTCTCTTCTGTAATGTGATATGTTAAATGCATTGTAACATAGGGCAAGTGTGAATGGAGGGAGTAGAGAGAGAGAGAGAGTTCGGGCTGTACTATTTAGTTGGTTATTAGAGACGAAGAAGAGTAGTCTCGACACTCATGCATGGACATGTAGTTCTAAATGTTGGATGAGTGTGATACCTAGAACCAGGAAAGACAGATAGAGAGAAAAGGAGTAACTCTCGAATAATCTAGGATGTTAATCTCCATGAAAGGCTTAGTGCCCAAATAGTATTGTAATTGTATTTTCTGTTGCCGAATAATGCAATGGCAATCTGGGTTTTTGGAGTGTGGGGTTTTTACCTGAAAGGGTTTTCCCCACATAAATAAGTGTTCATCTCTTCTGTTCCATCTTTCATGTTTAATGGTTCTGTTACTGAAACTGTATAATTCTTGTTGTTGAAAATGGTTAATGTTGCTTGTACTTTCCTCTAAGGGTTAATGTTGGAAATGAACTATGTATGATTCCACTTTGTGGCATAGTTGTGAGTGTTTTTTGAGGCAATCTAATAAAATTTAAAGTTATCGAAGACACCAATGTTCTTAGATGTTCATTCTAAGTTACACTGATTTCCTTACAAGTGGTATCAGAGCCTTCTGCTAGGATTTGTTTGTTCCTAGTGTTTCTGGTTCTAAGTTTTTCTTCTATAAAGATTTCTTAGCCTGGAAAGCTTGAGGAAATTAGAAGGAATCAGCTGATGATTGATCCTTCTTTGAGTGAAGTCTTGCAGTTGATCTTATTTTCATAATACAATAGGCACTTGAAGGATGGAGAAACTGGAGTTGGTCATATTGAAATGATGTGGTCTGAGGCTCCTAGTTGACAGGGAAATAATCCTAATGCATGGGGAGTGATTCTTTTCTTTGTGGTTGTGCTGCGACAAAGCTTTCATATTGGGTGTCTGTGTGAGAGGCTCCCTAGTGATATGGAGAAGCTTATTCAGCCATGGAGTAATGTGTTTATACTGGGTACTCTTTCTTGGTATTGAAAGACATTTTGTTCTCAACTACCCTGATTGCATTTAGGCTATGTAGTTGATCATTGGATGATCTAGAAGCTTCTAAAATAGCATGTCTCCCTCAAATGCATGTGCATATTGGTGGTTGTGGAATTTGCTTAGAAGTGGGCCTGAAGTTCCTGAACTGCTAATTCCATTTAAGGATGCTTTGTACTTTGCATTTCTCAGAATCATGTTCCTTGGTTTTGAGGGGTTTCACAGTTTTTCCTAAAATCTATGGTTATGCATATTCGTGGTGATCCATTATTCTAGTTTAACTATTATGGAATTTATGTTGTAGACTTTTGAGGCGTCCAGGTGTGAAGTGGAGTGGATGTGCATGGGTGTTTTTCAAACATAGTGGTTTTGCAGGTTTTACACGGTCAAGAGAAAAACTTGTCGTTTTGTGAAGCTGCAGTTAAGCTATTTCTAGACCCTGGCTTTTTTTGGGGTGTTGCTAGGATAGTTGCATTTTTGCATCCTTCATACATGGTGTGAGGAGGTGAAATGCTTTCTCTACATGAGAGTGTTGATATGTGATATGTCACTCAGCATTCATGTGGTAATGCTTCTGGTTTTCTAGACTATGATGCTCAAGTTGTGGACATGTTTCGCAAATCGGATTTGTATGTAATCTGGTGTTTGAGTCATGATATTTTTATTCCTTGAGATCTCAGGTTTTGCAGTTTCCAGTGCAATAGTGGGTTTGCATGTTTTAGTATATTGGATCTATGAGTTATGCATTCTTTTAGGTGTGTATAGCATATTGTTTGAAGTGGGATAACTCGGAAGTGGACGGTCTATATCCACAAGATTGATTATGTGATTATGCAGACTTGTTAGCTGGCCTTGTCTGTGGTCACTTGTGCATTAGTGTGACTACTTCAGGATGAGAGGATGGATGTTGTAGAGTACTTGAATAGTTGGTTAAGGGGACTTGTAGCATGTGTATCATGATGTCGTGAATAGCTTGGATTCACAGGTTTGTGTAAGCTATTGACAGTGATAGTGTATTTCCTTGTTTTGGAGATCTTGGTGCCACTTGGTTTTATTGTCACATGGACATGTTAATTTGTGGACCTGGAGGATTTTCATATTAGGAGAAATTTGGTCATGATACTTGGAAAGCTTGGTTGTCATAGTTCAGTGGGAGCTTTAGCATTGACTGTGTGTTCATCACTTAGTGGTGAATGATCTTCTTTAGTGTTGCAGATGTTACTAAGAGGAGCTCTTAGATCCTATTGTTACAGAAGGGTTCTTTTGTATTTACAGGGGCACTATTTAAGGATGTGTAACATCTTAGAGCCATGGAGGATTCATGAAATCCTTGGCTGAGGTGTTGGTGGTGCTTGACAGTAGAAAGTTCGAGGAGCCTACACCTTGGTTGGACGTGAGTTCAACAGAGACCAATGAGGAGATTGCTCTTGGAGAAGTCATGTAGACTTGGTTACCCTGGACGAGCATTCTCATTCCCCACTCTTGGTCTTCTCAACAGATAATCATCTGAGAGGTATTGCCCATTGTTTCTCTTAGGTGTTTTATGTTTTCTTTCATAGACATGGATCTTGAACTACTGATATATGGTTATGGAGGATTCATTGTGAGAGATGGATAGCATGATTATCACCTTATGCATTTGAGTTTAAAGATATCATTCATTGATAAGGATTGTTAGGAGATGGTTTTATGGGCTGATTTCCTGAAACGGGAAATGGAGTAGTTTGATCTTCTTAGAGAAGCTTAAATCTATATTTTATAATTACATGATATATATGTTGTGTTTGATCTTAGAGATTGAATGGGTGGGTGTTGTTATGTTGTTCTCTTTGGGGTGTTTTGAAGGAGATCATACTTGACATAGTTGGCATTCAGAGGTGTATGTAGAAGGATTGTCTACAGGTATATGATGTGCAGATTTACTCTCTATGGTCCTGGTAATCTTCCTGGATGGTTTGTTTCACACTACATTGGTTTGAGGTTTGATTGGAGCTGAGGTGATCACTAGTTTGTGGTCATGTGTTTTCACTTATGTTCTTGGGTGATGACATGGAAGTTATGTTATCTCTTTCCTTTGTTGGGTGTGGAGAACTTGGGAGAGTTCTGGACTAGTGGTGAGGAGTTGTTCTTGCAGGTTATTTGATTACAGGTGTTGCGTATCATTGTGGATGTTTCCTTGGTACTACATGATGTTTACACTTTCTATGTGATGCTATTGGTAGACTTTGTATGCCATGATCTTTTTCAGATCTACATTACCCATGCAATGGGAGTTCTTGGATGTGTTTGGTCTTCTTCGACTGGTTGACACATGGAGCTTGTATTTGCAGTTGATGGATGTATATGTAGGTGGCATGAGTTTGCTGATATGAATACCTTCAAGGTATGAGTGATTGGATGGATTAGCACTTGTTGTGTGTGCTATTTTCAGTCAAGTGGGTTTTTTGTTCAGTTGGATGGAAGCAGTCAGTTTTCTGATTGTTGTTCTAGCTGATGTTCTATCTTGTTTCTAGAGGATGACTTCATGGTTGTGTTCAGGATGAAGCTTTGAAGTTGATAATATTGATGCTTCTATATAGCTTGTGAGCACAGTAAAATGGAGGCAGTGTCTAAGTTGATACAGTGACTTCAAGTGTTGATGGAATCCTGTAAATCCTTCATCAAGTGGGAAAATGTTGAGTACATGTGTCTCAGATTTACAAGCATCGACAAGAGTTGATCTGAGTCTCAGTGATCGACAAGTATCTCAGCAATCGTATTGTTCACAGTAGATTGTTCCTTGCATCCGTGAAACAATGTGTTCTGTTACTCTGACGTTGGACATCGGCATGACAATCATTGTCAGCGCGGTTTGCAAATGTCACTCTGACAGTTAGGGTTACTCTGATGGGAGTTGGCATTAGCATTAGTCATTTCGATGAAGATCAATGGATTGGCGTAACAATAGTTGTTGGTCCAATTTTGAAATGTTGTTCCGATGTGTTGGGTCACTCTGATGGAGGTTTGGCATCGGTGAGTCATTCCGACAATCGGCGTGACAACAACTATCGGCACTATTTGGAAAAGTCACTCTGATGCAACATCGGCCAGGGTCTTCCTGATGGTCATTAGCTGTAGATTGTTGGACTCATCTGTAGCAAAAGTGCCGACGGTTAACTATCTTGTGGTCGTGTACATAAATTGCAAAAGTGGTCGTCAACTGGTACATGTGGGACTATTGAGGTCTCACGAATCTGAACAGTCGTGAAAATGATTATGAGATGGGGTGCTGGGAATTGGTTTGACAGTGGTGATGTGGCTCTTTGACATGATGGAAGGATAGAATAGCCAATGTTGTATTGGCAATATATATCACAAATATTGTCAATTAAACGGTTGCCTTTTGTAACTGTCTAGTCCGTTATGGTAGTCAAACCAAATGTTCTCTTCTGTAATGTGATATGTTAAATGCATTGTAACAGAGGGAAAGTGTGAATAGAGGGAGACAGAGAGAGTTCGGGTTGTTCTATTTGGTTGGTTATTAGAGACGAAGAAGAGTAGTCTCGACACTCATGCATGGACATGTAGTTCTGAATGCTGGATGAGTGTGAACCTGGAACCGGGCAAGACAGATAGAGAGAAAAGGAGTGACTATCGAATAATCTCCAAATGGAACAGGATGTTAATCTCCATGAAAGGCTTAGTGCCCAAATTATATTGTAATTATTTTTTTCTGTTGCTGAATAATACAATGGCGATCTGGGTTTTTGGAGTGTGGGTTTTTTACCTGAAAGGGTTTTCCCCACATAAATAAGTGTTCATCTCTTTTGTTCCATCTTTCATGTTTAATGGTTCTTTTATTAAAACTATATAATACTTGTTGTTGAAATTGGTTAATGTTGCTTGTACTTTCCTCTAAGGGTTAATGTTGGAAATGAACTATGTCTGATTCTGCTTTGTGGCATAGTTGTGAGTGTTTTTTGAGGCAATCTAATAAAATTTAAAGTTACCAAAGACACCACTATTCTTAGATGTTCATTCTAAGTTGCACTCATTTCCTTACAATTATTAGAAACAAAATTTTTGCTTGCATTGTGTCTTATATCATTTGAGAGTTCATCTAGGGCTTCCATCATGACAACTTCTCTTTAAACAGGGCGTTCATATTTTTTAATCACAGGCTAGAATCCCTATACACCTTCATCCCCACTTTCATCTTCTTCTTGATCTGTAGTACCGATGTCCACAGAGAAAACTAATGTCTGGTGTAGGTTGAGGAGAAATATGGTACAGTGGAGTTTTGTACTTAGCTTGTGTATCTCTAATGTTCTTATTTATCTTTTCAAAAACCCAAGGGGAACCATCCCCAGTCAATTCTACTTCATGTACAACCAATGTATCCATCCTCTCAATAAGATCATCAATCTCAAGAAAAGTTCCTTTATATGTGGGATTTTTGGCTATCCTCCAAGCCTCTGTTAGCGTTATTCTATGATATGAATTCCTTCTTTAGCTGCATAATTCTCATCCATATTTATTATCACATCATCATCCACAAAGAGTGTATGATGATATCCCTTCATCTTTTTACTTGTTTTGACCTCATTTATAAAGTGTTCTGGGTCAAAATTTTCTCTTACATTTCCTTTAAGCATTCTGTAATGCTCTAACTTTTTATCAATTGACTCATAACCTTTTTCAGAAACAACAGTGAAATATCCAAAACATAATGTTCCAGGAATCAAGGACTTCTTATTATAACTTTTGAGATGGATAAAATAAGAATAGGCTAAATGCCTCACAATTTCCAAATAAGCAATTCTATCTGGACAGGTCTTTGGTAGAAAAAATGGTGCTCCCTCAAATCCATAGATCCTAATTTTTGTGCAGTCACTATAAGCATACCAATAACCCCTGTTGTGTTTGATCTTTCTACTTTCATCCTTGTCTTTAGGTCTTAAGAACCTCTGTGCTTCTGGTGACAGGTTGTAATTACATGGATGATTCAATAGATTATACAAAGGCTTTACAAAGTACTCTTCAAAATACAAATAGTGTGATCTCTCACATCTACTATCCCAAATAGTTGTCCACATTTGTATAGGCTTGATGTTTCCATCCTGATCTAGGTCTCTAATTCTCAGACATTCACCCCACATGCACATATTCTATCCCTCATATAAAATGAGGTGCATGAATAAAGAATAATGCATGAATTTAACACCTCCACTACTATTTTTTACATAAACCAAGTCATTGTGAAGATCATTAGCAAGATATTCAGCATAGTTGAAAGCTCGAGCATCCAAGCTCTGTACATCAGTAATGAGAACCATTGTTGCTACCTCCATAAGTGTGGGAGCATCTAATCCAAGTACTTGGTAGACATAATCGTAGGTGTATTGATAATATTGCTTAAACAAATCCACAGAATATGGGGGGTCTTCCACCCCTGAGAACACTTTGAGCCGGTTCCCTTCATCTCGAGGCCTATGTAATGGCGATCTCCACCATTTATAACTCGTGCTCAGATTATAGTATTCATTTAAGAGATCTCTAATCCTGAACCTCATCTCAAAACTGGTGTCCAATTAAAACACCATGGATGTATAATCTTTGGTGACAGGAATGAAAGCATATCCATCTCTCAATTCAATCATACGAGTTTGTGGATTGTATTTATTTGCCAATGCTTTGATAAATTCCACATCGATGAACACATTAGGCACTACTAATTTTCCCAAGTTTAGTCTCCACAGGTTGGAGACAGGTTTGTGCCTGTCCATTTTTCTATAATGATATAGAAAAAAATCATACCCCCTTATCAAGGTACATGTGTCACCCACTTGTTTATTTTTGTCCTCAAATTTCTCATCTTGGGCATTCAATTGTGCATTTCTTCTAGACCTTTGTCCAGAACCCAGGCATTGATCTATTAAATCCTGATTTAGATGCCTCTCTTCTAGTTTTTGTCTCTTGCCTTTAGGGTTTTCAGTCACATCTTCCATGATATAAACTTTGTAAAAGAAAAAACCCTACTTCTATGCTTATAATTTGAACCAGTTTATATACTCTACAATTTTTAGCTCAAGCTTAGAGTACTTACATGGATGATATCTTCTTTGGTTCTGGAGTTGTCATTCTTAGCTTCACCCTACCTTTGTTTTCCTCAGTTACTTAATGGTTTCATAATTTTCTTAGAATTTGATTTCAAGGCACTCGGCTCTGTTTCATTAATGGCGTCTCATGGCAAATTTTATGTCATCGAAGGGACAATTAATTTTTTGAATATGGGTGGTTTGATGACCGCCAAGTTGTCTTGTCAATACTTCATCAGAATGACCAATTTGTGATCTTACCGATATTTCCCCCTTTTCCTGATGTCCTTTTGCTAGTTAATTCTTTTATTTCCTTCATAATTTTGGATTGACCCCAAAGGTCTCATATCGATATCACAATATCCTCTCGAAACCCTCTTTGTGGGCACTCTCTTCGATATCTTTTTATGTCTTCGATGTGTTCACGAGTTCATTGCACTAGGGTAACAAATTTTATCGAAGGGATCAATATTTGAGTTTCCCCAATATGGATCCATCCCTTCAATGTTTATTCATTTAGTATATCTTTCCCTTTTCGGAAGGACTAGGAATCACCTCACTCTGACAGCCTGAAGTCGTTTCGAAAACCTTTATTGTTACCATTGTATTGAATGCCATCATTTTATTGATGGGACAAATTCCCTTGTCCCATCAATGTTTATTTTGTAGGCTTTGGCATATAGACTGAAAAACCTTGCAGGACCCACCATACTGGTTTATCGAAGAGACTCATGAACTAGTCATTCCGACACAGCAAAGCCTCTCCGAAATCAAATATTTCTAAAGGGAATATGTGACATGTACTGCTGATGTATATATATCTCCTTGATGAATTTTTTGGTGCTATAGTGATATCGAAGGGACTCCTAAACCATCATTCTAATACTTTGTAGTCTCTTCAACTCTTCAAGTGTATAAGTCTGGTTTTGTCCCCTCGATCTCTTGTTGTTTCTCTGATCAGTCACAAAAATGTTTATGTCCCTCGATGATTTATTTCTCGGGTATCGAGGAAACCCTATGCATTTTCTTCTTAGCATTTAGTGGTGTCTTCGACACAACTTTAATTAGATATTGAAGGGAGTCTAAAATGGGTTTCCTTGATGTGGTATTTTCTCATCGACATTGTTCATGTTGCTTCTTTGAAGGGACGTTAAGATGGCTCTTACTGATATAGTAGATTCTCTTCGATATGATTTTTTCATTTAGGGTAATGGTAACAAAATGTGAACTTATTAGGGTAATGGCTTATGGGTCAGATAAATGGAGTGTTTTTGGATGAGAAAATTCTAAAATGAAAGGTTTAGTTGATTGGATTATGGTAGGAAAAATTATTTTTTTACTAAAAAATTTATGCTAAATTTTAGTTCTAATAGTGGCTCTAATTGGGGATGAATGATTGTGAGGTCATTGCAAGAATCCAAAAGTATTCTCTAGGATGCAGACCAATGGTGGGGGTGGTGGACAAAAAGAAAATAAAAATCCTAATCTACTATGCATGGAAAGGTATAGTTTCAAGAGAAGAAGTATTTCAAGAATTGTCCATGCACTGGCAATTCTTGTTCTTTGCCAATCAGATTTTGTAGGTAGTATGAGTTTTCACCACATTTACCATTAATGATAAATGGACCTAACCATAGTGCTTCAAATTTCCCATGCTTCCCTTTATCCTAGCCCCTGGCATTCCACATAAGGACCATGTCATCCACTTTAAATTTCCTATCCTTTGCCTTTTTGTCAAATAGATACTTCATTTGTAACTACATTTTTTCATTTTGCTCCTGAGCTTGGGTCCTGATTTCATCTAATTCAGCCAATTGTTCTATCCTTTCTTCCATAGGCCCATGGATGTCTATATCCTTTTGAAGGATGAACTTATAGATTGGTAAGAGGTTATGTATTGGGAGTCTAGCTTGAGCCCCATACACTAGTTCAAAAGGAGACTTTCCAGTGGCCTTCTTTATAGTAATCATATCTATCCACAAAGCCATTCTTAGTTTGGAATCCAATGCCTTCTTTTTATTATCAAGCATCCTTTTGATTATTTTTATAATACTTTTGTTTCTCAATTATGCCTGCCCATTTGCTTGAGGATGGTATGGTGAAGCATATGAAACTATTATGCCATAGGAATCACAAAATGTCTTAAATTCTTCTAATCTAAAGCACATACCATTATCTATGATGAGCCTCACAGGGACCCCAAATTGAGTAATAATGTTGTCCAATAAGAAATTAATCACTACTCTTCTAGTGGATTGCTTTGTTGGAATTGCTTCTATCCATTTTGTAAAATAATCAATGGCCAATAAGATCCATCTATGTCCACCACTAGATCTATCTATAATTTCCCCTATAAAGTCAATTCCCCATTGGTGAAAAGGTGCTTCAACTTTCATTGACCTCAAGGGTAGGGCTCCCTGATAGTTCAATTTTCAAGAAAACTTCTGACATGCTTCACACTTTCTTACATATTTGTGGGCATCGTTGAAGACTTAGGCCAATAAAAGCATGCTCTTAGTATCTTATGGGCAATGATCTTCACTGAGAAGTGACCTCCACACACGCCTTTATGCATTTCTTGCAATATTCGCTCTGCTTGTGTTTCATCTAAGCACAACAATAAAACACCGTACCTATTTTTCCAATATAAATCTCCATCCATGAATACATATTTTGAAGCATGTAGTTTTAAGGTTCTTTGATTGTCATTTAACCCTTCAAGACACTTCATGTGTTTGAGATAATATATCACATTGGTGTACCAGGGTGTGTGTTCGATGCTTGCAATCATGTCATCTTCCTTTTCTACATTGCATATTTGTGAAGCCTCCAAGTTAGACTCAGCCATTAACTTGGCTAACCCTTGTCCCCTCACTAGTTTGGTAATTTGAATGTCAATATTAAACTCTTGGATATGATTTATCCACCTACATCTTCGTCTTGTGACCTCAAATTGAACAAACACATCCTTAATTACAAGATTAGGCACATAAACAATCACTTTTACCCCCACCAAGTAAGGCCTGAATGCCTTGATTGCTTTTACCAGGGTGTAAGCTTGGTTCTCAATGATGTCATATTTTAATTCTTCCCCTTGAAGTGATTTACTAAAGAATGAGATAGGTTGTTCATATCCTTCATTATTCTTTTGTAACATTACAGCCACCACTGTGTGAAATGATGCAAAAGAAAATATCTGAAATGGTCTGTCAAAGTCTGGAGATTTTAATATAGGTGCTTCTTTAATTGCTCTCTTAATTGATACAAACGCATCAATAGCCTCTTCTGTCCAATCAACTTTTGAGCCTTTCTTTAACATCTTTGAGATTGGCTTGACAATCTCTGCAACGTTTGAAATGAATCTCCTAACAAAGTTAATTTGTCCAAAGAAGGACTAGATGGCTTTTACAGTTTTTGGAATGGGAATTTTATCAATAGCTTCCACCTATTCAGGATCAATCCTAACTCCATCCTTTGAGACTATATGTCCCAGTAATTTGCCCTCTGTCATAGCAAAATGACATTTCTTTGGGTTTAAGGAGATGCCATATTCTAATGCCCTGATAAAGATCTTTTCTAGGTCTGTACAATGATCTTCACCCCTTTTGGAATATGTTGTCAGATCATATTGATTGACCACCATTATAGTATTGATTAAGTCAGCAAAGGCTACATCCATAGCCCTTTGAAATGTTGCATTTGTGAGTCCAAAAGGCATTCTTACGTAAACATATGTACCCCAAGGTGTGGTGAAAGCAATTTTATATTGTTCTGATTCCTTGACCTTCACTTGGTTATACCTTGAGAAGCCATCCATCATAGACAACAATTCACATCTTGTCACTCTTTGTACCATTGCTTCCATGTTTGGAAGTGGATAATTATCTTTGAGTGATGAGATATTCAAATTTTTGAAATCCACACATAACCTTGTCTCCATTTTTCTTTCTTACTGGTACTAAATTTGAGACCCAAGAAGAGTGTCTAATTGGCTTGATAACACCACCATCTCTGAGTTTCATGAGCTCCTCTTGCATCTTAGGTGCTAATGTGGGATTTATGGGTGTTTGTTTCTGTCTAAATGGTTTAGCATCAGGCTTCAATGGTATTTCATGCTGGAATAGGTCCTCTCTGTAACCTTGTAGA
Source organism: Cunninghamia lanceolata (assembly GCA_027924645.1). NCBI lineage: Eukaryota > Viridiplantae > Streptophyta > Pinopsida > Cupressales > Cupressaceae > Cunninghamia > Cunninghamia lanceolata. Next base: position 11,265,927 of record BSBN01000895.1, on the reverse strand, counting down.
TCATCATAGGACCAAGCAAACACATGTTTATATCTTTTAAACAAGGCTATAAGAATTTTTATGACTTTAGGGCTAATCTTTCCAATGTATACCTTTTTAGGAGCCATCTCTGTCCCAAGATTGATTTCCTCAACATCTTTGAGATTGACTAGAATAGGTTTCAGATTAAATCTGTCATGTCCATAAAATACTCTCTCTAGGGCTACAAGGCCTTTTGGTATTTTGTTTGTTTTGAGCTGCACCACCTCTTGTCCAAAAAGAGTTTCCTTACAGTCTACTTCTTCCACAAATGCATTGAAATCTATTTCTTGAGATTCATACTGATCCACACAATGAAGAAATTTAATCAAATTCTCATCATTGTTGAACACTTGCCAATTATAGATATTATAAGGGATTTTAGGTCTAGTCTTGAACTCCACCATTGTTATTCCTGCTAGTGCAATATCATCTCTATTTAGAGATACATTTGCCAAGAAATCTGTCATTATGTTTTTAGATCTCTCTACCCAGTCTATAGAGAATGCATCAAAAAGTTCAATGGTGTCCCAAACAACATTTCTATATTGTTTTAACCTCTTGTTTTTTTATGAATATTTTGCCCTGATTTGTGAGACAATTAGTTTAGAGTCTCCATACACTACTAGCAATTTGATTCCCTACCTTATGGCAATGTTCAGACCCAATAGTAACACCTCATATTCGATGATATAATTAGTGCATTCAAAAGTTAATAAAAATGAGTATTTGAATGTTTTTCCAGTCGGTGAGATGAATATCACCCCTAATCCATTCCCCCCTTTACTGCATGCACCATCAAAATACATTCACCATACACCATGTTCATCAAGATGAGCTTCTCTATTGATTGGTTTTGTATTTTGTAATTCAGGTTGTGATTTTTCAATTCTGAAGCTTCCAAGATCCACATCATAAAAACAATTCATTTGGTTTGGATCAAGACACCCTATAACATTTTCATATCTTTGTTCTCTACACAACTTGACTTCTTTTCCAATTACTGGTATTGTTGCATATGATAAGTCCAATTGGACATTTCCCCTATTGCAGCAGTCCACTATCTAGATAACAACATACCATAGTATGGTGGAGTATCTACTATAGTTATGTCAGTTCTATAAGTGGCTTCAGGACATGAGACTAATTTCAATTCTATATACCTCACGACTCCAACAACTGGGATAGACCCGTTGTCCATTGCATAACACTTACCATACATTGTATCCACCCACAAGCCTGATTCTTTCATAACAGCTATTGGCATGATGTTTATTGTTGCTCCTAAGTCGATCATGCAATTTCTTACCAGTTTGTTGCTCGTCAACAGTGTAATATAAAATGGGTCCACCTGAGAGGGATTCTTTGTTAAGGTATCACCAAGATAAATTTCAGGTGTTTTCATGATTTCTTGTCCAATATTATTTACTTTGGTTTATGATCTTTCTTTGTTTTTGTTCTGATTTTGCTGCTTGTTTGGTATATTTGAGATCAATTTGAGAGCATTGTCCCTGTAATCATCTATTTTCATCATTTCCAACAATGGTACTGACATCTTTATATGAACAATGCTTGTGCTATATCAAATGAGGGAGTGGTAACTAATTGTTCTATTTTTTCTATCTTAGTGGAGCCCTTTTCCTCAATTTGTTGCTTACCATTGTCCTTTGTCTTATTCTGCTCAACCTTTGTCGTCTCCTTGGGTATATCTTTCTGAATTTTTTCATTCTCACCTTTCTTCTAGTTATCCAGGGCTTCCTTCTTATGCTTTTGCTCTTTTATGAATAGGCTTCTGGGTGTTCTTGATCTGTATTTATGGTTTTGTTCCTCAAGTTATAATTAATTTTAGCCTGCGCCACAACAGCTATTATAAGAGCCCTTTTCTCTTCCTTGGTTGGTTTCCTTAACAGGAATTGTGGCATTGCATTGGGTATATAAGTGGCTTCTTTATTATCATCTTCCTGATCAGAAAAGATTTCCTATTGACCCATGTTAACATTGCATCTCTGGTGACTTACATCATATTCAAACCCATCTTCTTTAGAGGATGAGTATTCTTCATCAATTTGGTGAGGTCTCATTCCTAACATGTTTATAGTATGATCATCCATGTCTTAGTCATAAGATATTTCATTCTCTTGTAAGGACTGCGCAACTACACAGTATTCAGGTGAATGTGGTAAGTTGCATGCTAAACACCATGGATTATTTTCTACCATGTGTGTCCCATGTTTCTTTAAGGGATCAGGGGTATCCTTACTATAATTCTATTTGTGTTTGTTATCCACAGGTCTCCCATCCTTCCAGTTAGTGTTGTAGGGCATTTCATGTAACCTAGGCCTCTCATTCCTATAATAGCAAGTTTGCTTGCCCAGTTTGATGGTTATTAGAATTTTGTGGGATTCTAATACTTTCCCTTTTGCCAAGTTTCCCAGGCAGCTCTTCTGTTATTTTCAATGTTCATAGCAGCCTTATGAGCTTCTACAAGGGTAATAGGAGCCCTATTTCAGAGTTCATACCCAATTTTGGGATCAAAAGCCTTTAAGTATAAAGCAAGGGCCATACCATCCAGGGGTTTCAAATCAGGTGAAATTGTATGGTATATTTTTTAGAACCTCTGGTTGAAATCCACCATAGATTCATTATGGTACTTTGTATGCCTGTCAGTTCATGTACGACATAATTTGGGTCATAGTGATTTCCATATTGTTCTTTAAACTGGTCTTTAAAGTCTTTGAAATAACTAATTGAAGCATCGGGAAAATTCTTATACCAATCCCTAGCATCTTCAATCAAGGATAACATAAATAACTTCATGAGAACATCTTCATACTGCACATCATAGCTATCCATAACTGTCTCAAAATTTCTTATATGTTCTTCTGCTAAAATAGCATTATTCCCAAAAAAAATTGTGAGTGCATTTCTCAAATCATTGTCAATTGGATTCAAACAGATTTGATATCTAGATAAATCTAGTTTCCTGTATTTGTTTATATTCAAGGGTCCTTGTCGATTGATGGTGAGGTACATGTTGTACATTATGGTGTGGGTTTACATTACCATGCACATTTTGCTCACGAGGTGGGGCATATTGCTGACTAGGAGGGGGGTAGGTGTTAGCCAGGGGTTGGGAATATGCATGAATATTATGTGATATTGGGTTTCATGGTGGAATATTCTATTGTACATAATTTGTGTTACTTGGATTGTCTGGTGCCTTTGAAAAATTTTGATCACTTACATTTTGGTGTGACCCCTGTGGATTACTTGTATGAGCAGGCCTACTTTGTTTATGGGGCAGTATATATTTTGAGTTACTTTTTGTACATCTAGATTTTATCTATTGTAGTTCTCCTATCTTACTTGTTCTTCCTCTTCCTTTAGTTTGGCTAATCTAAGCTCTTCCTGTAATTTGTGTAGATCTTGTTGTACTTCATCAGCATTCTGTGTGTCTTTTGGTGGAGTATCATGAATCTCTGTGGATGCCATTTGATCCATAGACTCATATTGAACTTCTCCACCCTATTGTAGTGCCTCACTGTAATCATAGTTTGCTTGGGCTTGTATCCTTTCTCGTTAAGGTTGTGCCTCAAATTCAATCTACTTTTGAGGGTCAGGTTTATATTGATCTAGAATGTCACTAAAGTTGTTTCGTTCAGACTAGGCAGGATAGCTTTTTTATTAGAATCCTTCATGAAATTATGATTCATGCAGAGGTTTAAAACTGTTATGTGTTGTACGAGGTTGTTTTGATGTATTTTCTTGAGTACTCTGGTTATTATTTTGGGTGCATTTTAGCTGATTTGATGTTCCTCCATTCCTTTTAGCAGGGATCCTTGAAGGTGGGGATGATTTCTTATCATTCAACTTCTTACCATCTATCTTGGATCTCCTACCATCCATATTATAAGAGACTATGATACTTCAATACATGTATTTGGGATCTTGTTTAGAGTCGCCACCTCTCTTAGAGAAGAATGATCTTATCTTCTACGTTTTTCTCCACCAGTAGAGTTATGATTCTTTAATTTATTAACTCTTTAACTAGTTAAGATGAAACCAAATATTCTGGAGTTGTCCACAGTAGAGTCACCAATTCTATTGCTTCCCAAAATTGCAGATTACAAGCCCTAAGAGGATGTCAGGCTCTATGGTCAGGTTTGCAATGTTTCGGCCAATGAGACGAAGCAACCCTATGTGGTTTTGGACTCCCTACTCTTTAGGCTCTACTAGATCTAGGCGGGTGTACCTTTAATAGTTTAAGTAGATGCAGGGATTATGTATGCTTAGATTATAGTAATCTATTTCCTAATAGCATAAGAGTGTGAAATAGATAAAAGAGTAATAGCTGATTCTTAAAAGATTGACTTTAGATTGAGGGTGATTGGTGCCTATTTCAATTGGACTAATGGGGTCAAGATTTGTGTGATATGCAGATTTATCTACTTGGCTCAACTCTAACTACTTGGCACTTTTGGATGTTTATACCTTGTATAAACTTGCAAGATTGTTGTTTATCAGGCTCTTCTTATAGATCCCATTGATATCTCTCCAAGTTATTGTGATTGTCTGAAAGGATTTTAATTCTAGCTTGAAGGAAACCAACTAAGATGATTTGATTAAAGGGTTTTAATTCTTGGCAGAAACCAATAAAAATAAATCCCTTAGAAGGAGTTTATTTCTCTTCTCACAGAAACCAATCAAGCAAATCACACAGAAGCAACAAATGCATCCAGACAAATTAAATATATGTTCAATATACTTAATCTAAATAACAAGAAAAGACCAATATGGAGACAGCCAAATAACTCATAAGATTTAATATCAACAAAGTAGTTGAACACCAAAGATTGATCCACTGATTAAACTTTCTTGCCCATTATATTACTTCAAAATTCATAAAAGTTTTCTATATTCTGTTCTGGGAGCATAACTAAAAATGTAATAATATATTGTATGTCTGATGATGATGATTGTATGACGATGATGAACTTGGTCTTGGTTTCCCTAATATATGGGAAATGAACAAGCTTCAGGCCAAAACAAGGTGACTTTTCATAACTTGCATCTCCTTAGATAACTAATGATTGTTATGAAACATAATTAAGAAATAAAAAAAGAGAATGATCTAGGCATCCGCAATAATCATGATTTGAGTCTGTTAATCATCATAGAGGACCCGTGACCACTGGTTTGGCAAGGTTCTCCTCTCCAATGATGCAGTATCTAATGAACATGCTTTTCCCACTATTATTTTAGATGTGGTATTTATTAATTGTTTCCTCTTCCTCATTGTGCTTCATTGCATGTATAACCTTTGAATCTAATATCTCTAAAAATTCTTGAATTAGCATTGGCAAAATTTCACTTCAAGTTTTTCACGAGGGTCAAAGGATTCTCTAGATTTTCTAGCTTCTTTCTTAACCATTGTCTTCCATTTTTTAATCATATGAGGATGTAGACATGGCTGGTGCAAATCTTTTTGACCCCTTATGCTACTCAAGCAATGAATAAGTTAATCTTAGAAAGATGATCAATATAGTCTTGAGAAGCATAAGTATCTGTGATAGAAATTATTTCTTTCATAAAAAATTCCAGAGTAAAAATTTGCTCTAGTTGTATATGTGTGTTATCCATCACCCTGGCTTCATCATTAACCTTATCGAGAGCCCCTAGTAAAAACTGAGCCAATTCATCTTTCCAAGTGCTCTGTTCCTTTGGATTGCCTTCATCATCGAAGAAGCTTGGAAAAGTCATATCCAAAGGTTGATAAAAATCACCAAGTTCATGTGTTAAAATAGTGTTAAACCTTTCATGCATGTCAATCATCTCATCATAATCCTTATACACCTATGTATCAACATTTCCTTTGGCTATCAACTCCTTTTCCAACATCCTGAGGTGTAGTCTTTTATGCTCCTAGTGTTGATAACATTCTTCTTTCTGAACTTTCTTATTAATCAATGCAGCATTAATTCAAACAACCAAACACAACCATGAAATGGAAATACACATGACACAATATTTTTGACATGGAAACCCTGTTAAGGGAGAAAACCATGGGGTGATTAACCCAAGATTGTATTCTCTGTTAGAAGAATAGAAAAACAAAATGGCACTTGCCAATTAGGGCTCACTGCCCGAGCACACTGCTCACAAGAGGCACACTGCCTACAAGAGACTCACTGTCTACAAAAAGAATGTTATACAATACTTGAACTGATTGGGAGCATCTACAAATGCTGGAGTTCAGTTCTGATTAAGCTCAGTACACTGATCTGCTACACTTCATCTTTCCTTATCTCTTTTGCTGCTTTCCTTTCACATGCTGGACCTTCCTAACTGCTTCTGTTTTGCTCTACTACTTTTATTCACACATCACTAACCACACCAACCCTTCTCACAACTAAATCCATAGTGTATATATATCCACACAAGTAATTTCATCACCTTTCTAGTCGGCACCCGGAATAGTCAATCTTTTCACTAATTCTAATCTGTCGACTGAATCCTTGCACATCAAGTAATGTGGATCAAGTATATGCTTGTATAAATCATTAATCATGTCAGCCAAACATGATTCATGCCTTCATAACCTTTACCACCATCAGTAACACATCCGGAAAGTAGTCTGATGTTCTGTCAGTCAGTTCTTCCTCTGTTCACACTGTCACTTAGGAATCCGGTACTCAATTATTCATATCTTTTTCCTCATATATCACCAGAGGCTAAATCCTTGGAATATACCACTCAAGGTAGTCCTCTTGACTTCCCCAAATCCACACTTCACCAAGATACTTCCTCTAAGAGATCTGGACCTGTCTGTCGGACCTTGCCACATGCTCTGTTCTTGTTTACCGGACCACAACAATTTTCATTCTGACTTCCGGTAGAGACACACCATGTCCTGTGGATGTGTGGGATGAACTTTGTTACCATCGATGACAACAATCATGAATCCATATAGTGTCTCTTGCCAACAATCTCCCCCTTTGGCATTGATGGCAACACTTAGTGAAAAATGACTAAGTGTTTACACTATGCTCCCCCTTGGCTGATGCTCTGTCTTTATATACATTTTCCAGAGCTCCCCCTTAGTTGGATTCCTCATTTTTCACTGCTCCTCACTCCCCCTTTGACATCAATGGCAAAGGGTAGGGTCTGCATACCAAAATTTTCAAAAATTTAACTATACTTAGCCACATAAGTATATATATACAAGTTGTACTTACATATACTTAAGTATTACTGAAAAAGTATTCTTCAACTGTACAACTTCTGTCGCCCAACTTTGCTTCATCCTATCCAAAATTGAGATGTGACCACTCAATAGGAATGCAAATACTTCTGCCTTCTTAAGATCTGTCGGATCATTGGTCCGGGCTGTAATCTAAGCATCATTTATGGCCTCATGCATGGCCTCTAACTTAGGGATAATAATCCTTCTAAGTTCACCCATCCGGCTAATTATGTTCTTCCTTTCCTTCTCAAAATTCTTTATTGCATTTGTGATTGCAATAGTTTGGCACTCTTGATTTACTATGGAGGAAGAGAGAGGATCAAAATTTTGAGACAAACTTAGTAGTTTATCCTCTTGCTCTTTTATTTTCTTCTCAATTTCTACTGTTGCTTTGGACCAGGAGATACAAAATTTGTATACTTCATCGCCATCCTTAAGAGCATTTTCTAAGCTCTTTATCCCAATACTCATATTTCTCCTATCATTAGTGATTAATCCTTGTACCTTTGAGAATCTCTTATCCAAAAACTCCTTCCGGACCTTTTCTTCAGCTAATTTCTCTAGAGAATCAAAATGTGTGTTAACACTGCTGACTAGAGTTTTGAGATTACTAGATGAGGAGGCTGTGGGATCCTTCTGAAACAATGACATAATCTTTTCTAGCACTCCGGAAGCAGCTTCTATCAACTCACAGTCTTCCATATGAGACTTTAGGAGTTTTTCTTTAACCTTAGCATTAGCAAATGAAGCTATCTTCATTGTCTGTACCAGAGAAAGAGAACCAAAATTGAATGGACCTTGTAGAAGCTTCGGTTCATCAATCTCCATTGTTTCTTTGTTTAGGAATTCTTGGACAGTTTGTGCAGTGTCTCTTGCCGGAGACAGATGTTTCTTCTCTTCTACAATCTTGGAGCTATCCTTCGGAGCTTTCTCTCCTTCTACATTCTCACCACTAGCAGTTGTGGTTTTCTCTGTTGAAGTCTTCTCTCCTTCTGCAACCTTAGCACTGTCATCTTCTTTTTCCTTCACCTCTGCTTCTTTCTCCTGTAATTTTTCTTCTCCTTTAGATCTGGAGACTGTAGGGGAAACCGGAGGAGAAATGTTAGTTTGTTTAGGGACCACCTCTTCTATCATTTTCTCAGTAGTTTCTTCTGCAACATTTATGGTCGAGGGGTCAGTACCCAAGTCCTCTATAGTAAGAAGATTAAATCTTTTGAAGGCCTTCCGAAGGATCTCCTTTGTGTCCTTGGCTACCTTGTCAGTCTCACCAAGCATAAGTTGATTCATCCTTGCTTTGCTTCTGAACTCATCCTTACAATCTTTGAATATCATATTCATTGTCTTGGGGTCGATTGAAGGACATAGTTGAATTGCTATTTGTTCCCAGATTTCTAGGTCTTTAGCTTGGGAAGTGTTCTTTCTTGTTTCTAGTTCCTTCTCCAAGATTTTAGGGATCAGAGATATAATTTCAATAAATGCTTTGTTGTAGATATTTAGATACCTGACTGTGGCATCTTGCAATATCTTCTGATCTGCTTCACCATAATCATCATAGAACTCAACCATTGGCTGAAGATTTCTATCCACTGTGACTGATTTGATTATGTCGTCAATGTGAAGAGTGGGTTTTTCAACATATTCCTATCTTTTCTTCTTCCTTATGTCTGGTAGAGGGTTGACCGGATGTTTTCTTCTTTTTCTTCATTTTCCCGATTTCTTCATCAGATTCAGTCTCCTCTTCATCCCTTTGACTTGCATAAGCCCTTGTGGCTTTTGTCTTTGACCTTTTCTCTCCTTTGCCTGATGCTTGGACTTCTGATTTTGAGCTTTTAGCAGGGACAGGTGCTGATCTCTTTGATGATCTGGTCCGGGTGGAAGTTTCTACCAGAGCAGTTTCCTCACTTTTCTTTTCTGCTTCTTTCTTCTCTGCCTCAGCCTTTTGTCTCTTTTCCCTTTGGGCATCAAGTGCCTCCTTTGAGATGCCAAGCCTTGGGCAATATGTTCTACTTCTTTTCTCACCTTCTTTTTCATCTCTGGTTATCTGAGTTCCACATGAATCTATACACTCAGCTTCTCAAAGGTTCCGAACCTTTCTGCCTTTGGATCCTTTAGCTGACTTAGCATGTGTTGAACATGCAACTCCATAATATGTTCATTAACTTCATACCCCATGGGCATGATCTAGACTGTCCTTGGTTTTACTGCCTCCATTAGGCACTGATCAGTCTCTACCATAAAACAAACTGTGTCTTTGTATTTCTCAACAAGAGACTGGGGAATCCTTTCTCTTGCTTGCATCATGTTCTGAAAGTTCTTGAAGTATCCCCACAGAGCTGTATTTTGTGCTTTGTTATCACCAAGTCCATGCAAATAATCTCTGATTTGGATAGCTACTAGCCTATCACTTTCCCATACCCAGCCACTAGATCCAGGAAGCTCATTCATAAAGTAGAAGAATAAGCACAAAATTAATCCACCATACTTGAATGAATTCTTTTTATCTTTCTTGATTTTCTGTAGATTCTCCAAGAGTTGGTTCAAGAGAAGCTGACAAAGATCATAGTCTGCATCCTTTCTTAGCATTTCATAAGCGGTATAGATGACAATTCTAGGTACAGAATTTTCTCTGCTAGAATGATATATCTTATATCTAATGATCATGGAGGCAAACTTGACATCCAGATCAGTGATGTCATCTACTGTCATTGCTCTTTTGTCAAACTTAGATATGGTAGCCTCACTCACAGTTTGGTTCTTTACATATTTAAGAACAGGAATCCCACAGGATGAGTGTAATCCGGTAACTGCCCAGATGGCATCTTTAGTGATCTTGAATGGTCCATTTAACCACATGAAGTTGTCATGTATTCTGCTCAAAATGTACCTAACCCATTCATCCTCCGTAAAATAGGGGAAATGTATGTATTGTGCAAAGTGCTTGTTCAAGAGGCCCTTGTATTGGGGTTTTAGCTCAAATGAATCATCTAACAGTTGTTTGTGATAGATATCTCTTAGTTTGAATTCCCCAAACTCTTCAACATTTGCATGTATATAAACCCTAATATCTTCGGTGTGCAAAACACCATGCACAACACTGGAAAATGCACCTAGGGGATCTACCTCCAAGTATTTGTATGGATGTTTCTTAAATGTAGGTCGAGGTCTATCAGAAATCTTTACTATATTCAGAGTAGCCATTATCAAAAGATTTGCAGTGAGATATTTGAAAACAAAAAATACCTTTTGCACCTTTCGGTTTCACAGAGTTGGTTGGATTGATTTCTAGATGTAATGACTTCTGCAAATGATCTTTAATGAACTTGAGGAATTTTGTTGCAGAGCTCCACTTTTCGTTTCTTCTTGAATGCATAATGAACAAGTGATTAATGAGAAAACCCTTATATTGCTCCGCAAACCCTAATATCAAGTTGCAATAAATGCTTGACCTACATTATTCCGGTTTGCTTTAATCGGATGACTTGAAGAATCAGATCTGTCCTGATCTTTAAACATCATGCCGATCTTCCAAATCTTAACCATAGTTTGTTTGGATGTTTCCCTTATGAACCCTTCAATCCGCAACTCTTCTTGTGCCAATTCTGGCACCACTTGACTGGCTGGGGGAACAAGGTTTTCTTTGTGTCTCCCCCTGAGCCAGAGCTCACTTTTTAATTTTCGGAAGGAATATCAGCACCAGAGTCTGGTGCGGATCCAACCTCTACATTCTCTATACTTTTCTTCACCCAAATCTTGCTCATCTCACTTTTAACTTCATCCGCATTCACTTTTTGTTTACCCTTATCTTGATTCTGATTATGATATACTGGACCTCTTTTGTCCTGATTCTTGTTTCTACAGAATTTTGCACTATGACCGAACCTATTGCAGATTTGGCAAACAACATTTCTTTGCATATTTGACTAATATCCTCTTGATCTGCATTGATTAGCCATATGACCTATTCTATTGCATGCAAATCATCTACCATTGAATGTTTTGTTCATTTGCATATTTCTGCATTCATGAGATTTGTGACCATACCTTTTATAGTTGAAACATTGTCCGGAGAAGGATGAATTAGTCTGATTCATTCTCTTTCTACACTGATTAGCTTTGTGACCAAATTTGTTGCAGTTGTGGCAGTATCCATTGAAGGATGGATATCTTTGAGCATTAAGCTGTCTTACCGGAGGTCCTCTAGGCCTGTTCTTTGGATTTTCTGATCTAAAATTCTTCTGACCAAATCCGGAGCTTTCTCCTTTCTCATATCCCAAACCACACTTGTCATCTGCCCTCTTTTGACTTCCAATAAGAACTTCAAGTTGAGCAAAACTTATCTTGAATTCTCTTTATATTCATTTGGTGTTTGAAGATCCCTTTTGAGAGAGACAATTTGATCCTCAAGCTTTTCTTCATTATCTTTAGCATCTTCAAGATCAGATTCAAGATGTCTGATAATTCTATCCATCTGGTGGCAGTCTTTTGATTTCTCCTTGAGAGATTGTCTTAGAATATCTTCAATTTTTCTTTTCTCTTCAACTTCTTGGGTGAACTTCATAACTCCTGATTCCATTTCATGTCTTACCATAATGATTTCTTTTGATAACTTTTCACATAACTTGGTTTTCTCATTCAGCTCTTCATTTGCATCATTTGCTTCACCTTGTCTTGCCAGTTGCTGAAGCAACTCTTTTCTCTTTTTCATAGAGAGACTTAATTTGTCTTTTAGTTCTCTCATGAAATCATCAACCTGTTTGATTCTTTCCTTTAATTCATTGACTTCAGAGTTTGACTGTTCAAGATCCTCAAGGGCAGTCTTGAGTTGCTCCCTTAAACCATATGTATCCATTTGGATTCCCAGATCTTCCTCGAGCTATTAGACTCTGTTTAGGAGGAACTTAGCTCTGATACCAATTGTTGATAACTGAGAGGGGGGGTGAATCGGTTATCCTAATTAATTCTTCTTTATGAACTTTCTTATTAATCAATGCAGCATTAATTCAAACAACCAAACACAACCATGAAATGGAAATACACATGACACAATATTTTTGACGTGGAAACCCTGTTAAGGGAGAAAACCACGGGGTGATTAACCCAAGATTGTATTCTCTGTTAGAAGAATAGAAAAACAAAATGGCACTTGCCAATTAGGGCTCACTGCCCGAGCACACTGCTCACAAGAGGCACACTGCCTACAAGAGGCTCACTGTCTACAAAAAGAATGTTATACAATACTTGAACTGATTGGGAGCATCTACAAATGCTAGAGTTCAGTTCCGGTTAAGCTCAATACACTGATCTGCTACACTTCATCTTTCCTTATGTCTTTTGCTGCTTTCCTTTCACATACCGTACCTTCCTAACTACTTCTGTTCTACTCTACTACTTTTATTCGCACATCACTAACCACACTAACCCTTCTCACAACTAAATCCATCGTGTATATATATCCGCACAAGTAATTTCATCACCTTTCTAGTCGGCACCTGGAATAGTCAATCTTTTCACTAATTCTGATCTGTCGGCTGAATCCTTGCACATCAAGTAATGTGGATCAAGCATATGCTTGTAGAAATCGTTAATCATGTCGGCCAAACATGATTCATGCCTTCATAACCTTTACCACCATCAGTAACACATCCGGAAAGTAGTCTGATGTTCTGTCAGTCAGTTCTTCCTCTGTTCACACTATCACTCAGGAATCCGGTACTCAATTATTCATATCTTTTTCCTCATCTATCACCGGACGCTAAATCCTTGGAATATACCACTCAAGGTAGTCCTCTTGACTTCCCCAAATCCGTACTTCACCAAGATACTTCCTCTGAGAGATCCGGACCTATATGTCGGACCTTGCCACATGCTTTGTTCTTGTTTACTGGACCACAACAATTTTCATTCTGACTTCCGGTAGAGACACACCATGTCCTGCGGATGTGTGGGATGAACTTTGTTGCCATCAATGACAACAATCATGAATCCATATAGTGTCTCTTGCCAACACCTAGTAGGCATTATGTGTTCTATCATACACTACCCATACCCCATCAGTATTATTCAACATCTTCTCAAATCTTTTCTCAGTTAATTCTGAAGCCATTTTATATTTGATAGATTTTATTTCTGTTTCTAGCTGATTGTCATGTTTCTAAAAATTTTAGCTTTAATCTTCCAATAAGTAGCATCAGCTCTGATCTCTACCACCTTTTTATCAGATTCCAACCATGGTGAATAAATGCTTGAAGAAGACGACAATCTATCATTGTAGCTAGCAATTTATTGTCTCAATCTTTCATTCTCTGTCATATGCATTCGTTAGTCTTTACCAGCCTCTCCATTTGGGCCTTTGTGAATCTTACAACATTTATGTTCAAGTCAACAGTTTCCATGGGATCAGTGTCCTCAACTCTTTGTAGCAAAAGATGGCCAAATGCCTTATTTGGATCATTATTGACTATATGATTTTTATTTGGTGGGTATAGAGCCCACATTAGTAAAGTGGCATTGTCTACTTCATAGCCTTATCCAGAGCGTATTCTATCTAGACCTTCAATACTTAATTGCACCTTTTTATCTTGATTTATTTGAAAATTGTCAAATACAATAGTAGAGGTCATATCCCACTCAGAGCCTAGCATGACTCATACTTCTTCTAATAATGCTCTTCCTTTCTCTGGGGTTATAGTCTCCATTTATTTGTTAATCTCTGCCTGCAGTTCCTTCAAGGCCTCAACTTCAGATTTAGGGGTGACATTATTTATCTTTTCCCTAATCTTCTTGCCCTTATATTCATACAAGAAGGCCTTAAACTCATGGGTTTTGAGAAAGTCATTATCAGAAACAATTTTTTTGCTTGCATTGTGTCTTATATCATCTGAGAGTTCATCCGGGGCTTCCATCATGACAACTTCTCTTTCAACAGGGGGTTCATATTTTTCAATCACAGGCTGGAATCCCTGTACACCTTCATCCCCACTTTCAGCTTCTTCTTTCTCTATAGTACTAGTGTCCATAGAGAAACTAATGTCTGGTGTAGGTTGAGAAATATGGTACAGTGGAGTTTCATACTTAGCTTGTGTTTCTCTGATGTTCTTATTTATCTTTTCAAAAACCCAAGAGGGAACATCCCCAGTCAATTCTGCTTCATATGCAACCAATGTATCCAACCTCTCAATAGGATCATCAATCTCAAGAAAATTTCCTTTAAATGTGGGATTTTTGGCTAACCTCTAAGCCTCTACTAGCATTATTCTATAGTATGAATTCCTTCTTTCAGCTACACAATTATCATCCATATTTCTTATCACATCATCATCCACAAAAGAGTGTATGATGATATCCCTTCAACTTTTTACTTATTTTGACCTCATTTATAAAGTGTTCTAGGTCAAAATTTTCTCTTACATTTCCTTTAAGCATTCTAAAATGCTCTAACTTTTTATCAATTGACTCATAACCTTTTTTAGAAACAATAGTGAAATCTCTTAAACATAATGTTCCAAGCATCAAGGACTTCTTATTATAACTTTTGAGATGCATAAAATTAGAATAGGCTAATTGCCTCACAATTTCCAAAAAAGTAATTATATTTGGACAGGTTTTTGGTAGCAAAAATGGTGCTCCCTCATATGCATAGATCCTAATTTTTGTGTAGTCACTATAAGCATACTAGTCACCCTAGTTGTTGTTATATGCAACCTAATCAGACTCAGAATTGTTGTTAAATGGAGCCTAATCAGACTCAGAGGTTAAATTTACCCCACTTTTATCAGCGTGGTTTCCCCCCAAATTCCTACGGGGTTAAGGGGTAGTGCCCCTTGCGAGGGTTTGGGGGCAGTGCCCCCAAGATGGGGTCAAGGGGCAATGCCCCTTGCAGGGTCCAGGCGTAGCACCCCCATGGGGGCTCGGGGGCAACACCCTCAAAACCTCACAATTTTTTATTATTTTATAAAGGCGTTGGGAGTTATTTTTCATTGACTGACATAAAAAACCCTATTTTGTAACCGGCATAAGACTTGATAAAAGCGGCTAAGGGTTAGGGTTTTTGATGATGTATTGTAGCATTTTACAACAATATTGAGTTGCAGGGATTGTTGGTTGTAATCAGTTTGATTTACTGGATAATAATATTGGACTTTCTGTTGGTGGATGTAGCCCGAGTTTGGGTGAACCACATTAAAAATTGTCTCTCGTTGTTATTATTTCTGTGTATTTTCATTTTGTTATTTAATATTTATTTGCATTTAATTGATATCTTCTACTGGCTAACCCTAACACCAATTGTGTGTGATCTTTCCACTTTCACCCTTATCTTTAGGTCTCAAGAACCTCTACACTTCTGGTGACAGGTTGTAATTACATGGATGATTCAATAGATTATACAAAGGCTTTACAAAGTACTCTTCAAAATACAAATAGTGTAATCTCTCACAACTATTATCCCAAATAGTTGTCCACATTTGTATAGGCTTGATGTTTCCATCCTGATCTAGGTCTCTAATTCTCAGACATTCATCCCACATGCACAATTATGTCCCTCATATAAAATGAGGTGCATGAACAAAGAATAATGCATGAATTTAACACCTCCACTGCTATTTTTTACAGAAACCAAGTCATTGTGAAGATCATTAGCAAGCTATTCAACATAGTCAAAAGGTCAGACATCTTGGCTCTGTACATTAGTAGTGAGAACCATTGGTGCTACCTATATAAGTGTGGAAGTATCCAAGCCAAGTACTTGGTAGACAAAATAGTAGGTGTATTGATAATATTGCTCAAACAAATCCATAGAATATGCGGGGTCTTCCACCCCTGAGAACACTCTGATCCGGTTCCCTTCGTCTCGAGGCCTATGTAATAGAAATCTCCACCATTTATAACTCATGCTCAGATTATAGTATTCATTTTAGAGATCTCTAATCCTGAACCTCATCTCAAAACTAGTATCCAATTGAAACACCACAGATATATAATCTTTGGTGACGGGAATGAAAGCAAATCCATGTCTCAACTCAATCATACAAGTCTGTGGATTGTATTTATCTGTCAATGCTTTGAGCAATTCCACATTGATGAACACAGTAGGTACTACTAATTTTCCCAGGTTTAGTCTCCATGGGTTGGAGACAGGTTTGTGCCTATGCATTTTTCTATAATGATATAAAAATAAATCATACCCCCTTATCGGGGTCCATGTGTCACCCACTTGTTTATTTCTGTCCTCTAATTTATCAGCTTGGGGTTTAATTGTGCATTTCTTCTAGACCTTTGTCTAGAACCTGGGCATTGATCTATTAAATCCTAATTTAGATGCCTCTCTTCTAGTTTTTGTCTCTTGCCTTTAGGATTTTCAGTCATATCTTCCATGATAGAAACTTTGTAAAAGAAAAAACCCTACTTCTATGCTTTTAATTTGAACCAGTTTATGTACTCTGCAATTTTTAACTCAAGCTTAGAGTACTTACTTGGATGATATCTTCTCTGGTTCTGGAGTTGTCATTCTTAGCTTCGCCCTACCTTCATTTTCCTCAATTGCTTAATGGTTTCATAATTTTCTTAGAATTTGATTTCAAGGCACTCGGTTCTATTTCATTAATGGCATCTCATGGAAAATTTTATGTCATCGAAGGGACAATTAATTTTTTGAATATGGGTGGTTTGATCACCGCCAAGTTGTCTTGTCAATACTTCATCGGGATGACCGATTTGTGACCTTACCAATATTTCCCCCTCTTCCTGATGTCCTTTTGCTGGTTAATTCTTTTATTTCCTTCGTGATTTTGGAGTGACCCCAAATGGTCTCATACTAATATCACAATATCCTCTCGAAACCCTCTTTGTGGGCAGTCTCTTCAATATCTTTTTATGTCTTCGATGTGTTCACGAGTTCATTGAACTAGGGTAAAAAAATTTATCAAAGGGACCAATATTTGAGTTTCCCCGATATGGATCCATCCCTTCAATGTTTATTCATTTAGTATATCTTTCCCTTTTCAGAGGGACTAGGAATCACCTCACTTTGACATCTCGAAGTCATTTTGAAAACCTTTATTGTTACCTTTGTATCGAATGCCATCGTTTTATCAATGGGACAAATTCCCTTTTCCCATCGATGAATATATCTCTCTTTGAAGAGACTCATGAACTAGTCATTCTGACACAATGAAGCTTCTCCAAAATCAAATATTTTTGAAGGGAATATGTGACATGTCCTGCCGATTTATATCTATCTCCTCGATGAATTTTTTGGTGCTGTAGTGATATCGAAGGGACTCTTAAATCATCATTCTGATACTTTGTAGTCTCTTCGACTCTTCAAGTGTATAAGTCTGGTTTTATCCCCTCGATCTCTTATTGTTGCTCTGATGAGTCACAAAAATGTTAATGTCCCTCGATGATTTATTTCTTGGGTATTGAAGAAACCCTATGCATTTTCTTCTTGACATTCAACGGTGTCTTCGACACAACTTTAATTGGATATCAAAGGGACTCTAAAATGAGTTTCCTCAATGTGGTATTTTCTCATCGACATTGTTCATGTTGCTTATTTGAAGGGACGTTAAGATGGCTCTTATTGATATAGTAGATTATCTTCGATATGATTTTTTCATTTAGGGTCATGGTAACAAAATGTGAACTTATTAGGGTAATGGCTTATGGGTCAAATAAATGGAGTGTTTTTGGATGAGAAATTTCTAAAATGACAGGTTTAGGTGATTGGATTATGGTAGGAAAAATGGATTTTTTACTAAAAATTTTAGGCTAAATTTTAGTTCTAACACATTCCTCCACCACTTTGTTTAAAATAAACAAAGTCAATTTGCACAAGGTTCCAAAATAACCTTTTCAATCTCCACCCTCCACTTGAATTAAGAAAATCTCCATCCTTCATCTCCCTTAATCATTGTCTTATTCATGTGCACCTATCCCAAGATTTCACTTGTAATCTTGTCATTTCCCATGCACATGGGTGAACCCCCACCCTCCAATCCACAAGATCAAATCTACACCATCCATGATCCTCATAAAAAATTTATTAACTTATTGTCTCCTAAGCCACTTTCATATCTCAAGTTGGATGCATAGCAAGGTCATGCTATAGAATTCTTGAGCAACCACATCTCTCTGAACAACATATCTTTAGCATATCAAAAGGCATCAAGGGTTTGTTTTGGTGAGAACTTTATTGTATTTTCATCATTGTTTGTATTTCTTAGCTCAATCTGAGGAGTTAGATTTGAAATTGTAATGTAGTAAAATTTGGATAGACAGTGAGTGGGTGTTTGATTAGATGGTTTGTTAAGTGTCTATTCTCCTTTCACCAATTACATTCAAGGACTTTGGATTGAGTGACAATGCACTATCATGTCCTCGGTCACTTAGGACTATAGGGAAGATTGGATTAGGGTGATTTGATTGTCAATTATGTTCAATTATGCTCAATTATACATCAAAACCTTAATTATGCAAATAAGGAAACAAACGGATAGATTACTCACAATGCTACTACAGAAAGATGTAAAATGACAGATAATTGTGCACCTATTTTTGAAGTTCGAGAAGCAAAATAGTCAGGGACTAAGGAGTAGGCGCCCAAGTCCAATGCCTAGGTTTTTGTTGGGATCTAGAAACTTGATCTGCAACATGTTCCTGTTGTCACAGAGATTTTCCCATCACATAATATGGAGGACTAAGGAGCGGGTGCCCAAGTCCAGGGTGCTATTTTCAACTCTGATCTGCAAATCTGACATTCTGTAATACCCTCTTATAACTCCACTTTTCCTGTATCTTCAACCTGTAACCTGCAATCATAGAAACTTTGGGAGGGGTTTGTGGTGTTTAGAGGCTTTCCTTAGTCAAGCCCCAGAGAGACATTCAAGTCTTCTGAACACTGTTGTCAGATAGAGAGTGCGTGCCCTCGAGATGCAAAGGCAAAAACCAAATGATAAATACTTAAAAACACAAATGATGCCACCATGTAGTGAAGATCTCATGGAAGGAAGAAGCTCTTCATGCCATGAGGAGATGATTGCTCAAATCTGCAAATACAAACACATAGACACCACAAATCTGCTTTTGCTACACAATGAATGCCTTGAATCACAAAAGATCACAATTGCTTGCTAGTAATCATCTAGTTGAAATCTAGTTTACAAATGAATGTCTAAACATGCTTATATATGCAACTATAAACACTCCTGCCAAGAATTTTGTAATTCAAACTTACTGTGTCGGCATAGGACCTAAATAACGGTCACAAGCCGACACATAAAATTTGGGACAGACCGAAAATAGGGAAGGACTAGGGCGTGGGCGCCCAAGTCCTCCCTCCCTATTTTGGTTAGGGTTAGGTTCAAGGGATCCCCCTAGGTCCCATTTGTCATGAAACTTAGGGATCATTTCATCGAGATGTCAAAATATGATGCAAATGTCCTAAATGCAGATAAAAGACTCGAGAGCTAAACCTTATGAGGGAAAAGCCCCCAAGGGGACATTTTCTAACGTTACATTTAGCCCCCACTTTAATGTATGTATGAACGCAAAGCCCATACATGCATTAAAGTATAGTCGACAAACACAACAAACACGCCAAGCACGGAGAAGACATGTCAAACACATTGAAGACAATAACAAGCACACAAAACGCGGAGAAGACAATTACAGTCATGCAAAACACGAAGAAGACAATAGATGCATAGAAGAAATTTAATGCATGGAAGACATGAATGATTTCTTTTCCTTTCTTTTTCTCATATATATGAAATGCAGATGCAAGTACAGGAAAGTAAACACACCTCCCATAATGCAGGAAGCACTCATCGTGCTAGTCTTTGAAATGCATATATAGGGAAACACACACGCAAGACACACCAAACCTCCCAAAATGCAAGAAGCACTCATCATGCTAGTCTTTAGACTGCATATGGGGCAACAGACATGCCAAATAAAGCAAGCATGCCAAACACACACACTTTGAAGACATAGAGAAAACACGCCAGACAAGCGATGAAGTGTTCCTATTTCTAGGCCCATCACCATCTCAGGCACATTACAGGCACACACTGATGATTGGGCTTCACTACAACAATCGTTGAAGACACACTTAAGGGTTGAGTTAGTCACATAACTGCTCCCCGCCTCCCGATGAGGACTTTTTGAAAATGACAGGATGGGCACTCTCCGCAAGAGATACACCACCCATGCCTCCACAAAGGGCTTAAGATGATTGATTGATTGATTGATTGCAAACAAACTTAGAGTGTAGGAAGTACTCATCGCACTAGTATTTAAACTGCACCTGAGGACAAGCACATTGCTAACATCTACAATAGACAACTTACCTTATAGATGCCCCCACCTTAAGGTGGTTGATATCATGCATCGATATCAAGCATGTTAAGGTAGGAAGAAAACACACAAGGGAACATAGACCTTCGCGGGAGGTGACATGTACTGTATGATCACCAAATGTTCCCACAAACACATCCATGCAAGAAACATGTTAGTGTCTACATAATCACGATAAACAACAACATCAATGCATATGTTCAGTCACACAAAGAGCCAAGGTTATACTAGGAATTCAGAGATTGAGGATAGCCGTGGGGCTATATCATGAAAATCTCATAACCGAGTGTCACAAAGGCGAGATTCAAAGACGAACAAAGTGCACAGAGCAGCAGTATTGTTATAGTTTGTAAGTGAGATAAAAACATCATCAAAATCATGATGCAGAAAGCACAGAGTGCTTCTACTAGCCAAGCATCAGATAATATATTACAACCCCATTATCATATTAGGAACTAAGTCTAATTTTTTATTTCTCACTAAAGGGATACTAGGTCCGCATCAGTATAAATGTCTTTCATCATTTGCCCACTAGAGAGAAACACTAGAGGAAAGGAAACAATAAATAAGAGAGGAGAAACAAGTGTCTTAGGGACAGTCACGTAGGAGGGCGCCCCCAATTCACCAACCACAACGCTATGTCCGTAAGACACAACACACAATGATGAAATCAGAGAGAGAGGCAATATAGAAGAATGATGATACAAATAGAAGGTCACAATAGAGGCGGTCTCCTGGTATTCTGGACATTACAAGAGAATCATGGGTCATCCTAGGAGGCCTAAACAACACATATCACATCACGAGGGAGGCACATGATGAGAGAGATAAAGGGTTAGAAATACTTACCTGTAGGAACGTTTAATCAAATTTTTGAACTTGCGAACCTCTTGGAGAGGTATTCAATCATGTTGAGTGCAAAGTTTGAGTGGTTCTTATGGAAGTCTTATTTATTATCATATGATACTTGTTTCTTAAATCCTTGCGTAAATGAGACCTTTTGCTGCTTATTAGGAGGAGAACCACTATTATCTCCAACTGCTGACAGTTGTCTTACTCTTTTCTAATTTTTAGTGAGTTTTGTTGTTGATGCCATCTAACACAGTAGCAGGAATCATCCTGTACCATCTCACTCATCTATATCTATTGTTCTACTTGTCTTTCTAATGTGTTCTAGTTATCCCCCGATCCTATATAGGATAACAAAGGAGGAACCTCAACATAAATCCCATTTCTTCATGGATGAGGTGGGTTATCCAATTTTTCCTTATCCACTTCAATCATACCCATGATGTTATCATATTCCAAGTAATCATCATCAACTACTTCCACTAGACCTTGTTCCAACATATTGTTATCAGTATGTTTAGGGAAGGGATTAGTAAAGATTTGTAAATTCTGATTCGGTGGAGCAACTGACTTATTTCTGTTATCATTCACACCCGATACTTATATGACATTCGAATCAATGAGGTCTTGTATTTCATGTTTAAGATGCATACATCGTTCAGTATCATGTCCTTGTGTCTGATGGAAATGAGAAAAGGCATTAGCATCAAAGTAAGGTCCTTGTGCTTTACTAGGATCAACAGGCTTAATCGGGGGAAGCTTCAGAAGGTTATTACTCACAGCTTGATTCATGATAGAATGATAAGATTTAGATATCGGAGTAAACTTTCTTGGTTGATATGATGCCTTCTTTGGATTAGTGATAGCAAACACATTAGAAAAATTATTTGTATTCGGTCCATTAATCCTGATAAAACTCCTATTATTATTCCTCTTAAAGTTGTTTTGTGATGATCCACCCATGGATTGACCAATTTGAGCTGATGAGTTTTGGTTTTCATACTGACTAGACGAAAGTTAATAATCATGAAGGGCAGTGCATAAATGTTGAAAGGAGTTATACTTCACCAAGAGGATCTTATCACAAATATTAGGTTGTAGATTTGTTATAAATATCTTCAGAACAACATCATCTTTCATTTGATATTGAATTTGTGCATAAAGTCCTTGATACCAACTAATAAACTCAGTCAACTTCTCTTTCGGACCTTGCTTGCAATGCGGTGGTACCCCTTAGCTTCTAGGGTTTTAGGAACTATAAATTTTAGAATGTTTGCTTTCAAAATCCCCTTTCACCCTATTTAGGTCAAGCACTTTCTGTTATAATTTGTCATTGACCTTTTGGAGCAGGTTTCTGGTCACTTAAGTTGTAACTTAAGGCCTTTTTAATCATGGGTGACCGGCCCCCTCTTCCTAGTATCACCTCTTATTCCCCTTCATAGCGTAAAAAATCTAAATTCTAAAGTCTTTTTAAGGGGTCAAGGTGCCACTTGAATGAATATCATACCGTCGCGCAGTATTCTCGATGACGTCACCAGACTTCCATGATGTTGTGATAGAATACCAGTTGTTGATTAGATGAGGCTTACAACCATTAATCGAGGATTCTTGAACGATGAATTAGGCATTGCTAGGTGTCGAGGAGAAAAGAGATCTGCAGGAAGGACAAAACCTGATAGTTGCACAAGCGCGCAAGGGAATCTTTTAGGACAAAATATTCCATGCACTGGCGTGATAAGGAAACACATGGCAAGATTCTGATAAGGGAGCATAGAGCAAGTAATGAAGGGATAAGTGGACGGCTTAGCACAGTCGCACAGAGCTTGAAGACGATGGGCCATCTTTGGCTACGATGTTGTGAGATGGTGCCACCTTGCGAGGACCAATGTGTAGGAGGGAAAAGTTAGAGGAGGAAGACTGCATATGTGGCGTGATGTCATTGGCGATGGACTTTTCAAAGGAGCCAGTCTAGAAATTCGGGGTTGGTGATCATTTCAAAGTGTCGATCTTGCAAGGGACAGGCTCAAATCAATGGTTGAAATTCAAATCTGAAGTGGCTGTCTATCAGCATAATTACCAACCCATTTCCATACTGAAGTGACTAAATCTATAGCACGGCCACAAACTAAAACATCA
The DNA here is from genome assembly GCA_027924645.1 of Cunninghamia lanceolata. Classification (NCBI taxonomy): domain Eukaryota; kingdom Viridiplantae; phylum Streptophyta; class Pinopsida; order Cupressales; family Cupressaceae; genus Cunninghamia; species Cunninghamia lanceolata. The sequence continues at coordinate 11,242,328 of BSBN01000895.1, read as the reverse complement.
AATCTGCTCATCTGATCAAGGGAAAGGCTACATAAACAATAGATTTTTAGGGATTTCTGACTGCTTCAGCTGCAAAAAATTGACCCAAAGATCTTACTGTATCGTGAAAAATCTGTAAGGATCTGTTGTATCATTTAGGAAGCCTGTCAAAGGTAGATGGCCGGTAGCTTGTTCGCTCCTTAAAAAAGGAATCATGGCCACTTTACTAAAAGAGAGTGTGAATTCATTAGGTTTTCTCCTTCAGACTTTGAATATAAGGTATTCACATCTTTGGAAGGCATGTCCTACTACAAAGTCATTTCTTTGTCTGGGTATAGAGCAGTCTATGGTTTGTGAATGATATTTTTTCTGTATGATAATGATCTATTCAGGTTGAATTAAATGAAAAACATTGTATGTGTGTCTTGTTCATGATTGTCTCCTCTAGTATCAGCTTTCCTCTTTTGAATAAGGTTATCAAGGATATCTAAGTTCTTCAGTATACATTTGTTGTATTGTATGTCTAGTTTTCTACTTCTGCTAAATGAGTAGATTAAATAGGCTCTAAATCAGATATAGGGAGGGGTGTCATGTCAAGGGATTTATAAATCATGGTCATGAGCATTACTCTTTTGTGGACATATTTCTATAAGGCAGCAATATTTTCTTAGGTCTTCTGGATATGAATTTAGATTATCATTAGACATTCACATTTCTAGGCTTGACTCTGTTTCTCAGGAAAGACATTGGTCTAGGGATTTTCTTGTCCAAAGGGTCTAGGGAGGTCTTATGACTCCACTCACCAACCATCTCATCACCTCCATCCATTAGTTTGTGGGAGTAGGATTAGGACCTTGCATGCTCTCTGTATTAGCCAGTGTAGATAATCTACGAATGTTGCCAGCTTAAGATTCATCTAGCAAATCTTGGTATATAAGTGAGAGCATTCTACATGTGTTGAAAAGTTAGATATTTTGTAGAAGGGATACCCCCTAAGTGTGGCAAAACTTGAAGTGAAGGGGAGGCACGTTCACACAACCTCTCGTCTCTATTGGCCTGATTATGCAGTGAACCTGTTGATAAGAAGTGGCAAACCTTTAGGGTTTACTGCTTGCTGATCCGAAAACCAACACAATGAACCAAATCAATTAGGGAGACTTGGGGTCCAATGTATGCTTGAAAATGTTGCAAAAATTGACCAACCAACTACGAAAAGGAGTGTATTGAATTCAGAGGCGAAGAGCAAAACCATTCTAAAGCAGTATCTTTGAGAGATCACTGGAAAAGTTTTGCCAACAAGTCTTCTTCAAAATAGAAATCACTACACATAGCTGTAAATGCTTCCAGATGAGTATTAAGATTACTTTTCCACCATATTTTTCAAAGAGAGGAGTCTCAAACCTCTTGGGCATAAAAGTTCTCAAGATTGCCTAGGAAAGAGGATTATGGGCATGATATGTCGGTATATTAGGTTGCAAAGAATTTGTCAAATTTGTTACTTTTTGTTGTAAAGAAGTCATGCCCTGTAAAAGTTGGTTTAGGATGGCATCATTGGGAGATGTAGTTTGCTGCGAGGAATTGGAACTGAAGTGAGGAGGTGATTAAGATTGAGATGTGACAGGCAGAGGCTATGAATAGGTCAACGGTGGTTGGACATAATGGTTGGTGGAAGGTGGTTGAGAATAACTATATGTAATGGGAGGTTGAGAATAAGTGGGATGAAGAGGTGGTTGAGAGAAATTATTCATAGAAGAGGTCCCCTTCGAAACTAAATTCTGATAATTAAATCCCATAGCTTTGTAATTAGTGCCATTAGATACTCCAATACCAATGGTAGCATTACTACAAGCATTCACATCAGTTGTTAAGATCATTGATGTAAAAGTGGATATTCCCGTAGTCGGAATAGGTGCTGATACTTGTGTATGAGATGGTGACAAAGTGTTACTTATCACTTTTACACATTCAGTCACTAGCATAATATTGGTTTGTACAATATGCGCTAAACCACAGATTGCATTAACACCGTCTTGTCCTTCTTTTATCAATTCTCTTACATGATGAATCATAGGTATAGCTTCTTTAGCTATCCTCTCAGTTTGCACATATTCTTGGAATTTAGCTAGTTCTTTATCAATTTTATCTATTTTCTCATCAGATACATGTCTTGTTGCCTCAATAGTATCATCAACATCATGAAAAGTTTGCTCTTCCATTCTATTTGTGATAGGTGTAATATCTTGTAACATTTGTGTCTCTCCTTTTGTAAAGGTGCTCAATGTGCCAATGTCTTCAAGAGAATTAGATCACATGTGTCTTATGCTTCTTCTTAAAGGAATATTTCTCTTAGGGCAGCGAGTTATGAGACTCATGTAGCAATATGCACAAAGCTTAGGCGCAAGATATATTTAAATGCTTGATTTTTTGTACTTTTTTAATGTAAATATATGAAAGAAAAGGTGTTGTAAATATTTTTATCAAGGGCATAAAATAATATGTCTATTTTTAGTCCAATGAAATAATAAAACCCTTTACAACATGCTTTTTATGCAAATCTATAATGACGACAAATCAAAACCTTTTGAAAATGCCTTAAAATATGCAATTTTTCACAGTTTTTCAATCCCCAGACCTAATGAAAGAGGTGTTGTAAGGAATTTTATGAGGTGAAGAAAATAATAGCAGTAATATCAGTCACCTATAATTATAAAATCTTTTACAACACACTTGGAGTGCAATCTAGGTCACACCCTAGGGCAAATATAGCAAAAATGTGCAATTTTCACCAAATTTTCAATACAAGAGCCCGATAAAAAGGTGTTGTAAATAATTTTAGGAGGGGAAGTAGATAATAATCCTGATATAATCCAATTAGTGTAAAAATATTCTTTACAACACGCCTATAGTGCAAATCTAGAGAGTCGATAAGGCCAAATCTAGTGAAAATCAAGGTTTTTCAAGCCCTAGGTTTGAGATATTGATGTAAAATGCTATATGGATGTATTTCAATCTGATTTATGATGAAAATTAGTTCCACTCAGATCTGAAAATGATTTCCAAGTCCTAAGATGCAAAATGCAAGTGCAAACCTAATGAAAAATCCATGAAAAATGCTAGCTTTGTTGAAATTTTCTATGTAAAAATGCAAATTTTTGAGATCTAAATGCAAATTCACACTAAAATGCAACACTACAGCCAAATGAAAATTTGAATGAGTGTCTAAGATGAGTAGAAAAATATGAAACAAGATTTTACCTACAAGCCTTAGTTTTTGAAATTACTAGGTTATATGCCAAAATTCAAATTTTCCAACAAAACCCTAGCAATTTTATGATGAAAATGCAATGCAAGCTATTGAATTTTTTGTAATTTTCTACAATTTAACTTAGATCTAATGCAAAAATCATAATTTTGATGAAATTAATTAATGCAACATGCAAACCCTAGGATGCAATTATTTTTCAAATTTTTCAATTTTTTTGTAGTTTTTCCAATGCAATAAGATGAATGATGATATGAATGAATGAAATGTGTACACATCTGAAGAAAAACACTTAGAAAGGTGCAAACAAGTCCAACAACATGGGTTCACCAAAATGTAAAGGTGTAAAATTTGGATAGATAGTGAGTGGGTATTTGATTAGATGGTTTGTTAAGTGTCTATCTTCCTTTCACCAATTACATTAAAGGACTTTGGATTGAGTGGTAATGCACTATCAGGTCCTTGGTCACTTAGGAATGTAGGGAAGATTGGATTAGGGTGATTTGATTGTCAATTATGTTCAATTATGCTCAATTATACATCAAAACCCTACTTATGCAAATACATAAGCAAACGGATAGATTACTTAGAATGTTGCTACAGAAAGATGTAAAATGATAGATAATTGTGTACCTATTTTCAAAGTTCAGGAAGCGAAACAATCAGGGACTAAGGAGCGGGCACCCAAGACCAATGCCTAGGTTTTTGTCGAGATCTGGAAACTTGATCTGCAACCTGTTCCTATTGTCACAGAGATTTTCTCGTCACGGAATCCGAAGGACTAAGGAGCGGGTGCCCAAGTCTAGGGTGTTATTTTCAACTCTAATCTATAAATCTGACACTCTATAATACCCTCTTGCAACTCCACTTATCTTGTATCTTCAACCTGTAACCTGCAATCACAAAAACTTTGGGAGGGGGTTGTGGTGTTTAGAGGCTTGCCTCAGTCAAGCCCTGGAGAGACATTCAAGTCTTCAGAACACTGTTGTCAGATAGAGAGTGCATGCCCTTGAGAGGCAGAGGTAAAAACCAAATGATAAATACTTGAAAACATAAATGATGTCACCTTGTAGTGAAGATCTCATGGAAGGAAGAAGCTTTTCATGACATGAGGAGATGATTACTCAAATATGCAAATACAAACACATAGACAACACAAATCTACTCTTGCTACACAATGAATGCCTTGAATCACAAAAGATCACAATTGCTTGCTAGTAATAATATAGTTGAAATCTAGTTTACAAATGAATGTCTAAGAATGCTTATATATGCAACTGCAAACACTCCCACCAAGAATTTCATAATTCAAACTTACTGTGTCAGCACAGGACCTAAATAACGGTCACAAGCCGACACATAAAATTTGGGACTGACCCAAAATAGGGCAAGACTAGGGCGTGGACACCCAAGCCCTCCCTCCCTATTTTGGTCAGGGTTAGGTTCAAGGGATCCCCCTAGGTTCCATTTGTCATGAAACTTAGGGATCATTTCATCAGGATGTCAAAATATGATGCAAAATGTCCTAAATGCAGATAAAAGACCTGGGAGCTAAACCTTATGAGGGAAAATCCCCCAAGGAGACATTTTCCAACGTTACAGAAATTAGGTTATTTGTATACATTGCTTAGTTATTTGTTTGTTTCATGTTTTAACATACATATTTTAGCATGCCCAAGGGGACACGTGTCCCTATCTAGTTTTTTTTTATGTTTGTAATCTCATTTTAAGTGATTGTTGTAGGTTTTTCACATGTTTTTACCATTTTCATAGTCTAATGCATCCACTCTATCAAAGTGTTTCCGCTTACAAATTTGACATATCTATAAATTATTTTAGTGCATCTACACTCCATTTTTTGTCTTAAACCCTAAAATCCTAGTGGCACATGTGCTATGTGCAATAGTATAATCATGCCTACCATAGCATATTTGCTAAGTTCTTTAGCATATGTACTCTCAAGTTTACTAAATCATTTTATCATATCTAGTCTATGAAATAGTGTATGCAACTTTTTCATAGCATATTCAAACTTTTATTTAGCGCAGGGTCAACCCACAATATTGTGTCCCACTTTTTGGCCAAAGTGGGACATTGAAATCAATATTTTCAACCAAATTTTCACTTTCTAACACTTATAGCAACTAATCCTTAAGAATTTAAAGATGATGTGAACTAGTGATTTTTGAGATTTTGTGTGTAGATTCTAATTTTTTTTTTTTAAAATTTAAGAAATAATTTGTGATTTTTTTACATAACTTTTAATCACTTATTTTTTTTATAGTTAACATCATTTTTAAAAAGTGATGTTTATACCATACATCATAACTTTATTTATAGAAAGGAAAAAATTATAAATTTTTAAACACAGATTTGTAACACCAATATTTAGTGTGCAGATATTTTTCCATAATATTTTGTTGTATATATTTTTTAATTAATTTTTGAAGTGAGATTAATTATAATTCAGGCATAGGTTTATACCATACAACATAACTTTTTCTATATGTATCCAAATTAACTTCTTTTTTGTTGAAACAAGGACATCAATACCTAGTATGCAAATATTTTTTTAAATTTTTTTCACTATTTTTTTGTTATTCCACATGTGTGGAATAGAGACCTTGATATTCGGTGAAAAACTTATGTTCACTAGAAAATAGAAAATAAATATAATAATCAAATGAAATATATTCAATATGGTAATTTTTGGAAATCTTATACTAAGGGTTACATACTTACAAAATAGAATTTCTAAATGAATTCATTTGATCCCCCAAAAGGTGAAGCAAAATTGGTTTTTTTTCAGCATTTTGATAGGTGTGGAGACTCTGTCAAGGGTTCGATTTAATACTAGGGGGTTATTTCCAAGGGGGTTTTATCTAATCTCCTTAGATTAAACCCCTTTAGATGGAACCCCTCAAGGATTAAATTTTTAAATTTTCTAAAAAAAAATGTGATTTTAGACAAAAATCAGGATGTCCCATAAGTGGGACACACTATTGTGGCAGCACCCCATATCTGTTTAGATTATTTTAATTGTTTTAGTGTATTTAGACTATATAACAACATATATGCTTTCATAATAGTGTATAAGTTTTATGCTTTGGTGCATCTACTCTCATATTGTTTTTAATTGTTTAGCATATTCAAACTACAAAATGGCATAAATGATTTATCATAGCATATGTGTTGTATTCTTTAGCGCATCCGCTCTTGGGTTTTTTATTTAATTATTTATCAACACATACACTCTATGTAATGGTGTATACACACTCTTCATAGCATATGTGCTTTGTGTAGCAGTGTATGCACTTTTGGTCTGTCATTTTCATGTGTTGTCAATTTTTTTCTTGATAACCCTAATCATTATAGGTTTTTATCTTAATAATTATTACTATTTATTGACCTTTGTTGTAGACTCTCTTCTCTTATTCAAATGTTAAAAGTAGAATGAAATTACTAGTGTGTGGGTTGTAGGTTTATTTTTTGAAGAAACAATTTCTAACCCTTTTTATTTTCTTTCATTATTTTTCTTAAGGGTGAATTAACTTGCTTGTTTAAATTCTATGCTCAAGGGTGTGTATGCTTCTTGCACCACAAGGTTCCTAAGAATAAAAAGCATCCTTTTTCACATTTATTTTTACACTTCACATTGTCATTTCTAAGGTTAATGAACACTTGATTGCCATGTTTGTGTGCTAAAGGGTGTGTCTGCTCTTCTCTCACACCACAAAGTGACCTTGAGAATCAAAAGCATCCATTTTTTGCATTTGTCTCCCAAAAGGCTAGTTCCTGAATATGCTCTTCCCTTGTGCCACAAGGTGATCTTAGAAATAAAATACAACTAGATCTTTCTTTTTTTCTTTTTAGTAGGCACGTCTTGGATTTCATCACCAAGTGTCAACCTAAACTAATGTGTCACAAATTGGGTGGAGAATCAAAAGACTCTCCCTTCGAGGTGTATTTGTCATTTGGCTAAGCTATAAAGAAACTTTATATCTTGCTAATTGAAGGATGAGAGTGGGTTACCCTCTCAAACCAAGCCTTTATACATACACCTTGATTTCATAGATTTGGGCCTCATGTACCTTCAAGTATAATTAGGACACCCTAGAAAGCCTTGTTCAAACCTAGAATAGAGAGCCCTTCAAGCATTCATAACTTATGATGCATCATAAGAAGTTAGCTCTAGGAATTTACTCACCATGTACCTTTAGAACCAAAATAGTAGGCCATAAACAAATAAAAATGAATTTGTGGTTAGCACTATGAGATCATGGGCCAATACTATTTATGACCAAGTTTAGGTATATTCATGAGCTAATAAACTAAATAATCCCACTTGAATAATTAGGTTGTTCTTTTATTTTTATTATTTGCACCTTGTGTGGAACCCGTAAAAAAATTCCAAACATCCAAAACAAAGTCAAAAAAGTCAAAAAATTCTCAAAAAATCAAAGTTTGAAATCCCAACAAATCCAAATCTTAAAAAATCAAAGTCCACACTTCAAGTGAAATCCTACAATTTTGCATCTTGAGGTTAATCCATCTAAGATCCTGGATCTTGTGAATCAATCCCAAGATCCCAAATTTAAAAAATCAAACCAAACTAAAAATCCCCAAATTAAACACCTTCCCAAAACCAAGATCCCAAAAATCACAACATTTAAAAGACTTAGACCCCTTTGACCACTTCAATACCCCAAATCAAATCAACCCCAATACAGAATCCAAACAAACATCCCAAATCTCAAATTTATCAAAAAATACAACCATCCCAAGTCAAATCATTTAAGGCCTATATCCCTTAAACCAAATCCCAAATCGACATCAAGTTACTTAAGGTCCTTGACCTTTCCCCTCAAGTCAAAATCAATCATCATCAAGTTACCTTCCAATCAAATTCAAAATCAATCAAAACATCAAGTTACCCAAGGATCTAGACCTTAATCAATCCAAAATCAAGTTATCTAAGGTCATAGACCTTCCCAAATCAAAATAAAAATTAGTCCATCGTCATCCAATAAAAACCATCACTTTTATGCACCCACTCACTAGCTTCAAGCAAAATTGAAAATAGGGTTTAACAAAAACAACCCCTTTGGACAAGGTTTTATTCATAATTCATATGTTTGGACAACCTCTCATGAAGGATTCCTTAATAATGTTAGCGAATCTAGGAGTCTCCATAATCAAAGTGAATACTTGCAAGAGTATAGAGACTTCCTTACTTCTTACCAAAGCCAAATCTTGTTTGATCAATTCATCAATAATCACAAAGACCTATTACTCCAACACCTTATTGAATCAAGAGATAAACTCACTCCCAACTATAATTTGAAGAAACTCAACAATATCCTAAATATTGAGTCATCCACTCAAGACCTTGACAATCCTTGGGCTCAAGGATCCACTCAACCAAATCATGTTCCCACCAATTGTCACATAGAACAAACTAATGATGGTGGTGCTCAAGTATCCATTATCATTAGAAACACTACATCATCCAATAATCTGCCCAATCAAGATAAGCCACAATCTTCTTCATACAAATGTTTGTGGCATACTTACCAACACACTCAAGAAAATCCAACATCCTGATCAACTCAAAATCCCCATTCAAACCAACCTAACCAAACATTCTCCAAAATCAACCCACAACCCAAATCAACAAATCAATTCATCCCCAATAAAACTATCCCAAACCAAACCATACCCCCTCCATTTATCCATAATCATCAAGCATATCAATCAAACTCAACACCTTTGAACAACTCCCTCCTTCAACCTATCCAAAACTTTTCAACCCCACACATCCAATCTCATTTCACCTCCACCACTTTACACCCCTTTTGGATCAAGAATGGAAAGGAATGAAAATGACATCAAAGAGTTACAACTAGGGACATCAAATAAACAATATAATTTTGAGGAACTATGTCCCTATCCTTTCAATAGAACCATCTCATAAATCTCCTTTCCCCTCACTTTGAGATTTCAAAATTTGACAAATACAAAGGAAAGGGCGATCCTTGCAACCACATAAAGGAATTCTTCATGACATGCAAAGAAGTGGCCTATGACAATATATACTTACTAAGCCTTTTCTCTCAAATTTTGGGATGTTAAGGCTTGGAATGGTTCCTACACCTTCCTCATGACTCCATCACCACTTTTATCAGCTTGATAGTAAATCTTGTCACACACTTTTATTACAACATCAAGCATGAGCTTACCATGATGGACCTTTGCAATGCCAAGTAGTGCAATGGGGAAAGCTTATATTCTTACAACAATGGAGAAGTCTTGCAAATATATTTCCTTGGCCCATCCTTGGAAAGAAACTTGTCCATATTTTCATCACAAATTTAAATCAAGAAATAACCTTTCACATCCAAGTGCATTATTTCACAAAATTTGAATAAATCATTGAAAAATGGGTGCACATTGAAAAATCCCTTATTACCAAAGGTTTGGTAAAAATCTTCTCCAAAGACTGAAGTCAAACTAAAAAACCTAAGTTTTGGGCTAAAAATAAGGGCGTAGTTAGTGAAGGGGGCACTAATTTAAAACATGTGCAAAATGTGAAACCTACACCAAACTTGAAACATGTGTAGAACTGTAATATAGAGAAAGCAATAATTTTACTTTCTACACTATATTCATATGGGGGCTGAAATAAAGAATATTGATTAACATGAAATTGAAACACAATCAACAAACTAAATGCAGAACAATAAATAGTAGAGAAAGAGAAACTTGACACCAAAAGATGGGGCAAAAAGCCCATGACGCTACAATGTTGCTAGGATGTCTGTGTGGCACACTAGAGTCACAGTAGTAATAAAACTCAAAAAGATCATACAATACAACTCTATAGAAACTTGTAACATCACCCAATGCGTATGAGTAACTAAATCAACTACCTAGAAATGAAATTTAACCTAAAATACACATAAATGAGGCATTTAGCATAAAGAAGAGAATAAATGAGAGATAAGGGAATAGAGGGAAAACTCTCGTGCGTTTGATCTCTTTTCACAACCTACACAATGCACAAACTAGAAAAATTATTGGGATGTTTTAGGGGTTTGCCTTAGTCGAACCCCTGTTTTGGTTTTCCAACCTCCACGAAACAACAAATGAAATAAAAGAGAAAAATCTAGTGTGTTCTCTTATCTTATGTTCATATAGGAATTTAGAGCAGTGACAATAAAATAAATCTATAAGTATTATCCATGGTCTATGGGGAAATACCCTAGTGTGTGTGAAATCAAGAAGGTGGTGGTCTACACCAAGATTTTTCCAAATAGAACTATAGAAACAAATGATAAATAAGATCTGCAATGTTATTCAAAATGAAAGCAAGAATAATACTACTAGCACAATCATGGAAGAAGAAGAGAGAATGAACCCTTTGGAGGAGTCAATCAAAGTGTAGCAATGTGGTTCCTTGAAAGAGCTTCATAATGGAGTTATTTCAATAGCATGCAGCTTCAGCAAGCTCAACAATGAAGGTTCTTGTGCATCTAAAACATAGCCAAGAGAGGTAGATTGAGAGAGAGATTCAAAATTAGTTTTGCATAAGTGTTTTTTGGGAAGCTAAAGGGAAAATTTAAACGTTGAAGGCATTTCTTTGACAACTGAGCGTTACAATAGGCGACAATAGGAAGATGGGTGGGAAAACAACATTCTTTTTAATTTTGGGGGCTTTTGGGACTCTAGCACGCCGCTAGGACGTCTTAGCAACGTTGTAGCATCCTCCAAAAATTGCATGAAATTTAACATGTCTTCCTGAGTCAGAAAGAATAATTAGAATCAAGTCATGAATTTTGGAAATTTGGTGAAGGAAAAGGCTAAAGCTAGGCTCAAATGATCCCTACAACATGCTAAGGGAATGGACACTAAAGCAAGCCCAAAACATAGCATGAATTTACAAGGGTATGCAATTTTCTACACTACAAGAACATACAACATCATACCAATGTCTACATCCCTTTCGAGCAACCCAAACAAAATAACCAAAAATGTTAGTACGGATCCTTGGGGAAACCCTTGGAGGTTGTCTTCTAGAAACTCATCCAAGAAAATATGGTGACATTACCACTCACTAAACTATTTGACAATACAAAACCCAAACATGCATGGTTTAAAGATAATAAATATTTTGATTATCACAAAATCAAGAGCCATGCCACAAATGAATGCATGAAACTAAAAAATTTCTTTTAAGACATCATTGATAGAGGTGACCTTGTAATAGAGGGGAACATCTCTCCTTCACCTAATGCCCAAATGGGGATGTATCAAAACCCTTTTTCTAAAGCATGAATAATCATGCCCTTCAATGTCCAAATAAGGCCACAACCAAGATCACCGTTCCCACAATATCCATTACAATAAAGCTTCACACTCCTATGACTTTGTCATAGGAGAATTTGACCAAGCCAACACACACATTTTGACCATCAAAATAAAGTCATCCAATTGTGCCATCACTATGAGGTGTGTTCGATTCAACATTCAAGGGCCCTCTTCATCTACTTTAGCAAACTGATATAACCTTATTGAGCATCTTGAGAAAAGTCCAACTCAAATATCTATCCTAGAGCTTCTTAAAACATCTCAAGTTCATAGTGATATATTGGGCTACAACTTACAAGAGTTGAGAGTCCCCAATGACATTGATCCTAATCATTTCCAAGCACTCATAGGGCATTTGTCCTCCACCTACCGACTTGCATTTACCCATAATGACATACTCGCCATTAATCCATCCCATAATCACCCATTACACATTGAAGCCTTCATATCCAAGCATACAGTGAAAAGAGCTCCTAGATAATGGGTCTGGTTTAAACCTTTGCACATTGAAACTGGTAAAATAGTTGTGTTATTCTTCCACAAACTTGGAACCACATGTGATTACTATCAAGGTTTATGATAGTGTAGAACATGATTTAGAAGGCACCATTTTCTTGCCCATTAAGGTGAGACCAACCTACAACAAATTATGTGTCATGTTATTGCTTTTAAGTTGTCATATAACATCATCTTGGGCTGCCCATGGATCCATGCCATTTAGGCCATTCCATCCACATACCATCAATGCCTAAAATTCCCTCATGATGGCGTGGAAATCATTATTCCTACTAATCCTCACCCCTTCTAATACTACAAAATGTTGGAAGACCCATACCAAAATGTCAATCATTGTCCTAGAATCAAAGTTGTCACTCATTCAAAAGATAACAAATCATCCTCTTACATCAATCCTAAACATCTTGCATCTACATCCACTACTCAACCCTCTAAAACAAAAGTCAAGATCATTAATATCAATTATTGAGAGTATGAGCTACACAATGCCTTCTAGATACGCAAGCTCCCTCTATCCCCACAATCTCTTGGTCAACCTAATCCATGATTGAGAAAGACCAAAACATCTTGCAGATTGGTACCACCATGTTTGTACAATGTGGCTTCCTAGCCAATGAAAACATTGAAGGTACAACTAGCTCCCAGATCTACAAAGATGAAGACTTCACACTGTGCTTCCTAAAAGAGGAATATCCTAAATATCTTTGCATGTGCAACAACATGAACTACAAAGGTAAAGGCCTTGGGCTCCATGAGCAAGGCTTCCTTGATCCTATCTATGTAAAATCTAACATTAAAACTCAAGGGTTGGGATACATCACTTGATGCAGAATCCAAGAAGCAAATGGCACTTTCATGGTTGTGGGGAAAGCCTTTCTTGATATTGAAAACATCGATATCTCCATTTATCTCCTCTCACACACACATTAGGGTGTTTATTCTTGTAGACTAGGTATTAAAACACTTATAAAGTATTATTATATCATTACTTTTAAATTCCTAGAAGCACATAGGGTCTAAGAGCACACACCTTCCATTTCTCCTCGATTCATAGGCTACCCATGGAGGTTGAAAGACTGAAATAGGAGCTTGACTTTAAGGCAAACTCCTAAGCAGTCGCTCCCTTTCTCTCTATCTTAGATTATAGGTATTTGAAGCTCCCAAATGCATGGAGGTTTTTATTTCTCTCTCTTCTCATCCGTTATTTCAATACTTCAATTAAAACCAATAATTTAGAGTGATTTCTAGATTCTTATGCATTTCTAGTATACTTAGAGATCTCTTGTTACTTTATTATTCTCTATGTAGAGCCATACAAATTTTGGAGAAATTTTTTAATTTTACATCAACCAAGGACAATAATGCACGGGTTAGACTATAGCACATTGACTGGATGACAACACATTGTGCTAGCATCCTAACCAATGAACTTCCCACGTCACTTTCCAAGTTCTTCATTTATTGCTCTTTCTATTTTTGAATTCTATTTTTTATTTATGTATTCGGTATTTAGTTATTCATAGTTTCTTGTCCCAACTCTCTCTCCTTCTTGTTTAAACATAGTTTAAATAGGAAAGAAAAATTCTAGATAGGGCTAGGTGGTTTTTTGTTCTTCATTAGCAAAACAACAAACTAAAAAGCAAACAAAAACATTTATTTGTCTCAGTCTTATCTAGAGTGTGAGTAGGATTAGTAGTTAAAGTCTCAATACACTTGGGCCTAAACAACTTTTTCCCTTAATCACACCTCGTCCATTGATTGTTTTTCAAGGGAGACTATGGTCATCATGTAGTCAATTGGTTGCATTTGTGCCTCCAGTTTGTTAATTAGAGGGGGGAGGATTTCAGCATGTCTCACTACTTGAGCATCTGGCATGATTATAGATCTTACCCTAGCCTTCTTGGGAGGAGGCTTAACAAACATGGAGGCCAGCTGTGAAAGATCATCCCTTGTAGGGTTAGTCCCCCTCTTCTTTTTATGAATGATTTGGTTGAATCATCTTGGTGTATCCGGTGAGGTTGATTCTTACAAGATCAACCTAGACAAAATCAACTAAAGGAAGAACATCCAACAAAATGTACTTTAACATGTATGACCTAGATTTTTTTAAACTTATACAAGCAACTAAATTACATAGATATCCACATCTTATCGCATGAATGTAGACCCTCTACATCATATCGGATGAATGTACACTAGAGTGTTTAATTTTATCATATGGTTACAAGATCAACCTAGACAAAATCATCCAAAAGACGAACACCCAAAAAAAAAGTACTTCAACATATATGACCTAGATTTTTATTTTTTAAAACTTATATAAACGACTAAAATCAACCAAAGGAATAATATCCAAAAAAAAATGTACTTTAACATATATGACCTAGATTTTTTATTTTTTTAAAACTTATATAAGCAACTAAATTACATAGATATATGCATCTTATTGGATGAAAGTACACCCTTCGCATCCTATTAGATGAATGTACACTAAAGTGTTTACTTTTATCATATGGTTACAAGATCAACCTAGACAAACAACCAAAAGAAGAACGTCCCAAAAAAAAGTACTTTAACATATTTGACCTAAATTTTTATTTTTTTAAATTATATAAGCAACTAAATTACATAGATATCCACATCTTATGAGATGAATGTACACCCATATGGAATAGACCTTTGTTTTGTCATAGCCTAGAAAAAGTTTGAAATTGGAAGGGTATACTAAAATCCTTAGCCAAATGGTTCGTCTTTTGAGCATGACGTGCCCTTATTAGTCAATGCTTGGCACTTAAAAAGTAAAAGATAAGGTAGGTTACCACATATTCAACCTCGAAACCTACCACAAATTACAAATCAATCATGGCGGAACAAGAATATAAAGGTAACAGTCAAAATCTCTTACCATTCATTTGGGGTTTTTGCCCACGACATACGAAGCGTAACTGAACTTTACCTTTTTAAGTAGAGAAATGGCTTTTGCTTGAATTTTTGCACTTCAAATTCTTATAGGGTTTTCGTCATCCTTGTATAAAGAATGATAAAAGTGGATGTTTTTATAGATCTTTGTTTTCATGAACAAATTTAGTAGTTAAAGGATATAATTTTTTTTTTTTTAAATCACAATAAATGATTTAAAAATAACACATATGGATATAAATTTTAATATTTTTAAAAATATTTTTTAATATTTAAATTATAAAAGTTTTTTTAAAAAAATTTAATATTATTTTTGAATTTTAATTTGTTATAAATATTATTTAAATGTTGTATTTTTATTTTAATTATTCAATCAAATTAAGTAATGAATGTAAATGTTTTTTAAAATTTTCTAATAGAATATTGTAATGGTGTAAATTATATACTTTGTTTTTTTTTTACTTATTTTAAAATATTTGTTCTTAATGCAATGGCTAGTGTGCAAAATTATATGTTTCACATGAAAGTTGGCAAATAACCCAATCCTAGTTTGATTTTTATTTACACTCATTCTTAAGGTCTAAATTCAATCCTCAATTTATTCATCTATCACCCTACTTTAGATTCACAAATTGCATAATTGACCTAGGTTAGTTTTGTGATTTGTGAAAATGAATATTTAAAATAAAAATTTGAAAATTTAGACTGAGACCTTTTCCTCCAATTAGTCATATGAGCTGACTTGAAGTGAAAAATATTTGAATTTGCACGTGCCAGGGTCTTTTATTCAAGACAAACCATAATTCATGTAGAACATCTAGCAAACATTTTAGTGCACACCTAGCAACTAGCAAGAAAGCTTCATGATTCACTGCATTATCATAAGGGCATTTATATCTACATAAAATCCTAGGCATATTGCATGACTGATTGTTCTCTTCGATTATTATACAAAATCATTAAATTGATATCCAAAAGTTTAATAAACGGGAGAAATATTCTTGGTTCCAACAAACTCCTTTATCAACACAATCATTTTTATGTAGGTCCTAAGATCAAGTGAATCATTGTTTGTAGGTTTTGAAAGTCCCCTACATTTAGGTTCATCTCTTTAGGTATACGATTAGTTCCACACATTGGTTCAAATCTATAATTGCATGACTAATTACACAATTGCACAAACCACTTCTGTAGTTGTTGAAGTGATCCTCATTGTTAGATAGAGTTTTCACTTATTCTGTTGCATTCAAATGACATGCCCTAATTTTCTACTATCGTGGTGATTTGATTGTGGAATCTATCAAAGTCAAATTAGCATAAGACCAAGAACTATCTACCTTTATTTACTATTTAAATCCTAAGCATGTATTTCTATATAACTATTAGTCGTATCTCTTATTATTATCTTTCTATGTTGGCTCCTTATGCTATCTTTTTCCTAGGGTTCGTAGTTAGAGGTATGATTTTGTTGATGTGTATATACTTCTTAAAACTTATTTTAGATATGTGTTGTGATGTTTACACATGTATATACTTTGATAGATATTATTACATCCCTAATTTTGGCTTTGATTTTTACTATTTATTTTTATGTGAATAGAAGTGAATTTATGGAAAAATGTTAAGACATTATGATATAATGTCAGAGAAAATCATTGATTTCATTATATATCAGTTCATGTGATTAAGTATAATGCATGTGATTGAATGATTCAGTAATTTACATTATGAGAATTTGATTTGTTAATCATAAGATTTATGAATGGACTAACGATACACTGATCATGATCTAGAGATTGCAAGATGTATGCAAGAAAATAGGTTTTGATTACTTTCCAAGAAAGAGAGAGAGAGTATCTTCTGAGGAGAGGAGAATAGACCTTTGGTTATGAACTGTTCATTTGCCATATGAGTATAGTGTACTTTCGGTTAGTAACCCATGTCGATTGAGGTAAGTCGTGTTATTCTAGTGGTATTAGTTTGTTGATCGACTCGACAAGTTGTTGATGTTGTTTAGAATCCTTTTGATGTCTTGTCACGTCAATCTTGATGTTTTGTGAAATCGACGTTGTTGAGGAAGAACAATAGTCAATTTGTGACTAATGTGACCTTCTGTTGGTTGCGTTGTAAAGAGATCACATTTGTGTCTTCATGGCATAGTTGGTTAAATTGTTAGCATGTTTCATGTTTATAATTTTAACGTCAAATATTTTGTTGATGTCAAAACGAAATCGACGTGACATGCTTGTATATGTGAAGGGGAGATGAACTCGACCCAATTACGCTTGTGCATAAGTTTACGTCACATTATTATAAGCCTTATTGTTATTAATATTTATTTTTGTTTTTAGATTATTATATTATGTAAATATCTTAAGTGGCTTATTCGAGTTGTTAGTAAGTTATTTGATAACAATCTTCTTTAAAGAAGTATCTCTTCTTAACCAACTTAACAACTTTGAATGCCATAAAGTGAGTCATTGTTGGTTTGTTGAGTGGTATTTAGTAACCACGTTCCCCTTTATCTGCATGCTCGAGCTGTGAGCAAATAGAGGCTTTTTACTAGGAGCTACCCATGGCTAGAGGGAAGAATAATAGCAACTCAAGAATGAAGTCATTAATGGACGGCATACTTAGTCGAATAATGGTTTTAGAGTAGGGTCTTAATGACAGTTAGTCGTAGGTGTTAAAGGGAAGTGGATAACATTGTTATCAAGAAAAGGAAAAAAGTTTTGGGGGATAGGATATCGATGCTCATAGAGTCGTTAGAGAAGATTGTTATTGGAAAAAAAATATCTTTGATATTATGCAGAGACAACAACGTAGTGACAACAAAGGTTAGAGAGCTTACTTTAGCAGAGATTAGGGAGTGTCAGCGCAGCACATACAAGAAAATCACAGTATAGTGAAGGATATTGATATTAGTTCTATGTCAAGTAAGAATAGCTTGAGTATTACTATGAATACAGCCTTGAGATCTTGCAGATTAGAGTGTTCATAACTCTATAAAGAACTTATATTAGATGTCATGGTATAGTTGGTGTTGAAACTCTTTACTCAACTAAGTTGAGTTGATTCAAGGAAACAAATTTAGCCATCACAAAAGAAAGACATAGCGAGTAGCATAGGAAGGGAGAGAACTCCACGAGGATGAACATAGATTGTCGAGGAATCATATTAGGTTCTTTCTTTATGTGAAGTCATTTTAGTTATATGACATGCACGTAGTTTTATTCATTTTCTTAAATGGCTTTTGAGTTGAAACTGTGTATCTCTAAGTAGGAGAACTTAGACATATCTATTTATGCTTAAGTGTATGGCAATATAGACAGTGACTTTGTAAAATGTTTGTGTTGACAAGTGTTGGAATTGTTACATAAACATATGCTCATTCATAATAGGTTAGGTATGACATTGGCCGTGAAGGTTATTTATGTCTTTATATACTCTTTTTATATCATTGGATTAAGTGTGAAACAATCATATGTTTACTGTATTTAAACTATTCTAGGCATATCTTTATGTCTCCTTTGTGCGGTAAGTCTTTGTATTATACAGTACATTAATGACAAAGTAGAACTTGCATTTAATAGGATACTATGGAAAAAGTATTCTTATTATCATAGAGAACAATTTAGTTCTAATAAATATTATCTCTATGAATGAAAGTTTGCTTTTAGGGTGCATCGAGGGAGATGTTTCTCTGTACATCAAGTTTAGATGAAATACTTGATATTTTATTATTTTTTGATATAGCTTATTTTGTATAAGAAAGAGAAACTTAGACACGGAATTCAAATGAGTAGCAAACGAAATTAGACCATCAACCATTTAGAATCAAACTAAACTTAGGTGAAGTTTAGACTTGGAGTTGAACCATTTGGCATTATGGTTTATTGAGGTAATCACTTGTACTTGTATTTTAAAGTAGTCTTGTTTTGAAGTTTGAAATGACCTTTTTAGTTGAAAGAAGACTAAAGGATAATCGTTTACTTAAACACTATTCTTTCTAGAATTGAATGATTGATATTCCATTGTCATGGAAAAGGAAAGACAAACCCTAGTTTGACCTAGTAGGGTAATATTATTTAATATACCTTTATGATTACTGTATGGATCAATGATGAAGAGGGCAAGTACCCTAATTATGATGGTTTACTTGTCTAAAGGAAATATATTCCTAAACAATAACGTTTATTTTTGGTATAAAAGCCTATTTGATTGTTTATAAATCGACTTAAGTTACAAGTGTCGATAAGTCATAGATCTCAGATGTTGCAAGGATGCAAGGAGATACCCAAGTGTAGATAGTCATTCCATAAGGTCTTTGGAACAATGATGGTGTCTTGAAAATCTATCTATCGAGAAGACTAGACTTGAGTTAAATAAAACTCTATAGTTAAACCTAGTTGACCAAGTCAAACTACAGGATGTGATAGTATCCAAGTTGAGTTGGAGGGTGGGTGGACATTATGACTACATTCATTACGAATGTCTATTTATATTGAATCTTTGGCCAAAGTAATGCATACATCTCTGCATGCATTTGTCGGTTCACCGTATCTGGATTGCATAACCTATCAGAATGATCATACTTAGCTAGAGGTTATCTAGGGCTGTATGATCGATAGCATTATGTAGGATACAACACTAGTACTCAAGTGGCAAATAACCGTTGGTTACCTTATGTCTATACTCTTCGTGAAGGGTAGGGCCACTTCCAATTGGAAGATGTGTTAGGGACTGCCAGTCTATGGTTGGAGGTAAAGCAATCAGAAGATGCTCTCTCTCTCTCTCCAGTAGAAGACATGCTGAGGCTTGTGATAAAGATGTTAGAATTCCAGATGCAGCATATCCATTGGATATGTGACATGTGTTTATTAAACTATGCAAATATTTATCTATTGTAGATTATTGTAATTGAAAAGTTAAAATGTCGACATTGTAAATTATAACATGTTGTATATATTAGAAAAGAAAATTTTAAATTATTTGATGTATCTTGATTCTTTGATATTATTTCAAATTTTTAAAAAAAGTTCTATCTTTTTCACCTTTTGTGTTTTTATTTCATGGTAAATAATTGATTTTAGTCTTGTTTAAGAATTGGGTTGTTATAGATATCTTTCACTGACATGTACATGTGATGCTAGATAATTTACTATCAATGTGTTTTTCTTTTCTCTAATATGTTATGATATGTTGGAACAGTGTTTTCATTCCCTATGGCCTAGGATGAGGTCCATTTGTGCCTCATTGTAGTGTTCTCCTCATAGCCATAATTTAGAGCTTCTTGCACATTTGTGAGGATCTCTTCCCTTTGATGTTCAACTCTCACTCCTTGATTTTCATGGCCTTTTAAATTCTAAATCTACTCAAGGTGCCACCAATTCTATGGATTCCTCTTTTCCCCTTGTGGTAGTGCATGCCCTACTTGATGTACATGGCTATAACTCTTCTAGTTTTCTCACAACTTCTAATTATTTGAACTAACATTATATAGGGCATACTTATCAATGGGTGGCTAGAGGTCAAAGAGTTACATCTAAACAATTGGTTTTTCCAAATAGTATGCTAGTGTTACCACCACCTAAGTTGACTAAAAGAGAACCTAAAAGATTATTTAATTGATTAAGTTAAGAATACTCTAGCAAAAATTTATCTTTGAGATCTCATTAGTACTTCCAATTTTTGTCGAGATGTTTTACAAAAGACTTTAGAAAAGATAAATGTTAGTGTAGGTTTTTATTTCCTAGTTCGGATATTTATTTTCCTATATTCCTAAGTTTTTCCTACACCTTTAATTAATTTTTTTTAGGTTCATAAAGTGTGTTTAATTGAGTGGGTTATGAGGTGTCACTATCCTACAAGGGAGCACCCATTAGCTATCTTGGGAAGACACTTTGCTATCTTTAGACTGATAGATGGTCGCTTCCTATTTGTTGGTGTTGTCACCTCCACCCTCCCTCTTTTCTATATAAACATGTTACCTAGCTTTTATTAGGCATCATTTGCTTTTGCATCCTCATAATGCTATTTTGTTTCTGTAACATTTGCATTACTCTGATGGAGACTAACTCTGTGTTGTTACTTTGATCTTGTATCATTTGCTCTTACAGTTTAATATCTATTCATTTGCACTAGTTTTCTGGGTTATTCATCTTTTTAGATTATAACAAGATTACTATACCAATGAATGTTAATCCTATAGATTGTCAATTATATTTGAGCTCGATTCTACAAATTGTTCTTTTTGAGATTGGTTAACTTCTCAATAATTTTTTTCTTAATCTATTTAGGTTTTTGTTAAAATCAAATATTCTAGAATGTTTTCCTCACAATAGTCACCTTTTGTTGTGATCTATTACTCACAACCTACTCAAGTTCTTTAAACTTGGGTCCCTCTTTAATCAAATGTCTAATTTGAATTTCTTCTAACCTAGTTTGATCATAATCAAGACATTCCTTGGATTATTAAATGTTGCTAATTCCCTAAGTTCTCATCTTTATTATTGTCCTAGTTTTATCTAATTAACCCCTCCTAGTTTGATTAGGTCTTTCATAACCTTGGGCTCCTTTGGTTAATCCTTGATTAAAATTTATTTATCTATGTTTAAGCTTCACTAGTTTATCTTCAAAATGTGAAATTATCTAGCCAACATGTCTTGACTTGAATTTCCTTATTGAATTAACTGTGTTAAATTTCCTAGGTTGGAAGATATAATTTGACGTGTCTCTTATGGGTTTATCTTTGTTCATGGGTTTAGTCTCCTAAGCTATCTCTTCTTTTATTTCTTAGGGATGTTAATTTTGGTGGGAAAAGGTGTGTTGTACACCTTGCATAATGCTCATAATGTAAACATAATATTTAATTGTGGTGCATCTTACAGATGTGGATACGACATGGGTTAAATATTCTTGGGGCCACTTGCATGTTGTGTGTAACATTGAGATAAATATTTAATGTGGGTTGCATATTGAAAAAATATTTGATATTGGGAAAACTTATTACCAATTGGGAAACTTAGTACCAAATGGAAAAACTTAGTACCAAAAAAGTGGTTATGGGGGTCATGGTTTAGTGAGATCATGTTTTAGAGGTATGTTGGAAAAAAAATGGAGAAGACTCAGTCTGGAGATCTGAGCCTTAGTCAATTCTCTGTAGTCATTTTATAGCCTAGACGATACAATGAGAATCATAAAGAACAACAAGGAATTATGGAATGTAGTAAGAATGTATCATACATACATATCAAGCACATTCATACACTTAGACATTAGGTCCAATCCTTATATCTCAATTATATATTCATCAAAACTTATATATACAGTTAGGCAAGTCTGAGTCTCTGCTCTATATATATTTCCACTTACATTCACTCTTACTCTATCTTACATCTTACATATTGTCTATTACATATCTATATGTTACATTAGGAATGTGTCTCTTACAAAATGACACTATCTAAGTCAACCTTGTCCTGTGCATTCCCCTTGTGGTGAGCTATGGTAGGATTTGTTGTATGCCCTACTAATGTTCATCCCTTGCCAACATCATCCCCCTTTTTGCAGTATGTCTTGTCCTCAAGACATGTGGTGCTAGTTTGAGGGTAGGATGTTTTTGTTAATGACCTTGAGTTGTGGTAAAGTTGTGTCCCATTGTTTCTTTGCCAGTTGTAGTACATGGATTTGCCTCTCTATCTCAATATGAGTGATTTCTGCATCTCCTAGGGTAGCTAGTATCTGTATCTTTTGAGCCTTTTATTTTGCCTCAGCTAATACCCCAATTAGATTTTCTATTATGAGGCTAACTACCTCTCTTAGCTGCATAATTTGGCCCTTTATTTGTTCTCTTTGATCTTGGAGTTGTTGTAGCTAGGTATGCATTGCTTCTATTTATGCCCTTATAGATCCACACATGTCCTAAAGGGGATTATATGTTGCAGTTTTTTGTGTTATTTGGGCCTCTATGCCATCCATCTGATCTTTTATAGCTTTTGTAGTACTTGGCCATTGAAAGAAAAAATTGGTATAGTACATTTTCTTCCCCTATCACTTGTTGGATGCTTTTGATCTATGTTTCCAGCTATGTCTATGCAACTACACATTTCTTTGATGCCTCTGCCATTCTCTTTTTATTCATTTCATCAATAACCTATGTTTTCACCATGTCTTGATATTTCATTTCTGCTTGCAAGCTACTGACCAATTGCTTCAATTGTTGTGTTAAGGGTAATGTGGTATCCATTTGGGTATTAGGAAATTGGTTTTGAATGGCATCCATTGCCTCTTATAGATGTTCAATGCTATCTACATGTTGCAATATCGCCTCCCTTGTAGTGGCATGGAAGATATCCCCTAGCTGTAGCTTTTGCAAGGGTGATATCCCAAATAAGTTCACTTGTGATCCTATTAGGGGAAGTTGAAGTAGCTGCGGTGTGACTGTCGGTTGAATTTTCTTTTGCTGAGCCAGAAAGTCCATAATGGACTAGATAGGGGAGACAGAGGAGGATGCACTAATGTTGTCAGTTTGATGTTGACTATCATATATGTCTTGCAGAAGAGAGTTTGTTTGATCTTTCTGTATATTATGCTCTTCCTCCTATTGTGTATTCTGAGGGGAATTGGTTTTTTTTTCTTTTTTTCTTCTTCCCTCAATGTGTTGTATACCCTCTTAGTGACCTTAGTTTCTTTTTGTATTTGTAGACATCTAAAAATGTCTCAACCCTATAACCATTTTTCCACACCATCCATATCACTAGTTTCCCCTTTCATCTGATTAATTAAATAAATTCATAATTATTTAATTAATTAACCCTAAATCATTCCTAATCATTTACCCTTAGCCATCCATCATTAATTTACCCTTAGCCCTTAATTAATTTAATTAATTCAACACTATACCTTACATCTTCAATATCCCAATTAATCAAATAAAGATGTCAAATATTTATTTGGTTAATTTGTCCACTTCCCTAATCCTGATTAATTAGATAAGACATGATTATTTAATTAATCTACTCTATCCTACCACCTAAACCTAGCCTAGTTGATTAAATATTAATTATTTAATTAGCTACCCTAGCCTACATGACCCTTAGACCAAAATTAATTAAATAAATCATTATTTATTTAATTCTAACCCTTCATCAACCCATCCACTATTTTTCTCGAGACACATTACTTAAGTTAATCCCCATGATTAACTTGGTCAAACCATCATTAACACCTTCTCCCACAGCCCACAAATAAAAAAATTACCTTTTAATCCAAAGGGTCACATGACCCTTCCACCTCACCTTTCTATTTTCATGCAAAGCTCTTTTCCATAAAATAAGCTCACACATGTGAGTACCAAAAATGCACATGTGTCACATGACTCTCACCCTTACACATAAAATGGAAATTTTAAATTCCATCTCATCCCGAGGAAATTAATTTTTTATTTCCTCATAAGTCTTAATCACATTTATTGCAAATCCTTCCCCAAAAATGAATAAAATATTACAAAATATTAGCATCCATCCAATCTTGTTAATCAAATCTCAACCCTTCATCCTCTCATCTCATCGCCACCCTTGATCTCAACTTTCAATGTCAACCATTGGATCAAATCCCCCCTCAATTTACCTATAAATACAAGCCTCCACACGTCATTTTCATCATCCATTTTCAAGCAATCTTACCATGCCAAAATAGCCTCCAAATCCCTCTATCATACCAATATTATGCCAAAATTGTGTTGATCTTTGAGAGTATATCCACATTGAATCATCTTAGTTGGGTGAAGCTAAGGAGTTTGGGTGCAACTCCTTCTACCTTATCAAGGAGTGAGAAGGACTTCAAGGCATTTGGGAAGGTATAAATCATTTTTTAAAGTTCTTTTTCATGTTTTTATGCTTTGAAATCTTTTTTCATCTTGATTTGGCACGCCCGGTGGGACCCCCTAGTCCTAAACTAACTTTTATTTGAGTTATTGTGAAGGTTTCTTAATGAACAGGCCTAGTTCAGTGCTATTTGCTCTCGCAATCATGCTATTTGCTCACATATTCGTGCTATCTACCTCTGTTGTAGTCCTATCTACCTCTATTGTAGTGCTATCCACCTCTGTTGTAGCACTATATGCCTCTGTTGTAGGCCCATTTTCCTATGACATTATTAGGATCTTTCTATCAAAAAAAATTTGATCTTTGTTTTGTGTTCCTCACCATTGTCTGCTGGTTTTAGCTCTTTATTTTTTAACAGAGTCCTTAGGTCCTAAGGTGTTACTATGCTCATTTTTCCTTAGCATATTTTGAAAAGGCACCTAGGAGTGTGTTGGTGATAATTTATGTTCAAGGTTTTTAGCCAGGCACCTTCTCAAGAATCCAAGAAAATTTCTAAGTCTTAGACCTCCTCAGCATGTTTCAACATCAGCATCATATTTTCTTCGGAGAGGAGGTCATTATCATCATATTTCCATCACCTTGATTATTCTTACAAGGGTCATTTTTCATACCAACCTGACCTTCTGCCTGGCGAGTGATATTTTAATAGCGGGTGATCTTAGTTAAGATCATCCTGATGATGTTGCTGCAAGGTTCCGTATGACTCGGCTTTCCGAAGGGGGTCATCATATTTGAACATCGAGTGATCTTGGTTAAGATCACCCTGATGTTATTTTATCACTTCATGTTCGCTGGATCACCCTGATGCTGCTGACGTCATTCTTATGTCAGGGTGATATCCACTTATCTAATCAGCTTCATCATATTCCAAGGAAGGGGGTGATATTTTCAAGTATCAGTCATATTCATACATCACCCCGATCTTACAATGGAGCTACAGTGCACCCTGATATTTCTGCAGGGGGTGATATTCTGAAATATCAGGTGATCTTACGAATATCACCCCGGTGCCAATATGATGGTGACGTCATCCAGATATGAGGAGGTGCGCGGTATGCAGATGTGATGGTGACGTCACCAGGATTTTCATCGGCTAGACATATGGTATCGGCAAAGCAGGAGGATCTTCCTCCGATGCATCAGGTTTTGCCGATGAGGGTGAATATCAGGGCAATATTTCACATGAAGGCAAGGTTGGTCATCAGGTTGATATTCTTACATCAAGGTGATATCTTTTATCAGGTGATGCAGACAGATATACTTTCCCGCGGGGTGATATTACACATCGGGGTGATGTGAAATATCGGTGTGATATTTTGCATACTGAAGGTTGTATGCAAGGAAGGCCGTCAGCATGACTTTGGTCATCGACGTATTCGAAATGTATTCTTTTGATGTGTTGGGTCTTCTCGACGAAGGTTTGGATGATGGGGGTGATATCTCTCCATTGGCATGATATGTGATGTCGGGAGGACAAAGATGAGGTTTGCCGATGAAGCGGTCTGGCCGATGGAGGATGATGACGAAGTTTTATACTGCTGCCATCAGGAGCAAAATCACCAACATCATATATGTTTACGGCCCAGTTTATAAAGTGTTGAGGAGGTCACCGTGGGGTGCATGTGGGATAATTAGTTCCCACATGATTTGAAATATCAGGATGATATATCTTGGCGGGAAAGTTTCAGGAGCGCACAGTTAACTATTTTTCCCAAGGCCGCGAGTAGGTGGACATTAATGGTGGATGTTACAGGGTATGGGCGAAGACGTGGACAGATCAGGTACCCGATTGAAGTTGTACATCCCCGGGCGGTGACGCAAGGCTCGAGACCTTTCCCTGTCTCCTCTCCCACCTGCTGCATTGAATGTTTGAGTGTCATTTCCTCAGAATGAACTGTATCTGGCAAACTGTTGAGTCACCCAGTGATTAATGCTGAGTACCTGCCTTGCTGAGTATAGCAAGTTGTGTTGCTCATGGGTTGGTTGTTGAAGGCGTAAATAACGAAGAACAGGGCATGATCCTGGTTGTTCTATCCCATTTTGGAGTTTATGAGTTGCAACATGAATTTATTTTGCACATATGTTCAGTTTCAATGTTGATTTTATATGAGAAATGCTTCATTGCATGTGTTTATCTGCTTGTCTCCATTTGCTGCATGTTATTCTCCTTCTTCTGAATCGGGTTGCTAAGGGTTTCTCAGGTTCTAGGGTATGGTTTTCTGTATCACATGTTTGATCTCTAACTTTCATTTAAGGAGTGGATTAAATTGTTTTAGGTTGAGCATGGGGAAGGTCGCATGTCAGCAAGGATATCTGTAAGTAGAGGCAACTAAATACCCATCCTTGGGTGATGTTTGTAAGGCAAGCATCAAGCTCAACCCCTTGAAACTTGAATGACAAGTTGCAAACCATCTGTTGTATATGTCTAGTTGACTCCTTGCCCAATGGATAGGCACCAGTTTGCTCCTGGGTCAGTAGTTATGAGCCAAAACCCCTTATCTTGCATCCAGGACATTATGTCCACCCATTTCATCACTTCAACCTGTTAGTTGTAGGAGTAGGATTACGAACCCCCTGCATGCTCTCATACCCACCAGACAAATATGTCCAAGAATGTTGCCAACCTTGTGATCTACCATGCAGATCTTGGTCCAGACATGAGAGTATTCTACCTATTGCTGTCAAGCTAAATCTATCAGTCATTGAGCAAGTCAAGGTCACATCTTTAGTTATAGGGACACCCCCCTTGGTGCGGTAGAACCAGAAGTGAAGGGGAGGAGCTCACGCAACCACCTGTATTAGTTGGCTGAATCTGCACGTGCATAGGAACTGGCAAACCCTGATGTTGATTCAAAAGAAAAACCAACAGAGTGATTTCATCTTGCATATCTAACATAAAACTCCCTATTTTTGGCTAACAAATCTATTGACAAGCATCTTGGACTAACTTTACAAGTTTCTAACAACTTGTTTTATTATTTTGGGTAAAATAGTTCTTTGTTTTGTGCAGGTTTGCTCTTTTTTGTGGTTTACCACTATCCAAGCCTAGAATCACGCCATCATCCTCTGCCACAAGCTGTCAGGTATAAAATTTCTCTATTCTATCATTTAGTACCATTTGTCTCTATTTTAGCACTATATGCTTCTGCATTAGCGCTATTGGTCTCTGTATTAGTGCTATTTGCTTATCTGTCAACTCTATATGCCTTTGTTTTAGCACTATTTTCTGACAAGATTTTGTACAGTTTGTGCAGGGTCTAATCTATTTTTGCAGGTATTATAAACATTTGTCCAAGACTATTTATCAGACTATTGACATTTTAGTGCAGGTTTCGCTTGTCCAAGACTTTGTTTGCATTTACTAAAGTAGTTGCACTAAAGTAGTTAGTGGGAATTAATCTTGCTTGTCGTGTTGGGTTTGTTAGTAGATGTATGCTCTCCCCTCACACCTTAGGGTGATCTTGGGGATAAAAAGTCTACTCTCAAATATTTTATTGCTTTTAAGTGTTATCCCAAAGGGGTTATCCTTTTGCATTGCTCTCCCCTCATGCCTAGTGCGATCTTAGGTGATCAAAAGCAAGGGATAGTTTCTTCTTAGGAGGCATGCTTGGGGATTTCACCACCCCAAGGGACGACCTCAACCACGTGTACTGGTGGGGTATATCAAAGGGGGGAGAAGGAAACTTGTACCCCAATCTAGTTACACTGTCATTGGGACAACCTTGGGGCCCCAAGTGGTTTTGGACACAAGGTGAAGTGGCTTGCCACATCCTTTCAACGGACTAGTGTTCACGGTCTTGTACCTCACGTACCTTGTGTATGAAGAGGACTCCCTAGAAGCTTGTAATATCCTAGTTTAAGACCTTTCGACCGTCATACCTTGTGGTGCACCACTGCAGTAGGAGGGGAATATTGCTCACCGTACCATTGTACTTGAGATAGGGGCTACGTTCGGCAAGATGAAAGTCTCTAAGGTAAGGGGGTAAGGTGATCCAAGAACTTATTTTCCCTATCTATCCAAGCTATGGCATGAAGGTATTAATGGGGGTGGGAACCTTGGTTCGCTATTGAGTTAAGGTGGACCCACGACCATTTTTTTAGATCTACAAGGTATGACACTCCCACTTGACTAAATTATAGGATGTTCATGTGAATGGTGTGTCTTCTTTGTTGAAGCCCGCACAAGCCAATTATCCATAGTCCACCTTGACTCAAAGCCATTGTGTTCTCTTGTTTGATTCTATGCTTGCCAAGAACCTTTGACATCACTCAAATCCAACATTTGAATCAAAAATCCAAAAATCCAAGCTTTCCATCTAACCAATCAAGTTTCAACCTCTAGACTGTCAATCAATGCTATATGTTCACTATTTAGCACCATATGCCCAACTGTTAGCGCCATATGTTCACCAATTAGCATTATCTATGATCTATTAGTGCTATTTGTCCTTCTATTAGCGCTATCAAGGTCTAAATTAGTGCCACTTTTGTACCGTGTCCAAAAAGCACCAACTAATTTTTACCTGAGTCATTGAGCTTAATTTGACCTTGGCACTTGGAAAACTTGTCAAAATCACCCCCTTTTGAATCCAACCTTTTTCCACATTTCCATCTTCAATCAAGTCAATCCTTTGTCCAATTCCATTTACATCATCCCATTTGACCTTAGAGAGAATCACTTTGATATTGGACTATTGACCTTAGTCCATCCACCTCAATTCCACACCAATTATTGTCTCCAATCTTTCACTTCATTTCCATCCCAATCCAAAAGATTTTTCACCTCATCCAAACCCTAATCCAAGTTCATCATCCTCCATTATCTATTTGACCTTAGAGAAATACCTTGATTTTCATTTTGGACCTTAGAGAAAATGAACAAATACCCTCCCCTTGGCCGAGCATTCAATGTGCTCATGTATAAGGGAAGATAGTGTCAAATATGTCTTAGACAAGATTAGGGAGATCATCTCCCTACCAATTCCCACTGAATAAATATCTCAAGAATAAGAACTAATCTTAAGGCTCATACAATGAGAAAATAAAGATAGGAGGCAAGTAGAGAAGCTTCATAACCAAGATCAGAGACTCATCCAACAATTCATTCAATAAGATAAAAAGGAGGTTAGATAGGTTCCGTCTCCATATAATGAATGAACAAAATTATCTTAGAGAAAGTGACCCTCTAGGTCATTGTAACATCATAAATTACATACCCTTGTAATTTCACACTATATTTTAGCCCCGCTTTAGTGTTCATTCCCTTAGTTTGCTTGTAGGCTCATTTTAGCCCTTGCATTAGCTTTTCTCCTTCCATGGTGCTTAGGATGTATTTCTTGTGTTATGTTTTTACCAAAATTTTCTATTAGACCCTAAATTTTCTCGCTGACCTGGAAACATGTGTTGAATTTTGTGTGATTTTGTAGGATACTAGTGCTACGTGTGAACATTCGTGTAATGTGCTAGCATCCCGAAAGTCCCAAAAATTTAAAATGTTGATTTCCCGTTCAGCCGTCTACTATAATGCCCAGTCATCATAAAAATGCCTACAACATTTGAATCTAAACCTTCCTCTTCCCTCCTCTCATTTTTGAAGGTATCTTTCATTTTTTTTGGCACCTCTCTTAGCTCTCTTGCTTCTCTTGGTTCTCTTGCAACTTCTTGCATTCTACAACTTCAAGAGCAATTTCTTTCAACTGTCTTTCTCTTTTTGGCTTCTTCAAGCCCTCACAGGTGTTATTGCTCTTATTTTTTATTACTTCAGGTATTTATTTTTGTTGTGCCCTTGAGCACCTTGGGGTTCTCACATCCCTTATATTTCCTTCATTTTATTTGTCACTACTTGCACAATCACAACTCTTACCATTCCCACACACATTTGGGATAGGAGCATTTACACATATTTTTATTTATCTATCTATTTGGCTATTGTGGAGGTTGAAAGACCAAAGCAGGGGTTTGACTGAGGCAAACCCCCAAACAACCCCAACATTTTCTTTGTCCTCAGCTATAGGTACTTGGAAGAAGATTCAACTGCACAGAGGCTTGTTGGTTTCTTCCTTCCTTTCATTATTTCATTTGTTTTATTTAGTTTATCATTATCATTTTGACTTTTGTTATCATCTCGTATCTTGTTGTTGCTTGTCCTTGTTCTAGTTTTGTAGACTAGGTGAGTTGTTGGGGTGGATTCTTGCATTTTTGGAAATTGTTTCTATTTCTGGGCCATACAAATGACAACGCTTAGCACAAACATCCATTCAACGCACTGGTACCCTGGACAATGAGCTTCTCCTTTCAGTGCCAAGTTCCTCTCTTTGTCCTCTTTTCAACCTTGTACTTTATTTTCATAAATTAGTTTCCAGTTTCTATAAATTTATATTTTTTATTAACACTTATGTAATGTAATATAAGAAGTGAAAGTAAATTTTTCTTCATTACAGTCATACAATCACCACAACCACCACACCTATTCAATGTTAACAACATCCCAACTTCCACAATAATAATCGACAATATTATCCAACTGTGATCCACAATATTTTGCTTCCCCATGAACAAAATAACCCCTCGATTCCACCTCCACTCAATTGGCTCTTTCCATGAGAGTGGGAATGATTGGGCGAGCATAAATTATAAGGACACAATTCATGTGCCATATCAAATTTTGACTCACCTGCATTGAGTCTTGGTAGATTCTAAGAAACACAATCTCATGTTTAGATTTGTGTCATACTAGGTGAAACCAGATGCTAGACAATGAGATATGTTTCCACATTTTGATTCTACATGCAAAAGGTTGGCATGTGTGCATCTCAAGATCTATCCCTACTTCCTTTACCAATTAGAGTGTCATTTATTTAAACTTCACAGTCATTCCTATGCATCCTTCTACACATTTTGACTATGTTATTAGTACAGTCTTTCTAAGTATATTGGTTTTGGTTTCTTAAATCAATAAATGTATCATTTCTACCAGAGATTCCTACTTGATCTTGAGCAATTGATTTAGAAGAATCACCAAGATTTCTAGCTTTCCATCTATTTTGTTGACTATTTGTATGAGCTAATCATGTCTTGACTAATCTTCGTAGTTCCTTCTTCTTTTCATTAGGTAAATCCTTTGAATTACAAAGTGGTTGTCTAAAATAGAGTCACCACTCTCCACTAGGAAGAGACAAATTTACATTTTTTTTAAACCAACATTTTAGCAACGAGATTAGCTTTGCCAAATTGCAGAGGTGTGAAAGATATGACTAAAACTAAACTTTGTATGGAAATGGCCCCATTCTATTGGCATAAGTTGATGGGATGCCAACACCACACATAATAAAATATAGCTGGCAACAACTGCAAACTTTAGTGATTGTGTTTCTAGAGCTTCCAAAATAACTTCTACGTTAATATATCCCTACAAGGAATCCATTCTACTAAGTCTTGAAACTGTAGCTTGGTGCAGGAGCACCCGCACATGATCAGGATATAGGTCCGCATGATGACATACATGATCAGGATATCGGATAGTTATCCACATGATGACAGGGTAGTAGGCTATTTTTAGTATGTTTGACTTATCATGTAATAAGGTCCACTGTGACCGATGCTATGTAATAGTTCAGCATAGGAGTAAGTGTAGGCAGTTAGAGATCGGGATAAGAGAGTCTGAGCTGTCCTCTCTCCCAGCCGCTTGGAAGCTCCCAGCCGCTGGGAAGTGATGTTAGTAGTACTCGAAGGATTTGTTATATATACCTTCGATCTGTAGGGTTTAGACATATAGTTTTGATATTGATGTACTGGTGTTGAGTAGATATTCAGGAGAGCAGTTCAGACATTGTGAAGCTGTATTCAGGACATTGAATTTCAATTGAATAAGATCTCGTCTTTTGCATTATCTGTTTGCATCTGGGTTGATTTCCTTTCCGTTTTGTAAGCTAATGACCACTTTCAACCCTTCCACCGGTTGATCCTGCAAATCGGTGGAATGGTCCTGTATCATAGCTTAGATTGCATTTGTGTTTTCTGTTTATGCATTGCATTGTTCAGGAGATCTGTTAGAAGCATGCTGTAAATCAGCCTAGCATCCTCATGTGCTAGGTCTAGAAGATAAACTGTTAGATTTTGGTTTGGAGGTGATCCGGCCCGGTCGTCACATGATCTTTTGTGAAATTATGCGGTTGTGAGTGTTTCATGCAGTGGAAGGATACACAGGAGTCTGCATGTGCGTTTCCAGTCGGAACGAGCCGCAACATCATCTGCGAATCCTTCGCCATCAGGATCGGGTCATGAAGTTGGTGAAATTTGCATGTTGCAGGTGCATCATGATGTTTTGAGTTGGATATATACTCAGTGTATATATCGCAGTCAGGATCATCTCTCGGGGAAGGTCATCATCCGCATATCGCTAACGGATGCGAGTGTGAAAGTTGAGTTTTTTTGGCTAAGTGTTGAAGAGTTCATCAGGATGATGTGTGACGTCATCGTCATCAGGATATGACGTCATCGTCATCAGGATATTCAGAAATCCCTCTATGCGAGTTTATCCTGTTGTTGCTAAGGGTTTAGACATCGGCGTAGGCAGGAAGTTGTATTAGCATCATCAGGAGGTTTCGAAGAACCGGATGAACAATATCATGATGCTGTTGCTTGTATCATCGGGCAGTGAAGCATCGAAGGCAAGTTGTTGAAGTGCAACGTCATCAGGATATTTGGAGAACCGGATATTAGGATATCCTGCTGACGAAGGTGATATTGAATATCATGATGATGCCGCTTGTATTTGGCACCCGATGAACAGTGCAACCGGAGGATGTTTGCGCCCGTTGATTATCATGATGATGATGATAGGCGACAAACGGAGGAGGTAAATAGTAATCGACAGGAGGATATTTGCGATCATCCGAAATATGATGATGCTGTTGAAATGTGATGATGCTGTTGGTGTCTCTAGGAAATATGATGATGATGTTCAGCCGATAGAGAATTTTATCATGCTGTTTGTATTGTTGGCTACTCCTTCCTGTTAGGTTGCCTCTGTTGCGTTCCACTCTGCATCATAGTGGTATCAGAGCAAAGGTTAGGATCTTTTGGAAAAGATAAGCAGGATGTCAGACGAAGAAGGAACATCTGAGTTTCCAACAAAGATGACCAACGCTGAGTTGGCAGTTCTGGTGAAGAAACAGATTGCGGAAAGCAGGGCCGTGAAGGCTCAGAATCAGGAGTTGAAAGATGAATTAGCAAAGTTGAGGAGCAGAGTAGGTTCTGGTAGAGAAGATGATAGGGAAGAAGAGGATATCCCTAATTGGAGCGAGGAGGTCGTTCCTGCAGACCAGAGACCGCTGTTGAACGCCCTCAAGGCCATGGAGAGGAGAACCATGGATGTGAAGCTGGACTTGCCAGTGTTTACAGGTAAGATGGACCCTGATTCAGTAATGGAATGGATAGACTGTCTGAACAATTTCTTTGTGACAGAGGAGATACCAGAACAGCAGAGAGTGAAGATAGCACAGTCAAAGATGAAAGAAGCTGCCTTGACATGGTGGAACTTTGTTCAGGATGATAGAGTGCAGGAGGGAAAACGTAGAGTTGCCACATGGAAGAAGATGATGGAGTTGGTAAAGGAGGCTTATATCCCTTTGGATTACAGTATCCAGTTACACAAGAGGAAGCAGAACCTGAAGCAGAAGGAGCTAGATGTCAGCTCATATACAGAAGAGTTCATGAAACTCTGTATGAAGACCAAGGTGAAAGAAAGTGAAGAAGAAAAGGTAGCCAGATACCTTAATGGACTGAGGTTTAATATTCAGGAAGATCTGAGTCTGCATAACCCAGATACAGTGCAGAAAAGTTTT
Source organism: Cunninghamia lanceolata (assembly GCA_027924645.1). Classification (NCBI taxonomy): domain Eukaryota; kingdom Viridiplantae; phylum Streptophyta; class Pinopsida; order Cupressales; family Cupressaceae; genus Cunninghamia; species Cunninghamia lanceolata. The sequence continues at coordinate 11,207,553 of BSBN01000895.1, read as the reverse complement.
CAGTTGGCACTGAAGGTGGAAGAAAAGCTGAAGAGAAAGCAAGATCAGAACAACAGAGGAAGAGGAAGACAACAAAGAGGTGGAAGAAGTCCTTTCAGAGGCAGAGGACAAGGACAGGGATATCAAGGAGAGTCTAGTCAAGACAATAGCAAGGGCAACAATAGCCAGAGTCAGAGAGAGAATTTCAGTCAGCAAGGAAACTTCAGAGGTAGAAGACCTTACAGAGGAAGATCCCAGGGCAGAGGATCCATCAGGTGTTACAACTGTAACAAAGAAGGCCATATAGCCAGCAGATGTCCAGACAAGGCCACAAGCTCAGCAGGTGAAAGGAGGACAAATCTGGTCAATGAACCTGATAATCAGAGTAGGACAAGTTCTAATGATTTTCAGAGTGTGAATGGTCCTGAGAATTATGGATATCCAGAAAGTGGAGAGTCCCTGATGATGAGAAGAACAGTAACTACCATGAAGGTACCTGATAAAGAAGCCCCTCAGAGGAATTCCCTTTTCAGAACCACTTGCAAAGCAGGAGGTAAGGCTTGTAAAGTTTTGATTGATTCTGGTTCTACTGAGAACTTTGTGTCTGAAGAAATGGTGGTGAAGCTGAAGCTTAGGAGATTGCCTCATCCATCTCCATATAAAGTCTCATGGCTTACTCAAGGTCAGCAGACAACTGTAGAAGAGCAGGCTTGGGTAGAATTCCAGATTGGTGGATATAAAGATAAGTTGTTGTTTGATATCACCAAGATGGATGCTTGCAACCTTTTGTTTGGTAGACCATGGCAATATGATCTGAAGGCACAGCATGATGGTGTTAAAAACACCTACAAAATCACTAAAGATGGTAAAGATGTAACACTACTCCCATTGAAGGAGAAAGAGGAGAAGTCTAAAGGCAAAGAAGTGAAGGTCATGCTGATGGAAGGCAAACAGTTTATGAAAGAAGTAGCAGCAGAAGGTGCAGTTGCATATGCCCTAATCCCCTGTATGAGTGTGAATAAGAAACAACAGCAAGAAGTCAAGAAGGAGAAGAAGCCAAGGTTGATAGACCCAGCTGTCCAAGAGTTATTGGATAAGTACAAAGGTGTTATCTCAGAGGGAATGCCAAGATCCCTACCACCTATCAGAGATATCAGTCATTGCATAGACTTGATTCCAGGGTCTACACTTCCAAATAAAGCAGCTTATAAGCTTACCCCAGAACAGAATGCAGAAGTAGCCAGGCAGATTGAAGAATTGATGAATTCAGGTCTGATTGGGAAGAGTCTGAGTCCATGTGCAGTACCAGCTGTACTAGCACCTAAGAAGGAAGGCACTTGGAGACTTTGCACCGATTCCAGAGCCATCAACAAGATCACAATCAGGTATAGGTTTCCAATCCCCAGAATTGAGGATTTACTTGATTGTTTGGGAAATGCCAAGTATTTTACTAAAATAGACTTGAAGAGTGGATACCATCAGATAAGGATTAGACCAGGTGATGAGTGGAAGACAGCATTCAAAACAAATGAAGGTTTGTATGAATGGAAGGTTATGCCTTTTGGTTTGTCTAATGCCCCTAGTACTTTCATGAGGCTGATGAATGAGGTTCTGAAGGAATTTATTGGTAAGTTTGTCATAGTCTATTTAGATGACATTCTGATTTTCAGTAACACCAGAGAAGAGCATCTCAGGCATATAGATCTGGTTCTCAAGAGATTACATGAAGAGAAGCTGATGATAAACTTGGACAAGTGTTTGTTCATGAAACAGGAGATCACATATTTAGGTTTTGTCATCTCACAAGGCAAGCTGCAGATGGATAAGGAGAAGGTGAGTGCCATTTTGAATTGGCCAACTCCACAGACCATGAATGAAGTCAGAAGTTTCCATGGGTTAGCAACCTTCTACAGAAAGTTCATCAGAGGGTTCAGTCATATTTGTGCACCCATGTTGGATACCATCAAAGGAGGACAAAAGTGCAGGTTTGTTTGGACTCAAGGAGCAAATGATTCCTTTGAGGCATTGAAGAGGAAGGTGGCACAGCAGCCAGTCCTTGCACTTCCAGATTTCAATAAGATCTTTCAGGTAGAGTGTGATGCCAGTCACATGGCCATTGGAGCAGTACTCAGTCAAGAGGGTAGACCAATTGCATTTTTCAGTGAAAAGCTCAATGATGCTAAGAAAAGGTATTCATCATATGATCTGGAAATGTATGCTTTAGTTCAGTCCCTAAAGAAATGGAGGCATTACCTGATGCCAAAGGAGTTCATAGTCTTCACAGATAATCAAGCTTTGAGTTTCATCAACAGTCAGGAGAAGCTGAACCACAGACATATGAAGTGGGTAGAAACACTACAGGCTTTCACTTTTACCTTGAAGCATAAGAAAGGGGTTAAGAACAAAGTTGCAGATGCTTTAAGCAGGAGAGTTCTCACAGTAAATCAGATTCAGTTAGAGAGTGTTGGCATTGACTCACTCAAGACCATGTATGAGTCTGATGAAGATTTTGGAGAAATATATCAGGTCTGTACTTCTTTTGGGGAGAAATACCATGCTGAGTTCTCTGAATACCTGATCCAAGATGGATTGCTGTTCAAGGGTGGACAGTTGTGTATTCCCAGATGTTCTATGAGGTTGAATATAGTCAAGGAGAAACATTGTGGAGCGATGGCAGGTCATTTTGGTCTAGACAAGACTCTTGATCTGGTCAGGAGGCATTATTTCTGGCCTAAGTTGCAGACAGATGTCCGGAAATTTGTAGAAACCTGTGTAATTTGTCAGAAGGCTAAAGGCAGGTCAACTAATGCAGGGTTATATCAGCCCTTACCCATTCCTTCCAGACCATGGGAAAGTATCAGTATGGATTTTGTTTTAGGTTTACCAAGGACCAGGAGAGGATTTGACAGTGTCTTTGTTGTAGTGGACAGGTTCAGTAAGATGGCACATTTCTTGCCATGCAAAACCACTGCAGATGCCTCATATGTTGCAAATTTATTCTTCAGGGAAATTGTCAGAATTCATGGGTTGCCTTTGAGCATAGTTTCAGACAGAGATGTGAAGTTTGTGGGTCATTTCTGGCGAACCCTATGGAGGAAGCTGGGAACCAATTTATCTTTTTCCTCTGCATATCATCCTCAAACGGATGGACAAACTGAGGTTGTGAACCGTTCCTTAGGGAATCTACTTAGATGCTTGACAAAACAGCATGGAGAGAAGTGGGACAATATTCTATCTCAAGCTGAGTTTTCATATAATGATACTGTCAACAGGAGCACAGGAAAATCGCCTTTTCAGGTAGTATATGGAATGCATCCCAGAGGTATTTTAGAGTTGCGAGAACTACCTACAGCAGATCCTGTTAGTGCAGATGGAGAAGCTTTTGCTGAAGCAATCAAAGAAGTTCATGATCAGGTTAAGACCCAACTCCAGCAAACCACCTTAAAGTATAAGGAGTATGCTGACAAGAAGAAGAAGGATGTTCAATTTGCTGTTGGAGATTTGGTTTGGGTTCACTTGAAGAAAGACAGGCTCCCTAAGGGGAAGTATACTAAGCTCATGCAAAAGAAAGTTGGACCATGTCAGATTTTGCAAAAGCATGGACAGAATGCTTATAAGATCCAACTACCACCTGATCTTGGTTTATCTCCTATCTTCAATGTATGTGACTTAACTCCATACAAGGCTAATCCAGATGCAGATCAGGATATCCTACAGGATACAGTTGCTGAAGACATTCCTCCACATGATCCTCCACAGATACAGCAGATTTTGGACACTAGAGTGGTCAAACAGACCAGGAACAAGAAGTACTTGGAGTACCTTGTCTCTTGGAAGGGACAGCCGACTTCTGAAGCAGTATGGATGACTACCGAACAGATATAGAAACATGGTGCCGACCTTGATACTCTCATCTCAAGTGGACTTGAGATTTCTTCTTTTGGGGAGTATGGTGCAGGAGCACCCGCACATGATCAGGATATAGGTCCGCATGATGACATACATGATCAGGATATCGGATAGTTATCCGCATGATGACAGGGTAGTAGGCTATTTTTAGTATGTTTGACTTATCATGTAATAAGGTCCACTGTGACCGATGCTATGTAATAGTTCAGCATAGGAGTAAGTGTAGGCAGTTAGAGATCGGGATAAGAGAGTCTGAGCTGTCCTCTCTCCCAGCCGCTTGGAAGCTCCCAGCCGCTGGGAAGTGATGTTAGTAGTACTCGAAGGATTTGTTATATATACCTTCGATCTGTAGGGTTTAGACATATAGTTTTGATATTGATGTACTGGTGTTGAGTAGATATTCAGGAGAGCAGTTCAGACATTGTGAAGCTGTATTCAGGACATTGAATTTCAATTGAATAAGATCTCATCTTTTGCATTATCTGTTTGCATCTGGGTTGATTTCCTTTCCGTTTTGCAAGCTAATGACCACTTTCAACCCTTCCACCGGTTGATCCTGCAAATCGGTGGAATGGTCCTGTATCATAGCTTAGATTGCATTTGTGTTTTCTGTTTATGCATTGCATTGTTCAGGAGATCTGTTAGAAGCATGCTGTAAATCAGCGTAGCATCCTCATGTGCTAGGTCTAGAAGATAAACTGTTAGATTTTGGTTTGGAGGTGATCCGGCCCGGTCGTCACATGATCTTTTGTGAAATTATGCGGTTGTGAGTGTTTCATGCAGTGGAAGGATACACAGGAGTCTGCATGTGCGTTTCCAGTCGGAACAAGCCGCAACATCATCTGCGAATCCTTCGCCATCAGGATCAGGTCATGAAGTTGGTGAAATTTGCATGTTGCAGGTGCATCATGATGTTTTGAGTTGGATATATACTTAGTGTATATATCGCAGTCAGGATCATCTCTCGGGGAAGGTCATCATCCGCATATCGCTAACGGATGCGGGTGTGAAAGTTGAGTTTTTTTGGCTAAGTGTTGAAGAGTTCATCAGGATGATGTGTGACGTCATCGTCATCAGGATATGACGTCATCGTCATCAGGATATTCAGAAATCCCTCTATGCGAGTTTATCCTGTTGTCGCTAAGGGTTTAGACATCGGCGTAGGCAGGAAGTTGTATTAGCATCATCAGGAGGTTTCGAAGAACCGGATGAACAATATCATGATGCTGTTGCTTGTATCGTCGGGCAGTGAAGCATCGAAGGCAAGTTGTTGAAGTGCAACGTCATCAGGATATTTGGAGAACCGGATATTAGGATATCCTGCTGACGAAGGTGATATTGAATATCATGATGATGCCGCTTGTATTTGGCACCCGATGAACAGTGCAACCGGAGGATGTTTGCGCCCGTTGATTATCATGATGATGATGATAGGCGACAAACGGAGGAGGTAAATAGTAATCGACAGGAGGATATTTGCGATCATCCGAAATATGATGATGCTGTTGAAATGTGATGATGCTGTTGGTGTCTCTAGGAAATATGATGATGATGTTCAGCCGATAGAGAATTTTATCATGTTGTTTGTATTGTTGGCTACTCCTTCCTGTTAGGTTGCCTCTGTTGCGTTCCACTCTGCATCATAGCTCCTTAATCCTAGAGCATATTCTTACCTTCAAGGCCAAGGGTTGTCATTAAGAGGGTGAGGTAGGGTCTCATCAATGAATTGAGAGCGATTAGAGGCCAAATGATGAGAGTGGATAATCTCTCCTTAACTTTGAGCTCATCTAGACTCAGAAGGGTATTCCTAGAGGTAATCCTCAATAGGATTTAATCACAACAAATGATGAACGAGATTATACTCTGCATTAGTATCCAATGTATGTTAGAACCCAAAGTTTGTCGCTAAGCCATAAACTAACCTACTACATATAAAACTTCTTACAAATATAATGAAGGTATCATTACATAGATGCAACATGCATATATACATAACATGATTCACTTAGATGAATAAATTCCTGAGGTTGCTAAAGATGTTTCCCTAGTGTTATGTAGAAAAAGAGGGATGTTGATGAGGTGGATAGTTTAATTGGATCCTCCTTTCACTACATACATTCAAGGACATTAAACCAAGTTGAATCACAACTTTTGCAAGAGGACTCAACTATAGGTTTGGTGTCACTTGTAATGATAGGAAAATTTAGAAATTGATGATTAATGTGTTAATTTAAACCCAATTATGCTCAAAAACCCTAATTATGCAGAATTGTAAACAAACAGATGAATTCTGACAAATGCTCACACACAGAGATACTAAATGAAGATCAAATGCATACCGGATTTTGAAGTTTGGGATCCTAAACAATCTGGGACAAAGGTACTCGCACCCAAGCCCAAGGTAGGATTTTTGTCGTGGGCTTTCAAACCATTTCTGCTGCTGATTATCCCTACTCCAGAGATTTCAAGTTCTGCAAACCCGAAGGGCAAAGGGACTAGCGCCCAAGCCTTGATAGTGCTCTTTTTTGCTTCTTTCTGTCAGATCTAGGATCCTTATGCTCTGCAACACTCCTATACAACTCCACTTGCAATCTGACACCTATCACCTACAATCACAAGAAGATGGGTTGGGGGTTGTGGTGTTTAGGAGCTTGCCTCAGTCAAGCCCTAGAATGGCATTCAAGCCTTCCAACACTGTTGTTAGATAGAGAGTGCATATCCTTGTAGGAGAGAGGAAAAAAAAATGATAAATGATTGATTGAAGCATAAATAGGTATCATCTCAGAGGTGTAGCTCGCATGTAGATGAAGATCTTTCACAACATGAGAAGATGAAGTCAAATCTGCAATAACAAACACAATAATAACACAAGTCTACTCTGCCACAATGAATGCTTCGAATGCTCTAAAATCATAAGTTTGCCAAAGTCTCATAATCATCTTCTAGTTTACAAATGAAACCCTAAACATGCTTATATATGCATTCCCACTTTTTCGTAATTCAAACTTAAGATGTTGGCAACAGACATCTTTTAACGGTCTCCAATTGACATTCAAATTTGGGACCCCGCCAAAATAGGGTAGGGCAAGGGAGTGAGCACCCAAGCCCTGGGACCTATTTTGGGTTAGGGTTTAAGCTCCATAATGTCCCTTAAGTCCATTTTGACATGGGTTTCAGGGCATTTTATCTTAGGATTCCATTCTAACATGCATGATGAAAAACAAGGGACCTGAGAGCTAAACTTAGGAGGTAAAAGTCCTAGGGGGACATTTTACGACGTAACATTTAGCCCCCACTTTAATGTATGTATGATCCTATGACCCATACATGCATTAAAGTATAGTCAAAACACAACAAACAAAGCAAATACACCAAGCACTTAAAGCTAATGCATACACAAAGATTGAGGAACTATTCCTAGCCCCCAGTCTTAGGTAGACATTAGAGAAAACACATCACAGACATGCCAAACACAATGAAGACAGTAAAAGGCATGAAAAACACAGAGAAAATAGTAACAGTATGCAAGACATGGAGAAGACAGTATTGAAGACATGCAAAACACAATGAATACATTGATATTTCTTTTTCATGTTCATATATATACGGATGTAGGTACATGGAAAGTAAAAATGTGCAACACACAACCCCAAAATGTAGGAGGGAGATTTTGCCACACCCTTGAGACTACATATGGGGGAGAAGACACACCAAACAAATCCCAAAGTGTAGGAGGAGTATTTTGCCACACCCTTGAGACTACACTTGAGAGAAAGCACGCCATACAAAACACAAAGCACAGGAGGGGCATTTCACCACACCCTTGAGACTATGCTTGGGAGAAAACACACCATACAAAACCTGAGTGTAGGAGGGGCATTTTGCCACACCCTTGAGACTAAACACAGGGAAAAAAACATGGAAGACACAGAAAATATGAGTAGTGTATAGTATGCCAAAGACATACTATACGTCTAAAACATGACAAACAAGGCAATGGAAGGATCTTATTGCTAAGTTCCCACCACCTCAAACATGCTACATGCACACCTGATGGTGTGGATTATGCCACAACAACCGCCAAAGAAATGCTTAAGGGAGGATAGTCTCAAATCCAGCCCCACCTACTCGGAGGACTTTTGAAATAAAAAGGATGTGCACTAGCTTAAGAGATACACCATCCTTGCCTTCGTAGAGGGCTTTTGAATAAAAGGATATGCACGATATCCTACCTCCGCAGACGGTTTTTGATTGCAATATAGAATAAAGATGTGCACTTGCATTGGAGATACAACATCCCACCTCTGCAGAGGGATTACAAACACACTTCGTTAGTACCAAAATCAACAGACAACTTACCTTATATGCCCCCACCTTAAGGTGGTTGATATCATGTATTGATATCAAGCACGTTAAGGTAGAGAGAAAACACACAAGGAAACAAGAGCTCCCGCAAAGCCCATGCCCCCAAGGTGACATGTGTTCATGGTCGTTGAATGTTCCCACAAACACAACAAAACATGAAAGCTATAAAACAAAGAAGCCAAGGATACACAAACGAGTTAGAGTCCATGTATAGCTGTGGGGCTTATACTACAGGCATCTCAGAATTGAGTGTAACATCCAGTCGAGACACCAAAACAATCAAAGTGCACAGAGCAGATGTATTATTCTGATTTGTTAGAAAGATAAGACAACATCAAAATATCACATGGAGTGATTCTACTAGCCAAGTGTCAGATATATAAAACAACCCCATCTTTATATATGGACTAGGTCCATTTTGCTTTGCTTGCTGAAGGGAGATGCAGTCCATATTAGTTAGTTGTTTGTTTTTCGTCATCCGTCGACTAGGTAGAATCACTAGAAGAAGATAAACAATAAAATGAGAGAGGAGAACAAGTGCCATAGGAACTGTATACACCTAAAAATGACACAACTCTATCTAAATAAATATTCTTAATATTTATTCCACTTAATTCCTCTATCAATAAATAAATAAATCAATTTATTTATTTGGTTCATATTCCTCCCATTAATTGAATATATTACCTTTATTTAATTAATTTCATCGAGGTCAACTTTATTCTTCCAAACAATTAAATAATTTTAATTATTTGATTAAAGAACTTATTCCTCCAAATTTAAATAAATCAATCAAATTTATTTAAATTATCTCGATCTCTAAAAATAAAATATAATCAAATATTTTATTTATTCTTCCAAAGCATGCACAAACAATTAAATAAATTTATTTATTTAATTTGCTTTCTTATATTCAAATTCCTCAAAAATCTTCCAAATCTTCTAAAGATAAATCTTCTTCTTCAGGCACACAAAATTAAATAATTTATTATTTAATTTCTCTCAAATCATGCAAAAAGCAAATCACAAGTTGAGTTAATTGATTTATTCTATCTTGTTTTTAGCAACAACTCTTAAATTAGAAAAAAGCTTTCTAATTTATAAAATCAAATCTTATCTTTATAAAAGAAAGCAATTAACTCAAACAAAATAGCTTTTTGTGTGACACATGTCGTGTGCACGTTCGTCACGAGTTCTAGATTTATCTCCTCCGTTGATCTTCTTGTTCTTTCTATGCCGTTGATCCTCTCTCTCGTGAGTCTATAAATTGAACCCATTTCCTTCATTTCTATCATCCAAGCTTTTAGTACCCTTACTCTGTAGGAATCACAACGCGCCTTTGGCACCAAATTCCTCCATTGCTTGCGATCAACTTGTTATCTTGTTACCATTACCATTGTTGTGAAGCTCATCTTCATTACAAGAATTATCATAGCCGTTCTCCATTGACATCTTGAAGAAAAAGCAAGGAAGTACACTTTCTAAGGGCTTCATTCATTATGCAAGATCGATTGAGATAGGCAACCAATGGAAGCTATGAAGTATTGAGGTTTGCAAGGTTTTGTCTTTGTTGTATGAATCTTGATTATTTCCTTTTCCATTGAGTTTATTGGATTACTTTGATACTATTGATAATCATTCCAAATTTTCTAATAACATTTCTGGTGCCCACCGTGGGGCCTTGCCCCAATCTAACCTCAAAACTAAGTTTTTGTGCGTTAGGTTCTGTACACAGGAGGATTATGTGCATCTGATCATTTCTAACATGTATCTGATCTCTGTTTCCACGTATTTGAAAGATCAGCGCATCCATACTCTGTTTCAGCGCATTTGACCTCTAATACGACACATTTACCGAAACTATGCATATACTCTCTGATTATGAGCTTTTGACCTTTGTCTCAGCGCATTTGTAATTCTGTGCATCTGATTTCTGTCTCTGCACATATGATCTCTGTAGCTGCGCATCTATTCTAACAGTGATCTTTGAGCCTTTTCTTGTGATTTTGCTAAATGCTAACACTTATCTCGCAGGAAAATTCTCTAATCTACTTGCAGGTTAGGGGTTGGTTTAGTCATATAGATGCATTTGCTAACCCATCTATAGATCTAATTAGCAAGGAAAGTAAATGGATGTTCTTGCATATCTCATTTATCTCTAACTAGGAGGATTGTAATTTGATCTTGTTGCATCAACAACTTGAATATAGTCCCAATGTTAGGAGGATAAAATTGAACCATTGCTATCTTGTTCCTTTCAAAGTTAACAAATTGTGCGTGTGCCCAAGTAGCTTAACTCATTTAGTCATTTTAACTAGGGGAAAATATCTATTGTCTTTCGTGTTTTCAGAATGATAGTAGGCCTATGCTCTCCCCTTTCTTGGGTGACCAGAATGCCAAACCTATCATTTTGCATGTATAACCTTTAGAGAGGCCTACCCTTGGATATCCTTCCGTCCAAGTGGGAATGACCTTAAGTGGTAACAAGCTAAAGCCAAGCTTTGCCTATCCACTGTAAATAAATTGTGTTTGGAGCAAAAACTTCAAACAACGAGTGTTGTTAAGTTATACCGACAACCAACCTCCCCCAAAACACTCCAAGGCATAACCCTTGAAGGCTGGGAGACTCCATAACAGAGAGTAGCGTTGCCGCATGTATAACCACTAGAATGGTTGCACTTACTAATCATCCATTGTTTTAGAAGCCAAAATCCCCTATAAATTGATTCTGGGAAGGGTGATTATCACCTCCCAAAGATGCCTCATGTAACAGTGAGAATTCAGTTTCTATTGTCCCTGCCAGCCTAGGATTTGTACTTGTTTTTAGTCAAACAGAGTCCAAAAATTACCAAAAAAAATAAAAAATCATGAAAATTTTTTTGTTTTTGTTGTGTCTTACTTGCCATAATTGAGAAATCAGATTAAAAAGACCAACTTTCATCCAAGAAACCAAAAACATCAAAAAACGTGCCAAAAACATTACAAAATTAATCAAAAACCCAGAGCTGCGCATTTATTTCAACCTGATGCGCATATATTTCAACCTACTGCGCATTTGTTGTTTGTTCCTACGCTTTTGTTATTTACCAGAGTTGCGCATATATTCTAACTTGCTGCGCATTTACCTTCTGTTTCGGCGCATTTGTAGCTACGTATCCACAACAGTGAGCATTTCCTAGTCTTTTGAGAGAAAATTTTCAACCTTTTTGAGTACCCATTTCAACCTTATTCTAGTTTCAGAGATCAAATTTGCCGTGCAGTCACTTCTCCTATCTGTTTGCCATAGCGTGCCCTCTTTTTTAGTCAGTTGTCTTATCCACCTCGTCCAAATATTCCCAAAACTGAGTCAAAAGTATCAAACATATGTTGCGACAGGATAATTCTAGATCATAACAAACCCAAACAATCACTAGTAAAGTCTCTGCTATCAGGATACATCATCCTTCTCTATCAAAACTTTTCACTAGTTATGTTAGTGCAAGACTAGTCCCTTTCAAGTAAATGGATTACTAACATCCTTGTGGCTATCATTTTGTATCGACTGATTCGTTTGAAATCATAGATCACAGAAAACCCTTGTCAAAATATTTTCACAAGTATCCCCTTCACTACAACCTTGAAACTCACCTTGTCAAAACATCCAATCTCATAACATCCCATCCCAAACCACACCGCATGGTCCTAACTAGATCCTAGAAACAAAAGCAACTTGAAATAGCTGAAACATCAGACAGGATTGTGTCCCCTCATGACAGTGATGAGGAAATATCTCAAGATGAGCTACAACAAGCCCTCCAAGACAGGAAATTCCAACGCATGATGGACAAAATCATCAATTGAGACCCTTCAAAATTCTTCCTCTACCTAGCAAACCAAGGGCTTAAACTCCCCGTTGACTTTGACATCAATGCATTAAAAGAACCAGGAGAGGAAAGAACTCACAAAAAGAGCACAAACAAGGAAAGCACCGTTGACAAAAATGAAGGAAAGAAAACAATGAACCCCAACATACCTATAGACACGCTGACAAAACAAATTCAAACCTTACAACAACAATTCGCAGACCTCCAAACAGCGACGCCCACTAAAACTTATTCATTGGAGGATATCTCGCCATATCCTTTCGACAAAAGCTTGAACATGGTACCCTTCCCCTTTCGGTTTGAAGTTCCTAAGTTTGACAAATACATGGGAAAGGGTGACCCCAGGGACCACATCTGAGAATTTAGTGCCACGTATCTAGAGGTAGCCCACAACGAAACTTTCCTCATGAGACTTTTTCCTTGATCACTCGGAGGACAGGCCATGGAATGGTTCTCTCGACTACCCCCAGGTATCAAAACTTTTGATGAGTTAGTAAACAAGTTCGTCACACATTTATCATACAACATTGAACATGATGTATCTATGCTAGACCTATGCAACACGAAACAAAAAAGTGGTGAATCTTTCACCGCTTTCCTACAAAGGTGGAGACAACTAGCAAGAAAATGCCCTCATCATATACCAGAGAAAGAAATGATGGAAATGTTTGTCCACAACTTCAACCCTGATCTTAGCTACCAAATACAAATCCAAGGTCCTACCACATTCACAAAAGTGATTGAGATGGGATTATTTATCAAAAAAGCTATGATCACAAAGGGGCAACTAAAGTTGTTCAAAGATAATCCTAATTCTAACTACACCATGGACAAGTCAAAATTTTGGACCAAGAACAAAAACATAGTCAACGATGGAGTGGTTGACGCCAAAGCAGCAGCTCCTAAACAACCGATTCTCAATCTCAAAGGAGTTTCAAGCAACACAACACCCAACAAACCTCCATCGAATGAGCAGAGACAATCACCATGGGATTTCCATTCTAGATGAAAGTTTACATCGTTGGGAGAATCACTTGAGTCTACCTTGAGAAATTTGTTAGCAAACAATGAGATCACCCTTCCCTCCACAAGTGACTATGAACCCCAAGTAAAACCTCCTTGGCAGAATGAGAGCCACTATTGTGAGTACCATAGGGGAAAAAGACACAAAACTAATGCTGCATTCATCTGAAAAATGTCATTTAAGACTTGTTAGACCAAAACTGTGTTGGCACAAGAGATCATCCAAATAATGAATCACATGTGGTGTACAAGGATCCATTCCCTAACCATGACAGACAACATAACAACAACAACAACAATCGACAAAACCGCAATAACGGAAACAACGATGCAAATTACACAAATGTACCATTCGAGTAGACCGTTAATAGCATAATAGAGCATATCCCACAGATCAATGTGCTCACATTCAATGAACAATCAGATCCCAATGCCAAATCTGATTGCACCATCATTACCCATAGTGGAAAAACTACCTTGCACACACTTCCTCCAAGGTCGTCAGCCTCATCATCTACCCCCCACCAATACAATGTCATAGACCAACTACGGAAGACTCCGGCCAACATTTCCATACTAGAGTTGTTACATCTATCACCAGCACACAAAGAAATTCTTGAAAAAGCCTTAGAGGAAACCACCATCCCCACCAATTTGGCCCAAGAGAAGTTTCAAGCCATGGTAGGTCACCTTACCTCATCCAACAACCTCTCATTCACTGAGCATGATGATCTATCCATGTCACAACCCCATAACACATCCCTACATATCGAAGCTTTCATCCGCAAACACCGCATCAAAAGGGTTCTCATTGATGGAGGGACAGGTTTGAATATTTGCATGTTAAAACTAGTCCTTACATTGGGGTTCTCAGAAAATACAGTGGATCCAAGGAGAAAGATTACAATCAAAGCCTATGATGAGGAAGAAGGACTACCAAGGGAACTGTGGTGTTACCACTAAGAGTTGGACCAGTTACAAAAGAAGTTGTGTCAAGTCCTTGATAGAGACCTCGGGAACTGTGGTGTTACCACTAAGAGTTGGACCAGTTACAAAAGAAGTTGTGTGTCAAGTCCTTGATAGAGACCTTGCCTATAACATTCTCCTAGGAAGACCTTGGATCCATGCCATGAAAGTTGTGCCTTTCACCTACCACCGATGCATCAAATTCCCTTACAACAGCCACGAGATTAACATCCAAGGTGATCCCAATCCCTTCCAACATTGCAACACCATCCAATCAAGACCTGAAACCTTCATCCCTAACAACAGAGCTTCCACTTCCCCCATCTCCCAACGGGACCATAGCTCCCAATCTTTCACATCCAAGGTCAATGAGCAAACAATCAAGATCAAAGAAACTGGGGTAGGAGAATACTCCATCAAGCATAGCCTTTGTCTATCCAAAATGCCTCTATCTCCAAAATCCTTTGGATGACCTTCAGTGCCCTGCCCAAAGCCATCTGTAACACTTGAGTCTCCTAGTGCTCCCTTTGTCAAGTGGGGTACCTTATTAGATGAAAGTGATGAAAGAGATGTTTTACAATGGCTCTACATTAATGAAAATGACACACAGCAAGACCAACAACCTAAGCTCCCAACAGAAATCTATGGGCATGGACAATCTATTTTACACATAATGGGTTATGAAGGACAAGGCCCCATTAGCTTAAGAAAGGAAGGAAGCATCAAACCCATTCAACCTTCTTCATCCTCATCAGCTCGAAACACAACAGGGCTAGGATACCAAGACAAAGCTAAAGGCAAAGGCAAAGCTAAGGCTACCACTTGTTTTGTGGAAATGATCCATAATCTCTAAGAGGACATTGACACAGATTCCAATGAGTATGAATGGGATGAACTCTCAAAACATTCCTATGAAGACAAAGGAATTGATGTTGTTCAAACCTATAGCCCCTACTGTGAGGGACTAATGCCTAAGAATAGACCAATAGAGTGTGATTCACCTATTCCTAAGAGCACAACTTACGAGGAAGGTCAGAGTTAGCACGAGATAAAAAATCTTGAGGAAAGTACCATACCAGACCTTGTTCCTATAACTCCCCATCCCAACAACATATCCATCCTTACCATAACACCCACTAAATCAGATCAATATATCAACCCCCTCCCCCTAGTACATCCTGAGCTTATCAATTGGGATCTACGACGAACCCCTCAACTTGACATATTCCAAAATGATGATGCCTATATTGACTTCATGGAACTAAGAGACCACTTACCTGCGGGAGATCATAAAGTTGGCTGCGCCATAGAACTCAATTCTGTAGCTTACTTTGGAGAGGGTACCAAGACTTCTAGTCGCAAAAACATAAAAAATCAAAAATAGATCTGATGGTGAAAACTGCTCTGTAGCAATATTAGATCCCAAAAAAGTAAAAATAAATGATGCATCAAATGGTGAAAACCTCTCTGGGGCGCCAGATGATGGAAGGCTTGACACTGTCCCCAACGACATGTATCAGGAGAATTCACAGATTCTGGTAGAACCTACAGAACCAGTGGACATCAGTATAGAGGGTAATCCTAAGATCATACACTTTGTTAAGTCTTTATCTCTACTAGAAAAGATAAAATTTGTACCCTTCTTCACGAGGAAACATATCAACTTTGCTTGGTCATACACATATATGCCCGGTCTAGATCCAGACTTGGTCTTACATCATTTACCACTTGATCCTGGAGTAAAACCTGTAAAGCAAAAACTCAAAAAAATGCATCCTCATGTTGTACTACTAGTCAAAGAAGAACTCAAGGAGCTGCTAGATGTCGAGTTTATTAGACCAATAGACTATCTTGAGTGGATTTCAAACATTGTACATGTCACCAAGCTAGATGGAAGAGTCAAAATTTGTAATGATTTATGAGATCTTAACAAGGCCTGCCGCAAGGATGATTTTGTTAGATTCCCAAAATCATCTACAAGAAAACTTCTACAAGAGAGAGTTGCAAGAAAATATTGCAAAAGCCAAATGCATGAATTAGTGCTCCACATTCCCCTTACATTATTCAGATATAAATACAAAGGATATACACAACCACTGTCCAATAATAGACTAAGTGGGGAAAGAAAGCATGTGACACATGTCACAATGCTTTCAAGAGAAAAGAAAAGAAAGCCTATGATATATGTCATGAGGCTCAAAATAGAAAAAGAATCTCCCTAATTAACTTATGTAAAAGTGAAAATATGATTTTTCACCAACACCCCCCCCATAAGTGCAACTTAGGGAGATTACATAAGCTAAAAAGAAAGAAAGAAAGATGGGTCCTGGCAACAAAGCCATGTTAGGTACCCATGAACAACAAGGATCTCTCATAAGGTGGAGAAAAGGAGAAAAACCCAGTGGGAGAAAACTCCTCTCCAAAAGAGAGAAAAAACAAAAAGAAAGTACAAGAACATGTGATGGAAGGACACTAAGACCCCCCATGGAATGAATCCATCACAAGAGTACAATCATGAGTGCCCCCCATAAGAGAGAGCGAATAGAGAATACGAATCCCCTCCAAGAAGAAGCTCCAGAACCAATGAAGAGATCTTGAAGACATAATCCAATCCACTGCCTGCAAACAACATTTCTCCCTTTCAGAAGAAATAAATCCACTAGTGAATGTAGAAGCCATTCCCACATCTTAGATGAATAGGGAATCCATATTGAAACATGTGCCTCTGAATGCAACTCAAGTGACCTCATACTGGGAAAATATGTCTTCTCCAAATAGAAACTGTCTGCCCAATTAGAGAAGAAGAACTAGGAGAGGATATGATCTGAACTGCATCTGGAAACACAGAAGATGAAGGTGGTGATGCTGTAAGGAAAGCACAGGTGCGGAAAACAGCTTCTTTCACAGTCCTAGGTTCATCAGTATTAGTAAGTAAAGCATAGGCACAAGTTGAATCTGGTACTGAAAATCCATACCTATTTGGTTGTCTTCTTTCACGTGTAGATCTCCTCAAAGGTTGAGATGCAGGTTCAGGTTCTTGCTCTGGATCAGAATCTTCGGAGCTACTTGAACTCTTATCTGAACCATCTACACTTGGTGCTTGTTGTTCCTCTTTTACAGGAGTCAGAGGAACATTCACAACACTCTTTTCTTTCTTTTCTTCTGTCTTTTCTGGCTGAGGATCAACAACCAATGGTTTCAGCTCTCTGAAAATTACATTCCTGCTGTAGATTACCTTTTCAGTTTCAGGATTCCAAAGCTTGTACCCTTTAATACCGACTCCATAGCCAACAAAGATACATTTAACTGCCTTGTTATCCAACTTAGATCTTTTAACTTCAGGAATATGAGCATATGCCTCACAGCCAAAGACTCGAATATGTCTTAGAGAGGGCTTCTTACCAGACCATGCCTCCATAGGTGTCTTATCAACCAATGCTGATGTAGGAGAACGATTCAGCAAGTAACAAGCTGTAGCAACTGCCTCAGCCCAGAACTTCTGTTCAAGACCAGCATAACTCAACATACTTCTTGCTTTCTCCATCAACGATCGATTTAACCTTTCAGCAACTCCATTCTGTTGTGGAGTATAAGGTGTAGTTTTATGCCTTTTAATTCCATGGTCTACACAATACTTATCGAAATCCGCATTGCAATATTCACCACCGTTATCTGTTCTCAAGCATTTTAGTTTTCTACCAGTCTGATTTTCCACAAGAGTTTTAAATTCTTTAAATCGACTGAACACTTCTGATTTGTTTTTCAAAAAATATACAAATGCCCTTCTTGAATAATCATCAATGAACGATACATAGTATCTTGATTTAGATAAAGAAGGAACATCAACTGGACCAAAAACATCAGAATGCACATAGTCCAGAACACCAGAAGATTTATGAGAACTAGAGTAAAATGAAACACGGTTTTGCTTTCCATATATACAATGTTCGCAGAAATCGAACTCCAGATTACAATCAATCAGCCCATCTACCAGATTTTTGTTTTTCAAGGTTTTTAAACCTTTCTCACCTATGTGACCAAGTCTATGATGCCAGAGCATTGTTTTCTCTGCAGGAAGCTTAACTTCCATAGAATTTACGTCATGTGTTACAATAGTAGCCTTTTCAGATTTTGCAGAGACATTATTACAGCACACTGGTTTAGCATCTAACCTATACAGAGTTCCAATGCGTTCACCTTTTGCCAGAACAATAGAACCTCTAGTCATCTTACAGCCACCATTCACAAAAGTAACTTGCACTCCAACATCATTAAGTTTACTAACAGAAAGTAAATTTCGAGCCAGACCTGGTATATGAAGAACTTCATTCATTCCCTTTATTCTGCCATCCGGGAACTGGATTCTGACTCGACCTCGGCCAACAATTTCCAGCGTTGAATCACTAGCCAGGAACACCTTGCCACCAGCATAGGGTTCATACTTCGTGAACCACTCTCTATGAGATGTCATATGAAAGGATGCTCCTGAATCAATCAGCCAAACATCTTCAGAAGCAGGTGTTGCCAGAGCAGCAATGAAAGCATCAGCATCACTGTGCGAAGACTCAGAGTCAGAGAAGTTCTTCTTCTTTTTCTCCTCTTTGCAGTCTTTCTTGACATGACCTTTCTGTCCACAATTCCAGCACTTCACCTTGGACTTCTTGCCAGGAGATTTTGATTTCCCCTCTGATTTGGACTTAGACTTCTTGTCCTTCTTCTTGCCTCTTTCCTTTGATCTACCACGAACTGACAGAGCCTCTTTGGCCATTCCAGAAGATTTCCTCCGCATCTCTTCAGACAACAAAGAGGCAACAATAGTTTCCTGAGAAAACGTAGTTGTTGTACTTCCAATAGCCATCACCAGATGGTCCCACGAGTCAGGTAAGGAACATAATAGAAGCATACAGCGATCTTCCTCTTCTATTTTTACACCTATAGATGTCAACTGAGCAACAATCGTATTGAATGCACTCAGATGTTCTGCTACAGATGCACCTTCATCCATCTTCAGAGAATACAATTTCTTTCTGAGGAAAAGTTTATTTACCAAGGACTTGCCCTGATAAATATTATTCAACTTTTTCCACAAATCACTTGCAGATTTCTCCTCATGGATGTTCAATAGAACAGAGTCAGATAAACTCAGTCTTATCAGTCCTTTGGCTTTTCTGCATATCAGTTCCCAATCTTCTTGCTTCATGCCTGTAGGTTGAACTCCAGACACAGCAACCCAAAGATCTCTATAGACTAACATGTCTTCAATTTTAAGTTTCCACAACTCAAAGTTTGTGCCATTGAATTTCTCAATGTCTATTTTGTCTGATGTACTTGCCATCTCTATTTAATTTAAAAAAATAACTTTCTACAGAACTCCCACACAACAGAATTAACACAAAAAACCCAAACTACCGACAAGGATAACACAACGGGCCAGGCTCTGATACCACTTGTAAGGAAAACACAGGTGCGGAAAACAGCTTCCCTAATGTTAATTCCCAGGGGACAGTGTAGACCAGTCACTTTTGAAATTAACAATAACACAGATGAATACACAAGAGAAACCAAAACAGACAATAGTTAGAACACAGACACACAAAATTACGTGGGAAAACCCTTACGGGTAAAAAACCCACCACCACAAGAAAACAATCTTTATTACAGTAAGATATACAGTTACAATAAAGAACTCAGCTTCTTGCTCTGGTGTTTGATTCTCGACATCATACACAGTTCATCTCCCTGTACATTTACAGAACGAACCTTTATTCAAGTCTCATCATCATAATACCAACGACACCTATAGACATATCATTCAATTTGTGTCTTGCCGACGACCAACCCGTAGCCTTCGACGCTTATTCCGACGGCCCTTGTCTCACCGATGCCAATGGTCTTCAACACGGTCCTGCCGATAGTGCTTCGTCACAGCGATGCCGACATCACATATCCTCAGACCAATGAACCAAGGAACAGTTGAATTAAAAAATTCATTGAACCTACCAAATGAACTCTAGAAAGGTTCAACAAAGAGGTTCAAACCATAGGTTCAACTAAGAGGTTCAAGTAGTAATTTGAGACACAAGTTCTCTTCAATCTCCCACTTGTCGAAGACATTACTGCTACCTATTAGTGTACCTGATTCAGATTCTTGGTTGGAAGCCATGCATAGTGAAATGACATCATTGGAGAAGAATGGAACCTGGGATCTGGTGCCCTTGCCTGAAGGAAGAAAACCTGTAGGCTGTAAGTGGGTATTTAAGAAGAAATATGGTCCAGATGGTAGTATTGAGAAGTACAAGGCAAGACTGGTTGCTAAGGGGTATTCCCAAAAGGAAGGTATTGATTATGGAGAAATCTTTTCTCCTGTAGCTAAGTTGACATCCATTAGATTTCTGTTGTCACTTGCAGCAGCATATGATTTTGAAATTGAGCAGATGGATGTGACAACAGTGTTTCTTCATGGAGACCTTGAAGAAGAAATTTATATGTCTCAGCCAGAGCATTTTGTGGAAAAAGGTAAAGAACATCTGGTATGCAAACTTAAAAAGTCTCTTTATGGTTTGAAACAGTCTCCCAGAATGTGGTATCAAAAGTTTGATACGTATGTTTTATCCTTGGGGTATGTGAGATCTAAATCTGATCATTGTGTCTATTATAAAACTGAAGGTGACCAGATTCTTATAATTGCACTATATGTGGATGACATGTTGTTCATTGGCAATGGTAAAGGGATGATCTCAGAATTAAAATCTCAGTTGTCCTTGAAATTTGAAATGAAAAATCTGGGGGCAGCAAAGTACATTCTGGGAATGGAGATCAAAAGGGACAGATCTAAGAGAAAAATTTGGCTCAGCCAGAGGAAGTATATTACCAATGTTCTTGATAAGTTTCATATGTCTGATTCTAAACAGTTAGTTGTTCCAGTTTTGCAGGGAACGAAATTATCTGTTGAAGATTGTCCAGAATCT
Organism: Cunninghamia lanceolata; assembly: GCA_027924645.1. Classification (NCBI taxonomy): domain Eukaryota; kingdom Viridiplantae; phylum Streptophyta; class Pinopsida; order Cupressales; family Cupressaceae; genus Cunninghamia; species Cunninghamia lanceolata. Next base: position 11,186,480 of record BSBN01000895.1, on the reverse strand, counting down.
TCAAATGAAATTGATGACATGAAGAGAGTACCTTATGCAAGTGCTGTTGGCAGTTTAATGTATGCAATGGTCTGTACCAGACCAGACATTGCCCAAGCAGTGGGAGTTTTGAGCCGATTTATGGCGAATCCAGGCAGATCACATTGGGATGCTGTGAAAAGAGTTATGAGGTATTTGAAGGGAACTTCTGACTATGCTATTTGTTATCATGGAAACTCAGAAGGGTCTAAGAGATCTATCAGTATTCAGGGATATGTTGATTCTGATTGGGCAGGGGACATTGACAGTCGGAGATCCACCAGTGGATACGTGTTCATGTTACATGGTGGTGCTATCAGTTGGATGAGCAAGCGACAGGCTGTAGTCGCTTTGTCCACAACAGAGGCAGAGTACATGGCAGCCACTCGTGCATGCCAAGAAGCTGTTTGGTTGAAAAGGTTGTGTTCTGATGTTGGTTTTAATGCAGGGCAAATTCAAATTCATTGTGACAGTCAAAGTGCCATATGTTTGGCAAAGAATCCTACATTTCATGCTAGGACAAAACATATTGATGTCCAATATCACTTTGTTCGTGATATGGTGGAAGACAGGAAGGTGAAGCTGGAAAAAGTTGACACTTTGGAAAATGTTGCTGATGCCTTAACTAAACCAGTGAACACAGCCAAGTTCAAATGGTGCTCAGATGAAATGGGTCTTCGGGCCCATAGTTCTCAATAATCGAATGAGGACTAAGAGGTAGCAGTAATGTCTTCGACAAGTGGGAGATTGAAGAGAACTTGTGTCTCAAATTACTACTTGAACCTCTTAGTTGAACCTATGGTTTGAACCTCTTTGTTGAACCTTTCTAGAGTTCATTTGGTAGGTTCAATGAATTTTTTAATTCAACTGTTCCTTGGTTCATTGGTCTGAGGATATGTGATGTCGGCATCGCTGTGACGAAGCACTATCGGCAGGACCGTGTTGAAGACCATTGGCATCGGTGAGACAAGGGCCGTCGGAATAAGCGTCGAAGGCTACGGGTTGGTCGTCGGCAAGACAAGGCCTATCGGCCAAACTCTGTGGAGTTACTCCGACAGGAGTAGTCACTCCGACGAAGGCTACGGGTTGGTCGTCGGCAAGACAAGGCCTATCGGCCAAACTCTGTGGAGTTACTCCGACAGGAGTAGTCACTCCGACGAAGGCTACGGGTTGGTCGTCGGCAAGACAAGGCCTATCGGCCAAACTCTGTAGAGTTACTCCGACAGGAGTAGTCACTCCGATGGCGTATGTCTATCGGCAAGAGAATACCCGTCGGCTAAAGGTGTTGGGCCGATGTACTGCGGACATCCTGATGGAAGTTTATTGGTATCGGTGAGACAAACCTCTGTCGGAGCGAGGGCTAGATCTTTTGCCGATGGAGAATGTCATACCGATGGTAACCTTGGTGATCGGGGAGACAATGCTCATCGGTGGGAGGTGAAGTCTGAGGGCCGATGGGAGTTGTTATGCCGATGGACTTGGAGGCTTGGTATTGTCGGCAACAAAATTGCTGACAATACTCTTTCGCCTGTTGGCGGTTATAAACTGCAAAGTCCTTTGCGACTTGGTACATGTGGGACTAAACGCCTCACTGAAATGTGAACCGTTGCGACGGTTAGATGGCAGCGACGTATGAGGAATTTGTTCTATCAGTTAGAGCAGAAGTCTGTAACGACTCTTGTTCTTGCAGATTGGAAATAGAATGATATGTCTATAGGTGTCGTTGGTATTATGATGATGAGACTTGAATAAAGGTTCGTTCTGTAAATGTACAGGGAGATGAACTGTGTATGATGTCGAGAATCAAACACCAGAGCAAGAAGCTGAGTTCTTTATTGTAACTGTATATCTTACTGTAATAAAGATTGTTTTCTTGTGGTGGTGGGTTTTTTACCCGTAAGGGTTTTCCCACGTAATTTTGTGTGTCTGTGTTCTAACTATTGTCTGTTTTGGTTTCTCTTGTGTATTCATCTGTGTTATTGTTAATTTCAAAAGTGACTGGTCTACACTGTCCCCTGGGAATTAACATTAGGGAAGCTGTTTTCCGCACCTGTGCTTTCCTTACAGATGCAAAGCCACCTGAGATAACATCAAACAAGAGAGATAAACCCTCAAATGTGTCCTCCAAATCAGCAATGTGAGACTCCAAAAATAAAGATGATATGTCTGCAATATAGGAATCCCAATGAGGTGGATCTAAAAGACTGATATTGACCTGCTGCAGAGAATCACTGGAAGCCAATGATGATGCAACACTGAACTCTGAAGTAGCAACAGGTGATGGAGATGATGTGATCTCAATAGGAGGAGAAGAGGGAGAAAGAGAGGTCTCTATCTCTGAACATTCAAGACATGCCATATACTCAAGCTCCTCTAAAGTATCATCATCATAAGGTATATTATCTGCATCATCAAGTGGAATGAGACAATCTGCTATAGGATCATTTGGAAATGGTGAGACACGAGGGTCTCCATACAACTCCCAAATTTTTGTCCAAAGTGTGTGTGGGCTCTCATACATGGGAAGATCACACACAATATCATAATCAACAGTGGTATAAATTAAACCTACAACATGATCTTGATTGTTACCCCAAACAAATTTCTTCATAGGTGTCTCTGGTTCAGGTATGAGCCCATAAAGATGAGGCAAAAGATGCAGCCACCTGAGATGTGTCAGGATGCCTCTTTGCCAAGACTCATAAATGTCCTTAGTCAGATTGACCACAGAAAGATGAGTGGAAAAACCCATGATACCTCCTCAAAATGATAGAGATCAAAACATGCAAATAGATTTATGTTGATAACAAAAGCCTATCAAAGCAAACAGAACCTTTCCAGGAGGCAGCATGTCCAGGATATCCAACAGAAGCCATAAAATTGACAAACTAAATAAAAGATACCTGGGGCTGAATCTGAAAAAATTACATAGATGGTTGTGTAGAGCTTGCTGATACCTTTCCAACGCCTATTCGTTTTTGAAAAACGGAGATTCTGGACGCAAGAACGGAGCTCAAAAGCCAAAAATGATGCTTTGACTTCAAATAGAAAAAATAGGTTTCAAACACAAAAAATCTGGAAAAAAGAGCAGCATTACTGGATAGTGCTCAGAACCAGCTTTCCAATACTTTTTCATTTGCCAATTTTTGAGTTTGTATGCTCAAGTTATGGCCTCTGGAAGAAAACTACCTTTTTAGGACTGCACATGAATGTGACACAGAAATCAAGGCAAATTTGAAAAATTTTGGCATGCAAATTGAGGCAGCTTAAAAATCAAAATAAGCTCAAAAAAAATTTGGCATGGAAATCGAGGCGGCCGTATGAATTTTTCCTGCACATGAAAAACCAAAACCCCAAAAAATGCCCAAATTTTTTCTTTTTAGCAAAATATAGAGTGCCTTATATGAAAATAGGGGTTTTGACACCTTCTGAGCGCAACTGTGAGGTCTATTTTGCTCCAGGATGCACATATTATCTACTCATGGCTAAAAACCTCTCTAATTTGAGAAGAAACTGACAAATCTAGAGCTTGGATACCATGTTAGATTCCCAAAATCATCTGCAGGAAAACTTCTACAAGAGAGAGTTGCAAGAAAATATTGCAAAAGCCAAATGCATGAATTAGTGCTCCACATTCCCCTTGCATTATTCAGATATAAATACAAAGGATATACACAACCACTATCCAAGAATAGACAAAGTGGGGAAAGAAAGCATGTGACACATGTCACAATGCTTTCAAGAGAAAAGAAAAGAAAGCCTATGATATATGTCATGAGGCTCAAAATAGAAAAAGAATCTCCCTAATTAACTTACGTAAAAGTGAAAATATGATTTTTCACCAACAGATTTTCCATTGCCAAACATAGACATCATTGTGGACTTAACAACTGGGCATACTATGATTTATCTTATGGATGCTTTCTCTGGATACAATCAAATCAGGATAGCACCAGAGGATCAACATAAGACAACATTCACTTGTCCATGGGGTACTCTCTATTGGTGCGTCATGCCTTTTGGGTTAAAGAATGCAGGAGCAACATATCAACGTGCTATGACTACTATCTTCCATGATATGATGCATGTAACAATGGAAGACTATGTGGATGACATCCTCGCCAAATCACTAACAAGTGAGTCTCATTTGGATGTATTAGAGAAAGTCTTTCAGCGGCTAGAATAGTTCAAAGTCATATTGAATCCGAAAAAGTGTGTGTTCAGGGTCACCTCTGGCAAACTCTTAGGCTTCATAGTTGTTGGTGCCTGCATAGACATTCAAATTTCAAGCATTTAAATTTGCAGGCACTTTCTAAGAAATTCCTATGTTTGTTGGCCTTCACATTTTTATGCATGTGTCTTTGTATATGCATCGTTGTTTGTATGTACATTTGAATGTACAAGTGCAGATATACATTGGCGGGCTTGAAGAAGTTCAATCGGCTTTCAAAAAGGTGCAAAAACTGGTTGTATGCATCTTTGTATGCATATCGGGCTTGTATGTGTTATTCCGGTGCATTTTGGACATACAATGGTGGAATATACATTGCAGATTCCCAAAATATTCTGCAGTTGTATCAAGAGTATTGCTTGTATGTTTTGTTTGTATGTTCAAATATACATTCGCAATATGCAATGTCAATATACAATGGAAAACATGCAAGGGGCATATACATTCGCCACATACAAGGGGGACATACAAAGGTTTTTTCGACGTGACAACCTCCATCGGCGGCTCAGTTTGAAGTCTCCCCGACAGTCGATGCATGTACAAAGGAGAATGTATGGCCGACATACAAGGTGCACATACAAGGCAATGTGCAATGAAGAAAAGATACAACGGGCATATACAAGTGGACATATGCAAAGCGGACGCAGCTAAGGAGTTAATTGCATTTATGAAATAGGTGGAATCCGCGGGTTGTATATTGGGATTGTATGTTCCCAATATACAATCGAACATACAAGCAATAGATACAAAGGAATATGCAAGCAGGTTGCGGTCAAAATCAAAGATGTTCAAATGCATGGTGGGGCCCGCATGGTTGTATGTTTGCACATGCAATCGAACATACAAAGGTAAAACATACAACCCGGATGTGAAGGGAAAATATGTTGTGGCAGTTAGGTGGCTGGGGTCCGCGGGCTGTATGATTGCACATTGTATGTGCGATATACAACATGATATACAATGGTAAAGATACATGCCGGATTTCAAAGGTAATTTCAATCTGATTGATAACTATGCTAGAATCCGTGTTGTATGTATGTATATACAATGTACAAGATAAGATGCAAAGAATGGAGATACAATACGGGACCCAAATACAATTTCAAATTGATTTATAATATTTTGGGGTCCGCGCCTTGTATTAAGGTTGATTGTATGCATATACAATCTCATGTGCTGCTGCAGATACAAAGGTTGATACAATAGGCAGTTGTATGTATATGAATTTGCATATACAAGAGATTTGAAGGCGAAAATGGCAAAATAGAAGGAAAAGTCAGCGATGGAAAAAGGGCACCTACGTGGCGCGATCTCATTGGCCGATGGATTTTTTAGCATGAATTGAGATCGCAGATCTTGGCAGTAGGATGGAAATCAATAGCCAATTTCAAATTCTTAGGAAGCGAAGGATTTCCTGTGTGCACTGCATCTTTTCCAGGTGGGAGAAAACTCTAGAGGCACGTGAATCGCTACACTTCCAGCTGCGGGTAGATGGGCCATTAATGGCAAATTTACAGGGGTATGGGTCTGATTGACAGGCCAGCTACCATGTTCGATGAAAAAATCTCTAGGTGGCGGCACATTTTCCAATCTCACCTGCTCTTCCTTCTTTTTCTGCCTGAATCACTAATTGTTTTGGGCGCCATTCTGATGGTGCATTGTATCTGGCAGAATTCTGGCGAAATTTTGAAAAAACCATTGTACTTGATTGTTGAGTACATGTTCTTGGTATGTATCAGAACTGTGTTACTCATTTTAGGTTGTTGAAGACTTGGGTATTTTTTTTGGAAACAATAACGAAGAACAAAGCCTTTCTTGGTTGTTCTGTCTCATTTTGGAGTTTATGTGTTGCATTTTGAATGCATGTTGCACAAATTTTTAGTTTCATTGTTATTTTATATGAAAAATGCATTGTTGCATGTGTTCAGTTGTCTGTCTCCATTTGCTATTTGTATAGCTTCTTTTGAATCTGGTTGCTAAGGGTTCCTCAGATTCTAGAATACAGACTTGTTGTATTGCATGCTTGATCTGTGACTTCCATTCAAGGAGTGGATTAAATTGTTTTAGGTTAAGTATGGAGAAGAATGTATGTCAGTTGGGATATGTGTAAGCAGAGGCAACTAAATACTCAATCTTGGGTGGTGTTTGTAAGGCAAATACCAGTCCTAACCCCTTGAAACTTGAATGCCAGTGCAAACCATTCACTTGTATACATCTAGTTGACTCCTTACCCTGAGATAGGCACCAGTCTGCTCCCTGTGAAGTAGTTATGATCCAAAACCCCCTATCTTGCATCCAAAATATAAATACAAATCCTTTCATTATTCCAACCTATTAGTTGTAGGAGTAGAAATAGGACCCCTTGCATACTCTCATCCTCCACCAATTAGATATGTCCAAGAATGTTGCCAGCCTTGTGATTTATCATGCAAATCTTGGTCCATAAATGAGAGTATTCTACATGTTATTGTAAAGCTAAATCTTTCTGTCATTGGGCGAGTCAAGGTTAAATATTTAGCTATAGGGATACCCCCTTGGTGTAGCAGAACCAGAAGTGAAGGGGAGGTAGCTCACGCAACCTCCTATATTAGTTGGTTGAATCTGCCTGTGCATTAGAACTAGCAAACCCTAATGCAGATTCAGAGAGAACTCCAACAATAGTATCAACAAATGGGATTGAGGTAGATCCTACAAAAGTCAAGGCTATCATGGAGATGCCTCCACCAAAGAACATTACCCAATTGCGGTCATTGCAAGGAAAATTACAAACAATCCACCGATTCATCTCCCAACTAGAAGACAAGTGCCAACCTTTCAATCATCTCTTACATAAAAACATTCCATTTAGATGGGATGAGAAGTGTGAAGATGCATTTTGCAAACTTAAGGAGTATCTTATGAATCCACCTATCTTAATGCCTCTTATACAAGGCAAGCCGCTATTCTTTATATATTTGCTACACATATAGCTCTAGGCACCCTTCTAGCACAACAAGACAATGAAGGCAAGGAAAGGGCCATATACTACATCAGTTGCACATTGGTGGGGTATGAACTACAGTATTCTCAAATCAAAAGATCTTGTCTTGCTATGGTTTTTGCTTCCCAAAAACTACATTACATGCTTGCACATTCCATCAAGCTTATTGCAAAAATAGATCCCCTGAAATACTTATTAAGCAAAGCAGCTCTCATAGGTCGCCTAGCTAAGTGGGTAATGCTCCTAAGCAAATATGACATTGAGTATGTAGAACAGAAAGCTATCAAAGGTCAGGTCGTTGCTGACCAGTTGGCCGAGGCACCATTACAGGATAGCACTCCAATGAAGTTTGTGTTTCCAAATGAATCAATCTTAACTATCACAACACAATCATGGACACTCTATTTTGATGGCTCCTATACAAACCATGGATCAGGGGTAGGCATCTTGTTGGTCACTCCTCAGGGCACCACAATACTTAAGTCTTATCGTCTATTTTTTCCATGCACAAACAACATAGTAGAATATGAGGCCTTGGTCATTGGTCTTAAACTAGCAACAGAATGGAAAATAAAAGAACTTCATGTCTACGGTGATTCACAACTCGTCATCAATCAGGTCAATGATGACTATCAGACAAAAGATGACAAGCTCATTCCCTACAAACGTATGGTGGATGATTTTAAAGAGTACTTTGTGATCATCTCCTTTGAGCAAATAACAAGGATTGAAACCAAAGTAGCAGATGCCATGGCAACCATTGCCTCACTCCTCAACATACCAGAGAATGAGTCACGTTTTGAGTTCTTCATGGAAACAGTCACGTAGCTAGCATATGACATCCCCGAAACCCAATCCATTTGCCTTTTCATTAGATCTGATTCACCCTTGTATGGTAAGATTTACACTTACCTCAAGGACAACACCATACCACCTGACTTATCAAATAACCAACGTCGAACCTTCATTCAACAAACATCCTGTTACACTATTATTACCAATACCCTATATCGCCGAGGTCTGGATGGTACTTTACTCAGATGTCTTGAACATGAAGAATCTCAAACCACCTTGCGAGAAGTGCACAAAGGGATATGCGGGTCACACTTTAGTGGTCCTACTTTAGCCAAGAAACTCATGCGTTTGGGATATTATTGGCCGAACATGGAGATGGACTCCTATCACTTTGTCAAGAAGTGCACGCAATGTCAAATACATGGAAACCTTGTGCATACACCAGCTCAAGAACTACGACCTTTAACGACACCTTGGCCCTTTTGTCAGTGGGGACTCGACCTTGTGGGAAAAATCCACCCTCCCTCATCCAACGGCCACAAGTTCATAATAACTGCCACTAACTATTTCACCAAGTGGATTGAAGTTGTTCCACTCACCAATGTCATAGGAAAACATATTGCCTCCTTCATCCTCAATTACATCATTTGTTGATATGAAATTCCCTCATCCATAGTCACAGATAATGGAAGACCTTTCAAAAACTAGGATGTCCAAGAGCTTTGTGACAAATTCAAAATCCAACACCGCTTCTCAACCCCCTATTACCCCCAAGGCAATGGTTAGGTAGAGGCATCTAACAAAATAATCTTGAAAATCCTCAAGAAAACTGTCAACGACGCCGGCCGTGATTGGCACATACAACTGAATCCTGCTCTATGGGCCTATCGAACCAGTATATGCACTCCCACAAGTGCTACTCCATACACCCTTGTCTATGGATCAGAATCCATTTTGCCCATTGAGGTCGAGTTACCATATCTAAGGGTGTCGTTAAAAGGTCTTATTACTGATGAAGACTACAGAGTTCCCAAATTGCAAGAGTTAGAACTGTTGGAGGACAAACGACAGAACGCCTTCAACCATCTCAAGGCATACTAGCAAAGGATGTCACGAAGCTACAACCACAGAGTCCATTTAAGGGTATTCAATGTTGGTGATCTAATGCTTAAGGAAAATCCCCACAATCAACAAGATCGGGAAAACAAAGGAAAATTTGAACCCAACTGGCTTGGTCCTTATGTAATCATCGTTGCTTATGGATCAGGAGCATATTAGTTGGTTACTTCAGAAGGTGAGCTGTTCAATGACCTAATCAATAGTATGCATTTTCACCGGTTCTATACCTAGAGAACCCCAATGTTAGGGGGGCATAAAAAACCAAAATTTTTTTTTAAAAAAATCATTAAAAAATAGCAAAAAAAATCAAAAAATGGAAAAATAACAAAAAAATCATCGTCCTTTAGTGAAAACCTGGTAAACAAGCACCTTGGATAGATACCATGATGAAAACTTGGCAAACAAGTGTCATGTGTACTTTGGCTCCCATGCAATAAAAGCAAAGTAGTGAAAACTTGGCAAACAGGCACTCTCTGCGATGCGAACCACTTCCTCCATCTTTGAGAAACTAGTCACCTTGTGTCCATTCTTCCCACCATTATCCATTATCCAATCATGTCAATTTCTCAATAAACACCTTGTATAACAAAACAATGACCTATCATGGCTTGATACTCTATAACCATTGTCACTTGAATACCTAAGGTTGTCAAAGTACCATATCCATAGTGTCAGAATTATCTTAGCGTCCATCGTCAATATTAGGGTTCTCCCTGAACTACGTTGCCTCTACGTCATCACGTAGGCAAGGCCATTTTCAATGCGCCCCTGAGGCTCCACTTCCCATCCATTCCATCACGTGTCATCTGTCCTTCTATCTATCTAAGTCCACACCGTTTCCTATCACCTAGGTCTTAGGTCCATCAGAGTTTACCCCGAACTACATTGCTTCTGCGTCGTCACATAGGCAAGGCCATTTAGCAATGAGCCCCCGAGGCACTAGGTCAGTCCCTTAGGGTCCATTTCATTGTATCCATTGTTAGTTCATCCATAATAAGCCAGATACCTCTGCTTGATTAAGGGCAAATCCTCGACCTGGTTAAGGAGTTGGATTCTGCAGTGTCACTTTGTTCACCGAGGACACCAATAAGGATTGTGATACCTTTCACCAGGCATGCAAACGCAACAAAACCCACTTTCAAACAAGAAGTTTTGATGCAAGACATCAACCTATCCAAAGCAAAGCAAACAAGTACCTAAAGCACTCTAAATGATTCTATCTAAATTATGGCAAGAACACATCTAATGAAAGAATGTTTTGTGTTTGTGATCAGGTTAGGTTACAACATCTTGATTTTTGTTATCATGTCTTTCTATGCTACTCAAGGATGCCAAAAGCTAGAGATGCTATGATGGGGGCATGATTATTTTCTTTGTTTGCTGCTTGTGGGTTTATCTTTAGTAATGTGAAGCCTTGTCTCAGGACATAATCAACTCAAATAATCATCGAGGACATCAGAGGACCAACATGAAACAGGTATAATCCTTGTCTCTTGATATGCAATAAATACTCAGGTCGTCTCAATTCAATTATACCTAGATGCTTGTATTAACTTGCTAAATCAAAATCCATGTAAGCAATAATCAGGTCATCATGGTTTAATTATACCTAGATGCTTGTATTTTCTTACAACATTTCAAAAACACAAAAAAATAAAAAAGCCCAATGATGAAATAAGAACTTCAAAATACTTGCAATATCAAGATGGCAAAACCATTCGCATCCAGAAATCATCCATATCCCATGCAATAAAAATTCTATGCAGAGTATTAATATTTGTAGATAAAAGCTTGTGTTCCTTCCATTAGTTAGTCTTCTATCTATCATTGTGTCACTTCTGCGTTGATTGCGTACATTTGGACATAACAAAAAACATAGCATAAGTTGCATATCATATCACATGAGATAGTCATTAACATGATTAAATCATTTGCATACATAATAGTGCATTAGATCATCCATATACATTTGCATCAGCATAACATAGTGTCAATAGAAAAATCAAAAACATAGAAAAGTACATGTAGATCATTGCATAAACTGCATAATCATATAGATAACATTCACATTTGCATATTAGATCATCGGAAATCATCTAAGTCTGCATTAGATCATCATCATATCAAAGTCCTAGAATCATATCTCATAAAGCATCATAGTGTAGAATCATAAATTGTATCATCATATAGACATCAACAACAAAGTGTGCATCCATCTAGACATCAAAAGTAAGGGGCATACATTAGACATCACATAATGAATGTAGTCCATAACATAAGCTGCATCATCATATAAATATAGCATAAATATGTCCAAGTGTACAATATCAAAGTCCATCTGTGAGCCAAGTCATAAAAGCTACATACATCGCAAAAATAATGATACATGTCTCGGTAATGGTACAAAATGAGATAAGTATACATATTAGGCTATCCATGAGCCATAAAAAATGTGTATGCATAAGCAAAAATTGGTACAAGTGTCATCTAGCCTTGCTGGTGCAGGACGCTGCTCCCGGCACTACCCTCTCCACCTCCACCTCTACCTGACCCAGACTACCGTGGGCCCATCACCGATGCTCTTGATCGTGACCCACCTTCCCTCTGCGAAGCCATTGACTAACTCCTGTAGTTGGGTGCCCTCTAGTCTACCAGCACCACCCTGTGATATAATCCCCTATAATACTGAGTTTGGGCTTGCGCTCTAGCAAGCTCACCCTGAACCTATGCCATCTGGGTCTACAGCTGGTGCACTTGAGCCTGAGCCTGTGTGACTTGTGTCACCAAAAATCATGTGGCCCCATCAGTACCCAAAGCGGCTAGGGTTGAATCTCTCTCTAGTCTAAGAGCCTGCACCCTCACTAGTGTTGTGTCTCACTCAGTAGTGAGATCAGATATAATCCCTGTGTCTGCCTCCCTCCGGAACTCTGCCACCCTAAGCTGTGCCCTGAGCTGTTTGACCTAGCCTTGTAACATAGAAATAACCCCATCCTATGCCTACTGCTGTAGGTCAAGCTGAGTGAGAACTTGTGCCTGTTGCTATACAACTACCTGCTAGGGCACTTGCTACAGTGCCGGCACCTGTCTCTGCTGCACTGCCTACTGCTGGGAGGGTCCCTCTCCAACTCTCCTCCTCTGTCCTTGTCCACCTCCATCTCCACCATACCCTCCACCACCTCAATCACCTCTGTCATCCTCATGTCCCTGTCCTCTTCTCCCCCTCCTCCGTCTCCTCCTCCTCATGCCTCCATCATCCTCATCATCTGAATCTGCTCCTCCAGACGAGGAGCCAACTCTCCCAGTCCTGAGTACCTTGGGAATGGGTTGGCCACAAACCACTCCTCATAGTCAGGGGTCATCCCTGCATCCACTACCTCCCCCCTCATCGGCCAAGCCTGGTAGGGTATCTGCAAAAAGTATGCTCTAGCCTCCTCATAGGAAGCAACCGAGCCCCATCTCAACCGCTCTGCATGTGTCCTGGCAAACTATGCTTGCCTCTATGGCCGACCCTGCACTCTCCCAAACTGTCCCTATACTTGGCTCACTATCTGCCTCTCCAAAATGTACTGTGTCCGCCCAATCGGCCACTAAGTCTAAAAGCAATAAGGGAGCTCATCATCTTCATCATCCCATGGCTCGCAATCTATGTATGGACGCCAGGTAACTCTATCCACATTATCCAGCGAATGTCTCCAGTACTCAAGGTTTCCCAGCTTATGTTGGGAAATAACACCTATGTAACCATATGAGTATGGCTCCCCTCACTGCCTAGAAAACATGCAAGTGGGCCAAGTGATGGTTATGTGCTCCCATAACCAGAACTATAACAATGAGACACCGGTAGACAAACTAGCTCCTCTGTGGTAGACCACCTAATGCATGTCGTGATACAAGTAAGCCAAAACACAAACACCCCATGCAAAGCGGGTACCCTCTGTAACCATCCTCTCTAAAGTCATGCCCCAGCCAATAGGGAACCCATGCGACCTCCTATCGGGGCACACCACACCCCCAATCAGTCCTACCACTATCCCTGGGAAGTAGTCATAGTAGTCATGTATATCCTACCAAGAAATCACCTGACCCTCTAGTTTCGGATCATCGAACACACGCTTGCACTCCGTTAGTCCGGCGTCACGCTAAGACTCGTACTCCACAAGCTCACCCTGGATCGGTAAGTGCATGATCCTATAGACATCCTCCAGAGTAATAGCCATCTCACCAGTAGGCAGATGGAACATCCCATCCTTGCTATGGAAACGCTCCACCGCAGCAGTTAGCAAACCGAGGTTCGTACGAACCTTGGGCATAAAGCAAACATAGTCCAAACCCATCGCACTGAGTGCCTCCTAATCCATCTCTGTGAGCATATACCGCTGCAACATAAGCAAGGGAAACTGCTCCTACGACATCAGTACATCACGAATGTCTTCTTGCAATCAAGCAAGCCAACACGTCAACCAAAACTGTAAACCTGCTCAAACTATCAAAAGTATCCTATCACTTACTTAACATATCAAATTGATCAAAAACAAGCATATCATCTCTTGACTAGATTCCTGCAATCTCGAAGATAGCTTATCGATTGATACATAGAGCAAGATGCCAATCGAGTCAATTTTGTTAAGTAAACTGACTATCTAAAACACATGCACCGAACTAGAAGGTAAATGCCTATTTCACAGTAAATGCACCACTTCTGGCAAATGCGTCGTGGCATTGAGTAAATGCGTAGTTTCATATCAAAAGTGCAACTTCCCATAACGTATGCACAGCACTAACAAATGCGCAAGAAGACAACACAAATGCGCCATTTCATAACGTATGCGCAGTATTATCACATGCACCGATTCATAAGGCAAATGCGCCGCCCACACCAGATGCGCCATTTCGGGAGGCATATGCACCGAAATACGATTCGGTGCATTCATTCAAGCAATTTTTCCCTAGCATTTATTAGCCTAATAAATGACCCTAGACGAGTTTTGTCGAACTACATATCGGTGGTCCTACCTCAACTGGCCGCCCAAACCGTCAGACTATCTCAAAGGTGCTCCTTGCATGGAATATCCTTATCTATACTGACTGCTCTAGCTCTTGTGCTCTGCTAAGCTCTAAGTGACTAATCAACAAAAACCAAGTGTGCAAATGACTAGGATTGTGGACCCAGCTCCTATATATAGGAAATGAACCCTAACTGGCTGTGTGGCGACCGAGACTACTTCCCAAGCCCGTTTCCTTCCGTTTCTCCGAACCGTGGCCCGTTTTTCTTCAAACCTAACCTATTTTTCACCTTCTTCATCGTGAGATTGTCCATCTCACATCCCTCAAACCTTTCTTCCTGTCCAATCTCCCGAGGGGGCATCCTACCATTGTTAAACCTGTACCATGGGCAAACTGAGACATGTATCATTATCAGAAAAATCTATTCTTTGAAACAACGTGATAAAACACATTGCATCAAAAAGGGCCAAACTGTATACACTTAAAAATGACATGACACTGTCTAAATAAATATTCTTAATATTTATTCCGCTTAATTCCTCTATCAATAAATAAATAAATAAATTTATTTATTTGGTTCATATTCCTCCCATTAATTGAATAAATTACCTTTATTTAATTAATTTCATCAATGTCAACTTTATTCTTCCAAACAATTAAATAATTTTAATTATTTAATTAAATCACTTATTCCTCCAAATTAAAAAAAATCAATCAAATTTATTTAAATGATCTCAATCTCTAAAAATAAAATATAATCAAATATTTTATTTATTCTTCCAAAGCATGCACAAACAATTAAATAAATTTATTTATTTAATTTTCTTTCTTATCTTCAAATTCCTCAAAAATCTTTCAAATCTTCTAAAGATAAATCTTCTTCTTCATGCACACAAAATTAAATAATTTATTATTTAATTTCTCTCAAATCATGCAAAAAGAAAATCACAAGTTGAGTTAATTGATTTATTCTATTTTGTTTTTATCAACAACTCTTAAATTAGAAAAAAACTTTCGAATTTATGAAATCAAATCTTATCTTTATAAAAGAAAGTAGTTAACTCAAACAAAACAACTTTTTGTGTGACATATGTCATGTGCACATTCGTCATGAGTTATAGATTTATCTCCTTCGTTGATCTTCTTGTTCTTTCTATACCATTGATTCTCTCTCTCATGAGTCTATAAATTGAACCCAATTCCTCCATTTCTATCATCCAAGCTTTTAGTACCCTTACTCTGCAGGAATCACAGTGCACCTTTGGCACCAAATTCCTCCATTGCTTGCGATCAACATGTTATCTTGTTACCATTACCATTGTGTTGATGATGATTGTTAGTCATAACAACATGCATAAAAATTTGCATGACAAACCTTTATTATCTTGAAAATTATGATCAGTTTGAAACAAGCCGATGACTCCAAGTCTCCGTTGATTAGGTCATGATCTTCTGATGTTACTCAGAGGTTGATGTGACATGTTGTTTTCCATTTCAAGGGGTCTTACACTGTCTGTATGGTAAATTGTTGGCTATATATCTAGTTTTGCATCTGTTTCCTGTAAATTAGCTTCACAAACAAGGTTATTTTCACTATGCTCCACAGACAATGATTATATTTATAAGTTTGATCAATTCCTCTAAGCATTTATTGTTATGAACTTATTTTATGCTTCTGCACTATGTATTTAGTCAAATAATGTGCCTATAAGTAGGTATTTACATGTGTATTGTTGATATTCATCTGTATTTGCATGATATTTATCATGTTGACATGCTTTCATTCAAAATATGCTCGTATATTCAATTATTTACGAATTATAGGCATATTTCATATTTATTTGCTTTAGATTATATGATATTTAAAATTGTGAAGGTGATTTGCAATGAAATTTAAGAAAACTCAAAGAAATACTTCTAAATTTAGTGAACCTTTAGCTGATGAGTCACGTACATTCTAGATACATTCATGAAGAGAAGAAATCAAAGCATAATTTCACCAGCATGTTCCACAGCTAGGTATGGTTGATGCTAATTTCAAAGGAACAAGGAATGAAAACAACACATGTAGACTGATAAGCACTCTAAGGGACACAGCTAATCAATGCACATATCCATATTCCATTCACTGACTACTCAAGATTTACAATTATTTGTAATCAAAATAGATTCTCTTTCATTAGGTAATCAAAATATATGTACATTCACAAAAGCCTTGAAATTAGTCCTGAATGTTTCAACAATCTAACTTCAATTAAGTTTCTAATGATACAGAGAGTGCACTCCATCTCCTTTTATAAAACAAAGAGAGGAGGTGGTTACAGATGACCAACGGTCAAGATTTGTCTATTTGAATCAATGGTCAATATCATCACATTGACTAAGTCAACCACTGTTAACAAGAGCACAGGTTGCCAACTGGCAACCATCTATTGGATTCGAGCATCTCTTATGCTAATTATGCATATGACTCTGTCATCATGCATCCTTATTTATTCTTTATCTTCTTCTTCTTCTTCACTTTCATCTTCTCTATCAATTGCATCGATGTTCTTCTCCAGCTTGAAAGATCTCCTACCTACTTCATTATGCAACTTATCCCCTTTACTCTTCAAGGCACTAAGAGAATTCCAATTTTCTAAGGAGGTTTTCACCACATACTCAGCTTCAAAAATAGAGGAAATGAACCAGTTATCCATTAGTTGTGCCTTATGCTTCATCAGATCTAATCTTGTAGCCTCTTCTTGTGATATAATGGTTAATGGAGTGGTTGTACTAACAGGTGTATGCCTAGGATCAATCAATCCTTTAATAAAAGAATGCAATTGAGCAATGTGCTCTTTATGTTTCTTATTCTTATCATTTTCTCTTTTCACCCTTTGGGTCAAAGAATCAATGATATCCTTACCTTCCTGACCTTCCTAGTCTTCATTTGCAAAGCCTAAATCAATATCAGTTATCTGAAATTCATTAAGGCTTATTTTACCTTTCTTCTTTTCAACCGTGGGCAAGGCTACTTGAGCTGTTCTCCTACCTGTAGTAGGGTCTCTTCTTATTGCAAATGTGAGCCTTGCCTTTCTTCTAGGTTTCATCATACTTTCAGTAAATAATGTAGAGACATCAAAATCTTGCACCTCATCAACTTGCTGCAGATTTACCTCATGTTGCAACCAATAAGGAACATCACCGTTGGGCTCTTGATGATCATCTTCCTTATTTTGAGTATCTTGGGATTGTGTATCAGGCCCTGCCCTCAATGGTGAATTTTCTTTTCTTATTTCTTCCTCGTGCACATTCTCATGAGAGGACTTCTGTTGAGGTGCCTCTTGTTGAGGGATTTCATCCTGAGGTGGAGGATTATGTGGAGTATGTATACCTTGTTCTTGTACCTCCTTATGTAAATTATCCTCAGGAGTTTCTTGAGCCTTTTCCCTTTTCTCACCTTATGGCACATTGGTCTCTTGAGAAGACTATGTATTTGGGCCTTGGGAATCACTCGGATTGCCCTCAGTCATTTTTTCTATTTCTTTGTGCTGACCTGCACCTTGTGCCAAAATCTGTTCTTCATCTTTTGATGTATTAACTTCTCCCAAGTTCAACTCTTTCTCACTTGATTATTCTTCTAATCTTAGACTTTCACCTTGATCATTTCTTTCATCATGTGGTGAAGAAATCCCTTGTTATTGATCAGGATCCTTATCTTTATTCCGATCACCCCTGTTTTGAAGCTGTGCCTCTAGCTGTCCTTGTCCTATAGGTGCATTATCTTGGTCTTTATTTTGGTTGGGTGCCATCGTACCATCTTTTGTATGCACTATATCATCAACCTTTTCAGGTTCCAGTGATTGATCCTTCTCTTTATTCACGTTCATATCCTCCTGGTATGTTAAGTCTATCACTGCAGGATGAGTGACCTGCTCCACTAAATTAGTTAGCCCCATATGTTGGGCTATTTCCTTAGGATTATCTTGTTCTAATTCATCCATTCCAACCTCTTGATGCATCATTTCCTGGGCCATGGGGGTCCCATGAGGGATCATCTTAGTACTAGCTACTAAGGTCTCCATATGCTGAGTAGTCACATCCTAAACTACTTCATCATCTAACAATTCTACAGTATCATCAAGAGGAAAGGGGGACTCTTTACTAGCCATATGCACTTCTTTTGCCTGCTCCTCGGCCTTCTCAATTTTAAATTGAATTATTTCAGGAATGGGGACATCATGTTGTAGGTCTTTCATAAAGGTCAAACCACCTGCACCTCTTAACATGATAGGGTCAGTGTTGATGTTCCCCTTCATTGTTGTCTTCTACTTTTTTGGTGGTGGTGCTTGTACTTTCTTTCTTTTCTTCTTTGTTATAAGTAGATCATCATCTTTGGGTTCTTTATCCAATTGCTTTTCTTCCCAAGGATTTTCTTCCAGTGGTTTATCTTGCAGTGGCTCATCTTGTAATGGCTCATCCTCTATTTGTTCCTCTGCTACTTCAGAAATAGGTTTTACTACCTTCTTGCCTTTCTTCTCAGCAGGTTATTGTTGGGATGTAGATGCAGGTGCAGAGATGGATGCACCATCACCTTTTGATTGAAGTCTTTTAATAATTACCCCTTGCTGCATAGGAGCATCCTTCTTGCCCTTGCTTGATGGTTTTCTTCCTTAGCAGGTAATCTCTCTCCATTGGATTTCCTCTTTTCAATGAGGAAGTCATCATAATCTTCTTTAGATACCTATCCCCTTTTCTTATTGTCAATGGTTAAGGCTATACCCTTCTTTTTCAACTCAGTGACCTTAGTCTTTACCCAGCTTTGGGTCAATTGGATAACCCCCTTCATTATTTGATCTAGTGAGGTCTCCTCTGGCTGTGTCAGATCAAGAGCTGAGATGGTGTCATTATACACCTTATTATCCTCATATTCATTAGACATTATTTTCCCATCATCCTCATGTAATTATGTTGGCACTGGAATGCAATCAAAAGTCTGGATCTGATTGAGTGTGAACCTTTGATATTTCCTTCTCCTGACTTCTTGTTCATCATCACAATCAATCCAATAATCTTCAATATGTTTTTGATGTACTTGCTTCCCTAATAGCTTCTACATTCTGCCATATGGGTCATATGACCTAGCTATAGAAAATGGCCTCAAATACATGAGCTTTAATCCTCTAATGGCATCTGTAATGCTTTGTTTGTCAAGGCATATATACCAGCCCATGTATACTGGGAATAATACAAGAGGGATCTTCTTCTTTTCCAAGTGAGCCTCAATTGAGGTTGACACTTGTCTAACAAATTCCATCAAGATGACCCTATTAGTAGGGTATCTTGGTAACATGAGGGGCTGCCCCTCGAATCCTTCTATTCTTATATATTGAAAAGTAGGGAACTGGATAAACCATCCCCCATGCTTGTAGATGATTGCATGAGCTTCCATGCTTAATCTCTTGGTTCGTTCCTCCTCCATGGTTCTGACTAGATGCATAGAAATGCATCATTTACCAATTTGCAATCTTGGAGATATGCTCTCCTCTGTAATTGTGGGTAATGATCCCATATGTTTATGGCACTAGGATTGCTTCCAACCCTGCCCACTATCTGCAAAGCATCAAATGTCCCCCTGAAAGCACGAGCATATACAGCATAAGAAGTCATATGAAATATGCAAACTTTGCCTCCCAACCTTCTCATGCCCTCATCCAAGCTATCGCTTATGATCTTGGCCCATAGAGATTTGTTATCTGAATACAACACCATCTAGATGATCCCATACATCCAGTTTTCAAAGTTCTTGGTATGCTGCCTGCCAGTCATCCTATTCAACAAGGCAATCATATACTAATATTCATCATCAAAATCAAATTTGTACAAGTACTTAGGCAATTTGGCAGCAGCTTTGTAGGAGCTACCCTTATGCCTTCATGGATACATGATCTTTCTGGCTTGCCTTTCATTGCTACGGTACTCTTTCTCCAGCCTACTTAGGGTTACACTGACCACTTTATCTCCTACAGGCAGATTGAATGCAGTAGTGATGCCCTTGAATGAGAAATCAACATACACTCTACCATGTTTTTCTACTCTTCTGTTCTCAGGGTTATAATTTCTTGCACATTCCACCACTAGCTCAATGGCTTCCATTGCATATGGAAATCCCGCGGTGTGCCACATACCAATTGCGAATATCCTATCCAGTATGAGGTTCTCACTCTCATTATCCAACCTCCTCATCCATGCATCCAAATCTATCTTTCCTTGATGCGTGTCATCTTTTACCCCATATTTGAATCATACTCCCTCCGGTTGTACGAACATCAGTTTCAAGAACTCAGAGTCAGATCTATTCTTTCTAACATCTATTGGATCCTACAATAGAAACATGCATTCTTACCCTAGGATGTATGTATGGGGAAGGTTCATGGATATCATGTGTTTCATAACAATAATTCAACATTTCAATTCATTCCATGCATGTCACATTGACAATCCTAATGAAAAACCATTTTACCTGGCATTTTTTAGTAAACGACAAAAGAGAGGGTTTTATTTTACTTACATAATAATCGCTTTCCCTCTTGCTATATGACTGATAATGGTATCAACGTGAATGCGCTGTATCATCCGTTTCGTTTCGTTGAAGATCACGTTCCGTTTGCAGATTACTATGATGTGTTGACTCTTAGAGCTCTGTAACTTCAATTATCACAGGGTAAATGTAAATGATCCCTAAATTTTACTTTTAAACCGAGTAATAGGACAAATTAGGGTGTATGCGTTGTTTTGATTAAATCCATCGATCATTTGCATGAAGTTTGTAGATCTTGCCAAGTGTCAGGATTACATTTGAAATTGACATGGCGTGACCTACCATTGGATCCAACATTTAATGCTGGAGGGTGATCTTTTAGAAGATCAGGGCTATTTGAAAATATGACCCTCCCCGCGGGATAATTATTCATTAATGATCAGGGTGATATGGTCAACCTTTGACTTACGAATATCCTCCTCCTTCAAGAATGTAAGGGTAACATCATCATCATATGGACTTCAACAATTATTTACGAAAGATGACGCCATCGTCATATTTGATGAAGGTCAGAGATATTATGAAATGTGACCTCCTCGGGTGAAGATCATGATGATATCATCATGCTGTTATGTTTTCTTTGTTTCCAGGTTAAGATGACATCATTGTCATATTTAGAAATATGACGAATGTTTAGAAATATGACCCTCCGGGGGTCAGGTGCAATGATTACTTCATCATCAAGGTGATTTCTCTTATTCATTGGAACTAAATGACATCATCATCATACATGCGAAGGGTGATATTCGTGAAAGGGTGATATTTTGAAAGATGAGGGATATTAGGAAATATGACCCTCCGAGAATATCACAAGTCCTTGACGGGTAACTATTCAACACAACACATTGTTGTGAAACTCATCTTCATGACAAGAATTATCATAGCCGTTCTCCATTGACATCTTGAAGAAAAAGCAAGGAAGTGTGCTTTCTGAGGGCTTCATTCATTATGCAAGATCGATTGAGATAGGCGACCAATGGAAGCTATGAAGTATTGAGTTTTGCAAGGTTTTGTCTTTGTTGTATGAATCTTGATTATTTCCTTTTCCATTGAGTTTATTGGATTAATTTGATACTATTGATAATCATTCCAAATTTTCTGATAACATGAACAATCATGTAGGAGGATGCCCCCAAGTCATCAACCACAATGCCATGTCCCTAAGACACAACACACAATAATGAAAATAGAGGAGAGGCAAGATAAAAGAATGATGAAACAAATAGAAGAATGGTCACAACAGAGGCAGTCTCCTAGTATCCTTGACCTTACAAGAGTATCAAGGGTCATCCAAGGAGGCCTAAACAACACATAACACATAATGGGGGAACACAACACAATGGTAAAAACATATATATCTAGGAGGAGGCCACCCTTGAGAGCAACTAGAATAGGTGCTACAACGAGTGTGGCTAAAGGGGGGAGAAATACTTACCTAATTTAATGGGATATTTCATGGCAGACAATCCTTGTCTATCATCTCAGGATATCTCATATGTAGTTTTGAACTTGATATTATATTAACATTAGCACACTTATTCACTATCCCCTTATTAGGTGGAATAAGTCTATTAACGATAAGTAAATTAACATTATTTTCACTTTGATCGAGTTCAACATCCATTCCCAAAGGATTTAATGTGAGAGACCTTTCTTCAAGCACGAATGCTTCATCTTGGCCAGAGAGATCATTGGAACAAAGGGAAGGTAAGGTGTTGTTAGGGGAATTATTGATAATTGTATCTTTAGTGATATTCAAAGAACATGTAACCAAAGGAGAGGTATCCAAGGTTTTCACATCCTTAGTGATATCCAAGGTACTTGGATATTCAACTAAAGGAGGAAGATTAAGGGTCTTCACTTCCTTAGTGATATCCAAGGTACTTGAATATTCAACTAAAGGAGGAAGATTGATACAATGATCCATAGAGACCTCATGTACTATGGTAGGGATAGAGTTAGATGAATGCTCATTATCTATCCAAGGACTATTTTTCATTAGAGGGGGTTCTTTATTCACCAATGCTTCATCCTTCGGAGGGAGAACATTGGAATGAAGAGAGGGTAGGGTGATGTGAAGGGATGTGTCAATGATTTCATCCTCTCGCACCAAAATGTCCTCATAAGTGGGAACAACTTTGGGAAAGAGATCATAAGGTAAAACTAAGTTACCATCACAAGTATTAGTAATAGGATGCATAGTGGAATGTCTAATAGAGATAAAGTCATATAGGGCTTCATCTAACATATTGAAGTCATCACTACTAAATGATGCAACGTATTTATTATTATCTATGAATTTAGTGAGATCATCTAATATCGAGGGATATGTTCCCATGAGATTTTTAAAACTATCAAAATCAAATATATAACATAGAATTTCATATGTAGAACTCATGGCAATGTCAATATCATAGATATGTGCTTTTTGTTGTAGGACTTGAGGATACTTGCTAGTGAATTTATAGAAATTATCAACATCTATGATGTATGCAAATAAAGCTTCTAAAGATGAATAACAAGATGCATCCATGATGAATAGATTGAGGAAATTGAGTTTTTATATCTAGTAAAACACACAAATTTCACAACCAATCAAGTAAATAAGATTGAAATAATGCTGCACAACAAGGCAAGATAAGTGAAACTAATTCACACCAAATCACTTGTTTGAGGAAAACAGGTTTCTAAAAGACGCACGAAGTTCACAACAAACAAACTGGGTGGGAGGAAAGAGTACTACACAACAAGAAAAAGTAAGTGTTTTTAAAGGTTTTGATCAAGGAAGTGTGAATAAGGTGTATAAACACTTAGTGTTGAAATACACACTGTGTAATTCAGAATATGCCAATTTTCACAAAATGCTATGAAATGAAGCAAATTTTTCAAATGACCAATGGATATATGTTTGAAGATGACTGCAAGATTTGAAATGAATGATATTTATGACAAATACAATGAAACAAAGCAAAACTATGCTTGCTTATGCACCTAAAATGCTTAATTTTTTCACTTTTTTCAATGGAAATGCACAAAAATGATAGATGAATGAAATCTAATCTGATTTAATGTCTAAAATAACTCAGATTAGATCTAAAAATGATGCCAACATGCTACAATGCTCAATTCAAAGTCAAAATTAAGGCAAGATGAATGAATATGCTTATTTTTGTTGAAATACACAATGTGTAAATGCAAAATTTGAAATGTAGATGCAAAAACACATTATGATGAAACACTATAGTACAAAATCAGATTTGAAAGAGTGTTAAGATGAGTAATAAAATCTGAAACAAGATTTTAATTACAAACCCTAGCTTTTGAAATTACTAGGTTATATGAAAAATGCAAAATTTTAAGCAAAACCCTAGCAAATGAGATATGAAAATGTAAGGTAAATGATGGTAACAAGATAAAATGTTGTAATTTATCTCAGATCTAATGTAAATATCAGAGAATTAAATGTTTCCAATGATATGCAAGGAAAATAGTGCAAACTATGCCTTAATGCAAGCCAAAAATGCTTATTTTTTTCAAAATTTTCAAATTTATAAAAGATTTTCAAATGTATGATGATGAATATGAAATGTATGAATGCAATCTGATTACAACACATAGCAAGGTGCAAATTCAGTAAAAACATAGGTTCACCAAAATGTTAGATAAAAAAAGAGGGATGTTGATGAGGTGGATAGTTTAATTGGATCCTCCTTTCACTACATACATTCAAGGACATTAAACTGAGTTTAATCACAACTTTTGTGAGAGGACTCAACTACAGGTTTGGTGTCACTTGTAATGATAGGGAAATTTGGAAATTGATGATTAATGTGTTAATTTAAGCCCAATTATGCTCAAAAACCCTAATTATGCAAAATCATAAACAAATAGATGAATTATGACAAATGCTTGCACACAAATATATTAAATGAAGATCAAATGCATACCAGATTTTGAAGATTAGGATCCTAAACAGTCGGAGGCAAAGGGACTCGCGCCCAGGCCCAAGCTAGAATTTTTGTCAAGGGTTTTCAGACCCTTTTTGCTACTGATTATTCCTGTTCAAAAGATTTTAGGTTCTGCAAACCTGAAGGGCAAAGGAAATAGCACCCAAGCCTTGATAGTGCTCTTTTATGCTTCTTTCTGTCAGATCCTGGATCCTTATGCTTTGCAACACTCCTCTACAACTCCACTCCTTGCGATCTGACACCTGTCACCTGCAGTCATAAGAAGAGGGGTTGGGGGTTGTGGTGTTTAGGAGCTTGCCTCGATCAAGCCTCAGAATGGCATTCAAGCCTTCCAACACCGTTGTTAGATAGAGAGTGTGTATCCTTGCAAGATAGAGGCAAAAATAAATGATAAATGATTGATTAAAGTACAAATAGATATCACCTCAAAGGTGTAGCTCGCATGTAGATGAAGATCTTTCACAACATGAGAAGATGAAACCAAATCTGCAATAACAAACACAATAACAACATAAGTATGCTCTACCACAATGAATGCTTTGAATGCTCTAAAATCATAAGTTCGCCAAAGTCTCATAATCATCTTCTAGTTTACAAATGAAACCCTAAACATGCTTATATATGCATTCTTGCTTTAATTTCGTAATTCAAACTTAAGATGTCAGCAACAGACACCTTTTAATGGTCTCCAACCGACATTCAAATTTGGGAGCCCGCCAAAATAGGGCAGGGACGGGGTACAAGTGCCCAAGCCCTGGGACCTATTTTGGGTCAGGGTTTAAGCTCCACAATGTCCCTTAAGTCCATTTTGACATGGGTTTCAAGGCATTTTGTCTCAAGATTCCATTCTAACATGCATGATGAAAAACAAGGGACTCAAGAGCTAAACTTAGGAGGTAAAAGTCCTAGGGGGACATTTTACAATGTAACACCTAGTTATATTACTAAATCGTGAAATACATACAAACTAATATTCTACTCCTAAACTACTAGTTAAAGATGTTCATTTTAAGGATATATGATTGACCACAACTTCTAGGATTGGTGTCTATCCAGTGGGTAATAGAGTCACAATTTATCAAGAAGAACAATGAAGTGAAAACACATAGGACTATATCTAAGCACAAGTGTGCATCAAATATATAACATCTAGTAACAAAACATACTTAATAATCTAGATCATTATATTACAAAAAACCATATGGAATATAGAAATGACCATTACATTGTCTGTAATGAATTAAAATGTTGTCACATTCATCAATTTTATATTACAATCGTACCAACAAATGTGGTAAGAGGAAACCCTAACCAGATGTCAAGAGTTCCCTTGAAGACCTACAAATAACCATGGAGACATTTGACTACAAATATCACTTACAAAATTACAACCTTTGTGTGCTTCATAGATACATTGG
This sequence comes from Cunninghamia lanceolata, assembly GCA_027924645.1. Lineage (NCBI taxonomy): Eukaryota > Viridiplantae > Streptophyta > Pinopsida > Cupressales > Cupressaceae > Cunninghamia > Cunninghamia lanceolata. The sequence goes on along the minus strand of BSBN01000895.1, from coordinate 11,160,364 downwards.
CTTCCTGATGAATTAAACTAGTAGAAGTTTAAACCCTAAAAGATCTTGGCACTTGCAAATGCTTGTGGAAACAAAGAATGATCAACTGTTTGAAAATCAAACAACCACATATATATCCTTTGAAATGGCATGCCCTAAGCTACTTGTAGGAATCCGATGCACAACTGGAGGTCACAAGATTGAATGCAAATTGGGTTCTCAACCATCAAATCCTTGGAGTCCATTCCACATTCATGAAAATATGCCTTTAATTGCATGCCAAATAAACTGAAAGAAGCAAAGATGAATTTGCCACTCAAATTAAGTGGTTGTAGAAGTCAAATTGACCATTAATGGTGACTTGGGAGGTAGTTGGGGTGATTTCGAACATTATGAGAAGTTTGGGAGATTTACAAAAATTTGATGTGGGACTACACATGAGAACTGGATGTGAGTGGGATGAGTTCATGCCAAGAGGAGATAGAATGGGGACAAGAAGTGGAAAAAGGATACAAGACCAAATATGAGGCATGTGAGGCACATCCTATAACCTATTGGATTTCTATAAGGTGGAAATTGACTAAATTGGGAGAATAGAAGGGAGCAGGAAAAGAATGTGGAAGTGGATGGAAGAGAACAAGGAGGGAATGACAACCTGGGTGCCATTAGGATCCCGCAAAATGAAGGAAGTGCGTGATTCATAGACTTAGAAGAAATGTGGAAAAAGGTTGTAGGTCTAGACATGGGAAGTGGAGGATTGCGGAAAGGATGCAAGAATAGGATGTAGGATGAAAAGAAGACATCCTACAATTTGATGAAAGTCTGCAAAGAGGAGTAAAGAATGCATGAAAGCATGACAAGATAGGACGCAAAATAGGAAAGGAGAATCAGATGTTTGGGAATGGAGGAAACTCCAAGAGCTAGTTGACATTTTGCAAATCAAAGGAAATGAAGATGAGAAAAGACTAAAGCATGAAAAGGACTTATTGAACCTCCAAGAGAAACAAGAATTGGATGCACGATATGGAAGGCACAGAAAACATGCAGTAGCCAAATGGAAACATGCATTCCATTGCACAGACAAAACCCACAAAATGCCAAAAACATTAGAAAAAGACCAAGGACCCTTCAAACTTTTTAAAAAAAATTTTAGCAACTTCTAACATATGAAAGGATCGTAAGGACTGACTAAAGGCAAAATTCAACAAAATAGACAAAGACTTAGATAAATTTTACAATTTTTAGATTGGATCCCAACATGTTGGAAATAAACTTCAAAACTAAAATAATAATTTTGAGGCATAAAATGAATGTAGAAAAATAAATATTAATAAAAATGCAATAATGATAAGTAAATAACAAATACATATAAATTAATATAAATCAAATAAATAAAAATCAAAACACCAAATATAATAAACATAATAATACCATTTATAAATATATTATTATATTAAAACATTTTACCAAAATAAACATAAAACTAAATAAAAAGTAACATACATATACTAATTTCACCATTCCAAGAAGAAACGACATTGCACTAGAACTTTCTCATGCCTTGAAATTTTGGTGCAAAGAACCTTTCCCCTATTTTATTAATGTATATCGTATGAAAGCACGCCATACCATTACAGTCAAAACATGGTGGTGGCTCTCATTGCTTTCCTTCTATTCAACCAAACTGTTTCAACCACAAACAAAAAAATCAACACTACATATAATATTGCGAAGGAAATTTTTGACTGGAAAATATCTCCCTGTTCTTGTCCCATGCCAAAACATATTAATGTTTCGGTGGCTAAGAGTGGACAGGTTTTTCATTACAGTTGAAGCTCAATTTTCCTCATTCTAATCCAATTGGAATCTTTGCTTTAACAATATACTATGTAAATATATAGCAATCATAACATACTTTATGAATATACACAGATGACAAGATGGTAATATGCATGCTGACACATACTACCCATTTAAGTCATGATTGAATCCCAGGAATCAAATTCAAGAATGAGTAATCATGTGCATTATTTCCCACTTGTTTAAAATTAAGTCCCCACATATCAACATCCATCTGTCTTACTTTATCTATATAAAATATTTGTTTTTTCTGAGAGATTATTCCTTTAAGGAGATAAACCCACAAAGGAAGAACAGAAAAGAAGACATGTTTTCAAAAGAGCACACCAATTTTGAAAGCAATTATATGTATACTTCTGAATAAAATTATTTTATATATTTTTTGAATAAAATTATTTCCTAAGAAAAGTTATAGCCAATAAGGAAGAACAGGAAAAGATCATGTTTTGGGAGAGCCAACCTACCGTTAGAAGAAATTAAGAACAGTAATCCTATTGTGGCCTAGATAAGTCCCCACCTACCAACCAATGTGTACAGAAAACTGTTGTTGGACTTGACGAATATACAGGAAGTATAGCCACAAATAAATTACTTAAAAAATATATATCCACAAGTAAATTACTTTTAAAAGATATACCCAACTGTACAAAATGTCGGAGGTTGGACTTGATGTATATATACATTTAGTATACCTACCTACCCACAGTAAAAAAGTAAATTTATGGGAAAAAAAGTATACCTACAAGCAGAGAGGCTGCTTTGTACTGACACCTGATTTCTACAAAGTCAATGCAGCAGCCAGCTTCTTAGACTACACGGATATGGTCTAAATGAAGTACCCATGTACCAACCACCGCTAAAAGCACTGTGCTTGAAGTGCATATATAATAGGTATACCCACATTTTCATCATAGATCTATCTATATATATATATGTATACCCACAATTGTATCATAGTTCAGAGTCATGGCTGGATCAAGGGATATTCAGGAAGCCAGCTTTAGACACCACGTTGTTACAGAGCAACAATCAGAAATGGAGGAGGGGAATGGAGGAGACCAAGTTATAAGAGAGGTTGTGTCAATTCCACAGACTCCAAGGGGTGGTGGCACACCCAATGGCACAAGGTCCCCCTATCACAGCAATCAGATATCTAATGCACATTCACATGCAATAACACCTGCTGGAACAAGGCCTCCTTCTGGTCTTGCATCTCCTTCCATGTCAAGGTCTCCCCTTTTAAAGACACCCAAAACTCCTAGGACTCCCAAGACCCCCAAGACTCCAAGGACTCCAAGGACTCCATGGACCCCTTCTCTCAGCCCAATTGGGGCTCCCATGAAGAGGGTGCTCATCAACATGAAGACTTACTTGGAGGATGTTGGGCATCTCACAAAGTTGAATCCTCAAGATGCTTGGCTACCCATTACAGAATCGAGAAATGGAAATGCTTATTACGCAGCCTTTCATAATCTAAATGCAGGGATTGGGTACCAGGCCTTGGTGCTGCCTGTCTCTTTTACAGTTCTGGGATGGTATGTTATTTTTGCTTTATTGTTATTGCATGATCATTAGTTACAGTGGCCAGACTCTTGGAATTTTAGCGGGTGATGTCTGTGACTGATCAAACATGTCTCCTTGTCTTTGTAATGACCAAGACATTTGAATTTTAGGGGTTGGTCTGTGTAACTGATCAAGCATGGATCTTTTGTCTTTATAATGTTAGGCCAACTCATTTGAACTATAAGAGCAATATGGGGTCATTTAAGCTAGATTGGGAAGAATTTTTTTTGTTGAATTGAATGGTTATGTCCATTGAATTTCAGGGTCTTATATCTGCGAGTGATAAAGGAAAAGCATCGCTTTTGTTCTGTTTGGTCAAGTAGATTGAATGATCAGGACCCTTTAAGTCCTTTAGTTTGTGTCTCAGGTAGAATGCTCAGCTCCTTTAAAATTTAGGGAGAGTCATGTTGGTCACTGACCAAGGGAGAGCCTATTTCTCTCTTTTATAAAATAATTTGGTTTTCTACTAGTTGGGATGGCTGTGCCCTTGGAATTTCAGTATCGGCATGGTTATTGATTAAGGCTGGTCTTTTTCTGTTTTGATTTGCTAATTAGGTGGATTGGGTTTTAGAGCATGTTATATATTTCACTTATCAAGGCTGATGTACCGTTTTCTCCTCAACTGGGTGGAATGCTCAATCCCTCTGAGTTTTAAGAGCAATTATGTGGAATTTTGCCAAAGGTGGCCTCTTTTTGTTTTCAATCTGTGTTGGAATGGCTAGGCAATTTAAAGTTTACTTAGGGTTATAACTGTCGCTGGTTACAGGAAACCCACTATTATTCTTCTTTGTTTCCAGTCTGGCAAGTTATTAAATGTTCAGGCCCTTTGAATTTTAGGACTATGGGGGATCAACCAAGAGTTGTATTATTTTGACTTCTTGATGAGATGGAGTTAGTAGTCCCTCTGAATTTTGGAGGTAGTGATTTCTGTGACTAAGGTATGTCCTCCTTTCGTTTCTTCTCCAATTAGTTGGAATAAACAAGCCCTTAGAATTTTAAGAAGAATATAGTCAGTGGAGATACTGCTGTCTTCTTGAGTTTTAGCCTTGTTGAGTTGTAATGGCTAGGCCCTTAAAATCTTACAGTTATTGATCCTCTGTGAATGATCAAAGTAGACCTCTAATTTTGTTTTCTTAACACCTAGATGGATTGGTCTGGCTCTTTGACAGCAATAGTGGAGGTTCAGAAAGGCTAATTTTCTTTGCTTTTCTTTTTGTACTCGGACCGGGCTTATGATTTTTGCATTAGAGTGGTGCCTCTGATAACTTGATAAGCAAGCAGTGTTTCTAATTTTTTTTTTCCTTGGCAATTGGGTGGTGAAGAAGGTTATCAGTGATTGAACAGAATAAGCATTCTTTTATTTGCTATCAGAGTTGAATAGTTGTGTCCACTATTTTTAAAGTAATTGAAGTCCTTATTTCTACTTTCTTCTTAGTCAACTATCTGGGATGATCAGGCCTTTTGTACTTAAGCAGATGTATGGATGATCCAGCAAGGCTACTTTTCTCTTCCGTAGGGTTGAATGGCTAAGCCCTTTAAACTCTATAGAGAACGAAGTTTGTGGCTGACCAAGTGTCAATAATTTCTGCTTTTCTGTTTTCCCAGTTCGAATAACCAGGCCCTACAAATTTCACAAGTGATGTGGGTTACCAAATAATCTGCTCCGTGTTTGTTTTAATTTTTACTATTTAGAAAGGTTATACCATTTCAAGTATTTCTGTGCCCATGTTTTGTTTTTTCATTTTTATTCTGCAATACTAGTTGGAATGGTCTGGACATTGGGATTTTACAATTACCATCTGCTAGGGAACAAGATTGTTCTTCTTATACTTCATTTTGATGAATAGTTGGAATGGATAGGGTCTTTTAATTCCCCCGAGACTGATGTATGTGACTCTGCAAGGCTAGTTTCGATTCTGCCCTTTTTCTTGGTGCAACAAGTTTAAATAAATAGGTGTCATGAAGTAAAAGCTATGTGTGTGACCTAAAGTCTTGAGGATTTTAGAGGCAGTAGTAAGTGAATGAGTGAAGCCAGCTGATTTGACAAGTAGTCAGATTGGCCAGGCCCTTTGAATTTTATAGATGGCTTTTCTTTCTTTCTTTGCTTTGAATGGCATTCTTATGCATATTTTGGGAGCCAATTTGATTATGTGCTGTTGAATGAATTCAGGACATGGGGAATTATCTGTCTCTCTGTTGCTTATATCTGGCAACTATACACACTGTGGCTTCTTGTAAGATTGCATGAATCTGTACCGGGAAAACGCTACAATCGATATGGGGAACTTGCTAAAGCTGCTTTTGGTAATGATAAATATATTTTTGTTTTTTCATCAAATCAAATTGCTTATACTCCCTCCTCTTCTTTCTGGACATACAAATGAATGATGCTAGAGTACTCCTCTAAATAGATGTGGGTATTACAATTAGTTTTTGTCAGTTGACTAGACTAAAGACAACCCAATCTTCTTGATGTATTGCATTTGTAAGAAGTAATGGGATCATTCTGTGTTCTTTTTAATAATCTTATATGGTCTGTGAAAGAGTGGAGCTTGACCTGTGTAAAATTCGTCTAATTTTGCAGGTGAGAAATTGGGTGGCTGGCTCTCCGCTTTTCCGATCCTGTATCTATCAGGTGGCACAGCAATGGGACTGATCATTGTTGGTGGGAGCGCATTGAAATTGTTTTTCCAAATTGTTTGTGGCCCAACTTGTGAATCCAATCCACTAACTTCAGTTGAGTGGTATTTGGTGTTCACCTGCCTTGCTATGGTTGTTGCTCAGCTTCCCAATCTCAACTCCATTGCATGGTCCTCTTTGATTGGAGCAGCAACTGCGGTCACGTACTGCACAATGATTTGGGTTTTGTCAGTAAGCAAGCCTAGGCCTGCAGGAGTATCTTATGATCCCGTCAGGGGTAAATCTGATGCTGCGTCAGCTTTCTCAATCTTGAATGCATTGGGTGCCATAACTTTTGCCTTCAGGGGCCACAATATTGCTCTTGAGATTCAGGTGAAAACTTTGCTTACCCTCTTTTTTTATGCATATTCTTTGTCTAAGGATATTTGTTAAGTGAAGGTATGAAACCTTGCATTTTCTCGAGATCTATGCTAAGTACACCCTTCATTAAAAAAGAAGAAACCCAGATCATGTCATTTCTACATCCTTCTATTGATGTGCTATTCAATCAGGCTAATTATATCGTCAGTATTTTAAATTACAATAATATATCTAGAAAAGAGTGATCATTCATTTCGCATGCAAACACTCTGTAGTCCTAATCCTTTCTCATACTAAGAGACTAAGAGCATATGCTACCATCTTTACCATAGCCGTACTGTATTATGGCAAGCATGTCTCCTTTTTCATTCCTTCACATCCTCACATCTTGTACTATTAGGATTTCACCTCAATTATATTCATGGGTTTAAACAAAGGGGTAATTCCAAAGCTAGGATCTACAGCAATTGAATGCTCACGTCAAAGATCTATTTGCATTTCTAAACTAGCTATAGCATTTAGTAACTAGAATCTTTGGACAAGTGCCATTTGCATCTGGAAATCAATATAAGCATACTCTTTGGTACTGAATTGTATGATACTTTGATATACAAGCTTTGAAAGTCCCAATATGTTGGCTAACATCTGGATATTGGTTTTATGGTGATATTTAGGTTTTTGAATTTTAGGATGGATGTTTCATGGATGATATCATCTGATTAGTTTTTTTTCCCGTGAGAATGTAGGCAACAATGCCATCAAGTCTTAAGCACCCAGCCCATGTACCGATGTGGAGAGGAGCTAAGGTTGCTTATATACTGATTGCCTTCTGCTTGTTCCCTATTGCAATAGGGGGATATTGGGCCTACGGAAACCTTGTGAGTTTATTTTTCTCAATTCAACATGTTGATCAATTAAAAAGATTTGAAATACAGGTTTTGCAATGCAATTGCTAGTATCTGAATGCAGTGTTGGTGTAAATGCAGATACCTCAAGGAGGAATTTTGACTGCTTTATATGCATTTCATAATGGGAATATCTCAAGGGGACTTTTGGGCCTAACGTTCCTTCTAGTTGTCATCAATTGCCTAACCTGCTTCCCAATCTATGCTATGCCAATTTTTGATGATTTTGAAGCTTCATACATCGGTTGGGCCAACAAGCCATGCCCTTTGTGGGTTCGAACTGGATTTCGGGTGTTTTTTACATTTATGGGATTGTTTTTTGGGGTTGCATTTCCTTTCCTTAATAGCTTAGCTGGTTTGCTTGGAGGGATCACATTGACAGTGACCTTTGCATACCCTTGTTTGATGTGGGTTATTATAAAAAAGCCTGAGAAATACAGCTCTAGTTGGTACTTAAACATGGGACTTGGTATAGCCGGTATCATACTCAGCGTAGCATTCTCAATAGGAGGTCTTTGGAGCATTGTTGACAGTGGCTTAAAGCTCAAGTTTTTCAAGCCAAGCTAGCCATCAAGGGGGCTTCATCTCCAATTCATTGGAACACCCATTGTAAAATCTAACATCATATCCTGTTGTGGTTTTCTTTCGACTTGTAATTCTTGGTGTTATAGTCCATAGGATGTCGCATCACTGTGCATGAGTTATATGCACTTCAATGCCTTCTCATGCAGGTAGTGGGCATCATCTAGGCAAGATGTAATTGGTCTAAAGCTTTGTCAATCTGGAAGTAAATTTTGATATGCTAGCATCCTTACTCTCTTTGGCATAAACAATGGATTCTTCATGTCAACCAGATTCCTTCAGCTTTGTGGTCGATTTACTTACATGTTGGTATTATTTTTTACGTCTATGGGTGTCCAATCTTTGCTGTTCTTGTTGCCAACTACATGCCACTCAAGTTTATCAGTACACAGTACTTGAAATCTCCAAGGGTCTTGTAGCAATCTGTTCTGTTTTGTGGGGATCTACTTCTATTTCCTATGCAGAATCAAAATGGCTCAATTTAAGTTTGTCCTCTATCCTAACCTCTGTATTGCAAAGCAGAAGATTATGAATTCTGACTGTAAATTTGGTACTGGAAGGAACGTGGAACTTCTCAAATTGTCATAATAATTGGAATCACACTTTCAATTTAAGCATAGATACAGACACGGTGGTCAAGAAATGTTGGGTACTTAAATGTAATCAGCACGATATTTCCCTGTAAAATGTGTGGAGTAGTTGTATCAGTCTTATGTCTTGCCAAGAAGACTCAAGATTATATGCGCAGCCCATATTACCTTTCTGTTGTTTAAATTTCTGCAATGTGTATTTGGGAAACGGGAATTTTCACTTGAATTTGTTATGGCAACCATGCAGTTTAAGTGATGGTTGGTATTTTCCTTAGCAATAAGACTGACAAATTTTGATATTTTTGAAAGTTCTGTAGATTTTTACAAATGATGTCTCTCATACATATACAAAACAGGCACAAGTATAAATACTCAGTAACTGATTGTTATAATATAATGGGAAACAGATGAAGGGAAGGGGGAGGCTGCAATGTTGTCTTGTGGGGTGAATAAATAATTATAAATATTTGGATTAAAAACATATTGAAATTGAAGTTGCAGCCACTCTCTAACTAATTGTATCACTAACCATGAATTCAACTGCTCCACCTAATTAATGTCTTCTCATATTTACAATATTAAGTTCTTATTAATATCATAAATCTTTGCAAAATAGAAACAAAATTTGAGTGTTGCCTTCTTCCAATTTTAACAATTTATTGAATAAAATAAAGTATATATAAAAACAAAAAACATATATTCAGATCTTTTTATCTTACTGACTATTTGTCTTGTAACAATGAAAAGTGCATCCTTAGCACTTTATCAGTCATTGTATTGGATTCATTTTGACCCTTTCTCTTAAAGGCAATAATCTAGTGTCCAAGATGTGTATCTTTGTGTAAGAGCTGGCATTCAACATGTACCTTACAAGATTCTGAGACCCTAGTCCCCAATAGTCTAGATCTAATCTTCATACATGTTTAATTGTAGTTCATAAATGCAGTCATAGTTTTGACCCCCAAACATTCAATTTCAAATTTAATTATGGGCCCAAGCCAACTCACTTCTAACTATTTGTAGCCCATCAACTCAAGTATGAAATATTTAAATTATGGTGCTAGGATGTTATGTATAAGGACAAAACATAATTCATTTTAAGAATCTATAAACTCAATCCATCTATTGCATCATAGCATCTGAGAATTGCAGCATTTAAGAAGCATTACATTAGCATCTAAGAACTGGAACATTTAAGAAGCATTACATTAGCATTTGAGATCATAATAACAACATAGGCATCTGCATTTGTACTTGATGTGCCTTCTAGTTTGTTCAAAATTGTAAAATTGATCTAAAGGTTTGACTAAGGCAAAAGGAGGGGTACAAATCACCTCCCACACATAGCTGCACCCCTGTGTGTAGCACAACTAGCTTTAATGGTGGCTTTAGGCACCGCCAAGTCTAAATAATAGAGGCAAACATAATTATGAAGACAAAATGTAGAGACAAAGGCCCCAACAAGACTTCAAAACTGCATATATTAGGTCAAAACTATAGGTGTGGGGATAAGTTTTGTATGTGTGAGATTGAACCAAGATAAAGTGTGGGTTATCTCTGAGTCTATTGAGCTTCACTATCTCAATTCTAATATAGCAAGGGTTGAAATTGAATCGTCGAGCACAAGTTACAATAAAACATCTCCATATAAAAGACAAAGCTAAGGACTTACACCTTTATCAATTTTGGAAAGCGTGTTTTAGTAGTGTTTTTGACTTAGCTATGTGGTTTAGGGTAATTCAATTATTACTTCTTATTTGCATTTATTTACATAGACAATACAATAAAAATAAGTTATTTTTGTTTCTTTTTGCTTTGGTGAACCCATTTGACTAGACACCCCTAGGTCTTGGCTTTAGACATTTTGATGTCTAATTTTCTATTTAGATCTAAAGGTTTTGATTATTTTATTTTATTTTTAACTTTATTGTGATCCTTATTGCTTTCTAGGGATTTCTCTTTTGTGTGTATGCCAAAGTCTCATCCTCCTCATCTCCCATCAAGAAGTCTTAGATTGAATCCTAGCACGGGCTTGAGTCAAGCTGAAAATGGTATGGTTGAGAATATACATACTACCACTTGTCTTACTACGAAAGAAACATTTGATCATGATGCCCATGTTCAAAAGGTAGATAGTCAAGTTATAGCTTTAATTGCACATGCTCTCATTTGATCTTAGGAATTTGGCTAGTGATGCCAATCCTTTCACTTTGGTTGATGTTTTCCACACTTTATTGATTAATAAGCAATATGGATTGGAAGTGTTTAAAGGTATAGGCAAAAAGATAAGCTCCTCAACCCATTTGAGTGATGTGTATTTCCCCCTTGTCCTCCCTTGCCCCCAAGCCTCTTATTTCATTGTTATTCTAATTCTTCTTATCCCATTTATGTTATGTCATGCAATGATCTACTTATTATACCCACTTATCATATTCAACCTCTTGTGCCTACTTCCCATATTATGACTACCTCTCATGTGTGCCCTACTTCTATTGTTCCCACTTCTCATGATCATCCCATGGGTAGTATCCCTACTTCTCATGTTCATCTCGTGGGTGTTATCCCTATTTCTCATGTTGGTGTCACCCCATCGTCTTCTACCATCCCCTAACCTATCTATACCCCCCACCCATGTTGCCACCTCAATGCCTCCTCCTAGTGTACCTTTCTCTATCTTTGACATGCTTTGACAAGATGCAAAAGAGAATGGATGCCTTTCCTATTGGAAATACAAAGGACATAACTACTAATGTATAGTTCGATTTGTGTCTCCTAGATTTGAAATGTATAATGGTAGAGGAGATTCAATGAATCACCTATGGTCCTTCAATGATAAATGTTTGGATTCTGTGTATGATGATAAGTTGTTGACTATGCTCTTCCCATAGACTTTGAAAGATTATGCTATTGAATGCATATACACTTCCACATGGGTCTATACATTTATTTTTAGATTTTTTCAATACTTTCGTGAGACACATTAGTGTAAATGTTGGTTTGAAGGTTACTATTGTTGAGAATAGGGTAAACATATATAGTGAAAGTATAAACAAATAGCGCTGAAACCTGAAACCAATTAAATTAACAGGCGATAACCATTGAATCTAAAATGAAACATAGAGAAAATAAAAGATAAAACAAATTAAAATCAATCATAATTCATAACTGTTGATGATTGTTTTAACATAGTCATAACAATTAGTTAAAATTCACATAAAATGAACCAAAAGTGACTTGAAAGATATGAAAAAATTGATTAAGATTTGCTTAATCCCAAGTTTAATATGGTCAGGTCTTGACCTGTTGGGCAAATTCAGTTGGTTAATGTGAAGCTGTAATGTTCAAAGGGCCTTACGTAGTTTAGGGTTTCTTGTTGGTTTACTGGACTCAAACTATGCAAACAATCATAAATATCAGCATGTTCATTCTTTTGCATAAAAGTGTTAGTGTGCTGCAAAGCTTTAAAAGGTATTCTTGAATTATTGCAGCTTTCTTCTCTTTAAATATTATGAAGACTTGTGTATTTTCAAACTCTGTTGTTCATGCTTTTCAAATATGAGACAAATTTCCTTCAAATTTCTACGTTTTAAGCTAAGTATTTTCAGATGGGTTGGGAAAAGTTAAAAAGATTTAATCTAAACAACATTCATTCTACCAAAGAATCTAATTGTTCTGTTATGCACTTTGTAAATAATATAGCAATTTAATCAAATCCACAGAGTAAAACTTTAAATATAAGTTCTGAGCATTTTCACAAACATACACTTAAAATTGCAAGCTCTAAGAGAAAATGTTTCAAACACAATGAAGAGCAAGAAAACACTCAGAAGATAGATGCAGAATTCCAGATTCAATTGTATTAGAAACAAACAATCATATAAGATTTACAATGTCTGAATGACTCTTAGCTTCAATGATCAAATTACAGAAAACTTACAAGCTTTACAGATACAATAAGGAAGCATGATGTTCCACACGTTCCTTACTACATACACAGGCGACCTCCTTCTACTCCTAAATTCTATGCTAAATGCTATGCTTTACAAATCTCTGCTGCTACAAATTTCTGTGTAGCCCCTGTGCAAAGTTTTACAATGTAAAGAGGCACAATATATAGACTTGACTATCCTCAATACAACTCAAAACCCTAGTTAAGCAATGGTTCAAACCCTTAGTTACAACATTAAATGATGGAGAACAAGTCTCCCAAAAATATCTCTGAGTAGCATCAAATCTGGGCGAAATATGCCCTTCTGGAAACCCTAGCAGCTCAATAATAACTTCTGTGGTCTGTTGCAATAATGTTTCCATCTATATTTTATCCTCATCAGTGAAGACCCTTGACTTTTCGCACCTCATCCTTATCTTCCTTTTGCTCCTGAGATCATATTTCATTTCCATGACGTCATCACCATCAAGCTTCAGCGCCGTCTTCATATCTACCTGCACGCCGTCAATGTGTCAGCAGCTCTGCGACTCTCAGCTACTTTGCTCTGCAACATCCTGCAAAAACAGACCAGCAATAAGTGCCATTTCACCTAATAAACATGCGGGAAGATAAACAATTATTGAATCCAGTTGTGACCGTGCGATCGCAGAAATCGGGCCCTAAATTCATGAAAAAAGGCGAGTCAAATGCATATACAGCGTCCAAAACAGTCGGGTCAACCATCGTTGACCAGAAATATACAATCGGGCCTCAAATCGGCTTCAAAATTTCATCGTTTTGTCTTCCCGCCCCTTTTCTTTGTTTAAATCTTTGTATCTTCCGATATACAAACCAGGCATGATACATCATATTAATCGGATTTAAATCTTTTTTCAATTATGCGGCTTGTATGTATCCTTTGTATATTTCGTTTGTATATCGCAACATACAAACGCAAAAAATACAAGCACTTAACTCCTCTTTATAACCTTTCAATTCCGCAACTGTATATTCCAATGAATATTGTGCTTTGTATCTTAGGATATACATTCGGGTTATGATGCATTCACTTAACCAGATTTAATTCTTCGTTGAGATCCGCTTTGTATGTTTATCGCAATGTATAAATTACCAATGTATGTTTTGCTTTGTATCTCAAACATGCATACAAGGCGGATACATGCAATCATTTAATCTCATTTGATAATGCTTTGGTTCCGCCCTTTGTATAAAGCAATGTATATTGTGCTTGTATTTTAGAATATACAAAGTACGAACATACAACGAATTAACTTCTTTTAACCTCCCATCGCGTCCGCGGTATGTATATTTCCTTTGTATCTTTTAGATATACAATTCGGGCTCGATACAAGCATTTAATCGGATTTCAATCTTTTCTTTGGATTCCGGCTTGTATGTATGCAATGTATATATTAACATACAAATCCGCAGCATACAACAATTTAATCTTATTTAATGATGTTTTGGGTTCTGGGCAATGTATCTCCGCTTTGTATGTACATTTAAACATACAAACGTTGAATATACAACTGGCGGATTTAACAAAATATTCATTTCAACTCTAAAACCATTTCGGGTCCGCCTTGTATGTATGTATGAAACCTTTAAAATGCATACAAGGCAAAAAGACATACAATCGACTTTGTATATAAAAGCGATGTACAAAAGGGATTGTATATGCAACATGCAAGCAACCCATTATGCAAATAACCTTGCCTATGGACCCGACTGCAAATGCGACTATGGAAAACGACCCTTGCACATACAAACGGCCCTGTATATGAACAACGATATACAAAGGTCTTTGTATACAAGCGAACTCGCATACAAAGGGCCTTGTATATGCAACCCGATATACAAACAAACTTGTATGTACAAACAACAAACCCTTCCCTTGTACATTTTACCAAAATGCTCATAACTTGCAAAATATGGCAAATTTTAAGATGGTTCAAAAAGTAACCCTAACTCATTTTTCACAAGGAATCCATCCATACTCTGCTCTGGTACTGAAAATATATTTTTTCTCTATTTTTAACAAAGTTTGCAATTTCATCCCCCCCTTTTCCCTTTACCACCAAACAGAGCCACACACAAAAAAGCAAAAAAGCAAAGCAACAACAGGGGTCCTCATTTTGCTAAGGAGTAAAATGGGGCGTGTTGTGAACATCACAACAACTAGCAACCAAACAAAACAATTAAATTCAAAGCATTAAAGAAAACTAAATAAAATAAATTCATAACTTCCAACTATCTTTCCTACAAATCATTATTCAACTTGAGACCTAAGGTATTCAATAAGGGTGCATGAATTTTCATTTTCAGTTTAAGTATGTGCACGTGATTAATTATCCTCATCTTGAAGATCAGTTGAACAAACCAGTGATTGATATTAGCCTACGTAGTTGATGTCATTCCCTCATAGCCAACCGGATAGAGCCTTGCTGCTAGCGAGCGTCCATAGCCCGGCAAGGTTATCGTTACAATTCTCCTAAGTAGAGCCCCACTGCCAGCGAGCGTCTATAGCCCCGGTAGAGTTACTTAGATGGCTTAACCTGGGTTTTCAGTAAAATCCATTTATTATTTTTATTTATTTTATATTTTCAGTTTTATATTTTGTATTTTCTGATATTTGATAGAGATTTCATAAGATTTTGCAGTTGTAACTTCATGATGCAAGGAATGAACACTTAAAATTAAGCTGAGAATTGTAATGGTAGCAAGGGTGACTCAGATTTTTCACCTAATATCTGTAGACTTAGGGCAAACAACTGAGAGGGGGGGTGAATCAGTTGTCTAAAACTTTCTTCATTTTCAACACTTATATTCACTTAGCAGTATAACAATAAATCAAACATAAAACTTAATGCATCTAATTAAGAACATAAACACATCAACACATGAGACACCAAGATTTTGACGTGGAAAACCCGGTTAAGGGAAAAACCACGGGGTGACTAACCAAAGATTGTATTCTCTATTAGAAGAATAGAAAAATAAAATGGCACATGCCAATTAGGGCTTACTACCCAAGCACACTGCTCACAAGAGGCTCACTGCCTACAAGAGACACACTGTCTACAAAAGAATAAGTATCACATACTTGAACTGGTAAATAGCATCTTCACCATGCTTGAGTCAGTTCCATTTAAGCCCAAACCTTCTGCTCTGCCTTTCACTCTTCTCCTCGCTACCACACACTCATCTTCACAAGTCACACACTGAAATGACTTCGCAATCCCTTATTTATACATGACATCAACTTAGGAACAAACATCTAAGTCGACAAATATCCACAAGAACATCCGCAAGATGTATAATTCATCCGGTTGGCCAATCACATAAAGAACACCATCATCCGGAAGTTATTCTTCATTTTTGGGACCCCAATTCTAATGCGGACCATAAACACGAACTGAGCATGATCCAAGGACCTCCACAAACTTGCCTGCAACACCAAGAACATCTGCACTTCCTCTACTTACTGAACTCATTTTCTCCTTCATCTGGAACCTCAAGAACACAGTCTGCCATTACTGTTACAAAGGAATAGATACTTGCGGACCTTCAAACCATGAACCAATCGAGTTAACACACCACACAGACTTCCCCAACACTTCCTCAAATCCGCAGAACCGAAGAATGCATTTTCGAATCTCACCGGACCTATCTGTATCATTCTGTCATCAATGAACATCTGTCGAAACCGGTTTCACTTGAACTGCCATAATTTCTTCATATCTTCATGCGGACCTCTGAAATCTCTACTGCAACATCTTAAGACATATATCTACAAACCCTTTAATCCGCATCCTCTGATCCTCATCCTATCTTTGTCTTTTACCTTATGTCATCATTGTTCTTTACTGTTCCTGATTGAGACTAATTTTCTCAATATCCTTAACACACAACTCATCCAACCTTATCATTAATATAACATGAGTATGTTGACATTAATGACAACACCGGTTAGGCCCATACTTGCAACAATCTCCCCCTTTGTCATTGATGGCAACATATGATATGAAAAACTATTTTAACCATCAAGACAAGAAAATCACCTTACTGTCACAACTCCCCCTATCAGCAATAACCATTCACATGTCTTCTCTCCCTTTACTACTCCCCCTTTGATCAGCAACCACTTGTTTTTCACATGTCTTCTCTCCCCCTTTGACATCAATGGCAAATGGCACATACTTGCAGTTTCACACTTCAAAACCATGTCTGCTGCTCCCCCTGAGTAGCAGCTTCCCATCATCAGTCCAGACCACAAGATGTGACTGTGATATCCACCGGACTGATACACATCAGTGCATCTTAGTTCACCACCGAAGGGGCAATAACCCCTTAACTTCTCCCCGAGATACTCAAAAGAGTCCTTAGGTAGAGGTTTAGTAAAGATGTCTGCAATCTGATCCTTTGAAGGCACAAACTCCAATCTGACTTCATTCTTGTTCACTTGCTCCCTCAAAAAGTGAAATTTGATGGATATATGTTTGGTCTTTGAATGCAACACCGGATTCTTAGATATGTTTATTGCACTTGAATTATCACAGAAAATTGTGATGGGCTCCTCATACTCTACTTTGATGTCTCTTAACATTTGTTTCATCCACAAAACTTGAGTACATCTACCTACTGCAACAATGTATTATGCTTCTGTAGTGGACAGAGATATTGCTTCTTGTTTCTTGCTTAACCAAGAAACCAATCTCTTCCCCAAAAAGAATGCTCCACCACTAGTACTCTTCCGGTCATCCACATCTCTTGCTCAATCAGCATCTGTATATGCATGAAAAGAGAAATCATGATCTCTAGGATACCACAACCCATACTCAATTGTCCCCTTTAGATATCTAAAAATCCTCTTAATTGCCATAACATGAGATTCTCTAGGATCAGCTTGGAATCTAGCAACAAGACCAACAACCTGCATAATATCTGGTCTAGTTTGAGTGAGATACAACAGTCCTCCAATCATTGACCTATATTTTGTCTAATCAACCTTGGGAGGGTCATCATCTTTGCTTAACTTGCATCCAGTTGCCATTGGAGTGTTCATTGGCTTAGAGTCTTCCATCCCAAATTTCCTCAACAATTCTTTCACATATTTTGACTGGGAAATGAAGATTCCTTTCTTTGTTTGAGTAATTTGTAGACCCAAAAATAAATTCATTTCTCCAAGCATGGACATCTCAAACTCACTTTTCATTTGACTTGCAAAAGTTTTACACATACTATCTCTTCCTCCAAAAATGATATCATCAACAAATACTTCAACAATTAAGATATTTTCATGATCAATTTTGAAATATAAATTACTGTCAGCAGTACCTTTATTGAAACCAATCTTCAAGAGATGCTTATCCAATCTTTCATACTAGGCTCTTGAGGCTTGCTTCAGTCCATACAGTGCCTTTTTCAATTTGCAAACCATGTCACCATGATCAGACAATTGAAATCTATCCGGTTGCTCAATGTATACTTATTCCAAATTACCATTTAGGAAGGCAAATTTGACATCCATCTGATACACCTTGAAATCCTTAAAGGCAGCAAATGCAAGAAATAATCTGACTGCTTCAATTCTTTCCACCGGAGCAAAAGTCTCTTCAAAATCAACTCCTTCAATCTGAGAGTAACCCTTGTAGACCAATCTAGCTTTATTTCTGATTACTTCACCAGCTTCATTCAGTTTGTTCCAGAAAACCCATTTGGTTCCAATCACATTCTTGTTTCTAGGTCTGGGAACAAGATCCCAAGTGTGATTTTTCTCAATTTGCATTAATTCTTCCTCCATTGCTTTTGACCAATTTTCATCATTGCAAGCTTCATTCACTGTCTTAGGTTCAATCTTTGAAATTAGACAATACTCATCTGAATTTTGAGCAATTCTCCTCCTTGTTTGCACTCCTTTGTTTTTGTCACCTATGATCTGATCTTCAGAGTGGTTTAGAGTTACATACCTTGGAATTTTGAGAGTTTATTGCACTTCTAACTCTAGATCAGTCTCATTGAGACTTATCTCTTCTTCTTGACTTACCGGATCAACTTGACTTTGTTTCTCAGAAGAGGCTTAGATACTTTGAATCTAAACACCATTCTGATCATCTTCATCATACTCATGAATTCTTGAGGGTCTTTCAATTTCTTCATCAACCTTTACATTTACACTTTCTACAATCGTTCTCAGTCTCTTGTTGTAACACTGGTATGCTTTGCTTTGAGTAGAGTAACCCAAGAATATTCCTTCATCACTTCTAGCATCAAACTTTCCTAGATCTTCATCCCTTTTAATGTAACATCTGCTACCAAAAACTCTGAAATATCTCACAGTGGGAGTAATGCCAAACCAAAGTTCATAAGGAGTCTTACCGGTATTGTTTCTAATTTGAACTCGATTGAGAGTGTAAATTGCAGTGCTGACAGCTTCTCTCCAATAGATCTGAGGAACATTTGCTTCCATCATAATGGTCCTAGAAGCTTCCTAGATGGTCCGGTTCTTTCTCTCAACTACTCCATTCTACTGTGGAGTTCTAGGGGCAGACAACTGTCTCTTTATTCCATGCTTCTCACAGAAATCTATGAACTCACCAGATGTGAATTCCCCACCTCTATCAGACCTCAGACATTTCAATTTTAATCTGGTTTCATTCTCCACCATGGCCTTGAATATTTTGAATTTCTCAAGTGCTTCTGATTTTTCTTTTAGAAAGGCTACCCACATCATCCGGGAATAGTCATCAATTAGCAACATCAAGTATCTATCACCTTGGATACTCCTAACTCTTGCCGGACCACAAAGATTAGTATGAACTAAGTCCAACAGTCCGGTAGAAGACAATTCCTTACTTTTGAATGTGACTCTGCTCAGTTTGCCTAACTGACATTCTTTGCACAAGCTATTAGTAGGTTTCACTAATTTTGGAAGATCTCTTACAGCCTGAGTATTGCTTATCTTGATGATATTATCAAAATTCATATAACACATCCTCCTATGCCATAAGCAACTCTGATCAATTTGAACAAATAAGCAACTTTTACCAATACCAAACAAGTGGAAGATATTACCTTTAGTTTGAGTACCGGATGCAATCTTTGTTCCGGAACTTTCAAAGATCTTGTATTTTCTATTTCTGAATCTGAGATCATAGCCTTTGTCCACCAGCTGTCCAACACTAGAAGATTGTGCTTTAATCCTTCAACATACAGTACATTACCGGTTTTGTTCTTTCCATCAAGAGAAATAGTTCCTCTACCTCTGATTCTGCCAGCAAAATTATCTCCAAGTTTTACAATTCCTCCTTCATACTTTTCCAAATTTAAGAACTTATTCTTGTCACCTGTCATATGGTGAGAGCATCCACTGTCAATAACCCAATCATCCTTTGCTTCAACTTGGGCAGCCAGAGCTCTTTCTTCAACTTTATGATTGATAGATACAGAGGATATTGGTTCTTCTTCTTTGATAGCAATAAACACCCATTCATTACCAGATTTGTTTCATGTCTTTGATTCATCATCTATTACTCCTTCATTATCATCTTCTTCATGAACATAGTAACAATTCTTTTGAAACCTTGGTATGTTAAGATTTGGTCTTGAAAATCTTTCCGGACATCTTGAGGCAAAATGACCAATTTTATTGCAGTTAAAACACTTAAAAGGTAATTTCCCTTCATACTTACTGGATCCTCTTGGCAGTCTTTTTGCAATAAGAGTTTCAAGATGAGTAGCTTCAGCTTCTTCTTCTTCCAAGTCCTTTCTTGCTTTTTCATACCATGATAGGTTACTTGAAGAGTTTTTTCCCAGATCAAACCTTTGTTTCCCTTTTACAGAGGCATTGGCTTTGAATGCAGATTCAGTCTTTGGAGGATCATCTCTAAACTCAGCCATTTCAAAAGCAACCAACTTACCAACCAATTGATTTCTTGTGACTGTTGTGTGAGCTCTAAATTCTTTGATTGCAAAAGCCTTGATTTTGTAAGAAGCAGGAAGGGATCTGAGAACTTTGCCAACGATCTCATCTTCAACAAGGGTTCCACCTGCATTTCTAATTCCACAAACCAGCTCATTCACTCTTGGCATAAAAGAGGTAATATTTTCATCATCTCTCATCTTCAGTTTTTCAAATTTTCCTTTTAGACTCTGTAACCTTGCACATTTAACATACTGGTCTCCTTCATGCAAAAGTTCCAGTTTATTCCAAATCTCAAAAGCAGTTGGTAGATCAATAACATTTGAGAGCTTTGAGTCAGATAATGCACTTAGAAGAGCCTCTTTGGTTCGTAGATTATTTTCAGCATCTGTGATTTCATTTAGGATTGTCGGACCTGTTGCAAGTATGAGGTGAGCCAGTGTTGTCATTGATGTCAACATACTCATATTGCATTGACAAGAAGGATTTGATGAGCTGTGTGCTGAGGATATTGAGAAAATTAGCCTCAGTCAGGAACAGTGAAGAACAGTGATGAGAAGAAGGCAAATGTACTGTATAGGATGAGAACCGGAGGATGCGGATTAAAGGGTTAGTAGATATGAGTCTTGAGATGCTTCAGTTAAGATTTCAGAGGTCCGCATGAAGATCTGAAGGAGTTGTGGCTGTCGGTATAGAACCGGTTCCGGCAAGTATCCAGAGGTGACAGAGGATCACAAAAAGGTCCAGTGAGGTCCGGAATTGTATTATCCTAATCTGCGGATTGGACGGAGTGTTTGGGATGTCCTTGTGATGTGTCATCCTGATTTGTGTATGATTTGGAGGTCCGGAAGTACCTCTTGCATTATGACAGTGGCGACAGACTGTGTTCTTGAAGTTCCGGATGAGGAAGACAAGAGATCCCAGTAAGTAGAGGAAGTGCGGATGTATCCGGACATTCAGACAGGCTTGTGAAGGTTCTTGGATCATGTTTAGGTTGTGTTGTTGGTCCGCATTAATGGTAGAGCCCGGAATTGAAGTTATTCTTCCGGATGAAGTTCTTGCTCTGTTTAGCCGACCGGATGAGTTGTTCATCCTGCGAATGTTCTTGTGATGGCTGACCGGATGTGTTATTCATCTTGTGGATACTCCTATGGTTGTTTTCTGACTTAGATGTTTGTTCCTAAGTCGATGTCTTGTATAAATAACGGTTTGTGAGTTCATTTCAAAGTGTGGTGTGTAGATGAGTGTGGCATAGCGAAGAAACGTGCGAAAGGCAGAGCAGAGATTTTTGGGCTTAATTGGAACTGATCCGGACATGGTAGAGATGTCATTCTCCAGTTCAAGACTGTGATTTTTATCACTTTGTAGACAGTGTGTCTCCTTGTAGGCAGTGGGCCTCTTTGTGAGCAGTGTGCTCGGGCAGTGAGCCCTTATTGGCATGTGCCATTCATTTTTCTTTATTCTTCTAACAGAGAATAATTCTTGGGTTAATCACCCTGTGGTTTTTCCCTTAACCGGGTTTTCCACGTCAAAATCTTGATGTTCAATGTGTTGATGCTTATCTGCTCTTGTGTTTATGTATTATGCTTTCATGGATGATTATTTGATATGCTGCTAACTAACAACAAAGAATCAAGTGTTTGAAAGAAGAAGAAGTTGTATACAACTGATTCACCCCCCCCCTCAGTTGTATGCCCTAGATCCAACAGGACCACCCTGTGGAGGTACCTACTGTTTTGTAACCATGGACCAGTACGCCATTCCCATACACTGCAAGTGACATTTCATGCGACCTTTCCAAAGAGCAAAGTTAGTTCCATCAAACTTTGAACTATCCTTCTTGTAGGATGACATCCTGGATCTCTCAAGCGGTTAAGTTCCTTTTAGAGGAACTTGGCTCTGATACCAATTGTAGACTTAGGGCAGACAACTGAGAGGGGGGTGAATTAGTTGTCCAAAAATTTCTTCATTTTCAACACTTATATTCATTTAGCAGTATAACAATAAATCAAACATGAAACTTAATGCATCTGATCAAGAGCAGAAACACATCAACACATGAGACACCAAGATTTTGACGTGGAAAACCCGGTTAAGGGAAAAACTACGGGGTGACTAACCCAAGATTGTATTCTCTGTTAGAAGAATAGAAAAACAAAATGGCACATGCCAATTAGGGCTCACTACCTGAGCACACTGCTCACAAGAGGCTCACTGCCTACAAGAGACACACTGTCTAAGAAAGAATAAGTATCACATACTTGAACTGGTAAATAGCATCTTCACCATGCTTGAGTCAGTTCCATTTAAGCCCAAACCTTCTGCTCTGCCTTTCGCTCTTCTCCTCGCTACCACACACTCATCTTCACAAGTCACACACTGAAATGACTTCGCAATCCCTTATTTATACATGACATCAACTTAGGAACAAACATCTAAGTCGGCAAATATCCACAAGAACATCCGCAAGATGTATAATTCATCCGGTCGGCCAATCACATAAAGAACACCATCATCCGGAAGTTATTCTTCATTTTCAGGACCCCAATTCTAATGCGGACCATAAACACGAACTGAGCATGATCCAAGGACCTCCACAAACTTGCCTGAAACACCGAGAACATCCGCACTTCCTTTACTTACTGAAATCCTTCTCTCCTTCATCCAGAACCTCAAGAACACAGTCTGTCATTACTGTTACAAAGGAATAGATACTTGCGGACCTTCAAACCATGAACCCATCGAGTTAACACACCACACAGACTTTCCCAACACTTCCTCAAATCTGCAGAACCGGAGAATGCATTTTCGAATCTCACTGGACCTATCTGTATCATTCTATCATCACTGAACATCTGCCGGAACCGGTTTCACTTGAACTGCCATAATTTCTTCATATCTTCATGCGGACCTCTGAAATCTCTATTGCAACATCTTAAGATATATCTACAAACCCTTTAATCTGCATCCTCTGATCCTCATCCTATCTTTGTCTTTTACCTTATGTCATCACTGTTCTTTACTATTCCTGATTGAGACTGATTTTCTCAATATCCTCAACACACAACTCATCCAACCTTATCATTAATGTAACAGGAGTATGTTGACATCAATGACAACACCGGTTAGGCCCATACTTGCAACAATATCTACACTGGTAGGTTCAACAAACCCAAAGATTTTAGGTGTGTCATCGTGAGAAACATCCTTGAATACTCAACTCACTATTATTGAATACAAAATTTAACAAGTAAAACAACTCTTTACATTCATGACAGTCACAACAAGTTATGCATAAATTGCAAATGATTAACCTGAATATTCTGAATTTCCTATTGTTTTCAATGGTTGTTAGCTTGCTCCTTAATACTCTAAAGTAAAACAAAGATCCCTGCTACAGCAACACAAAGCAAATGAACAAACAGACTATACAAGAAAAACAAACAAAACAAAAAACAAAGCAAAAGAAGACTGTACAAACAAGACTGTACAAATAGACAATAGAAACAAAAACAACAAAACAAAAAGAAACAAAAACAAAAAACAAACAAAATTGTACATTAATTACACTATCATACACAGAAATTGACTACCCTTTACCTCAAGCCTGGAAGTAGTGTTTCAAATGTTGGCCATTAACTGGCAATGGCACATCTTCCCCAGTCAAGGTCTTGAGTCTAAATGTATTGTCTCCAATTATTTCTGAGACTTGTAATGGACCTAACCATAGTTTGTCAAATTTTCCATGATGCCCTTTCTTTTCATGTGCTTTATCCCAGCACAACACTAAGTCTGATATCCTAAATATTTTGACTCTTGCCCTCTTATCAAACCACCTCTTAACTACTGCTTGGTGTTTGGCAAATTTCTCGATGGCTTGACCTCTTTTCTCATCTAGTTGTAGCATTTGTACTATCCTGGCTTCTCTATGATTATTAAAGCCTAAATACTCATTGGCAAACTTCTAGATTGGTATTCTCAAATTTACTGGAAGTATGGGATCAGTCCCATAAACTAAATGATAAGGTGCACTACCTAAAGCTGTCTTAAACTTGGTCCTATCCACCCACAATGCATACTTTAACAAGGTATTCCACTCTCTAGGACTCTTTGCAATTAGCTTCTTAATTATTTCTAATAAAATTTTGTTCATAAACTCAGCTAATCCATTGCCTTGAGGATAATAATTCGAAGAAAACTTTAAGACAATCCCATATTCGAATGCCCATTTAGAAAATTTCAAAGAAGAGAAAGTAGGGCCATTATCACATACCAATGAATAGGGAGTTCCAAACCTGGTTATTATGTTTTCTTCAAGGAACTTGATAACTACCTCGATTGTAGAGAACTTGCAACATGTGGCTTCAGTCCACCTTGTACAATAGTCTGTCACCGTCAATATAAACTTGTGTCCTGCAGAGGATGGAGGATTGATGACTCCAATGAAATCCAGGCCTCACTGTGCAAATGGTCTTGATTCAATCACAGGCTGTAATGGATTGGCCTAATTTCTTCCCTTATTTGCTGCAGTCTGATAGGTGTGGCAACTCTTAATGTGACTCTCTGTATCTTTAAACATTGTAGGCCAATAGTCGCCTACTCTCAATAGTTTGTGTGTTGTAGCTAGATGGGAACAATGGCCAGTTCCGTACTTGTCATGCAATTCTATTAGCACCTTATCCGCCTCAGTTCTGTTTAGACATCTCAGATAAATTCCATCATGGTTCTTCCTAAATAGAAGACCTCCTTGTACCATATATTTTTGTGCTTTAATCTTCAAAGCTCTCCTCTGAGAAGCCTTCATTCTGTTTGGGTACTTCCCTGATATTAGAAAAGTGTTTAAATCACCATACCAGTCTGATGCGTCATGGGAATTCAACACATACTGTTGTTTTATCAAATCTGGGTCTGTGTTTGCTATTGTTTGCACCAACGCATGCCCTTTGACTAGCTTCATTGGAATGATTTCTATGTCGAACTTCTGCAGCGTGGTGATCCATTTGGCCCTCTTTTCACCAGGCTCGTTTTGTATCAGCAGCATCTTCACTACTGTGTCTGGTACTATAGCTTTGACCTGGCTGCGCAGAATATAGTGCCTAAACTTCTTCACTACTCTTACCAACACAAATGCTTGTCTCTCAATGTCTAGATATCGCAGTTGTACTTCTTTCAGAGGAGCGCTCATAAATGCAATGGGTTTTTCCTCATCGGTTGCACCCTTCTGCGTCAAGGCAGTCGCGACTAAATGGGAGGATGCAAAGGAGTATATATAAAATGGTTGGGTGTAGTCTGGGCTCGCCAATATAGGGCCATCAGAAATGTCCTTCTTAATATCTTCAAACGTAGCCCTAGCTACAGGCGTCCACTCTATCTGTGCATCCTTCTTTAACATAGCATTCAACGGTTGCACGATTTCTGCAAAACCAGTGATGAACTTCCGAACAAAGTTAATCTTACCCAAAAATGATTTCAACTCTTTCCTACTATTTGGTATTTACAAATTTTTTATTGATTCTATTCTATCTGGATCGATCGATATTCCATCTTCAGAAATGACATGCCCTAGTAATTTACCTTCAGTTACTCCAAATGAATATTTCTTAGGGTTAAGGGAAATTCCATACCTCTCACATCGCTTGAGTATTTTCCTGAGATCTTCAACATGAGTGGATGCATCCTTGTAATACACATTCAGATCGTCCATATACACAACAATGCACTTACCTGATAACCCACGGAATGTAATGTCCATGGCTCTCTGAAAAGTGGCACCTGCATTAATCAGACCAAAAGGCATTCTCCTATATGCATAATTTCCCCATTTACATGTGAAGGTGGTTTTTAACCTGTCATCTTTATCTATTAAAACCTGATTATATCCTGAGAAACCATCTAAAAAAGACATCATTTTTGCCCCGTTTACTACTTGTAGCACTTCGTCCATTGGAGGCAAGGGATAATTATCCTTTTTAGACGCTTTGTTCAGATTTCTAAAGTCTACGCATAACTTGATGTCTCTGTTTTTCTTCCTCACTGGTACTAGGTTAGCTACCCAGGCAGAATGTCTGACTGGAAAAATTATTCTGGTAGACAATAACTTCTTTACTTCTTCGAAGATTAAAGGCTCTAAAATGGCGTTTACAGGCCTTCGTTTCTGCCTAAACGGTTTAACTTCTGGTCTCAAAGGTATCACGTGAGTTATGATGGACGTATCATATGTTTTCAAGTCTTCATAAGTCCATGCTATGACGTGTTTGTATTATTTCAGGACACCTAAGATTTCTTTTCTTATTTTCTCATAGCAAGCCTTTCTAATAAGTACATTTTGTGGACTTTGCTCTGTCCCTAAGTTGTGTGAATCACACTTACCCCCTTCTGTTTTGGGTAAGTCTTTCTGTCTTATTACTCCATCAAAGTCAAAAATATGCTCTAATTCAATTACCCCTTTGGGTAGGAAGTTGCTCTTCAAGTTGATTATATCCTCTTTGTCCCATGTTATCTCAGGCCTTTCTTGTTCATCAATGATTTAGGCCTCAAATACCTCATTACAAGTCAAAAAATTAATAATTTTCTGGTCCCCTCCAAATACTTGAAAGTGTGTAACATTGTCTGGGATACTGGTAACATTAACTAATTCAACAGCAAATCGCCTCAATCCTGACAGTGTCAAGGGTTCTAGTGTGCTAGCAGCAACTGCTAGTGCATCCGGCCTGTGGTTCAGCTCTCTGAGGATATGCTCTAAGTTGAAAGCGTCAAATGAATCTATTAAAACCCATACCCTATGTCTATAACAAATCATTTTCTTCTAATTGCAAGCATATAGTTTCCTTAATTGTCTGACTACTAGTTCAAAGTCTGAAAATACCTTAATCGTTTTCACCCTTTTCTTGATGGCCATGACAAGTCCCAAAATTAAGGCTTCATATTCAGCAATATTGTTAGTACAGGAGAACTGCAGTCTATATGCTGCTAGATATGATTTACCCTGAGGATCTATGAGTTCAACCCCTACACCCGCACCGTGTTTTGATTTGGATCCATCACATTTTAGTGTCCACATGCCATCTTTACTTTTCTAACCTTTTACCTTGGCATGCTTTGTCCCTTCTATCACTTGTGGGGTGCTGACCTATTTATTCATGGGTATTTCTATTTGGTCAACTTGCAAATCAGAAAGACAACTACCCTTGTCCTTTATTTCCTCTCCTAAATTTGAAATCCGAGCGTTTACATTACTCTGACAGTATCTTTGTGGTTGATCAGGATTCACATTTCCCTCTTGCAACCCTACCCTCTTCGTGCATTTTTTGTATGCATATTCAATGATGTCTTTGCACATTTCACAACTCTCCTCAGAATGTGGCCTATCATGAACTCTACATCTATCCTTATACAGTTTACATTGGATTGGCAGATTTTGTTTAATGCACTCTTACATCTCTTGTCTAATGGGATGACCAAATTTGTTCATTGCACTGTTTTCTTCATCCGAAGAATTTCCATCAGACTCAATGAATAATGTTGTCCTATTGCTGACATGTTTTTCTCTAAAGTTTAACATCATGATCTCTTCAATTTGTACCCCATTGTTGGTGATCCTATAAACACCAAGCTCAACAACAACATATAATATTTCATTAGTTCGATTATACTCTGTTATCATGTGTTTCATCCTGGGTTCTGCCTCTATTCTAATTTGATTTGGGACACCTCTCCAAGGTAGCCACATATGAGAAAAATCAGTGGCCATATATCCGTTTAATGTCTTGGACCAGTCCCTCCTCAGCAACATTCCATAATTTACGGGTATATCTACTATTTGAATATCAATGAATTGGCTTACCCTAGGGTCTGAAGCTAATTGCATTTGAATGTTCATCAATTCTCCTATCACACTGACCTCCGTTTTATCTAACTGTGTGACGACCTTAGCAAATTTGGTGGGAGTCAGCCCTAGAGTTTTACATATTCCTAAGGGCATTACGTTGGCTGAGGCACCAGAATCTACCATGCAATTGCGTATGTTCTTCCCACACAATCTAATAGTTAACAAAAAAGGAGGAGCATCCTTCTTATCAGCATACATTACTACATTTGTATTGGAAGGTTGTTCAACTTTCTTACTTTTCTCTTTAGGCAGTGAATCTCTATTAGGAACATTCATACCAGCAGAAACCTCATCTGTCATGGGTGTATCCAAGGACTTTATAAAAGCATTTTTGATTCCTGGAGTTTTCAATAAATCATTCAGAGGTATACTGACCTTAATTTTCTTTATTTCTTCTGACAAGTAACTCATTAATCTTGTTGTATCTATTGTTTCAGATTTACTTGTTTGGACCTTTTGTCCTGTTGCTCCACTATTTGTATGATGATTAGCTTTTAGTATGGCATGATTGTTTCTAGCATTCTGATCTGGGGGTGTATTGAAGTTGTTAGGAGGAGTGGAAGTGGTGAAAGGTCCTCCTGGCCTAGTGTTGTTCCTTAAATTGTAGGTGTGGTTTTTATTGGTCTGTTGAAAAGCCTGCACCTCTTCTATTTCAGTCAACACTTCATTTTCAGTTTCAAAGGGAAACTAAAAAGCATTTAACACAAAGGCTGATTCAGGATAAAGATTTTCACAAAAGTATAGTTCATCTTCTAACAATTCATCCTCTTTCTCTTCTGTAGTTGCAAGACTAATGCTATATCATATCCTGAGGCTACTACCTCATTACCCTTGGGAATGAGAAATTTAGACATAGGGGGCTGCACATTTATATTAAAAATGCTGGCTGCTAAGTGGAACTGTGGACAGTCAAGCTCAGCATGGGCATTGGTATTGTGAAATCTGCACCAATTTTTTAGTGTTGTATTAGCCACTTGGATGCCAATTGTTTGTTTTGCATCATGATTATCTATGTTCTCAAAAGGAGAAGCTAGGGTACCATTGTTTGGTCCTGTGTTCCATGTCTTGGGTGGCCTAGGTTGATTCTAATTTTTGTTATTGTTACCCTAGGCCCTATTGTCTACCACTGGCCCTCTATTTTGCATTGGCTGCCCTTGGTTAGGACCTTGATACTGATTATAGTTTTGGCTCTGATTCGAACATTGGCCTTTGTTGTTATTTTGGTTATGGCTCTGATTGTAGTGCTGATTGTAGTTCTGATTATAGCCTTGGTTATAATTCTGATTTTGATTGTATCCTTGGTTGTCTCTTCCATAAAGATTCTCATTTCTTAATTGTGTCACTTCGGTGGTTAATCTTTTCAAGTGTGCAGTGATCTCTTTGATTTCTTCCCTTTCCTCTTGTGCCTTTGCCACAGTTGTAGCTCTAGGAGGTTTGAAGAAAGGCTGACCACTATTCTGACTATTATTAGCAGTGTTACCCGTGTAAGGAGCTATGGCTTGGATTGGGGTAGGACTATACATAGGTGTGTATGTAGGAACTTGATTTAATGGTGGAGTGTGATGCATAGGGACTCCATTCCAAGGCTGTGCCTGATTTTGCACCCCAAAATTTCTTCCATTGACAAATGGACTATAAGTTGTAGGCCTCATCTCTTGGTTTACTGAGGCTACCTCTTTATAGGCTTTGGATATTGAATCTATGTCTGGTTTTCTTTTGACAAACATGACAGTTAAAGGATCCAAGGCTGCATAGTACATAGCTAGCAAGGTATCATCAGTCACGGTGTAAGGGTCCACCAACCTAGAGTAGGCCTTTTGAAACCTGTCATTGAAATTATCAATCAACTCTCCCTCACCCCTTTTTATGGTAGCCAATTTATGATACGAGATGCAAGGATCAATGGTTCCTCTAAATCTAGATAGAAAAGCTTCCTCCATAAGGTCCCAGGAAGAAATATAGCCATTGGGTAAGTTCACATACCAGTTAGAGGCTTTTTCATTGAAGGTGTAGGGAAACAATCTACACACCACATCCTCGTGTTCTAACATGGCTCTAAAACATGCCTCTTTGAATATTCTAATGTGGTCTTCAAGATCCTGATGTAATTGGTATTTTGGACATCTTTTCAAGATTTTTGGGCATCTCATGATAATCATTGAAGTGTATGGGAGAATTAGCATTAAAGTAAGCCATTGCAGGTACTTGTGCTTGACTAGAACCTGTAGGAATACCTGGATTCATTGGGGGGATAGGATTTCTAGGAGGACTAGGACCTCTAGGAGTACCTGGACCAAGTTTTAAAGATCTGAATGAAGAAATGTCAGGGTTCACAATACTATGGATAGTATAAGGTGATCCAAGAGGTGTGTTAGATGAGCTTCCTGGGTGTGTTATCTTAGGGTTCCAAATCAGAGGACTCTTACTTCACCTTATATCAGGTAATTGCACAAATATATCCTCAGAACTGGATTTAGACCTAGTCACTCTACCACTGTTATTAGCCAATTTTTCTTGAAACAAACCCTAACTCAAATTGGGCCCTCCTTCTAGCGCTAGAGAAACTGTTGATGATTGTTTTAACACAGTCATAATAATTAGTTAAAATTCACATAAAATGAACCAAAACTGACTTGAAAGATATGAAGAAATCGATTAAGATTTGCTTAATCCCAAGTTTAATATGGTCAGGTCTTGACCTGTTGGGCAAATTCAGTTGGTTAATGTGAAGCTGTAATGTTCAAGGGGCCTTACGTAGTTTAGGGTTTCTTGTTGGTTTACTGGACTCAAACTATGCAAATGATCATAAATATCAACATGTTGTTCATTCTTTTGCATAAAAGTGTTAGTGTGCTACAAAGCTTTAAAAGGTATTATTGAATTATTGCAGCTTTCTTCTCTTTAAATATTATGAAGACTTGTGTACTTTCAAACTCTGTTGTTCATGCTTTTCAAATATGAGACAAATTTCCTTCAAATTTCTACATTTTAAGCTAAGTATTTTCAGATGGGTTGGGAAAAGTTAGAAAGATTTAATCTAAACATCATTCATTCTACCAAAGGATCTAATTGTTTTGTTATGCACTTTGTAAATAATGTAGCAATTTGATCAAATCCACAGACTAAAACTTTAAATATAAGTTCTGAGCATTTTCACAAACATACACTTAAAATTGCAAGCTCTAAGAGAAAATGTTTCAAACATAATGAAGAGCAAGAAAACACTCAGAAGATAGATGCAGAATTCCAGATTCAATTGTATTAGAAACAGACAGTCATATAAGATTTACAATGTCTGAATGACTCTTAGCTTCAATGATCAAATTACAAAAAACTTACAAGCTTTACAGATACAATAAGGAAGTAGGATGTTCCACACGTTCCTTACTGCAGACACAGGCAACCTCCTTCTTCTACTCCTAAATGCTATGCTAAATGCTATGCGTTACAAATCTCTACTGCTACAAATTTCTGTGTAGCCCCTGTGTAAAGTTTTACAGTGTAAAGAGGCATAATATATAGACTTGACTATCCTCAATACAGCTCAAAACCCTAGTTAAGCAATGGTTCAAACCCTTAGTTACAGCATTAAATGGTGGAGAACAAGTCTCCCAAAAATATCTTTGAGCAACATCAAATCTGGGTGAAATATGCCCTTCTGGAAACCCTAGCAGCTCAATAATAACTTCTGTGGTCTGTTGCAATAATGTTTCCATCTGTATTTTGTCCTCATCAATGAAGACCCTTAACTTTTCACACCTCATCCTTATCTTCCTTTTGCTCCTGAGATCTAATCTCCTTTCCATGACATCATCGCCATCAAGCTCAACTCCGTCTTCATATCTACCTGCACGTCGCCATTGTGTCAGCAGCTCTGCGACTCTCAGCTACTTCACTCTACAACATCCTGCAAAAATAGACCAGCAATAAGTGCCATTTCACCTAATAAACCTGTGGGAAGATAAATAGTTATTAAATCTAGTCGTGACCGTGCGATCGCAGAAATCGGGCCCTAAATTCGTGAAAAAATGCAAGTCAAATGCATATACAGTGTCCAAAATAGTCGGGTCAACCATCGTTGACCAAAAATATACAATCAGGCCTCAAATCAGCTTCAAAATTTCATTGTTTTGTCTTCCCGCCCCTTTTCTTCGTTTAAATCTTTGTATCTTCCAATATACAAGCCGGGCGTGATACATCATATTAATCGGATTTAAATTTTTTTTCAATTCCGCGGCTTGTATGTATCCTTTATATATTTCGTTTGTATATCACAACATACAAACGCAAAAAATACAAGCACTTAACTCCTCTTTATAACCTTTCAATTCCGCGACTGTATATTCCAATGCATATTGTGCTTTGTATCTTAGGATATACATTCAGGTTATGATGCATCCACTTAACCAGATTTAATTCTTCGCTGAGATCCGCTTTGTATGTTTATCACAATGTATAAATTACCAATGTATGTTTTGCTTTGTATCTCAAACATGCATACAAGGTGGATACATGCAATCATTTAATCTCATTTGATAATGGTTTGGTTCCGCCCTTTGTATAAAGCAATGTATATTGTGCTTGTATTTTAGAATATACAAAGTGCGAACATACAATGAATTAACTTCTTTTAACCTCCCATCGCGTCCGTGGTATGTATATTTCCTTTGTATCTTTTAGATATACAATTCGGGCTCGATATAAGCATTTAATCAAATTTCAATCTTTTCTTTGGATTATGGGTTGTATGTATGCAATGTATATATTAACATACAAGTCCATAGCATACAACAATTTAATCATGTTTAATGATGTTTTGGGTTCTGGGCAATGTATCTCCGCTTTGTATGTACGTTTAAACATACAAATGCTGAATATACAACTGGCAGATTTAACAAAATATTCATTTCAACTCTAAAACCATTTCGGGTCCGCCTTGTATGTATGTATGAAACCTTTAAAATGCATACAAGGCAAAAAGACATACAATTGACTTTGTATATAAAAGCGATATACAAAAGGGATTGTATATGCAACATGCAAGCAACCCATTATGCAAATAACCTTGCCTATGGGCCTGACTGCAAATGCGACTAAGTATGGAAAATGACCCTTGCACATACAAACGGCCTTGTATATGAACAACGATATACAAAGGTCTTTGTATACAAGCGAACTCGCATACAAAGGGCCTTGTATATGCAACCCGATATACAAACAGACTTATATGTACAAACAACAAACCCTTCCCTTGTACATTTTACCAAAATGCTCATAACTTGCAAAATATGGCAAATTTTAAGATGGTTCAAAAAGAAACCCTAGCTCATTTTTCACAAGGAATCCATCCATACTCTGCTCTGGTATTGAAAATGCATTTTTTCTCTATTTTTAACAAAGTTTACAATTTTATCCCCCCCTTTTCCCTTTACCACCAAACAGAGCCACACACAAAAAAAGAAAAAAAAGCAAAGCAACAACAGGGGTCCTCATTTTGCTAAGGAGTAAAATAGGGCGTGTTGTGAACATCACAACAATAACATTGGATGTACATGGAGAAACTCTTTCAAGAAAGAGCTCCACCACCAAAGAGGCATAGAGCTTGTATTAATTTGAACAAATCAGTATACCAACACAATCCACTCAATCTTCTTCAGTCTGAAAACATTCTAGCAACATTAGAGTACCTATAAGAGACCAACACCAACACTATAAACTAAATGCTAAGGGTTGAAGCACTCACAGTCTCAGAACACCACTTGAACTTACCTGCATTCACCAGCTTCATCAATTCATTTGCAACATTATTTAAAGTGCCAAATTTCTCTAGCATCACCCTTCCATCCTCTACCATGTCTCGAACAAAATGGTATTAGACATAAATATGCTTCATTTGTGCATGAAAGGTTGGGTTCTTTGCCAAACAAATGGCACTCTCATTATCACAATAAACTTCGATTGCTCTCTGAATCAACCCCACATCTAAACACAATATCAAAATCCAAATGGCATCCTTATAAGCATTAGTAGCTACGATGTAGTTTGCCTCTCTTATGGATTAAGTGACCAAAACCTACATATTGCTTATCCAACTCACTGACTCACCACACCAATGAATAGGATAAACACACAGCCACCAATAGACCTTTTTCTATCAACATTCCCTACCCAATCAAAATCTACATATCTCTGAATATCCATTGAGTGCTAGTCCTTTGAAATATCACCATGATAACAAATGGAGTACTTAGAAGTACCCCACAAATAATTGAAGACCCTTGTTATTACAACCCCATGATTCCATCTAGGATTAGCCATATAACAACTCAAGACATCCACTTCTTTGGCAATGTCTAGTCTAGTGCAAACCATATCATACATAAAGCTCTTGTAAGATAAAAAATTGCATACATTGTAATTTTATTTGTTGCATTTTGTACTCATTTTAGTTATCATGTTTCATGTGTGTTTTAACCCCTTTTTGACCTCTCTTTGTCACCATCCCTAGTCATGTCCTAATTTGTTGTATCCCCTTGACCCCTTTTATGTGTTTGATTTTGTGATTTATTTTTGTTGTCTTTTGTCTCTTAGTCATAGGTGTTGATCCCTTTTCATGACCTCTCATCCTTTTCACCTTGCTACCTTTTTACTCCTTTAGTTAAACATCTTTGTGTTTGAGAACCACCACCCTTGGATAGCAAACCTTACAATTGACTTGTCCTAGGAAATTGAGCCATTTCAAGCCCCAAGACTTCTCACCATTGGGTGCAAAGAAGAGACAACATCCTCATCCTCTAATCAAGCTCAAATTTTAACCAAAGATTCATCTAATTAGAACAACATGGTGAACTAAGTTTCCAACCCAAGTTTTCTCCAAAAATTTGTTAAAAAGCCCTCCCAATCTTATTTTTTTACATAAACACCAACAAAATTTCATCTTGAGAGAAATTTTTGAGAATTAGTGTCCATGTTAATGTTTAGAATATTTCTACATTATGTTAGTATTCATCTCAACCATTGCAGAATCTTTTTAGAGCACCACAATAACCTTTACAACCAATCATTCAAGCTAGGTGACTATTTCTCAAGTTTTTGAATTGGCTAGCTTGGGTTTATCACTTTAATAGTTTGATTTGGATCATATATTGTTGTTAATATGCATACCCTCATTTATAGGTCATCCCTCATCCCTCAATCATTTCCATAAATCCCCATTCACATTTTGTCCTTTTCTTTCACCAACCTCCTCTTACCTCCATTGCAACCCTAGGACCTCCTAGTTTTATACATTTTTGCATTTTATATCAAAATCTTAAAAACGTTGTTGTATATTAGTCATTTTCAGTTTGGAATTAGTTATGTGTTTATGGGTCTTTGTTTGTTTGTCTTTGTCTTTCACCCATCGCCATCTTGAACGCTACCCTTTGAATGTTATTATTTTCATAATCCATGCCCTAGCTAGCGTGTAGATTGAGATGGTAGTACAACCTTTGAAGGGATTGTCTAATACTCTTAATCTTTAAGATATGGTCATATGCCTTAATATCAAAACTGCATCATAAGAAGGAATTTTATAAAACATAAAATTCACAACATAAATTCATTTATTATTTGACATGTTCCTTAAGTAAAATTATCATTTGGAAATGTCTAAAATATTGCATCCAAAAGAGATCATATGTGACTCTTAGTGAATTTCAATAGATACAAACCCTTAAAAGTTCTTATAGTTGTAATCTACTCTAAAAGAGACCACCACCATTCTTAGAATATAGATTCCTTCCTTTCTTGAAGACACTCTCAATAAGAATTTCTCAATTCATGAGTATATTTACAAAGCTTTAATAGTTTACCATGGGCCCTCCCCAAAATCTAAAGTAGAAGTAATAACACTCCAAGCACTAGCATTGCCTACAATCACAAAATTTCAAGACTTAATAAATAAGCATATGACTCAACTCCTAGACTAGAAGCTAAGTAAGAAGTTTTCCATGGGTATGTTATGTTTTATAGACTTGATGCATTCTCTTTTACAAATTACCATGAAATATAAGTCACATATTATCATTCCAATCTCAATCTAAATCATATTACCTAATACATTGTAAAATTATTTTGAATTTTCAATTTCAAACATAAATACCATTTTACAAATAACAATGACTATTGCTTGCCATATCACATTTTTAATGAACTCAAGAGATCTGTAATATGAATTTCACAAGAGAGTGGTGTAACAATCAACCTTCAACAATTAGTATATATATCGACATTCAAGATTGATTTAAAACCTTCTTACTCATATCATCAAGTTGATGAATCAATGTTCACTTGTCACTTTTTTTAATAGTTCAAAATTTCATTTATAAAATCACACAACTTGTCTTTTTACATAGAGAAAGGTTGCAAACATGGGGAAAGTCATGACCTTAAGATATACTTATTTTTAAACCTTATGTTTGACTTTATATAGGAGCAAGCCCCACTATGGATTTTACCTTGTTTTTCAAACAAATAACATCTCCATCAAAGAATTGGATCCTCCCTCACCCTCTATTATCCCATGATCTTCCTTCACATCTCTTCTATAGATGAAGATTCATGTTTTCATGCATGGTTTCCCATTCTATTATAGGTTGGCATATCCCATAAACACATTAAGTGTTATATTCCAACATACAACATATCTCATCTTTGATGAGAATTCATAGACATTACTAGAACATAAAATCAAAGAGCAAAAAATTTCATTTATGTCTGTGATTACCTTCGTGTATGTAACGTCAGAAATTGTCCTCCTGTATGGAATGGTATAATTTCCCTCGGTTTAGCTCCTCACTTTTGGTGAATTTTCAACCTTTTCTTTTCTGGCCTTCCCAAAACCCTGATTGACTAAGTCTAGGAGCAATTTATTCACTTTTTGAGGTAACTTATTAATAGAACCCGAAAAGAGATTTGAGATTTGGGTCCCTAGGACCCCCAAAAATGCAGATCTGAGCTAAAATTGGGGGCTAGGACTTGGGCGTCCGCAGCCTAGTCCTCCCCCATTTCACGGGATTTTGAATTTTGGCGGGGTGTCGGTTCCCGCCGAGTGCCTTGAGATTTTGTTTTTAAATTCTTGGTTTTCGTGTGATATCGAGACATTATTTCAAAATTTGAATTTCCTAAAGCTAGATATAAAAAGACATTTGCAAATCATTTTATCACACACAATTCTTATGCAAGCTTGATGCCAAAACTCTGCTGCAATTGCCATTGAAGATCGGCGACTTGTTGAAGCTCTTCGAAGTATTCTTTGTTTGCTATCTTGGAGACAATGGATGAAGATTAGGAATCAAGATATTGAGTCTATCTTGCTCTTCCTAGGGTTTGTACACCCTTTGCATGATCGGGAGAAGGGTTGAAGCCTCCAACAGCAAGCTTGGAGATCCTCCGCAAACATTGTTGATTCGCCTTCTTGTTCATGTAAGTCTTCATTTATCTCATCTCCTTGAGGTGAAGTTGTATGTGTTGGCAAGAGACACTGTGTGGCTTCATAAGTGTTGTCATTGATGGCAACAAAGTCTATCCCACACATCTGCAGTACATAATATGCCTATACCAGAAGTCAGATTGAAGAATGTTTTAGTTCGATGAACAAGAACAGAGTATGTAACAAGGTCCGACAGTCAGGTCCAAATCTCTCAGATGGTGTAACTCAGTAAGTTGCAAACTTGGACAAGTCAAGAGGGGTATCATGACTACTGTATTCTAGAGATCTAGCCTCCAGTGATAAATCATGAAAAAGATATGAGCATCTGAGTGTTGGGTTCCAATCAGGCAGAGCAGACAGAGGAAGAACTGATCGGCAAAGTATCAGACTTTAATCCAGATGAGTAAAAGGTGTTGATTAAGCAATTAATGGGATTATACATTGTTGACCAACATGATTAATGACTTCTATGCCTATGTTTTTGATACGCATCACAAATCAAGCATGGATTCGGCCGATAGATTAATTACTTGCAGTGTTCTTGTTGCCGACTAAAAAGTTGATTAAAATCCTTTATGCAAATATATATACCAGATGGATTCTAGTATGTAGGGGTGTGTTGTGTTGGTGGTAGTAATAAGGTGTGAAGAAAATCAGAGATAAGTGTGGGAACAACAATTCAAGTCTAGTATGTGACTGAACAACAACATTAAACAGAGGAAGAATGAAGTGCATCAGATCAGTATATTGTGCCTAACTAGAACTGAACTCTTGCATTTGTAGATGCTTCTCATCAGTTCAAACACTTGATTATCTTCTGTAAGTTCTGTAGACAGTGAGTCTCTTGTAGGCAGTGTGCCTCTTGTGAGCAGTGTGCTTGGGTAGTGAGCCCTAATTGGCAAGTGCCATTTTGTACTGCTTTATTCTTTTAACAGATAATACAATCTTGGGTTAGTCACCCCATGGTTTTTCCCTTAACAGGGTTTCCACGTAAAAATCTTTGTGTTATGTGTGTTGATATTATTTTTGATTACATATGCTTTCATGTTTTGATGCAACACTAAATATTAAGATAACAAAAGAGAAGAAAGTTAAGGAAATTTTGAGATAATTGATTCACCCCCCCTCTCAGTTATCTGCCTTGTTTCCAACAATTGGTATCAAAGCAAGGTTCCTCTGAACAAAGCCTAACAACTTGAGGAAGATCTGGGAATCTCAATGGATGCATATGGTATGAAGGAACAACTTCAGTCTGCCCTAGATGATCTTGAATAATCCCACTCTAAATTCAATAATTTGAGAGAAAGACTTAAACAAGCTGATGAATTCATAAATGAGCTAAAATAAAAACTTAGCATTTCTGTGAAAAAGAGAAAGGAACTACTTCAAAAATTAGCCAATCAGAGTCAAGTCAATGATACTAATGAAGATCTAGATGAGAAAAATAAGCTATGTGAAAAGCTGTCAAAAGAAGTCATTATGGTGAGGCATTAAATGGAATCAGGGGTTATGAGGTTCACTCAAGAAATTGAAGAAAAAAGAAAGATTGAAGATAATCTAGAACAATCCCTCAAGGAGAAAACAGAGGACTGCCACAAAATAGACAGAATAATCAGGCATCTTGAATCTGATCTTGAAGAAGCTAGAGACAATGAAGAACAACTCAAGAATTAGATAGACACTCTTAAACAAGATCTTCAAACAGCAAATGAATACAAAGAGAAATTCAAGATAAGCTTAGCCCGACTTGAAGTTCTTCTTGAATGCCAAAAGAGGGTAGATGATAAGCGTGGCTTGGGATATGATAAAGGTGAAAGCTCCGGATTCGGTCAAAAGAACTTTGGATCAGGAAATCAAAGAAACAGGCCTAGAAGACCTCCGGTAGGGCAACCAAATGCCCAAAGATATCCATCCTTCAATGGATACTGCTTCAATTGCAACAATTTCGGTCATAGAGCAACTCAGTGCAAGAGGAGAATAAATTAGAATAATCCATCCTTCTCCGGACAATGTTTCAATTGTAAGAGGTTGTTAGATTTAGGGCATACAACTGAGAGGGGGGGTGAATCAGTTGTACACCACTTTCTTTAATTTAAACACTTAACTCCTTATTGGTATTCAGTTGCATAATGGTAAATTAATCATGGAAACATAATGCAGCAAATCAAGAGCAGAAACACATTAACACAAGAGACCAAGATTTTGACGTGGAAAACCTAGTTAAGGGAAAAACCACGGGGTGATTAACCCAAGAATGTATTCTATGTTAGAAGAATAGAAAGAACAAATGGCA
Source organism: Cunninghamia lanceolata (assembly GCA_027924645.1). Lineage (NCBI taxonomy): Eukaryota > Viridiplantae > Streptophyta > Pinopsida > Cupressales > Cupressaceae > Cunninghamia > Cunninghamia lanceolata. The sequence goes on along the minus strand of BSBN01000895.1, from coordinate 11,120,362 downwards.
CATGCCAATTAGGGCTCACTGCCTGAGCACACTGCTCACAAGAGGCTCACTGCCTACAAGAGACACACTGTCTACAAAGAAATAAGTATCACCTACTTGAACTAGAAGATAGCATCTTTACCATGCTTGAATCAGTTCCATTTTAAGCCCAAAAATTCTGCTCTGCCTTTCGCTCCTCTCCTCGCTACCACACACACATCTTGACAAGGACACCTTTGAAATGACTTCGCAATCCCTTACTTATACAAGTCATCAACTTAGGAATGATCATCTAAGTCGGCAAACACCAACAAGAACATTTGCAAGACAAGTAACTCATTCGGTCGGCCAGTTTAAGGAAGAACACCTTCATCTGGAAGTAATCCTTCAAAACCGGATTCAATCTCCAATGTGGATCATCAACATGAACTGTACACTATCCAGAGACTTCCACAAGCTTGTTTGAATCATCAGGAACATCCGCACTTCATCTGCTTACTGAAATCCTTCTCTCCTTCATCCAGAACCTCAAGAACACAATCTGTCATTACTGTTACAAAGGAATAGATGTTTACAGACCTTCAAATCATGCACCAATTGAGTTGACACTTCTCAAAGACTTCCTTAGAACTCCCTCAAATCCATAGAATAGGAAAATGCAATTCCGGATCTCACCGGACCTTTCTTTATCACTCTATTACCTCTGAACACTTGTCGGAACCAATTCTACTTGAGTGGCCACAACTTCTTTAGATCTTCATGTGAACCTCTGAAATCTCATTTGGACCACCTTCAGACACATATCTACAAGCCCTTTAAACCGCATCCTCTGATCCTGATCCTATCTTGGACTTTTATCTTGCTGTCATCACTGTTCTTCACTTGTTCCTGATTGAGACTAATTTTCTCAATATCCTTAGCACTTAGCTCATCTAATCCTTATTATTAATGCAACAGGAGTATGTTGACATCAATGACAACACTAGTTAGGCCCATACTTGCAACAATCTCCCCCTTTTCCATTAATGGCAACATATGATGTGAAAAATTATTTTGACCATCAAGACAAGAACTTCTCCTTACTATCATAACTCCCCCTATCAACAACAACCATTCACATGTCTTCTCTCTCTTCCACTACTCCCCCTTTGATCAGCAACTACTTGTTTTTCACATGTTTTCTCTCCCCCTTTGACATCAATGGCAAAGGGCACATACTTGCACTTCTATTACTTCAGAATCATATCTGTTGCTCCCCCTGAGTAGCAGCTCCCCATCATCAATCCAGACCATAAGATGTGACTGTGATATCCACCGGACTGATGCACCTCAGTGCACCTTAGTTCATCACCAGAGGGACAATAACACCTAACTTCTCCCTGAGAAACTCAAAAGAGTCCTTAGGAAGAGGTTTAGTAAAGATGTCTGCAATCTGATCCTTGGAGGGCACAAACTCCAACCTAACTTCATTCTTGTTTACTTGCTCTCTCAAGAAGTGAAACTTGATGGAAATGTGTTTAGTCTTTGAATGCAACACCAGATTCTTAGATATATTTATTGCACTTGAATTATCACAGAAGATTGTGATAGGTTCTTCATACTCTACTTGGATATCTCTTAGCATCTGCTTCATCCATAGAACTTGAGTGCAACTACCTGCTGCTGCAATATATTTTGCTTTAGTTGTGGACAGAGATATTGCCTCTTGTTTCTTGCTTAGCCAAGAAACCAATCTCTTCCCCAAAAAGAATGCTCCACCATTGGTACTCTTCCGGTCATCCACATCTCCTGCCCAATCCACATCTGTCTATGCATGAAGAGAGAAATCATGATCTCTAGGATACCATAGACCATACTCAACTATCCCTTTTAGATATCTAAAAATCCTCTTGATTGCCCTGACATGATATTCTCTAGGGTCAGCTTGGAATCTAGCAACAAAAACAACAGCCTGCATAATGTCTGGCCTAGTTTGAGTGAGATACAACAATCCTCCAATCATTGACCTGTACTTTGTCTGATCTATCTTGGGAGAGTCATCATCTTTTCTCAACTTACATCTGGTTGCCATGGGAGTATTCATTGGTTTTGAATCTTCCATCCCATATTTCTTTAGCAATTCTTTCACATATTTTGATTGAGAAATGAAGATTCCTTTCTTTGTTTGAGTGATTTGTAAACCCAAAAAGAAATTCATTTCCCCAAGCATAGACATCTCAAACTCACTTTTCATTTGATTTGCAAAGGTTTTGCACATACTATCTCTTCCTCCAAAGATGATATCATCAACAAACACTTCAAAAATCAAGATATTTTTATGATCAATTTTGAAATACAAATTACTGTCAGTAGTACCTTTGTTGAAACCAATCCTCAAAAGATGTTTATCTAATCTTTCATACCAGGCTCTTGGGGCTTGCTTCAGTCCATACAATGCTTTCTTCAACTTGTAGACCAAATCACCATGATCTGACAACTGAAATCCATCCGGTTTCTCAATGTACACTTCTTCTTCCAAATCACCATTCAGGAAGGCAGATTTGACATCCATCTGATACACTTTGAAATCTTTGAAGGCAGCAAGTGCAAGAAATAACCTGACTGCCTCAATTCTTGCCACCGGAGTAAAAGTTTCCTCAAAATCAACTCCTTCTATTTGAGAGTAGCCCTTGCAGACTAATCTGGCTTTGTTTCTAATTACTTCACCAACTTCATTCAATTTGTTCCGGAAGACCCATTTGGTTCCAGTTACATTTTTGTTTCTAGGTCTGGGAACAAGATCCCAAGTATGATTTTTCTTAATTTGCATCAGCGCTTCTTTCATTGCCTTGGTCCAATTTTCATCATTGCAAGCTTCATATATTGACTTAGGTTCAACCTTTGAAATCAGACAATACTCATGTGAATCTTGAGCAATTCTCCTTCTTGTTTGTACACCTTTGCTTTTGTCACCTATGATCTGATCCTCAGAGTGATTCAATTTTACATACCTTGGAGCTTTGGGAGTTTCTTGTACTTCTAATTCTTGATCAAGCTCATTGAGACTCATCTCCTCTTCCTGACTTACCGGATCAATTTGAATTTGTTTTTCAGAAGAAGCTTGGGTACCTTGAATCAGACCACCATTCTGATCATCATCATCATGCTCATAAATCCTTGAGGGTTTTTCAATTCCTTCATCAACCTTCACATTTGTACTTTCAATAATCTTTCTCAGTGTCTTGTTATAACACCGGTATGTTTTGCTTTGAGTAGAGTAACCCAAGAATATTCCTTCATCACTTCTAGCATCAAACTTGCCTAGATCTTATCTCTTTTAATGTAACATTTGCTACCAAAGACTCTGAAATACTTTACAGTAGGAGTGATGCCAAACCAAAGTTCATAAGGTGTCTTACCGGTATTGCTTCTGATTTGAACTCGATTGAGAGTATAGACTGTAGTGCTAGCTGTTTCTCTCCAATAGACCTGAGGAACATTCGCTTCCATCATCATTGTCCTAGATGCTTCCTGGATGGTCCGGTTCTTTCTCTCCACTACTCCATTATGCTGTGGAGTCCTAGGGGCAGACAACTGTCTCTTTATTCCATGCTTCTCACAGAAGTTTATGAACTCACCGGATGTGAATTCTCCACCTCTATCTGACCTCAGACATTTCACTTTTAATCCAGTTTCATTCTCTACCATAGCCTTGAATATTTTAAATTTCTCAAGAGCTTCTAATTTTTCTTTTAGGAAGGTTACCCACATCATCCGGGAATAGTCATCAATCAATAACATGAAGTATCTATCACCTTGCACACTTCTGATTCTTGCCAGACCACATAAATCAGTATGAACTAAGTCTAATAGTCCGGTAGAAGATTGTTCCTTGCTTTTGAATGAAACTCTGCTTTGTTTACCCAATTGACATTCCCTGCACAAACTATTTGTAGGTTTCACTAATTTTGGAAGATCTCTTACAGCCTGAGTATTGCTTATCTTGATGATATTATCAAAATTCACATGACACATTCTTCTATGCCATAGCCAGCTCTGATCAACTTGCACAAATAGGCAACTTTTACCAGTACCAACTAAGTGGAAGATATTACCTTTGGTTTGAGTACCGGATGCAATCTCAGTTCTAGAATTTTCAAAGATTTTGCATTTGCCATTCTTGAATCGAAGATCATAGCCCTTGTCCACCAACTGACCAACACTGAGAAGATTATGCTTCAATCCTTCAACATATAGTACATTGCCAGTTTTGTTCCTTCCATCAAAAGAAATAGTTCCTCTTCCTCTGATTCTTCTAGCAGAATTGTCACCAAACTTCACAACTCGTCCTTCATACCTTTCCAGATCTTCGAACTTGTTCTTGTCACTAGTCATATGGTGAGAGCATCCACTATCAATGACCCAATCATCTTTTTCTTCAATTTGGGCAGCCAGAGCTCTTTCTACAACTTTAGGATTGAGAGATTCAGAGGGCAATGGATCTTCTTCCTTGATGGCAATGAATACCCAATCACTTCCGGATTTGTCTCCTATTTCTGACTCATCATCTGTGACTCCCTCATTATCATCCTCATGAACATAGTAATAGTTCTTTTGAAACCTTGATCTGTTAGGATTTGGTCTTGAAACTCTTTCCGGACACTTTGAGGCAAAATGACCAATTTTATTGCAGTTAAAACACTTAAAAGACAATTTCCCTTCATACTTATCAAATCCTCTTGGTAACCTTTTTGCAATAAGAGCTTCAAGGTAAGCAGATTCAGCTTCCTCTTCTTCCAGGTTTTTTCTTGTTCTTTCATACAATGATAAATTCCTTGAAGAGTTCTCTCTCGGATCAAACCTTTGTTTACCTTTTACAGAGGCACTGGCTTTGAATGTAGATTTAGTCTTGTGGGGATCATCTCCAAATTCACTCATTTCAAATGTAGCTAATTTACCAGCTAATTGATCTCTTGTGACTGTTGTATGGGCTCTGAATTCTTCAATAGCAACAGTCTTGATTTTATAAGAAGCAGGAAGGGATCTGAGAATTTTCCCAACAATCTCATCTTCATCCAAAACACCACTGGCATTTCTAATTCCACACACAATCTCATTTACTTTTGGCATAAAAATAGTGATATTTTCATCTTGTCTCATCTTTAGATTTTCAAACTTTCCTTTTAGGCTTTGTAACCTTGCACTTTTAACATACCTATCTCCATGTAGAAGCTCCAGTTTTTCCCAGATGTCAAAGGCAATTGGTAGGTCAATAACATTTGAGAGCTCTGAATCAGATAATGTATCATAAGAGCTTCTATAGTCCGCAGATTGTTTTCAGCATCTGTGATTTCATTTAGGGTTTTCGGACCACCTTGTGGAGGTATATACTTTGTTGTAGCCATGGACAAATAAGCCGCTCCCATACACTGTAAGTGACACTTCATGCGACCTTTCCAAAGATTAAAGTTTGTTCCATCAAACTTTGGACTATCTTTCTTATATGACAATATCCCAGATCTCCTCAAGTGGCTAAGCTTCCTTTAGAGGAACTTGGCTCTGATACCAATTGTTAGATTTAGGGCATACAACTGAGAGGGGGGGTGAATAAGTTGTACACCACTTTCTTTAATTTAAACACTTAACTCCTTATTGGTATTCAGTTGCATAATGGTAAATTAATCATGGAAACATAATGTAGCAAATCAAGAGCAGAAACAAATTAACACAAGAGACGCCAAGATTTTGACGTGGAAAACCCAGTTAAGGGAAAAACCACGGGGTGATTAACCCAAGAATGCATTCTTTGTTAGAAGAATAGAAAGAACAAATGGCACATGCCAATTAGGGCTCACTACCCGAGCACACTGCTCACAAGAGGCTCATTGCCTACAAGAGACACATTGTCTACAAAGAAATAAGTATCACCTACTTGAACTAGAAGATAGCATCTTTACCATGTTGAATCAGTTCCATTTTAAGCCCAAAACTTCTGCTCTGCCTTTCGCTCCTCTCCTCGCTACCACACACACATCTTGACAAGGACACCTTTGAAATGACTTCGCAATCCCTTACTTATACAAGTCATCAACTTAGGAATGATTATCTAAGTCGGCAAACACCAACAAGAACATCCACAAGACAAGTAACTCATCCGGTCGGCTAGTTTAAGGAAGAACACCTTCATCCGGAAGTAATCCTTCAAAACCAGACTCAATCTCCAATGTGGATCATCAACACAAACTGTACACTATCCAAAGACTTCCACAAGCTTGTCTGAATCATTAGGAACATCCGCACTTCATCTGCTTACTGAAATCCTTCTCTCCTTCATCTAGAACCTCAAGAAGACAATCTGTCATTACTGTTACAAAGGAATAGATGTTTGCGGACCTTCAAATCATGCATCAATTGAGTTGACACTTCTCAAAGACTTCCTCAGAACTCCCTCAAATATGCAAAACAGGAAAATGCAATTCCGGATCTCACCGGACCTTTCTTTATCACTCAGTTACCTCTGAACACCTGCCGAAACTGGTTCTACTTGAGCGGCCACAACTTCTTCAGATCTTCATGCGGACCTCTAAAATCTCATCTGGACCACCTTCAGACACATATCTACAAGCCCTTCAAACCGCATCCTCTGATCCTCATCCTATCTTGGACTTTTATCTTGCTGTCATCACTGTTCTTCACTTGTTCCTGATTAAGACTAATTTTCTCAATATCCTCAGCACTTAGCTCATCCAATCCTTATTATTAATGCAACAGGAGTATGTTGACATCAATGACAACACCGGTTAGGCCCATACTTGCAACAAAGGTATGGTCACAAATCTCATGAATGTAGAAATATGCAAATAAACAATTCATTCAATGGTAGATGTTTTGCATGCAATAGAATGGGACATATGGCTAATCAATGCAGATCAAGAGGATATTAATCAAATAAGCAAAGAAATGTTGTATGTTACAATTGCAATAGATCCGGTGATATTGCCATATTCTGCAGAAGCAAAAATCAGGATAGAAAAGGTCTGTGGAACATAATCAGAAACAAGATAAGGGCAAAGGTAAAGTAAATGCGGATAAAGTTCAAAAGGAGATGAACAAGATTTGGGTAAAGAAGAGTATAGAAAATATTGAAGATGGATCCGCACCAGAATCCGGTGCTGATATTCCTTTCAAAAACTAAAAAGGTGAGCTCTGGCTTAGGGGGAGTCAGAGAAAAATAATTTCCCCCAGCCAGTCAGCTAGTGCCTAAATTTGGCACATTGAGTAAACATCCGTCGCTGCAGATTAAAGGGTTCTCAGAAAAAAATCTAGATAACCTTCAATCAAAATGTGAAAGATCTGCATGAAGTTTTGCAAGATTTCTAACCACTCAAGTTAATCTTGTTCTGATAGCTATCTAGTTAAGAAAAATTTCACAGACAGATCTGGTATGATTCAATATTGAAATGCTTTGATCTGCGGACCCATGGCATGATTGAAGAAAAGAAGATACATTGTCAATCCTCACTAACAATGATTCTAAGTTTGGCACAGTGATTCAAGAAGATCTCTCTCAAAATAGGGAAACCAGATAACTATAGTTGTGCATTTATTACAAAAGGAAATTAGGGTTTACGCAAGGATAAAATGGTTCTTTCACTCATTATTTGCACACTTGCACTCACGAAGAAGAAAAGAAGAGCTCTGCAACAAAGTTTCTACAATTCACTCAAGATCAACTGGAAAATCGAATTCAACCAGCAATTTGTTTCAACTCCTATTTCAAACCCTAAAGCGTGAAAAAGGTACTTCCTTTCTGAAAATCTATCTCTGAATCTCTTGCAAAATGGCTACTCCAATGGTTGTCAAGATCACTGATAGGCCGCGTCCTAAATTCAAGAAACACCCTTATAAATCTCTAGAAGTTGATCCTTTAGGCGCATTTTCTAGCATTCTGCATGGGGTATTGCATGTAGAAGATGTTAGGGTCTATATCCATACCAACGTTGAGGAATTTGGAGACTCAAAATTGATGGACATCTATCACAAACAACTAATAGATGAGAATTTTGAACTCAAACCTGAATTCAAGGCCCTCCGAGATAAACACTTCAAACATTGCATACATTTTCCATGTTTTGCAGAAGATGATTTGGTCTAGTATGTTCTAAGCAAGATGCATGATAATTTCATGTGGATAATGAGGCCCTTTAAGATAACTAAAGATGCCATCAGGGCAGTGACCGGACTGCATGCATCCGGTGGGTTACCTACACTTAAATCCATGAAGAACCAAACAGTAACTGAAGCCACCGGATCTAAATTTGATAAAAGAGCAATGACTATAGATGACATCATAGATCCAGATGTCAAGTTTGCCTCAATGATAATCGGGTACATGATCTATCATTCAAGTAGGGAGAATTATGTGTCTGGCACTACAATCTATGCAGCATATCAGATGTTGAGGGAAGATGCAGATTATGACCTGTGTGAACTTCTTCTAAATCAACTGTTAGAAAATCTGCAGAAGATCAAAAAGGATAAGAAGAATTCCTTTAAATATGGTTGTCTAATACTGTGTCTATTCTTCTATTATATGAATGAGCTACCTGGATCAAGTGGTTGGGTTTGGCAAAATGATAAACCAGTTGCAATCTAGATCAGAGATTACGTGTATGGACTTGGTGATGCTCAAGCCCAAAACACAGCCCTCTGGGGTTACTTTAAGAACTTCCAAAGCATGATGCAAGCCAGAGAGAGAATAGCTCAATCCATAGTTGAGAAATACAATGACACAGTGTGCTTCATGGTTGGAGCCAAGAACTGTGTGGATAATGCCTATGGGATACGAGGTTGATGAAAAAATCTTGGAGCTACATATTCAACACCTATTGAGACAGCCTAAGGACACTGAAGCAGAAAGGTTTGGAACCTTTCAAGAGCTAAGTGTAAAAATACATGTTGAGTTAAGACAGTTGGAGATAAAGAGGAAAGTAAGAAGGGAAGTTGAATAAATTGCCAAAAGATTTGGCCTATCAAAGGAGGCTGTAGATGCAAATAGAGAGAAAATGGAAAAGGCTAAGAAAGAGAAACAAGAAGCAAAGAAAGGAGACATTCTGGTACAAGCCTCCTCCTGGACTAGATCTTCCAAGAGCTCTACACTTGCCACTCCTAAAAGCTCAAAGGCTACCAAACCAGAAGTTAAGACATCCAGAAAAGGAGAAAAGAGGATGAAGACCAAAGCCACAAGGTCATATACAAGCCTTAAAGATAATGAAGAAATAGAATCTGATGAGGAAATCAAGAAAATGAAGAAGAAGAAAACATTTGGGAAATTCTCTACTAGTAAAAATGAGGAAGAAAAGGCAGAGGAGTTTGTTGAAAAGCCCACTCTTTCCATTGATGACATCATCAAGGTAGTTACTGTGGATGGGAACCTACAGCCAGTAATAGAGTTCTATGATGAATATAGTGATGTTGACAAGAGAATTTTGGAAGAAGCTACTGTCAGGGACTTGAACATTTACAATAAATCTTTCATTGAAATTATATCATTAATTCCTAAGAGTCTAGAAAAAGTACTTGAGCTAAGAAAAGAAAATGCAAAGGCAAAAGACTTAGAGATTTGGGAGCAAATAATGATTCAGATTTATCCTTCTATCACTCCAAAACAAATGGACATGATTTTCAAGGACTGTAAAGATGAGTTCCGGAGTAAGGCAAGAATGAATAAACTTATGCTTGGAGAAACTAACCAAGTAGCAAGTGAAACAAAAGATATCCCCTGGAATGTTTTGAAAAGATTCAATCTTCCTATTATAGAGGAAACAGATGAAGAACCTTCTACCATAGATGTTGAAGGATTAAATATAATCAATGAAGAATCCTCTAACAAGGTTGAAGAAGGATCAAAGAAAATAGATGAAGAGAAGTCTGAGGACTTAGATTCCTCTATTTCGGAAGAGAAAGTTCATAAAACAGTAAACACAGGTGACATCTCTCCTCCGGATCCCACTGCAACTATGACAAATATTCCAGACTCTGAAGCTGAAGGAGAAGATAGAGGAGAGGAGAAGAAGATTCAAGAAGAAGAGGTCAAGGGAAAAGAAGAAGAACAAGCAGAAAAGACTAATGAAGACTCTTTTAATATTTCAAAGAAGTCTCAATCTCCAACAAGAGACACTGCAGAGACAGTGAAGAACTTCTTAAACAAAGAAATGATGGAGATAGATGAACCTAAGCTATTTCAAGGACCACTAAATTTTGACTCTCTCTCCCCACTTTAGACAATGAAAATAACATCTTTTGCTTAAGCCAAAGCAAAAGAAAAACTCTTGAAATCTCACATGGAGGATGTGAACTGTTGGAGATTGTATCCGGGATGCTGGAGAAGATCATGCCATCCTACCAAAAGGATCCCTCAGCCTCACCATCTAGTAACTTAAAAACTTTGGTAAATTATGTCAACACTCATTTTAAATCTCTAGAGAAATTAGTAGAAGCAAAGGTCCGAAAGGAGTTTCTGGGAAAGAGATTCACTGAAGTGCAATGACTTATTGCTAATGATAGGAGGACCCTTGACATTGGATTAAAGAGCCTTGAAAATGCTCTTAAAGATGGTGGGGACATATACAAATTTTGTTTATCTTGGCCCAAAGTGACAGAGGACATTGAGAAGAAAGTGAAAGAACAAGAAGGAAAACTATCAAGTTTATCTCAGAATTTTGATCCCCTTACTACCTCTCTAATGAATTGCTAGGCTATTGTTATCATAAATGAAATAAAGAGGCTGGACAAAGAAAAGAAGAACATAATGAACAGAATGAGTGAACTCAGAGGGGTGATTATCCCTAAGCTAGAGGCAATGCATGAGGCCTTGACAGATGCTCAGACCACAACCCAGACCAGTGATCTAGTAGATTTAAGAAGGACAAAAGCATATGCATTTTTGTTGAGTGGTCACATCTCCATTTTGGATAGGATGAAGCAGAGTTGGGCCACAGAGTTTGTACAATTGAAGACTACTTTTGCGGATATACTTAAGTATATGTAAGTATAACATATATATATACTTATGGGGCCATGTATAGGACAAGTTTTGCAAATATTTGGTATGTGGATTCCACCCTTTGCCATTGATGTCAAAGGGGGAGTGAGGAGTAGTGAAAAATGTTGAATCTAGCTAAGGGGGAGCTCTGGCAAAACAGTGCAAACAATAGAGCATCAGCCAAGGGGGAGTTACTCCGACACTTAGCCATTTTTCACTAAGTGTTGCCATCAATGCCAAAGGGGGAGATTGTTGGCAAGAGACACTGTGTGGCTTCATAAGTGTTGTCATTGATGGCAACAAAGTCTATCCCACACATTCACAGTACATAGTATGCCTATACCGGAAGTCAGATTGAAGAATGTTTTGGTCCGGTGAACAAGAACAGAGTATGTAATAAGGTCCGACAATCAAGTTCGGATCTCTCAGATGGTGTAACTCAATAATTTGCGGACTTGGACAAGTCAAGAGGGGTATCATGACTATTATATTCTAGAGATTTAGCCTCCAGTGATAAATCATGAAAAATATATGAACATCTGAGTGTTGGGTTCCAATTAGGCAGAACAGACAGAGGAAGAACTGACCGACAAAGTATCAGACTTCAATCCAGATGAGTAAAAGGTGTTGATCAAGCAATTTGTGGGATTATACATTGTTGACCGACATGATTAATGACTTCTATGCCTATGTTTTTGATACGCATCACAAATCAAGCATGGATTCAGCCGACAGATTAATTACTTGCAGTGTTCTTGTTGCTGACTAGAAAGTTGATTAAAATCCTTGATGTTGATATATATACCAAATGGATTCCAGTATGGAGGGGTGTGTTGTGTTGGTGGTAGTAATAAGGTGTGAAGAAAAGCAGAGATAAGTGTGGGAACAACAATTCAAGTCTGGTATGTGATTGAACAACAACATTGAACAAAGGAAGAATGAAGTGCGTCAGATCAGTATATTGTGCCTAACTGAAATTGAACTCTTGCATTTGTAGATGCTTCTCATCAGTTCAAACACTTAATTATATTCTGTAAGTTCTATAGACAGTGAGTCTCTTGTAGGCAGTGTGCCTCTTGTGAGCAGTGTGCTTGGGCAGTGAGCCCTAATTGGCAAGTGCCATTTTGTACTCCTTTATTCTTTTAACAAAGAATACAATCTTGGGTTAGTCACCCCATGGTTTTTCCCTTAACAGGGTTTCCACATAAAAATCCTTGTGTTATGTGTGTTGATATTATTTATGATTACATATGCTTTCATGTTTTGATGCAACATTGAATATTAAGATAACAAAAGAGAAGAAAGTTAAGGAAATTTTGAGATAACTGATTCACCCCCCTCTCAATTATCTGCCTTGTTTCCAACAGTATGTGTTTATTGATGCAAAGCAAGTTGTTGATCTTCCCTTGATTGAGACATCTAGGGTTTGATTTTATGCATAACACATTGTTAGGTTTGCACACACTTCTGCAAATCTTTATCTCTAGCTATTATTGAGGTAGAAATACCAAAGATGGGGCTTGACTGAGGCAAGCTCCTATATAGCCACAACATCTTCCTTCTTTTGTATGTGCAGATCGTGTTTTGCAGGTTCCGGCAGAAAGAAGCTACAAAAAGGACATTGCAGGTACAATCGCAACAGACTTTTAGATTTTTAGATTCTGAGACTTGCGAGACATTGGAGCGAGTGCCCTAGTCCAACCAAAGGTTTATTCCAGGATCTGGAAGCCTTTCGGCAGTCTCAGACACCCTGTGCAGAAGATTTTCCTATTCAGGAACTTTCAGGACACTGGAGCGGGCACCCTAGTCCATGTGGCCCTCAAAATCTGGGTACTAGCTCTGCACTTCTGTGATCAGTTTTGCCAGTTGCTTCATCAGTTTCTGTATATTTTTGATATAAGGCATAATTAGGGTTTTACTTGGTTGAAAGGAAAACACTTGATAAAATCTTGATTAGGGCCTTAGGTTTCATTTGTAAAGGCCATCATTGTGTATTTAAATCTTGGTTTAAATAGAGCATGTTAGAATGTTGGATTACTTTTTGCAAGATTTTCATGCTTATGATGAGTCGTTTAGTCGTGATGACTTTGATATGTTAGATGAAGCCCTTGAGGACTTTATCTCGATTGAACATTCCACTGCGGCCTCTAAGCCGTCACTGTTTTAAAGATTTATAAATGCAATTTATGTTCCTAAATCTAAAGAAGAGATTGAAAAAACAAAAATTGTGGTTACTCTATGTACAAATGTGGTTCAACCATCCTCTAAACCTATGCTTATTGTTAAAGGTCTTTCATCTTCTTCTCAATCTCCTGATCACAGTTATGACTGTGCAAAACAAATTGCGAAACAAAACTTACAACAAACCAATCATAATATGGTTGCTCATGCATATAACACTTGGAATAACAAAAAAAGTATACAACAAACAAATTTTCTAATATCTTTACCAGCTTCTCAACCTATGTTTCCTCAAGCACCTCATTTAACATATAAAGGTGGTAAAGACTATGATCTTGTAGAGCAGCTTCGCACTACTCCTACAAAGATCTTTGGGAACTTATACAAACTTCACCTACTTACCATGGAATGCTACAATAAGCTTTACAAAAGGTGATTGTTCCTCCTGCTGTTAAACCAAATGATGTTGTCATTTTACTAGATTGTATGTATGCAACGAAAACAAACATTTTATTTTAACAACATGAGTTACCATCTCTCGAGGTTCAAAAGTAGTATGATCCTTTGGTCATCTTTATTACAATCAACAAAACATTGGTTAAGAGAGTGATGATTGATAATGGGTCAGCCCTTAATGTTTGTGGTATTGATTTATTGCATAAGGTTAAAGTTGACATATCTGCCATCAAACTAGAATCATTAAGTATTCGTGGATTTGATAATGTTGGACGACAATCCTTGGGCACTATAACCTTACCTATATAAGTTGGACCTATGATGGTGCCTACCTTAATTCATGTAATGCCTTGTTCTTTATCTTATAACATTATTTTGGGTAGACTGTGGATACATGCATTAGGAGTAGTTCCTTCTACTTTACGCTGTTTGATTAAGTTTATATTTAAAGGTAAACTACGTACTATCCATTCGGATCCTAAACCTGATAATTGTTTGCAAATGGAAGTGCATAAGCATGTTGTTGGTCCTAAGAGTTTAAACAATCTGAAAACTGAATGGTCAGCTCCTCTTGCCTCTAAAGATGTTATGCAAGAGCCCAAGCAATCAAATGCATTTGTTGGTGATGACTGGGGTTTGTTATATTTCGCATCTTCCTCCACAGGAGAGTATAAACTTAAAAACCCCATCCCCGACACATCAAATATTGCATCGATCACATCGCATGCTTCAAATGATAAACACAAGACTTCTTTGTTGACAAATAAAGATAATACTCTGAGTTATACTATTGATTATGAGACTTATGAAGCTCCACCTTCGTCTAAAGAAATGGTCTCTCTCTATGGCAGAGGATTACGAATTCTTTACAAAAATTGTGACTATGTAGGTAATGGCTGTGACATAAATCAACAAGGAATCAAAGTCCCTATAGAATCCACTTCACAGCATTACTCAAGTGGCATTGGATACAATCCTTTTAAGGAATCCAAAGGCCGCAAATGCCCTACTCTAAATGTGAATACACTATCAACACTTAATTTGATATTCCCTGAGATGATTGACACCAATTGTCCTCCAGTATCATTTCCATTAGATATCTTTATGGCGGATGAAGCGATAATGGACTTCTTAGGTGCTTATGATGGTATTCCTCGTTATCACCATAAACGTGGCCTACCTTATTGTTTAAACAATGATGCATATTTTAGAAAGACTACTAGCACAATAACTGCTACAGTAGAGCAAAATGAAGAACTTGAAGAACAATTACAATCTTACAATCCCCTAGACCATAGTACTCTCCTCAACGGAAAGACTATTGATGTCATTATGGATAAGGATAACCCTGAAAAAGTTATCCCTATTGGTGATTGTTTAAATGTGGAAGAGAAAAAAGAAATGACTAAATTGTTGAATGAATTCTCATAATTGTTTGCTTGGAATTATTCAGACATGCCTGGTATAGATCCTCAGATTGTAATGCATAATATTGTGTTGAAACCAAGTGTTAAGCCATTCAAACAAAAGATTCACAAGATGAATCCTAAGATTGCTTTGCTTGTTAAAACTGAAATAGAAAAACTCTTACAAGCTGGTTTTATTCAACCTATTGATTACTCTCCGTGGATCTCAAATATTGTTGCTGTCGCTAAACCCGATGGTCATATAAGAATGTGCACAGATTTCTGGGATTTAAATTTAGCATCTTTGAAAGATGATTTTCCGCTCCCTAATATTGATATGATCGTAGATTCCATAGCCATACATGAGTTGCTATCATTTATGGATGGATTTTCAGGATATAATCAAATCCTTATAAATCCTCTTGATCAATATAAAACAACCTTTATAACACCTTGGGGCACATTTTGTTGGGTAGTCATGCCGTTTGGACTTAAGAATGCAGGAGCTACTTACCAATGGGTAATGACTCTTATATTCTATGACTATATGCACAATATTCTAGAAGATTATGTTAACGACATCCTAGAGAAGTTTATCCATCGTAAGGATCATGTTACAAATCTTCGACAAATATTTGAGCGCATACAAAAATATAATATGCGATTGAATCCCTGTAAGTGTGTTTTTGGCGTGGATAGTGGAAAGTTACTTGGATTTATTGTTTCAAATCAAGGTGTAGAAGTCGTTACGAAAAAGATAGATGTGATTGTTAATATGCCAATACCGAAGAACATATCCCAGCTTCATAGTTTGCAGGGAAAGATACAAGCCATTCACCGATTTGTTTCACAACTCGCGGATAGGACTCGCCCCTTTACGCAACTACTGAAGAAAGATTCTCATTTTCAATGGAATTCTGAATGTCAAATTTTTTTGATGATTTAAAGGATTACTTAGCTAATCCGCCTATTTTGCAACCTGCTGTTTCAGAAAAACCATTTCTATTATACATTTCAGCATCTAACAATGCCCTAGCACTTTGTTAGCACAATATAATGTTGAAGGCAAAGAATGTGTTGTCTATTACATCAGTTGTACTTTACTCGATTATGAGGTGCAATACACAGCTATAGAGAAGCATTGTTTAGCTTTAGTGTTCGCCACTCAAAAGCTTAGACACTATCTCTTAAATGTTGAAGTGCCTGTAATGGTAAAATTTGACCCTTTGAAACATCTCTTCGCAAGAACAAATTTATCAGGTCATCTTGCTAAGTGGGTTATGTTGTTAACATAATTTGATCTCAAATTCATTTCACAAAAAGCAATTAAAGGGCAAGCGATAGCCGATCAATTAGCTGAAGCTCCATCGCGCATTTCTATACAGAACGTCAATGCCTTTCCTGATGAACAGATCTTAACATTCTTTGTGGATGAAAAATGGGAGTTATACTTTGACGGATCAAAATGTTGAATCAGTTCCAGGGCTGGTGTTATACTAATACCTCACGTTGGTAAGCTGATTCCCTTATCTTACCACTTAGATTTCTTATGCACAAACAATATAGCTGAATACGAAGCTCTTATCGCTGGACTTCATGTAGCCTTGGCCCTGAATATCGAGAATATTACAATATACGATGATTCTCAATTAATTGTTAAACAGATAACGAGATCCTATCAAGCTAAACACGATAAGTTATCTCAATATCGTGAGTTTGCATTATCTCTTTTAAAACAATTCAAATCATATTCGATTGATACCATTCCTAGGAAAGATAACTGTCCTGCGGATGCAATGGCAAGCGCAGCTTCCCTTATATCCCCTGATGGTTCTCCTGAGGAATTTACCTTTGTTGTTCATAATCTTAAGACACTGGTAATTGAAAGCCCTATAGTTGCGAATCCGAAACTATGTGGTAACACATACACTGATGAATGGTTCTCCTACATATTCAACTATTTACACAATGGAACCATTCCAGACTCGACATCTAAGAATGCCCGACTCTATTTATGCAAACTAGCAGCGCGATACATTATATTATCGAATGTCTTGTACCGACGAAGTTATAATGGTGTTTTACTCTGATATTTAAGTAATGCAGAGATTCTAATATCTTTAGAAGAAGCTCACTCTGGTGCCTGTGGAGGGCATTTTGGTGGAAAATTGTTGCTGCAAAAATTGTTATGTATGGGGTACTATTGGCAGCATATGGAACAAGATTCCTTTCCTTATGTCAAAAGATGCTTGCAATGTCAACAACATAAACACCTAATCCATGCTCCCGCTCAAGAGCTTCGTGCCCAAGTGTCACCATGGCCATTTTCTATCTGGGGCTTGGATCTCGTAGGTAAAATTTCCCCACCCTCCTCTCAAGGACATACATTTATCATTACTGCTATTGATTATTTTACAAAATGGGTCAAAGCGGTCCCTTTGTGATCCACGACTGCCAATGTAATCTGTCCATTCATACAAGATAACATAATTTCTTGATTTGGAATACCTTTCTCCTTGGTTTCGGACAATGGTACACCATTTAAGAACAAGGATGTGAAAACGTTCCTCAAAAAATATCATATACAACATCGCTTCTCTACACCTTATTAACCTCAATCAAATGGCCAAGCAGAAGCTTCAAACAAGGTTATTGGACAAATTTTACAGAAAACTGTTAATAAACATCAAAAAGATTGGCATACGCAATTATCCTATCCACTATGGGCCTACAGAACAAGCATTCGAATAGCTACGGGTAACACATCGTATAATCTCGTCTATGGTGCAGACGTGATAATGCCTTTGGAGTTAGAAATTCCTTCTTTGCGAATTTCCCTAAGAGACATCATGGATGATGACATAGAATGAGAGAAAAGATTACAGGAACTTGAGATGCTTGATGAAAGACGTATTAATGCTCTTGAACATCTCAAGGCTTATCAAGAAGGTATGCAACGAGCCTATAATGTACAAGTCATACAACGTTCATTTAATTTTGGGGACTTGGTTCTTTATGAAAATCAACGTAACGTAAATGCACCACCTGGTGAAAAAGGTAAGTTTAGCCCTAATTGGCTTGGACCGTATATAATCACTGAAACCTTTGGATCCAAAGCGTATAAATTAGCTGATGAACAAGGTACGCCGCTTAAAGAACCTATTAATGCCACGCACCTCAAAAGATTTTATGCTTAAAGATATAATGTTAAATGTTTATAAGCTAATTTAGTACATAGGTTAGCTTCAATTTCGACAAGCTATTATTGTTTTGTCTTAATTCATTTAGCATTACATCTTGGTTCAATTGATCATTTTTGTATCGTGTTTAAGTAGTAATTACTTAGATCACTTTTGTATTAACTAAAGATAGCATGGAAATTAAAGTTATGTGTAATCATAATTAAATTATTGTGTTTGTTACTACATGTTCTTTTTAGAATTGTTAGTATATCACAATAGCATTAATTATAGCATTTTAGACATCATCACTAGTTGCATTGTTACAAAAATCACATGTGATAGATCAAAAGATGTTACACATAGATCAAAAGAAATAATCATATATATATATATATATATCCGAGTCGACTATCCCTCAAAACAAAATTAGATGTCGTAGTGCCTAAAGTCTATGTATCACATAGCTGAGCCTCGATCGCAGTACCCTTAGGCCCTCGCGGTATGCGAGTGACAGAAGCCTGACCATGTGTGGCTACGGATCGCAAATGACTCCTAGAGACACTTTGCGATCGTAACCCCCTGATCTTGCCTCTCATCTCTATCATCTGCTCATGTGCCTCCTGTACATCCTCTGGTACCAGTCTCTCTCAGCTTGAACCCTATCTCTATCAAATCTAGTCTGCCGGACTTCCCGCAGTAAGAACTCACTGACAGCTAGCCCACCCTTCGATGTAGGAACCGCTACCATATGCTCTCGCTGTGCCCTGAACTCAGCCTCAGCACACTCAACTCTCTGTCAAAACTCCTCTCTCTCTCATGCAGACTGCTCTAGCATGGCCTCTGTAGCAGTCATGTATCTGATGATAGGCATAAATATCTCAGCATGCCGCCCAGTGGATGATCGTGGCGAATAACTCGCCCACACTCACTGCTCTGAGGCATCTGTCGGTACTATGTCTCTTATGACACTACTCACAAAGTCTCGCCATGCATCTGTCCCAACTGCAAAACATAGGATGAGATAGATGTTAGACTCCCATATAAATATCGCATATAATAAACTATACAAAACATAAACCAATAAATCAAACCTAACCTGGATCTCCATCTCGCCAAGATGGATAGCGGATCGCCGATGGTTTGATGAGCTGCGCTGTCTGATCTATAGCTGGGGGCATAGACCTACTACCCCCCCCCGCTTTATCTGGCTAGGCCTCACATCGTCTGCAGGTATAGGACCATGAGCCTTGGACCGTGGTCTCGACTCGGTCTCCTCGTCAATGTCTACCTACTGCTGACTCTATCGTGATCTCACTCTGAAAACATACTGTGATGGGACCTGCTCAGACTCATCCTTGTCCTCCTCCTCATCCTCCTTGAGATCATACTATCCCGCGAAATCACTGACGTCATCCTCCACCCCTGTGTCACTTGCGTGACCGGCCCAATGTCGGGCATCTCCTATGGGATGCCCGGGTGGAAAGATAGCTGCAGGTCGTGCTGTATGCCACCAGGTCCAATATACTTGAGTACACCCGACATCATCTATGTCCGATGCTGGCTCTGCATCCTCAGGACCCTCATCGTTGCTAAGTGGTACGTCTGCTATAATCAACTGTCAGATAGTATTGGCTCTAACTGCACTCTGAGCTACGCGTGCTTAACTCGAACAAACTGCAAGAACATCTTATACCTATCCAAACTGTCGTGCCACCTTGTCAAAGTAGAACCAAGATACAACATGATTGAGGTGACCGGCCATCAGCTGATCCCTATGCATTCGAGCTAACTTCTCTACTCACCAGGCCATCTGATGTAGCCACGATATGGTCTCCAGATGATGTCACCAGGCTGTAATCTGTCAAATACTACCTTCTAGTATAACAGGTTAATGTGCCTCCAACACCTGACAAGTGGATATGCATAGACACGTGGATGGGTGAATGATGCCTCTATAGGAAAACCCACCGGTCATGTGCCCCTGATGTGCCCAAAGGCCCAAACCTATAGTAATGTGCAGACCATCAGACTCTGCATCTCGTAGTGGACATATCACCCTAAGTCGTGATATACGTGCCAAAGCATACTACGCTCCCATGCGTAGACAGTCTGATGCTCATCCATCGCTCTGATAGTGTGAACGAGACCTTTGATGAGATGTTGCTGTACCTCATCATTTAATCTGATTTCAGATGTCAATATTCTAGGGGCTGTGTCCTTGGCTATTTGCAACTAGGGATTCTATAGTTATCAGTTTTCCTACTAATCTGGACTGCTTCTACTAATTTGAAAAGATTAATCTATCTACTTACCAAATGAATTCAAGAAATGCTGAAATAGGATTAAATAGGAAATTACACAAAGCAATCTAAAAAGAACAGTAACATGCATCTATTTTATGAAAATTAGTAAATACTTTTCATAGCAAAATCTAGAGTACTAAAGTAATGGTACTAGCCTTCCTTTTGTGTGGTGAGAGTGGGCCCTTGCTCCACACCCTTAGGGCTGAAGGCTACAGTAGAAAATCAGCACAAAGAAGATCACAACTAGATCCAATCCAATTCATTCACTTTGCCTTCATGAAAAATATTGCTAACACAGAACTGAGATTACCAAGAATCAGAATAATTCAATCATTGTATATTTCTTCTATTGTTTCTACAAGTATATATATCAAAATGAGTGATGACTTAACACTTATCTTATCTATCAGTTCTTCTATGAGATGACATCCATCTCTTTATTACACTAGCTGTTTAACTATGAAAGAAAATCATGCAAATAAAAGTAGACTTGAGTGGAACAAAAGTCCACCAGAATCTAAGTTTGAGTCTTAATACATTTGGGCAGCGAGGCCCTGAAAATAAGGATATTGAATCAGTTCCATCCGTAACTCATGCAAAAACTTTGAAAAGATAAAACTTCAGCAGTTTAACTAAAGATGACCCACCATCACTCAGGTGATGATTTGAGTGAAATGAGGGGTATTATGATCACTGCTAAGAGTGCTTGGTCAGTAGCTTATGTTGGAAATATGCCCTGCTCTCAGGAGGTGCCTGAGATAACTATTCTTGTCTGCAGCTCCGGAGATATGTCTGTAGCTCCGGAGATACTGTAGCTTTCTCTGTTCAGCTCCGGAGATGCTCCAGACTCCCGTAGAGCTCCAGAGAGGCATTCCTCATTTCTTCAAAACTTCAGGTGTCATGGTCCTTTGGTATTGTCTCTGGAGATCATTGAAGACTATCTCTGGAGATGCACAAAATTATCATTCCTGGCATCTACACCTGTTGAATCAAAAAGAGAGAAGTTTTCTAGATTTTTCCATCAATTCCATGCACATTAGTCACTCAATCAGAAATTATAATCTTAAGTAATCTATCTCAATTTATCATAAAATAGAACGATCTTGCTAGCTTATTTGGGTGCAGGCATTAGGAAAGATGGAATTAGGAAGGAGAAAAAGAGAGACAAAAAGATCTATTTCATGAGTGCAACTTGGCACTCATCATTCCCCCATACCTAAGGTTTGGCAGGTCCTCCTGCTTCTCACATTCTGGATTTATTTTGGTGAAACAGCTTGTCAGTCAGGCTATAATCCTAGGCATAGGTGGTCCAAGTTGTTCGGTTGATATTACCATTGCCTCTGTACTCGTCAACCTGCTTCATCCAATCCTGCAATTTTTCATCTTCCATTTGTTCTTCCCAAATAGGGAGTGGTTCAATTATTAGAGGGGGCCTGTACCGTCCACCTATCCATTCCTGTTTATGGTTATCCATCATTTTGGATATCAACTTTGCATTTCTCATGAATAATCTTAAGTTTGCAGGGGTGACCAGCTCTCTCATTTTCTGGTCCGGGGTCAAAATGTTCCATCTCTTCTTTGCTACAGCAAGTACTGGATTTGCTGAATTGATCATGAAAAGACCAAAATCGATGGAGCGCTCTTGCAAACTTTTTAGGTAAAATGGCAAAATTGTGTTCTTACTATCAGAATGATAGATAAGGGACCTGAATTGAATCTTGAAAGCATTAGGATTGGGACATTCCTTCCTAATGAAGAGATCTGTTATTGAATCTTTCTGAAGATGCTCTTCCATCCTTTCATTCCAGATCTGGTGATTCCTCATTAGGGACATAAATGCCTTAAGCTGGCATTCCCCCACAAAATGATTAAGAATTAAAGTTATGTCATTAACATAGAACCCATGTAAATATAATTCACATAGGAAATTTTTGTCCTCATCATTGCTCCTAGTATATGCTGCCATGAATCCTTCTGTTGTCTCAATATCCTCAACCAGGTCAGATAGGACCAAAGAGAGTTTCCTTTGCAGTACCCTTTCCTGTAAGAGCATGGAATGGCTGGCACTTGGAGGTCTGCAAGATAGAATTTCTGAAGAAAGGGAGGCCATATCGATGATTTTGCCTTCCAAAGTTGCTATTCTTTCTATTTTGGCAGTGACTGCCCTTTGTAATTGCAACATAGGCTTGGAAGCCTCATATTCTCTACACCTCTTCTCCCAATGGAACAGTGCTTTGAGAATGTCAATGGGGATTGGACCCACATAGGCATCTGTTTGTATTTCCTGCTCATTGGTTGCCCTTGGGCTAGCCAATTCTTGAATATATTCTTCCTGGTCATCCAGTTTGTTATTAGTCCAAGTTAACTGTTTATCTTGGCTTTGTACTTTCTCAATCAATGCTGCCATTATTGTGAGGCTATTGTCTCTAGCTCTGGTGAGCTCAAAAACACTCTATGCTGCCTCTTTCTCTTTTTCTTCCAACAGTTTGGTTGCCTCAATTTTCTTTGCCTCCAACTCTGCCTCTTTCTCAATTCTCTGGGCCTCTAATTCTGCCTCTTTCTCCTGGATGATCTTGTCTTTGATTTGGAGGTCTGTTTGTAGATTTGCAATGATTTGTTTTTGCTCCATTTCCACCTCTACTCTGTCCTTCTTGAGGTCAATAATAATCAGATTCTTCCCCTAGAGTAATCTCTTTAAATTTTCAATTTCTTCCATCAATTGTTGTTCTTTTGAAATTTCTACATCCTCTTGATCAGAGGGATGAGAGAAGGTTTCTACTTTTGCTACTATTTCTGTGGTTGTTGGTTGATCATCAAGGTTTTCCATGGCCATCTGCCATGTTTCTTCTTCTTCTTCAGACTTCCTGTCCTGAGGGTCCTCTTGGGGTTCCACTACTTCTGCTGGTACCGATGAAGGCCCAGCTTTATCTTCACATGCTCTAAAACCCAAGAGTACCTCAACGAGTAGGGCAGTATCTTTTTCAGCCTGTGAGAGCTGTCTCTTTCTTTTGCTTCTCCAGAGCAAAGGTGGGGCAGGTGCCTCCGGAGCAGGTCTCTCTTCCTCAAAATCTGAGGAAATAGTAAAAGTTTGTATATGTTCTATCTCTGGAGCACATGATGGTTTTGAAATTGGACTCTTTGGAGCATATGATGGTGCTGGGGAAATTTCCCTTTGTTTCCTCTTCTTGACCAGAGGGATCTCATCTAAATCATGAGATGGTTCTTCAGCCCACCAGGTTCCCTCTATTCCTTGTCCTGACCTTCCCTCTATTAATTCCTTAGGGCAAGATTCCTCAATTAGAGTCATCTTTCTCCTAACTGATCAAGTCATATGTAGGGTTTGTTTAGGAGCAAGTTCTACAATTTCTTTGTCTTTCTTCTTTTTCTCAGGAACAGGGGCTACAGATGAAGTTACCTCCTGTGAGGGCTTCTTTCCTCTGTGAATAGCTGTGGAGGAGGCTGAAGGCTCAGTTTCCTCTTCTTGGTGGGTAGGAGGACTTTCACCTCCTGGCTGTGCCATTTCTAGACCTCTGTTCTAGGAAGTCTGGTCAAGAAAGTTTTGCCATAATTCCTCCCCATTGGCCTGAGACAGGAAGTGGTGTTTAATTACAAGAAAGATGAGACCATGATGTTTCATGGGACCCTTATCCTGCTGATATTTCTTTGCAGTTGCCTTGATAGCAGAATACAGGAAATTGAGAATATTTATGCTATACTCAGGGTGTCTATTTCCATGTCTTAGAAAAATCAGCATTTTCATAATTGGCCCTAAAACTAGAGAGAATTGACCATCACAAGTAAAATATTTCATTAACCAAGTGGCAACAGATGCCCAAGGGTTTGGGAGTGTGGACCTCAGAATTCCTGACTTCATTTTTATTCAAATGCAATTGAATAGCAGGTTCACCACGAATAGAGAAATTTTTAATCAATTCAGTGTATAAGGTTTTCAAGTGGTAAAACCTCTCACCTTGTTCGGGAAGTCCAGAAATGTGGCTGATAGTGGCTGAGGAGAAATTGATTTGTACTCCTCTGACAGCTGTCTGATTATCCCTTAAATTCCTGAGGAATTCATCCACAACATCTTCCTAAAACCCTTCAATTTTTTCTAGGAAGTCTAACAATCCTGCAACTCTTAGAATGTTTGCTGCAGCTTCATCCTGTAGAAGACCCACAACACTTTCTGGCTTAGACTTCTTCTTGACCCCCATTGTTGAATTAGTTGCACCTTCTGTGATGAATTCCTTACCTCTTCAATCTGCAGTCTAACCTTTCCTCTTATCTCTATAGGCTCCGGAGGACTGTTCAATTGCTCTGTTCATCAGGGTACTTCAGAGGTTCGAATGAGGAATGTTATGTTTCTCAGCTTAGGCTTATGTAGATTAGTTATAGTACCAAGGCAATCATAAATGTGACAGAATGACATGACACTCCGGAGGTAAGGTGGCAGTACAGCATAGATGGCGGCATGTGTGAATCTTAGAAAGGAAATGATGGCAGGAGGTTGTGGCAGCACCCAAAAATAGAAACAAGACAGTTGCTATTAATGATTAATTAAAGATAGAATTACCTGGATCACTTTTAATGATGAGGGTGATGTACATGGCAGAAATGCTGCGTCATTGTTGGAGACTGCACGCATCGTGGCATATGAGCAGCTTTTGGTGGCTGGAGATGATGTCCACTACTCCACTGGCACGCGACCTGCAATCATTGCGCTGAGTGATTCAAAAATCCACGTTCCTTGGGTGATGTCAGTGTCGGCTTTTGAATACCCCTTCAAATGATGTGCATGCCAATTGAATTTATTTTTGTGATAAAATAGAAGATGAGTCATGATGACCTCATCATGTAGTGTGTCTACTTTACCGTCTGGAGAGGTGGGTCCCCTCCCCTATTATTAAAATTGGCTTCTTTATTGATAGAGCGCCGGAGGTGCTCCTAGTTTGAGAAGCGCTAGAGGTGCTCCTTGTTGAGAAGCGCCGGAGGTGCTCCTGGTTAACTCCTGACACCTAATCATCTTCGAAGCTCAATTGTTTGCAACTATCTTGAAGAAGGGAACTGCCATTTACTGGTTTTCAACTCCCTTGGTCAAGAAAGACAGCCATTTACTGGTTTTCCATCTTTCTCTATTTTTTTAGAAGGCAACCATTTACTAGTTTTCAACCTTCCTCTTTTTTTTTATATATTTTTATATTTTTTTTTCAATCCAACACTATGACAGAGGAGGTGTCCCTTGTATCAAAACACAAATCATTAAAAAACTCCTCCTTAGTAGATGGTCTTTTGTAGAGCCTGATTTAGTGACCATTTACTAGAAATGTGTATGTGCTTCCATCAATAGGTTGCAATGATACTGTTCCATTTTCAAAAACTTCCTTGATTTGATAAGGACCCATCAAGTGAGTTTGTAATTTCCCTTTGAACTCCTTGAATTTAGAATCATAAAGAAGAACCCAATCACCTTGTTGAAATGTCCTCCATTTGATGTGTTGGTCATGCCATTGCTTCCTCTGATACTAAACCAGTTGTGTTTGTTGAATGGCCTATGTCTGAATTTCATCCAACTCATTGAGCTAAAGAATTCTGTTATGTTGAGCTATAGACAATGGTAGACCAATATCCAATGTAGTTTTAAGTGTCTGGAGTTCAAATTCTATAGACAAAATAGGCTTTTTCCCATAAACTAATTCATATGGTGAGAACTTTGTTGTGGACTTCCAAGTGGTGTTGTAAGCCCAAACTGCTTCAGGTAATCTGCTAGCCCAATCTTTTCTGTTCATTGCTACTGTCCTTGTCAGAATATTTTCAAGTTCCCTATTGGTTACTTCTACCTGCCCATTCGCTTGAGGATGGTAAGGTGAAGATTTTCTGTGTTTGACTTGATATAAATCTGTGAATGCTTTGATTACCTGTGAAGTAAACTGAGGTCCTCTGTCTGAAACTATTGATCTTGGGGCTCCAAACCTTAAGAAAATCTTATTGTAGAGGAAATCAGCAACTTTTTCTTCCCTTGCAAATTGTAATGCTTGAACCTCAGCCCACTTAGTAACATAGTCTGTGCATAGTAGAATGTACTCCTTGCCTGATGCTGGTGGGGAAATTGGTCCCACAAAGTCTAAACCCCACTGCTCAAATGGTTCCATCATGACTTGAGGATGCAGTAACATCTCCTGGGTAAAGGTTGGATGTCCCATCCTTTGGCACTGGTCACAGTGCTGCACATACTTCTTTGTATCTTTATGAAGAGAGGGCTAGTAGCAACCAGTTCCGAGAATCTTGTGGACTGTCCTGTGGAAAGAGTAATGGCCACCAGATGGTTCATCATGACATGCTCTCAACACATCAAAAATCTCATCAGCCTTTAAACACCTGCATAGAATGAAATCAGGACCACATTTAAATAGTAAACCATTCAACGATTTGTAAGATAAACTTTCTTTAACCAAATATTTTCTTTATTTTGAGGTAAAGTGGGATGGATACAAGCCTGTAGCTAAAAGATTAGTTATGTCAGCAAACCAAGGTGTAGTAGAGGATATAGCAAAAAGATGTTCAACTGGGAACTTGTCCTCCACTGGTTGGTTCTCTCCTCCTGTATGCAATCTTGACAAAAAATCAGCAACCAAATTAAACTTTCCTGGATTATCAACTATGGTAATATCAAATTCCTACAATAACAATAACCACCTGATGATCCTTGCACCCACTACTAGTTTATTCATTAGGTATTTGATGGCTGCATGATCAGTGTGCACAAATATCTTATATCCAGTGATGTAATGCTTGAATTTGTTTATAGCATAGATGACTGCCAAGAATTCTTTTTTAGTTGTGGTGTAATTCTTTCTGCAGAGGTAAGGTTTTTACTTATGTAATAAATGGCATGCATACTTTCTCCTTCCTCTTTTTGTCCTAAAATTGCCCCAATGGACTCATTTGAAGCATCAGTTTGTATGTGAAATGGCAAAGTCCAATTTGGTCCTCTTAAAATTGGTGTGACAGTAAGCTTCTCTTTCAAGGTTTCAAATGTTGATTGACATTCTTCTGTCCATAGAAATTATGTGTCTTTGTTAAACAGGGTAAACAGGGGGGCTGCTATTCTGCTAATTTTTTTTTATGAATCTCCTGTAGTAGCCTGCATGACCCAGAAAACTTCTAACATCTATTTGATTTTTAGGTGAAGGCAACTGTGTAATCACTTCTATCTTGTTTGGATCCACTTTGACCCCCTTTGCTGAAATGTGGTGTCCTAAAACAATTCCTTCCTCTACCATCATAAAGCACTTTTCATGGCTAAGGGATAATTGATTTTTCTTACAGCATTTTAGTACTTTCTCAAGGTTTGTGAGAGCTTCTTCAAAATTATCCCCATACACAGTAAAGTCATCCATATATACCTCCATGCATTCATTAGCTAGTTCAGCATATATAGCTAGAACAAGTCTCTGAAATGTAGCTGGAGCATTGCATAGTCTGAAGGGAAGAACTTTGTAAGCAAAAGTTCCCCAAGAGTAGGTGAAGGTGGTTTTGTCCTGATCTTCAGGTGCTACTTGAATTTGATTATACCCACTGAATCCATCAAGAAAAGAAAAATACTTTCTCCCAGCAAGGTTGTCCAGAACTTGGTCAATGAATGGTAAGGGAAAGTAGTCCTTCTTTATGGCTTTATTGAGTTCTCTATAATCAATACACACCCTCCATTTCCCATTCTTTTTAGGCACTATGACAAGGGGTGAGACCCATTGACTATCTGAGATTGGATATATGAACCCTGCTTGAAGTAATTTTTCTATTTCAGTTTTGACAATGTCCTTTAAAGCAGGATTCAATCTTCTTTGGGGTTGTCTAACAAGTTTAATATCCTCAGTGTATATATGATGGGTACAGATCTCATGAGGTATGCCTTTCATATCTTGGTATTCCCAAGCAAAAGATACTAAATGGGAAATCAGAACTTGGATGAGTTTTTCTTCCTAATTGGTTGTTAACTGAGTATTGATATTAAGTGTTTTTCCTGGTAGAATCATGACCTGTTTTGTGATTTGATCCATAGATCTAGTTAATCCATACATTGGAGTCATGGTATTGAGAGGACAAGAATGTGGAAGCAACATGTGGAAAGTGGCTAAGTCTCTGTAAAATGTTTCCCCACAAGGAATGATGTTGGCAAGGGTACCATGAGAAGAAGTAAGAAGTTCTCTCTTAGAGTCTTGGGCGAGTTTCATCACATCCTCATTAATTAGGATGTGAGTAATGTCTTCTATTGTATCATAGTATATTTCTTCTTCTAACTCTCCCAGATGTTCCTTGATGGTTACCATAGCTACTGAGGCACTATTGTCATTATTCTCTGGCTCATCTACCCATACTCTTCCTGTATAATGCATTGATGGTTTAGCTGGAGGATACAGAGATATTTTCTTCAGATCTATCCCATTTGAAATGACCATATCCCCAGTTTGATAATCAATAGATACTGCTACTGTAGCCAACCATGGTCTTCCTAAGATCAGTGGATAAGCATTTCTCTAGTTTCTAGGTTCTAATATCAGGAAGTCCACTGGAAATTCCCATGAATCTATCACAACTGGTACATCAGTGATTACTCCTTTTGGAACAGCTACTAACTGGTCAACAAGTTGAAGAATTGTAGTTGTGGATTGGATACCTGATAAAGCTAATTTGTCCATTGTGTGCACTGTCATTACATTAATTGCTGCTCCCAAATCAACTAGAACATTTAAAATTTCTACCCCTGAGATGAAAACAGTTATGACAGGGTTTCCAGGGTCTCCATATTTTGGAAGGAGAATTTATCCCATCAATAGATCTACTACTTTTCCTTCTACCTGTATTGTGGAGAGAAAGTTTTTCTTCCTGCCCTACATTTTGATACAATGTTGTTTAATGAACTGATTTAGTTCTGGAACATCTCTGATTGCCTGGAGAAGGGGAATTTCAATGTTTAGTTGCTTGATTTCTTGTAAAAGTTCTGATTCTAGGTTGGTTTGGATTTGTTTTTGTAAGATCTTTTTCTGGGGAACATTCTGTTTAAGTCGTTCTGGGTATGGTACTATTTTTTCCATCTCCAGAGCTCTTGTCAGAATTGTGTTCAAGAATGTTCTCCGAAGTCAGTCTTTTAGGAGCAACTCCGAAGTTGTCCAAGGATGATTCTTTTAGCACTTTTTCGTTAGTAATCTCCTCCAGGGGTTGAGTGGACAAATTTTCAGGTTCCTCATCATTGGTTATTTCAACTATAGTTGGAGGAGATGGTCTTGGGAATGCTTTCCCAGAAAGTAGCTGGAGATTATTTGAGCATATAGCATTAATTCCAGCTAGATTTTCTTGCTCTGTCATATAAACAGCTGCTCCCTGTTTATTCTGTGGGTTTGGTATAGGCTGAGCTGGTAAAGGTGGTTGGTTAACTGGTTCATTTTGTGCTTGACCTTGTGTGTTGGAGGGTCCAGTTAGTAAAGCTTGTTGTTGAGGTTGGAAATGTCTAGGTTGTCCCTGGTATTGTTGATTATGTCCTTGTTGAGAACCCCATTGAGGTTGCATGTTTTGTGATCCAAACTGTGGTGGCCACTGTTGATTTCCCCAAGGCTGATTTTGCCAATTTTAGTTTTGCCAATGTTGACTTAGCCAATCCTGTTGTCCCCAAGGAGGATTATTTTGAGGCCCATGCCAAGTTGGATTCCACTAATTATTTCTCCAATTAGAAGACCCCTGTTAGAGGGCTAGTTTGGATACTGATTATAAGGGAAATTCCCAGCTTGTTTTTGTCCCACATAGTTCAATTCCTCTTCTATTACAACATTTTTCTTACTCAATCTTTTCAAGGCTGGAAGTTGACGACATTGACTGGTAGGATGTTCCCTATCACAGATCTGACAAATCTTTGATTTGTCCAAAGGGCATTCTCTCAACAGATGTTTGTTTCTACACCTAGGACAATAGATGGAGAGTGGTTTAGTTGCTCTATTTTGATCAGTTGTTCTGGTTTTTGCTTGAATCCCATCTAATGTGGCATTTAATTAGACCAAAATGTCTATTTTTAGATTTGCAATCTCTTCCATTAACTGTCATATTTCATTCTTCCCTTTAAAAGTTTTGGATGACCTCACTCCATTTTGGGTTCTGGAATAGTTCCTGCAGAGTTCTTCTATATCAGGTATTTCCATTTTGTTAATGTTTTCTTTTCCCATTAGATCCAGTGCCTGTTTTGATTCTTTATCCAATCCTTTTATAAACAGGGTTCTGGCCAAGGAGTGATCCACTGGGTTACCAAACCTTCTTAAGGCAAAATTAAACCTATCCACATAGTCCTCTAAGGTCTCTTCCTCCCCTTGCCTAATTTTAAACAATTCCTCATTTTTATTACTGGATCTACAGTAATCTTGGTATTTCTCCAAAAACTTTGTTTCCATCTGATCCCAAGAATGGATAGAATTCTGGGGTAAACCCATAAACCATCTCATCATAGAATCTTTCAGGGTTGAAGGGAACAGCTTGAGTTTTTGGTTATCTGACCCATAATCATAAGTTTGGCAGACTACTTTGAATTCAAACAAAAACTGATCTGGATCCTCAGAAGAAAGTTCTCTAAAATTTGGCAGGTGTGCTGATGAGATATTCTTCATAGGAGCATTGTCTCTAGCAACCAAAACAATAGGATATGAGAAGGTTCTTGGAGCCTGATTTTCCTCTTCCTCATGATTATCATTTTCCATATTTAGTACTGGTTCTTTTCTTTGAGGTTCTGGGAAATTAGGTTCTATTAGAGGATCTGCCTGAAACTTTTGATGTAATTCCTAGATATAATCAGCAAGTGGAATATTTGGAGGATCTAAGGGATTATTGTTTTGAGGTGTAGCTTCCAAAGTAGGCTCTAGGTTTCTCTCCTCACCACCCCACTGCTTTCCCCTATGGTTTGTTGTTGGGGTGTTTGCTTTATATATCTTCCTCTCAAGTATCTAGCTCTATCCATACATATCTATTCTAAAAACTATTTTAATTCAGTTTCCCTAATTAACACAATACATACCCAACAACGGCGCCAAAAATGATGAGATGTCGATGTATCTCATCATTTAATCTGATTTTAGATGTCTTTAATCCAGGTGCTGTGTCCTTGGCTGTTTGCAACTAGGGATTCTACAGTTATCAGTTTTCCTACTAATCTGGACTACTTCTACTAATTTGAAAAGATTAATCTATCTACTTACCAAATGAATTCAAGAAATGTTGAAACAAGATTAAACAGGAAATTACTCAAAGCAATCTAAAAAGAACAGTAACATACATCTATTTTATGAAAATCAGTAAATACTTTTCATAGCAAAATCTAGAGTACTAAAGTAATGGTACTAGCCTTCCTTTTGTGTGGTGAGAGTGGGCCCTTGCTCCACCCCCTTAGGGCTGAAAGCTATAGTAGAAAATCAACACAAAAGAAGATCACAACTAGATCCAATCCAATTCATTCACTCTATGTTCATGAAAAATATTGCTAACACAGAACTAAGATTACCGAGAATCAAAATAATTCAATCATTGTATATTTCTTCTGCTGTTTCTACAAGTATATATATCAAAATGAGTGATGACTTAACACTTATCTTATCTATTAGTTCTTCTATGAGATGACATCCATCTCTTTATTACACTAGTTGTTTAACTATGAAAGAAAATCATGCAAATAAAAGTAGACTTGAGTGGAACAGAAGTCCACTCAGAATCTAAGTTTGAGTCTTAATACATTTGGGCAGCGAGGCCCTGAAAATAAGGATATTGAATCAGTTCCATCCGTAACTCATGCAAAAACTTTGAAAAGATAAAACTTCAGCAGTTTAACTAAAGATGACCGCCATCACTCAGGTGATGATTTGAGTAAAATGAGGGGTATTATGATCACTGCTGAGAGTGCTTGGTCGACAGCTTATGCTGGAAATATGCCTTGCTCTCAGGAGGTGCCTGAGATAACTATTCCTGTCTGCAGCTCCGAAGATATGTCTGTAGCTCCAGAGATACTGTAGCTTTCTCTGTTCAGCTCCAGAGATGCTCTAGACTCCCGCAGAGCTCCGGAGAGGTATTCCTCATTTCTTCAAAACTTCAGGTGTCATGGTCCTTTGGTATTGTCTCTGGAGATCATTGAAGACTATCTCCGGAGATGTACAAAATTGTTGTTCCTGGCATCTACACCTGTTGAATCAAAAAGAGAAGTTTTCTAAATTTTTCCATCAATTCCATGCACATTAGTCAGTCAATCAGAAATTATAATCTTAAGTAATCTATCTCAATTTATCATAAAATAGAATGATCTTGCTAGCTTATTTGGGTGTAGGCATTAGGAAAGATGGAATTAGGAAGGAGAAAAAGAGAGACAAAAAGATGTATTTCATGAGTGCAACTTGGCACTCATCAACCCTCGTGAAGGTGAGTGCCTTGTCCATCTGGTGCGATGGCTAGTGCGACTGTGACAATCATAATCCTCCATAGTAAGGGAATGTCTTTGCATCCCTTCTCTAGTAAATGGAGCTGAATGTGTCCTCGCTCTGCTTCTGAAATAGTGCAACCCAAGCAATATAGCTGACTCTTGCGAGTGTACTCTATTGAGCGATGTCCAACAACCCTCACTGCCTCTCCTCAGATCGACAGTTGAAGGATCCTAAATACATCCTCTAGTGTGATGGTAATCTCATCAGTCGGTAAGTGGAATGTGGATGTATCTGCATCCCATCTCTCCATCAGTGCCATGAGCATAGCGCAGTGGAATCTGATTGTGGGCATCTCAAACACCCACCATAGGCCCACCGTCTTTAAATGCTCTCTCTCTACGGCAGTCAAAGTGCTAGCGCGCTCTTGTAGAAGTGTCATTAGATGACCACCTGTGTGCTCATGCATCTCAGGGACACCCTGCAGATCGGAAAGAAAGCAATAGTATTAGAATCCCTGCTAGAAACCAAAATAAGCTAACATGAACTAAGTAGAATGCATGTGCCTAGGGCCCATGTCCTCTGTGGACCAGGGCATCCCAGGAAGACTAGGGTGCCCCAGAGGGACACTGGCACCCCTGTGGGACTAGGGCACCCCAGAGGGACTCTAGTGCCCTAGGCAGACTCGGGCGCCCTTGTCTGGGAACCCTGTCCACCTTCCCCTCTTGGCACAGTCCTCGATAAATGTGAAAGCAAATGTATAATAAAAGATGACAGAAGAATGGAATCAGGACCCTACCTCGGCCTCAAAGCGTCTCTCCGCTACTTGGGCTCGAAGCATCTCTAGTCGCAGTGGATGTTATGGATGTCGGCTTGGCATGGTTGTTCTCCTATTCTCTTTCTCTCTCTCTGCAAATGACAAGAAACAAGAATGAGTTAGTGATAAGTGACAACTCCCTTTTACATAAAGTAAGTGAGTGAGAAATCCTATCCCTAACTAGATGTAAAAGTGTGCTCTTTTACTCTTGAGCCCTTTTCTTGAGCTGATGAACTTCGATCACAGTGCCATTTGTTGCATTGGAATCCAAATTATGCTCTCTTCCTTCCCCAATGTGCTATATTGAAGTGTTGTTTTCTTCAAATGACCCTCATAACACATCTCCCTTGAAATCAATGCGTGGATATCTCCTTGTTTCTACTCTCACACTAAGCAAGCAGAAATAAGGGGGGCATATATCTCCCTCGATTTCCTCCCTCACCATGCTCTATCACTCAACCCCCTTAGCATTTTTGGTATTGACTCATTGGTGGTGGTTGCAAGTTGATTTGGTTTTGATTTTTCTGACAAGTGTTCCTTTGTAGGTTGTGGTTCCTAACTTTGTGGTCTTGCAAGATTGTAGACTTGGGGGATTCTTCCTTCTCGGCAACAATGCTTCGGCTTCCTCTATAGTATCCTTTTGGGTATCCTTTTCATGATTGATGTATTTACTTTCCTTTAGTTGCATATACATATTGTGTCATATGGCCACTAAAGTGGGGGCTAAATGTAACATCAAAAATTGTCCTCTTCTATGGAATGGTACAATTTCCCTCAGTTTAGCTCCTCACTCTTGATGACCTCTCAACCTTTTCTTTTCTAGCCTTCCTAAAACCCTGATTGACTAAGTCTAGGAGCAGTTTATTTACTTTTTGAGGTAACTTATTGATAGAACTCGGAAAGAGATTTGAGATTTGGGTCCCTAGGACCCCCAAAAATGTAGATCTGAGCTGAAATTAGGGGCTAGGACTTGGACGCCGGTGCCCTAGTCCTCCACCATTTCACGAGATTTTGAATTTTGGTGAGGTGTTAGTTCCCGCCGAGTGCCTTGGGATTTCAGTTTCAAATTCTCATTTTTTGCGCGATATCGAGATGTTATTTCAAAATTTGAATTTCCTAAAGCTAGATATAAAAAGACATTTGCAAATCATTTTATCAGACACAATTCTTATGCAAGCTTGATGCCAAAACACTGCTGCAATTGCCATTGAAGATTAGTGACTTGTTGAAGCTCTTCGAAATATTCTTTATTTGCTATCTTGGAGACTATGGATGAAGATTAGGAATCAAGATCTTGAGTCTATCTTGCTCTTACTAGGGTTTGTACACCCTTTGCATGATTGGGAGAAGGGTTGAAGCCTCCAATAGCAAGCTTGGAGATCCCCCGCAGACATTGCTGATTCACCTTCTTGTTCATGCAAGTCTTCATTTATCTCATCTCCTTGAGGTGAAATTGTATGTGTTTATTGATGCAAAGCAAGTTGTTGATCCTCCCTTGATTGAGACATCTAGGGTTTGATTTTATGCATAACACATTGTTAGGTTTGCACACACTTCTACAAATCTTTATCTATGGCTATTGTTGAGGTAGAAATACCAAAGATGGGGCTTGACTGAGGCAAGCTTCTATATAGCCGCAACATCTTCCTTCTTTTGGATGTGCAGATCGTATTTTGTAGGTTCTGACGGAAAGAAGCTACAGAAAGGACATTGTGGGTACAGTCATTATAGACTTTCAGATTTTCAAATTTTGAGACTTGCGAGACATTGGAGCGGGCACCCTAGTCCAACCAAAGGTTTATTCTAGGATCTAGAAGCCTTTCGACAGTCTCAGACAACCTATGCAGAAGATTTTCCTGTTCGGGAACTTTTAGGACACTGGAGCGGGCGCCCTAGTCCATGTGGCCCTCAAAATCTAGGTACTCTATCTCTGAAACTCTATCTCTGCACTCCTGTGATCAGTTTTGCCAGTTGCTTCATCAATTTTTGTATATTTTTGATATAAGGCATAATTAGGGTTTTACTTGGTTGAAAGGAAAACACTTGATAAAATCTTGATTAGGGCCTTAGGTTTCATAACCACGTGAGCATAAGGGACAAACAAAATGATTAGAAGCTTGTTCACAAGCTCGATCCTTGTCCTCCCAATGCTTAGTGGTGAAATGGTAGTATTTAACCTAGCTTAAACACACTATCAATTTTCACCCTAAACAGTGTAATCACCATTTAATTCCATTATTTGGTCATAGACCATTCTATCGATATCCATTCTTAATGCATTCACAACTATGATTAAGCTCTAGTTCATGAGTCGAATACTTCTCATCACAGCCCTTTAAATCGCAAGATTTTAGAAACTATCATATGTTTATCACTAATACTCCACCAAGCCTCTCTTTGACTAAACCTTTCAATGGCTTAAAAACTCATTTATAGATATTACAATAACAATTCATGGAGTCATTCTCATTACAAATTACTTAGTTTGAAACAGTCATTTGCATTTATAGTGTATCTTACTACGATGTGAAGTTGGTTGATGGCATGATTATTGATATAATGTCGTTCACTTAGATTGGTTTAGTCTTTGAGGGACCTACTCTTTAATCATGTGGCATGAAATCATTATGTACTTAATAATTTTTGGGAAGGTTTTGAATTTGTTTATTTTTATAGGCTTCACATGTATCACCATCCAATAACATTTTGGTAGTGGGTGTTCTGGACAAGTTTCTAAAATGGAACACAAGAAAAATGTAAAGAAATGTAAATGTGTATATGTATCCCAATAGCTTGACAACACAACATCATAAGATCTATAAATTGATGAGGGGGTCAATCCCATAACACACAATAACACAAATTGCACACAGAAAATAGGAATGTTATTTTATTGATTTAGACAATACATTATGTTACATAAACTGAAATCAAATCAGAGGATGAATCATCAACAAGCTACAACACATTATATCTTCCTATCTAGATTATGGAACCTTCTACCTTCTGTAGCTTCAAATCAACTAGGGTTTCTATTTTCCCTCCTTTTCTTGACTCTCCCCTTTCCCCTTTTTTCCCTACTACCCGAAAGGATACCCAAAACTAGTCATATATTGCCCTTTTTGGCACCTTCCAACCAAAATTTCAAAATTTGTAACTCCCTCCAAAAATAGGTCAACTTTCGGGAGCCATAACTTTTGATCCGAGTGTCCGATTGACAAACCGTTTGATGCGTTGGAAAGAGCATGAAGTTATCTACACACCATGAATTTTCTTTGCCAATTCTTCCCATTTTCAGGGTTGTACAAGGCCTTTAAGTGCCTCATATTTGCCTTTGAAATTTTTTCAAGGGTTTTTAAAGAAATAGAAACTTTAATATCTTTCAACCCACAAGTTATCTTTGGCTAATTCCTTCACCAAAGGTCATATTTTTAAATTCAGAAGCCTTGAATAAATTTCTACTTCTATACATGCTCAAATACAAACTTTCTAAAAATAGCAGTTGGCTATTTTTAGCAGGTTGGAAAAACTGAAGGTTCTACATCATTATACAAGCAATTAGGTGTCCAAAAATACAAAATTTGAAAAGAACAGAAAACAAAATCATCATTTTTGTTGGGTGATGCAAGATTGCCCTTACACCACTAGATGCTCTTGCATCAGACACCTAGGGTAACTTGAGAAGTGACCTTGTCACATCTCAGGTGTTTGAGGAAAACCCAAATGGTCAACCTCTGCCTTAGACAACCAGGAAGAATCTTCGACATGCCTTCCTTTCTACTTCACCAAACATTCTTCATATTGCATGTTTCGAGTACTTCTTCCCACATGACTATCTAAGATCTCTTATATCTCCTCCTTTGTACTAGATGTTGGGATACTCCATTGTTCTTCTGTTGGTCCATCCTTTGTGCCACCTTCATGATATTTTGTTAAATCAACAATGTTGAACACAAGAGAGATGTTGATTCCACTCGGTAGCTCTACCTCATATGTATTTCCCAAATCATGCTTCTTTAGGATCCTACATGGTCCAAATTTCTTCATTTTCAACTTATTATATGTCCCCATTGGGAACCTTTCTTTCCTTAGGTGAACCATGACTTCATCTCCAACCTTGAACTCCTTAAATCTTCTCTTTTGATCTACCTTATCCTTGTACTGTGAACCCATCTTGTTGATATTCCTTCTTACCTCCTCATGCAAGATCTTTAGGTGATTTGCAAAGTCTTCGGCCTCGGCATTGCTTTTCTTTCCTCTATCCATCTTCCTCAACTCAGAAGCATTTCTTGGACTACTACCATATACAATCTAGAATGGAGATTTACCAGTACTTCTGTTGATAGAATTTTTGTATGCGAACTTCGCCTGTGGTAACATCAAATCCCATCCCTTGGCCTTATCTCCTACCAAGCATCTTAGCAGATTGCCTAAACTCCTATTCACCACCTTTGTTTGTCCATCAGTCTGTGGATGATGTGTAGAACTAAACTTCAAATCAGTCTTCAACTTATTTCATAAGTCCTCTAGAAATACCCAACAAACTTGGTATCTTGATCTGAAACTATGCTTTTTGGTAGACCATGTATTCTTACCACCTCTTTGAAAAATAATTCTACAACATGAACGTCACTAGTTTTATGGAATGGAATGAAGTGTTCCATCTTTGAAAACCTATCAACCACCTCAAATATGCAGTCATGTCCTCTCTGTGTTCTCAACAAACCAAGAACAAAATCCATGTTGATGTCTTCACATAGTCTCTTTGGTACAAGTAATGGTTGATACAACCCTATATTCTGACTTAACCCTTTGGCCATCTGACATATTCTGCAGCTCTACACAAATTTCTTCACATCTTGTTGCAACTGTGGCCAGTAGTAATTCTGACTAACAAGAGAAATGGTCTTATCGCGACCAAAATGTCCTACCAATCCTGCACTATGCTTCTCCTTGATCAAATTCTCTCTCATGGAACTACTCAAAATGCACAGATGGTTTCCTCTGAACAACATACCATCTTGGATCATGAAATCCAACCACCTTGTCCTATCCAAAGTAATAGGTTCCAAACAAGATTTCCAAGCCTCTACAAAATCTGGATCTTCAAGATACAAACTTTTGAGTTTATTAAAGCCAACAACCTCTATCTTCATCTATGTTAACAAATTTTGCCTTCTACTTAAAGCATCTGCAACTATGTTTGATCTTCCACTCCTATGTTTCAAAACAAAAGTATAACTCTACAAAAAATCAACCCATTTTAAGTGCCTTTGATTTAACTTCCCTTGACTATTAAGATATTGTAAAGCCTAATGATTAGTAAATAAAACAAAATCTTTCAAAAACAAATAATGTCTTCACTTCTTCAAAGCTTAAACTATAGTATAAAACTCATGATCATAAACATAATATTTTTTTTGGCATCATTAAGCTTCTCACTGAAATAGGTAATGGGCTTACCTTGTTGACTCAAAATAGCTCCTATAGCACTACCACTAGCATCGCAATCTACTTGAAATACCCTATTGAAATCTGGAAATGCCAAAATAGGTTGCTCTGTGACTTTCTGCTTTAATGTATCAAAACTCTTGGCTGCTCCTGTAGTCCATTTAAACTCTTTTCTATCCCCTCTTATTGTCTCAGTTAGGGGTGCACAAATGCTACTAAAGTTCCTAATAAATTTTCTATAAAAACTTTCCAAACCATGAAAAGATCGTACCTCTATAGCACTCCTTGGTGTGGGCCATTCAACAATTGCCCCTACTTTTTTTGGGTCCATCTTAAGACCCTCAGTTGAGACAACAAACCCTGGGTATACCAATTCCTTTGCAAAACTACATTTCTTCAAATTAATCAACAACTTCTCTTTCCCCAGCTTCTCTAAAACCCTTCTAATATGCATCAGATGCTCTTCCCAAGTCTTATTGAAAATCATAATGTCATCTAAATAAACAATAAAAAACTTTCCCAAAAACTCTTTTAATACCTCGTTCATGAACCACATGTATGTGCTCGATGCATTGGTTAGCCCAAATGGCATGACTAACCACTCATACAAACCTCCGTTTGTCTTGAAGGCTATCTTCCATTCATCTCCTTCTCTAATCCGGATTTGTTGATATCCACTCTTTAGATCAATCTTCGTAAGTACTTGGCTCCACTCAGACAATCCATTATGTCATCCATTTTGGGTAATGGAAATTTGTACTTGATCATGATCTTGTTGATGGCTCAAGAATCTATACACATTATCCACTCTCCATCTTTCTTTGGTGCTAGTATTGTAGGTACCACACATGGACTTAGGCTCTCCCTTATCAGTCCTTCCCTTAACATCTCATGAACTTGTATGTTCAGCTCTTCATTCTTTACAAGAGTCATTCTATGGACTGCTTTATTTGACAAACTAGCTCCTGGTATCAAATTCATTTGGTGACTTATCTTTCTCACCGGTGGTAAACCTTTTGGTACATTATCAGAGACAATGTCCAAAAATTATTCCATCATATCTCAAACTTCTGCTGATACCTAGTTGATCTTAGGAATCAATGCAAAGTAATGATGCTCATGCTTCATACCATCCAAAACTTTCCTATCATCTACCAAGCAAATTCTAGCAGTATTGCATACCTTTTCTTCCACCTCCTTCAAAGGATTCAACTTATGACAAACTTCATCCTTTGTCAGGGAATAGGTGTTTACATGGCCATCATGGACAGTGCACCTATCATACTACCATGACCTTCCCAATAACATATGACATGCATCCATCGGTATGATGTCACACAACACCTCATCATGGTAGTCTCCAATCTTGAACTTGACTAAACACTACTCACTGACCAAAGCTCTATGGTCCTTCTACAATCATGCAATCTGATAT
The DNA here is from genome assembly GCA_027924645.1 of Cunninghamia lanceolata. Taxonomy (NCBI): domain Eukaryota; kingdom Viridiplantae; phylum Streptophyta; class Pinopsida; order Cupressales; family Cupressaceae; genus Cunninghamia; species Cunninghamia lanceolata. The sequence goes on along the minus strand of BSBN01000895.1, from coordinate 11,079,695 downwards.
GGATGTGGATGCCTTCTCCTTGTTAACTTCAACTTGTTAACCATCTCCTCTGAAACATAATTGTCAGTGCTTCCACTATCAATAATAATATCACAACACTTACCTTCACACTTGCACCTTATGCGAAATAAACTCTTCCTTTGATCTAGTTCTTTCTCCTCATTTAACAAGGTTCTTCTGACAACTAGGGTTTCTCCCCTTTTAGCATCTTTAGAATGTTCAGACTGCACATCTTCATCTACATGTGTAACTCATGCATTACCTTTAGGTCTTCTATTTGTCCTTCCTTGATCTTGTGGACACTCGTATGCTCGATGTCCTTCTCCACATTAGAAATAGGTTCCTCTAAAACCTCCTCTTCCAAGTCCTTGCCCAGGTCTGCCTCTTCCTCTTCCTCTTTGCTCACCATTATTTTGGTCACGAGGGTGGTAGGCATTATCCCCTTTCTGATTTCGATTGGTGCCCACTTCTTTACTTTTCTTTTGATCTTCATTTTGGCGTCCATAGGATCTTCCACCAGTCCTTCCACCATGACCTCTTCCTCTTTTCTTTCTTTCAAATCTTTTATTCAGCTTCTCTTCCACCTTCAGGGAAAACTGGTATGCATCTTCTATGGTGGTCTTGAATACTTGGCCTCTGTTGGCAAGAAATGAGGAGGGAAACTAGTATGGAGATCTGGTCCTCATTCAAGTATTTATAGTCAATTTATACCCCGATCAACTAGTTAGAGATTGATAGCAAAACATAAAGAATAATATAAGTAGAGTATCTCATATAGATTACAACCATAAGACAACAAAGAAATATCAGGTACCAATAGATCTCCATATACATACATACATACATACATACATACATACATATATATATATATATACAACAAAACATCATACATCCATATTCTGACAGGTCTAAGTCTCTACCTCATCCATCTCAATACATGCTTGATCAGACTTCTATGTCTCTTCTATATCATCATACTATCTCATTACATACTATCATGTCCTATATCATCATATCCTATATCTATATATACTATATCTATTACATCTAGGGGTGTGTCTTCTAGCATCATAGGTCAGCTTGTAGCCTCTGCATAATGTATGCGCTAGCTTCCAGTCGACTCTACTCCATTCCCTACATCCTACTAACATCATCTCCCCTTCAAAGCTATGTCTTGTCCTCAAGACATGCATTGCTCTGGTTGAAAGTATTTCTTGAGTCTGACATATCCAACTGATATTTGGCCCTCCATATTCTTTAGTATGACTTCTTCGACATCTACAATTTCTTCAATGTAAAACGGTCCTAACCACCTTGTTTTTAGTTTTCCCTGCTTCTTAAATTTGTTGTCATACATGAGTACTAGGTCACCTTCCATGAATGTCTTATTCCTAAGATTTCTACATGCTAGGGTTTCTATCTTTTTCTTTCCAGGTTCATATTATATGCTACCATCAATCTATCCTCATCCATTTTCTCTAATTCTTCAATCCTTTGTGTGAGAGAGTCTTCTTCATCTAGCTTGAGAGTCTCCATTGTGTGGAAGTTCGACAATATGAAGTGTACCAGTATAGTAACATCTATTCCATATACCAGTTCATAGGGAGTGAATTTAGTGGTTCTTTTGAAAGTTGCTCTATATGCCTAGAGTACCATGGGTACTTTTAGATCCCAGTTTGTCTTGTTTCCATTGCACATATTTGTTAATGCTACCCCAATGATCTTATTCAAGGCTTCACTTTCTTTGTTTGCTTGTGGATGATATGGTGAACTTTTGTTGTGTGTTTTCATGAAGTTGTCTAATAGTTTTGAAATCATCTTGTTTACAAAATGTTTACCTTGATCATTGGTTATACTCAATGGGAAACCAAATCTGGTAATTATATTCTCATAGATGAATTTGGTAGTAGTTTTTGATGTGCAGTCTCTATTTGGTTGTGCTTCATCCCACTTAGTCAGATATTCCACTTCGGTAATGATGAATCTAGTTTTTGACTGTTTTGCCAGTGGTTCTATAGGTCCAATGAAATCAATAGCCCATTTTTGAAAAGGTAATTGTGTTGGAATTGGTCTCAATGGCATTTCATCTTTTGCAGTAGATCTCCTTGTTCTTTGACATACATCACAATTCTTAACATATCTTTTTGCATCTTTGAAAAGTGTAGGCCACCATAACCTGGCTAGTTTGATTTTTCTTGTTGTCTTGTCTCTAGCATTATGTCCTCCTACTATCGCTTCATGTGCTTCTCTTATAATTTCTTCTCTTTCGTGTTCATATACTTCCCTTCTGATGATATCATCCTTTCCTCGAATATGTAGCTCTCCTTCAATCAATGTATATGGAAAAGACTTCTGCATTAGGTTTTATCTTTCTTGTGCTGACATTTTTGCTGGAAATTCACCTGTAGCCAATACGTATGCTATATCTTTCAGTTCTTCTAGTACCACATTCAGTCTAAAAAGATTTGCACTAGGTAGTTCTTCTTCTTGTACCTCCAGATCTTCCCCTATCTTAATTCTAGACAAATAGTATGGTCCCTAATTGTGCTTTCCCAGTTTCACCATGATTGAGAAATCAAATTCCTGAAACAAGAGTAGCCATCGACAAATTCTTCCTTAAATGATTGGTTTGTTAAGTAGACATTTCAATGCTTCATGGTTAGTGTAGAATACAAAAGGTGTCGACAAGAGGTAATGTTTAAACTTCTATAATGCATATACCATTGCTAGAGCTTCCCCTTCAGTTGTGGTATAATTATTATATGCTTTTTGACAACTTCTTGCTTGCAAATGCTATAGAATGATCCTTAGAACCCCTTGTCTAAGTTAGTACTGCTCCCACTGCAATCCTTGGTGCATCAACATGAACATGGAATGTGTTGTCCCAATCTAGAAATACAAGTATTGGTGCTTTTGCTATCTTTTGTTTCAATGTGTCAAATGCCTTTTGGTGCTACTCATTCTAGGTAATACTTTTTCCCTACTTTTTCTTCAATAGTTCTTCTATAGGTGTTGAGATGGCTACATAATTCTTGATAAACTTGTGATGGTACCCCGTATATCCCAGGAATGTTTTGACATCAGATGTAGTTTTTGGTGGTGGTAAGTTTTGAATAATTACAACTTTTAAGGGATCAACCATCAATCCTTCTTTGTATATTATATGACCCAGTAGTGTTCCAAATGGTACCGCAAAAGTATATTTCTTTAAGTTCAAAGAGATTTGTATGCTTCTGCATTTATTCAACATCAACCTTAATGTTTGTGTGTGATCTTTTACTAGCCCGAATACAGTCCAATCATCCAAATAGACTTCCAGGAAATCATGTATAAACTTCTTGAATGCATTGACCATGATTCTACTAAATACTGTAGGCACATTTTTCAATCCAAATGGCATAACAATATACATCAAAGATCCTAGTTCAAAGACAAATGTTGTTTTAGGTTGATCATATTCTCTAATTTTTACCTGGTGATATTCGGAGAATCCATCAGTGGAGTAAATCTCCCTTCCGACAACTGACTCCAAGATCTCCTCTATGAATGGTGTGGGCAAAGGATCATGAATACAATCTTTGTTTAGTTCTGTATAGTCTCCGCAGATCTTGATTTCTCTTATTTTATTATTTTGTACTACCATTGGACTCATCCACTCTGCTTCCTCCACTGGTTTTATGATCCATGCTTCTAGCATCATATCAAGTTCTACTTTAACTCTTTTTTTTCATGTTTGGATTCATTTTGTATGGTCTTTTTTTGATTGGTTTACTGCCTTCTTTTAATTAAATTTTCATTGTTTTGACCTCCTCTTTGATTCCCTTTATCTCTGTGAATTTTCTAGGAAATAAATCCTCATACTCAAATAAAATTTCTGCCACTTGCACCACTACCTTCTCATCCTAGTAGTCTCCTATTTTGGCTAGCTCATGATCTCCTTCTTTGGAAATGTTCTCTTCCCTTAGCTGGATGGGCTTATTGTAGTATTTTTACTTGATGGTTGTTGATTCCATCAGCTTTCTTTCTCCTTGCTCAATCTTTATTTATGGTTCCCTATTTTCTTCATCCTCCTGTTGTGTTGTTTTGTAGCATTTGTGTGTCTCTGGATATTATTCTTTATCCATCCATTTTATGATTTTCCATATGCCTTCTATTCTTGGAGGTGGTGAGATTTGTTTTAGTTTTTCTTCTTCTTCTGCATCTTGCTGAAAGATGATCTCCTGGATTCTGAGGAGTGTTGTGTGTATGTTCTTTTTTGGACTAAAGAATGAGAATGTGTGAATGAAGTCCTTTTGTATTTCTTCCCAATATTTAGTTTCTTTCCTTTGTTCTTGGTTTATATACCATGTATGTGCAATTGGCGATAGTGTCCAATAGCATAAATGGGTATACAGTATCTCATAATATTCATTTCTTTCTCTCCATACCATTGTACATATGGATAAATGTTCTTGCATTGAGATCTAACTTGAGTATTTGGTTATTATGTCATATTCTCCTTCCTCCAGCAAATATCTTGTTTTGATGAGTATTTTGAATGTTGGCCAATGATTGATTGTGTCTTTGTGTGTGTTCCACCAATTTGTGGCATTGCATACCAATGTGTGTTGTGCAACTTGTAATTGTATGTCTTCATCTAAAAAAAAATATCTCCATTTCTGCTAGATATGTATGTAGATCTTGCACTCCTAAAAACCTAGGCAACTTGATGTGTGAGATTCCTTTCAAAATGTGACTTACCTGATGAGGTCTGTGATCCATATCTTTCATATCCTCCATAGATGCACTGCATGTGATCTCCGGTGAGTTTTGATGAAGTGCAGAGGATTGTAGTATGTTTTCCTCTCCAGTCCTGACCATGAATATCCTCCAATAACCAATCATTTTGTGTGTTTTTAGTTCCAGTTCTTCTGTCAATTAGGCTTCTAGAACTTCTTTACTATATGTGTTATAGTGATCATCCTCTATATCCAATTCTCCCTCAGAGTTGGGCTCTTTTGTTGTTTCTTATGCTTCCAACCTTGAAATTGTGTAGATATTCTTTGAATCTATATCACTGTCTTCTGCTTGATTGACTTTTGTATGCTTCTTCCATTGATGATCCCAAAGGAATATGGACAATTTTGTTAACATTAGCAAATGATAGATCTTCTTTCTAGGAGTCTATGATATTGTTTGCATCTACAAACCATCTCAAACCCAAAAGTGCATTGAAAGCTTCACCTTGATCCTTCATGGCTACAACAATAAAGTTTAAGACCTATTTGACCCCCATTAGGTTAACTTCCACTTGATTCCGTGTCCCCATTGTCTACATATTAGATCCATTTGCCAAGATTATATTGTAAGTTGTCTCTGACAACTTAGGTCTTCTTAACTGTTCCCAAAGCTTTTTTGTCAGCATGTTGAGATCTGCTCCCAGATCTATCATGACATTCTGAACTTTTTTGTGATTTATATGAACATCCACCATAAGTGGCTTTATCTTCCATTCTCTATCTTTTCTTCCCATCCTTCGGAGTTGACTCTTTTAACCTTGCTCCTAATTCCAGTATTTAGAAAATTGCTTAAGTTTCTCAATGATTCTGTGTTGTTGTGTCAATTAGGCTAGCTACTTGAGAGCTTCTACTTCTTCTTCGATGAAAAAACTGATTGTATTATTTCTCCTTTTCTTGTTCCTTCATTATTGTTTGTTTAACTTTCTGCAAAACTTCCTCATGTTGTTTCTTAGTAGGAACAAATTCTTCTTCCTCTTCACTGTCTTCCTCTTCAGTCTCAATGGTATAATGTTTTTCGGTATTCGTTCCTTGTCTTGTCAGTACCACAACTTTCTCCTTCATTCTTATTTTATCTTTCCCTGTATGTTTTACTTTTCTTCTCTGATAGTACTCTTCTTCAATTCTGTTGAAGATGTGCATGTCTCCTCCCTATTGTTCTTCCAGAAAGTTCTTGCTCCTTGACCCTTAGGTTCCCTTGTTATGATCCTAGCCCCTTTTTGTGTATTCAGGTTCTGTAATTCATCACTCTTAGATTGTGGTGGTGCATTCCAAAAGTATTGTTGTGCTCTATCACAAGAAAATAGGTCATGCTCTATACTTCTATAGAATGAACAATGTGTTCTTCTTAGAAAAGTGTCCTAGCTTACCACATTTGAAACATGTGTCATCTTCTCTCCTTCTTTGACCTCTTCCAAAACCTCAACCTCCTCTGTAGCCTCCAAAATGCTCTATGTCATCATTATTGTAGCTATTTTCATAGGATGGACCACTAGAGTTTGAATTTTGTATTGCATTGACATTCCTCTGGTTTCCCCAGTTTGGTTGCTTGCATCCTTGATCATATGAGTTTCTTTCTTTCACATATGTCATGTTACTACTCTTCGTCGAGTTTGTGTTATTTCCATTGTACCGTGTTTCCTCTTCTTCATCATCAATATCTCTTTTCCTCCTGAAGTTATGTGAAGGACAATCTGGTGTTTCATGTTCATCCCATTCTTTGCACACTCTACAATATACTAATTTTATTCTTTTTGTTGTTGTTCTGATGTCTACTTTTATTACGACAACTTGCCTTTCACCTTTTATCCTAGGGCATTCATTTCTCAAGTGACCTTCCCTCATATAATATGAGCACCAAATATTAGGTCTTTGCTTCTGTGTATTCTCCTCCTGCTTGGCCAAAATCTCCTATTTTAGCTTTAATTTTTCTAATTCCAATTTCAGCTTCTCTATTTCTAGGTTTTCCTTCATCTTGTCTTATCTATGCTAGGATTGAGATTCTATCTGATAGGCTAGTGTCACTACTTCTGCATATGTTTCAAATGTTCTTCCATCCAAGGCTGATCTTATTTCAGGGCTTATTCCAGAAATAAACCATTCTATCTTTTTACTTCTCAATCAGTGGCTCCTTGAACTTCCTAGTTGTCTCCTTGAATCTTTTATCAAAGTGTTTTATTACTTCTTTGTCCAATTACATCAAATCTCTCATCTTAGTAACCCCTTCTATAAGAATATCCAGAACTCTAAAATTCTCTAAGAATAATTTCTTGATTTCATCCCATTCCTTATCACTATTTGGACATGTCTTCCTATACCACTTCAATGCTTCATTCCACAAGGTATCTATGAAGTCAAACAACTTGATTTCATCCCTTGTTACCCCATTCTAGCTCTAAATAGACTCCAAAACAAAAATGTGCTTTGCTGCTTCAGTAGTATCCTTCTCAAACATTGGTAACTTTAAAGGAATATCCATGATTGATCTTCTCAATGTCTTCGGTACTTCGCGGTAGATTTCCTCTAGTTTACTCTTCTAGTCAGGCTATCTTCTATCAACTCAGTTTGTTCTTTCTCTTCCCTTATCTCTATGTAGTCGGATATCAAAGTACTCTACTCCTAACCTTCTATGAAATTGCTTTAGATCTCTTCTACTATATCTACTTCCTTGTTTGCTTGAAAATTTACCTCCTCAATTAAACTTCTCCTTACTTTATATGGAACTTGGGGTGACTCATGGTCCAGGAGTTGTGTCTCTTCATAGTGTCTCTTCAAATTAGAGGATAATCTTTTATTTGTGAACGACATCATGTTAGAATCCAGTGATGATTGAAATAACCTACTGAAACCTTCAAAAATCCTCTCCATGTTTACCATATCTTCTCCTCTTCCTCTTATCTCCTTTATGCTTTGGAAAATTATGTCCTATATATATTCCTCATCCATCTTCAAAATTTATGGTGTTAATTCAGAATTTTTGGTACTCTGAGGAATAAACCCTAGTTTGCCTCTTCTTTTTCCCTTCGACTTTCCTCTTTGACATCACCCACAGTGGCGTGCTCAACAACATCCTCCATGACATGCTCTATTTCTTCTCCTTCTGATCTCCTTTCTCTGGTAGCACCCACAATGGTGCACTTAGTAGCATCCTCCATGATGTGCTTGTCTTTTTCTTCCCTTCCAGTAGCACCCTCCATGGCACGCTCTATGAATTGTTCTTCCTTTCCTTCTACAATTTCTATTGTCATATCTTTTCTCATCTCTTGTACCCTTTCCATCCTTTTGCGGTAACGTTCTTGTCATTCCTGAATTTGCTTCAATCTTTCTTCCTTGCTTATCTCCATTCAGGTTCTGATGTCTTCGTTGATCTCTCTTTTCTTTTGCTTCTCCCTTTTCAACATTGGTTTTCTTGATTTGGTCTTCCATTAGTCCTTTTATATCCCATGGTATCCTTGTTTGAAGAGTCACATCATTTGAAAGATCCTTGTGGATCCTACTCCCTTCCCACTTGCCTTCCCCTTAAGTGCCTGTCCCCTCTCATAGAGGTAGGAACTTAAGGAGACTTGAATTTCTTTGCAAATTGAAAATTTTCTCCGCCAACCTAGTCTTCTCTTATTTCTGGTACTCCACGTTACTCCTTTGAATGTTTTGCCCCTTCAATCTTAACTACCTTCTTCCAGGGTCCCGACAACATAATGTTGGCAAGAAATGGGGAGGGAAACCAGTCTGAAGATATGGTCCTCAGTCAAGTCTTTGTAGTCATTTTATACCTCAGTCACGTAGTTAGAGATTGATAGCGAAACACAAAGAATAATATAGGTAGAGTATCTCATACAGATTACAACCATAAGACAACAAAGAAATATCCAGTACCAACAGATCTCCATATATATAAACAACAAAACATCATACTGTAGACACCCAAAAATAACATAAAACTGTTATTTTGCCCTTTTGTCAATTACACATTCTGTATTTCACCTGATTTCTCTTATTCGATTAAGCCTCTTTTTTCTTCTATTTCTTCTAAAATAATTAAATAATATTAATTATGTCTAATTATTCCTCTAATTCAATAATTTATTCTCTTTTTGAAATTAATCAAATAATATTAATTATTTAATTATTAAACTATTTCTTCTAAAACTAATTAAATAATATTTAATTAAATTTATCTCTATTTCATCCCTCATCAAATAAATAATACTTATTTATTTTCTCTATCATAGTCATAATTAAATAAATAATATTTAATTATTTCTCCCAATATTTCCTCTCTCATAATTAATTATCCCACTTCTCAAAGTTAAATAAATAAATCAAAAATTTATTTATCTTCTCAAGTCAAAATAACTAAATCAAAAATTTATTTAATCTCTCAAGTCAAATCAAAATAAATGTCTCAAATTTATTCTTGACTCAAATCTCACGTTGCTTTTTGAAATCAATTCAAATATCCTATTTTATTTCCTCTAAATATCTTATTTCTCACATGTGGTTGAATGAACAAATAATAATAATAAAATATTATTTATTCAACACATGTCTATTTCTTCTCCACCACTCCAAATCTGACTTTGAGTTCCCAAAACAATCTCTACAATTTTCAAATGGAACTCAAAATCAAATCTTTCTAATTTTGAACTTAACTTAGCCATCTCAAATCAATCTCCTTCATTTTTGAAATTAACTCTTGAGTGAACTCATTCAAATCCATCAATTCGTGGATTTGATTCCTTATTTTTCTCAAGCTTCTTGTCTCATTCATTTTTAGCCGTTGATTGTATTTTGAGTTCCTTTCGATCTTGGCCATTCATTATTTTTTGTAAAAACTATATAAACGTGTGCATCCTAAGCCATTTGACATCACTCATGAATTGCAAACTTACGTTGTCATTTTGACTTTCAAATTCTTGTCACATTTTCAATCGCTTGATCTATTCATCCAAGCACTTGAAGCACTCTATCATCCAAGATGTTATGTTATGTGTTTCTAAGAGCCATCATCATGAGGATCATGAAATTTAACAATTGAGTTGTTCTAGTTTGATTGCAGATAGTTTTATGTTGCATTCATAGTCCATCTTGCTTTATTGAGTATGTAGATATGTAGTTTATATCTCTGTATTTTGTTGATTTACTTCATTGTTGATCTAACCACATTTCTAGTCATACACATACATCCATCTTCTAGTAGGTCTAAGTCTCTACATCATCCATCTCAATACATGCTTGATCAAGCTTCTATGTCTCTTCTATATCATCATACTATCTCATTACATACTATCATGTCCTATATCATCATATCCTATATCTATCACATCTATGGATGTGTCTTCTAACATCATAGGTCAGCTTGCAACCTCTGCATAATGTATGAGCTAGCTTCTGGTCGGCTCTGCTTCTTGCCTTGCATCCTGCTAACAGCCTCAACCTATTAATGTAATGGGCTACCTTCTCCTTGTTGGCCTTTGCATGGCCTATCCTGATAATAATTTTATAAAACTCTTCTATATACTCCTTAACAAACTTGTTACCTTGCTTTAATCCTTGCAGCTTCTTCAACAACTCCAACTCATAGTCCACAAGAATGAACTGCTTCTTTAATTTGTCCACCATTCGATCCCATTTGGTTATCTTTCATTTTCCTCTTCTATTTCTCTCTAACTAGACCTCCTTCCACCAAATACTGGCATGGCCCTTCAACTTTGCTTTTGCAAACTTGACCTGTTCTGGATCTTCCACATCTTCATACTCAAATTATTCCCCCATATAATTTATCCAATCAATAAGCTCTTTTAGATTCAGATCCCCATAATAGGTAGAGACTCCAATCTTAGGCCTCTTTCCAATATTTGAAATAACCTTCAACAACCTAACTTGCACAAGATCTCCTGCATCATCTTTGTCTTCGTCAGATAGCTCTTCTTCTTTAGCTTCATCTTCACTTTCTTCTCTTATTCTTGGCTCAACCCCTCTTTGTAGTTCCTCTTGCAATGCATCAATTTGCCTTTGCAGGGCTCTAAAACCCTCTTTTGTCAAAACATTTCTCCCAGCACCACCACGGTTCCTTTGTGGAGGCATTTTTTTAGTTCTACAACAAACCCACAACCTCAAGTCTTGGTGCAAACTACCTCATAGTTGGCGATCTACCTACACACTCAAGAACTACTGCTCTAATACCACTTGATGAGGGGGTCAATCCCAAAACACACAATAACACAAATTGCACATAGAAAATAGGAATGTTCTTTTATTAATTTGGACAACATATTACATTAAATAAACTGAAATCAAATTAGAGGACGGATCCTCAACAGGCTACAACACATTATAGCTTCCTATCTAGATTCTGGAACCTTCTGCCTTCTGTAACTTCAAATCAGCTAGGGTTTCTTTTTTCCCTCCTTTTCTTGACTCTCCGCTTTCCCCCCTTTTCCCTACTTCCCCAAAGGATGCCCAAAACTGGTCATAAATAGCCCTTTTTGGCACCTTCCAGGCAAAATTTCAAAATTTATAATTCCCTCCAAAAATAGGTCAACTTCTGGGAGCCATAACTTTTGATCTAGGCATCTGATTGATGAACCATTTAATGTGTTAGAAAGATCGTGAAGTGCTCTACGCGATATGAATTCACTCTACTGATTCCGCCCATTTTCAGGGCTGTACGAGGCCTCTAAGTGCATCATATTTGACAATAAAACTTTTTCTAGGGTTTTAAAAGAAACAAAAACTTTAATATCTTTCAGCTCACAAGTGATATTTGGCCAATTCCTTCACCAAAGGTCATATTTTTCAATCCAAAAGCCTTGAGTAAATTTATGCTTCCATATGTGCTCAAATGCAAACTTTCTAAAAATAACAATTGGCTATTTTTAGCAGGTTGGAAAAACTCAAGGTGCTACATCATTATTCAAACATTTGAGTGTCTAAAAATATAAAATTTGAAAAGAACATAAAACAAAATCATCATTTTTTTGGGTGATGCAAGATTGCCCTTACACCACCGGATGCTCCTACATCATAAATTCTCAAAGATATATGATTTTCCTACTAAACACTCCAAGTGAGGTTTGGAGTATAATCATCAAATTCATTTCTAAACTTGTCATAGATATGATGCTCATACACAACATTCAAATAGTTATTAAACTCACCACTTCATGGCTACATTTAACTTATCATATCTCTCCAAATTAAATGAAAAAGACTAACAATAAAGAGGATGTTAGATTAGCCTAGAATGACAACTTCTCCTTTGAATTTGTATAGTCCACTCAAACACGAGCTTTGTATATTGCTTGGATGCCACTTCCAAGGTCACTAGACCCCTGAGAAAAATAAAAGAAAAAAAGACACAATAGCTTTTTCTTTTCAAGATCACAAAAAGGCAACAAGAAATAACATGCATGATGTTATGCCTTGGGTAACACAAGTAGTTAGAGTATTTTTGATCCCCAAGATCATGCAAGGGTGCAAGGGGAGAGCATACACAACACTAACCACATAAACACATATAAAAGATTGGATTTTTTTTTGTCCGATCAAGATCACATGAAGCACAAGAGGAGAGCATACACAACTCAATCTCATACAAATATAAACAAGATTAATTCCTCTTAAGATAAAAATGTGAAATTGATTTAAGAATTTAATCTTTGATAAGTAAACCTACACATGAAATGCTATTAGTTTGATTGATTTGGTGTTCACCAAACAAACACGACTACACTTAAAGAGGATTAGTAACAAGAAACACCCCCCACAAAAAAAAAACAAATCAATAATCTTTGCAAAAGATTTAAGTCCAAACATGGTGATTGAGATATGATTTTGATGATTTAAATCTACCCATATAATTGAAGTTGATTGTGATAACAATCCATAAAATACATAGATCTATAGAAATTTCAACCACGTAGATAGATTACTTCAAAGATTTCAAATTCCAAGTGGAATGAATGAAAAGTAAGCAAATGGAAGGTATTTCTTTTGAAAACAAAGCATTGAACTTTTGAACCTACAACTGCTACCACCACCTTTTTAAAAAAATGCAACCTATAAATTATATTCAACCTACAAATATGTAGGGCATTAGAATGGAAATGGTCACCCCTATTGTAGCTCCATTAATTGTTTAATGTAACTCTAAAATCATGTCCATTTGCCTCAAAATTGTTTTCCTACAAAACATCATCAATTTGTTATGGAAAATCACAAAGAGGTTAGCCTAACAAGCTTTATAGAATGAAACGATGAGCTGCCAATTTCAAATCTATTTCTTTCTCAACTTTAATTAAAGAAAGGTCATCTCCTCTCCTCAAGACAAGTCAAGTTAAAATTAATATTAGAAATTGAGTTCTTGCTAACTGATTCATAGTCCTCATATTTCTCTTTCCAATCTCACTAGAATGTAGGAGGCAAATTAGGCATTAAATTTTTGCCACAAGAGGTACTAAATTTTGAAACAGAGTTAGCATTGAAAAATTCTAATAATTTAGAAGGCTTGACAACATACATCAATAAAAAAATTAAAAATAATTAATATTGTGTTAATAAATTATTCAAGTTGTACTTAACAATGCCACTTAGGAAACAAACAATCCAAACAATATATTTGCGTAAAATGTTAAAAAAATCCACACTCTTCAACATAACGTTCTCCAGTGCCTCTTCTATGGTAAACCTTTGTTGCACTAAACAATGTCAAGGTTTTTATCTACAATGATGTTGTAGTAGCCTTAGCAAATGGTACAATAGGGAAACAAGAGTGCAAAAATTAGTAATAACAATAATATTCATGCCAAAGGAACAATGGTGCATTCTAAACCTGGCCTACTAAAATAACAATGACAACAATAATAATAACAATAGTAATAACAAATAGAATTAATACAACCAATAGAAGAATGTAATAGATGAAGTAGTGTGTCCCACTGCGGTTGCCAAAATGTAACTACAAAATACAGAAGTAAAAGAGGAACAAATGCAAATCAAATGGATTCATATTCTAAACTACTAGAAACCTCAGATTAAGCATAATAAAATTCAAACAACAACACTCATCCATACATTATCAAATGTGAATTCCATGGTGGAATGGATGTACTTAGCAAATGAATATGATGAGAATACTTTCAGACTTGGAATGTAGTTATTCAATTAGATACTTTAGAATTTTAACAGCATGTACATGTTTAAAATTTTAACAAGTACCTGTAAATTTACATATTGATTTGAGAAAATACATTCCAAGTCTGAAAGCATTCTCATCATTTACATTCATTCACTAAGCACATCCATTGCACCATGGATTTCACATTTGGTAATGTAAGGCTAAGTGTTGTTGTTTGAATTTCATTATGCTTAATTTGAGGTTTCTACTGGTTTAGAATAGGAATTTGTTTGCTTTGAATTTGTTCCTCTTTTACTTCTGAATTTTGTAGTTATATAGTTCACATGCGGTGATGTTGTGGTAGCAATCTCAAGGCATTTGAAGAACTCACAACCACATATGTATTTAATATTGTTGGAGCATGAATGGTGATGCAAGATCACATGTAGTAGCATCGAGGTTCATGTGGTGTAATTTGAGGGTAATATAATGTCTTGGAAGATGGCACTAGATACCACAAGCAAACTAGAGTAGTGTTATGTTGATGTGAGCTATCACAAGTGAAGATCTAGTAGTCGTGGCTATATTGGAAATATGTATTCATATCAATAATCTTATGGTTGTAACTATTGATTCATAGTGTGCAGCAATAGTAGAGTATACAAGGTGATTATCCATGTGGAAGTGTCATAATTGGTGTTATTTGCAGTATGCTCATGTCATGTATGGTTGGGATATAGTTGCATGACTCTTGGTATTCTATGAGTTGTTTGGATAGTTGGATGGTTGGTAATCCCATGAATACATCTATATACATCATCTTGTGTGAATGTGCCAAGGTTACAAACTCAGTCACTAATGTGTTAGACATTGAAGACATATGTACATTGTTAGTGTGTGATCATTAGAGGGATTGTAGAAGAAAGGTATGTTATAGATTGAGACTCTGTAAAAGGCTCCCAAAGAGCTTGTTGTATTGAATTAGTGTTGATTCTAAATAATATAATTGTGAATGTCTTTTGGTGGTGGGTTTTCTTTTGAAAGGGTTTCCCATATGAAAATTTGTGTCTTGTATAATCTTGTGGATGCATACTTTCCATTTACTTTTTTATATGCTATTAGATAGATTTTGCAAGTGCTATTGACTATTAATTGAACACATAATTTTAAGTTTCCATCATCCTAGTCTATTAACCATCTACAACAGGGGTTAAAATCCCCAACAATTAGGAGGCCTACATGGGTTTAATGGTTTACTCCTCTATTATGTTATTAGGAGGAGGTCTATATAAAGGAGGTGAATATCATTGTACGATTAGGTGAAAAGTATGATATGTGTTTTGGATCTCTTGGAGATATAATGTTGAGTAGCTTCTTCCATAAGGAGTATTGTACTGTGTTACCCTACCTCAAGGGGTTTATTCTATTTCTACATATATTAGATATTAGAGCATCTTGGACCATGAACATCTTGTATGTGGTGTATGATCTCTCTTCTACATTGTATTATTTCTATTATTATATGCATGGATCTTATTAAGTGGTATCAAATATATGATTCGAGCAAAGGTGAGCACGAAACCCTAATTCTTGAAGATTTGACTATATCTTCCAAATGGATGCAATTTTTTAAACCAAAGTTGGAGGATGAGATAGAGAAGCTACAGTCCAAAAATTAGCTTTTGTTCATCAATACTGATTGAATTATTACATAATTTTATGTTTTTTTTTCATAAATTCACTATCTGGGTCACAAATCATATAAATTTTCTAATTTTTTACATTTTTGGAAATCTTGTCAAAATTCATTTGGGGTCTATTATTTATATTTTTGGATTTGAGATTGACAACATCATGAATTGATTTGGGCAAAGTTGGGTCAAAGATATGGATAATAAGATGATATATTAAAAGAATTTTTTCTTAGAAACCCTAGTTTCAATCAGTTTCCTATTTTTGATAGAAGTTGTGATGCATTAGAATTGACATATTGACATTGACAAGAGCTAAGCTCCCTTCATCTTCTTTTCAATTTATCAATCTCAACTATATCAATTAGATATAATTTTAATTATTAGATTAAAATGTTTTTTATTTTCCTATAATAGATACTTAGTGCTTCTCAAATACTAAACCTGTTGGATCTAGGGCATACAACTGAGAGGGGGGGGTGAATCAGTTGTATAAAACTTCTTGTTCTTTTGAACTCTTGATTCTTTGTTGTTAGTTAGCAGCATATAAATTAATCATCCATGAAAGCATAATACATAAACACAAGAGCAGATAAGCATCAACACATTGAACACCAAGATTTTGACGTGGAAAACCCGGTTAAGGGAAAAACCACGGGGTGATTAACCCAAGAATTATTCTCTGTTAGAAGAATAAAGAAGAATGAATGGCACATGCCAATTAGGGCTCACTGCCCGAGCACACTGCTCACAAAAGAGGCCCACTGCCTACAAGGAGACACACTGTCTACAGAGTGATAAAAATCACAGTCTTGAACTGGAGAATGACATCTCTACCATGTCCGGATCAGTTCCAATTAAGCCCAAAAACCTCTGCTCTGCCTTTCGCACTTCTCTTCGCTATGCCACACTCATCGACCCACACCACACTTTGAAATGAACTCACAAACCGTTATTTATACAAGACATCGACTTAGGAACAAACATCTAAGTCGGCAAACAATCATAAGAGTATCCGCAAGATGAATAACACATCCGGTCGGCCACCACAAGAACATTCGTAGGATGAACAACTCATCCGGTCGGCTAAACAGAGCAAGAACTTCATCCGGAAGAATAACTTCAATTCCGGGCTCTACTATCAATGCGGTCAACAACGCAACCTCAACACGATCTAGAAAACTTCACAAGCCTGCCTGAATGACCGGATACATCCGCACTTCCTTTACTTGCTGGAATCTCTTGTCTTCCTCATCTGGAACTTCAAGAACACAGTCTATCGCCACTGTAGAAGGTACTTCCGGACCTTCAAATCATACATTATCAATGCGGACCAACAACACAACCTCAACATGATCCAAGAACCTTCACAAGCCTGTCTGAATGACTAGGTACGTCCGCATTTCCTTTACTTACTGAAATCTCTTATCCTCCTTATCCGGAACTTCAAGAACACAGTCTGTCGCCACTATCATAATGCACGAGGTACTTCCGGACCTCCAAATCATACACAACTCGAGATGGCACATCACAAGGACATCCCAAACACTCTTTCCAATCCGCAGATTAGGATTGTACAATTCCAGACCTCACCAGACCTTTTTGTGATTCTCTGTCACCTCTAAGCACTTGCCGGAACCGGTTCCACACATACAGCCATAACTTCTTCAGGTCTTCATGCGGACCTCTGAAAACTTGACTGAAGCATCTCAAGACTCATATCTGCAAACCCTTTAATCCGCATCCTCCGGTTCTCAACCTATCCAATATATTTGCCTTCTTCTCATCACTGTTCTTCACTGTTCCTGACTGAGGGTAATTTTCTCAATATCCTCAACACACAGCTCATCCAATCCTTCTTGTCAATGTAATATGAGTATGTTGACATCAATGACAACACTGGTTCACCTCATACTTGCAACAATCTCCCCCTTTGTCATTGATGGCAACATATGATGTGAAAAACCATCAAGACAAGAACTTCTCCTTTCTGTCACAGCTCCCCCTATCAGCAACAACTTTTTACATGTCTTCTCTCCCCCTTTGATCATTAACCACTTGTTTTTCACATGTCTTCTCTCCCCCTTTGACATCAATGGCAAAGGGCTCATACTTGCAATTCTACTACATCAGAATCATACCAGCTGCTCCCCCTTAGTAGCAGCTCCCCATCATCAATCCGGATCGCAAGATATGACTGTGATATCCACCGGATTGATGCACATCAGTGCATCTTAGTTTATCACCGGAGGGGCCATAACTTCTCCCGGAGATATTCAAAAGAGTCCTTGGGAAGAGGTTTTGTAAAGATATCTGCAATCTGATCCTTGGAGGGAACATACTCCAATCTGACTTCTTCCTTGTTTACTTGTTCTCTCAAAAAGTGAAATTTGATAGATATGTGCTTAGTCTTAGAATGTAATACCGGATTCTTAGAAATATTAATTGCACTTGAATTATCACAGAAAATTGTGATAGGCTCCTCATATTCAACTTTGATGTCTCTTAGCATCTGCTTCATCCATAAGATTTGAGTGCAACTACCTGCTGCTGCAATGTATTCTGCTTCAGTTGTAGACAGAGATATTGCATCTTGTTTCTTGCTTAGCCAAGAAACCAATCTCTTGCCCAAAAAGAATGCTCCACCACTGGTGCTCTTCCGGTCATCCACATCTCCTGCCCAATCTGCATCTGTGTAAGCATGAAGAGAGAAATCTGGATCTCTAGGGTACCATAGACCATACTCAACTGTTCCTTTCAAGTACCTAAAATTTTTTTTGATTGCCATAACATGAGATTCTCTAGGATCAGCCTGGAATCTTGCCACAAGACCAACAGCCTGCATTATATCTGGTCTAGTTTGAGTGAGATACAACAATCCACCAATCATTGATCTATACTTTGTCTGATCTGCCTTTGGAGAATCATCATCTTTGCTTAACTTACATCCGGTTGCCATAGGAGTGTTCATAGGTTTTGAGTCTTCCATACCAAATTTCCTTAACAATTCTTTCACATATTTGGTCTGAGAAATGAAGATCCCTTCTTTTGTTTGAGTAATTTGCAGACCCAAGAAGAAATTCATTTCACCAAGCATAGACATTTCAAACTCACTTTTCATCTGATTTGCAAAAGTTTTGCACATACTATCTCTACCTCCAAAAATGATATCATCCACAAACACTTCAACAATCAAAATGTTTTCATAATCAATTTTGAAATATAAGTTACTGTCAGCAGTACCTTTGTTGAATCCAATCTGCACAAGATGCTTATCCAACCTTTCATACCATGCTCTTGGGGCTTGCTTCAATCCATACAAAGCTTTCTTCAACTTGCAGACCATATCATCATTATCAGACAATTGAAATCCATCCGGTTGTTCAATGTAGACTTCTTCTTCTAGATCACCATTTAGGAAGGCAGACTTGACATCCATCTGATATACCTTGAAGTCTTTGAAGGCAGCAAATGCAAGAAGTAATCTGACTGCTTCAATTCTTGCCACCGGAGCAAAAGTCTCTTCAAAGTCAATTCCTTCTATTTGAGAGTAGCCTTTGCAGACCAATCTAGCTTTGTTTCTGATTACTTCACCAGCTTCATTTAGTTTGTTCCGGAAGACCCACTTGGTTCCAATTACATTCCTGTCTCTAGGTCTGGGAACAAGATCCCAAGTATGATTTTTCTCAATTTGCATCAATTCATCTTCCATTGCTTTGGTCCAGTTTTCATCATTGCAGGCTTCATTTATTGTTTTAGGTTCAATCTTTGAAATCAGACAACATTCATCCTGATTTTGAGCAACATTCCTTCTAGTTTGTACACCTTTGCTTCTGTCACCTATGATTTGATCTTCAGAGTGGTTCAGTCTTATATACCTTGGAATTTTGGGAGTATCTTGCACTGCTGCTTCTTGATCAGGCTCATTCAGACCTATCTCTTCTTCCTGATTTACCGGATCAGGCTGACTCTGTCTCACCGGAGAGGATTGAGGTCCTTGAACACTGTCTTGGTCATCTTCATCAAACTCATAAAATCTTGAAGGCTTCTCAATTCCTTCATCAACTTTCACATTGGTGCTTTCTATCATCTTCCTCAATCTCTTATTGTAACACCGGTATGCTTTGCTTTGAGTGGAGTAACCCAAGAAAATTCCTTCATCACTTCTAGCATCAAACTTTCCTAGATCTTCATCTCTTTTAATATAACACTTGCTACCAAATACTCTGAAATATTTCACAGTAGGAGTGATGCCAAACCAGAGTTCATAGGGGGTCTTACCGGTGTTGTTTCTGATTTGAACTCGATTGAGAGTGTAGACTGCAGTGCTGATAGCTTCCTTCCAAAACATTTGAGGAACATTTGCTTCCAACATCATTGTCCTGGCAGCTTCCTGGATGGTCCGGTTCTTTCTCTCAACTACTCCATTCTGCTGTGGAGTCCTAGGAGCAGACAACTGTCTCCTTATACCCTGCTTCTCACAAAAGTCAATGAACTCACCAGATGTAAATTCACCACCTCTGTCAGACCTTAGACACTTTAGTTTCAATCCGGTTTGATTCTCTACCATAGCTTTGAAGATTTTGAACTTCTCAAATGCTTCTGATTTTTCTTTTAGAAAGGTAACCCACATCATCCTGGAATGATCATCAATTAACAACATGAAATATCTATCACCTTGCAGACTCTTGATTCTTGTCGGACCACAGAGATCAGTATGTACTAATTCCAACAATCCGGTAGAGGACTGATCTTTGCTTTTGAAAGAGACTCTGCTTTGTTTACCTAGCTGACATTCTTTGCACAAACTATTTGTAGGTTTCATCAATTTTGGAAGATCTCTTACGGCCTGAGTATTGCTTATCTTGATGATGTTATCAAAATTTACATGACACATTCTTCTATGCCATAACCAACTCTGATCAATTTGAGCAAACAAACAACTTTTATTTGAACCAACCAGATGAAAGATATTACCTTTTGTCTGAGTACCGGATGCAATTTCAGTTCCAGAGCTTGTAAAGATTCTGCATTTTCCATTCTTGAACCGGAGATCATAACCCTTGTCCACTAACTGACCAACACTGAGAAGATTGTGCTTTAATCCTTCAACATATAGTACGTTACCTGTTTTGCTTTTTCCATCAAAGGAAATAGTTCCCCTGCCTCTGATTCTGCCAGCTGAATTGTCACCAAACTTTACCATTCCTCCTTCATACCTTTCCAAATTCAAGAACTTATTCTTGTCACCAGTCATATGGTGAGAGCATCCACTGTCAATAACCCAATCATCCTTTTCTTCCACTTGAGCAGCCAAAGCTTTTTCAACAACTTTGTGATTGACAGATTCAGAGAGTATTGAATCTTCTTCCTTGATGGCAATAAACACCCACTCATTTCTGGATTTGCTTCCTAGTTCTGATTCATCATCTGTTACTCCTTCATTGTCATCTTCTTCATGAACATAATAGCAATTCTTTTGAAATCTTTGTCTGTTAGTATTAGACCTTGCAGATCTTTCCGGACATCTTGAAGCAAAATGACCAATCTTATTGCAGTTGAAACACTTAAAGGGTAGTTTTCCTTCATACTTACCGGATCCTCTTGGCAGTCTCTTTGCAATGAGGGCTTCAAGTTGAGCTGTTTCTGCTTCTTCTTCTTCCATGTCTCTTCTTGCTTGATCATACCATGACATTTTCCTTGATGAGTTTTCTCCCGGATCAAATCTCTGTTTGCCTTTCACATAGGCACTGGCTTTGAAAGCAGATTCAGTCTTGGGAGGATCATCTCCAAACTCGGTCATTTCAAATGCAGCTAGTTTGCCAGCCAGTTGTTCTCTTGTGACAGTTGTGTGGGCTGTGAATTCATCAATGGCAGCAACCTTGATTTTGTAGGCAGCAGGAAGGGATCTTAGGATTTTGTAGACAATCTCATTTTCATCTAAAGTTCCACCAGCATTTCTGATTCCACATACCAGCTCATTCACTCTTGGCATAAAGTGGTGATGTTTTCATCATCTCTCATTTTCAATCTTTCAAATTTCCCTTTCAGACTTTGCAACCTTGCACTTTTGACAAACTCATCTCCTTCATACAGAAGTTCCAGTTTAGTCAGGATCTCATATGCAGTTGGTAGGTCAATAACATTCGAGAGATCTGAGTCATTCAATGAACTTAGAAGAGCTTCCTTGGTCCGTAGATTGTTTTCAGCTTCTGTGATTTCATTCAGAGTTGTCGGACCACCTTGTGGAGGTACATATGGTTTTGAAACCATAGCCAAGTATGCTTTTCCCATACATTCCAGGTGACACTTCATGCGACCTTTCCAGAGAGTGAAGTTGGTTCCATCGAACTTCGGACTATCCTTCTTGTATGACGACATCCTGGATCACCTCAAGCGGTTAAGCTCCTATCAGAGGAACTTGGCTGTGATACCAATTGTTGGATCTAGGGCATACAACTGAGAGGGGGGGGTGAATCAGTTGTATAAAACTTCTTGTTCTTTCAAACTCTTGATTCTTTGTTGTTAGTTAGCAGCATATAAATTAATCATCCATGAAAGCATAATACATAAACACAAGAGCAGATAAGCATCAACACATTGAACACCAAGATTTTGACGTGGAAAACCCAGTTAAGGGAAAAACCACGGGGTGATTAACCCAAGAATTATTCTCTGTTAGAAGAATAAAGAAGAATGAATGGCACATGCCAATTAGGGCTCACTGCCCGAGCACACTGCTCACAAAAGAGGCCCACTGCCTACAAGGAGACACACTGTCT
The DNA here is from genome assembly GCA_027924645.1 of Cunninghamia lanceolata. Taxonomy (NCBI): domain Eukaryota; kingdom Viridiplantae; phylum Streptophyta; class Pinopsida; order Cupressales; family Cupressaceae; genus Cunninghamia; species Cunninghamia lanceolata. The sequence goes on along the minus strand of BSBN01000895.1, from coordinate 11,057,329 downwards.
ACAGAGTGATAAAAATCATAGTCTTGAACTGGAGAATGACATCTCTACCATGTCCGGATCAGTTCCAATTAAGCCCAAAAACCTCTGCTCTGCCTTTCGCACTTCTCTTCGCTATGCCACACTCATCGACCCACACCACACTTTGAAATAAACTCACAAACCGTTATTTATACAAGACATCGACTTAGGAACAAACATCTAAGTCGGCAAACAATCATAAGAGTATCCGCAAGATGAATAACACATCCGGTCGGCCACCACAAGAACATTCGCAGGATGAACAACTCATCCGGTCAGCTAAACAGAGCAAGAACTTCATCCGGAAGAATAACTTCAATTCCGGGCTCTACTATCAATGCGGATCAACAACGCAACCTCAACACGATCTAGAAAACTTCACAAGCCTGCCTGAATGACCGGATACATCCGCACTTCCTTTACTTGCTGGAATCTCTTGTCTTCCTCATCCGGAACTTCAAGAACACAGTCTATCGCCACTGTAGAAGGTACTTCCGGACCTTCAAATCATACATTATCAATGCGGACCAACAACACAACCTCAACATGATCCAAGAACCTTCACAAGCCTGTCTGAATGACTAGGTACGTCCGCATTTCCTTTACTTACTGAAATCTCTTATCCTCCTTATCCGGAACTTCAAGAACACAGTCTGTCGCCACTATCATAATGCACGAGGTACTTCCGGACCTCCAAATCATACACAACTCGAGATGGCACATCACAAGGACATCCCAAACACTCTTTCCAATCCGCAGATTAGGATTGTACAATTCCGGACCTCACCGGACCTTTCTGTGATCCTCTATCACCTCTAAGCACTTGCCGGAACCGGTTCCACACAGACAACCATAACTTCTTCAGGTCTTCATGCGGACCTCTGAAAACTTGACTGAAGCATCTCAAGACTCATATCTGCAAACCCTTTAATCCGCATCCTCCGGTTCTCAACCTATCCAATATATTTGCCTTCTTCTCATCACTGTTCTTCACTGTTCCTGACTGAGGGTAATTTTCTCAATATCCTCAACACACTTCTCATCCAATCCTTCTTGTCAATGTAATATGAGTATGTTGACATCAATGACAACACTGGTTCACCTCATACTTGCAACAAAACCCACAACCCTTAAAAGAGGAGTTTAATAAAACCTTAAGGAAATGGTCTCATGCAGAGATACTCAACCACAACCAGGGCTTAAATTTGATAGTCAACCTTGCCTGTCAAGCAATTTTTTATGATAGTTTTCTATTCAATGGTGCCCTTCAAATACTATGACATGCCTTAGTATAAGTAAATCATATAAAAACCAAATATATAAATCATCAAAATCCTATATAAATTTTGACAGTTTGTTCAAAATCTCTCCTTTCATATGATACAATCTTTTTAAAATTTTGATTGCATTTTACAACAAAAATGCCTAAATACAGCTATACAACTGTCAAATTTTGAGCCCCGACCACAACCCTTAAAAAGGAGTTTAATAAAAACTTAAGGAAGTAGTCTCATGTAGGGGTATTAGAATAGTTTTTTCATAACCTTTCTTTGTTAGACAAGTACTTCTCGTACCGTGCATAAGATGATTTTATTCTTAGGGCTCCAACTCTTGTTGAGATTTCACTTGAATGGGACAACAATCTAGTTTGGTCTTTGTAAAACACACATATCTTGACCTCATAGAGAAGATGGAAAATAAATTGAATGTAAATTAATCTAGATTAGTGTTGTTGCGGCATCTTAGGATGGGTCACCAAAGTGAAAAAGGTCTAAAAACCTTTGTGAGTAAACATATGGTGGATGAAATTGTTGATTGTTTTATTGGATTTGACTTTTGTGAACATTGTGTGTTAGGAAAATAGAATAGAGTTAAGTTTGTCTCTGGTAGTACAAGGGTAGAAGAGATTTTGGAGGTGATACATAGTGATGTTTTTGGTCTTGTTGAAATTCCATTGTTAAGTCCTTGTATTGTGTATCTTTCACTAATGATTATTCTAGGTACTCTTGGGTTTATTTTCTTAGAAGAAAGTCTAAGATATTTCTCAAGTTCAAAGAATTTAAGGTTCTAGTTGAGAATCAAAATGATAAGAAAATCAAAGTGCTTAAGACAAATAATGGTGAATCTATAATTATGAAGTGACAGGGACCATGAAATGAGGAAAAAATTACTACAAAGTAAATTCAAATCTTAACTTGTAAAATAGAAGCCCCTACTTTTTAACTTTGGGGACCATTAGAAAAATTTCCCACTAATTTAAAAAGTTTTTTTGTTTCATACAATATCATTAGAAAGTATATAATTTTTAATACTGCTAGAAAGTATATAATTTTTAATACGGCTGTAAAATCCATGAGACCAACAACTTCCTAACAAATTTTAACTAATTATTTTAACACTAACACCTGGTACGATCTGTGGAACCACCTTATTATACAAAGTTCCTAATTTACCGCTAGCCTAAGTTATAAACATAGTAGGATTATCTCAGCTTTATACTCATCTCTCCAAGGGTAGGGAAATAACTCTTATATGGAGCTCCGTTTATACTAAAATCCACTGGATAACATCCTATGAAGTGACAGCTGGACTGATAATTGGCTTTGATAAAATCCCTATCATTCAACACATCTTCAAATATGAACATCACTATATGATCCTTCCAGCTGAAGCCATTAAGTCCTACACAAAATGGGTGAAGAGAAGAGCCGAATTATATCCATATCCCACAACCCAACACCCACAAAAATCAACCCAGAAGAAGAAGAATGGAGGGCAGCCATGCTGTTCATAGGAAAAGGCCCCTCTGCAACCCTGCAATTCCTTCCAGAAGAATCCAAATCATTATTATATGCCTACAAATCCCAGGCACTGGATGGGCCATGCCCAAGTGGTCAAGATGGGTCACTTGCCATTGATAGGGCTCTGAGAGTGAAACAGGAGGCATGGAGGGCTCTTGGGGATATGCCCAAATCACGGGCCAAAAGAGAATTTGTTGGTTTGCTCACACAGGTATTTTTTACAGGGTAATTTTTTTTAAATATTTTTTTGGTTTGTAATAGAATTAGAATTCTATTCGTTCCTTTTTTAATATAAATTACGCAATTGGCTGAATTTTCACATTTAGAAAAAAATAGTTTCAGATTTTAAGTATTGGTTAATTTTTCATGTGAACGTATTGGCTTCAATACTCTTACCTGCTGATAGGTTCAGTATTAAGTAATGAAACCAGGTACGTAAGAGTCATAATCTTAGCAAGTTTTCACCGAATCTATCTAAGTCTGCTTACGAAATTGTTAAAAACAGAGACAATTAAAAATAAGAAAAAATTATTAAAAACAATTCTTATATATGATAACTTTAAAATACTTCTGGAGCTTTGGCGCTGAGTATAAATCTCAACACTATGGTCGGAACCTAGTCAAACTACACAGTTGATTCCAGAAGAACATTACAATTCAGGACAGTGTAGACAAAACACTCTTAAAATCTAAAACGTTTATAAAGATGTTGATCTTAGGTTCATACATTCTATCAAGGTTGTGCAAATGCTTTCTAGCAAAAACTGTGACAATTTATTGAAAAATCAACGTTACTGACTGTACCTTTTTTTCAAAAATATTTCTTGGTATTTATTAATAAATCTTATGTACGTAAAGTTGTTACATTTGACAAAATATATATGTTAACAAATTTTATGTTTTTCCTTAGAATTAACCATAAATACATATATTTTCTTATTTTTTGAAGTTAAAAGATTTGATTGCCATTCGATACTTGTAATATAATTTACCGTTTACTCTGAGGCAGGTGCTGCCTGAGTGGAAGGAGTGGTGTAAGGATCATGGTGAAATGGTTGACAAGGAGGAAGGTACTGATGGGGCTTCTAAGATTGTGAGGGAGTTTTTGAAAAGGATTGGCTTGAGGGCAAATCTGTGAGTAAATTTTGGATATCATGTTGATTTGCATATTCATGATTCACTAATGGATTGGACCGGTATTTTGAAATTTGCTTTTTACTTTTGTTTTTCTTTGCTTTAGTTTTCTTGGGTCGGTTTTGGATACCATGTTGTGTTGCATCTTTGTTAAAACAGTTGAGTATTCAATATAAAAAAAGTTGTTTTTTTGTATATTTTCCTTAGTAAATCTTGGGTGAATTTTGGATGCCATGTTGTGTGACATCTTTGCAAAACAGCTTGAGTATTCAATACAATTTTTAATTTTTTTGCTTGGTAAATATTTGGTAAAAAGCTAAAGGTGGGATAGTAGAAATGAAAAAAACGTGCTGCTGGTGCGAGCTAGGGTTGTTGCTGCTCCTCTGCTTCTGCCACTGCCCTTCTCTTCTTGCCTAAGCCTTCATGGTTCCCCCTCCTATAAGGACAAGGTCTCTCAATCTCGTTCTGTTGTGGACCTGTTAGCGTTTAATTTCGCACCTTTCGGTGAGAGAGAAAAATGGACAGATGTGCAGTAGAATCGCTCTTCGAATTTGTAGGGGAAGCTCCCTGTAAAATAAAATTTAACTAAAAACTTTACAATCCTTTTGGGGTTTGCAACGTGTGGAAAGGCAGAGACGCACATTTGACATCGAAGCAAAGGTTTTTATGCTTTTGACCGAAAACATAACCTAGGCTAAAACGCTTACGCTACTTAGCTAAATTCAGAGGTTGAGAAGGGCAAGTACACTTGAATTAGATTGAATAACATTTCAACACAAACGCCAAGATTAAATTAACTATAAGAAGATGCAAAGATACAACTTATAATTTTACATGCGACACAAAGTTCGCTGGTATGTTGAGTCAACTTAATCCTCAGCACAAATAACACACTTCAATGGATCTTTGGAAGCAAAATAGGCATACTGAAATCCATTAATGAACAAAACAAGAATACAATCAAGTGAATATATGAGAATGACAATCTAAGCAAATGAGGTATGAGAATTGCCCTTGCTTTTTATTCATTGATTGAATACAACACCGGTACTAAACATTGAATATTGAAAAAGCTAATTGCTAGAATCTCTTCTAAAAATCTCTATGAAAAAGAATTCCCCTTTTACATGTGCACAAAGCACTTATTTATACCACTAAAAACCCAAGGTGCAAGGAAATAAAAGGAAGAGTTAACTAATACTCTCCAACCTAACCCTAACGTTGCATGGCAAGCATGCAAGCTTATTAGCACTTTAAAATAATAAAATATCCCTCATGCAATTCAGTTAACTGAACTTGCATGTTATTACAATTTGAATTCCACTTAAAGATATTTTGCATGATTTCCAAAACAAATCCAAAAATAAGTTTATCTTTGAAAAGCAAAGTCAATTCTCAAAATAGAAACTGCTTTGGAAATCCCTCCAACTGCCCAAAATAGAATCCTCCTGCAGATAGTGAAAAATGACTAAGTCTGAGAATTGAGATTTTGCTTGAATTCATTAACCTTAGCCTCTTCTGGGATAATGATAAGATCCAGATGCACGATCTTCGTCCACAGGATGGTGTTTGCATCCTCCACTGTCTTCGCGAGATCCAAATACTCCTTGTCCATTGAATATTCATGGATGAGTGCCGATTTGGCCTCAATAGTGATGGAAGAATATTGCATGGTGACTTTGTGGCTTCAAGAAAAGCTTTCCTCTTCGCTATCCTGCTTTAAAAAGATCAAACTAGGCCTCTGTATGCTCGCTGTTCAAGAAAATCAGACCTTTATTCTCGCTGTCCAAACTCTGATTTTTGTGAAAAAATGCACATTTTTTGGCTTTGGAAAGTGAAAATTTGTAGTTGTAACTTCAAAGATTTGCCAGATCTGAGCTATAGACAATCAAGAATGGTGTAAAACGCCTTTTCCCGAGGTGGGTAGGCGACAAAAATGAGAAATTTTGGACATATAGGCCACAAAAACCACTTTTATTTTGGCTGTAGGTGGTGATTTTGGGCATGAACAGTCATAACCAGCAAAGGGATATCTTGAAAAATCCTTCAAAAATGACCTCCAAGACTTGGGCGCTGCCTTCTATGCATGAAGATGGACCCTGGGATGATGGAGAATGAAGAAAAAGATGCCTTGAAGCTACAAATCTGCCTCTTACAGATATTGCTGGCCCAAATTGCTTCAAATCAGCAAAAAGAAAAGCTTGAAACCCTTGTTAATGGCTGCCAATGTGAAGAAAAGGCATGATGCAACAATGTGTGGATGTGCCTTGAGATGTAAGAAAGAGACACGAAATGATGCAACAATGTGTGATCTTGGCCCTCTAGGTGAAGCGCCTCTCCTCCAATCCTTCCATTTGCCTTTAAAAGCTTCAAAACCTTCAATAATGGAGTCTCCAATTGATGTGCAGCCTCTAAACCCTTTGTGCAACCTTGGAAATGGCAAATAGAATGCATGAATGCATCCTTTATAGAGACAAAGTATCTATTAGGGTTTCCTTCCAATTTTAGTTTTGCTTTTCTTCTCCAATCATGCAAAAACAATGAATGAAATAAGAATAGAAGGGGGGCCTATGTATAGCCTCAATGTTTCTCTCTCCTAGGCGTCCAACTCCTTCAACTTGAGCGCCTAAAAATGGAGTGCAAATGACAACAATGGAACGTTTTTCCTCAATGCCAAAAAGGCATGAGATTTGGGTAATTTGAGCGCCTTTTGTACATGTCAAAAAGGCATGAGATTTGGACAAAATAGGCACCTTTTGAGGTGATGAAAAGGCGTGCATTTTGGGCTATTTAGGCGCCTTTTGAATATGCCAAAAAGGCGTGCATTTTAGAGGATTTAGGCGCCTTTTTGAGAGGTTGAAAAGGCGTGAGTTTTTGAGGATTTAGGCGCCTTTTGGGAGTTCAAAATAGGCGTGGCTTTTGGGCAAATTGAACGCCATATTAGGGGGTCAACAAAGGCGTGGGTTTCTTTGATTTGGAGCGCCTTTTGCATGATGGTTTGCCTTATACATTTTCTTGTTCTTTGGCCTTTTGAAAATCTCAAGACTTAAACTTTTTCCGCCCGATTTCGAAGTGTCCTGGGTGGAAGTATATTTAAAAATATATTTAAGTATATTTCCAGGATGTTTGAGATAGGTCCCGGATCCATGGGATTTACATGCAGATTTTAGATTTTTGAGGATCCACCAAATTTCAGACTTAGACAGTTTTCAGGATCTCAGAACATCAGGCTTCGGGACACTAGACTTAGCCAATTTCAAGGCTCATTTTTTATGATTCTTGACCTTGGAGAACTTTGAACTTTGCCTTGGCCATTTTGACGGGGGTTGCCTAGATCACTGTCGTTTGCCTTTGCCTCTGGAGCTTATTTTTGCCATAACTTCTTCATCTGATGACAGAATGTCTTGAAGTTTGGAAATCAGGCTCATATGATCCGAAGCTTTCATTGAAGCCTCTCCTCCATGAATTATACTCCAAGATGGAGCACATTTTAGCCAAAAAACGCCCAAAAATGCCTGAGAAAATTTTTCGAAATTTTCCAAAATTTCAAAATTTTCAAAATTGAATTTTGATTTGCCAAATGTATTTGCATTGCTTCCCTTGGTTCCTTTATGTCATTTTGGCCTTCGATCCATCACTTTGACCTCCTCTTTTAGATGTTCTTTCACTGCTCCAGCCCTGATTGGCTTGCCAGAATCTCCCTCCATTTGAGCCTTGGATCGCTATCTTTTTATATGTCTTGTACCTGCAGGGTTAGCACAGTAATGACAAGGCTACATGGTGCTTGGGAGGTGTGTTTGGGCACATATACGAAAATTTCCGTATGGGTACAACAGGACCATGATGCGGTTTTAAAGAGAATTGTTTTAGAGGCCTTGGCAAACACCAAACCATTGAAGGATAGCTGATCTCAAAATCGTCAAAAGATGGGAGGAAGTCCCAACTGTGGAAATCCCCAGCAGCAAGGAAGTCCCAACTTTGGATTGATAAAGAATGGAGGTTTAAATTTGCAGGCAGCATTGAAGTCTCATTGTGTGGCAAGGGCTTTTTCATCACCTCATTTTCTGAAAAGGAAGATAAAGAGCTGATTTTTAGAAATGGCCCATGGTTTATGGAACCATGTGGGCTTTACCTAAATAAGTGGAATCCCAACTTCAACCCTCTCAAAGAAACCCCATCCAAGATTCCTGTTTGGGTCCGCCTTCTATTTCTCCCTCTGCGTCTTTGTCACGAGGATGCCTTCCAGGCCATAGGAAATGTGATTGGCATCTATAAAATGTGGGCAGAACCCAAAGAAAGAAATTTCTTGGTAGCCAGAATCTGTGTGGAAGTCTATCTCAGCAAAGGTCTCCCAGAAGCAATAAATCTAAAAATGGGAGAATTAGCCTTCTCCCAAAAACTAGATGATGAGTATATCTTGTTTAAATGCAACCTGTGCCATGAGCATGGTCATTTTCTCAGGGATTGTCAAAAAAATGTAAAGGATCCCAAACCCCAAGAGGGACCTAATGGGAAATTCGAGAATGTGTGCCGAAGAAATAACATAGCCCCTCCAAAGCCGGATAGCAACAAGGAAATCCTTCCAACCCCTTCTCAGTCCTAGAGACTAATGAGATTGAAGATCCTTGTTGATGAGGTTTTTGTGACTACAACAACATTAGAATAAAACACAGAGTATCCTATCCTCTCTTGAATAAAGCTTCTCAGACGCTGAACTATGTGATCGAATGAGATTGCTCCAAGGTTCCTTGAATGTCAGGTCTTGACGTGCACAGGGATAGACTCAATGGAATGATGTGATTTGTTGGTAATCACAGGGTGGACTTACGTATCAGACATAGTATTCATTGCTCAAGGAAGAAAGTTAAAAGGGTTTCAGTGGATTCTAGAGCAATGGACGTGGATTCCTCTTCCTATAGACTGGATTTTCAGCTTGTGGTAGAAAAGATCTAAGTTCGGCCAGACTAACCTAAGTGGGTAACAAATAACTTTTTTTTTGTTTTTTTTGGCTCTCTTATAATCTATTCCCAAGGAAAACTCAAAGAAAGTGGAAAAGATAGGGGTGGTGGAAAAGAATTCAGGAATCTAAGTCAATGGAAATAACTACTGTTGAAGATGGAAATTTGGTGCAGGAGCACCTCGAGACATTGAGGATCTAGAGGATCCCTCGTATTTTCTATTGTGTCCAAATGTTATGTTGTAAGCCTTTGAGCCATATCGAAAGATTGTATACGTGTCATTCCAAATTGTAAATGAATTGAAAGAGATTGTAACCGAACAAGTAGAATGTAACCGATTGGCAGGGTGGTTGAGGAATGGTTCGCCTTCCACCTTCTGTAACTGCCAATGTATGAGTCTTTAAATAGTTATATCTGTATTCGTAGAAAGGGTAGACAGGGAGAGATAGATATAGAACAGAGTCGAGAGAAATTGTATTTTATTCTGAAGCAGAGGAATAAAGAAATTCTGTGTTTTCTGGTCAAACTACAGTGATACCGATTGGAGTCATTCCACTGGTGGGTTTCTTCGAAACCAGTGGAATGACCTCCATGTAGTTAGCTTTTTGTTCTGTTAGATTAGTTTCTATGGGTGCTGTTCGGTTACAGAATAAGTCGAGGAATGTATGTAAAAGCCATCGGTGTGAGGAAAGCACATCGGGCGAAGCTTTGGAAGTTATGCCGATCGACGGAGTCACGCCGACAGAAGGAGCATCGTGGAGAGCAAGACATTCGTCTCACCGAAGAAACAAGTCCTGCCGATGACGAAGTTGCTATGTAGCCCGTCGGTGTGAGTAATGCCATCGGCATAAGAAAGTCACTTTGGACCGACGGAAGGAACTCTCACCGATCGGGGTGAGAGGCGAGAAGTCTTGCCGATGGATGGTTCATCGGTGAAAGGTGTGTTGTCGGGGGATGCAGAAAATGTGCCGCCGATAGTTAGAGTCTAGCCGATAGGCAAGAATATGTATTTTTCGGTGTGACATTTAAATAGTCTTGCCGATATACTCTACAATGGCTATTTTGTGGGCCTTCCAAGGATTCCACAACCTGTGTTAATGTTAACTGGTTTTCCCTCTGCATCAAAATTGGAACCTTCCATCTGAGTAAGATTCCATAGGAGGAAATATTCCAAGACTTAGCTGGATTTTAACAAAAGTTCAAGGATCATGCTAAGGAAGAAAATCCTAAACCTCAGGAAATCCCCGACGTCGCAAAATCCCGGACATCAGGAATTCCCCGACATTGCAAATTCCTCGATTGGGCGAATTCCCTGACATTGCAAATTCCCCGACGTTCATAAATCCCCGACCACCGACATGGGAGAAAAAGACAAAAAGCGAAGTCGGCTAGTGACAAGGTATGGCGGCTAGGGTTTTTCCTAGGCCAACCTAGGTCGGCCAAGTGGCAGGGAGGTTTAAATGCCTATAAAAGGAGGACGCCCAAGTCATTTGCAATCATTCTAATCCAAATCCAGAGCAGAAAACTACATTTTAGGAGCAGAAATTACATTCCAAGGGCAGATTTCATCAAGAGAAGGGCAACTTTATCCAAGGAAATTGTAGATTTTACCATTTCAAAGGCAAATTCTTCATTAGGGCAGAAATTTCTGTAGGTTTAAAGCAGATTTCTGAACCTTCCAAGGGCAGAAATTCTTTCTTCAAGACAAAACTCCTCCATTCCAAGGTAAGTTCTTCACTAAGACTCATATTTCTGAATATTCCTAAGGCAGATTTCTTGTTGGAACACCCATTAAAACTCAGAAATTTCTGCAGAAAAATCAGAAAATCCATTGGTAGGTCAAGAAATCCATAAAAAAATCAGAAATTCCATAGAAGGTCAAAAGTTCCTCGTGTAAGGAGAGGTCTGTGACTGCATAGGAGAAATTCTTTTTACTTAGAAAATTGTTTTTTTGTCCTTCCTATGTACTTGAAAATCCCTAATTTTAGTCCCACATGCATAAAATGTTATACTAACGTCCCACGTGTGGGAATAAAAATCCCCGTCTTACCTCTATCCTTATCCCTTTAGAAAACTCATACTTTGCTTTTTAAAAACTTCACAGGTAAATGGCAAGTGCCAAGGCGGGTTCCTCGAGACAAACTCAGGTGAAGGCCGCCTTCAAAGGAACACTCCCACAGTGCAGAATCACCTAGAAATGGGCGAACATCGGAGACACCAACATCTATCCTTCAGTCATGGAAGAAATTGGGAAGCGAATGTATGGAACAGCTGGACATCCTCCATCCCTGCTTGCAGCCAAGATCGTCCGGAACGGAATTGCCGCCGCCGCATGCTTCCCACCCGCCATTCCTTGTCCCGAGCTGATCGTGGAATGTTTCATGCACTATGATCCGGAGCGAAGGATGGTCGTCGATCGTAACAACATAGTGGTGGCCTATTTCACCAAAGAGAAGATTGCGGAAGCTTTCAACATTCTTGTCTATAGTCCCATCGAGTTCACAAGCCAGGAGGAGTCATCCGAAATGTTCCAAGCCGATCCAGCAACCTGTTTCGGAGTCATCAACAAGACATGGATGCAGAAGAAAAGGCCTCACCGTTCCAAGTTGCCAAGGACACTCTTCAAGTCCGACTTCAAGCAAGAGCATGGAGACCTCGTCGTCATGCTGAACATGATCATGGGAAGTCAGCAGTCCTCTACCTTCGAGCCATGGATGTTCTACTACATCGAAGAAGTCCTCGCTGGAACAAAGATGATTGATTGGGCTCGACTCCTCAGTGACAGCATTGATGCACAATTCCAAAACCTAGAGGAATCGAAAACCTTTTACATGAGTTCCTATGTGATCTACATGCTGGCAAGGAACAACAAATATCAAGGACTGTCATGGAAAGGACGTATCGGCAATCAAGAAGGACAGGTCATGGTCTACAATTGCTATCCCCAGCTCCATCTCCAGAACATAAACCATTTCCGAAGGTTCAATGACGCATTCGCCATGCACATTACTAGGACCCTCCAAGGAGGCATTCACCAGAGGTTATCACCCGAGGCCAAGCAGTTGATCAGGACATATGGCTCCTGGTGCATCCAATTCCCAAAGTTCACATACACCAGGGTGCAAGGATTCTCCGGCTTTCCATATAGGCTACCAAGGTATTCGTCGGACAAAATGGTCCTGTTGGAATTAACAAGGCAACTCTCGGCGTATGACAAAGTCCAGAAGAAGAAGAAGGCTGGGGTGACTTATCCAGTCCAGACGGAAGATGAAGTCGAGTCATACCCATCCTTCCAAGCCGCCGAAAGATCCAAGGAGCTGCAGTTCTACAACTTAGTGACTCATTCCTTATGGGAGAACTTTGACCCGTTCAACACCACCAGGATAGCATGCGGAAGGAAACATAGACACAAGGTACACCTGGAGGACCATTGGGCAAACGCTGAGGATGACTTCGAGGTGCGAAGGAGGACATGTTCCCGATTTTCAGTTGACATGATCAGGGCCACCGAGATCTTTCCAGTCCCGGATTAGGTCAAGGAGGATGGGAAGCTAGTCCAGCCATTCTTCGAACAGGAGAAGGATAAACCTCTTCCACCCTTGATTTGGTCTGATCCAGAGGTCACCCACTTGGACGATCTAATGGCACCCGTGCTAACAATAACACAGAAATGGATAAGTCAGCAGACGGAGAAATTGCACAAGATGGGTATCCGTCCAACTTACGACTTGATGGGAGACTTGGTTCTCAGTCTTTTGAAGAAGATATGGCCGAAGACACCCCTGTGAAAACACAAGAGGCGGGAAGACAGGAAGTAAAGAACCGGGCTGCGGAAGATCCACCAGCAAAGAGGGTGAAGGTTCGGAAGGAATTTATCAGCAAACCCAACCAAGAGGAGCGGAATGCATCCAGGCCTCATTCCGCCAGCACTTCTTCTGTCCGGGAGGTGGATCTTTTTGAAGATCTGCAAACAGTTAAAGGTAAGGGATCCATGGAGGAGGAAATGGTCCCAGATGCGGAGCAGGAAGATCATGAAGATAATGAGTCCATGGATTCTACCCGGGAACGGACTCCCATCCAGATGGTGGGAAATCAGCCTAACCCTCCACCGCGGAATCCAGGGGAAGCCCATCTTGAAGACATGCTCCATCACCCTGATCTGGAATTCCTCAACGAGGAGTTCAATCACGAAGAAGTACCGACATCCACACCACAAGTTGGTCGAGGCCCTCAGGAACCACAGGAGGAAGTCATGCCATCTGCAAAACCCAATTGGTTACAGGACAGGTTGAAGAAGAAAATCAGGAAGAATGATCCTTCCATTGTACTTGGTGATTTTCTGGCCAGGATAGGGAAGTCCGCAGATCCAAAGAAAGCAAAGAAGTTTTCTAGGATTACAAGAGATGAATCCGGATCCCGCCGAGTAGAGGTGGCAATTCCCAGGATAACCGAGGCAAAGGAAGACATCAATCCGAATGATTTGGACATCTTAAAGGTCGACCTTGGACCAACTACAAAGGATCAAGAAATGGAAGAATTGCAGGATTCCGTTGCCGCCATCCGAGAAAAGGTTAAGAAAGGTAGAAGAAAAGAAGAACCAGTTGAAGCAAGAGAATGAGGAACTACGGCGACACATCCAGTAGCTCATGGGCCCATTGCAGTCCACCCAAGGAGCAACATCCCAACCTCTAAGCATAACCAAAGATTCCTTAGCTGAGGTTGAAGTGTTGAGGACAGTCGGCCACACAACAAAAGGTTGGATAGAGAGGGTCTTGGATAGAGCACATAGATTCATAGAAGACCTTGTCCAAGTGAATGGCAGAGTTACGGCACTTCTGGACAGGATTCATGCAATTCTGGATACATGTCAGCAATTCATAGTTGTTCGGGAGGAAACTATCCCTAGACTAAAGGCATTGATGAACACTCCAAAGCTAGACTTGGTCAAGAACAAGGTAATATATGCAGATTCAGTATATGACTTCCTCAGCTGGTATTCCGCCTTGCTCATGAAGAGAGATAACCTAGAGAAGATTGAAGGTGACACTTCCCAAGCCCACGCCATGTTGAAGGAGACCCAGGACAAAATCCTTGTATCCTTAGAGACTTGGTTTGATTTGGATGTAGCACCGGATGGAGTCATTGACTTGGAGGAGTTGAAAGGCAAGATGCGGAGCATATACTTCAAGGCAACTTATCCTACTGAGGAATCCCATCTTGAGGATGCCTCCTTGTTTTTGATCCTCATTAACAGTATCCAGGAGCTAAGGGCGGATTGGGAAAATGTCCTTGTCGCTTGCACCACCACCGCATCCGTCATGGAGTTCCGAATTGAAAACATGCCCAGTATTCGTATGGAGGAGTTGGAAGTTGTCCTGACCAAGTTCCTGGAGGCAGAGACAAAAGAACAGGAGGAAGTTCCGGACAGACAGGACAGTCCTATCCAGGAGTCCTAGACAGGGGGCGACCAGGACAGCTGGAGGATTTCCTTGCACCTTCTGACGCCCTAGACAGGTGGCAGTCTCCTGCATGAGTCATCTGACAACCCCACCCACTTTTTCTAGGGTTTCTAACCCAGGGCACATGTTTCAAGGAAATCTGATTTCCTTTTGCCCTAAGATATTTTTGAGAGCCTATATAAAGGCTGAGGGATGCCTCATTGTAGGGGCCTCTCTCCTTTTCTGATTTCTATCATTTTGATGCTCCTAGAGCACCTTAGTAGCTAGCTTTTATTTCTGCATAGTTTTTTATGAGCTGAAACTCCCAAAATCAGTTGGATTGTTGTGATATAAACTTCTGAAGCAATAATATATGCATTGAAGAATGTGTTCATATATTTCTTTGGATTTTAGCATGGTCTTATTGATTTCTTGGAGCAAATCTGAAGGATATTGAAGTTATTTCTTGTATTTTCTTACTTTTGTTAGATAGATGTGATGGAAATGTTCTTGTTGAATGATTGAAGTTGATTAGTTCATACCATTTGTGATATGTGGCTTGCAAATCACTTTGTATGGTTAGTCTGAACGTAATCCATGCTTAACTTCGACTGTCTCTGTATGATCAGTTCCATGTTCCATGACAGAACAATATGAAAATCTCTACCTCTACCCCAGAAGATTGCACCATCCCTGCCTAGCTGTTGTCTCATGGCGAAGCAGAGGACTGGTTCCAATTTCCATCTTCAACAGCAGTCATTTCCATTGACTTAGATTCCTGAATTCTTTTCCACCACCCCTATCTTTTCCACTTTCTTTGAGTTTTCCTTACGAATAGATTATAAGAGAGCCAAAAAAAACAAAAAAAAAGTTATTCGTTACCCACTTAGGTTAGTCTGGCCGAACTTAGATCTTTTCTACCACAAGCTGAAAATCCAGTCTATAGGAAGAGGAATCGACATCCATTGCTCTAGAATCCACCGAGACCCTTTTAACTTTCTTCCTTGAGCAATGAATACTATGTCTGATACGTAAGTCCACCTTGTGATTACCAGCAAATCACATCATTCCACTGAGTCTATCCCTGTGCACGTCAAGACCTGACATTCAAGGAACCTTGGAGTAGTCTCATTCGATCACATAGTTCAGCGTCTGAGAAGCTTTATTCAAGAGAGGATAGGATACTCTGTGTTTTATTCTAATGTTGTTGTAGTCACAAAAACCTCATCAACAATCCTATTTCACGAAATGAAGAAGAAATCTTGTAGGCAGAAAATGTAGGGGAAAATTTGGAGCCCCCTTCCCCACTTAACCAGAGGTTTGTCAAATTCCTTTGCAAAGAAGCAAACAAGCCATGGATAAAATTGAAGCACTTACAATTCCCTTGTCCAGCCAGAAAGCTACCAAAGGCAGGAAGAAAATAATGGAAGTGTGCATAAAGGAAGCAGAAAAGAACATTGTAGCAGGCATGCAAGCAACAATGTACTCAGTATACAGGGCCAAAAATAAATCAGGTAAGCGATGTTAGTCATTTCTTGGAATATTAGAGGCATGGAGGATGCCCAAAAAAATCCCGTCTAAAAGTCCATAGCAGAAAACTTGATATCCTTTTTCATTCAGGAAACTAAGTCCGAAAATCTTGAAGCTTCTAGAATCATAAAAAGAATCTGGCATTCTTATGAATGTTTAGCTGTTTCGTCTTTTGGTGCTTTTGGAGGAATTTTAACAACTTGGTCCTCTGATTTCTTGATGGAAGAACATTTATTGCATCCTCATTGGATTAGGGTCACCTTGAAAGATAAGGATACAAATCAGCTTTTCACTTACTCTCCAAATCACCCAGTAGATAAATTAGAATGCTGGATTTCCATAAAAGATAATGCTGCCCAATTTAACCCTCTAAACTGGATTTTTGGTGGGGATCTCAATCTGGTGCTTAGTCAAAATGACAAGAGAAGTGGACTCCCTATTTGGGACAGAGATAGAGAACATGTGGAAGATATCATTAGCAGCTATGACTTGGAGGATATAAAACCCAGCAAGGGCAAATACACTTGGTCTAACAAAAGGACAGGAGCATCATTCATATCTGCCAGGTTAGATAGAATTCTAATTTCATGAGGCCTTTTGGAGGCATTCCCACTTTCAAGCTTGGAAATTCTCCCAAATCCTACATCTGATCATAAGGCTATTAGTTTATCCTCAAAACAGAAGACCAAATGGGGACCTATCCCCTTCAAATACTCTTCCATCTGGTGCAAGGAAGAAGGTTTTGAACAGCTGGTCATACAAGCTTGGCAGGCCCCTCTTCATTCATATCTGAGCCAACAATGGGTTAAAAAATTGCAGCATGTAAGGGGCAACATTAGGGGTTGGTTGAAATCTCAAAAGGAAATTCAAAGCTCCTCTTCCCTCAAACATCAGCTAGAGGAGGTGCAAAACAAAGTTGAAGTGGAAGGACTCTTAGAAAGTCTTGCCTTGCAACAACAAAAACTTTGTGTTCAGATTTTAAAAATTTTGAAAAAGGAAGAAAATTCTTGGAGACTAAAATCCAGAATGCTTCGGCTCTTTGAAGGCGATAGGAACACCAAATATTTCTTTAGGAAAACCCAGCAGTGAAGGAATGCAAATACCATCACTAAACTCCAAAGTGAAGATGGCCTATCTTTGGAGACTGTTAAGGATATAAAGGAGGGGGTTTTCTCTCACTTCAGGAGTCTTCTTTTAGAGGAGGACAGGGACCAAGAACAGGATCTTAATTCATTCCTTGTGAATATCACCTCTTTAGTCTCTCAAGAGCAAAATAGAGATTGTTACAAGTAGATGTCAATGGAAGAACTGAAGTTTGTGGTCTTCAGCAGGAGTAGAGACAAAGCTCCTAGTCCTGATGATTTCAATGCCAATTTCTATCAATACTTCTGAGAGGTAATTAAAAATAATCTTTTGTCTACGGTTGAAGGTTCAAGACAACATCATAGGCTTCATGGAGGAATTAACTCTTCCTTTTTGGCTCTAATCCCAAAGGAAGCTCAAGTAATTAGTATTGACCATTTCATGCCTATCTCCCTCTGCAATACCTCCTACAAAATTGTTACCAAAATCCTTTCTAAAAGGCTTTCCAAGGTTATCCCCTTCCTCATTTCTAAAGGGCAAATCAGTTTTGTTCCAAACATGCACATCTATGAAGGTATCATCCTCACTCAGGAAGCCATTCATTCTAGCAAGTAGAGTAACAGAAAAGTTATGGCCATCAAACTTGATATGGTTAATGCTTTCGATAGGTTAAATCACAAGGCAGTTTTTAGTACTCTTAGAAAGCTTGGGTTTGATGAAAGTATAGTGGGATGGTTAAAAGAATGTATTAGTTCTCCATGGATTGCTCCTTTGGTTAATGGCACCCTACCAGCTTCTTCAAGCTCTTCAGAGGATTGCGCCAAGGGTGTACTCTTTCACTTTTCTTGCATATTCTCACTGTTGAACTTCTTGGCCACACTCTTGAATTCAAAAGACAAAAAAAATCCCTTCTTGTAGTTCCCACATTCCAAGGGGTAAAAGAGCTCCATCATGCTCAATTTGCGGATGATACAATCCTTTTGGGCAGAGCTACTCCCCAAATTGCCAGGAGGTTTGCCTCTATTCTAAATACCTTCTTTGCTGCTACCGGGTGTTTGGTCAATGATGCAAATTCGGATATCTATTTCTCCCATCCTCATCTTAGTGAAGCTGCTGCCATCTCCAAAATATTGGGTTTTAAGGTAAGTAACGATCTCTCCTTTTTCTATCTGGGAGTTCCTATTTCTTTCGTGCTGCCCAAAGCTCAACATTGGGAGAAAATTCTTTGCAAGATGAAAGCCAAGATCAATCATTGGGGCAATGTATGGCTATCACCTCCTTCCAAAGTTTTACTCATTAACTTGGTGCTCTCTGCATTGCCCATTTTTCAAATGGGTATTATCAGTGCTTCGATGAGTGTCATGAGTAAAATGGAAGAAATGATTAGGAAATTCATGTGGGAAGGGGGTAAGCATGACAGTAAAAGAAATTTCACTTGGTAAAATAGGAACAAGTCACATTGAGTAAAAAAGAAGGGGGGCTTGGGCTAAGAAATCTTCAAGATCATCAAAAAGACCTAGTTGCTAAACTACTATGGAGGATGGTTGAGAACAAGGATCAATGGTGGGCCACCTTTTTGTGCAGCAAATATAATTGAAATTTGGCTAATGGATGCCTTAGAAAAGAGCCTGTTGAGAAAAAAACTCTCATATGGAGAAAAATAGAAAAGGCTTGGGAGTTAATTTCCACCAAGCTTTCATTAATGCTTGGAAATGGGTAAAAAAATCTTCTTTTTGAAGACAAAATTTTGGGACAATTTAGACCTCATGCTACAGTCATCAATTTCCAAGATATTCCAGCCCTCAAATGTGCACAAGACCTCAACTTACCCATTGATCTTGCAAAATGATTGGGCTTCTTTTTGTATTTCTATAGAAGGGAGGCTTCCTCTAGATCAAGGCAACAATGGAAAACTTCTTTGGGGCTGTATGAATGGCATGGGTAAATACTTTGTGAGTAAAGGATATAAGCTTCTTCATGGCAACTCCCCCTCTATGCCAAGATGGAAGCAAATCTAGAATGTTGAGGCCATTCCAAAAATTAATTTCTTCTTTTGGATTGTGATTCAAAACCAACTACTCATTCTTGACAATTTGACGCAGTCATGGACAAAGGATCCAATTAAGGACTGTCCAACCATGCAGCCAAACACTCAATACAACAACACAACAGAATTTCTCAGAACAACATCACAATTATATTGATTTCACAAAACTTGAATGACTACAACTTACTGCAATGGGCTTCCAACATGCTAGGCCGCAGCCATTTGAATACTAACTTGAAAATAAACTACTCAGAATTCGCTGCAATGGGCTTCCTACATACCAAGTCGCAGCCGTTTGATTACTAACATAAAATGAAACTACTTAGAATAAACCATTGACATTCCTACATGCCGCATTACCAACATCTTCCTTCTCAATCCTGAACTCCATCTCAGACTCCCATCTTCATGCTTGCTCTCCTACTTTTAGACTTCATTCCCTCGCTCTTCAATATCCTTATTCTCAATTCACCATATTCTCTCCTTTCTCCCTATTCGATCTTCTGACTGACTTCAATCGATTACAAATCAAGTATATATAGCAATCCCAAGCCTCAAAGAGTCAAAGACAATCCGCGCTATCGGCTACAAGATGGTGCAAAGTTCTAGGCCACATGAAACATGTAATCAGCCAGTGATAAAAAATTCAAATCCACGCGGTGGTAACAGAATGGCTAATTCCTGTGCCATGTTCAATGTATGACTTCTTGGGTCCAATGAGTCTTCACATATACTCCTTTGTTGGCGCAAACTCCAAATAATTTGACACAAGTGGAAAAGTTACAACTGTGCAAATCTGTCATCCTATTAGACATTCACAAACCAAATTACATCCGTCTGTTGATCCAATTCTTCCCAAACGTGGATACAACGTCCATCTATCACTATAAAGTATACTCTCAAAACCACAAGACCAAATACCAACTTGTGGTGAAATGCGGTGACTTCTTTTGAAACTGTAACAACCAGAACCAGCAAACAAACAAATGAACTGAAAACGAACTAAAAGCAAAATATTTTTTGGGTGATGCAAGATTGTCTCGACACCCAGGGATGCTCCTGCATCACAATTTGAGAAGGAGAGGCCTTATTGGCCCAAATTGGTGTGTCCTATGTAAAGCAGCGGAGGAAACTAGGGAACATCGTTTCATCCATTGTGCTTATGCTTGGGAGGTTTGGTGCAGTTTTGTTAGAAATGCTAACCCAAGAATTGCTGCTCCTAATTCTTTTCAAGAGCCAGTTGATATCAACTCTTCTATGCATGGGGTTAATTTGGAATCTCAATGGCCTAGCAACACCAAGCATCTTGTCACACAATACATTCTGTGGGGCATATGGAAGGTGAGAAATGCCCTCATCTTCAGAGATCTTTTAACCCCTGCCTGGGTGACTGTAAATTCTGTTAGGTCCCTGCTCAAGGAAACAGGATCCACTAGTGTCAAGGTCAAGAAGAGAAAACAACAGGGTAAGGACTCTCCCCCACCGGTTCACCATGGATACACTCCCTTCTTTGATGGAGCCACGGAGGGTAACCCCGGCCTGGCTGCTGGTGGTGGAGTTATCTGTTTGAACTACAAAATCTGCATAAGATATGCTATTGGGCTTGGCACAAATACTAACAACTATGCTGAAATTCAAGCTCTAAAATATGGATTAACTCGGGCCAAAGAGGAAGGAGTTGACTCTCTGAAGGTCCTTGGAGATCCTCAGTTAATCATAAATGCTATAACCAAAGGCCATTATAAAACTGTCAGCTTGGAATACATGGTCAAATTCATAAGAAATTTGATCGAATGCTTCTCTTCTGTAGACTTTCTGCACATAAGAAGGAAGCATAACTTGGAAGCTAACAAACTAGCAAATGTTGGGGTCACTCTCCATGTGGGTGTGACCAATATTTGGTGCAGTCATGGGAATCTGTAATATGCGTGGTGGTCTGAAAGCTCGTGCATTTCAAAAGATACTTCCACATTGAGGTCACTAAAATGGATAAGGATGGAGATTGCTTTCTCGGTGGCTCACTGCATTCTTGGAAAGCCTGCTGTGGTTGTTCAAATGGATCGCTCTTCTTCCTGTTGCTGCATGCAGGTTTAATTGAATCTTTGACTGTAGAGAACTGATTTGTTGCTTTGTCTGTTCTTTGGCTACTTCAGCTACAGAGCCTTTTGCCACGTTCTGTAGATCTTTGTTCTCTGTTTTCTGTATTTATGTACATAAATAAAATCATTTCTTTTTATTAAAAAAAAAGAGAAAAGGTTAAAGGTGGCATATAACATGGTGTGAGGTAAGATTGGACCACGTTGTGGAGATGTATGAGCATAGGGGACATCAAAATTCAAATGTATTGTGTAATAATTGCCTGCTGCCTTCACTGCAAGCATATGAGTAAATTTTGGATCCCACATTGTTTTCAAGTATTCTCTAAAACAGTTATAAGTATTTTTTTTTCTTATAAAAATTGTGTGTGGGGCTATGGGTATGTTTAGAATTCTTACGATTATGTTCTAATAATACCACACACCATGTTAGCTTGCACCCTAATAATGCATAAGATTATTTGAAACAGATAGCACTAACACAGTTTTTTAAAAAAAAAAAAATAGTTATGGTCTTGGTAAATACTGGGTGAAGCAATTGGCTACCTATAACATGGCAGGTGAAATTTGGACCACATATTATGATTTGTAAACATGGGTTAGGCTGGATTGAACTCTATAATTGTTAGTATGAGAAATTTTTTGATACCATGTTGTTTTACTTCTTCAATAATGCATTTGATTGTCTCAAACAGGCTAAGTTTTCAGCATAATATTTTTTATTTTTGATTTTTGCTTTTCTTGGGTGAGGCTATGGGTGATCTGTAGCATGGGTGTGGAGTATGATTCAATCATATTCTTAAGATTTGTAAGCATGGCTCAGACTTGAATGTCACCATAATTGTTGCACAGTAACCTTTTCCAAAAGGAATCCTTCCATGGCAACTTGGGAGTAAATTTTGGGTACCATGCTCCTATACATCGTAAGTAAAAGCATTGGATTATCTGAAACAGGTTGACTATTCAAGATTTGTAAGCATGGCTCAGACTTGAATGTCACCATAATTGTTGCACAGTAACCTTTTCCAAAAGAAATCCTTCCATGGCAACTTGGGAGTAAATTTTGGGTACCATGCTCCTATACATCGTAATTAAATGCATTGGATTATCTGAAACAGGTTGACTATTCAATAAAAATATTTAGTTTATTCTAGATTTGTTCCTTGTAAATCTTGGGTGAGCCTATGGGCTGCTTATAACATGGTGTGAGGTAAGATAGGACCACATTCTAAAGATTTCTAAACACAGGTCGGGTTCATATGTACCATATAATCATCAAGTCACAATCTCAGCTACAAGTGCTAGAATTATGGACAGCTTTATTGCAGTAAGACGAATTTGAACCTGCATCACATTCTTATTAGTGGTCCCATTACCATTACACCAAACTCCTCGGACAATACAATATTTCTAGTTGAGAATTAATTCATTTTTTTAAAGCAAAATTGTAACACTATGGGATTTCATTATGATGCACCATGGAGCACGCACTTAACCTTGTTTTGGTTGTGGTTCACATGGACTGCACTGACTCAATATGGAGAATCTGGAAAGCATGTCCAGCAACTGCATCACTTTAACATAGCATTCCCAGTGGGGCCAAACTGGCTCAAAATGTATCATCATGGTAATTGCTCTGCCTGGCCACTAGACAATTGCCCACTGGACTGGATTGTTTATAATTTCGATGATATTCCTTTTGTTAACTTTAGCAAGGCTCCCCACTGCATGAACTTTTAAGATTAAAATTCTGAGTGGGTTTTGGAGTGGTGAGACTGAGGGTTCAAACTTCAAATATATGCACTGCAGCTATTTTCCAAAGGCTTGGCCTTCTGTATGTTTTCCAAATGAGCCGATTACATTGTAACAAGGTAACCTATAACACTAACCATAAATATCAACTATGCACAGATGAGACTATTTTCAGTTTTTTGTTTGTGGTGCTTTGGTGGGATGATTCCATAAGTGAGTAACCCTTGTCTCACTGGTCCCTCTGGATCATGCAGTCCTAGGCAACTGCTGCATGCCCCAGTCTATCAGGTTGACAATTTCTACACAGCCATGTTTTAGACCTAGGTCCTAGATGTTTAAATAAGTCTGGGTTAGCATTTGAGTCCTGAAACATGCTGAATGAGCTGACAAGGAAGGATCCACTGATAGAACTTACAATATTCTGATAATCTTTCAAGAGAAATGCCTTCACAGCACTCCTGTGAGTAAGTTTTGAATTTTCTGTTGTTTTTAAAAGTTGTCTGTAGAGAATGAAATGTTACTTTTAGGCAAATTGTAACACCCACCCACCATCATTGCAATACACCATCAATCATAGAACACCTTTAGGTTTAGAAGTTAGATCCATGTCCAAAAGGTTTCTATTCCATCATCATGTTTTGATATCTGAACCTATGCTTGTTTGGATGTGGCCCACATTAATAAAAAAAATAAAAAGCTTTAATTTAGGGTGCAAGTCTGATAGAGCTGAACTTGGGTTTTATGATGGCAATTTCTTTGCCTTGCTGCTAGGTGATGGCCAGCTGGACTAGGATGCATCCTATTCTTTTTTACATTCCTTTGGTTTCAGTTCAGAAAGACTCTTTGATGCAGTCACGGTAGGAGGGTCTAATGAAGGACTATTGTGATGTTCCCTCCAAACAGAAAATAGAGAAGGAAACCATTCTAGATCAGAATACATGAAATAGTCTCCTTCATGAGATCGTTTCAAACTAAATAAACACCAATAGCTGTCCCACGATTGTGCAAGATCGATTAAGTTAATAAGTTAAAAGAAGATAATGAAAAACAGAGTAAGATTTGATGTGGACAGATAAGACAAAATTAGGAAAAGATAAAAGTGGCTAACATGGAATGATCTTCGGCGATCTTACTCCAAGCCATCATAATTATCGCTGTTCTTAGCAAATGATTAAGAAAAAGACACAGATTATTAGGGAACGTCTCTTCACAAAGGGAAACTCTTGGAGAGACATGACCATTGTTCTTCCTTCACCATATAAGAGGAGTCAGAATATGCACAATAAAAAGAGGGGAATAAGAATCGATACAGATTTGAAGCAGGCCAGCGATCCTTCCATATATTGATCCCAAGCATCACAATATCTCAGTAAAACATGAAAGGAACATAGCTGATATTCAGAACCAACATTCCTATCTGCATATCGAACCCTCACATCAAATAGCAATACCACCTACAGATCCACTGCACAGCAGTAGGAAAGTCAGATCACATCAATCAACACATCTTCACATCAGGCATCAGCAAATGAACAATTAACATATGGTCAGACCAAGAAAATATAAATACATATGAAGTAATACCCAGCAGCGGACCAATTTGGAGGAATCGAATCTTTCAACCGTCAACCAATAAGCAACTCTTTCAGCCACCGATCTCATATCATTCATTGTCTTCTCCAATAAGTTGAAGATATCACAGCAAATCGTTTACATTGGATTGTAACAACCATCAAAGGTACATGTGTTAATGATCTTACTCCCTATATTGCCAAATCTGATATTTAAGTTATGCTTGAATAACATTTGCTGAGTATAGATAGCAATAAGAGAATAGATATGCACTAGAAGTAACATTTGCATTTCTAATATGAAAAACTTACAAAGATAAATATAGATAAAATAATGGATAGATCTTAGATATGTGGTCATAAAGGAATAGAATTAATATAATCTAGATAAATGAAAGAATATGAGAAAGCACATATAGAGTTTATAGCATGATTACAGATAGTAATCTGGAATAGACTAAAGGTAGAACATGATCATTATTTAAGAATACATAAACAGATAAAGATGAAAGTAAGAATAATGAAAATGTTTCAATGTAAATTAATGTCATCTATATTCAATATATAAATGGACAATAGACAATCTTACCATGTATAAATATATGGAACAATAAAGTCATATGAATGATCATAAGGATATGCATGAAAGGCATAGGCCAATGAAAATGATAGGTTCCATTATGGAATAAGAAAGATCATGGCATCTGCCGATGATGGCATGGTTCGGTGGTTAAGTCACTTGGTTGTAGTGGCGGCCACCAGAGTTCAAACCCCTGCTGGGCCAATGAGCTCGTAGGCTTTACGCCTTCACTGGGCCAACGTGCTCGCGGGTTTGAAGTGTTCCTTCTTTGGGATGAGGTCCCCCGTGTTGTGGCCTCACCGGTTCATCGCTCCAGGCAAAAGCATTAGTGTGGAGCCGGAGGGCGTGTCGCGCCAGCGTCACCGATCACGTTAAAAAGTTTACCAGGCGCATTATCTTTTAAAAAAAAAGAAAGATCATGGCATCTTGTGATCCAAGGGGGATCACAAGATGATAACATTGGATAACCATGGGACACAACTCACGATCCAACCAAGAGAGGTGTTCGAGCCTCCACATTAATCGTCTTACCATCCATCGAAGTAAGGGGTTGGA
Source organism: Cunninghamia lanceolata (assembly GCA_027924645.1). NCBI lineage: Eukaryota > Viridiplantae > Streptophyta > Pinopsida > Cupressales > Cupressaceae > Cunninghamia > Cunninghamia lanceolata. The sequence goes on along the minus strand of BSBN01000895.1, from coordinate 11,031,766 downwards.
TTAGGGATGTATATTGGACCTAGGTGATCCTCAAGTGGATGAAGAACACCGCATGTTGTGTGAAGTCCCTTGGGCCAAGAGACGAAGAACACCGCATGTAGTGTGAAGCTCTTGGGCCTATGATAATTTATGAGCTCATGATAATTGTGCCCGACGTGAGGTGACTCTCGATGGAATGAAGAATGCCGTGTGTTGCATGAAGTTCCATTGAGCCAAATGGTGAGGAACACCGCGTGTAGTGTGAAGCCTTTGGGCCTCCGTAGGGATGAATTGTGCCCTAATACATCCGTACTTAGGTGGAAGACGAGGATGATTAATGAGAAGGCAACCAAGAACCCAATTAAGGTGGAGCATGGGAGAGGTATGAACAAATGATAAGTTGGAAACATTATATAAGGACATGAATATACAACTTGAATATGGATGAATAATGATTATATTGTTAATATGATGAAATGAAAAGAAAATGGAACTCTAATGTTCTCTTTTGTGAGTTGAATTGTGCAAGGTTAAAGGAAAAATTTTGACTCTCTAGAAGGGGACATTACAACTATTCAGCCATGCAGCCAACACAGCAACACACATACACAAACAAATGCACACAACAGAGATTTAACAGAAACAACAACATTCTCATTTATCAAGCTTGTGTGATTATCACCATGTTGACAACCACATAATTTGCCGCAATGGGTCCTCTTACATGCCAGGTTGCAGCCGTTTGATTACAATTAAGATTCACAAATGTATTGTCCCCACAATGGGCTCCTTACATGCACGAAACAACTAGACTATGGAACCACTTCCAGAACTTGCTGCATATAGGCCACACAATGATAATTCAAGTACAAGTACGCTACAATATAACTTCAGAATTTTACGATTACTCTATTGTAATGACAACCATTATCTTCCTATATGTCTCACTATCACCTTCCTCAAAGTGCACTCCACATCATACTCCTTATTCTCTAACTCTACTACACAGACCTCACTTCTCGCTGCAGAAACTCACTCTCTATGCTCCTACTTCATCCTGTCTTCTTTGCTTACCTTCAAACAATTCACAACCGAGTATATATAGCATCCTCAAGTTTTCCAAATGATTTGTGTCATCTACAAGATGGCGCAAAGCCCAATACCACATGAAATGTGTCGTCGGCCCAAAATAACAATCTTACAAATTCAAACGGTAAAACGATGAAGAACCTCGACGCAGTACACCACATACATCCCCAACAATTTAATCAAAAGCATACAAATATTCCTCTGTTGTCACAAACTCCAAATAACCTGCCACAAATAAAACAATCACAGTTGTCAATTTGTAGACACCCTAAAACCAAATTACCATTTTTTTCTCTTTCAATTCTCCTTAATAGTTAACATTAGACTATCAACCATGTTAGCATTTTAATTCGCACCTTTCAATCCAACACAAAACATAACAGATGTGCAATAGAACTGCTCTTTGAATTAAAAGGGGAAGCTCCCTGTAAATGAAAAACTAATCTAATATGAACAATATGTACTTGCAATCTACAAACTTTATAGTGGTTTAGGGGTGATTCATGTTCATGTTGAATGAAACATAAATATGTGATCTTTTTGGGTTTGCCTAGTGTAAAAGGCTGAAATGCTCTCTCAACATGAGGCAAAGGGTTTTATGTTTTTTGACTTGAATTAAATCTTACAAGTAGATGCTTACACTATTTAGTTGAGAATAGAGACTGAGCAAGGCAAGTACACGTGGATTGGATAGATTAAAACATAAACACGAATGCAATGGTTAAATTAAATGTAGGACTTGGTAGTAGTAGGTACAATGCCACAAATTAATTTGTACTGTTTCCCTCAAAGTGTGTTAGACTCCCTGAAGTTTGTAGATTGTTTGCATCTAATTATAAGACTACAAACTAAAATTTTTAATTTCAGATTTACAATTTTAAGACTTGGTAGATATTAGTAATTCAGATTCAAGCATTATATTCCAGTTTTCAGATTTCAGACCCCAGATTCGAGCTATATCACTGTTATTACTATTCCATTCCTATGTTACATGGGGACGCGTCCCCACCTCCTCCAGCCCCGTCCCCGTCCCCAGTGATGTTTCCGGGACGGGGGGACGGCTGGGGACGTCCCCAATAAAATGCAAAATTGCGAAACGTTTCGGGGACGCGCAGGAAAAATTGGGGACGGCAGGTAGTGGATTGGGAACGCCTGGACGGCTGGGGACGGCTGGGGACGTCCCGGGGACGGCCAGGCATCCCTAGACGTCTTAACGCATACAACCCATTTTTTTTTAATTTTAATTGGGGCGTGGGGTCCACAAACCCTCCCACGCCCCTTCCAAAACCCTAAAATCATGATATTGATAGCCCGAATGAGGCATAGATATTAGTCTTTAGATTGTTGTATTTTGAAGTTTGAGACTGTGGGTTTAACAATTAACTTTATCTTTAATTTTGAAGTTTGAAGTTTGAACTTTAATTTTAGAATTTGAACAACAAAATGCTTTAATATTGCTGTTATGAATCTTCAATCTCATGATTATCATTAATTCTATTGTTGTTTAGATTGTTGTTATACTAGTGTTTAATCATTAATGCTCATTGTTTATTGTTTAAACATTATAGTTTATAGTTAGCCGATAGGCTTTTATATGTTAGCATTATAGTGTTCGGAATTGTCTCATGCCATAAAAAAAATTCACGCTGGAAAATTTTCTAAACTTGTCGATTGTTCCTATCGACGTATTCCTTGAACCTCGTCTATGCATGCAAGTGCTAGTTATACTACTGTTATATTACTGTTATACTGCTGTTACACTACTGCTGTCATGATTTATTCACATATTGATATTGTTGTTAAGTTATTAACATATATGATATCTCTATTTAGTATTTTATATTGATATTTTGAAAAAATCTTATATATATATATTTTTTTGAAAAATTCATATATCGCCGTCCCCAGCCGTCCCCAAAAATTGGCCCTCGGACTGCCGTCCCCGAAACACGTCCCCTGCCGTCCCCGTCCCCCTGTCCCCGAAACGCCGTGAAACATAGTTCCATTCAGATTCCCACCTCTAAATTGGTAGCCAGATATAGGAGTAGATGTTCTCTTAGGAGCAGATTTCAGGTTTCAGAATTGTTTTTTTTAATTCCAGACTTCAAATTTTTAAGATTTGGGATGCAGAAATTTCCAGCTATAAAAGCAGATTTTCTGTCAGGAATATAACATGGTTCATATTTTATATCGTATCTAGATCTTAGCTGTTGGACTTTTCAGTATATTGGCAGATTTTGGTAAGCACTACTGCTTTGAAGGCAATATTTTTCAGAATATTTCTTCTCAAAACCATTAAAGATACAACCTATGCCTTCCCTTAGGCATAGGTTGTATCTTTTATGGTTTTCTTCTGCTGTTTTCACATATCTGTGTGACTTCCATATAGATTTGACCTTATGGTTGCTAACTGACTCCAACCTTCTGCTTTATTAAGGTATTGCTATTCATCTGACCCTTAAGGGTGAGCATAATTTTGGAGTGTTATAATAGTCAATGCATAATTAATTTAATACCCGGGCTACAATGTGTTGTATCATTCCACATTGCTGTTTTAAAACTTGAATATATTTCTTGCAGAAGATCCATTGGAAAGCCTTCACAAAATGTTATTGCACCTTGTATGGTGTATTGCATTTATGGATAAACTGTGTTCAATTATTCCAATGTGGGATTGCCTATTTATAATGTAGGTTTGGCTATCAAAATGCTTTACTTTACTAATTGTGTATGTTTTAAGAGTTTATAATATTTAGAACTCACATTTCCACCAGTGTGTAGATGTTTGCAAGTTAGTAATTAATTAAAATTGAATATATATATATATATATATATATATATATATATATATATATATATCAGAAACTATTAGTTGGGTAGGTTTTTTAAGTATTGGGTTGCTCGTTAGGACAAATTGTATGTCCAATTAAATAGGTTGTATTTAGTTAACGTGTTATGTTGGCAATCATCTCTTCCTGAATATTGTCCACCCAAATCCATAGTTGACCCTTATCGTGATTACAAAATCTTTTATATTTTCTAATTTTATACACATTTTAAATTTTTTATTGAAAGAAACTGCTCATTACCAAGTTAATTGTTATATTTTAAAAAGACTTGAAAGCCAATACAAAAGCTTATGCAACTTGGGGTCTGGCTAAGTCGGCTTGCTAAGAAGTTCACCACATACAATCTGGTAATTTATTGTTCTTAGCCTTAAGATGTAGGCAGAAGGCTAACAAACTGAAAACAAATTGGACAAGCTTTCCTTTGGAAGTATTCCTCAAGCAAGGTTGAAACTGCAAGGCAGAAACAATGTTATGTCGATTCATTGTTGAGCTCAGGAATTGCCAACTTAAATAGAAATTGAAGCAACACTAATAAATCTGTCATAGTGCCGTGGCAGCAGAAATTGATACTTTTGTGGTTCTAGTCTTTATGTACGATGTTATGCTTGTTGACCAGGTTTTCCCCCTCACACGCTTGTGATCCACTAATCAAACATTGAAGCCACATGCACCTGCTTGACAATGACAACACTCTTGAAGGGCTGTTTCACCTTAAGTGCACTTGGATTCAAGGATTTTCCTCTCATGCACTTGTGACTCACTGATCAAACATTGAAGCCATCTTGACCAGTTTGCCGATGGCAACAACCCCAAAGAGCAGTTTCACCTGAAGTACACTTGGATTTGAATACCCAATGCTTGATTCTTGCTATGGAGATTCACCATGCAACCTTGTAGATTAAAGCATATGCACAATACAACTGAACAATACACAAGCACATGATTGACACAATACTGAAGCTTCCATTATTATCACAAATAATAGATTACATACACATGGCTGCCCTTGCCCAAAGGGCAGCTGAAACCCACTTCTTGCTTTTTGTTTGGCTCACCTAAACTTGTATAGAAGATGGATTCAATTCTCTCCGTATATCTCTCACATGTGCCTAAAAGGCTTGCTTTTATAGACATAAGCGCCTCCTATTATTACTATAGTAGCTCATCTATAATTATTTACATGCACATTGCTTCATGTGCAAGCAAGCATATGTGCATGCTTTTGCTAAATATAGATTATTACATTGCATAACCTCTTGCACATGCATCTGCTAATTATAGGATTTGACAATAACTATTAATTACAATTGCAAAATTTAATGATTGATTTTTATTCGAATTGTCTATTTTTGGTGCCAACAGTGCTGCCTGCTTGTCAATGCAGTTTGTGGCAACTTGAATATTAGTGCTTACTGCTGATAAGGGCTATTTTCAGCCTATAAATTTCAGATTCCACTGTATTAGACTGGTGGTTATTTGTAATCAACCAAGAAACCTGGTTGCTACAATTCTAACATAAATCAGATTTTTATCCCAAGAGATTCCTGTTGATGTATTTGAAGTCCCTAAAACTATGCCATTCTGCAAAACACATTACACACAACACATAGCAGAGTTGCAGCAAACCACTTGGGAATAGAGACATGTTCCTCAGTTCATCTCAGAGCTGTATGTAAGGGTCTGATGTCATTTTGGCTGTTGGAAATCTAAAGCTTTGGATTAGTTCTCATAACTGCCTTCTTGTCCCTTAGGAAACCCCCTAACTGCACATTACTAAACAGAGCGGATTCCATATCTACAACTCATGCCCCTTGCCTGCTGCACATCTTACAACATGTACACCTCCATTTAATTCATAATTTTTTTCAGATCTCCTGACTGCTCTGGTTTTGTTCCTTTTGATGCATTTAATCATCAGCCCTTTTCCATATGCCACTACTCAACTGCATCGTGTAAGAGACACCATGAACTTAGCCCTAATCATAATATGGTGGAGTTAATTCTACTCAAAACAAATGATAGATTCATCATATGCCCAAAATGCTTCTGGACAGTCCTAGTTTTGGCATCATATTATTCAGTTGGAGTAACTATTCTCCAATGACATGCACACATATATATAAATATCTAGTGCGGGCATGTACAATCATATATTTAGAGTTGGAATCTGTTATCTTAAGCAGTTCTTTTTACGTTTGTGTCCTCAATCTATGTAAGTGATTTAAGTGCTGTGGTCTCGAAGGTATCTGGTATCTGTTTGTTCCGGAAGTGTCTGGAATTTATTACGTTGTAAATTTTTACCATTTGATTCTAATGATGTCTTTTGGATGTGATGTCTTTTAGGGATGTAAGAACAACAATTGGAACTGACCGTATATATTTGTTTCTTGTTTGTATAGGTGAGAAAAGCATGGTGGGAATGTTATTTACATAAAAATCAGAGGAAAGAAGTCTGGATAAGATGATCAATCTGCTTTTAATACTAGCATATCTGACGTAAAATATGTATGTTTTGTTGTTTGGATAATACCTACCAAATGGGCTTGGGCAGCCATGCAATATGCATTGCTGAATGCTCTTTTGTATCTGTATTGCGCAGTTAAAGATGACATATACTTGAATGATCTACCAGTTAAAACAACTTCAGTAAATCTTCAATAAATAGAGTTTTAAAAAAAAGTGTTTTTATCTGCATATTTTAAATTCAAAATTTCAAACAATTAAATGGCATAAAAATTATATGCACGTTTAAGCTTTGTTTGTGTTTAGTCTTATTTTAATTTATTAAATATACTAGATTTAATCTTTTCCTTGTTGAACAGGGCTGATTCCTTTTGCATAGTGTTTTATTTTTGTTGATTTTTACAAGTCCATGATTTAAAACATGAATATATATCTGAAATATAAAAGAAACGTGTTTGACATCTTTCCTTGAGGTAGAGCCACACCAAAAATGGTGAGATGATTCTTTAGTTTTGTAAGAGGCAGAAACTGTAGAAACACCACATTTGCCTATTTTGCTAATAAAAGTTTGGTAACAATTAGATTATAAATGGTGTATGAAGCAAAATATGCAAATCTTGATGACAAGTGAAGGGGCACATCTGAACATCCCCAAGATTGGGAGTGTCATAAGAGCATATATATATATATATATATATATATATATATATATATATATATATATATATATAAAATGAATAAATGTATTATATATTACTTGTCTAAAGAGTATATTACACCATATTCAAAACAATGATCGTGGAATGAAATTGCCCCAAAGTCTAGGTAAGGTAAAGCCTTAAATGAACACATTGAAACACAAAAGAAGTGGCTTTGCTAAGCAGTAAGAGTTATAGATCTAGTAGGAGGTGGAGGCAGGTTAAAATTATCGAGCTTGCCTTAGTCATTGGGAAGGTCTTGGTTGTCAAGAATTGGCTTTCAATTGGAGAAAATTTTGGTTAATGATTGTAATAGAACTTTAAATATATGATCAAATTGGAGATTATATTTGTTGTATCAAATCACTTAGCAATAAAATGAGGATGAAACAAATTTACATCCACAAAATACATAGACAAAGGGAAAAAATGTAATGACCCCTTCTGGATACATGGTTAGTCCATCACTAGTTCTCGTAGACTAGCAGTTTGGTTAGGGAACTGGAGTTAGTTTGGCTTGGAGGTATGTGTCGGTGATGGAGAGATGGTTCACATTCAGTGGATCTAGTTGCACCCTCAGAGTTGGCCTAGTTTGCTCTTGGTCGTTACTATTTTTAGTAAGTTCGGGTTCTATGCCAATTCGGGATTTTTAGAGGGGGGTCAGAATCGTCTCGTCGAGGGCTTTCCAACGAGCTATAGATCATTTTATTCTGACACTGTCTTCATATTTATTTTAAAGTCCGAAGATTATTAATGTTATATTTAATATGGACTTTATAATATTTGCCGGAAAAAATGACTTAATGGGAAATGAAGACATGAGTTAAGTTGTGACCTTGGGCGCCCATCCCTAGGGAAATAAAATATTTTTTTAATGGTAAATATCCCTCTTGAAATCCAACGCCCATCTTGGAGGGAAATAAAAGGAAAAAGGTGAGCTCATTTCTATTATGCTTGCTTATGATATTTTCTCTTTGGAGCTCTGCTAGGGTTTTGAGGGTTTGAGTATTCGAACAAAGGTTTTGGAGACGAAAACCTCCATTAGTGACGACATTCTACAGGTGTGCAATACCACCCAAAGGTGCCATTGATGGTGAGTACATCCAATATTCACATATGAGCTTAATGGTGATTGAAAGAGTTGCTTTCCATGGAGTTATTTGATACATCCTTCAGAGATTGTATATGATCAGCTAATGGTGTTGGAGACTTGCAGATTTTGAAGGAGATAATAGAGGTTTGTGACTGATGTTCATTATCCAAGCTGGCCGTACACTCCTCTTGCAGGTCGTACCTCTTGTGACTGATATTTGACATTGTTAGGAGTTCGTTGCTACCCCAAATTAGGTCGTTTGGCTATGTGTTACAGTGCAGATCAGATACAATGACATTTTGAGGAGATTGGAAGTTGATTGTAGTTACTCGCTGTTGATGCATTCATCCTTGGGCCGTACACCATGCCTGGAGGGTCGTTTGGCTTCACAGAGGCTGTTTTATGTGCTTGTAACAGTATTATCTATCCCTTTGATGCGTTTAGAGCCATACATCTTGTTGATAACATTTGTATTGACAATCTATGATCTTCTTTGGAGTTTGAATGTATTTCTGGCCATACCCAGTTGTTGGTCTGGCTACAACTGTATGAAGTTGCAAATCTGGAAATGGGTATGTGATAGTAATTGTTTATTGGCCATTTTACTATCTGAGTATCAATTAGTTTCTTCATATCTGCTATATATTTTATGGGTTTTCCATATATGCTCTATATTGTATGCTTCGACAACACATCTGTAGGAAAACTGAAAACCCCTTCTGCATTCTTCTCTCTAGTATGAAAGATCGCAAAAATTTAATAAAAATCACACAAGATCTTTTAAAAATACAAACAGGTACAACACATTTCAATGGTATTAAAGCTAAAAATCTTGCCATCCTGTGCGGTTACAATTAGACATGCAGAAGTGAAAATGAGACATGCGGCCTACAGATAGATATATTTTTAGAAATACCAGGGCAAGGCAAGAAACACAGTTTCCATAGTTGATAGAACCAGAGAATCTTATACCACAAATAGATCCCTTTGAGCCAAAGATAGTGGTTGCAGCTACTGAGGAAGATTCCCAAGTGTCGTGAACAGATTCCTTTTCAAGTGAGCTACCACCAGTTATAGAACCCACAGGAGAAATGGGTGACAGGGAAGATGACGAACCCAGTTTGCGTGAGATCTTGAATGCAATCACCTGAGAGGTGAGGACATCTCGATAGGGGATAACAGAGATCCTCCGATAGATGCAAGAGGAAAGGAATAACAGGGATAATCACTGTGACAGGAACATGTATAATGGGGATGACCGGAATAGGTATCATGGAGATTATCGAAACAGGTACAATGACAGTGATAAAAATAGGTACAATAGAGGAGATAAGAATAGGGATGATGGGGGTGATAGACACAACGGTGACAAGAACTGGGGAGACAGGAATAACGGGGACATGAACCGAGGTGATAGACATAGGGACAAAGATGATGAGGATGAGGCATCGGTTACCCACCAGAGGGCTTCACAGTTCACAACAGGAGATAGACCTGGGATCCCTACATTTGCTCCCAGGAACCAAGTTCTTGAACATGATCCCACACAGGCGGAGTTTCAGGAGGAGTTTCTAAGGGATTGGAGAGCATCCAATGATGATTTTAGAGCTGAGATGACATTTGTTGAGTACTCTGATATCAGGATAAAGAATAGACCTCACAGGGGAGGTAGACCTCAGAACCAAGAATTGTAGAGGAAAGTGAGCAAAATGACACTTCCCTACTTTGACGGATCGGGTAAGATCATCGTGAGAGCTTGGGTCCAAAAATTGGACAGCTACTTGCAGATTAGTCCCATGCCAGAGGAGGACGCCATTACCTATGCAGCTTTACACTTGGAGGGAGCAACACACAAGTGGTGGAGCAATGGAAAAGTCACACTAGGTCATGATCAAATTACTTCATACGTGGAGTTTACAGGCAGATTGATCGACATGTTTGATAAGGACCCAGAGTTACAGTTTAAGGAGTTGGCACAACTGAGGCAGAGTGGTTCAGTTGACTCCTACATTTCTGAGTTCCAGGACCTATCTGTCATGGTCCCAGATATTACTGAGCGCAGATTGATTATTCTTTTCATTGATGGATTGTCAGACCCACTTTGTAGTTGGGTTAAGGGCTTTGACCCTGCTTCACTCTAGGAGGCCATGAAGAAGGCTCGAGACTTGGAGTCATCAGTGTGGAGAAACAAGTTTCAATCCAAGAGTTTCCGCAGAGGAGAGATAAGGAGAGAGATAGGAGACCATTCCAAAGAGACGTGGGACAACCACATAAGAGTTCTTCCGGGTTGGATAGTGATCGGTTGAATGACCTGAGGAGGAAGAAGCTCTGTTTTCATTGCCGTGAGCCTTGGGATCCTAAGCACAAGTGTGTTGCCCAAGGAAAGGCCAAATAGTTGGAGTATTTTTCAGCCGATGAGTCTATGGAATCGGAGCAGCATTCAGATCATCATTCAGAGGCCGAGGATGCAGAATCAGAGGGCCCAGAGGAAGTATCAGATAAGGAGGAAGATACAATCCTACCTACAACTCACATCTCGAGTATTTAGAGAGATGGGTCATTTAGGATCAGGGGAGTATTGGGTGGACAACGATGTATTACACTCCTTGATACAGGTGCCACTCATAATTTCATAGATGAGGGCTTGGTGGCAAAGAGAGAGCTGAAGATCGAAGAGTTTGAAGGGTTTAATGTGAAGATAGCCGATGGGTTCATACTCACTTACACGAGGAGAATACCCAATTTGACCATCCAGCTAAACAATTACACTTGCCAGTCGGAGTTCTACGTTGTTAGCATGGGTGACATGGATGTAGTGCTAGGTATGAAATGGTTACATGAGATAGGTGAGTTCACTCTCAACTTGAGGATGATGGAGATGAAGTTTGAGGTGAACGGAGTTCGACATGTGCTCAGGGGCATTTCAGATGGGGGGGTTGAGAGTTGCATCTCTCAAGTGAATGGAGAGATTGATTCGACATGATCAAGTGGGGTGGGCAGCAAAGATTATGGTGATGCCTGCAGCCACAGAACAACAGAAGCATACATATTCTCTTGACATACAGGCTTTGCTTACTAAACACACTAAAGTGTTTAGTGATATTCCACCAGGTAAACCTCCTAATAGAGGTTTTGAGCATGTGATTGAGTTGGAGGAGGGTGTTAAGCTGGTAATAACTACACCTTACAGGCACCCAAAGAGGTATAAAGATGAGATCGAGAAAGCTATCAAAGAGCTTCTCGAGATGGGTCACATCAAACCTAGTAAGAATCCATTTGCATCATCTGTGGTTCTAGTGAAGAAGAATGGGACTCTTAGAATGTGTATTAACTATAGGGAGCTCAACAAGAAGACCATTAAAAACATGTACCCTATACCCAAGATAGATGAGCTGATTGATGAGTTGCACGAGGCTTGTTACTTCTCCAAGATAGATTTGAGATCTGGGTACCACCAGATTCGGGTCAGAGATGAGGATGTGGAGAAGACAGCTTTCAGGTGTCACTATGGACACTTCGAGTTCCTGGTCATGCCGTTCGGCTTGACTAATGCACCAGCGACCTTCCAGACCTGTATGAACAGGGTGTTTAGAGAGCAACTGAGGAGATTTGTGCTGATTTTCTTTGATGACATATTGATTTATAGCAGGACATGGGAAGAGCGCCTTAAACACATTGACATTATTTTGAGCATCTTAGAGAGGGAGTCATTGTATGCCAAAGTGTCAAAATGTGAGTTCGGGATGACTGAGTTGTTGTACTTGGGTCATATCATCAATGTTGGTAGTGTGAAGGTAGACCTAAAAAAGATTCGGGTGATTGTGGACTGGCCACTGCCAAAGAATCTCTCATATCTTAAGGGATTCCTAGGCCTTTGTGGGTATTACCACCAGTTTGTGAAGGAGTTCTCTCAGTCAGCTGCTTCCCTCACAGATTTAACTCGTAAGGATGCTTTCAGTTGGTCGGATAGTGCACAGGAGTGCTTTGACAGGTTCAAGCAGATTATGAGTACATGCCCTGTGTTAGCTATACCAGATTTCAGCAAACCCTTTGAGTTACAGTGTGATGCCTCAGGTGAAGGCATTGGTGCGGTGATCATGCAGGATAAGCACCCCATACAATTTGAGAATAGAAAGTTGAGGGGTGTGAAACGGAGTTACATCATATATGACAAGATCTTAACCATCTTGCATGTGTTGGCTAAATTCAGACAATATCTTGTGGGTAGCAAGTTTGTAGTGAAGACAGATCACAATAGTCTGAAGCATTTCCTTGAATAGAAGGATTTGAATGAGAGGCAACAAAAGTGGGTCAGCAAGCTTCAGGCCTATGACTTTGATATTGTTTATGTCAAAGGTAAGAAGAATGTTGTTGCCGATGCTTTGTCTAGGAGGCCCCATTTGTGTGCACTAGGTGTTATCTTAGATGATTGGAGAGAGATGATTTCAGTAGAATATGCCAAGGATAAGTGGGCTACTGGGATAGTTAAGGGTACTACTAGAGATGACAGGTATACAGTGGTAAATGATCTAATCATATACAAGAGCAGGATCTTCTTAGTGCCAAGATCGGAGTTGAAGCAGAAGGTTTTGAGGGCATTCCATGACTTGCCTATGGCAGGGCATCCTGGGTACTTCAAAACTTACAGACAGGTCAGAGAGAGGTTCACTTGGAAGGGCCTCAAGACAAAAGTCATGTAGTATGTGAGAGTGTCCGGTATGCTAGTAGAACAAACATGAGCACTCTTTCCCTGGAGGATTACTGCAGCCCCTACCCATTCCTGAGAGGAAGTGGGATAGTATTTCTATGGACTTTATCACAGGGTTACCATGGATTGTATTTATGTGGTAGTGGACAGGTTGACAAAGAATGCACACTTCTTTGCCATCCCTACCACCTACACTGCAGCTTAGGTTGTAGAGCTATTTTTCAGAGAGGTATTCCGTCTACATGGGTTGCCACGAAACATTGTTAGTGATAGGAACAACAGGTTCCTTAGCAATTTTTGGCAGGAGCTCTTCAGGTTGATAGGGACAGAGCTCACCCCCAGCACAAGCTACCACCCACAAACAGATGGCCATACAGAGATTGTCAATAAATGGGTAGAAGGATACCTCCGGAATTATGTTGCAGGGCAGCAAAAGGCATGGATGAAGTGGCTTCACATGGGCGAGTATTGTTATAACTTCACTTATCACATGTCAATTCAGATGTCACCCTTCATGGCATTGTATGGTTGAGGCACCGAGCTTTGTTGATTTATTGTTTGGTGATAGTAGAGTGCCAAAAGCCAAAGTCTTTCTTCTGGAGAGTCAGGATATCATCAGGTCATTGAAGGAGAACATACAGAAGGCTCAGAAATAGCAGAAGCAGTATGCAGATCGGCATAGAACAAAGCGAACATTTGAGGTAGGTGACATGGTATATTTGATGTTGTAGCCCTACAGACAGTCCACTCTCAAGAGGAATGGTGCAGAGAAGCTTAAGCCAAGCTATTATGGACCTTTCAGGGTCTCCAAGAAGATTGGAGAGCTGGCTTATGAGTTAGAGTTACCAGCAGGTAGCCAGGTACATAATGTGTTCCATGTATCTCGCCTTAAGAAGGCACTGGGGCATAATGTGACACCATCAATTGAGTTGCCTCCTCTTGATGAAGAGGGGAAGTTGATATTGGTACCCGAAGCAATAATTAACACCAGGGATCGTAATTTGAGGAGGATTATCAGAGTACCTGGTAAAGTGGAAGAACCTATCAGTTGAGGATGCTACGTGGGAGAACGAGCAGACATTGGGGTATCTTAATCATAGATTGCTTGAGGCAAGCAACCTTAGGGAGGGCGGACTGTAATGTCCCCTTCTGAATACCTGGTCAGTCCATCACTAGTTCCCGTGGACTAGCAGTTTGGTTAGGGAACTGGAGTTAGTTTGGCTTGGAGGTATTTGTCGGTGATGGAGAGATGGTTTGAATTCAGTCGATCCAGTTGGCACCCTCGGAGTTGGCCCAATTTGCTCTTGGTCATTACTATTTTTAGTAAGTCTGGGTTCTGTGTTGGTTCAGGGTTTTCAGAGTGGGGTCAGAATCGTCTCGTCGAGGGCTTTCCGACGAGCTATAGATCATTTCATTCCGACACCGTCTTCATATTTATTTTAAAGTCCAAAGATTATTAATGTTATATTTAATATGAATTTTATAATATTTGCGGGAAAAAGTGACTTAATGGAAAATTAAGACATAAGTTAAGTTGTGACCTTGGGCACCCATCCCTAGGGAAATAAAAGGTGTTTTTAATGGTAAATATCCCTCTTGAAATCCAACGCCCATCTTGGAGGGAGATAAAAGGGAAAAGGTGAGCTCATTTCTATTATGCTTGCTTATGATATTTTCTCTTTGGAGCTCTGCTAGGGTTTTGAGGGTTTGAGTATTTGAACCAGACTTTTGGAGACGAAAACCTCCATTAGTGATGACATTCTACATGTGTGCAATACCACCCAAAGGTGCTATTGATGGTGGGTACATCCAGTATTCACATATGAGCTTAATGGTGATTGAAAGAATTGCTTTCCATGGAGTTATTTGATACATCCTTCCAAGATTGTATATGATCAGCTGATGGTGTTGGAGACCTGCAGATTTTGAAGGAGATAGCAGAGGTTTGTAACTATTCTTCATTGTCCAAGCTGGTCGTACACTCCTCTTGCAGGCCGTACCTCTTGTGAGGGTTATTTGACATTGTTAGGAGTTGGTTGCTGCCCCAAATCAGGACGTTTGGCTGTGTTACAGTGTAGATCAGATACAGTGACATTTTGAGGAGATTGGAAGTTAATTGTAGTTACTTGCTGCTGATGCATTCATCCTTGGGCCGTACACCTTGCCTGGAGGGTTGTTTGGCTTCATAGAGGCTGTTTTCTATGCTTGTAGTAGTATTATCTATCCCTTTGAGGCGTCTAGAGCTATGTGTTGCTGATAACATTTGTATTGACAATCTATAATCTTCTTTGGAGTTTGAATGTATTTATAGCCATACCCAGTTGTTGGTCTCGCTACAACTGATGTATGAAGTTGCAAATCTAGAAATGGGTATTGTGATAGTAATTGTTTATTGGTCATTTTACTATCTGGGTATCAATTAGTTTCTTCATATCTACTATATATTTTATGGGTTTTCCATATATGCTCTATATTATATGCTTCGGCAACACATCTGCAGGAAAATTGAAAACCCCTTCTACATTTTTCTCTCTAGTCTGAAAGATCACAAAAATTTAATAAAAATCACACATAAAAAATCTTTTAAAAATACAAACAGGTACGGTACATTTCAAAAAACCTAGCACCAAAAGAGAGCCAACAATTGTATTAATTTGTAAAACACAAAATCCAAATACAATATAGTTTTTAATTATAGTAAGCGGTAGAATTAAGGTGCCGAACCCATTACAAAAAATCCACTAGGGCACACAAAAATTCCAATAGAAAGACCAGAGAATCTATAACAGTATCTAAAAACACCGAAACAACGGACCACCACCAGATAAACAACAGACAAAACACAAAACAACAGCAACAAAGAAAACCTGAGGGCTGATTAAACAGCTAGCCCCAGTCCTCAGTGAAGAACTGATACATTTCCTCATATTTCTTCATTTGTTTGTTCTCGATGTCATGCTTGTTGAGCTCCAAATCCTGCATGACCGCCAAAGTAGTAGCCAACTTGTGCATTACCTTGGACATGAATTTGGCCAAAATTTTAAAATTATTTTCCATCTCCACCTTATTATTCAGGTCTTCGATCACCTTGCCCTTCTTAGTCTTCATGCTAGCTTTGTTGATTTTGACAGTGTCCTCTTTCATTTTTTAAAAAATTTTCATCTCCAAACCCTGAACATTCAGTTTCGGGAAGTTACTAGGACCATCATCATCAAACTCCACACCTACAGTCTCCTCCTTAATACTAGTATTAACCTCACCTTCAGTATTTTCTGCTTTGACTCGAGTTAGTAGAAACAATATGTTCTTTCAGAGGAGTCGGTTTGGCCGCGAACCGACTAGACCTTCTGGTCGACAGCATTCTGTATTTACCCTGGGGTATGAAATTCTCATCATCCCACATGTTTTCACTGTCTTCCTCTCCACCCTCATAAACCTCCACTTCCTTCCCCTTGTCTAGGTTGTGAACCTCCTTCTTGGGCATGTCACCAATGTTCTTACAAACTATGTCCTTCCCTCTTTTGGGGTGTACCACCCTTATTTTTCACCACCGTCAGTTTTCTCTTGGTGGGTTTAGAGCTCCCTTTAGGGCTAGAAGTCTTAGGTTCTGCCACATTATGGATGGGGCAATTCTCAGGACTGGGCTTCTTTTTAGTGATAGAGACCTTGGCCTTCTTGGGGGTGTCCACAAACTTCTCTAGGGTAAGTTCAGTGATAATGACAGCATGGCCCTGGTTGGGGGTTTGTTTGGAAACCAAGGGGGCGCTGTCCACACAGGTAGCTTTGATTTGGCGGGGGGGACACAAGGCCAGGTGGAATTTATACAGCCTGTAAATAAGACCTTGGTGGAGCGATATGAGAGGTTTGTCGAGGTTCACAAAATGCTGCTCAATGGTCGCCTCGACCAAGGTCTCCAAAGAGGAAAGCAAATAGAATGAAAAGCTAATAAGCTGACTTCTCGTAAAGTGATTCAAAAGCATGAAATGATAGTTATAGAACTACCAGAACCTACCTTCCAGGGTGAAATATTTGATGAGCATGTAACACACATCATCCCATGGCTTGGATAGTTACTCCCTATCAAACCCGCCTTGAAGATTATGCAACACTTCCCCTTTCTTAAGGAACAACGCCATACCCTCCGGGTCTGACACCTTGCTCAACCTTTTCTTCTTAACCCCTTTGGTAGACATACCAGTGGCCAGACCGATGACCTTAGAAATTTTGAAGCCAACACCACCTACTTGAACCCTTCTGTCATCCCATGACTACACTAACTGTTTCGAGAGATTTTCATTGTGGCCCTAGAGGCACTCAAGATATGGGGCCACCCCTCCCTCATAGCACACATGCCAGAGAGTTTCGTTCTTCTTAAACTCCTCACAAGAAATAGGTTCAGTGCGAGTCCTCTCACCACCCATTTTCACAGAGTAGAGAAACTTAGTACAATTCTGGGTAAGAATGTTAACTCTATCAAAACAAATAGCCTTAACCTTGAAGTTATTACACAGCTAGCGGGGCGATGCATGAACTTTGAAATGAAATCTATCACCTCGCCACTTCGTGGAATCATGTTTCCATAAATTCGCCTTGCGTGAATTAGAAGCCATGTACTTGTCATGATACTTGGCCTTTAAAAAATCATTATTATGAGCTTTTCAGCCACTTAAAAATCTAGGTCTAGTCATCCCCTTAGCCACGTGCCTAACCCAATGAACCATCCTAGTCATGATGCTTATCTGGCACCAATACATCCCACAATGGATCATCCTACTCAAGTTGTTGATCTGGCTAAGAGTAGTCCCACGACAGATCCTTGTAGCCACCTTGGCAATATGGTTGTAACTCATCCATATTTGTAACTTAGTGATATATCTAATGATGATATCACTATGAATTTTCCTTTTTTGTTGCCACAAGTCCGCTTTAGCGGGGTAGGGATTCAAAATGTCCTGTTTATAATTCATCATAAAAGCAATGGACACTATTCTACTCCTTACAAAGGAGGGCTTGGATCTGATTTGGGATGTTGTCAATATTTCTCCAACATCTCCATCTGCTTAGGTTTTGTCCCAGGTTGGCCATGCAGTCCGCCACCTTGTTTCCTTCCCTGTAGGTGTGCCCTATCTCCTTCTCAATGAACCCAACCGATAAGTCTGCTATGTCCTTAGTAATATCCTTGAGCTTCCAACCAATGTCAGACCTGCCCAAAGCAGCATCCATAATGATTTTTTAATCCCCCTCTATTTGAATTTTATCAACTCCTAAGGAGAGAGCAAACTTCAGGGCCCATAATAAGGCCAGGCCCTCTGCCACATTGTTGGATTGGGTGCCAATACCCCCCGCATAAGCATCAATTAAGTGCCCTTTATCACTTCTAATGACACCACCCCTGCTAGCCAAGCCAGTGCTCTTTTTTCCAGCCCCATCAAAATTGAGTTTAACCCAATCCTTGGGGGGGGGTCTCCAGATGGTATTTTGCCTGGCCAACGTCTTAGAATTGTCAAGGGTGGTAATATCCAATGTTAAACCCCATATCTTAGCAATTTGTAGTTCGAGCTGAGTGGGGGATTCTTTGGCAGTGTTCAAACTGCTGATGGAAGTATTCTTAGAAGCCAGTTTGCTAAAGGAGAAGAAGACCTCCTTAGCACATTTAACAGTCTCCCTAAATATTCTGTTATTTCTCTCTTTCCATATGCTCCACCCCAGATGCGGGGCAATTTGCCTCCACAATTCCCTGATTCTTGGGTGTTTGAAAGGGCCGGTCCAACTCTGAATGAAATCCTTGAGGTTTTCACTCATAACCCAGTCAATGCCGAGTTTATCCAAGGTTCTTCCCCAGACCTCCCTGGTGAAATCATAATAGAAGAGAAGGTGTTGTATGGACTGTTCTTCTTTTTGGCACAACACACACTGATTAACCAATTGGAAGCCCCTCTTGTTAAGGTTATTAGTAGTAAGGATTTTGTGGTGGGCCACAGACCACCAGAAGAAATTAATTTTGGGGGTCAAGTGGCTATTCCAAACCTTATTCCATAAATGGTTGTCATGAACACTGTTAGGTAGCAGATTGTAAGCAGTTTTTACTGAGAGAACTCCCTATCCTGAGCCCAGAGCATCTCATCCTGTCTAGGAAATAAAGGGATCCTGCACTTGCTCAGCTCCAATTGCAAAGACAAAGTCCCCTGATCTCCTAGCACACTGTCATTCCAGCAATCAACCATGTTTTTCCATTTTCTTTGGCCCTGGGTTTGCTGAGTGATGTAATCACTGACTAACACCCCAAAATGAGTGGTGGTTCTAAGTTTAAGGTTGACATTTCCCTGGTTGGACAGAGGAACCTCATGAAGCCAATTATCATCCCAGAGCCTTATCTTATCCCCCTTACCAAGCTTCCACTTTATGCCTTTAGATAGGATGTTTCTAGTTTTGATTATCTTGTTCCAAATAATGGATCCTTTAGGGAGGTTCTCCCTCTCTAAGAACTCATTCCTATCCTCATTGTGTAGGTACTTGGCTCTCATGATTTGCACCCAGTCTTTCTGATCCTTTAGGAAACTCCATCCAACCTTTGCTAGCAATGCTTTGTTCATCCACTGGATCTTTCTTATACCTAGACCCCCTTGAGTTTTGGGGAGGCAAACTTTGTCCCAGCTAATGAGAGAGATTCTCTTCTTTTCCTCAACCCCCGTCTAGAGAAACATTTTTTGAATTTTTTGAAACTTCTCTGCTATAAATATGGGCATCTTGAAAAGAGTGAGAAAGTAGGTGGAGATTGTTGCAAGTATGAGGTGAGCCGGTGTTGTCATTGATGTCAACATACTCATACTGCATTGACAAGAAGGATTTGATGAGCTTTGTGCTAAGGATATTGAGAAAATTAGCCTCAGTCAGGAACAGTGAAGAACAGTAATGAGAAGAAGGTAAAATTACTGTATAGGATGAGAACCGGAGGATGCGGATTAAAGGGTTATTATATATGAGTCTTGAGATGCTACAGTTAAGATTTCAGAGGTCCGCATGAAGATCTGAAGGAGTTATGGCTGCCGGTATAGAACTGGGTCCGGCAAGTATCCGGAGGTGACAGAGGATCACAAAAAGGTCCGGTGAGGTCCGGAATTGTATTATCATAATTTGCGGATTGGAAGGAGTGTTTGAGATGTCCTTGTGATGTGTCATCCTGATTTGTGTGTGATTTGGAGGTCCGGAAGTACCTCTTGCATTATGACAGTGGCGACAGACTGTGTTCTTGAAGTTCCGGATGAGGAAGACAAGAGATCCCAGTAAGCAGAGGAAGTGCGGATGTATCCGGACATTCAGACAGGCTTGTGAAGGTTCCTGGATCATGTTTAGGTTGTGTTGTTGGTCCGCATTGATGGTAGAGCCCGGAATTGAAGTTATTCTTCCGGATAAAGTTATTTCTCTGTTTAGCCGACCGGATGAGTTGTTCATCCTGCGAATGTTCTTGTGATGGCCGACCGGATGTGTTATTCATCTTGCGGATACTCCTATGGTTGTTTGCCGACTTAGATGTTTGTTCCTAAGTTGATGTCTTGTATAAATAACGGTTTGTGAGTTCATTTCAAGGTGTGGTGTGTGGATGAGTATGATATAGTGAAGAAAGGTGCGAAAGGCAGAGCAGAGATTGTTGGGCTTAATTGGAACTGATCCGGACATGGTAGAGATGTCATTCTCCAGTTCAAGACTGTGATTTTTATCACTTTGTAGACAGTGTGTCTCCTTGTAGGCAGTGGGCCTCTTTGTGAGCAGTGTGCTCGGGCAGTGAGCCCTTATTGGCATGTGCCATTCATTTTTCTTTATTCTTCTAACAGAGAATAATTCTTGGGTTAATCACCCCGTGGTTTTTCCCTTAACCGGGGTTTCCACGTCAAAATCTTGGTGTTCAATGTGTTGATGCTTATTTGCTCTTATGTTTATGTATTATGCTTCCATGAATGATTATTTGATATGCTGCTAACTAACAACAGAGAATTAAGTGTTTGAAATAGAAGAAGTTCTATACAACTGATTCACCCCCCCCCCTCTCAGTTGTATGCCCTAGATCCAACAATTGGTATCAGAGCTAAGTTCCTCTGATAGGAGCTTAACCGCTTGAGGTGATCCAGGATGTCGTCTTACAAGAAGGATAGTCCGAAGTTCGATGGAACCAACTTCACTCTCTGGAAAGGTCGCATGAAGTGTCATTTGGAATGTATGGGAAAAGCATACTTGGCTATGATTTCAAAACCATATATACCCCCACAAGGTGGTCCGACAACTCCAGATGAAACCACAGAAGCTGAAAACAATCTGCGGACCAAGGAAGCTCTTCTAAGCGCATTGAATGACTCAGATCTCTCGAATGTCATTGACCTACCAACTGCATATGAGATCCTAACTAAACTGGAACTTCTGTATGAAGGAGATGAGTTTGTCAAAAGTGCAAGGTTGCAAAGTCTGAAAGGGAAATTTGAAAGATTGAAAATGAGAGATGATGAAAACATCACTACCTTTATGCCAAGAGTAAATGAGCTGGTATGTGGAATCAGAAATGCTGGTGGAACTCTAGATGAAAATGAGATTGTCTGCAAAATCCTAAGATCCCTTCCTGCTGCCTACAAAATCAAAGTTGCTGCCATTGATGAATTCAGAGCCCACACAACTGTCACAAGAGAACAACTGGCTGGCAAACTAGCTGCATTTGAAATGACCGAGTTTGGAGATGATCCACCCAAGACTGAGTCTGCTTTTAAAGCCAGTGCCTATGTGAAAGGCAAACAGAGATTTGATCCGGGTGAAAACTCATCAAGGAAAATGTCATGGTATGATCAAGCAAGAAGAGACATGGAAGAAGAAGAAGCAGAAACAGCTCAACTTGAAGCCCTCATTGCAAAAAGACTGCCAAGAGGATCCGGTAAGTATGAAGGAAAACTACCCTTTAAGTGTTTCAACTGCAATAAGATTGGTCATTTCGCCTCAAGATGTCCGGAGAGATCTGCAAGATCTAATACTCACAGACAAAGGTTTCAAAAGAATTGCTATTATGTTCATGAAGAAGATGACAATGAAGGGGTAACAGATGATGAATCAGATCCAGGAAGCAAATCCGGAAATGAGTGGGTGTTTATAGCCATCAAGGAAGAAGATTCCTTGCTCTCTGAATCTGTCAATCTCAAAGTTGTTGAAAAAGCCTTGGCTGCTCAAGTGGAAGAAAAGGATGATTGGGTTATTGACAGTGGATGTTCTCACCATATGACTGGTGACAAGAATAAGTTCTTAGACTTGGAAAGATATGAAGGAGGAATGGTAAAGTTTGGTGACAATTCTGCTGGCAGAATCAGAGGTAGGGGAACTATTTCCTTTGATGGTAAGAGCAAAACAGGAAATGTACTGTATGTTGAAGGATTGAAGCACAATCTTCTCAGTGTTGGTCAGTTAGTGGACAAAGGCTATGATCTCCGGTTCAAGAATGGAAAATGCAGAATCTTTACAAGCTCCGGAACTGAAATTGCATCCGGTACTCAGACAAGAGGTAACATCTTTCATCTGGTTGGTTCAAATAAAAGTTGTTTGTTTGTTCAAATTGATCAGAGTTGGTTATGGCATAGAAGAATGTGTCATGTAAATTTTGATAACATCATCAAAATAAGCAATACTCAGGCTGTGAGAGATCTTCCAAAGTTGATGAAACCTACAAACAGTGTGTGTAAAGAATGTCAGTTAGGCAAACAAAGCAGAGTCTCTTTCAAAAGCAAAGATCAGTCTTCTACCGGATTGTTGGAATTAGTACATACTGATCTATGTGGTCCGACAAGAATCAAGAGTCTGCAAGGTGATAGATATTTCATGTTGTTAATTGATGATCATTCCTGGATGATGTGGGTTACCTTTCTAAAAGAAAAATCAGAAGCTTTTGAGAAGTTCAAAATCTTCAAAGCTATGGTGGAGAATCAAACCGGATTGAAACTAAAGTGTCTAAGGTCTGATAGAGGTGGTGAATTTACATCTGGTGAATTCATTGACTTTTGTGAGAAACAGGGTATAAGGAGACAGTTGTCTGCTCCTAAGACTCCACAGCAGAATGGAGTAGTTGAGAGAAAGAACCGGACCATCCAGGAAGCTGCTAGGACAATGATGTTGGAAGCAAATGTTCCTCAAATGTTTTGGAAAGAAGCTATCAGCACTGCAGTCTACACTCTCAATCGAGTTCAAATCAGAAACAACACCGGTAAGACCCCCTATGAACTTTGGTTTGGCATCACTCCTACTGTGAAATATTTCAGAGTATTTGGTAGCAAGTGTTATATTAAAAGAGATGAAGATCTAGGAAAGTTTGATGCTAGAAGTGATGAAGGAATTTTCTTGGGCTACTCCACTCAAAGCAAAGCATACCGGTGTTACAATAAGAGATTGAGGAAGATGATAGAAAGCACCAATGTAAAGGTTGATGAAGGAATTGAGAAGCCTTCAAGATTTTATGAGTTTGATGAAGATGACCAAGATAGTGTTCAAGGACCTCAATCCTCTCCGGTGAAACAGAATCAGCCTGATCCGGTAAATCAGGAAGAAGAGTTAGGTTTGAATGAGCCTGATCAAGAAACAGCAGTGCAGGATACCCCCAAAATTCCAAGGTATGTAAAACTGAATCACTCTGAAGATCAAATCATAGGTGACAAAAGCAAAGGTGTACAAACTAGAAGGAATGTTGCTCAAAATCAGAATGAATGTTGTCTAATTTCAAAGATTGAACCTAAATCAATAAATGAAGCCTGCAATGATGAAAACTGGACCAAAGCAATGGAAGATGAATTGATGCAAATCGAGAAAAATCATACTTGGGATCTTGTTCCCAGACCTAGAGACAGGAATGTAATTGGAACCAAGTGGGTCTTCCGGAACAAACTAAATGAAGCTGGTGAAGTAATCAGAAACAAAGCTAGATTGGTCTGCAAAGGCTACTCTCAAATAGAAGGAATTGACTTTGAAGAGACTTTTGCTCCGGTGGCAAGAATTGAAGCAGTCAGATTACTTCTTGCATTTGCTGCCTTCAAAGACTTCAAGGTATATCAGATGGATGTCAAGTCTGCCTTCCTAAATGGTGATCTGGAAGAAGAAGTCTACATTGAACAACCGGATGGTTTTCAATTGTCTGACAATAATGATATGGTCTGCAAATTGAAGAAAGCTTTGTATGGATTGAAGCAAGCCCCAAGAGCATGGTATGAAAGGTTGGATAAGCATCTTGTGCAGATTGGATTCAACAAAGGTACTGCTGACAGTAACTTATATTTCAAAATTGATCATGAAAATATTTTAATTGTTGAAGTATTTGTGGATGATATCATTTTTGGAGGAAGAGATAGTATGTGCAAAACTTTTGCAAATCAGATGAAAAGTGAGTTTGAAATGTCTATGCTTGGTGAAATGAATTTCTTCTTGGGTCTGCAAATTACTCAAACAAAAGAAGGGATCTTCATTTCTCAGACCAAATATGTGAAAGAATTGTTAAAGAAATTTGGTATGGAAGATTCAAAATCTATGAACACTCCTATGGCAACCGGATGTAAGTTAAGCAAAGATGATGACTCTCCAAAGGCAGATCAGACAAAGTATAGATCAATGATTGGTGGATTGTTGTACCTCACTCAAACTAGACCAGATATAATGCAGGCTGTTGGTCTTGTGGCAAGATTCCAGGCTGATCCTAGAGAATCTCATGTTATGGCAATCAAAAGAATTTTTAGATACTTGAAAGGGACAGTTGAGTATGGTCTATGGTATCCTAGAGATCTGGATTTCTCTCTTCATGCTTACACAGATGCAGATTGGGCAGGAGATGTTGATGACCGGAAGAGCACTAGTGGTGGAGCATTCTTTTTAGGGAAGAGATTGGTTTCTTGGCTAAGCAAGAAACAAGATGCAATATCTCTGTCTACAACTGAAGCAGAATACATTGCAGCAGCAGGTAGTTGTACTCAAATCTTATGGATGAAGCAGATGCTAAGAGACATCAAAATTGAATATGAGGAGCCTATCACAATTTTCTGTGATAATTCAAGTGCAATTAATATTTCCAAGAATCCGGTATTGCATTCTAAGACTAAGCACATATCTATCAAATTTCACTTTTTAAGAGAACAAGTAAACAAGGAAGAAGTCAGATTGGAGTATGTTCCCTCCAAGGATCAGATTGCAGATATCTTTACAAAACCTCTTCCCAAAGACTCTTTTGAATATCTCCGGGAAAAGTTAGGGGTCATGGCCCCTCCGGTGATGAACTAAGATGCACTGATGTGCATCAGTCCGGTGGCTATCACAGTCATATTTTGTGATCCGGACTAATGGGGAGCTGCAACTAAGGGGGAGCAGCTGGTATGATTCTGATGCATGAGGATTGCAAGTATGAGCCCTTTGCCATTGATGTCAAAGGGGGAGAGAAGACATGTGAAAAACAAGTGGTTGATGATCAAAGGGGGAGCAGCAAAGGAAGACATGTGAAGAGTTGTTGTTGATAGGGGGAGCTGTGACAGAAAAGAGAAGTTCTTGTCTTGATGGTTTTTCACATCATATGTTGCCATCAATGACAAAGGGGGAGATTGTTGCAAGTATGAGGTGAGCCGGTGTTGTCATTGATGTCAACATACTCATACTGCATTGACAAGAAGGATTTGATGAGCTTTGTGCTAAGGATATTGAGAAAATTAGCCTCAGTCAGGAACAGTGAAGAACAGTAATGAGAAGAAGGTAAAATTACTGTATAGGATGAGAACCGGAGGATGCGGATTAAAGGGTTATTATATATGAGTCTTGAGATGCTACAGTTAAGATTTCAGAGGTCCGCATGAAGATCTGAAGGAGTTATGGCTGCCGGTATAGAACCGGGTCCGGCAAGTATCCGGAGGTGACAGAGGATCACAAAAAGGTCCGGTGAGGTCCGGAATTGTATTATCATAATTTGCGGATTGGAAGGAGTGTTTGAGATGTCCTTGTGATGTGTCATCCTGATTTGTGTGTGATTTGGAGGTCCGGAAGTACCTCTTGCATTATGACAGTGGCGACAGACTGTGTTCTTGAAGTTCCGGATGAGGAAGACAAGAGATCCCAGTAAGCAGAGGAAGTGCGGATGTATCCGGACATTCAGACAGGCTTGTGAAGGTTCCTGGATCATGTTTAGGTTGTGTTGTTGGTCCGCATTGATGGTAGAGCCCGGAATTGAAGTTATTCTTCCGGATAAAGTTATTTCTCTGTTTAGCCGACCGGATGAGTTGTTCATCCTGCGAATGTTCTTGTGATGGCCGACCGGATGTGTTATTCATCTTGCGGATACTCCTATGGTTGTTTGCCGACTTAGATGTTTGTTCCTAAGTTGATGTCTTGTATAAATAACGGTTTGTGAGTTCATTTCAAGGTGTGGTGTGTGGATGAGTATGATATAGTGAAGAAAGGTGCGAAAGGCAGAGCAGAGATTGTTGGGCTTAATTGGAACTGATCCGGACATGGTAGAGATGTCATTCTCCAGTTCAAGACTGTGATTTTTATCACTTTGTAGACAGTGTGTCTCCTTGTAGGCAGTGGGCCTCTTTGTGAGCAGTGTGCTCGGGCAGTGAGCCCTTATTGGCATGTGCCATTCATTTTTCTTTATTCTTCTAACAGAGAATAATTCTTGGGTTAATCACCCCGTGGTTTTTCCCTTAACCGGGGTTTCCACGTCAAAATCTTGGTGTTCAATGTGTTGATGCTTATCTGCTCTTATGTTTATGTATTATGCTTCCATGAATGATTATTTGATATGCTGCTAACTAACAACAGAGAATTAAGTGTTTGAAATAGAAGAAGTTCTATACAACTGATTCACCCCCCCCCCTCTCAGTTGTATGCCCTAGATCCAACAGAGATTCCCTAGAGGGATGCCTTCAGGAGTTGGTACTTTCCCACTTGGCTTAGAAGCTTACCCATCCAACCTTCCATCTTTTTTTGTATCCTTTCAAGGATATAATTCTAGTAAGAGGGGGTGACTTCCTCGACAATGAGGGGAGACTCAGGTAAGTAGTCGGCAGGGTGGCCTTATTACAATTTAGGATAACTTTAATATTCTCTTGGAGTTCTTGATGAGCATTGAAGAAGAAGACATTGCTCTTCTCATAGTTTATGCATTGCCCAGAGGCTTCAGCATAGTTGTTAAGAATCTTTTTTCATCTTCTTGCTTCCACCACCGAGGCAGCACCAAACAACATGGTGTCGTCCACAAACTGTTGGACAGCCGAGGGCCCCACCATAGACGCAACTCTAACTCCCTTAAGATCCTATCTATCCAAGAGTTTCAAGATGTCCCTGTTTAAGGTGGAATTTGGATAGTTGAGTTTTTGATAGTTTTATATGTATCCTTCTTTCACCCTAAAGCATTCAAGGACCTTGAGTCGAGCAGAGGTCTACGATCAGGCCCTAGGTTACTTAGGAATGTAGGGAAATTTGGTTTTGTATGATTTGATTACCAATTTATGCTCTCTTATGCTCAATTATACATCATAACTCTAATTATGCAAATACGGAAGCAAACAGACGAATATCAGAAAATGTTGCTACATAAAGATATAAAATGACAAATAACTGTGCACCTATTTTCAAGGTTTGCAAGCGAAATAGTTGGGGACTAAAGAGCGGGCGCGCAAGTCCAGTACCCTGCTTTTTGTTGGGATTTGCAAACAAGATCTACAACCTGTTCCTGTTGTACCGAAGATTTTTCTGTCACAAAACTTCGAGGACTAATGAGTGGGTGCCCAAGTCCAGGGTATTGTTTTCATCTTCGATCTACGATTCCGACACTCTGAGATGCCCTCCTGCAACTTCATTTTGTCTGCAACTCCAACCTGTAACCTGCAATCATGAAAACTTTGGGAGGGGGTTGTGGTGTTTAGAGGCTTGCCTCAGTCAATCCCCGGAGAGGCATTCAAGTCTTCCGAACACCGTTGTCAGAGAAAGATTGCATGCCCTTGTGAAGCAGAGGCAAAAACCAAATGATAAATGCTTGAAAACACATGATATCACCTTGTAGTGAATATCTCATGGAAGGAAGAAAAGCTCTTCATACCATGAGGCAATGGATGCTCAAATTTGCAAACACAAACACATAAACAACACAAATCTGCTCTTGCAACACTATGAAAGCCTTGAATCACCTTTAGAATGCATAAAATTCATAATAGCTATCTAGATCACAAATGAATGCCTAAACATGCTTATATATGCAACTACAAACACTCCTGCCAAGAATTTCGTAATTCAAACTTACCGTGTCGACCTAGGGACCAAATAACGGTCATAAACCGACACTAGAAATTTATGCCTGACCCAAAATAGGGTAGGACTAGGGCGCGGGCACCCAAGTCCTCCCCCTATTTTGGATAGGGTTAGGTTCAAGGGGTCCCCCTAGGTCCCATTTGATATGAAACCCAGGGTTCATTCCATCGGAATGTCAAATTATGATGTAAGATGTCCTAAATGCAGCTAAAAGACCCGAGAGCTAAACCTTATGAGGGAAAAGCCCCCAAGGGAACATTTTTTAATGTTACATTTAGCCCCCACTTTAATGTATGTATAAATGCAAGGCCAATACATGCATTAAAGTACGGTCAACAAACACATCAAACACGCCAAGCACGAAGAAGACACACCAGACACATTGAAGACAATGACAGACATGCAAAACATGGAGAAGACAGTTACAGTCACGTAGAACACAGAGAATGCAATAGATGCATAGAAGACGCATTAGTGCATGGAAGACAGAGATGATTTCTTTTCTTTTCTTTTTCTCATATATGTGAAATGCAAATGCAAGTACAAGAAAGTAAACAAACCTCCCATAATTTAGGATGCACTCATCGCACAGGTCTTTAAATTGTATATATGGGGCAACACACATGCAAGACACACCAAACCTCCCAAAATGTAGGATGCACTCATCGTGCAGGTCTTTAGACTACATATGGGGCAACATACATGCCAAAAAAAGAAAGCACGCCAACACACACACACTTTAAAGACACGGAGAAAACACAGTATATAAGCGATGGAGTGTTCCTATTTCTAGACTCAACACCATCTCAGGCACATTACAAGCACACATCGACGATTCGGTTTCGCCACAACAATCGCCAAAGACACGCTTAAGGGTTGAGTTAGTCACAGAACTGCTCCCCGCCTCCGCAGAGGACTTTTGAAAATGACAGGATGATGCAATATGCTCCAAGAAGTACACCACCTTGCCTCCGCAGAGGGCTTAAGATAAAAAGGATATGCATGATATCCCGCCTCCGTAGAGGGCTTAAATGATTGATTGATTGCAAACAAACTTAGAGTGCTGTACTCATCGCACAAGTCTTTAAACTGCAACTGAGGACAAGCACATTGCTAACATATACAACAGACAGCTTACCTTATATATGCCCCCACCTTAAGGTGGTTGATATCAGGTATCGATATCAAGCATGTTAAGGTAGGGAGAAAACACACAAGAGAACACAGAATTCCGCAAAGCCCATGCCCCCAGAGATGACATGTACTTTACGATCACCAAATGTTCCCACAAACACATCCCTGCAAGAAACATGTTAGTGTCTACATAATTATGATAAACAACAACATCAATGCATATGAAATCTGAGGCATGCAAGATTCAAGATAGACAAAGTGCACTGAGCAGTAGTATTGTTATAGTTTGTAAATGAGATAGAACATCATCAAAATCACTATGCAGAGAGCACAGAGTGCTTCTACTAGCCATGCGTCGGATAAGATATACAACCCCATCGTCATATTAGGAACCAAGTCCAATTTTTTGATTTCTCACTAAAGGGACGCTAGGTCCGCATCAGTATATATATTTTTCGTCATCTGCCCACTAGATAGAAACACTAGAGGAAGGGGAATAATAGATAAGAGAGGAGAAATAAGTGTCTTAGGGACAGTCATGTAGGAGGGTGCCCCCAAGTCACCAACCGCAATGCTATGTCTGTAAGACACAACACACAATAATGAAATCAGAGAGAGAGGCAATATAGAAGAATGATGATACAAATAGAGGAAGGGGCACAACAGAGGCGGTCTCCTAGTATCTCGGACCTTACAAGAGAATCAGGGGTCATCCTAGGAGGCCTAAACAACACATAACACATCACAGGGGAAACACATCACGAGAGATAAAGGGTTAGAAATACTTACCTGTAGGATCCTCATGCTAAGTCTCATGATCAAGTAAATCATCGAGGAGGTCATCATCTTCCCAAATTCGAATGCTAGAAAGAGGTATAGGTTGTTCCATTTGTCTATCTAATGTATTTTGATCACCTCCCGATCCTTGAAGGGATAACGAAGGATGGACCTCAACATGTGTATCATCTCTTAGTGGACTAGGTGGGTTATGAAACTGTTCCTTATCCACATCAATAATTCTGAATAGGTTAGGATAGTCAAAATAGTCTTGTGTTGTCATGATGTCATCCATTAATGCTTCATTTTGGTTAGGAGGATTATTCGAATTACTAGAGCTATCCCTTGTCTTCTCATGTGAGTTGTCTGAATGCTCAGATGTAGGAGTAGGGTGACTTGTGAATTCATCATCGCTCTCATAGTCATTGTCAATATCATCTCCATATGTTTCAGCTATCAATTCCAAACTATTAAGAGAAGTGTCATGTTCTTCCTTCAAAGTGTCTTTTATCAATTCTTCCACTACCCAAGGGTATGTATTGATGAGAGATATGAAGTTGTTAAGATCAGATGCATAGTCAAGGATTTCGAAGGAAGAGGACACAAATATATCCTTGTTGTACATAGCTTGTATATAGGTAATGACATGAGGATGCATGCTAAGAAATTTGTAGAGATTTTCAAATTTTGTGATATATGCATGTAGAGATTCCAAAGAGCATTGAGAAGGCGAGGCCATGAGTGCCAAATCAGATTTCAAAAGCTTTTCCAAAAGTTATGCAAAAGACAAGTACAACACTATATGCAAAAATGACCTAAAATGCTTATTTTTTGTACTTTTAGAATGCAAATATATGAAAGAAAAGGTGTTGTAAGGATTTTGATCAGGAGCAGCAAATTATATGTATGATATCAGTCCAACACAACAATAATATCCATCACAACACACTCTTGATGCAAATCTAAGATGATGACTAGTCAAAATGTAGTGAAAATACAGTAAAATATGCGGTTTTTTCACCAAATCTCAATGCAAAAGAGCATGACAAAGGGTGTTGTGAGGAAAATGATGATGGAAAACAAATTATATCAGTAATAACAGCCACTTAATGAAAAAATATCCGTCACAACACATTGATAGTGCTACTCAAGGTCAAACCCTGGTGAAAATATAGCAAAAATAGACAATTTTTTAATTCCAAGACCTAGCAAAAGGGGTGTTGTAAAGAATTTTAGGAGGTGCAGAAAATAATAGCACTGATATCAGTCACCGCAACCCATAAAATTTGTCACAACACGCTTGGAGTGCAAACTAGGTCAAACCCTAGGGCAAAAATGGCAAAAATGTGCAAATTTTCAATACAAGAGGCCAATAACAAGGTGTTGTGAAGATTTTTAGGAGGGGAAAAAGATAATTACCCTAATAATAGCCAATTAGTGCAAAAATATTCTTCACAACACGCCTATGGTGCAAATTCTGGAAGTCGATAAGGCCAAATCTAGTGAAAATCGAGGTTTTTCAAGCCCTAGGTTTGAGATCTTGATGTAAAATTCTATATGAATGTTTTGAAAGCTGATGTATGATGAAAATTACATGCTCTCAGCTATGAAAATGATTTCCACACCTTACCATGCAAAATGCAAGTGCAAATCTAATGAAGAATCCATGGAAATGCTAGTTTTTTGTTGAAATTTTCTATGCAGAAATACAGATTTTTGAAATCTAAATGTAAATTTACACTAAAATGAAACACTATAGCCAAATGAAAATTTGAATGTGTGTCTAAGATCAGTAGAAAAATCTAAAACAAGATTTTGCCTACATACCCTAGTTTTTGGAATTACTAGGTTATATGAAAAATTCAAAATTTCTAACAAAACCCTAGCAATTTTATTATAAAAATGCAATGCAAGCTATTGATTTTTTGTAATTTTATGCAATTTAGCTCATATCTAATGTAAAAATCAGAAATTTGATGAAATTCAAATGAATTGATGCAACGTGCAAACCCTAGAATGCACTTTTTTTTTCTAATTTTTCTAAATTTTCAATTTTTTTGTAAGTTTTTCAATGCAATAAGATAGATGATGATATGAATGAATGAAATCACTGCAAATCTGAAGTAAAACACTCAAAAAGGTGCAAACAATTCTAACAACATAGGTTCACCAAAATGTTTAAGGTGGAATTTGGATAGTTGAGTTTTCGATAGTTTTATGTGTATCCTCCTTTCACCCTAAAGCATTCAAGGACCTTGAGTCGAGCAGAAGTCTGCAATTAGGCCCTTGGTCACTTAGGAATGTAGGGAAATTTGGATTTGTATGATTTGATTACCAATTTATGCTCTCTTATGCTCAATTATATATCAAAACCCTAATTATGCAAATACAGAAGCAAACAGACGAATATCAAAAAATGTTGCTACAGAAAGATATAAAATGACAAATAACTGTGCACCTATTTTCAGGATTCAGAAGCGGAGTAGTCGGGGACTAAAGAGCGGGCTCCCATGTCCAGTACCTTGCTTTTTGTCAAGATTTGCAAACAAGATTTGCAACCTGTTCCTGTTGTACTGAAGATTTTCCCATCACAGAACTTTGAGGACTAATGAACGGGTGCCCAAGTCCAGGGTGTTGTTTTCATCTTCGATCTACAAGTCCAACACTCTGAGATACCCTCCTGCAACTTCACTTTGTCTGCAACTCCAACTTGTAACCTACAATCATGAAAACTTTGGGAAGGGGTTGTGGTGTTTAGAGGCTTGCCTCAGTCAAGCCTCAGAAAGACATTCAAGTCTTCCAAACACCGTTGTCAGAGAAAGAGTGCATGCCCTTGTGAGGCAGAGGCAAAAACCAAATGATAAATGCTTGAAAATACAAATGATATCACCTTGTAGTGAAGATCTCATGGAAGGAAGAAGCTCTTCATACCATGAGGAGATGGATGCTCAAATATGCAAACACAAACACATGAACAACACAAATCTGCTCTTGCAACACTACGAAAGCCTTGAATCACCTTTAGAATGCATAAAGTTCACAATAGCCATCTAGTTCACAAATGAATGCCTACACATGCTTATATATGCAACTACGAACACTCTCACCAAGAATTTCGTAATTAAAACTTACCGTGTCGGCCTAGGGGCCAAATAACGGTCATAAACTGACACTAGAAATTTAGGCCTAACCCAAAAAAGGGCAGGACTAGGGCGCGGACGCCCAAGTCCTCCCCCCTATTTTGGGCAGGGTTAGGTTCAAGGGGTCCCCCTAGGTCCCATTTGACATAAAACCCAGGGTTCATTCCATCAGGATGTCAAATTATGACGTAAGATGTCCTAAATGCAACTAAAAGACTCGGGAGCTAAACCTTATGAGGGAAAAGCCCCCAAGGGGACATTTTACAACGTTACAGTTCTTTCCTAGGACCTCCGCCATAATAATGAACAAATAGGGGGATAGGGGATCTCCCCGCCTAATTCCTCTACCAGCATTGAAATACCCCTGGGGAGATCCATTGACCAGCATAGAGTACTTGACAATAGTCACACATTCACTTATAAGTTTAATCAATTTATCCTGGAACCCAAACCTCCTTAGCACTTTGCATAGAAAATTCCATGAAATTTTATCATAGGCCTTTGATATATTTAGTTTTAGAGCCATACTTGGGATGTTGCTCCTGTCCATCAAGTAGATTATCTCATGAGTGGAGATGGCAGCATCCACAATCTGTCTACCAGGGACAAACCCCTTCTGACAGTCAGCAATAAGCTTGTCCAACAATGGTTGTAATCTGAGGACCAGGGTCTTAGTGATAATCTTATAGATAGTGTTGCAAAGGCTTATCAGGCAGAAATCAACCATAGTCTTAGAGGTATTCTTCTTGGGGATAAGAGCTATAAAAGTGGAGTTAATTTGTTTGAGGATCTTACCAGTTCTAAAGAAATCTCTGATAGTCGCAGTAACATCAAAACCAACTATATCCCAAAAATCTTGGATAAAAGCTGGAGGGAAGCCATCCGGACCAGGGGCTTTAAAGGCCCCCATAGAGAACACCACCCCCTCACTTCCTCACTGGAAATCGGTTTTAAAAGGGCATAGTTGTCTTCAGTCGAGAGAATTGAAGGAATGATGTCCAACAACTCCGCCTCGCTGCCAATGTTAGGAATGACCCTTTGCTCGAAGAGGAAGTTCCTAAAATAGTTAGAGGCCAATTGCCCCAATTCATCCTACGAATTGGCCTCTCTGTTGTTTTCGTCCAGCAATTTGGTAATTATGTTTCTCTTTTTGTGCTTCATAGCTAACTGGTGAAAGAAGGTAGTGTTTCTATCTCCTTCAGTCAGCCACTGGACTGTAGATTTTTGCTTCCAAAAGATCTCTTCTTTTTTCAATATTTCCCTCAAATCCTTAAGAAGAGCCTCTTCTCTATTGAAGTTAGATTCACTCCTGTCCCCCTTGGCCATATTGCCCTGGATGACATAGAGGTTGCCAGGTATGTGTTTCTTCTAGGTCATGATATTGCCAAAGAAGAAAAAATAAATGTTTGCAACAACCTCAAGTTGAACAGTGTGCTCTGCAACTTTGAATGCATCCTGCAACTTTCCCGCTTGAACTCATTTTGAACCTGCTTAGGTCATGGTTGCTGTCATCGTAGGGGCCCCCTGACCCCCTGCTGGGCCCTCTGATCAAACCTGCTGCAACAAGTATTGCCTCAGGTAGTACTTCAGAGCGCAAAATTCCAACCTTGGATCTGGACCCCAAGGCTTGGAAAAAGGCCCTGCTTGGGGAAGAGGAACGAACCTGTGAAGACTCTGCTACCCCTATGCTATCAGAGATGGAGAGGGGAACGGATCTTCAAATCCCAGATCAAATGATGGAAAAAATAGTCTCATCCATGGAGCTCTTGTTGATATGCATCAGACAACTGATAGGGGGTGAATCAGTTGTCTCAAAAACTTAAGCACTTTTTGCAATTAAACATTGATCACTTATCCACAATTATTATGATTTAAAAATGAATGCATGAAACCAAAAACTTAACCATAGAAACAACATCAAACACAAGAGATACTATATTTTACGTGGAAAACCCCAAGGTGGGGAAAAACCACGGAGAGGATTAACTCTCAATATATATTGCAATCTTGAAATAATGATGTTCAGGCTTGGTCACTCCACGGGTCTAAACATATTGGCCCACTACCATGAAGAACAACTAGGTCTAGCAGGCTCACTGCCTCAACCCTAAACTTAGCAAGATTACAATAAGGGCTGTTAAACCTCGAGGGTTGTTGAACCCTACTAGCGGCTCACTGCCACGATCAACACCTTTTTATATTTGTTATTGAAGTACAACAATTCCTCTGCTCTACTCTGCCTCTACTCTACTCTTCCTCTTCTTTGCTCTGCCTCTTCTTTGCTCTACCTCTTCTCTGCTTTGCCTTTTAGACCTTTCTTATGATCTTTTCATTTTTGCTCAAGGACACCTTTTCCACAACTCAACTACAAGTATTTATACACTTCAACAACCTTGGAATGATCATCAAGGTCGACATTACAATCATCAACCATTGGAACAATCTTCAAGGTCGGCATTACAAACATTTACAAAATAGGTCTTGACCTGTTACAATATTATGCAAAGGAGATGAAGTAAAAGTGTATGCGGATCACACCATGCCTTAGCTGGGACTCAAACACAATCTTCCATTCTTCATCAAGCTTCCACAATCTTCCAGAGATCTCTATAATCACTAGGATTAACCAAGTCGGCTAAGACTGGTTCCACGGTACGTTATCTAGGATTATCTTCAAGAATGATCTCAATTCCTTAACGTGGACCAATGTCAAGATAGGAACATGATCAGGAGACATCCACAAGCACATTATAATCATCAGGAGAAACCGTACAACCTTTAACCACTTTACCCATAAGAATCTTCTCACTGGAACACACGAACTTCACTATCTTCAACTGTCATGAAAAAATGATAGCTTGCAGACCACCAAACCATGAACCATTGCAATTGTAGGGACTTATCATCATCCCAAACTTCCCTCTAGAACTGCAGAGAAAAATACTTTATTGCGGAGGAATGCGGAGCATAATACTTTCTCCTTGTCCCATCTGAACTTACAGAAAAAGTAGGTTTCACTTTAGTGAACACAACTCACTCAGATCTTCATGCGGAGGACTCAAACCTAGAATTTAGCATCTTCAGACATACCTCTAACTTACTTCCAATCCGCAGACCATAATCTTTAAGTAGCAATAAATGCAGTTCAGTTTACCGGACTATTCTTCAGCATACATTTCACTGTTTGTACTGCACTTCACTGTAACTCACTCGTTTCTTCTGGAGAGGCTAATTTTCTCAATATCCTCAACATACAAGGCTTCTAAACAAGTAATAGAATAAGATACAGTTGACACCAATGACAACAAAGATATGTTGACATCAATGACAATACCAATTAGGCACATACTTGCAACAATCTCCCCCTTTGTCATTGATGGCAACATATGATGTGTTAAATTGCAACAACCATCAAAACAAAATACTCCCCCTTTCTCTTTACACACCTGCACTCTTTCTTTCTCCAAGATTCTCCCCCTTTCTCTTTGCACACTAGCACTCTTTGAATCTAAGTTTTTCACATGACTTCTCTCCCCCTTTGACATCAATGGAAAATGGCACATACTTGTACTCTTCTACTCTAATTCAATCTATTTTCTGAACTCTCTGACTACTCCCCCTAAGAAGTAGCCCTGAAAGGCATCAATCTAGATCTCTGAACACCTCCGAACTGATGCACTATTGTGCATCTTAGTTTAGAATAGGAGTGGTGATAACACCTAACTTTTCTCTGAGATAATCAAAGGTATCCTTAGGCAGAGGCTTGGTGAAAATATCTGCAATTTGATCTTTTGTAGAAACATACCTAGTTTGACTTCATTCTCCATCACCTTTTCTCTCAAAAAATGATACCTAATGGATATGTGCTTTGTCCTTGAATGCATCACTAGATTCTTTGATATGTTTATGGCACTTGTGTTGTCACAGAAGATTGTGACTGGATCCTCATACACAACTCTGATGTCCTTCAAAGTCTGCTTCATCCATAACACTTGAGTGCAACTGCGTGCTACTGCAATGTATTCTGCTTCTGCAGTAGATAGGTATATTGATTCTTGTTTCTTTCTCAACCAAGATACTAACCTTTTTCCCAAGAAGAATGTACCTCCACTTGTACTTTTTCTATCATCCACATCTCTGGCCCAATCTGCATCAGTATATGCACTAAGAGTAAAGTCATTGTCCTTAGGGTACCACAAACCATAATTCATATTACCTTTCAAATATCTCAGAATTCTCTTGACTACCATCACATGTGATTCCTTGGGTTCTACTTGAAATCTTGCCACAAGACACACTACATGTATTATGTCAGGTCTGGTTTGAGTCAGATAAAGTAATCCTCCAATCATAGATTTGTACCTTTTCTGGTCTGCCATAGGTGAGTTATCATCTTTACTCAACTTACAACCAGTTATCATATGTGTGCAAACTGGTTTGGAGTCTTCCATCCCAAATTTCTTTAACAACTCTTTCACATACTTAGACTGAGAAATGAAGATACCTTTATCTGATTGACTTATTTGTAGACCTAAAAAGAAGTTCATCTCTCCAAACATGGACATTTCAAATTCACTTTGCATTTCTCCAGCAAAAACTGAGCACATACCTTCATTGCCTCCAAAAATAATATCATCAACAAAGACTGCAACAATCAGGATTTGTTCATCATTGATCTTGAAGTAGAGATTGATGTCTGTAGTACCTTTACTGAACCCTATTTGTATCAGATACCTGTCCAACCGTGCATACCATGCCATGTGAGCTTGCTTTAATTCATACAAATCTTTCTTCAATCTACGTAACATGTCACCCTGATCTGATGACTAAATCCTTCCAGTTGTTCAATATAGACTTCTTCTTCCAACTCTCTATTTAAGAAAGCAGACTTTACATCCATTTGGTAGACCTTAAAATCTTTGTATGCTGCAAAAGCTCAAACATCCTTATTGCTTCAATCCTTGCCACTGGAGAAAAAGTTTCCTCAAAGTCTATTCCCTCAACTTGAGCATATCCTTTGCATACCAACCTTGCTTTGTTTCTTACCACTTCACCATTCTCATTCATCTTGTTTCTGAAGACCCACTTTGTGCCAATCACATTCTTCTCTATTGGTCTAGGGACAAGATCGCAAGTCTGATTCTTCTTTATTTGCATTAGTTCCTCTTCCATAGCCTTTGCCCAATTCTCATCTTCGCAAGCCTCATCCACAATTTTAGGTTCAATCTTGGAAATTAGACAAAAATTTGCTTGTTCCTTTGCAACTTTTCTTCTGGTTAGGATCCCTTTTCTCTTATCTCCTGTGATTTGATCTTCAGAATGACTGAGTCTTACATACCTTCGAGTTTTGGTAGCACTTATCAGAGCTTGTTCTTCTTCATCTGAGTTGTCTTCATGTTGCACCACTTCTGAAACATCTGGATCGTCTGACTCATATTCACTGGATTCTGAAGACCTTTCCTTACATTCATCAACTTTAACATTTACACTTTCAATGATCTTATTTAGCCTCTTATTATAACACTGGTAGGCCTTGCTCTTAGTGGAGTAACCAAGGAAGATTCCTTCATCACATTTAGCATCAAACTTGCCTAAATCTTCTTCTCTTTCGATGTAATATTTGCTACCAAAAACTTTGAAATATTTCATAGTGGGAACTTTACCATGCCACAATTCATAAGGAGTCTTTGAACTGTTACCTTTTATTTGAACTATGTTTAGGATATATATAGTGGTGTGAATTGCCTCTCTCCAATATGCTTCCGAAAGGTGAGCTTCCTTCATCATGGTTCTAGCAGCTTCTTGAACTGTTTTGTTTTTCCTTTCAACAACTCCATTTTGTTGTGGAGTTCTGGGCGCAGATAGCTGTCTCTTAATTCCTTGTTCTTCACAAAAGAAATTGAATTCATTTGATGTGAACTCTCCTCCTCTATCAAACCTCAAGCATTTGATTTTCAAATCCATCTCATTTTCAACCATTGCCTTAAATGCCTTGAACTTATCTAGAGCTTCAACTTTTTCTTTCAAAAAGGTGACCCAAGTCATTCTAGAATAATCATCAATAAGCAACATGAAATACCTATCTCTTTGCAAACTTCTTACTCTGGTAGGTCCACACAAATCTGTATGTACTAGCTCAAGTAGTCCTCCAACTGATTGGTCCTTGCTTTTGAAACTTGTTCTTGTTTGTTTCCCAACTTGACACTCCTTGCAAATAGGATTGGCAGGCTTCACAAGCTTAAGAAGATCTCTAACAACTTGTGTAGTACTTATCTTCATAATATTATCAAAATTTATGTGACACAATCTTCTATGCCATAACCAACTCTCATCAGTTTCAGTCAACAAGCAATAGTAATCAGTTCCTTTCAAGTGATAGATATTACCTCTAGTCTTCTTACCAGTTGCAATGATTGTTTCAGAGCTTTCCCTGATCTTGCATCCATTGTCCTTGAAGCTTAAATCATAGCCCTAGTGACACATCTGGCCCACACTCAAAAGATTGTGCTTTAATCCCTTAACATACAAGACATCTTCAGTATTATGCTTGCCATCAAAAGAAATAGATCCTTTCCAACAAATTTTACCATCTGTATCATCTCCAAACCTAACCAATCCACCATCATATTTTTCCAAACTCACAAACTTACTTTTGTCACCAGCCATGTGGTGAGGGCAGCCACTATCAATAACCCATTCATCCTTGTCCTTAATGATCTGAGTATCCAAAGCACTTTCCATTGGTTTTTCTTCCTTCACACAGCTAGTAGAATTAGTAGACATGAGATCTTCCTTAATAACAATAAACAAGCATTCATTTCCAGAGGTACTAGCATTATCTGGTTCACCATGATCTGATACTCCATCATCATCAAAATCTTCAACATAATAACACTTCTTTTGGGTCCTAGACCTATTCTCATATCTTCTTCTATTTATTTCAATTCTTTCAGGACATTTGGAAGCAAAATGACCTACTTTACCATAGGAGAAACATTTGAAAGGTAGTTTGTCTTTATACTTACCGGATCCTCTTTGCAACCTGTCCACGAAGTTGGCTTCAATTTCATCAAACTTCATCATTAGATTCTACCTTGTACTTTTTTGATCTGGAAGTTCTTCTAAGAGTACTGGCTTTGAAGGTCGTCTCAACTTTCAGCAGAGCATCACCAAACTCTCTCATTTCAAAGGCAGTAAGCTTTCCAAGCAGTTGGTTCCTGTCAACCTTCTTTACTTGCATGAATTCTCCAATTGTAGCTACCTTGTGACAATAGGACTTAGGTAGAGATCTAAGAATTTTCATCACAACTTCCTTTTCATCAAGAGTTCCCCCCATGGATTTTATCCTTGTGACAAGTTCATCAACTCTTTACATAAAGGCTGATATGTTTTCATCATCATTCATCTTCAAACTTTCATATTTCACTTTCAGACTTTGTAACTTGGTTTCCTTCACAGAATCATCTCCTTCATATAGATTTTTCAACTTTTCCCATACCTTATTTGCAGTTTCAAGATCCACAACTTTTGTCAATATTGAGTTAGTTAATGATCTTAGCAGAGCATCGTTCGCCTTGACATCTATCTCATATTCTTTGATTTCATCTTCAGTCGTCAGACCATTTTGAGGCATGGTGTATTTTGTTTCTGCAGCTTTCCATACTTTGTAGCCAAGACAAAGAATATGGCTTTTCATCCAAGCCTTCTAGAGAGTAAAATTTGTTCCATCAAAATGCGATGCTTCCTTCTTGTAAGACATTTTGGATCTTCCTCAAGTTGTTAAACTTTCTTCAGTGGAACTTGGCTCTGATACCAATTGTTGATATGCGCGAGACAACTGAGAGGGGCGGTGTATCAATTGTCTCAAAAACTTAAACACTTTTTGCAATTAAACATTAATCACTTATCCACAATTATTATGATTTAAAAATGAATGCATGAAACCAAAATCTTAACCACAGAAACAACATCAAAACAAGAGACACCAAATTTTAGGTGGAAAACCCCAACGTGGGGAAAAACCACGGAGAGGATTAACTCTCAATATATATTGCAATCTTGAAATCATGATGTTCAGGCTTGGTCACTCCACGGGCCTAAACATACTAGCTCACTGTCATAAAGAACAACTAGGTCTAGCAGGCTCACTTCCTCAACCCTAAACCTAGCAAGATTACAATAAGGGTTGTTAAACCCTACTGGCGGTTCACTGCCATGATCAACACCTTTTTATATTTGTTATTGAAGTACAACAATTCATCTGCTCTACTCTACCTCTACTCTGTTCTTCCTCTTCTTTGCTCTGCCTCTTCTCTGCTCTACCTCTTCTCTGCTCTGCCTTTTGGACCTTTCTTATGATCTTTTCATTTTCACTCAAGGACACCTTTTCCACGACTCAACTACAATTATTTATACACTTCAACAACCTTGGAATGATCATCAAGGTTGGCATTACAATCATCAACCATTGGAACAATCTCCAAAGTTGGCATTACAAACATTTACAAAATAGGTCTTGACCTATTACAATATTATGCAAAGGGGATGAAGTAAAAGTGTACGCAGATCATGTCACGCCTTAGCTGGGACTCAAACGCAATCTTCCACTCTTCATAAAGCTTCCACAATCTTCCAAATATCTCTGTAATCACTGGGATTAACCAAGTCGGCTAAGACTGGTTACATGCTACGTTATCTGGGAACAATCTTCAAACACGATCTCAATTTCTTAACACGGACCAATGTCAAGATAGGAACATGATCAAGAGACATCCACAATCACATTATAATCATTAGGAGCAACCACACAACCTTTAACCACTTTACCCATAAGAATCTTTTCACCGGAACACATGAACTTCACTGTCTTCAACTGTCATGAAAAAAAGATTGCTTGCAGACCACCAAACCATGAACCATTGCAACTGTATGCACTTATCATCATCCCAAACTTCTGTCTAGAACTACAGAGAAAAATACTTTATTGCGAAGGAATGCAGAGCAGAATACTTTCTCCTTGTCCCATCTGAACTTATAGAAAAAGAAGGTTTCACTTTGGTGAACACAACTCACTCAGATCTTCATGCAGATGACTCAAACCCAAAATGTAGCATCCTCAGACATACCTCTAACTTACTTCCAATCCGCAAACCATAATCTTCAAGCAATAATAAATGCAGAGCAGTTTACTGGACTGTTCTTCAGCATACATCTCACTGTCTATACTGCACTTCACTGTAACTCACTTGTTTCTTCCGGAGAGGCTAATTTTCTCAATATCCTCAACATACAAGGCTTCTAAACAAGTAATAAAATAAGATACAGTTGACACCAATGACAAAAAAGATATGTTGACATCAATGACAACACCGATTAGGCACATACTTGCAACAACTCTCCCTAGTGGGTAAGTTCCACTCTCTACGACGAAACATCAACATGGTGAGGAGGTGGGTTGCTTTAAGATGGCACCTGAAGGGAAGTTCTGTTACCAACACAATGATTGGATGTCTTTTTCTGTTCAAGTTCACAGCCAAAGAGGACCTTGTTGCAATTTTGGCTGGTGGCCCTTGGCTACATGGGAAACACAATCTGTGCCTCTAGGGCACTGGAAACTAGGGTTTGATGTGGCCATGGAGCTGAGCAAGTCTGCCTCGGTTTGGGTTAGGCTACCTAGTCTACCACTGGAATATTTGGATGAGGAGATCTTCACCTGGATCGGGAACTCCTTTGGAAGATTCATTGCACTGGATAACACCACCAAGAATATAATGAGGTTAGTTTTTTCCCACTTTGGTGTTAGTGTAGATATCAACAAAACTCTGCCTAATACTATTAATATAAATTCTAAGTACATTATGTCAAAAACTGTTCCAAGAAAGGTCACTTGATCAATGAATGCAAGCTCCTAAAGAAACCCAAAGAAGGGAACGAGGAAGTGATTGATACCAAGGACTACCCTTTCAAAGAGGACTTATTGAGCATTATTGAGTCCCCATCTAAACTAAAGAAACTGGACAGGCCCTAAGATAAGGCCACCCCAGGAGCTGAACAATAGTTGGACCTTTGCAAGGAAGATTCTGTGGGTTCAGAGGAGATGGAAGAAGGGGAGATCAAAGACCTGCCCCCTAAAGACAAATCCACTCCTCTGCCTGAAGGTGGTTTGTCTACTATAGGACAAGTGTTTGTTGATAGTCAGTCTGTTGTTCGGGAAGTCATGGATTCAAGGAGGAAGGGACTTTCCCCACCCAAAGTTCTATCACCTGGTGTTGGTCCTAGTTCCACTTGGAGTAATCAGGAGGGTTGGGTGACACCCAAAAGGAAGGGAAAAGGCCATCTGAAAAAATTAGCAGATGTGGGGATAGATGGGAAGGTTGGAAGACCCTCACAGAGAGAAACTAGACATAGAGAAGTAAACAAGGAAA
Source organism: Cunninghamia lanceolata (assembly GCA_027924645.1). Taxonomy (NCBI): domain Eukaryota; kingdom Viridiplantae; phylum Streptophyta; class Pinopsida; order Cupressales; family Cupressaceae; genus Cunninghamia; species Cunninghamia lanceolata. Next base: position 10,988,115 of record BSBN01000895.1, on the reverse strand, counting down.
TAGCCATTAGGAGACAAAGCACTCTAGAGGCTCTCTCTAGACGAGGTCGTAAATGAAGGTCCTCTCCTAGAATGTGAGGGGGCTCAACAGTCCCCAAAAGAAATTTATGGTTAAAAACTGCATCTATGATAACAAGGTGGATATTATCCTCCTTCAAGAAGTTAAAATGTCTAAAGAGAACTTTAAAGATGTTGCCAGCAAAATCTGGCCCACAATGGACTACCTAATCAGTGCCTCTATGGGTGCCTCGGGGGGCCTGGTCACTATGTGGAACAAACACATCCTCACTGGTAGTTACTACTCCCATAGTAAAAGCAGTCTTGAAGTGAAATTCACCATGAACAAGAAAGCCTAGAAAATCATAAACATCTATGCTCCCAACACTAGGAGTGACAGAAAGGATCTCTAGGAAGGTTTGATTCTAAGACTAAATGCCAAGAAAAGAACTAATTGGATGCTGGCTGGAGACTTTAATACCCCTCTCTTCCCTTCAAAAAAGTATGGGGGCATTACAGACTTCTCTGACAGCATGACAGATATGGCAGACTTTCTCAACCAAATTGGGCTGATGGATATAGAGGTTAACAATCAACTCTTCTCCTGGACCAACAGAAGAAGGGAAGACTAGCTGATACAAGTTAAATTAGACAGATTCTTGATTTTGTCCAGTTGGGACATTGTGCAACACTCTACTTTGACGGCCCTACCTCATACCATCTATGATCACAATGCTCTTTTATTCACTTGGAGGGAAGGAGCTCCTAAAGGCCCCTTTCTGTCCATATACAAAATCATGTGGGCTTCCCACCTTGATTTCAGAGATTGCTTAGCAAATTGGTGGAGCATCATTGAGCATGGTTCCCCCATGTCTAGACTCACCCAAATGCAATATAGTTATTGATATCACCATCTTCAATTTACAGACATTCCATGTACAACTTATACACACAAACCCAAATTTCAAGTTCTTATAGAATCATCAATCTTATAGTTATTGATGTAACCATAGTCGTTACATAGAATACCAATCGACTCCACATCTTAATTGCCTTTGGAATACCAATCATCACACAAATAAACAAAGACCTTATGTTGATGACATCTTTTCCATGTGTCACTCTCACAAGCCAATTAACATGAGACTTTTATGATTGGTTAAGTCATCAGTTGTTGACCGCACTTCCAGTACATAGAAAAAAACATCATGAAGAAGTAGCACAACAGAGTTGTAGTACTACCAAGATTATTCTCATGGGTTGTGATAATAGAGGCAACACTCCTATGATCTAGAGCACCTTCCAAATATTCACCTATCTTTTATAGTTGTTGCATACACCAACAATGTTGGACAAGATGTGGTAACCATACTTAAGCCAAACCTTCTATAGTTTCTACCATGGCTTCAAGGGGATCCAATACACCTCCAGACCAAACTTTAAAGTCTCACACTTTGCCTTACCATACAGTATTGCAAATTCAAACTCATTGCATTACTATAGTGATCAAGTTGAACCACTTTACTTATTTCATACCATCTTGCTATTTTATATTGAACTTCAACTCTCTATAGGTGAATAACACATCATAGTTTCATTATACTACTCTCCATTCGGTGGTTGAGTTTCATTCTTGGTGGGAGAAATGGCCAAAGCCAAGTAAGGAAATTTGTAGTTGTTTGGCCAACTTGGAACACCCTTGTTATGGAATTGTGATGAGATGGAAGACTAATGAGCTTGTTGAGACCAACCACGAGGATTGTGATCTCGAGTTCAATGTTGAGATGGTGGAGAGTTATGGGAACCATGACAATCATGTCTATGAGCATTGTGATTGCATCCATGTCAACACCCTCGAGGAAGGGACTGACCCTTACAAGAGGGAGAGTTCGATGGAAATTTGACACCCATACAAGGTGTTTTACCCTAGTGGTCAAGAAGCACCTATAGGTGAGCAACTTCAAGGGCAACTTTATTAGTTTGCACTTGTATTTGCATGAGAACATTAAAGCAAATCATGGTTTTACTATACATCAAGAAATTAATATCAACAAAAGCTCTTGAAAAGAGTTGAATTTTTATCTTCCCAAATTTTGAATAGGATTTCCTCTTTGAAAGCATGCCATATCTAGGTGAACCTAGTGGGAATTCCTAGACAATCCCTAAAAGAATCACATGCCAATAAAAAAGCCTTAGATTTAAAAGGCTTAAAAAAGTTGTGGATCCAATTCCTAGTAGATTGGGCTCTAGTGCAAAATTAGAAAAAATGCTTTCGAGTTTCCCGATGTCCTACAGAAAGGATAGTGAGGATTGAAAATGAATTAATCTAGATCTAACAAGAAGATCTAGTAGAGAATACACCAAGCAAAGTGAGCAAGTTTTGGTTCAAGAATGACAGTCCAAATGGTTTGGAATCTGCATTTCCATGAGCTCACTGAAGATTGTAAGGCCCATCTATCATTGAGTTTTTGAACCATATGCAAATGCAGAGAGAGCTATTCATATCCTTTACGAAGATTGTAGTTATGAATGGGGTATTAGGATAACATTAAAAACCTTTCCACCATGGTTTATTGCACCTAACCCCATTTTTGTGAAGTATTTTTGTAGGAATAGAATCAACAATAGTCTTGAAGGATTCAATATCTTGATTGGAGTGTTTGTATTTAACTTTAGCCTAAGATCAAGACAACAATTTTTTGGTGGTCCTTGAAAAAAGATTCAAGAGTCTTAAAAGCCCTATACAAAAACTTTGAGGCATGAACCCATGGAACTTTATCATGAGGTTTATCCTAGTAAGTGATCATAGGAGACTGCCAAATGGATTGTTGATTAATAGATAATCCATTGCAAAAATCATTCATTTTTTGTAGGAGCCATGGTTTGATAGCTTCCCAAGCCTTCCATATGCTTTTGATCATAGAAGTGCCCTGGATTTGAACAGGTTCCTTCATAATGAGAATAGATTGAAAGCCTTTACAATCATAAGGAACACTAGAAGAAATTCAATGATGAAGCAAAATTTTCCAAGCTCCATTTCCCTCGAGAATTCTAATAATCCACTTAGCACACAAAGCTAATCCTTGACATTAAATGTCAATAAGGCCAAGACCACTTGAATCACAAGGGAGATAACATAACTCCTAGGCAACTATGTGAAAATCTTTTCCCTAATTAGAGGATGCCCATAAAAAATCTCTTAAAATCTTCTTAAGCTTTTGATAGGAGGCTTTTGAGGGAACCTAGCTAGAAGAATCATAAACATGGATAGTTGCAAGAATAATATTAAAATATTCCTGTAAGAGAAAGAGATTTGGTGATACAAGAAGCTAAATTCTTCTCAATGTGGGTGATGATAGATTACCATAGAGAAGAGGGAGAATCTTTAAAAACAAAAGGGATGCCAGGAAATCTTAAAACCTATCCATGATCAATTTATCTCCAACCAAAATAATTGAGCCAACTACATTAAATAAAAGGTATTTACAATGGATTTTCAATTTATTAACAATGGATTTTCTTCCACTAAATACTTGAACTAGAGGCTAAACAAAAGGTATCTAGGCATTAGAGAGCCTATTTGACCTTATTCTCTTTTTCCAAGAGAGTGAGGAATGAGTCATCAACAAAGTGACCATTAACACACTGTTGGGTGAATTGGGAAGATTAATACCTTTAACAAGTTTTGAGAGACAACATGAGCCAATAGATAGCCAAATGCTTCAACAACCAGCACATAGAGTGTAGGGGTAAGAGGACATCCCTGCCATATGGTATGAAATAGAACAAAAGAGGAAGATAGATGACTATTGATAGTAATACAAGTAAAAGCATTAACAAAGAGCATTTGAATAGAGTGCAAAAATTTGGAACCAAAGCCTAGAGCTTACAACATTGCAATAACAAATGGCCATTCAATGCAATCAGATGTTTTTGCAAAATCACTTTTGATACAAATGCCTTCTTATTGAGAATGCGTAACCCATTCCATTTCTTCCCACACAACAATGATATTGTCAAGAATATATTTGAATTTGTGAATCTGGTTTGCTTAGGATAAACAATGAGAGGAAGCAAATGATATAGCTTGAGAGAAAGATCCTTCACAATGATTTTGTAGGAGATATTGAGTAGTGATTGACCTCTAGTTGCAAATATCTTCAAGGTATCTAGATTTAGTATCTTTATTGATAATATTACCTAAAGAGTTTGAATGATAGGCTTTTATATATGACTTTAAAAATATTATTGCCAACCATATTCCATAAGGCTTTGTAGAATTCACAAGGAAAACCATCACATCTTGGAGCTTTTTCATTGGCTATGGTGAACATTGCCTCACAAAGGTGATCCTAAGTTAGTTGTTCACATATAGTCCATAGGGAAGCAGTAAGCTAACAAAGAACCACATTATTGCATTGTTGAAGATCATTATCTCACTTAGGAGAGGTATCTTGGGCTTTGAAAAGTTGTTGATAATGGCTAACAAAATCTTGTAAAATGACAAGTAGCTCGGTTAAAAGTTCGCCTTCTTTAAGTATTTAGTTGATTGAGAAGCATGACAAGCTCTCAAGGCTTGTGTTGGGATTAGGTGTCATACAACTTGCAAATCCTAATATTTTTTTTAATTAATTACTTTGTATTATTTAATGTGTTTTCATGTAAAATGAGGGTACCACTTGATGTGGCAGTTTACGTCACATGTAAATATTTAGTAAGAGCATGCAAAGAGGGATTAAATTGTGATTTAGAAAATCTTGGAATATTAATTGCCAACACATTGTTGGGAAAAGGTGTCTCAACCTTGCCTTACTAATGTTGCGTATTTATTATTTGTTGTATTTAATTATTGGTTTTGTCCTTACATGAGAAATGGGGTGTCCCACTTTAAGGTTTGCACTCTTGGCTATGTGTCGACCATCTTGAATTGTGTAAGGAGTTGTAAGAGCATCTAATGTTAGTATAATTTGTAAGAGCATCTTACGACATAGTAAGATGTTAGAGTTACTTATGGCAAATTCTATAATGCATAAGAGCATGATTATGGCGGTGACATTAGAATCTTGACCAACATTATGAGTTTATGATGCATAAAACATATTTGAATGGAAGAACATGACAAATTGTGGAGCTTAAGTTGGAATGTTGACTATGACAAGTTATGATAGTTGTAAGGAATATTCTAAATATAGTTTTGAATTCAAGCTTTGTATGGGTCATTGGAATTTGGGCCTTGGGCTTGGGCACCATACCTCTTGCATGTTGGCTCATGGTTTTCCAAAATCACTGGATGGTTTCCTATTTGTGTCTCTTCTATTTATTTGGGTGCTTGGATGGTTTCCTATGTGTGTCTCTTCTATTTATTTGGGTGCTTGGATGGAGTTTCCATAGTGTGTTGTAAGGATGCAGTTATGTTGTTGAAATTACTCTAGGATTTAATGTTGGTGATACAACTATAAGGGCATATGCTTGAAGTTGTATGTAACTTTATTGTTATTGTAATACAATTGGTTTCGTGCTTTGGATTGTGGGATTTTTCTTCCAAAAGGGTTTTTCCCATGTATACCTTTATGTAATGGTTTTGTGAGTTGCATGTCTATTACATGTCTTTGCATGTCACTTGTTTGTCAATGCATGAGTGATTTTGTCATTGGAAATTCATAGATCTAAGCTTTTGTGCATTTTCTCTCCTCAAATTAATGTAGGAAGTGTTTCCACTCCTTAGATTCCTTTCATTTGGTATTAGAGCCTAATCAACTTGGGCCCTAGGTGGTAGGAAAGAGGTTTTTGGACTAATCTTGTTTTGGTGGGAGCATGCATAGAGTATCTTGTTTTAGGGAAATGACAAGCATGTCTAGATTAGAGATGGACATATTTAATGACATTAACTTCAAGTTGTGGAAGCTCAAGATGGAGGATTTGCTTATAGATCGAAATCTATACGCTGCAATATCTAGACCCAAACCTACTTCGATGAAAGATGAAGAATGTGCTATGTTGGATTGGAAGGCAAGAAGCGTTATTAGACCTTGCTTGGAAAATTATGTGTTCCTAAATGTCTATGAAGAACCATCCTCAAAAGACCTTTGTAAGAACTTGTAAAAAGTATACTAGGCTATAATCCCTAGTTAATAATCTTTTTTTATGGAAAAAGTTGTACATTCTTAGTACAGGTGATGGTGATTCAGTGGTAGAGCACTTGAACACACTAAACATGATCATGAGCCAATTATAGTCTATCATTGTTAAAATGGAAGAGGAAGATCGATACATGACTCTTCTATGTTCTTTGCCAGACTCATGGAATAACTTGGTGACGGCTATTGGGAGCATTGTTTCAGAGATTGTGCTTGATGAGGTAGTGGGTATTTTACTCTTGAACTTGAGATTAGGCAAGAAAAATTGAATCTGCCAAGGAAGATTTGACTATTCATGGACAATCGAAGGAGAAAGAGAAGAATGATAAAAGTATATCTAAGTCTCATGGGAGATCTAAGTCCCTTGGTAAAAAGTCCAAAGCTAAATGTTGGAATTATAGTAAGCAAGGTCATTTCAAAAGGACTATAAAGAGAAAAAGAAGAAAAAAGTGGATCTAATGATGATTAGGATAAATTTTCTTAGGAAGTTGCAGGAGATGACTTTGTTGCAACCTTGGCAATGCATGCATGTGAGGATGCATGGATGATTAAATTTGGAGCTTCTTTCCACAGGACTTCCCATTGGGATCGGTTTTCATATTGTAAGAAGCTTGATGGTGTGAAGGTATATCTTAGTGACAACTCTTACCTTAATATTGTTGGTAGGGAGAGTCAAGATTTGATTTTTTGATTGGAGGATCAAAGGTATTTCAAAAGTTTTGTACATCCCTAGTTTGACACAAAACCTATTATCTATTAGTAAAATGAAAGATGTGGGAGTGCAAATTGTCTTCGACATTGAAGGATGTAAGATGGTTTGAGGAGCTATAGTGCTTGCAAGGGGGGTTTGAGTTAGTACTCTCTTTTGGCTTGATGCATGCACATACATTCAGTGCAATAGTTCTTATGTACATGTCATAGGACCTATAGAGAAATTATGGGTTGATTACAAGTCTATAGTGCAGGACTTGTAGAGTAGTTATGGTTGGTTACAAGTCTACAATAGGACTTGTTAGTTACAAGTTGGCTACAAGTTTGCAACAAGACCTACAAAGTAGTCATGGGTTGGTTAAAAGTATTCATCCTTGGCCTTAGCACCTATAGAGAAGTTACAAGTTGAGTTTGCATAGAGATTATAGGTTGGTTACAAGTCTTCAATGTCTAGTTTTGATGGTCATGCATTTTGGGTAACTAAGCATGCTCTTACCTTAGAGAGCAAGTTATCTATTGAGAAGACAATGCCATGGCACCATATTATGGAGCATATAGGCAAGCAAGGTCTATGGGCCTTTAAAAGCCTTGAAAAATAAGAATCTTGTAGAGGGGCTTACAAATTGTTCTCTTGAATTTGATTTTTGTGAACATTGCATTTATGGAAAGTTGTTAGAACATAATATTTATTAAGGGATTCATAATTAACTTAAATGGTCCTTTAAATATTTATAAGGCTCTAATCTTACAAGGTTTATCCTTATAATATAAAGTTAGGGGTGATTTATAAAGTTTAGCTTTATAAATAAATTATATTAATTTAAATAACCCAAAGGTTATGAGGTGAAGGTTGTGATCTAAACACCAACCCATCTTGGATTTGTTGGAAATAAGACAGATAACTGAGAGGGGGGGTGAATCAGTTATCTTAAAACTTTCTTATTTTACTTCCTTTTCTTATCTGAACATTCAATGAAATATCAAAACATGAAAGCATAAGCAACCATAAGAACTGAAATGAAATCAACACACACAACATAAGGATTTTTACGTGGAAACCCTGTTAAGGGAAAAACCACGGGGTGATTAACCCAAGTTGTATTCTCTATTAAAAGAATGAGGAAGTACAAAAATGGCACTTGCCAATTAGGGCTCACTGCCCGAGCACACTGCTCACAAGAGGCTCACTGCCTACAAGAGACTCACTGTCTACAAATGCTTACAAATGATAACAAAGTGTTTGAACTGATGAACATCATCCACATATGCAAGAATTCAGTTCTGGTTAGGCACAGTATACCGATCTAGCACATTTCATCCTTCCTCTATTCAGTATTACTCTTCTGTCACATTCCAAGCTTAGATCTCTGCCTTCGCGCTTTTCTCTGCTTTTATTTGCACCTAATTCATCACATTACCACTTACACGCCTACACACACTCAAATCCATCAGGTATATATATCCGCATCAAAGATTTCCAACAACTTTCTAGTCGGCAACAAGATCACTTAGAATATTTGCAAGTTACTGTTTTGTCGGCTGAATCCATACTTGATTGATGATGCGCACCAAAAACTTAGGCATAGAAATCATTAATCATGTCGTCCAAATTTATACATCACCACAAGTTGCTTGATCAACACATTCTGCACATCCAGATTGAGATCTGATACCCTATTAGCCAGTTCTTTCTCTGTCTGCCCTGTCTAACTAGAGTTTGATACTCAGATGCTCATATCTTTTACATGCTATGTCACCAGAGGATAAATCTATGGAATACAATAGTTTAGGTACTCCTTATTACTCATCCAAATCTGCAACATTCTAGGTTTCACCATCAAAGAGTTCTGGACCCAATTGTCAAACCCTGTCATGTGCTCTATTCTTGACTACCGGACCAACTTATCTTCAATCTAACTTTCGGTATGATAAATTTGTGTACTACGGATGTGTGGGTTAGACTTTGTTTCCATCAATGACAACACTTGTGAATCCTATCAGTATCTCTTGCCAACAATCTCCCCCTTTGGCATTGATGGCAACACTTAGTGAAAAATGACTAAGTGTCACAGTAAATCCCCCTTTGTTTGTGCTCTAGCTCTTCACACTGCTTACTAGTGCTCCCCCTATGTCGGATTCCTCATTTTCACTACTCTTCACTCCTCCTTTGACATCAATGGCAAAGGGTGGGATCTGCAAACCAAAAATGTGCAAAAAATGTTATATATAAGACCGCATATTACATACAATCCATAAGACAAACTTACATATGCTTAAGTATATCTGTAAATGTAGTCTTCAAATGTACAAGCTCTATGGCCCAACTCCTCTTAATCCCATCCAAAATGGAGATGTGTCCACTCAACAAAATTGCATATGCTTCTGCCTTCTTCAAATCTGTTGGATCACTAGTCCGAGCTGCACTTTGAGCATCTGCCAAGGCATTTTGTATTAACTCCAGCTTAGGGATGATTATCCCCCTGAGTTCACCCATTCTATCCATTATATTCTTCTTCTCCTTAGCTAGTTTCTTTATTTCATTTGTTATAACAACTTCTTGACATTATTGGCTTACTGGAGAGATAGTAAGAGGATCAAAATTCTGAGATAGATTTGTCATTTTTCCTTCTTGTTCTTTCATCTTCTGCTCAATGTCCTCTGCAACTTTAGGCCAGGATAAACAAAATTTGTATATGTCACCACCATCCTTGAGAATATTTTCAATACCCTTTATGCCAATGTCTAGGGTTCTTCTATCATTATCAATTAGCCCTTGTATCTCACTGAATCTTTTTCCCAAAAACTCTTTCTGGACCTTATTTTCTGCTGACTTTTCTAGGGATTCAAAATGTGTATTTATAGAATTGACTAAGTTTTTCAAATTACTAGATGGAGAGGCAGATGGATCCTTTTGATATGTGGGCATAATCTTCTCTAGTACTCCAAATGCATTGCTCAGTGGCTCACTGTCCTCCATCTCTAAAGTTTTTCTTTAGCTTTGGCTTGAGTAAAAGATGCTATCTTCATTATTTGAATAGTAGAGAGAGTCCAGATTCAGTGGCCCTTGAATCAATTCTAGTTCATCTAATTCCAGCACTTCCTTGTCCACAAAATTTTGCACTGCTTCTGCAGTGTCTCTTGCAGTCTCAACTTTCTTCTCTTTTGATGCATCCAGATTGCTTTGCTTATTGCTGTCATCCTCCTTTTCTTCTTTCTCTTGTTTCCCTTTTTCTTCTTCTCTTTTTTCTTCCTTTGTGATGGAAGGATTTATCTTCTCATCTGTAGTGTGCGGAGGATTGTTATCATTTGTATTTACCTCTTCTTTCAGCACTTCCTTTTCCAGAATAGAGGAGTCTAAAGCCTCAGATTTTTTTTCCTCAATTTTCTTTAATCCTTCAACATCCATGTCAGAAGGCTCTTCATTTACTTCCTCTGCAATGGGAAGATTGAACTTTTTCAAGGTACTCCAGAGAATTTCTTTTGTTTCATCAACTATTTGGTCAGTTTCTCCAAGCATGAGCTTATTCATTCTGATCTTGCTCCAGAATTCTTCTTTGGTATCCTTGAAAACCATGTTCATTGTTGTCATCCTCCTTTGCTTCTTTCTCTTGTTTCCCTTTTTCTTCTTCTTTTTCTTCTTCTGTAGTGTGTGGAGGATTGTTATCATTTGTATTAACCTCTTCTTTCAGCACTTGCTCTTCTAAAACAAAGGAGTCTAAAGCCTCATATTGTTTTTCATCAATTTTCTTTAATCCTTCAACATCCATGTCAAAAGGCTCTTCATTTACTTTCTCTACAATGGGAAGATTGAACTTTTTCAAGGTACTCCAGAGAATTTCTTTTGTTTCATCAACTATTTGGTGAGTTTCTCCAAGTATGAGCTTATTAATTATGATCTTGCTCTGGAATTCTTCTTTGGCATCCTTGAAAACCATGTTCATTTGTTTTGGAGTGATAGTTAGACACAATTGTATCACCATCTGTTCCCTGATCTAAAAATCTTTTGCTTTTGCATTTTCTTTTGTTAATTCCAAAACTTCTTCTAAGCTCTTGGGAATCAAGGAAACTATTTCAATGAAAGATTTGTTATAGATGTTTAGGTACCTTACTGTTGCTTCCTCAAGAATTGTCTTGTCTGCATCATTATATTCATCATAGAATTCTGTCACTGGTTACAGGTTTCCATCCACAGTGACGGCCTTGATGATTTCTTCAATGGAGAGAGTGGGTCTCTCAACAAATTCTTCTATCTTATGTTCCTCCTTTTTCTTTTTATCCTTGGAGGGCTTGTTCTTGGATACTTCAGATGTTTTCGTCTTCTTCAATTCTCTGACCTCCACATCTGATTATGTTTCTTCATTGTCCTTGAGGATCTCATATGTTCTTGTGGCCTTGGACTTCTTTCTCTTTTCTCCTTTACCGGATGATTTGGCTTCCAGTTTAACAATTTTGAACTTTCAGAAGTGACAGAGGCAGAACTCCTGGTAGATCTTGTCTGGGTAAAGGCTTCCACTGGAACACTTTCTCCCTATGCTTCTTGCCTTTCCCTTTTGATTTTCTCTATTCTTTCTCTATTCTTTCTCTATTTGCTCTTACTGCCTCCTTTGTCAAACTTTTAAGCCAATGCTTCAACTTGCCTACTCACTCTTCTTTTTGTCTCAACCTGCCTTAACTCAACATGTATTTTTATGTTTAGCTCATCAAATGTGTCAAACCTCTCTGCTTCAGTGTCCTTGGGTTGACTCAACAGGTGTTGAATATGCACCTCCAATATACTTTCATCAACTTCATAACCCATTGGCATTATCCATACAGTTCTCGGCTCTACTGCCTCCATCAGACATTGATCTGTGTCAACCATGAAGCAAACTATGTCTTTGTATTTCTCAACGATTGACTTTGGTATTCTTTCTATTTCGTGCATCATGCTCTAGAAATTCTTGAAGTAACCCCAGAGAGCAGTCTTTTGGGCTTGTGCATCACCAAGTCCATACAAGTAATCTCTAATTTGGATTGCTGCAGGTTTATCACTTGTCCATATCCAACCTTTTGATCCCAGTAAATCACTCATGTAGTAGAAGAATAGGCACAACACCAAATTTCCATACTTAAAGGATTTTTTCTTATCCTTCTTGATCTTTTGCAAGTTCTCCATTAGTTGATTTAAAAGAAGCTCACACAAATCATAGTCTGCATTTTTAGCATCTGATATGCAGTGTAGATTGTTGTTCTGGATATAGAATTTTCTCTACTTGAGTGGTAAATCTTGTAACCAATCACAGTTGATGCAAACATGACATCCGGATCAGTGATGTCATTTATAGTCATTGCCCTCTTGTCATATTTTGATCCGGTGGCCTCAGTTACCATTTGATTTTTCACGGATTTGAGTGCAAGCAAGCCACCAGTTGAGTGAAAACTAGTTACAGCCCTAATGGAATCTTTGGTTATTTTGAATGGCCTCATTAACCACATAAAGTTATCATGCATCCTACTCAAGACATACCGGACCCATTCATCCTCTGCAAAAGATGAAAAGTGTATACAATGTGCAAAATGTTTATCCTCTAAAGCCTTGAATTCTAGTTTGAGATCAAAATTCTCAGTTATTAACTATTTTTCATATATTTCCATCAGTTTCAAGTTTCCAAGGTCCTCAATGGTTGCATGAATGTAAACCCTAATGTCTTCTACATGCAAAACACCATACGGGATACTGGAAAACGCACCTAGCGGATCAACTTCTATAGATTTGTGTGGGTGTTTCTTAAATTTTAGTCTTGGCCTCTCAGTAACATTCACAACCATGGGAGTAGCCATTCTAGTAATGAAATTCAGAGAGATTTTGCAGAAGAATACCTTTTTATGCCCTAGGGTTTTTTCACAACTGTTGGAGCGGATTATAGCTTGATTATGATCTTTCACCTTGAATATTCTGTAGAATCACTTCTCAGAGCTCTTTTCTCTTCTTCATTTCTGAATGCAAAGTGTTGTAAATGACGAATGAAGAACCTTTTATCCTTCCGCAAAAACCTAATTTTGCCATTGTAATAAATGCACTGTTTAAGTCATCCGGTTACTTTATTTTGAGTGAGTTTCTCATGAATCACTATGCAGATCTTCAAATCACTGTTCAAGTGAGTTGACACATAACTTTAGTTCTTCATAACATGCCTTTGAATCCACACACCATAAAATCACATTTTAGATTACACTGGATCCATTTGTGTTATTTTGTTTATTACCGGATAGCTTGCCAGAACTGGATCTACTCAAGTTACCATAACTTCTTCAAGTCTTTATGCGGACCTCTCAAATTTTGACGGAATGTGCTTTAGATGAATCTCCAGAAACCCTTTAATCTGCAACCTCTGATTCTTACTCAATGTGTCAGATTCAAGCACTCACTAGCTGGCTGGGGGAATTAGGTTTTCTTTGCAGCTCCCCCTGAGCCAAAGCTCACTTTTCAGTTCCCGGAAGGATTATCAGCACCAGATTCTAGTGCGGACCCATCGCCAATGTTCATCACACTCTTCTTTACCCAAATCTTGCTCATCTCCTTCTGAACCTCATCCGCATTGACCTTTTCTTTTCCTTTGTCTTGTTTCTGATCATGTTTCACCAGACCTTTTCCATCATTGTTTCTGTTTCTACAGAATCTAGCTATATGACTAGATTTATTGCAATTGTAGCACACAACATTTCCTTTCTTGTTTGATTGATATCCTCTTGTTCTGCACTGATTTACCATATGTCCCATTCTATTGCCTGCAAAGCATCTACCATTGAAAGAATTATTCATTAGCATTTTTCTGCATTCATGAGATTTGTGACCATACCTTTTGCAATTAAAATATTGATCGAAGAAGGATGGACCATTCTGATTCATTTTGTTCCTACAATGATTTGCTTTATGACCAAATTTGTTGCAGTTGAAGCAGCTTCCATTGAAAGATGGATATCTTTGAGCATTTGGTTGTCTTACCAGAGGTCTTCTAGGCCTGCTTCTTTATTTTCTTGACTCAGGATTCTTTTGACCGGAACCAAAGATTCTCCTTTCTCATATCCCAAGCCATGCTTTTCATCTGCCCTCTATTGACTTTCAAGTAGTACTTCAAGTTTGGCTGAGCTTATCTTGAATTTTTCTTTGTATTCATTTGCAGTTTCAAGATCTTGCTGAAGAGTGACAATTTGTCTCTCAAGTTGTTCTTCATTGTATCCAGCTTCTTCAAGATCAGACTCAAGATGTCTAATTATATTGTCAATTTTACAACAATCTTTTGTTTTCTCCTTGAGGGATTGATTTAAGTTTTCTTCAGCCTTTTTCTTTTCTTCAATTTGTTTGGTAAGCCTCATAACTCCTTATTCCATTTCATGTTTTAGCATAATAACTTCTTTTGACAATTTTTCACATAGCTTTGTTTTCTCATTCAGGTCCTCATCAGTATCATTGGTTTCACTCTGATTTGCTAACTTCTGAAGTAGTTCCTTTCTCTTTTTCATAAAATTACTGAGTTTGTCCTTTAGCTCAGTGATGAAATCATCAGCCTCCTTAAGTCGCTCTCTCAAATTTGTGACTTCAGACTGGGATTGATCAAGATCATCTAAGGCAGACTGTAGTTGCTCTTTCATTCCATATGGATCCATTGAAATTCCCAGATCCTACTCAAGTTGTTAGGCTTCTTCTAAGGAGCTTGGCTATGATACCAATTGTTGGAAATAAGATAGATAACTGAGAGGGGGGGTGAATCAGTTATCTTAAAACTTTCTTATTTTACTTCCTTTTCTTATCTGAACATTCAATGGAATATCAAAACATGAAAGCATAAGCAACCATAAGAACTGAAATGAAATCAACACACACAACACAAGGATTTTTACATGGAAACCCTATTAAGGGAAAAACCATGGGGTGATTAACCCAAGTTGTATTCTCTGTTAAAAGAATGAGGAAGTACAAAAATCTCACTTGCCAATTAGGGCTCACTACCCAAGCACACTGCTCACAAGAGGCTCACTGCCTACAAGAGACTCACTATCTATAAATGCTTACAGATGATAACAAAGTGTTTGAACTGATGAACAACATCCACATATGCAAGAATTCAGTTCCGGTTAGGCACAGTATACCAATCTAGCGCATTTCATCCTTCCTCTGTTCAGTATTACTCTTATGTCACATTATGAGCTAAGATCTCTGCCTTCGCACTTTTCTTTGCTTTTATTCACACCTAATTCATCACATTACCACTTACACACCTACACAAACTTGAATCCATTGGGTATATATATCCGCATCAAAGATTTCCAACAACTTTCTAGTCGGCAACAAGAACACTTAGAATATTTGCAAGTTACTGTTCTGTCGACTGAATCCATACTTGATTGATGATGCGCACCAAAAACTTAGGCATAGAAATCATTAATCATGTCGGTCAAATTCATACATCACCACAAGTTGCTTGATCAACACCTTCTGCACATCCAGATTGAGATCTGATACCCTATCGGCCAGTTCTTTCTTTGTCTTCCCTATCTAACTAGAGTCCGATACTCAGATGCTCATATCTTTTACATGTTGTGTCACCGGAGGCTAAATCTCTAGAATACAATAGATTAGGTACTCCTTATTACTCATCCAAATCCACAACATGTTGGGTTTCACCATCAGAGAGTTCCAGACCCAATTGTCGGACCCTATCATGTGCTCTGTTCTTGATTAGCGGACCAACTTATCTTCAATCTGACTTCCAGTATGAGCAATTTGTGTACTGCGGATGTGTGGGTTAGACTTTTTTGCCATCAATGACAACACTCGTGAATCCTAGCAGTGTCTCTTGCCAACAGGGTTACCTTAAATATATGCAATCATATTGAAAATATTACATTCTAAGGCAAAATTGTATAAGAGAAAATATGCATGTGAGACCATTATGGAAAGGAGGGGAAGAAGATACTATAAAATTGGGTTCTTGATATGTTTGTATTATACTGTTGTAAGTTTTTTCAATAATGAATGATATTTTTGTGGGTATTTTTACCCGAAAAGGTTTTTCCCATGTACATACTATGTAATGTGTTATTCCTATGCTTTTTCTAATTCTTATTTTATTTTCTATTTTTTATATAATGATTAGTTACTTGTGATCATTTTTTAAACATAGTATCAAAACAAGTTTAGGTTGTGCTAATCATTTTTACAAGTTGAAAAGATGCTGGTTGTGGAATTTGACTTTACTCCTAAAAATTGTGTTTACTTAAATAGTGAAAATAATAAAATAGTAAAAATAAACATATTCAAATCTACATTCATGTTACTATTTGTTTATCTTCAAAAATGAGTAACTTTCATATATAGCAGATTCTCCATGAGTTTGAAAAGTCATGTCTTTATGAAGCACTTGAAAAACTAATGCATATTGACAAAGAATCCTCTGATGTTCATACCTCAAGGACAAATGGAAACCTTTGGATGTCAAGAAGCCACTACTTATATACCTTTTGAGCTACAAACACAAGTACATCATGTATGTTGGTCAACATACCTTGTCTAATGAGAAATCTAATAGTAGTTACAAGACTATAGCGGCACAATATTTTGTTGTGGAATGCTCATACTGTCATCAAATCTAGCAATGTAGTAAGATTCTTGTCCACTTGGTAAATGCTTTAGTTTATTTGAATCCACCTCTTTCTGGACACTACCAAAATAAGTTTCTCCCCTCAATAGTACTATTATGTCGATTTGATGCTGCTAGAGAAAGTAAGATCTACTTTCTTAATGCTATCCCACTAAGGCAAATGCCTGAAAGGAGGGCACTCTATGAGTGGATAACAATTGGAATTTTCCAATTACAAATTTCTATTCATGATCCAAGATCGACTCCTTTGATTGCATTGATCCTAAGTAGCATCTACTGATTCATAGAGCTCTGATGACATCCATCTCCTCACTGGACCTAAAGGCAACTAGGTTTTAGGCCTCTTATTGATGCCACTAACAATTGAATAAAAGATAAGCCTATGAAAGTCTCAGATCCAAAGAGAAAGTTAAACCACAATTTAAAATCACTCCAAACCCAAATTTGTTTTGGGGGAAGGAATGCATTTTATTGACAAGTTTGAAGTCTGGTTTTATTGGCAGACAAATTCGACATGTTCATTGTTGACCATCCCACATGGACATATATCTTGTTTGGATGTGAAGTCTAACTATTCATTTCATCTCCCTTGTTTTGTCCCTTCATCTTCTCTTGAAGAATATTGTTTATATATGAGGGAAAAACTTCATGTATACTACTGCGATCAATAATAAGATTAATCCCTTGCTTTCCCGTGGATGTATCCATATTGGTGAACCACATTAAATTCTTGTGTATGTGTGCAAATTTATATGCCTTTTGTTTGTCTTATTTCTTTACAATTCAAAATTGGTTTGATCCAGGGAGAGCAGGTTGAATAGAGGGTTTTCAAGAAAAGAAGTCATTGGCCTAGATCGTAGCCAGATCGCAGAAGTTGTCTGAAGACAAAGGGTTTTGCAGGGTATTAGAGAAGGAGATAGATGAAGGACGCCCAAGAGGGAGAGGTGGAGAGCACCCAAAACAGAGGAGGAGAAAGGAGGCGTTGAATTTGCAGAAGATTTTTGCCACAGAAATCATATCAGAGGTTTGAAATTGTTGCAGACTTCTAGAAGGAAGAGTTGATTTAGTAGAAGAGAATGTGAGAATAAATTGAAGCTACTACTCCTAAAGAAGATAAAAGAGAACACAAAAGGGTTTTGATATGAAGTCAAAATTGCACGATGCAAGAGCTCACCGAACCCTATAATTCGAGGAAGTTGAAGTAATATCGTAGACTATACAAATGCCTTGCAAGTATTTCTTATCAAATTGGTGACCAATTATTTGGCCTAATTCCTCATGTTTGAAATTTTAGAATAGACATATGCTTCCCAAGAATAGATAGTAGTTGCAGCGGATTCTCATTATCATAACATAAGCCACTACCAATTGATAAAGTGCTACGTAGAAATGTCACATGCCACATAGCCTGCTAGTTGTTTGACAAAATACCACAAAGATATGAGCACAGGGGAAGGACAAAGAGCAAAGGCCAATGATGGAGGGGATATTGTTACCTTCATGTTTGAAAGCTCCAGCCAGGATAAGATCTCAGACTTTGAAATGAAGTTAATGGATATTGTCATGTCCCTTTTTCCAAAAATAGCACTTACTAAAAATAATATGTCCATGTTGACCATCCCACATGGACATATATCTTGTTTGGATGTGAAGTCTAACTATTCATTTCAGCTCCCTTGTTTTGTCCGTTCATCTTCTCTTGAAGAATATTGTTTATATATGAGGGAAAAACTTCATGTATATTGTTATGATCAATAATAAGATTAATCCCTTGCTTTCTCGTGGATGTATCCATATTGGTAAACCACGTTAAATTCTTGTGTATGTGTGCAATTTTGTATGCCCTTTGTTTGCCATATTTCTTTACAATTTGTATCAGAGTTGGTTTGATCCAGGGAGAGCAGGTTGAATAGAGCGTTTGCAAGAAAAGAAGTCATTGGCCCAGATCGTAGCCAAATCGTAGAAGTTGTCTGAAGACAAAAGGTTTGGCAGGGTATTAGAGAGGGAGATACATGAAGGTCACCCAAGAGGGAGAGGTGGAGAGCACCCAAAACAGAGGAAGAGAAAAGAGGCATTGAATTTGCAGGAGATTTTTGCCACATAAATCATATCAGAGGTTTGAAATTGTTGCAAACTTCCAGAAGGAAGAGTTGATTTAGAAGAGAATGTGAGAATTAAAGAAGATAAAAGAGAATGCAGAAGGGTTTTGATATGAAGTCAAAATTGCATGATGCAAGAGCTCACCAAACCCTGTAATTTGAGGAAGTTGAAGCAATAGCGTAGGCTATACAAATGCCTTGCAAGTATTTGTCATCAAATAGGTGTACCAATTATTTGGCATAATTCCTCATGTTTGAAAGTTTAGAATAGACATATGCTTCCCGAGAATAGATAGTAGTTGTAGTGGATTCTCATTATCATAACATAAGCCACTACCAGTTGATAAAGTGCTACGTAGAAATGTCACATGCCACATAGCCTGCCAATTGTTTGACAAAATACCACAAAGATATGAGCACAGGAAAAGGACAAAGAGCAAAGGCCAACGATGGAGGGGATATTGTTACCTTCATGTTTGAAAGCTCCAGCCAAGCTAAGATCTAAGACTTTGAAATGAAGTTAATGGATATTGTCATGTCCCTTTTTCCAAAAATAGTACTTACTAAAAATAATAAGTCCTCACTGTCCCAAAATAGTAAGTCAAAGGTAACAGGACAGCTTTGGAAAATATTATTATTTAATATTTATATTGTTCCAATGCAATATTCATCCCTTGAAAAATAATTAATAAATTAATAAATATTTTAGTGGTGCTAGCACAAGTGAGGTGTGGTTGTCTGAAAATAGCATGTCAAGATAATAAGGTTATATTGGGAAAAAATATTTATTTAATATTATATTGTTAGGTGTAACTTTCAAATCCTAGCAAATAAATATTAAATAAACAATAATAAATAAATACATGCATAAAGGAAGGCGTTGGGTTTTAATGGAGCTAAAAAGCAGATTTTTGTGTTATGGGAAATCCCTCCATTTATGGTTTTTTTTGTTGTATCCAATATCTTGGAGTGGTGGAGATTTTGGAAAAGGCTATTCTTGGGAGTTAATTATGATTTTTGCTGCATGCATTGCATTGGGATTTGGGTGCCCAACTTGGCCATGAGATATTTTAAATTAAGGTTTTCATTTTGGAGGAATTGTTGCCAAAATATTGTTTTTCTCTCACAGAGCTCCTTGCTTGTATGGTTTTTAAATTTGGAGACTTGTGAATGGGATGTCCATGAGCTCTAGGTGATTTGAGGATGGGAGGCCTTGAGTCACAAGAGTAGCTTCATTCAGATGCTACCATTGCGCATAAGATTGGAGATTTCGGTAGTGTATGTGTAGTGGTTATTTGTGTGTGATGTGTAGGTTTTAGAGGGTTTATGGTAGAAGTTTGTTATGTAATGTTGTGCACCAGGTTGTTCTACAGCCTTTCCAAGTTCCCATATCTATTTGGAGCTATTGTAGAGGTTTGGAGAGTTAATTTGGGGTTTCTGGGTATTTTATGATGTCCAAATTTTGTCCTTTTTCAAGTAGATCATCATAGAAGTGTGGGTATATTGTGTAGTTGATGTTTTTTGTAGGTTTTATAGTTGATGGTATGTTTTTAGTCCTTTCCAAACATCCATGTTCATGTAATTTCAATTTACACATTTCTATGCAGTCTGAGTGTGATTTAAACAGTGTGTATTTTAGCAATGTGGTGTTTGGAGTGTTGTAGTTTTGTAAATCACTCCAAAAGTTTGTTGTATGATTTCAACAGCATTTTGGGGTTGTGTTGTGTGGAAGACCATCATAAATAATAATAAAAATCAGTTTGTTAAGTTTCCAGCATATTTGGAGGTCATTTGATGTTGGCAGTTTAGTGGGTTTTCATTAAAATTTCAAAATCACAATCTGGGTGAGGTTGAAATTAAAAAAAAAAAATTGAATTGTTGTATGATTTCAAAATAAATTAATTTGGCTCATTACAGATATTGACACCAAACATTTGAGTATTCCCGAGTTGGAATACCAATCCATTGTGAGGATGCCATTACAAGAGTTTTCTCATATCTATAAAGACTTGAGCACTATTGGTGACACAATCATCATTTCTATGACCAAGGAAGGAGTGAAATTCTGTAGCAAGGGTGATATTGGAAGTGCAAATATTGTTTGTAGGCAAAATACTTCAGTTGACAGATCTCATATCACAACAAATCCCTAGACCTATACATATTTATCAAGGGTTCATTCGAAATGGCCCTACCCACGTATCCCTTTCTAGGAATTAAAGGCTCCATAGTTTACATACCAAACATAGAAAGACTTCGTTCACACAACAAGGATAAGATATCTAACCTCTCTTTTAAATCACATCCATTAATTGAGCTTGTGTTTCCAATTCATTCCATATACAATAGGAGCATGTCATGTGTATCCCATACAAATGTTAGTACAATGTCAATAAGTAGGAACATGCAACCACATAGTGTCCTACTCATATACACATCACATGTACACATAATGATCAACTCAAACATACATCACATATACACCTAGTGACTAGCTCATGCATACATCACATATACATAATGTGACTAGCTCATACACACATCACATATACACAATGTGACTAGCTCATACCTACATTGCATATACATAGTGTGACTAACTCATACACACATCACATGTACACATAGTGATCAGGTAGCAAAAGGAAGTGGATGCAACCTTACTACATGCATCTTCCCCTTTACCTAGTTCACTAACACCTAAGCCCTTAAGTACATCCCAGTCAGAAAGAGGAATATCAATGCATCTAATACTACACCATGTGCCCCATCCTTTGTCCCAGTTCACTACCTATTGTGATGATGAGACAAGCATTCCATATTACTTGTTATCATCACCAACAAGGCATAAGTGTAACAACACATAACACATGAGACCATTAATAAGATTTCCAGGACTCGCTGAACCTTTTGAGTTGGTGGATCCTAACATCTATCAATTCCAAGCTATTGACAAAAGTTGATCCAACCTCATATGGGAAAGCTCCAAGCACCTATCACTTACACCAGTACTAGTGAAAGTTGGATAAGCCCTATCATATTGTGGGTAGCTCCTGGCATCCTTCACCTGTGTGCTATTGATGAAAGTTGGCTAATCCCTAAGATACAATGGTTAGCTCTTGGCATTCATCAATTGCACACTACTAGTGATAGCTAAATCACACATGTATCAAACTCAATTCTGACATTTGGGGTTACCTTATAGATAGGTAAATATAATCAAGATATCCTAAGGATTCACAAACCTTGGATTTGCTGACCTAGTTACATTACCACATAGAGTGTTTCATTAGCCTATACACATGGTCCTATAGGTTTTGGGGGTTAAATTACCAACACACAACTAACACGTTGAACCCACATTAGTTGGCTTCTATCCAATCACATATACATAAACAAATACATACTAGTAAAGTAAGTTATCTCAAGACCATCCACTCTATTTACTTGATCATCATTCCATAAGAAAAGTAACTCAAGAAATGAAGGCGGAGCTCTATAATGGTCAAAGTGCTATTGTGGCTATCAATGTTCATTATGGATATAACCAAAAAGACTATGTAGTTTAATCAATGCCTCAATACATCATGGGCTATTTCAAACCCTACATTTTCATACATTGACATTAGAGACAAACCATGATTATGTTGACTATAAATGTTCATCCAAGATTGGAGCAAATTTTGGAAGTCCAAACACAACAAACCTTAAATTAGATAAGCTTGATGATGGTGGATTGCCTTTTATTGGCTAAAACCTATATAGTGGGTACATATTGATTGGAAAGGTGAGTTCACAACCATCTGATACAAATTTTAGCCTCAAGTTGAAGCATACTAAAGAGGGAGTGTTAATCAAGTTTAGGAACAACCCCAAACCCTATAGCTATTCCTTAAGCACCTCCCCTACATACTTGGGTCACAAAGGCACCCTTTGCTTAAGGACTACCTACATACCCACTTCCAAATAGGATCAAAGTCACATGTAGTTCTCCTAACCTTAATCTCTCAAGGAACATACACATTGATTCCTATGTCTAGGGTTTCATACCAACAATTACTAGCATTGCTAGAATCAAATCCATACACAGAAATTATGCATAACAATATTATCAATATAGAATGAATCCAATCATATCAGAGCATAGGGCAGAAGTAGTTAAACTATCTTCACATTGATGTAATAACTGTACAAAGCCCCAATATGGCTCCAAGTGATGTCCTACTATAATACAATTCAATGATATCAAGTATCATAATCATATTATATTATGACACCTTAAACAGAGCACAACATGCATTAAGGCCACATAAAAACTATTTGAAACTTTGAAAGACTTAAAACAATAATTATAAATTGGCTTTAAGCATGAACAATACCTGAGTCATACCTAAGATAGTTGGCAACACTGTATATACATTAGATCATCATATGAGGATATACTCTCAATAATAATGATAATAATATTCTTAACCTTTTGATTTCATTTACCTTATGGTGTAATCTAATATTCTTATAGTAGTCCAATTCACTGACTAGATAATATTTGTACTTGTCACTTATAACTAAATACGATCTTAATGATCAGCAATAAGTGATCCATATCACAGCAATATATATTTGCAATAACACTTATGCTCAAATTTTAGTTGAATTGACCTTGCAGTCAGTTACTGGTGCAGTCACGGTTGGAGGGTTCACAGAATGAACTGTCTAGGCCATGCAACAAGAGTAAACACAATGGAAACAACTCCAATAATGAATGCAATGAATGACTCAAATGCTCAATATATCATATATTCAAAATTCTTTATGTCAGCAACATGCAAGCTACAATTATAGGGCTCACAGGCCTGAATTCCAGATTACAACTGATATGCAAGATATGACATTGAAGCACCTTTCAGAACAAAAGATATATATTCTAATCTATCATAATCAGCTACTTGCATCCTATAGATCTATATATCACGCTCAATAAATCCTCCGTGTTGGCCAAGAAAGATTACAAACTCCAATGAAGAGTGTAATGTGTAGAAACAAAGAGGTCGGGCCTAAACATCTAGTAATGCCGCAAATGCATGAATCAAGGTGCAGACTTTAAGAAAGGTCTATCTGATCCTTAGGTGCCTTGTATAATGTTCCACTTAGCTCCGCAAGTCACGGAAGTGCTCCACAAACCTTCTACTTCAACTAGCTGTCTGTATGCTCTACTTTGTGAAAATAGGTGATCTTCTGATATCGATAACTTTTAGTAGACAAGTCCAAATGACCTAAAATTTGGATATGATGTAGATTGATGTCTAGAAGCTAAGTCTTGCTCCGTGAGATGGAGCTCTGAAATGAAAATGTGGAAAAATGCGATACAAAATGTTGAAACTGCTACTGACTGAACTAAATTGAAAATGAAAGAAAAGAAAGAATAAAAAATGTTTTTGGTTGATACAAGATTGCTCTACAACCTGGGATGCTCCTGCATCAGACACCCGGGGCTATTGAAAAAGTAAGTCCCTCACTTTGCTGGGGCTAGAGGAAAACCAAGGTGGTCTACCTTAGCCTGAGAAATCCGAGACGAGTCTTCTCTCAATCTACCTTTCCACTTTACCAAATATTCTCTGTATTGCTTGCCTCTGGTACTGCTTCCAACTCTGTTGTCCAAGATGTCTTCTATATGCTCTGATTGTTGATGTGGTAACTACTCCTTCAAATCATCTTCAATGTTGTCACTTGATTCTCCTTCATGATACTGATATAAGTCTGCAATGTTGAATATAGGTGATATACCCAATGTCTCTGGTAACTCCACTTCATATGCATTGCCTAAATCAAATTTCCTAGGTATCTTACATGGCCCAAACTTCTTCATCTTCAAATTGTTATATGTGCCTATTAGAAATCTCTCTTTTCTCAAATATACCATTACCTCATCACCAACTAAAAATTCTTTGTCTTCTATTCTCATCTACTTGCTCCTTATACTTACTGTTCATCTCCCCCAAATGCTTCTTAACATGATTATGTATTGTCTCCATGTATCCTACAAATTCTTTTACTTCTGCACTTCTCTTACTCTCCATACTAATGTCTCTCAATTCTATAACTCCTCTAGGTTTCATTCCAGTCACAATCTCAAACGGTGTCTTCCCTGTACTCCTATTCGTTGAATTATTGTATGCAAACTCTGCTTGTGATAGAATTAGATCCCAATTTCTTGCCTTCTCTACTACCAAACATCTTGACAAGTTTCCCAAACTCTTATTTACCACTTCTATTTGTCCATCAATCTGTGGATGAAATGTTGAACTAAACTTTAGGTCTGTCTTCATCTTCTTCCACAATGTCCTCCAATAGTATCTAATGAATCTTGTATCCCTGTCTGAAATTATGCTCTTAGGTAATCCATGCAATCTCACAATCTCCTTGAAAAATAGGTCAGCAACATGCACTGCATCATTTATCTTCTTACAAGGTATGAAATATGTCATCTTTGAAAATTTGTTCACCACTACAAATATAGAATCATGTCCTTTTGGTGTTCTTGGCAATCCTAATATGAAATCCATGCTTATGTCTTCCCAAGGTCTCTCTAGTACTGTCAAAGGTTTGTACAAACCAGTATTTTGACTACTCCCTTTTGCAACTTGACATACTCTACAAATCTACACAAACTTCCTTATATCCTTATATATTTGAGGCCAAAAGTAATGTTCAACTTACCAAAGCCATTGTCTTGTCAATTCCAAAATGTCCTGCCAATCCACCACTGTGTTTCTCCTTGATCAAATTGTCTCTCATTGAACTCCTAGATATACACATCTGATTTCCTTTGAACAACATATCTTCCTGAATGAAATAATCCAACCACTTACTTCTATTTGTCACAATAGGTTTCTTACATGATTTCCATGGTTCTACAAAATCAAGATCTTCTTCATACAAGTGCTTCAACTCTTCAAAACCTAATACTTCAACTCTCATATTTGTCAACAAATTTCTTCTCCTACTCAATGCATCTGCAACTTTGTTTGACTTCCCACTCCTATGCTTCAATACAAATGTGTAACTCTGCCTGAACTCTACCCATCTCATATGTCTCTGATTCAACTTTCCTTGACTATTCAAATACTGTAAAGCCTGATGATCTGTATACAACACAAATTCCTTAGGTAACAAGTAATGTCTCCACTTATTCAAAGCTTGAATTATGGCATAAAACTCCTTACCATAAGTTGAATATCTTCTCCTTGCATCATTCAACTTCTCACTGAAATATGCTACCATTCTACCTTCCTAACTTAACACTGCTCCTATTGTGTTTCCACTTGCATCACAATCCACTTGAAATACTTTGTTGAAATCTAGTAATGCTAACACTGGTTGCTCTGTAAGTTTTTGCTTTAGCAATTCATAACTTTTATTTGCTCCTGATGTCCACTTAAAATCCTTTCTGTCACCTCTCATTGTCTCTGTCATTGATGTGCATACTGAACTAAAATTTGTAATGAACTTCCGGTAGAAACTAGCTAATCCATGAAATGATCTGACTTCTCCAATGCTCTCAGATGTTGGCCACTCAACAATTGCTCTAACTTTCTCAGGGTCCATCTTTAATCCTTCCACACAAATCACAAATCCCAAGTATGCCAGTTCTTCCTTCATGAAACTACACTGCTTGATGTTTATCAACAATTTCTCTTCTCTCAATCTCTATAATACTTGTCTCCTGTACCACAAATGTTCTTCTTTTGTCTTACTAAAAATCAAAATATCATCCAAGTATACAATAACAAACTTACCCAAGAATTTCTTCAAGACTTCATTCATCAACCTCATGAAAGTACTCGATGCATTAGTCAATCCAAAAGGCATTACTAACTATTCATACAATCCTTCATTTGTCTTAAAAGTAGTCTTCCCTTCATCTCCTCTGATTCTGATCTGATGGTATTCACTCTTCAAGTCTATCTTTGTGAAATTATTTGCTCCACTCAAACAGTCCATAATGTCATCCATCCTAGGCAATGGAAATATATACTTAACTGTGATCCTATTGATTGCTCTAGAGTCTATACACATTCTCCATTCTCCATCCTTCGTCGGTGCTAGCACTATAGGTACTGTACAAGGGCTTAAACTTTCTCTGATCAATCATTTCCTCAACAATTCTTGTATGTATCTATTCAGCTCTGCATTCTCTGTTGGTGTCATCTGGTGTGCTACTTTGTTAAGTAAACTAGCTCCAGGTATAAGATCCATGTGATGACTAATACTCTGGATTGGTGGCAATCCTTTAGGTATATTATCTGATATGATGTCTTCATACTCTGTCAACAATTCAGTTAGCTCCTCGGGCTGTGACTCTCCAGTCTCTGTACTCAGGGTTCCATGCTTCTTAGGGATCAAAGCAAAACACATATTCTCATGTCTCAATCCATTCAGAAATTTCCTTCCATCAACCAAATAGATTCTAGCATTCCCACATACTTCACTCTTAAGCTCATCTTCCAAAGGTATCAAGGTGATTTTCTTCCCATTAGATACTATAGTGTAAGTATTCTTTCTCCCATCATGTATAGATTTTCTATCATACTATCATGGTCTACCCAATAATATATGACATACATCCATCGGCATAATACTTCATCATGATAAGATCCAATATGAAATTTTACCAAACATTGATCACTCACCAGTACCTTGTGTTCATCCTAAATCCATGTGATCTTGTAGGGCTTATGATGTTTCAATCTCTCCAGGTTTAGCTTAGTCACCATCTCCTCTGAAACCAAATTATCGGTATTACCACTATAAATGATAACCTTACAACATTTACCTCCTTATTTTTATCTGGTCCTGAACAAACTTTTCCTTTGCAGTGGTTCCTCTATTGTCTCTACTGGAAATAGTGCTCTCCTCATGACTAATGATTCTCCTTTCTCTAGTTTTCCAATTGAATTAGGTGATCCAATAGGTTCTTCTTATACATAAGTTGTTCTTGCACTGTTCTCTATCTTCTTGCTTGTACTTCCCTGATGACATTCAAATGCTCGGTGTCCTTCACTTCCACACTTAAAACATGTTCCTTTGAATGTTCTCTTATCAAATCCTCTTTCATCTCTCCTGTACCCTTCACTCCGATAAGAATTATGATTCCCTATGTGGTAGAAAGTTCTATCATCTCTTTGATATGAATTGCTATCTCTATCTTCCTTCTTGAATGGACTATCTTGTTTGTTCTGCTCCACATATGATCTTTCTCATTCAGAATAAATTCTACCTGTTTGAAATTTGCATCCTCTACCTCTCTATCTCTGCTCATGCTTCTTATTCAACTTTTCTTCAACTTTCAGGGCAAACTGATATGCTTATTCTATTGTTGTCATCCTTATCAGACTCAGTTCTTCTTGAATGTTCATCCTCAATCCATTTATGTATCTTGTCACTTTCTCCTTGCTTGCTTCACTATGTCTAGTCCTTATGATCATCTTATGAAATTCTTCGGTAGACTCCTTCACATATTTCTCCTTTTGTTTCAGGTTGTACAATCTCTTCAACAATTTCAACTCATAGTCAACAGGTATAAACTAATTTTTCAACTTTGTCACCATCCTATCCCATTTTATGATATTTTCTTTTCCTCTTTTGTTTCTATCCAACTGAACTTGTTTCCACCAAATAGCAACATGTTCTTTCAACTTAGTCTTCACAAATCTCACCTTCTCCGAATCTTCATCATATTCAAAGTATTCCTCCAAGTCATTTATCTAATCAATCAATTCCTTTGGATTCAAATTTCTAGTGTAATTTTGTACATCCACTCTAGGTCTCTTTCCAATCTTTAAATAGCTCTCAACATCTTCACTTGATCTGATTCTTCTTCTTCTTCTAGGTTTTCTTCATTTTGATCAAGGGATTGAAATTCTTCGTCATCACTTTCAACATTAGGTCGAAATGTTGATCCTCTTCTTCTATATTCTTCTACAACATCCAATTGAACCTTCATTGTTTTCATCATCTCCATCATCTCATCCATTTTTCCAATCATAGTGCCCATAGCAGGTATTCTCCTCGGCGACATCTCTTCCTAGGATCCGGTGCAACTGCCTCAAATTCGACGATCTAACTACAAGGAAGCAACTGCCTCACACTCGGCGATCTGTTGACAAACACAAGTAGACTACCTCAAGTCAGCGATCAGTTCACCACAAGATCTTACAGAATTCCTTCACTTCAAAACTTCTCTCCCAAAGGATTCAAAACTTTGCTCTAATACCACTTGGTGCAGTCACAGTCGGAGGGTTCATAGAATGAACTATCCAGGCCGTACAGCAAGAGTAAACACAACGGTTCAAACAACTCCAATAAAGATTGCAATGAATGACTCAAATGTTCAATATATCATATATTCAGAATGCTTTATGTCGGTAACATGCAGGCTACAATTATAGGGTTCACAGGTCTAAATTCCAGATTACAACTGATATGCAAGATATGACATTAAAGCGACTTTCAAAACAAAAGATATCTATTATAATCTATCATAATCAACTACTTGCATCCTAAATATATATCATCTCCACGCTGAAGAAATCATTTGCATCGGCCAAGAAAGGTTACAAACTCTAATGAAGAGTGTAACATGTAGAAACAAATAGGTCAGGCCTAAACATCTAGTAATGCTCCACAAATGCATGAATCAAGGTGCAAACCTCAAGGAAGGTCTATCTGATCCTTAGGTGCCTTGTATAATATTTCATTTAGCTCCACAAGTCATGGAAGTGCTCCGCAAACCTTCTCCTTCAACTGGTTGTCTGTATGCTCTACTATGTGAAAACAAGTGATCTTCTGATAGCGATAACTTTTAGCAAACAAGTCCAAATGACCTAAAATTTGGCTATGATGTAGATGATGATGTCTAGAAGCTAAGTCCCGCTCCACAAGCTCTAAAATCAAAATGCAGAAAAATGTGGTACAAAATGCTAAAAATGCTACTGACTAAACTAAACTGAAAATGAAAGAAAAGAAAGAATGCAAAATGTTTTTGGTTGATGCAAGATTGATCTACAACCTAGGATGCTCCTGCATCAGTTACCTAGAACATTGTGCAACATTAATAGGGAATCTACCAGTGCTAAGGAAAAACATGGTTCTTATCACTTAATGGGGCCCATATCAATGGTTATGTTCCATGTACAAGGAAATTATGTTACAACATATGGTGACAAAAACAAATTCTTATCACTGGGTAGTGTAAGACAATATCCTTCTTATGTCAATCGACATATTAAAACTTTAATCAAGGACCTCTTGAAGTTGCAACTACCCTAGTATACAAGTATACATTAACGAAGAAGAGCATCAATCATATATACATAATTATATTCTAAAACATTTAAGGGATTCCATGCAAATCAATTTACTAAATCCATCCTTTAAATAATAATGCTTATCAATATGTAGGGAAACCCAACTAAGTTCACAATTTAGAATTGCAATACTTCCTTAACAAGGCCTTGAGACCAAACATACTAGTAAACCCATAATAGGTCAATGAGAGTACAAGCAACTCATGTCAAACAACAAATTCAACCAAAACCAGATACAATGGTTCTAAGTATACATAATAATCTATGATACTAGGTTCTTCTCTGCAGGGGGCCGGTCCTGCACCGGCCGAGAGCGTGTCTTAGAGTAGCAGGGTTCAGGTTTTATTTTTATTTTTATTATATATACATATTCTATAATACTATATTATATTATAATTATAATATATTATATTATAATTATAATATAATATAATATATTATATTATTATATTATAATTATAATATAATATAATATTATAATATATTATATTATAGAATAGAATACAATATAATTTTTTTGTTGAGTTCAGCTTGAGGGAGCCATATCCCTTAAAATAAAGATCAAAATTTAGTCCAACTGCTTACAAAGGAGGGCTATAATAATACTATTTTCATTTCTATTAACCTTCCATACATTTTGTATTACATAGTTGTGGATACACTATATTTCTAATTACATTTTCAACTAGCATATATTCTATCTATATTTACATTCAAAGACCAACTATCTAACTAATCTATTACTGGAAGCCTCTGTTTCAACTTCCTCCGTCTATTCTTGCCCTTCCTCCATTGCAATCTCGGCCATCATCTTGAGGAAATTAATTCCCATGTAGCCTCGTTCCTTTTGTCATCCTCAGAAACACCCACAACTAGTATGACGAATGGTACCTAGGGGTCGTTATATGCTAGCAACATCAATGACCAATTATTTCCCTTTGGGCAGAAACTGAGCCTTGGCACTACAACATTAAGTTTTTCTTCCATTCCCTCATGCCAAACTGACCAAATGAGGGCCCTCACCAACTCTTTGGTGGAGTCCTTAAATTCCCCCATGTCTAGACACACCCCCACAAACATGGTCGCAATGTCAGTGTTTACCCTATAATTGCAGCTCTAATAGATAAATGTATCCCCCAGCACCATTTCAATGGCAAACAGACCTAACGGTGACTTAACTTTGAAAACTTTTCACAACCGTTGTTCTGAGATACTCCCTCTGAAGGCCATCTACCTTTTTCGCCTGACAAAGGTAAATGTTGCTTCCATTTTGCCAAGGTAACGCCACTACCGAAAAAGCCTCTCCATCGAGTTGTTTAAAGGAGACCCCCATGCTTTCTCTGTCACTTCATATAACACCCTCATCCTCCGCCACCTCACTTCTTAATGGAAGATTAATGAGGCTCGTCCCTTCTCTATTTCTCTCACGAATGGGGCTTAATTCCCACCTTGTACCATAATTAAAAAAACATCCTCCAGCTCTCCTTCCTTGCTACAAAATGATTAGTTGACATCATGTTTTCTATGGGCTGAGTCATCCTTGCCACCTTAGTTGTCCTCCCACCTTAGTCTATCTTTCATCACTACTTCCTTCTTGTTTCAACATTGAATCCATATCCGGGAACAAATCCGACCACTCCTCGACCTTATAACTTATTTTAAGGTTATCTTCCATATTGAAGGCAATGTTTGCTAGTCTATCCACTAGCTTGTTGCCTTCTCTATAAGTATGGCTTATTCTGTAGTCCCAAAAATTATTCAATAGCAATACTGTAAGGTCCGTAAAACTTATTTACTAAAAATAACCTTCGGCAAGCATTTCAATCCCAAAATAATCAAATAGATATAAAATAATTCTTAATTGGTGTTGAAAAGAAATAATTAAATAACTTCATCATTACATTCGAATAGGTTTACATACATCAATGAATTAATGGTAGATCAAACAAGGTTGTGCCTTTACAAGATTTGGCCATGTAGGTTTATACATGAATAACATAATAGCATTAAATAATATCCTTCTGCAGGTGTACAATGGAACCCGAGAGAGAGTATCATCATGGTGATATCCAGCCTACCACGAAGCATAAAGCTTCCCCGTGCTTCCCCACTGGGAAGCCCGACCCATCACGAGGGATCTAGTAAACTGAAACCGACTTAGCTGAAGGAATCTGGTGTTCTTCTCAAACTTACTACTCATAAATACCAGAATAGACAATGCAACCACTACTCAAAAATATACAACTTTCAAAGATACATTCGTAAACTACAACTTAGAAATGCAAGAAGGTATATATACCATATAATCATCCATTTTACACTTTAGAGGCCAATAATATAGACCACCCAAAAATGCATACAGAGTCGCAAAGTATCTTTCCATTCAACTTATTTAGTTCCTTATTCTAACTTACTCACTTAGAATACCAAGGTAATAAAACATGTGTAATATAGATTTTACCCTATTCTTCCATCTAAGACATGACATGATACTTGATAATGACAAAGGATAAAGACAATTTCCTCATTCATTTCGTATAGAAGAGAGAATATAGCTAAATTTTCTAGAATGCTTATTCTTCTTTCAAGTTGAAGTTATATCTAGTTTTAACCTATTAACTATTATAAAGGTGTACAAAATAGACAATAAAGCCATACATCACCCCTTTCCATTAAATCCATACTATTTGTTAAATTATTAATCTTTTTGATAAGTTATCCATCTCATAATCAATGCAACATAAGTGAACACTTTATTTGTCATCTAACATTAATTCTAAGTAAACAATTTTCATCTATAAAGATTCAAATATTTTAGCTCCCTCAATATGTAGAATGATGTTCTACAATAATGACTTAGTTCTCGATATTGAAAAGGTTAAGCTCATTCTATAATCATAAGTATAGTCTAACATACCTAAGGAAACTACATAAAGCTACAAGTTACACAATGTATGTTTTCCCAATGGTTATATTGGGTCAAGCTCAAACTCCTTAGACAAGATCAAGACCCCATAACCACCATTTGATAAGTTTGCAACATAAGTTCTTTGCATACCTCATTGAAATAACCAACTTTGAGCATTGTAGTTTAATGTAAATACTCACTTTAACATCAAAGTTGAGGACTGCAGTAAGAACATGGACATTGAGATTGCATAAATCTGACACTAAAAGAACTGCCAATCAATCCAAGGCTCTCAACTACATTTAAAACTTTGCTAGAATACACCCTACCCGTGCCAAATAGGAGCTTGGAATAGGGTATACACATCCATCATAATTTAATGAAAGGCATATTTTCCTGATATTATAGAAAGTGCTCTGGTCGACTTACGTGCATAAGTGGAAGCATGGAAAAGGCGCATGAACTATTTGATAAAATACCTCAATGAGATGTTATCCCATTAAGTGCAATGATCACGAGATATGCTATTAAAAATATTATAGAAACTTTCAAGAAAGTGCAATTGGCAGAAAAAAGCCAAATTCCACGGTCTTTGCCAACAAAAGGCATGCTAACTATTTGACAAAAAGCCCCATGTAAGATTGCAGGATATGCACAAATTGGTTTGTATGCAGCAAAAAGTGGAAATATAAACAAAGCACGTGGACTATTCGAGAGAATGCCTCACTAAGATGTCATCTCATGGAATGCAGTGATCGCAAGGTATGCACAAAATGAATTAGTTGAAAAGGCTTAGAAACTTAAAGCAATGCAAAATGTGGAGGCGCAGACAAGGCACATATCTGTTGGCGCGACCACCATAAAAGGTGCAGAATTCATCAATGTTCATGAGAGAATATGCAAATCCCAATGTAGCCAAAGGATACATAAGTGACCAAAATAGAGGTGCAATATTTCCTAAACAAGGTGTAAGCATTTGTAGTATCCACGTAGCAATATCAAAGATATATAAGCTAAATTTTTGAGTGTAAGAGTAGAGAAATGGTGCAAGCCTCATAGTTCGACACATGCCTCTCATTTGAATGGTATTATTTCTTTAAAAGTCAATGAATCTAATTCAAATGATGCACTAAGGTGAGAAATAAGGTGCAATTTCTAAAGAGGTAGGCGCAGCCAAGGAAATGAGACGTGTCTCTAAAATCCATCACAATATTTAAAACCATGGTGCAACGTATAATCATTACCAGTCACAAAATATAATGCACAAGGGTTGAAAATATAGTGCAACCTCACCAAATAGCATGAGCTTTTATCAAAACATAAAGACATGTGAAAATGTAAGCAAAATGTAGATGCACCACCACTGGCACGTAAACTATTTAATAGAAGTAGGTTGCATACATAGTTTGCACATGGTAGAAACGTATGCAAAGCATGGAAATAGAGAGATGGTGAATCGTGCCAAGTGTGGGCTTTCATCAACTTAAATTCCTTAATAAAATGTAGAAACAAAACCAAGACACTGAATTATTTAACATAATGCCTCTTAAGGAAAGCGATGAGTTGTATATCATATGGATGTACATCAAAACATGATGGAGAAGAATTTCATCGTATAATGTAGTTGCAAGTATCCTCATGGGTATACATGTGAAATACAGAAACAGAGATAACGCATGCAAATTGTTCGACATGCTTATAATATGTGAAAGCATAGGCATGGCACGAGGACTGTTTAACATGCATACAGGTGTGAAAAAAAGAGATATTCATACAAACCCATAAGTAAAAACAACCCATACCACCATTAGCATGCATCAATCATGATAAGATAAATTCATTTCAAGTCCTAAACTTTAAACTTAACCATTAGAAATGTTTCATACCTCAAGAGACCAAAGTCTCTCAAAATCCATTTTCGGATCCTCCTTGATACCGATACCAATTCCCATAGAGAATATGGTTTTCTCCCTGAATTCCCCCGTTCCCCCATTCTAGATCAGTTACTTTTCATTTTCCTCCTCTGCTTCTTTGACTGAATCAGTAAATTCCTTTGTCTCTCACGCTTGTTTTTTTCTTAAGAATAATGAGAATGAGAATTGGAAGGAGAGTTGATAATGAGAATGATCCTTGAGAATGAGAAGGGTTTTTCTTTTTATTGATTTCATTTTCTTCTCACCTCTTTCTTTCTATCTTTTTCAGTTTTTATTTTTGCTTTTTGTTTTATTTTTCTTCTAATTTTAGTGTCTTTTTCTAAGTTTTTCTTGTTTCTATCTTTTGTTTTATTTTCTAAGTTTGTTTTTCTTTTTATATGAATTATCTCTAATTTATCAAATAAAAATACATATTTTATTTTAGAAATCATAAATTTAATAACCAATCACAATTTTATTTATTAATTTGTCACACAATTATCTCTAAAAATAATAAATATAATTATTTTTTTCACATATAATTTTAATAAAAGAAACCA
Source organism: Cunninghamia lanceolata (assembly GCA_027924645.1). Taxonomy (NCBI): domain Eukaryota; kingdom Viridiplantae; phylum Streptophyta; class Pinopsida; order Cupressales; family Cupressaceae; genus Cunninghamia; species Cunninghamia lanceolata. The sequence continues at coordinate 10,952,784 of BSBN01000895.1, read as the reverse complement.
ATATATAATTAAATTTAATTTAATTTTATTCTAAAAAGAGCATATTAATATCTAACTAACAAATTAATTAAATGACAACTATAAAACATAAGATAACTTTCTTTCTACCAAAATAAGAAAGCAATTTATCGACTTAATTTATTTATGCAATGACAATGCAACTATAATGCAAAGTAGGTGTTTGTGTGTGCAGATTCTTTTCACCATAGTCACCATCAGTTGGCTAGACACCCCCTCCTCGATGATACTCTCTCTCTCTTTGTCGAGAGTATTCCTATTCACGCACGAGTCAAAATTAGTCATAGTAATATTAAATTGAAAATTAAATATTGAGAATATGGGTTATGACAAATACTGCCCTTGTCGAAAAATTATTTAACCTCCAATTAGGGCTCTCTTTCCATCGCAAAGCATTAATCGTGATCAATGAGTCTCCTTCGACATGAGTTCTCCTAAGTCCTAAAGAAAAGCCCAACTGAAGTCCCTTAATCGTGATCAATGAGTCTCCTTCGACATGAATTCTCCTAAGTCCTAAAGACAAACCCAACTGAAGTCCCATAATTAAGGCTTGAAGTGCTGCTTCATTATTTGAAAAGAAGCCTATTATTTTTGCTCCCGCTCCTATCAACTCCCCATCTTCATTCCTAATGACACATCCTATACATGCTTGACCCGGATTTCCCCATGAAGCCCCATCGAAATTGAGTTTTGGCCATCCGGGATCCGGTTGGATCCATCTTACCAACTTTCTCCCTATAGAGCCTTCATTAACCTAGCCAGCCCCATTAACGGGGGCTATATTATAATATATATTAAATTATATATATATATATATATAATAATAATATAATTGATATATCAAATGTATTTTCAATTCTGTATATTTTTTATTTTTAAATTTTTTTCTATATATATATATATGTAGTACAGCCGTACCCAACCGTACCCAAACCAAAGAAAAAAATCACCGTACCGGCATACCAAAACCCTGTTCCCGTACCCGTTCCCATATGAAAACTGGCAACTTAGATAATAATAAATATACAACAATTAATAGATCTTGTACATAACGCTAGAACAGTTATAACTGGTCCTTCAACAAAATAAGCATCCATTAATAGTATGCATTTCTGTGAATGTAATGAGCTAATAGCTTTCATACAATCAAAGTGTAGGTACATCATACTATTGCTAGCATGGAGTTTTATTTAGGTTCAAAACATGATATCATACAACATGATGTGTTGATACTAAATACCACAATCATATTGCTTTATGATATGAGTCTAAACATGGCTTACCATGGTCCCAATTACTATTAGTTCACCTATAATGGTCAAAAGATCACAAGAATCTATATGAATGTTAAAACATGAACGTGAATTTTCATTTTTTCTCAGGGAAGGATGTTCATTCCCAACCAAAAAGATACAACAGAACAGGGCCTTAAATGAAGATATCTATTTCTTTCCATGCTCCATCTATAGTCTAACATGAAATTGACAAAGCCCTCCTTTATAGCATATAGTCTTGGTAAGAAATTTAGGAAATTTATAGCCATATGTCCAACTATTAAAAGGTTGTAACAATGTCTATTTAGTATGGCACTAGATTTAAAAAACAGCTAGAAAACAACACTAAGAAATGTTTGTTTTACAAATAGGATAGGTTGCCATCTTGTTTAAAATGATGTTTAGAAATGTGGAGAGACACTGCAAAATCCCATTTTCATTATCTTTTGATGGATGTCCATAACCTTATTACAAAGCTCTTATTTTTCTGCAACTACATATAGTTAATTGCTCTTATTTTTCTGCAACTACATATAGTTAATTCATGCCCTAGTAAAATCCCTAACCTGAGATGGGAAGAATAATTGTATAAAATGACAAGAAATTTTCAAACCCTCAAGAATTTGCCACTAAACGTAAATCAAAACTGTTGACTTTTTCCCAGACTAGATGCTTATTCCCAGATTTCCCTACAAGGTAGCCATCAGTGATCAACAGGATCTCTGGGCCAGGGGGTCAACAGTGTAGGAGATAGACTCTATATTTTATCTCCTCTTCTTCTTCAGGCTCTGCAAGACCTAGGGGGGTATTCCCTACTCAACATCCATGAGGATATGCATGCAAGGCTGGGATGTTGACAGAAAGCAGATGAGTCCTCCTGTAAGTAGACCAAAACTGAAAGATAAGGGCAAAGGGGCTAGCTTTGGGCCTATTTGCAGTTGTAGACAGAGGACTGAGGTTCCTAAAACTAACTCTAATGTCCTAATGTTGGTTTTAGATTTTGATTTGGAGTTTAAGTGTGGATGCAAAGCTGGATATGGTTATAACACAAAACAAAGCATGATTGGTGCCTATCCAGGGCCTGGAGTCAGTAGACATACACCTGTGATTGATCAGCATGAACAGCTAAAACTGGATTTCAAGGGGATAAATGTGATACCTGCCTTACAGGTATCTCCCAATACAAAGTGTTAGGTTATCTCTACTTATGGTATCCCTACTGCAGTATACCCTTCCCAATGTTCAACCTGAAAACAGTTTAATCTACCCCTTGAGTAGAAGTTAAAAGATCAAACAGTCAACATAGGAATTCTATGCTCTAGAATCTAAACATTACCAAACATCCAGATTCAGAAGAAGAATACATGCAATACTGGAGACAGAATTAACACAACACATGCTAAACAGCATTTCTCATATAAGTTTAATCATGAAATCAGTGGGTTCATGCCAAAAACAAACAACAAGAGATACATAAACTCACAGGTAAGCTGTACAGAGCAACCAGATCAGCTTGTTATGCATTACAGAGCCAAAATCATCAACTTTCAACAACCTTTGAAATGAGCAAGACCACCTGCTTATAACAGCCAGGTAGGTGCTCAGCAATTAATTACATGGTTGACCAAAATTTCGCCAGATACACAGTATCAGGAAAATGGCGCTCAAAAACAACCAGATTGGCGCCCAAACTTGAATGCAGCAGGTAGGGGAGGAGACAGGAAGATTTCTCGAGCCCTGCGCCACCATCCGCTGATGTACATCTTTAGTCGGGTACAGGATCGACCCACGCCATCGCCCATACCTCTGCAACAATCGCCATTAATGGCGCACCAACCCGCGGCCTTGGGAAGATCATCAAATCTGTAATCGCAACCATTTCCCGCCGAGACTCATCATCATGATATTTGAAAGTGCAGGATATCAATATCCCACATGCACCCCGCGATGACCTCAATAACACTTTATATACTAGGTCATGAGCATATATCATGTCGGTGCTTTTGCTCCTGACGACACTAGTATAGACTTCATCATCATCATCCTCCAGCAGCATGATATCCTGTTGTTCGAAATATCACCCTGACATCATCATGATATTTGAAATATACCCCTCATGATAATCGGCACAACCTGATCCATCGGAGGAACATCCTCCTGCTGAGCTTATTCCAAAAGTCTGGCCGATGAACATCCTGATGATGTCATCATCATATCCTGCTGACGTCATCATCATATCTTCCTACTGCGCACCTCCTCATATCCGGATGACGTCATCATCATGTTTGCAAATATCAGGAGGTCTCTTCAAGATGATCAGTTGTTTAGAAATATGACCCCCCCGGACCTTGATGACGTCATCATCATATTAACATCATCATGATATTCGGAAGACAACCGGATATTTGGAAATATCCTCCTGACGTTCAAATATCAGGTTGCATTGTAGCTCCTCTATAAGATCGGGGCGATAACTGAATATGATGATGATGCTTGAAAAGATCACCCCCAGTAGATAATGCGCGAAGCCAACAGGCGGATATCTCCTTGATATCAGCATCATCATGATGCTCGAACAAACATGTATCCGGGTGATATGAAAATATCACCCCCTCCTTCGGAAAAATCATGATGCAGATAGGCAGAGAAATAAATATCACCCTGATATACGGATGACGTCAGCATCATCAGGATGAGAAACAAAGAACAAGAAGTGATACAACATCATCAGGATGATATTGACTAAGATCATCCTGACGTTCAGAATATGATGACCCCAGTGAATATCGGGTCGCACTTAGAACTCTTCAACAACATCATCAGGATGATCATAACCAAGATCACCCGATGATAAAATATCACCCCGGCGAAATATCATGAAGGCAGAAAATATGATGACCTCCGCAAGCAGCAGGATGATAACTGGAAATATCATGATGATGACGACCCTTAGGAAAAAACGAGTCAGGTCGAACACTTAGAGAATAACCCCTTCAAGATATCGGGGCAACATCGTCATCATGTTTGAGCAAGGTGATATTCGGAAGATCACCGGATACTTGAAAAGATCACCCCCGCAAGCAACTGAGGGCGCACTGTAGCTCACCAGTATCATCAGGATAATAATCAAACATCACCCGACAGTTGAAATATGATGATGACGATGAGAAAAACAAGTCGACGAGGAACATGCTGATGAAGATCATCATCGAAGACAATATGATGATGACGACTTCCTCCTCAGAAAAAAATGATGCTGCAGCTGAAAAACGCTGAGGAAGTCCAACACTTAGAAAAATTGGGCAAGAAGATAAAGGCTTCAGATGAAGAAACCTCCTGATCATGACAAATCAACCCCAGGTCAAAATAAGTGCTAACAGTGGCTCCGAATGGGGACGTGCAGGTGAAAACCTGCAGCGAGAACCAGATCTCCGGGCAGACCTGACAAAAAGCCAAAAAACGCGAGCTGTACAAGACATTTACACTACATACATATTTTACAAATGTGCACAGCAACCAGATATTCATGCAAAATAGAACTTAAGGAATTGGCCATGCACAGGCAACTCCAGAATTTCACCATCTAGGGCCTGGAGGAAATAAGAATCCTCCCCATGAGTATTGCAAACCTGATATGGGCCCATCCATAAGGGCTGAAATTTACCATGTTTACCCTTTTCCTGATCTTTAGCATTCCAAATGAGCACCAGATCATTGACTTGAAACTTCCTTTTTGTAGCTCTCCTGTCAAACTGATATTTCATATCCTGTTGTCTTTTGAGATTGATCTGGTGGGCTCTCCTTCTGTCTTCATCCAATGCAACCAGCTGATTCACTCTTTCTGTCATGGGATCTTCAATGTCCTCATCATTTTCCTGAATGAATCTGTAAACTGGTAGGAGATTGTTTATGGGCAGTCTAGCTGATGCACCATATACTAGCTCAAAAGGTGACTTCCCAATAGCCCTTTTCACAGTCACTCTGTCAGCCCATACTGCTAAGTTCAACTTTGAGTCCCAAGCTCTCTTGTTCTTGTCCAGTATCCTCTTGACAATTTTCATGATGCTCTTATTGCTTGATTCTGCTTGACCATTTCCTTGTGGGTGATATGGTGATGTATATGACAGATTTATCCCATACCTGTTGCAAAAATCAACAAACTCACCTGATCTGAAGCACATAGCATTATCAGTGATAATCTTAAATGGTACTCCAAACCTGATGATGATGTTCTCTAGTATGAAGTCTGTCACCACCTTACTTGTAGCTCTTTTAGTTGGAATGGCCTCAATCCATTTGGTAAAGTAGTCAGTTGCCACCAAAATCCAACTATGTCCCCCACTTGATTTGTCTGCAATTTCCCCTATAAAGTCAATTCCCCACTGCTGGAATGGAGCATCCACAGGTACAGTTCTGAGGGGTAAAGCACCATTATATTTCAGCTTTCCTGAGAATCTCTGGCAAGGGTCACACTTCCTTACTAACTTTTGTGCATCTGAAAAGAGAGTGGGCCACCAATATCCTGCCCTGAGAATTTTATGAGCTGTTGTTTGGGCAGTATAATGGCCACCACACAATCCTTTATGCATGTCAATCAAAATATTGTTAGCCATGTTCTTATCCACACATCTCAGCAGTACACCATCAGGATTTTTCCAGTACAGCTCACCTTTAACAATGACATACCTGATTGCATGTAGCTTCAGAGTCTTCTTTTGATTGTCACTGAAATGGGAAGGACAATTCAGATTTTGCAAATAATAGACAATATCCTTGTACCATTCAGATCCTGATACACTTACATTCTCATCTTGGACTGCATTAACTTGGCAAGCTTCCAAGTTTGATTGTGCCATCATCTTGGCTAATCCTTGTCCCCTTATCAACTTAGTAACTTGTATGTCTATGTTGAATTCCTGCAGTTTGTTTATCCATCTGCACCTTCTTCCAGTCACCTCCTGCTGAGTGAATATGTCTTTGACTGCTGCATGAGGTACATATGCAACTATATATGACCCTACCAAGTATGGTCTGAAACTTTTGATGGCTCTGACAAGTGCATATGCCTGTTTTTCCATAATGTCATATTTCAACTCAGAGGGCTGCAGGGACATACTGAAGAAGGCGATGGGCTGTTCAAAACCATCTTCATTTTTCTGTAACAAACATGCAGCTATAGTATGAAAGGAAGCAAATGAAAACACTTGAAATGGCCTAGAAAAATCAGGAGATTTAAGAACAGGGGCCATCTTAATTGCCTCTTTGATATTCTGAAATGATTCTGCTGCTTCCCTTTCCCAGTTGACAGTTGCATCCTTCTTCATCATCTTGGAGATGTTCCTTGTGATTTCTGCAAAGTTGGGAACAAATCTTCTAACAAAGTTTATCTGTCCAAAGAAGGACTAAACTCCTTTCACAGTTTTTGGCATTTGAATCCTGTCAATAGCTGCCACTCTCTCTAGATCTATCCTGACTCCATCCTTGGAAACAATATGTCCCAGAAGTTTTCCTTCAACTACTCCAAAGGCACACTTCTTTGGGTTTAAAGAAATACCATATTCTAGTGCTCTTATGAAGATCTGCTCCAGATGCAAACAATGCTGCTCTTCTTTCTTTGAGTAGGCAGTCAGGTCATCCTGATATACTGCCAGGATTGAATCAATCAGCCCTGCAAAAGCAACATCCATTGCTCTTTGAAATGTAGCACCTGCATTTGTTAGTCCAAATGGCATTCTAACATACACATATGTTCCCCATGGAGTGGTAAAGGCAGTCTTATACTGTTCTGATTCTTTTACCTTCACCTGGTTATATCCTGAAAATCCATCCATCATGGATAGGAGTTCACAACCAGTCACTTTCTGCAACATAGCTTCCATATTAGGCAATGGATAGTTATCCTTCAAAGAGGATACATTCAAGTTCCTGAAATCCACACACAACCTAATATCACCATTCTTTTTCCTGACTGGGACAAGGTTAGACACCCAAGTTGAATGTCTGATAGGCACAATTATTCCAGCTTCCCTGAGCCTTTTGAGTTCTTCTTGCATCTTAGGAGCTAAGGTAGGATTTATAGGCCTTTGCCTCTGTCTAAATGGCTTAGCTTCAGGCTTCAATGGGATCTCATGCTGGAATAAGTCTTCTCTATAAGCTTTTAGGTCCTCATATGACCAAGCAAAAACATGTTTATACTTTTTTAGCAATGCAATCAGCATACTTCTTATGTGTGGTTTGAGCTGTTTACCAATATATACTTTCTGAGGGGTCTGAGATGTCCCCAAATTTATTTCTTCTAAATCCTCCTTATTAGTGGGGGATGTCCTTGTGACCATTTTGTCTCTACTGTCAAAGGCTCTTTCCAAAGCCACTAACCCTCTAGGGATCTTGTTAGTCTTCAACTGAATGATCTCTTTTCCCACAAGAGTCTCTTTTCCATCTACAGTTTCTACAAAAGCTTGGAAATCAATCTGTTGATTCTCATACTCATCTATGCAGTGCAAAAATTTCAGCAAATCCCTATCATCATTAAAAACTTGCCAACTGCATATGTTTTCTGGTATGGCAGGCCTAATCTTAACTTCTACATCTGTGACACCTGACAGAGTGATGTCATCTGGCCTTATTGCAACATTGGCTAAGAAATCAGCCATAACATTTTTTGACCTTTCTACCCAGCCAATTGAAAATGCATCAAAAAGTTCAATAGTATCCCAAACAGCATGCTTGTACTGTTTCAATCTCTTATTTTTTGCAGCATACTTATTTCTGATTTGGGATACAATCAGCTCAGAGTCCCCAAATACTCTTAACATCTTAATTCCATGTTTGAGAGCAATATTCAGGCCTAAGAGTAAAGCCTCATATTCTGCAATATTGTTTGTGCAATCAAACCTCAGCAAGAAAGAGAATTTGAGGAGCTTACCAGTTGGAGACAGGAAAACAACTCCAACTCCAGAGCCTTCTTTTGCACAAGCTCCATCAAAAAACATGGTCCATAAGCCTTGCTGATCCAGCTCTTCAATGCAGATACTTTTCTTGTCATCTTCTGTATCATCTGAGACAACCTTGAAGTTATCACAGTCAGTGTCTACAAAGCATACTTGTTCATTTGCTTCTTGGTCTTCCACTGTCTCTGATGATCTTTGCTCTCTGCTTAGCTTGACATCCCTGCCATTCATTGGAATCATGGCATATGACAGGTCCAGCTGCATACTTCCACCAATTAGTGCTGCCCATCTTCTTGACAGCAACATACCATATTGTGGCTTGATGTCAACCACTGTTATATTCATTGTGTATCTTTTTTCAGGAAATGCTGCCAGTTTGAAATCTACATCCTTCATGATTCCAATAACTGGTACCTCTCTGGCATCCATTGCATAACATTTTCCACATGCCTTGTCAATTTTTAATCCTGTTTGTTGCATGATAGCCAAAGGCATGACATTTGTAGATGCTCCAGAGTCAAGCATACAATTTCTAATTATTTTGCCATTTATAACCAGGGAAACATAAAATGGTTCCACCTGTGAAGGGCACTTTGTCATGGTCATTCCTAAATAGACTTCAGGAGTCTCATCTTCTTCATTGCACATGACCTGTTTCTCACCCTGGGTCTGATCATTTTGCTTAGCTTGAAAAGGTACCCCTGAGATTAGGGATATTGTCCTATTCTTGATCTCTTCCACTTTCATGAGTTCCATAAGTGGAACAGAGACCTTTACCTGAGAGAGGATCTAGGCTATATCAAGTGGAGCATAGTTTTGTACAACAGTTGTAGCTTGCTCCACAATCTTGCTTTTATCCTGAGCTGACTTAGCTTTCATTTTCATAGTTCCCTGATCATCATTCTTGTCTTGGGAACCTCTACTTTGATCTTCAGCCTGAGGGGTTTTGTTTTCTGGTCCTTGAAATTCATGACTTGTTCTGTATCTGAAGTTCTGTTTATTATTTACCCATTGCCTTTTTGTGGTTCAGTTCCTTTATGACCATGCATCAGCTGACCTGCAGAAATATCCTCTGGCTGATGTGGGCTGCCAACCTGATTTTTACCTCTGAGATTGTAGTTGCTCTTGACTTGAGCAACTGCTGCAGCTGTGAAGGCTCTAATTTCCTCATCAGAAGGTCGTTGTAAGCTACTCAGAAAATTGTGTGAGTTCTGAGCATACACATAATTATCCTCATCATCTTCATCATATGGGGACTGTTGGCAGACCTGAACCTGATGATCTGTATTGTCATCAGCATCATAAAGAGTATATCCATTGCCTATGGACATCATGTTAACATCATCATCCTGCACATGATGTGGCTCATTGCACTCATTACAAGATGTAGCATTATCATACAAGGATTGAGCAATCATGCACTGTGACTGTGAATGTGGCATCTGACAAATTATACACCACGGAGCATCATCAGCAATATTTATAGTTTTCTTCAGGGGATCAGGAGTTTCCTTGGCATGTTGAGCCCTCTGATTTGTGTTGTTACGTGGATATACAGGCTTACCATCATGCCAATTGGTGTTATAAGGCATATCATGTAATGATGGCCTCTTTTCCTGCCTTTGATAGACTTGCCTATCAGGACCCATCCCTTTCTCACTTCTAGCTAATCTATAGCTCAGGTCCTTAACAACATTTGCCAGTTTGTCTATCTTATCTTCAGGAGCAGATGTACTACCTTGAGTGTTCTGAGGCTTATTTGGATTCTGCAGAATTTTTACATCATCCCTTCTATTTGTCTTGCCTGATGCTTTCCTATTGTTTTCAATATTTACTGCAATTCTGAAAGCATCCCTGAGAGTGGCAGGACCTTTATCTCTCAGTCCATATGCAGTCTTTGCATCAAAGGCATTGATATACAAAATTATGCACATTGGTTCATTTGGCCTCATATGATGTGGCAATTTGTTCAACACTTTAGTAAATCTTGCATTAAAGTCTGCAACCTGTTCATTTGACCCTTTTGTGATACTGGTGAACTCATTTACAAAGAAGCTAGGGTCAGTTTTATCACCATATTGCTCCTTGAACATCCTCTTAAAATCATCCCATGATGATATGCTCCGGTCAGGCAGATTCCTGTACCATTCTCTTGCCTCATCTATTAAGGATTGCATGAATGACTTCATGAAAACATCCTCATGCTCAACCTCAAAATTATCCATGACATTTTGGAAGGCCTTTAGATGATCTTCTCCTGACACTGTATTGTTTCCTGAAAATTTAGGCACTTGCAGCCTCAGATGCTTGTCAATGGGGTTAGGATACCCAGGAATACCATCAAACACCAGCTGCCTGAATCTATCTAGCTGCATGGGCTGTCTGTTTGGCTGATTAATATTAATATTTCTATTTGCATTTTGGTTTCCTGCATTGTTTAGTGGTATCCTAGCATCATTCACATATTGTCTGTCATCATGATGCTGATGTTGCATTTCATATCTTTGCTGATGTCTTTGCATATTTGCATTTTCTAAGGTAGGAACTGAATTATTTTGGGCAGTTCTCAAGGCTTGCACTTTCTGCTGTATATCATCTCTGATTTTCATGGCTTGTAGGTATTCTAGTTCTGCTCTTAGACTTTTGATTTCTTCAGCCAACTGTTCATCCTTAGGTCTGGAGGTAGATGGTCTCATGCCATTTGGGTCATCATCTTCATCATCCCTCAGAGACTCTGCCTCTTCAAACCTTTCACTTGGGTCTAGAAAAGGGCGTTCTTGGAACACCTCTGACCTCATTCTCATACTACCACCCTGTTGCCTCTCATATGCACCTTGGATATCAGCTTCTGCACTTGAAAAATAAGGAGCATGCTGTCCTGATGGCCTAGGGTTATCTTGTACCTCATCACTTTTTCTGGGGAAGCTCTCATGACTAGCTGAGACAGTTCCCTTTCTTCTATACATCATTCTTTTTGTTAATGGTAACTCTTCAAATAGAGGATTTTGTTGGGATCTTCTCCCCTGCATATAATTTTACTGTGACCGGTTGGGAGATTACTTCGGAGTCGCCACCTATTACTAGGAACTGTTTTCTTCTGAAAACCAGGGTTCTTTCACAAGGTTCCCCAGCGGAGTAGATTACTGTTGCTGACTCAGATGGGTCACATATATATTACTGGAGATGATTAGATAGTACTTTTACTTCTCAGTCCCCAGTAGAGTCGCCAATTTCTGTTGACTTTTTCCCAGACTGGATGCTTATTCCCAGATTTCCCTACAAGGTAGCCATCAGTGATCAACAGGATCTCTGGGCCAGGGGGTCAACAGTGTAGGAGATAGACTCTATATTTTATCTCCTCTTCTTCTTCAGGCTCTGCAAGACCTAGGGGGGTATTCCCTACTCAACATCCATGAGGATATGCATGCAAGGCTGGGATGTTGACAGAAAGCAGATGAGTCCTCCTGTAAGTAGACCAAAACTGAAAGATAAGGGCAAAGGGGCTAGCTTTGGGCCTATTTGCAGTTGTAGACAGAGGACTGAGGTTCCTAAAACTAACTCTAATGTCCTAATGTTGGTTTTAGATTTTGATTTGGAGTTTAAGTGTGGATGCAAAGCTGGATATGGTTATAACACAAAACAAAGCATGATTGGTGCCTATCCAGGGCCTGGAGTCAGTAGACATACACCTGTGATTGATCAGCATGAACAGCTAAAACTGGATTTCAAGGGGATAAATGTGATACCTGCCTTACAGGTATCTCCCAATACAAAGTGTTAGGTTATCTCTACTTATGGTATCCCTACTGCAGTATACCCTTCCCAATGTTCAACCTGAAAACAGTTTAATCTACCCCTTGAGTAGAAGTTAAAAGATCAGACAGTCAACATAGGAATTCTATGCTCTAGAATCTAAACATTACCAAACATCCAGATTCAGAAGAAGAATACATGCAATACTGGAGACAGAATTAACACAACACATGCTAAACAGCATTTCTCATATAAGTTTAATCATGAAATCAGTGGGTTCATGCCAAAAACAAACAACAAGAGATACATAAACTCACAGGTAAGCTGTACAGAGCAACCAGATCAGCTTGTTATGCATTACAGAGCCAAAATCATCAACTTTCAACAACCTTTGAAATGAGCAAGACCACCTGCTTATAACAGCCAGGTAGGTGCTCAGCAATTAATTACATGGTTGACCAAAATTTCGCCAGATACACAGTATCAGGAAAATGGCGCTCAAAAACAACCAGATTGGCGCCCAAACTTGAATGCAGCAGGTAGGGGAGGAGACAGGAAGATTTCTCGAGCCCTGCGCCACCATCCGCTGATGTACATCTTCAGTCGGGTACAGGATCGACCCACGCCATCGCCCATACCTCTGCAACAATCGCCATTAATGGCGCACCAACCCGCGGCCTTGGGAAGATCATCAAATCTGTAATCGCAACCATTTCCCGCCGAGACTCATCATCATGATATTTGAAAGTGCAGGATATCAATATCCCACATGCACCCCGCGATGACCTCAATAACACTTTATATACTAGGTCATGAGCATATATCATGTCGGTGCTTTTGCTCCTGACGACACTAGTATAGACTTCATCATCATCATCCTCCAGCAGCATGATATCCTGTTGTTCGAAATATCACCCTGACGTCATCATGATATTTGAAATATACCCCTCATGATAATCGGCACAACCTGATCCATCGGAGGAACATCCTCCTGCTGAGCTTATTCCAAAAGTCTGGCCGATGAACATCCTGATGACGTCATCATCATATCCTGCTGACGTCATCATCATATCTGCCTACTGCGCACCTCCTCATATCCGGATGATGTCATCATCATGTTTGCAAATATCAGGAGGTCTCTTCAAGATGATCAGTTGTTTAGAAATATGACCCCCGCGGACCTTGATGACGTCATCATCATATTAACATCATCATGATATTCGGAAGACAACCGGATATTTGGAAATATCCTCCTGACGTTCAAATATCAGGTTGCATTGTAGCTCCTCTATAAGATCGGGGCGATAACTGAATATGATGATGATGCTTGAAAAGATCACCCCCAGTAGATAATGCGCGAAGCCAACAGGCGGATATCTCCTTGATATCAGCATCATCATGATGCTCGAACAAACATGTATCCGGGTGATATGAAAATATCACCCCCTCCTTCGGAAAAATCATGATGCAGATAGGCAGAGAAATAAATATCACCCTGATATACGGATGACGTCAGCATCATCAGGATGAGAAACAAAGAACAAGAAGTGATACAACATCATCAGGATGATATTGACTAAGATCATCCTGACGTTCAGAATATGATGACCCCAGTGAATATCGGGTCGCACTTAGAACTCTTCAACAACATCATCAGGATGATCATAACCAAGATCACCCGATGATAAAATATCACCCCGGCGAAATATCATGAAGGCAGAAAATATGATGACCTCCGCAAGCAGCAGGATGATAACTGGAAATATCATGATGATGACGACCCTTAGGAAAAAACGAGTCAGGTCGAACACTTAGAGAATAACCCCTTCAAGATATCGGGGCAACATCGTCATCATGTTTGAGCAAGGTGATATTCGGAAGATCACCGGATACTTGAAAAGATCACCCCCGCAAGCAACTGAGGGCGCACTGTAGCTCACCAGTATCATCAGGATAATAAGCAAACATCACCCGACAGTTGAAATATGATGATGACGATGAGAAAAACAAGTCGATGAGGAACATGCTGATGAAGATCATCATCGAAGACAATATGATGATGATGACTTCCTCCTCAGAAAAAATGATGCTGCAGCTGAAAAACGCTGAGGAAGTCCAACACTTAGAAAAATTGGGCAAGAAGATAAAGGCTTCAGATGAAGAAACCTCCTGATCATGACAAATCAACCCCAGGTCAAAATAAGTGCTAACAAAAACCATACCATGCAAAGCCTCAAATTTGCACTTCAGACCAAGCATGCCTTATGTCTATACAATGAAAAACTTGATGAATTAGCTACCCAACATAAATAATCTATTATGGACAAGTGATAGACCAGTAACTGTGCAAATAGGGATCACCTGAGTAGTCTAGGAAGTTATGATGTGCAAAAGGCAGCATTGTGGGGGTATTTCAAAAAATTTCAAAGCATGATGCATCTATTCCGGAAGTGGACCCTGAACAAGAAGCAAGAAAAGATGACCATGGGCCCAAGGAGATGGAAACACCTGCAGTAACACCTCCTCCAGAAAAACAAAATGACAAGGAGAAACCAGAAGAGGAGCACATCAAGGAAACCTCTCCACTAAAGCAGAAGAAGGATGCAAATAAAGACATGAATTTAGAACAGGAACAAGAAAATGTGGTCTCCAGTGTAGCAAGAGACACTGCAAAGACAGTAAAAGAGATTTTGAAAAAGGAAGAATTAATTCTAGATGAGCCTGAATCAATCCAAGGTCCAATAAACTTGGACATAATGTCTCCTGCTCAAATGTTCAAGTTGGCTTCAGTTGTCCAAGCCAAAGAAAGAAAAGAGATTTTGAAGTCCCACATTGAGGATAGTGAACTCATAAATGATGCATCCAGCATTTTGGAAAAGCTGGTGCTGACACACCAGAAGGATACCTCTCTATCTCCCACTTGTCAACTCAAGGGACTAATTCATTCTGTAAGTACACAATTTGAATCTATTGAAAAATTTGCTGAAACAAAAGTTAGACAAGAGCTTAATGAGAAAAGATTAGATGAGGTGATAAAGTTGATAGCCCATGATAAGGCTCAGCGAGATAATGGGATACAAAATATTCAAAGTGCTATTGTAGAAGCTAGTGATGTATATAAATTTTGCTTATCATGGTCGGAAGTTACAATGAAGACAGAAGAAAAGATCAGGGAATTGGAAGAAAAACTAATAAATATCTCTAAGAATTTTGATCCGGTACATGAATCAACCAGCAACAAAGAAGCTCAAGTCATCAATATCCACAATGACTTGAATGATTTAATAAATCAAAGGTATCAAATAAAGAGTAGAATGGGACAATTGAGAAGACTGATCAGTCCCAAACTATTTTCAATGACTAAGCTTATGGCTGAAGCACAACTTGCTGGACAAACTGCCACACCATCAGATTTACAAAAGGTAGAAACTCTAGTTTTTCTACTTAGTGGACATATTCAAATTTTGGATAATGCCAAGAAAGGCTAGGATGGTGAGTTGGCACAGTTCAAGAACATATTCAATGTCGTTCTCCAACATATGTAATATAAAGATGAAGATTGTACCTGTAAATATGCAAAAAAGTACATAATCATTTTGAAGACTTGACAATTTTTTGGTTCCAGAACACACCCTTTGCCATTGATGTCAAAGGGGGAGAAGAAGATCAGTGAAAAATGGATAAACATCCTAGGGGGAGTAGGAGAATGAAGTGTATATAGCAAGAGGGAGCAATCAAGCATTTTTCACTAAGTGTTGCCATCAATGTCAAAGGGGGAGATTGTTAGCAAAGAGACACGACTTCGGTATGGACTTGTATGTTGCCATTGATGGCCATTGATGGCAACAAGGCTCAAAGATCTCATCAGCATGGCAAGAAGATATAACTCCGGAAGGTCTTATTGGAATTCAGATCCGGTTGGAAACATTTGGAGAAAATGTCTAAGTCTGGAAGAACAGAGGTATGATAGAAATAGTGTACATTGCATAGTAAAATGGTCTGCATTCCTTCGCAAGTGCATATTTTGTTCTATGGTTTTGAGGCAACTAAGAGACATGTCATGAATACCTAAATCTAGGATTATAGACTTTGAAATTCAATAGATCATATTCTACAAGCTCTCCAGTATCGGCTTCCAATTCAACAGTATTTCTCTGTGACAGAGAAGTAGTTTCATGATCCGAATTTTGACATGTAGAAGTATTTTGCTCTACGGTTCTGAAGGTATGTCAAGTGGTTAGTAATGAACATTGGATATGAATTGTGAGGTCCCATTTGGTCTGCAGTGCGAGTTGTGATGTGACAGATGAAATTATCAAGTATGTTCTTAAAGAACAGGCCGACTGGTATGTTAGATCCTTATGTGGAGAAGATATAGCATCTAGATAATCAATCTAAGTGTTCATATGATTGAGGCCTTGACCCATGTGAAGACTTGTACTCATTTGTCTGAGTCCGCATTACAGATTGTTCACAAGATCAAGCTGACAGAGTACAACTATTTGTTTACACGTTTCATATTTTGGATGCCAACCTGACTATAGATCAAATCATGATGCGGATATATAAGAGCGATGAATTTTGGTTGAGGCAATGATTGATGTGTGATGTAATCGATGTGAGCATGAAAATAGCAGAGCAAAGATAGAAGATCAGTGATGATGAAGACTCAAGACTCAGAATTCAATTTCTAAGTGACTGCACCCTAGCATACTGATAGCTACTTTTGTAGTATTCAAATTTCCTATATAATTCCACTTGTACTTGGCAGTGAGTCTAGCAGTGAGCCACCATTAGGGTTTAACAGCCCTCATTGTAATCTTTCTAGGTTTAGGGTTGAGGCAGTAGCCTGCTAGATCTAGTTGTACTTCATGGCAGTGAGCCAGCATGTTCTAGGCCCATGGAGTGACCAAGCCTGAACATCACCACTTGTAAAAGATTGAAATATATACTGAGAGCTAATCCTCTCCGTGGTTTTTCCCCACCTTGGGGTTTTCCACATAAAAATCCTAGTGTCCATGTGTTATGTCTTTGTAGTTGCTATTCATTTGCATATTATGCTTTTGTTTAATTAATTTTGGAAAATGGTTAAAAGTAAAAGTGCCTAAAAGGTTTTATGGAACACTGATAAACCCCCCCTCTCAATGTTCCTGATATTCAACAACAAACTCCAATGAAGAGTGTAACGTGTAGAAACAAATAGGTCAGGCCTAAATATCTGGTAATGCTCCGTAAATGCATGAATCAAGGTGTGGACCTCAAGGAAGGTCTATCTGATCCTTAGGTGCCTTGTATAATGTTCCATTTAGCTCCGCAAGTCACGGAATGCTCCGCAAATCTTCTCCTTCAACTGGTTGTCTGTATGCTCTACTCTGTGAAAACAGGTGATCTTCTGATAGCGATAACTTTTAGCAGACAAGTCCAAATGACCTGAAATTTGGATATGATGTAGATGATGATGTCTAGAAGCTAAGTCCTGCTCCGCAAGCTCTGAAATCAAAATGTGACAAAATGCAGTACAAAATACTGAAACTACTACTGACTGAACTGAACTGAAAATGAAAGAAAAGAAAGAATGCAAAATGTTTTTGGTTGATGCAAGATTGCTCTGCAACCTGGGATGATCTTGCATCAGTTACCTAGAACATTGTGCAACATTAATAGGGAATCTACCAGTGCTAAGGAAAAACATGGTTCTTATCACTTAATGGGGCCCATATTAATGGTTATGTTCTATGTACAAGGAAATTATGTTACAACATATGGTGACAACAACAAATTCTTATCACTGGGTAGTGTAAGACAATATCCTTCCTATGACAATTAACATATTAAAACTTTAATCAAGGACCTCTTGAAGTTGCAACTACCCTAGTATACAAGTATACATTAACGAAGAAGGGCATCAATCATATATACATAATTATATTCTAAAACATTTAAGGGATTCCATGCAAATCAATTTACTAAATCCATCCTTTAAATAATAATGCTTATCAATATGTAGGGAAACCCAACTAAGTTCACAATTTAGAATTGCAATACTTCCTTGACAAGGCCTTGAGACCAAACATACTAGTAAACCCATAATAGGTCAATGAGAGTACAAGCAACTCATGTCAAACAACAAATTCAACCACAACTAGATACAATGATTCTAAGTATACATAATAATCTATGATACTGGGTTCTTCTCTGTAGGGGGCCGGTCTCCCACTGGCCGAGAGTGGGTCTTAGAGCAGTAGGGTTTGACTTTTATTTTTATTTTTATTATATATACATATTTTATAATAATATATTATATTATTATATTCTCTATTATAATGTTATATTATTATAATATATATTATATTATTATATTATAATATATTATATTATTATTATAATATAATATAATATATTATATTATATTATATTATAGAATACAATACAATATATATTTTTTGTTGAGTTAGGCTTGGGGGAGCTATATCCCTTAAAACAAAGATCAAAATTCAGTCCAACTGCTCACAAAGGAGGGCTATAATAATACTATTTTCATTTCTATTAACCTTCCATGCAGTCTGTATTACATAGTTGTGGATACACTATATTTCTAATTACATTTTCAACTAGCATATATTCTATCTATATTTACATTCAAAGACCAACTATCCAACTAATCTGTTGCAGAGTCCTGGAAGCCTCTATTTCAACTTCCTCTGTCTATTCTTGCCCTTCGTCCACTGCAATCCCAACCATCATCTTGAGGAAATTAATTCCCATGTAGCCTCGTTCCTTCTGTCATCCTCAGCAACACCCATAGCCGGTATGGCGAATGGTACCTAGGGGTCATTATACGCTAGCAGGATCAATGACCAATTATTTCCCTTTGGGCAGAAACCGAGCCTTGGCACTACAACGTTAAGTTTTTCTTCCATTCCCTTGTGCCAAACTAACCCAATGAGGGCACTCGCCAACTCTTTGGTGAAGTCCTTCAATTCCCCCACATCTAGACACACCCCCACGAACATGGTCGCAGTGTCAGTTTTTACCTTGTAATTGCAGCTCTGATACATAAATGTATCCCCCAGCACCATTTCAATGGCAAACAGACCTAATGGTGACTTAATTTTGAAAACTTTTCGCAACCATTGTTCTGAGATACTCCCTCTGAAGGCCATCTACCTTTTTCGCCCGACAAAGGTAAATGTTGCTTCCATTTTCCTAAGGTAACGCCACTACCGAAAAAGCCTCTCCATTGAGTTGTTTAAAGGAGACCCCCACTCTTTCTCTGTCACTTCATATAACGCCCTCATCCTCCGCCACCTCACTTCTTAATGGAAGATTAATGAGGCTCATCCCTTCTCTATTTCTCTCATGAATGGGGCTTAATTCCCACCTTGCACCATGATTAAAAAA
The DNA here is from genome assembly GCA_027924645.1 of Cunninghamia lanceolata. Lineage (NCBI taxonomy): Eukaryota > Viridiplantae > Streptophyta > Pinopsida > Cupressales > Cupressaceae > Cunninghamia > Cunninghamia lanceolata. The sequence goes on along the minus strand of BSBN01000895.1, from coordinate 10,933,388 downwards.
ACATCCTCCGGCTCTCCTTCCTTGCTACAAAATGATTAGTTGACATCATGTTTTCTATGGGTTGAGTCATCCTTGCCACCTTAGTTGTCCTCCCACCTTAGTCTATCTTTCATCGCCACTTCCTTCTTGTTTCAACATTGAATCCATATCCGGGAACAAATCCGACCACTCCTCAACCTTGTAACTTATTTTAAGGTTATCTTCCATATTGAAGGCAATGTTTGCTAGTCTATCCGCTAGCTTGTTGCCTTCTCTATAAGTATGGCTTACTCTGTAGTCCCAAAATTTATTCAATAGCAATACTGTAAGGTCCGTAAAACTCATTTACTAAAAATAACCTTTGGCAAGCATTTCAATCCCAAAATAATCAAATAGATATAAAATAATTATTAATTGGTGCTAAAAAGAAATAATTAAATAACTTCATCATTACATTCAAATAGGTTTACATACATCAATGAATCAATGGTAGATCAAACAAGGCCGTGCCTTTACAAGATTTGGCCATGTACGTTTATACATGAATAACATAATAGCATTAAATAGTATCCTTCCGCAGGTGTACAGTGGAACCCGAGAGAGAGTATCATCGTGGTGATATCCACCCTGCCATGAAGCATAAAGCTTCCCCGTGCTTCCCTACTGGGAAGCCCGACCCATCACGAGGGATCTAGTAAACTGGAACCGACTTAGGTGAAGGAATCTGGTGTTCTTCTCAAACTTACTACTCATAAATACCATAATAGACAATGCAACCAGTACTTAAAAATATACAACTTTCAAAGATACATTCGCAAACTACAACTTAGAAATGCAAGAAGGTATATATACCATATAATCATCCATTTTACACTTTAGAGGCCAATAATATAGATCACCCAAAAATGCATACAGAGTCACAAAGTATCTTTGCATTCAACTTACTTAGTTCATTATTCAAACTTACTCACTTAGAATACCAGGGTAATAAAACATGTGTAATATAGATTTTACCCTATTCTTCCATCTAAGACATAAATGATACTTGATAATGACAAAGGGTACAAACAATTTCCTCATTCATTTTGTATAGAAGAGAGAATATAGCTAAATTTTCTAGAATGCTTATTCTTCTTTCAAGTTGAAGTTATATCTAGTTTTAACCTATTAACTATTATAAAGGTGTACAAAATAGACAATAAAGGCATACATCACCCCTTTCCATTAAATCCAGACTACTTGTTAAATTATTAATCTTTTTGATAAGTTATCCATCTCATAATCAATGCAACATAAGTGAATACTTTATTTGTCATCTAACATTAATTCTAAGTAAACAATTTTCATTTATAAAGATTCAAATATTTTAGCTCCCTCAATATGTAGAATGATGTTCTACTATAATGACTTAGTTCTCGATATTGAAAAGGTTAAGCTCATTCTATAATCATAAGTATAGTCTAACATACCTAAGGAAACTACATAAAGCTACAAGTTACACAATGTATGTTTTCCCAATGGTTATATTGGATCAAGCTCAAACTCCTTAGACAAGATCAAGACCCCATAACCACCATTTGATAAGTTTGCAACATAAGTTCTTTGCATATCTCAATGAAATAACCAACTTTGAGCATTGTAGTTTAATGTAAATACTCACTTTAACATCAAAGTTGAGGACTGCAATCAGAACATGGACATTGATGATTGCATAAATCTGACACTAAAAGAACTGCCAATCAATCCAAGGCTCTCAACTACATTTAAAACTTTGCTAGAATACACCCTACCCATGCCAAATAGGAGCTTGGAATAGGGTATACACATCCATCATAATTTAATGAAAGGCATATTTTCCTGATATTATAGAAAGTGCTCTGGTCGACTTACGTGCATAAGTGGAAGCATGGAAAAGGCGCATGAACTATTTGATAAAATACCTCAATGAGATGTTATCCCATTAAGTGCAATGATCACAAGATATACTATTAAAAAGACTATAGAAACTTTCAAGCAAGTGCAATTGGCAGAAAAAAGCCAAATTCCACGGTCTTTGCCCACAGAAGGCACGCTAACTGTTTGACAAAAACCCCATGTAAGATTGCAAGATATGCACAAATTGGTTTGTATGCAGCAAAAAGTGGAAATATAAACAAAGCACGTGGACTATTCTAGAGAATGCCTCACTAAGATGTCATCTCATGGAATGCAGTGATCGTAGGGTATGCACAAAATGAATTAGTTGAAAAGGCTTAGAAACTTAAAGCAATGCAAAATGTGGAGGCGCAGACAAGGCACATATCTGTTGGCGCAACCACCATAAAAGGTGTAGAATTCATCAAAGTTCATCAGAGAATATACAAATCCCAATGTAGCCAAAGGATACATAAGTGGCCAAAATAGAGGCACAACATTTCCTAAACAAGGTGTAAGCATTTGTAGTATCCACGTAGCAATATCAAAGATATATAAGCTAAATTTTCCAGTGTAAGAGTAGAGAAATGGTGCAAGCCTTGTAGTTCGACACATGCCTCTCATTTGAATGGTATTATTTCTTTAAAAGTCAATGAATCTAATTCAAATGATGCACTAAGGTGAGAAATAAGGTGCAATTTCTAAAGAGGTAGGCGCAGCCAAGGAAATGAGATGTGTCTCTAAAATCCATCACAATATTTAAAACCATGGCGCAACTTATAATCATTACCAGTCACAAAATATAATGCACAAAGGTTGAAAATATAGTGCAACCTCACCAAATAGCATGAGCGTTTATCAAAACATAAAGACATGTCAAAATGTAAGCAAAATGTAGATGCACCACCACTGGCACGTAAACTATTTAATAGAAGTAGGTTGCATACATAGTCTACACATGGTAGAAACATATGCAAATCATGGAAACAGAGAGATGGTGAATCGTGCCAAGTGTGGGCTTCCATCAACTTAAATTCCTTAATAAAATGTAGAAACAAAACCAAGACAGTGAATTATTTAACATAATGCCTCTTAAGGAAAGCGATGAGTTGTATATCATATGGATGTACATCAAAACATGATGGAGAAGAATTTCATCGTATAATGTAGTTGCAAGTATCCTCATGGGTATACATGTGAAATACAGGAACAGAGATAAGGCATGCAAAATGTTTGACATGCTTATAATATGTGAAAGCATAGGCATGGCACAAGGACTGTTTAACATGCATAAAGGTGTGAAAAAAAAAGAGATATTCATACAAACCCATAAGTAAAAACAACCCATACCACCATTAGCATGCATCAATCATGATAAGATAAATACATTTCAAGTCCTAAAATTTAAACTTAACCATTAGAAATGTTTCATACCTCAAGAGACCAAAGTCTCTCAAAATCCATTTCCGGATCCTCCTTGATACTGATACCAATTTCCATAGAGAATATGGTTTTGTCCCTGAATTCCCCTATTCCCCCATTCCAGATCAGTTACTTTTCATTTTCCTCCTCTGCTTCTTTGACTGAATCAGTAAATTCCTTTCTCCTAGGCTTGTTTTTTTCTTAAGAATAATGAGAATGAGAATTGGAAGGAGAGTTGATAATGAGAATGATCCTTGAGAATGAGAAGGGTTTTTCTTTTTATTGAATTCATTTTCTTCTCACCTCTTTCTTTCTATCTTTTTCAATGTTTATTTTTGCTTTTTGTTTTGTTTTTCTTCTAATTTTAGTGTCTTTTTCTAAGTTTTCTTGTTTCTATCTTTTGTTTTATTTTCTAAGTTTGTTTTTCTTTTTATATGAATTATCTCTAATTTATCAAATAAAAATACATATTTTATTTTAGAAATCATAAATTTAATAACCAATCACAATTTTATTTATTAATTTGTCACACAATTATCTCTAAAAATAATAAATATAATTCTTTCTTTCGCATATAATTTTAATAAAAGAAACCAATAAATAATTATATTTTATTTTATTTTATTCCAAAAAGAGCATATTAATATCTAACTAACAAATTAATTAAATGACAACTATAAAACATAAGATGATTTTCTTTTCTACTAAAATAAGAAAGCAATTTATCAACTTAATTTATTTATGCAATGACAATGCAACTATAATGCAAAGTAGGTGTCTGTGTGTGCAGATTCTTTTCACCACAATCACCATCAGTCGGCTACTCCTCGATGATACTCTCTCTCTTTGTCGAGAGTGTATTCCTATTCACGCACATGAGTCAAAATTAGTCATAGTAATATTAAATTGAAAATTAAATATTGAGAATATGGGTTATGACAAATACTGCCCTTGTCGAAAAATTATTTAACCTCCAATTAGGGCTCTCTTTCCATCGCAAAGCGTTAATCGTGATCAATGAGTCTCCTTCGACATGAATTCTCCTAAGTCCTAAAGACAAACCCAACTGAAGTCCCTTAATCGTGATCAATGAGTCTCCTTCGACATGAATTCTCCTAAGTCCTAAAGACAAACCCAACTGAAGTCCCATAATTAAGGCTTGAAGTGCTGCTTCATTATTTGAATAGAAGCCTATTATTTTTGCTCCCACTCCTATCAACTCCCCATCTTCATTCCTAATGACACATCCTATACATGCTTGACCCAGATTTCCCCGCAAAGCCCCGTCGAAATTGAGTTTTGGCCATCCGGGATCCGGTGGGATCCATCTTACCAACTTTCTCTCTATAGAGCCTTCATTAACCTAGCCAGCCCCATTAACGGGGGCTATATATATATATATCAAATGTATTTTCAATTCTGTATATTTTTTATTTTTAAACTTTTTTGTATATATATAGTACAGCGGTACCAACCGTACCAAACCAAAGAAAAAAATCACCGTACTGGCATACCAGAACACCGTTCCCATACGAAAACTGACAACTTAGATAATAATAAATATACAACAATTAATAGATCTTGTACATAACAATTGACATTCAAAGAACTCAAACAATATTTCTCACCACAATCTGCTAGAACAGTTATAACTGGTCCTTCAACAAAATAACCATCCAGTAATAGTATGCATTTCTGTGAATGTAATGAGCTAATAGCTTTCATACAATCAAAGTGTAGGTACATCATACTATTGCTAGCATAATGTTTTATTTAGGTTCAGAACATAATATCATACAACATGATGTGTTGATACTAAATACCACAATCATATTGCTTTATGATATCATGAACCACAAAAGAAATTCGTTAACGAAAAGCCCCTTCAACATTTATTTACTAAATCAACTCATTAGAAAAATTTTCATTAGAAAAAATTTCATAGTCAAATTAAAAATATTATCAATAGAGCAAACAAAAACACAGTAACATCACTCAACACCAAGATACCTAAACAAGGAGAGAAAGTTTTGGTAACATTGTGTTTAATTTTCCTTTCAGTTCATGTTGTGTAGTTTTGTGTGAGAACTTGTGTTTTTGAGAGATGAGAAAATTCTCATTTCTTAACCACGTATTCCAGTCATCCATGACCAAATAAAATCTAACATCTATTTCAAAACACAAAGATATTGTACGTACAGCCTTGCAAGTACAATGAGTCTCAACATGGCTTACCATGGTCCCAATTACTATTAGTTCACCCATAATGATCAAAAGATCACAAGAATCTATATGAATGTTAAAACATGAACGTGAATGTTCATTTTTTCTCAGGGAAGTATGTTCATTCCCAGCCAAAAAGATACAACAGAACAGGGACTTAAATGAAGATATCTATTTCTTTCCATGCTCCATCTATAGTCTAACATGAAATTGACAAAACCCTCCTTTATAGCATATAGCCTTGGTAAGAAATTAAGAAATTTACAGCCATATGTCCAACGATTAAAAGGTTATAACAATGTCTATTTAGTATGGCACTAGATTAAAAAAACAGCTAGAAAACAACACTAAGAAATGTTTGTTTTACAAATAGGATAGGTTGCCATCTTGTTCAAAATGATGTTTAGAAATGTGGAGAAACACTGCAGAATCCCATTTTCATTATCTTTTGATGGATGTCCATAACCTTATTACAAAGCTCTTATTTTTCTGCAACTACATATAGTTAATTGCTCTTATTTTTCTGCAACTACATATAGTTAATTCATGCCCTAGTATTTATATTCATGCTTTCAACATGCCCTAGTAAAATCCCTAACCTGAGATGGAGAGAATAACTGTATAAAATGACAAGAAATTTTCAAACCCTCAAGATTTTGCCACTAAACGTAAATCAAAACCATACCATGCAAAGCCTCAAATTTGCACTTCAAACCAAGCATGCCTTATGTCTATACAACGAAAAACTTGAAGAAAATGGCAACCTAGGTGAGAGTAATATTAGTAGCAATGGCACCTGAGATTCCAACAACATTTTGGCACCTCCAAAGCTCTTGAATAGCAGCAATCAAAAAAATGTAGTGTTTCTTTCTTTCAATAAAGGGAAAAATCATTGCAAGTCCATACTCCATGCGAGGTATCCTACTCAGGCCCCAAAATTCTCCCTCCAAAAACCCCTGCCTTGTCTGTTTTATTAGTCGTGACTATAGGTCCATACCGTTGTAAATGAAAATTGCAAGCATTGCTCCCTCTCAGCAACTTTCTGCCTTCTCTAGCCACCTCCCTCATTATTTTGCCCTCCTTTGACTTTTTTCTTGGATTGAAAGATTTCTTTTAATTTTATTTTATTTATTATCATATCCATATCATAGGAATGTTGATAGGTTAGAATGACAAGTAAAGTTCATTTACATTTTGCATTACACTTTAAATTAAATATTTTATATTTGTTAAAAAGTGATATTTAAAATTTGAATTATTATTGTATATTAACTAGTATATTTATATTTGAAAAAAAAATATCTAAAGTACGCCAAGAGATATCTCTTTTCCATGTAGTTTATTTGAAAAAGAATTCGGAAAAAATAAAAAATAAATACCAAAAAAGAAATTGAAAATAAGTGAACCAAAAAAAACAAATTAGAAAAAATAAAAAATAAAAACCAAAAAATAAAGAAATTGGAAAAAATAAAAAAATAAAAATCAAAAAAGAAACTGAAAATAAGAAAATCACAAAAACTATGGAAGCAAAAAAGAAATTGGACAAACACCTTTTTAATGAATCTTATTTACATGAATTTATTTATTTAAATATTTTATGATTTTTGTTTACAGAATCTAAATGTTTACAAGAATCTGAATCTTTCAGCCCTTGCTGTGAGTGTAGAATGCCTCTCGGCATAATTACTACATAGCAAGCTATCCTCATTCTAGCATCAAACCAAGTGATAGGCAACATTGACAAATTGAGTAGTGTACCAATCCACGAAAAGTTAAAAATTGATGCCATCTAGGGATGTGACACTTGAAAACAAAGAATGTTCAAGTTTACAATTATTTGTCAAGTATCTCACAAAAAATACTTTCTTATAAGGTGTATCAAACCTTAAACATTTCGTGAGAGAAAATTCATGGGATACAAGAATTCAGAGGCATGTCATTGCTATCAAGCTCTTCAAGAGCTAAATAGCTATTCAACAAAAACTCATTTTGCATCAGTGGCATATAAATTCCCAACTAGAGGGCCGGTATGAAATTCCTTCACTTGTCTGGAACATATTCCCCATCCTTCAAGCTTCGAGAATCTTTCATGAAAATGCAAACCAGCACTGCTATTTGACCTTTACAGTAGAACTCTAAGCATTAAAGTTTATCTTGTTATATGTAAATAAATTGAAGCCTAACTTATGTGGATTCATCTCCTTTAATCATGAGCTCTCAAGAGCAGGGTTACAAGTTTTCATGGGTGCGGCCACATTTCCTGTTTGGGTATGAGTTTCAGGTACCATTCCTGTGAATTCTGTGTGTGCCCATAAGTGGGTGTGGCAAAATGCATTATAAACTACAGAAAAGTTAGTAAAAATGAAGTTCAATGTATTGATAGAATAAAGATCAAGATGGTACAAGCGTCATTCAAATGCATCAAAGTTAAAGAATTGTCATTCACCCAAATCAAGGCTATAGATTCATCGTTCACATGATTTATTAAGATTTAAAACATCAAATTAGAAATTACAAGTAATTATATTGCAGTATTGGCTGCCAGTTTCAGGCAGAATAATAGGAAGATATTTTCATCCAAAACAACTTAAAAAATGATTACTTATATATCTTGATAACCACTACAAACTTATAAAGAATATTAAACATTTGTGATACTTCCTCTCCCTAAACTAGGATTTTTTATACCTTGGATCTTGTGCACCTTCCTTGGTAAAAACCATTATCATGTATGGAAAGAACAGCTACCTTCTTCCGAGTTCTTTAATTATCTTCATCAACACTGCATCATAATTTACTTCCTTTGGTACTTCAAGGACTCAAAACGGGAAGCCAAGGCATCATAGTCTGGGAGCTTTGGATGAACATGGGAGGCCCTTGAGTTCAATCCCACATAGGATGATGATTGAGAGTTGTTAAGACTAGAGAATGTAATCCCTGGAGGAGGCCTTGTCGGGGCTTGACTTGCTGGCCTTAATTCTGACTGAGGGTTACTCCTAGTCTCAGAAACAAACTGTTGTGTATCACCATCTTCATCATTCTCAGAGTCTGTGCAGTCTGATTCATCAAAAACTGGAGAAGCGAGATTGTTTGAGTACACCATTTCAGTCTTCCTGGGCAGTAGTGATGAGGTGTTTGAGTCCCTGAGTGGATCATCTCTGTAACTGCCAAAAGAGTGCCTTTCTGACCTCATAGTGTCGTAGTTATGCATAGCATGTGTATTGTTACGGTAGTATTTTACTTCATTTCCATGATGTGTAGCATCCTGTTTGCCACTCCTCTTTACTGGCATTTCATAGTCGTCATCAGAATATTGTACTTCACTTTCCCTGCTTATTTGTCCAGTTACACTCCTGGAAAGATTTTTGTTTCCTACATGACCTTCAACCTGTATTCTCCTGTAGGGATCATACCCATGAAAAGATTGTGCCTGATGCAAATATGGTTTTCTATTCATTCTTAAATTGCAGGCATCATCTGTCTCATCATCACTTAGGCTTGGATCAAATGGACCAGGTGCTTGCTGTTGAGGATTATTCTGCTTTGCAAGCTGGGCAGCAGCCCGTGCAGCTGCGACCGCTATATCTGCAGAATCAGCAGCTGCCTTAGCAGCAGAGGCTGTATCTTTGAAATACATTTTGTAATCTTTGTCGGCATGCAAAACAGCATCCTCGTTGGACATACCAGAAGATCCTGTAGATGTGCGTGATGTGTTTCTTTTTGTAACACCCAAGTCATGTGAGTCCTCTTGCTGAGATGTATTACTAAAGCCAGCAGAACTAAAAGAATTATGTTTGGCTGAGAATGAACAACGCAGTGTCCTGTCAACAGAAAAATCTTCACATGGATCAACAGGCTGCACATTCGTTCTCCCTGAAGTTGATTGGGGATGCCACCCTGCACTTTTTAGACTTTGTTGGTTACCAGATGTTGTAGGAGATTGGGAAGGTGAAGCACTTTTAGAACCGAATACCATTCTGTTGGGACTTTGATGTAAATCTGGGGAGTTCGATTCAAACTTTTGACCAGAAACAGTAGGCAAGTGGTCCTTTTTAGACACTGTTGGTGAATTAGTAGCAGCAACAAACTTACTTGGTCCTTCCTGCACAGAAGAATTGAAAGGAAAAGCTAGTTCTCAAGGTCCTGCAAAAATGAGCTTGCAACTTACTGTCAAGAGCACAGAAAATCTTCCTATAATCTTACAAGTAGGTCTTCTGGACGCTTTAAGAATTCTACTTCTGATTCTGCTGGATCCCAGTCAACGTGATATTCCTTGGCTATTTCTTTCATGAGCTTCAGCTTTACTTGACCACTAGGTGCTTTTACTGATAACTTCTCAATAATCTGAAAAGTGCAAATCAGTATCAAACTCAATGTTCTCAGATTTTCAGTACAGCATAATTCAATTAGAAATAATTAAATAAATGGAAGTAACAAACATGTAGCAGTTATATAAGGCAACCTCCCTTGTAATTGTTAGACAAATGGAAGCCAACCTGAAGTCTGCATTGTTTTGCAGATGACAGGCCATGGGAATCAAAACCCGTGACCAGTGATAGGCCAACGCCTCTCTTACTCATTACACCAAACTCAATTCTCAAGCAGAATTAATTGCTCTGAACTTTTCACTTAGCAACATATATGGTGCTTGAATTCGAGCAAAAAGAATCAAAATGGGCTGAATAAAAGACTTTTTTTCAAATAATCTGCATAATGTTTATCATAATCAGCTTCATTGAAAAATTTACAATGTTAAAATTTGACATACTGTTCTATTGACAGCACAATCTGGACGTAGTTCTGCAGCTGAAGCTACAAATTCTTTACCATACTTTGTTCCAAAGAGATCACGAATTTCTAGAAGTTCTGGAATGTCAGCACATCTTGGAGCTGCGAATATTAAACTTGAAAGAGCTTCCCGTAAATCAATAGGGCATTTGCTGTAAACACACAAAAGAGCAGTCAATAGATTTGACTACATATCTGTACCCAGGGAAAGAATAAACTACAACACGGTTTTGAAGGCTAGATTGGACAATAGATAATGTGTGTAAGAAAAATATAGTAAATTGATTAAACAATTATCAAACGCTCAATGACATTCACTGTTCTGAAGTAATACGATCAAAGCATTTGAAAAACAAAATGTATCTAAAAACAAGGCTAGCTTGTATCTATATGGTTAGCCGAAATATATATCACCTTTCATCAATCATCGGATTTTTAATTTGGCCAATGAAGCTATAGTAACTTGCTATCCTAATTGTTCAAGGACATATTAGTATGTCATGGTAAAATTCTGTTCAAAAGAACTTAAAAACAAACGTGCTGTATGAGGCAATCTACTATGATGCAGTGTGCTATCTTTCTTGTTTCAAAGAAAAAATGAAATTAGCGAAGTTTGGTCTGTGTTGTTGTTCGAGGTAAGGATTCATACCTCTGGGATTCAATGATAGACAGGCGTGCCACAATTAGCTCACAAAAGAGTTCAATGATATCATACGCTGCCATGATATTTTGCTCTCTTATTACATGTTCAACCTGTAAGAAACCATTAAAGATCACAGGGGAAATAAATAAAGTGAAACTAAAAGAATGTCTGAGAAATCAAATAGTTAAAAACTTTGTTCAAACAAGGATGCAATGTTCTCATGACGTGATCAAAAAAATATTTTACACATCAATACGGGGAGTTTTTTTTTTTTTTTCTGGAAAAGAATGCATCTTATATTCACAGAAGAACATGACAATTATATCAACTGAGCAACAGAGTTGTGCGGAGAAGGTTAATATATGAGCCTTTAACCCAAGGTTGAAACAAATTACAATCCATTGTGGTGATTAACTTATGCTATAGATGGGATAATAAATTACAATCCATTGTGGTGATTAACTTATGCGATTGACTGGCTTGAATCTGCTGATGAGGGTGAGAACGTGCGGCTGCTCAACCTATGGCTTGAGGCCTGTCGGAGCATAGGTTCTGCTGCCTCCAGGAAGAGCCATGTCTCCTCCCGCGTGGATTCTGGGGCTGTTGAGGATGCTAAGTTGGTGGTTACAGGTGGCTCTGAGGGCCATGGTCTTCGGAAGGGTTTCCTTTCCTCCTTCCCTCTTAGGATCAGGTGGTGAATTTGCACGATGGGGCTCCTTGCCCTGCGGTTAACACTGATTGTGTTGATCCCTGTGTCTCTTCCAAGGAGGGGGCTCCTTGCCCTGTGGTTAACACCGATTGTGTTAATCCTTGTTCCAAGGATGGCTGTCCTCCTAAGTTCTTGAATGGTGGTTTGGCTGAGCCCTCTGTGTCTGCAGGCTTGTCTCTTCCTCCTGTTGGTCTTACAAAGGATTTGCTTGTTGACAGAGGGAGTGTTTCTTCTCTGCAGGGGCAGGGCTTATCTCCTGAGACTGGTCCTTTGCCCGAGGCCTCATTAGCTTCTGGGGACCCCCAGATTTTTGTGCCTGACTCCGTTGTTGACAGATCTGTTGTTTGGCTCCAGAGTTCGCTGGTTGGGAGATTCTGTGGTAACTGTCCCAATATCGACGTAATCAAAAGATGGGTGCTGCGAAAGTGGAACATTAAGGGGCAGGTAGAGGTAATTGCTCTGCCAAACAACTTCTTCCTTTTTTCATTTTCATCCCCTAATGATTGTTCTAGGATTCTCTTGGGTGGTCCCTGGTTCCTAGGGCAGAATGGTCTATTTTTTAAAAATTGGTCCCCTAGCTTCAACCCTAAGGATTGCTCGATCATGTTTTCGGTTTGGGTCCGGCTACCTGGTCTTCCTTTAGAATATTGGGATGAGGAGTTTTTTATGTGCATTGCCAGTGTCTTTGGACAGTACATTGCGGCGGATGGGGTTACTAAATTCAAGAGACGCCTGTTGTTCGCCAAATTTTGTGTCTTTGTGGATTCGGATAGGGTAATCCCTTCTCAGATTACTTTATCCTCCAAGTTTGGTAGCTGGGTTCAACAGATTGATTTTGAGATCTCTTCAATCAATTGTGTTCATTGCCGCAAAGTGGGTCATGCTACTGATGCTTGCCAAGGTTCCAGCATTAACCATCCTGTGTAGAGGAAAAAGATGCAAACAACTGATAGTGCTTGCAAAGTTAATAAAGAGGATATGTCGAAGGAGACTAGTAGGGAGAAGGAAGATGCTATGATGGAAACTCCTTTGATGATGGTGCAGCAGCAGAAGGAGATCAGATTTATAGACGAGGAAGGTGCAATGTGATAATGGGACCCCGAGTGGAACTTCGAATCACCCTAGCTCTCCTAAAAAGATGAAATCTGAGAACAAGGACTTCAAGTTCAAGATGCAAAGCTCCTTAGAGCATTTTGGTTTCAAACGTCCTTGACTCTCTTTTTGTTTCCTGTTAGTTTTGGGTGTTGGACCCCGTGTCTTGCTTTCTAGCTGTTTTGCTCCTGTTGTGCTGTTTGTCTGTTGCTGGTTCTGTTTTGTCTTGTTGGGCTTCACTGATTTATCTGCTCTCCTGTACAAGGCTCAGGGCCCTTTCAAAATCCCTGCTTACTGTTATCAAAAACTTATGCGATAGATGGGACAATCACTTTTCCGCCAACTATTGTCCACAATCTAGATAAGTCTTGTTGTGTGAAGTTGCATTGATAAGAATTCCATTTCTTTTGGCTATTTTATTTTTGACAAGGTTCCTACTGTAGATATAATGCAACTAGTTTCTAAACCATATATTCTTTATTGTTACTTTCTTTCTTATTAAAAGAATCATATAATGTAACCACAAATAGCATGTACATAGATCAGATTCCTTGTAAATGTAAATTCACATTAAAAGACAACATGAGTCTTTGATGAGTCAAGAGTCAATTTCATTTGTTTCTATTGTAGCCTCTCTCAAGTGCATGTTCAGTTCAAACTTACTTTGTGGAATCAAACTCAAATCATTTTACTTGGCAATGTAAATCCACACCAGAAGACCAATACAGAGCGTACTCTGAGGCCCTTATACTTGATTTTATGGTATCCTCTCTCAAGTAGAGGTTTAAGCTAGCATGGTGTATGATAAACTTAGAACTATCATGTACAAAAATACAATTCTAAGTATCATGAAAGTTGAGATATTTGATGGATATAATTAATAGGCAAGGGCATAATGTAGTACTAGTTTTCCTTAAAAGTGTATGCTTAGGTTCAAGGCAACGCCTTCTACATTGGAAACTTCTCAATACACCATTCTTCCTCCATGAGAATCCTTGACAATTGCTTCATCAATTGGCCAATTTCATTATTGCTATTGATCTAAATTTAGTAATTTAGGGAACATACAAAATTTGAGGAACTTAATGTATTGTAAGCAGCACTGAATAAAACTCAAATGAAATAAGATTGACAATTACTGAATAGCTGAACAAAGTAGATTTTTATTTCAAAAAAGAGATTATACAAAAAGGGCAAACTCTATAAGAGAGGTGTGTTGATGTGTTTTTTATGCACATGCAAACTCAGAATAAAATACTAAGTATTCTATCCTCTCTTGAATAAAGTCTTCTGAAGGCTAAACGATGTGATCCAATGAGACAACTCCAAGGTTCATGATATGTCAAGTCTTGACTTGCAATGGATAGACTCAGTAGTTGATGTGATAATGCTGGTAATCACAAAGGGACTTACGCTGAATTTACTCCTTATTCCAATCAAATATGTTATTCGCCTTGTGAAATGGAACTTCTTCTAACCGGCTACGAAAATAGAAGGCAAAAGATAAGGGTTGAGAAAGCTATTCTAAGGACAATGATATAATGAAACATGCTTGGATAGACAAATTCCTCACGAAACCTGACTCTGCTTCGCCATGAGAACCAACAACTACACGAAGCAGGTGCAATCTTCTAAGGAAACTCAAGGATTTTCATATTGCAAACCTCCATCCAAACACCCACAACTGGCGCAGTTTGAACGAGCATCTACAACCGAACTAACACAAATGTGGTTTAGGCTAACTTTACAAAATGACTTATCATCGACAAATCATAAAAAGTATGAACCATCTAAGGAATTCATCAAATATCTCCACATATAAACATTACATCAATGAACTTCTAATCTAATTCTACTCTACTTGGAAACATCTCTCCATCATATTCGAGAATTAGAAACCATGCTAACATCCCGCAATCACACAAAATCACCATGCGAGTCAACAATGAGCTTGTATTGATTTTGGAAATGTATTTTTACAACAATTTCGTATGTCTCTTCAATGACTTCGAAGAGTCTCCTCTAATCTACTTCAACAGCATCTACTCCTACTCTTATATCCTGATCTTTTTTTTAATACAAATGAGAGAAATGGGCCTTATATAGGCTCCAAAATTACATGAACGACCAGGATTGATCTAAGAATCAATGGCCCAGATTGAGACAACAAGGCAGTTTGTTACAAAAATTACTATTTTTAGAACATTGAATGCGGACGGATGATGTGGCAGACTATGATTGAATCAATGTTGTGCACGTGCCACCTCAGCATCGAACAAACTGGTTTCATTTTCTTTGTGTTCATATTGCTCAAAATATTTTCCCAAATCATGTCATCTTTTGGAGTAGTCTTCAAATCTTCAAATTTTCACCTTTGGAACTTGGCTGCTTTGAACTTGAAAATTTGGGAAACTTTGAATTTCTTCATGTAATTGATGGATTGCTTAATGACTGACTCATTTCTCTTCTTATCATGCTCTTGTGTTTATACAGGATTTTGACTCTGAATGGTGTAGGAAGTAGAAAATGTCATATACATGAATTCATGGAGTAGACTGGTGCATGATGAAGACCCTTCTTCTCTCTGGCGCATGAAATGATGGTTCTGGAACTTGAATGTGGAAGGTGAAGTGATGCTCCTTGTGATACTTCTTGGATGTGTATGGTCATCTTGATGTAAGCATCCCTCCGTGCGGTGATGATGTCTTCCTCCTCGAATGCTCCTTCATGAACTCGAACAACTTGCCTCTATCTTTGAACTTCCCATGTGCAAGCCTTTCGCCACTATCCTTCCATTAACTACATAAGAGAAACAATTATCAATACAAAGACACTTGATCATCAAGCCAAGTTTGACAAAAAATGATGAAATTTACAAAAATGGAAAATTGACAAGATTCTTGACAAATTGATTCCTTCACTTTAATTTTCTGCTTAGAATCTGCCTTTTTTCTGCACTTGAATTGGTTTTGGAAATGAATACTTGAAATGAGGAAATAATTTGACACATATATGCATTCAACCTTAACTTACTAGGTCGGCTCCCTTGTAGTTTTTTATGCTTTTTCAATGTTAAAATTCATTTTGTATCTCACCCTAGCCGACCTCTCCACAAGCTAGGTGCCAATTTCATAATCATGTGTATTGGCACTGATTTGGTGTGCATTTGCGTTGAGTGCTTTCTGCAAGGGTATACCACAAGTGTGTTCAAGCAAGAGTGCTGATTTCCATGAAACATGTATGAGGCACAGATTTTGATCATGCATGTATGAAATATGTTTTACAAACCCCCTTAGAATCTGCGCCTTAGAGGAGAGTGATAGCTGTTTCACATAAGTTTGAATTTGAGATTTAGATTGTAAATTACAAACTTCTTCCAAGTACCTTGGCGCAGATTTTGTGGGCTCTTGCATTAGATGTCAATTACAAGGCAAGGGTAAATGAGCGCCAAATGTGAGCCTGAGCGCTGAATTCCATTGAGTGTGTATGAAATACGGATTGCAGATTACAAGCTTTTATGTATTAGGCACTTTATGCAAGAGAGGCTGAAAAGTGCGCCTAGAAGTGTTTGAGCACCAATTTCATGCACACTTGTATGACATAGTTTATGCAAATGCAAGCCAAAAGTGCGCCTAGATGGATAGGAGGTGCTGATTTGAGGTCAACATGTATGAATTGAACAATGCAAACCACCTCTCCAAGTCCGCTTAGGCGCTGATTGCAAGTAATCTTGTATGAAATGTGTAATGCAAGGTCTAGTTAAAAGTCCGCCAAAGGGATGAGCAGACATTTTGATCAGTCATGTATAAACTTTTAATGCAAACATTCCCCCAAAGTGCGCCTAGAGGAAAAGCGGACTTTTTGTGCAGTCATGTAGAATGTTGAAAATGCACATTGCAAAGACCCCTCGAAAGTGCACCTAGAGGTCTGAGCGGACTTTTCATGTGTATATGTATAAACTATTTTATGCAAGGTCCTCTCTAAAGTGCGCTTTGGGCGGACTTTTTATGCCTCTGTGTATAATGTTTGTTTTCACAATGCAAAGACCCTTCGAAAGTGCACTTTTTCTATACTTAGCCATTTTTTTGGCACCTAAAATCTAAGTATATTTCAAAATATATTTAACTATACTTTAAATATTTTGAAATATACTTTCCATGATGTTTGAGATAGGTCTCAGATCCATGAGATTTAACATGCAGATTCTAGATTTTTGAGGATCCACCAGATTTCAAACTTAGTCATTTTTTCAAGATTTCAGGATATCAGGATTCCAGACTTAGTCAATTTCAGGGCTTCAAGACATGCATCAAGATGAGAACATACGGACTCCTTGGCAAGAATTAGGCGAGGCCTGAGCAAAACAACACTACCAAACCTACAAGCTCAAAGAAAACCTAAACCTAAAGCAAAACGAAAACGGAAAGCGAGGAAAAGAGTGGGTCCCCATTTGCAATGGGGCGATGTGTGATTAGGTCACATCAAGGTGGATGCCTCTACTTTGATTACATGTTCCAAATCCATACAGTATATAGCTTTTCTTACAAGAAACTAAAAACTTAAAAAAATAGTAAATTAGGGTTTTTGATGAGAACTGAAGCATAACCACACTTGATAGTGACATGTATACTCCTTGGAAGTTCAAATGAATAGCTAAATAAGGGCAAACTTTTTAAAAGGATGAAAAAGTTTGTTGGAGTTATTTAATTTTGGCACCCTTGCTTGTTGAGGTCATAACTCCTAGCCCATTACCCAAAACTCAAAGTTTGTATATGCATTGGAAAGCTATGGTCATGAACTAATCAATCCAAGTTGGACCGCAATCTACACAAGTTGACCATCACATTACCAAATTCTGCTCCGAAGGGCCTCAAAAATGCAAGATAGAAAACATAGAAAAAATACCAAAAAACTAGATTTTCAGAAATCTCAAAAATTTGTTCATGACTGCCACTTGGATGACT
Organism: Cunninghamia lanceolata; assembly: GCA_027924645.1. NCBI lineage: Eukaryota > Viridiplantae > Streptophyta > Pinopsida > Cupressales > Cupressaceae > Cunninghamia > Cunninghamia lanceolata. Next base: position 10,915,654 of record BSBN01000895.1, on the reverse strand, counting down.
CGAGATGCTTTCCGGATCACTTTCCCCCTCCTTGAGAAGCAATGGGCTAGAGTGGAATTTATTGATTCATCTCCCTTACCAATGTATTATGATTTGATCTGTAAGGACTGGAGTGGCAATGCCAAGGTTTAGTTTCAGGATTTGCAATTGTTCAACAACCTCTGATATGTCCAACATTGGTGAAAAGTATGGCTGGAGCAATTATGCATTGAACACTAGATGCAACCCACCTTCTTGGTAATAGAATATGGACCATATTGAATACCCTGAACCCTTTCTTTCTAAATGTACAAACATACACCGAGAACTAATGAGGGACCCAATGCTGATCATGTCGATGCTTGTATGTCATTGGTTCTCTACAAGATCTCATGAACCTGTTATTGAATGTGTTGAATCTCCTCAACAAATCTTGTGGCCTTATTCAATTCCTTTTCAGCATGTGGTGATGCCTCATCTAACACAAGTAGCGCTACCACAGTGAGTGTCAATGGTTGAAACCTAAGACAGACTTTAAATGTACTAGTACTATGTCTTGTGGAGCCATGAAGAGATTAATTATAGTTGTGTTGGACATAGGGCAAACTCTCATACCATGTGCAAGGATGCTTGGAGTAGTACATTTGGAAAATGTGCACAATCATGTGGTTGACAACCTCTATTGTCAGTTTTGTGTCCATCATCGACCAGAATGAAGACCAAAAATGATTAAGAAACCTACTATCCCTATCTGAAACAATGGTCTTTGGTCAGCCAGAATAGACCAATAAATTTAAAAAAAACATCTTAACAATGTTTTATGCAGACACCTTTCTTGTAGAGCATCAAAATAGCCATATTCAAGAACCTATCAACCACAACATATACACAAACATGACCATGTTTGCTCACAGGAAGACATGACATGAAATCCACGGAAACAAATTGTTAGGGCTTGTCACAAGTTGAGAGGGATGTGTATGGGCCTTGTTTTGATTCACTGGCTATGCAATTGACACAAGTTGTGCAAGATTTGATATAGACAACATCGTGGTGTAATTTTGGCCTGAAAAACTGCCACTATCTTCTCTATCCCAAAGTGTTCTACCACCAATTGTAACAAGCCTCCTGGATCATCTTTTGATGCTCCTCAGTAGGAACACAGATGTGCCTCATGTGGCACCAAAGGCTGTTCTCTGGGTAATACTTGGGAACCTATTTTCCAACTGTCAATTTGTAGTACATGTTAGAAAAATCAAGATATCTAAGATACAGTTGCGCCATTTCGATGTCTTATGCCTGCAAGTCTAGAACCAAGGCTACAATCTAAGGTTGGCTCAAGCAACCAACGAATCTATTGGTATTCCCCTTCTCGTCTTAAATGTTGAGCTGGAAGTGTTAGAGATACGTAGTGATCCGAAAATTCAAGTCTTATGTGTGCCAAGACCAAAAGGGCCTTAATTGTCCTAACTCATTGGAGTGTTGTTGAGACGCCTAAAGTGTGAATCCATCATCAAACCGGTATAATAGGAATATGGAAAGGATTAGTGTAGATCAAGGAAGGTATGAGACATCTTTGAAATGCATTCGTTCAAAGTCACAAACCTGAAAACTACATGGAAAGGCAAGATTGATGGTTCACCAATTACACATGCAACAAACACGTGTTTGCCCCCACGAACACACAATCGCCATCGACGAACATGTCACAAAGTGATGAACGATATACTAGTAAAGTGGTGAGTGTGTCTTTGTGCAAGCAATGAGTTAGCATTTGGAACACCAAATGTTTCATTTCTAGTTTGATGGCTGATCTTCCAACTTCTCATCTTGAGAAAGATGTGGAGAGATGTTATCTAACTTCTCTACATCTAGGAGAGGGTTAGACTTTGGGATTGGTGGTTTGTAGAGCCATTGTTGTAAGTCTAAGAAAGTGTTTGCAAGTTTGTTTGTAATAGGGAATTGCATTGTTAATGGATTCAAAGCTCTTTAGTTGTTATTGGAGCTTGTTAAGATTGAGTTGACCTCTGTAATCACTATACTTTCTTTTTACATAGTGGAACAAGGAGTAGTTGGTCCTTAGGCTAGACATGTTTCACCCTTAAGTGGGTTTTCTCCATGTCAATTTGCTTTGTTTCTATTTGTATGCTTCATTTTTGCATTTGTAGGTGTCAAGATCTCTATTATTTGTTATAGCACTTGTCTTTGAGTATGGCTAACCATTATAGATGATAAAAATACTTGTTTAAGTGTGCTGAAGAAACTAAAACATCATAATCCATTTATTGATGATTGAGCGTGTGGAATATCCACCCCAGTTTACAAATCAAGTGGTACCAAAGCAGTAAAATCCTTTGGTTATTATTGCCTTTTGAGCCCAAATTTGAGTCAAGAGAGTGGTTAAAATCAGTGAAGACAGTGAGAATGGAGAGAGATTCCAAAGGTTGGAAGAAGGTGTGGTCAGGATATCTATGGTTGAAGGGAAGCTTGATAGGCTGGAAAGCATGATGCTCGCCTTGATGATAGCCAAGATGGACATTGCATGTAGAGGAAGGTGAAGAAGAGAAAGTGGGTGTTGAGTAAGAAGACACTCCAAAATCTAATAAATTCAAGGTCAAGGCCAAGATAGATATCCAATTATACAATGGAGAAATAAGTGCACAGAAATTGAACCAATGGGTGTTGTTGGCACTTGAAAAAACCAGTTCCCAACTTGGTATATTTTGCCCCAAATTCATCAAGACCCTACTTTGTGCCTTTGTTGTTGAACCCATCAATTATATCTAATATGAGACTATTTTGAATGGATTCCCTTCAAGAAGTTTCCAAGTGTTTGCCTTTTGAAGTGCAAGGAAGTAAACCTAAAAAAATGGCTAAGTCCAAGAGAATCTTGGCTTTTTCCTTGTGTTTTTTGCCTTTGTTGGAACTTCGGAGTTCGGCCTTCTGTCTTCCGTCGTGCCTTCCCTATCAGCTCCGAATTCCCCCTTGGTAATTCGTAAAATCGCCTAAATGTTTCAGGCGTCGAGGTCGGGGTGGCGGCCTTCAGTCTTCTTCTGGGTATGAGTTAGCAGGAAGGCTCGTTCTCCGAAGTGCACCAAGGCTTCAAAAAATTTCTAAGTGTTGCAGATTGTTGGAGACCAAGGTGGTGATCTTTCGTCTTCTTCCGGGCAAGTGGAAGGGTGAGAGCCCAACGGCCGAAGTCCGACTTGTTGATGATTGTTTTTAGACAAGTCAACAATAGAGTAAAACACTAGAGTATCCCACTCTCTCTTGAATAAAGCTCTTCAAAGGCTGAACTATGTGATCCAGTGAAGTAACTTCAAGGTTCCTTTTCTTATGATTCGTGATGGATAACTTGGTGACTTGACATGATTTTGCTGATAATCACAAAGGGACTTACACAATTGTTCTAACAACTCGTTGTTTCAATGACAAAAGGCAAACACTAGAATATCTAAGTACTACAACTTCGACGTAAGATATGGCAATGAAGCTCTTGATCCTAATTCCTAACAAGTATGAATAAAAAAGATAAAAAGATAAAGTTTGAGGAAGACTACTCTACTCCTAGATGTAAGAAATGATTACTGCTCAGGTGAAATCAACCAACTTTGTTTCGCCAAGTTGAAACAACTACACAAGGTTGATGCAATCTTCTAGGGTGATAAGATATTCAAATCACTTATGTTCATGAAAATTCAACAAACATAAACGATCAAAATTACGCTCACTTTGTTCAAACTAACCATACACTGCAACTTGCAAGCCACAAACTACAAATGGTATGAACATATAGATTTCACCACGAAACAATAACAATAACTTCCATCAACTAACATAAACATAATACTTGAAAAGGGAAAAAACTTAATATAATCTTAATACTCGCTTGAAGAAATGGAAACCATGCAACACTTTGAAACTTAGACAAAATCACCGAACCAATGAACTTTGTATTATTCTCAAAAAGCTCTTGCAACAATTTTTCCAGAATCTTCAACCTTACAAAATGAGAGCAAAGGAGCCCTTACATAGACTTCAAGAATACATGAATGGTCAAGATCGATTGGCAAAGCCAATGGACCAGATGATGCCACCTAAGCAAGTGGTTACAACAAACTACTATTTTTAGCATATGAAAGAGGGAACAAAGGCACGTTTCCCAAGAAGATAAGGATGACACATCAAAAGCCTATGAGGAGTCTCCATGTGAGTAACTATCACTGGTATTATGAAATTCAATGAATGTGGTCACCACTTTCTTGACATCATCAAAAGGTACACTTGGCGTATTCCTAATGGTTCCTTCTACCTCAAGTACATCAACTGCATAAACGCCACGTGTCTTCTCCCAATCAGTCATTCTACCTTTATTGGCGCCCAGGTGGATAGCAAGTGAAAATATGCTATCAAGTCTCTCATCAGAAATATCATCTTCTTGAAAATAGAATACTTGGACTTGTTCCTTCATACAATCAATAGTCATCTCTCCAAAGGGATTGCATATCTTCATCAATGATGCATGTATACCATCTTGAATCCTCTGAATAACACTTCTTACTCTTGACATGTCTGTTTCAACTTTATCAAGCAACTGACCTTTGTTGTGAAAACAATAGTACCAGGAAGAGAAATCATATGTTGCTCCTTCTTCGATCACCTTAGCATGTATCAACTCATCAATTGAAGTTCCCATTCGACTCTTCAAGTGTGGCATTATTGTTCTTTAACAACCTTGAACTCAACACAATCTGTCAATAATGCAAGTACTCTTTCCTTACGCTGACTAAGCTTATCATATACTTGCATAATATCTTCAAGATATCCATATGTGATCTCTCTTGACCTCTTCATCCAGTCCTTCAACCTATGAGATGAGGATCTCAATTCTTCAAGATGTACAATTGTTTCTAGAGGAAGAATGGATGGAGGTGTAGAAACTCTTTCCTGGTGACAGATGGGATGTATTAGATGTTGGATATACTGTTCTAATGCCTGACATCTTCGTTCAGCTCTTATCCTTCCTTTTGCTTCCTATTTTATTATAGCCTTGGCATTATCAACTGAATCCTGAAGTTCTTCCTCTACTTGTACCGCAGTCAAAGGACCCAAATCAATTGTATTGATGTCATAGTCTTCAGGTACAATGTCTTCTATATTCTTCTCAACCCTTGGAACAGCTACATAAACCTTCCTCATGCCAATTTCATCTTTTGTTATCTTTGAAAGTGGTGCAAGAGCACCTAATCCACAGTGGCCTCCATGAGGCATTAGCTGTTTAATGTTTATTTTGTTGTTTTCAATAAGGTCCTAAGCTGACCATCCATGTAATAAGGTTTGTTTGACCAATGCATGTCATTGTAGTTGTATCTAGGTTTATGTTGTAAGTCCCACAGGACACTTGGCAAATTGGTATTCACGAGGGTTGTTAGGCAGTTGGAGGTTGTTAGATCTCCCAGCCGCTTGGAGGTTGTTAGATCTCCCAGCCGCTTGGAGGTTGTCTCCCAGCCGCTTGGAGCCAAGTCAGTACTATTGAGGGTAAGTAGATAAATACCCCAAGATGATCGAATGCAATCAGTAGTAGTAGAGTTGTAATCGGTTGAGTCCAGTTCAGTTGAGTTGTGCAATTGTAAACAGAGCATCTGTGTGTATTCGCACTTCTGAAAAGCATAATAAACGAATCCTGTTTCTGCATCTATGTCATTCGAATTCATCTGGTTTTCTCTGTGCAAATCGATTTTTTGTTCTGAGACCGAGATGGGTTCTTAGCCCATTCCACCAGTTAGATTTCTTCGAAATCCGTGGAATGGTTGTACAGTGTTTTCGTTTTGTTTTCTTTGTTTTGTTCGTGTTTATGCTTGCAGGATCGCGTACAATGGTGCTGAGGAACCCTAGCATCGTCATGTGCTAGGTTGGCGAAGTCTAAGAACTGTGTGGTTGTCAGAGAAAAGGATCTGTGAAGTTACAGGGTTCGCAGGAGGAAAAACCGTGCGACGGCATTTTCAGTGAATCGGCCAAAGATTTCGAGCATCAGTGACGGAATGAGCCTCGCCAAAGGGGCAAATGCCATCAGGGTGTTAGAGAAGAAGAAGAAACTTGGCCAATGGAGTTGAATCCGCGGCTCAGCTGTTAGTTATTTGCCTGTGAAAAGAATTAGGGCATCGGTCTGTGATTTCCCACTGTGCGCTCCCCATCACCTTTGAGGTGAGTTTTTAAACCATTTGAACATTAGTCTATTTGAACTATGGTTATGATGGGTATTTCGCCCATGTTTTGAGAGCTTCCACTGTGTGCTCTGCATCATAATGGTATCAGAGCTAGCAAAAGCTCTGGGCGGAGGTGTTGTGTATTTGTTTTATGTCACTGAGAAGGCAGATGAATCCTATTTCTGTAGTGTGTGGGCAGACAATGATGAGGTCTGTCGTGACCTTTCACCAATAGAGATTTGGCTGGAAAAGGGTGCAGAGTGAAGCCACGGAGAGAGAGAGTGGTAGTGCATCTCCAGGATCTGCTGTTGGACGAGAGGAATGGGTCTGTAGCAGCGACAGCTGATTGAGCATTGTGTTGTAGTCGAATTGAGGATCTACAGGAGTGTTGGCATTTAGATGTTGTCTGTGTATGTTTATGTCAGACAAAGAAAGCGATACAGAGGCGGAGAGGATGCCTCCCAAAAGCATGTCGCAGGACGCCGTTAAGAAGCTGATCGAGGAGATACTTGCATCCAAGTTGGGAGAGTTCAAGCAGTCCAAAGGCAAAGATAAGGAAAATGAAAGTGACAGGGAGGAGGAAAATACAAAAATTGGGGAAACCAGTAAAAAGGCAGAGGAGATACCAGCAGACCAGAGGGCATTTTTAAATGCATTAAAGTCAGTCAATAGGGACACCATAGATGGGTTGCCTATGTATAGCGGAAGTATGGATGTTGAAGAGGTGATTGATTGGATTGAGGCATTGAACAATCATTTCGAATATAAAGAAATCCCTGATGATAAGAGGGTTAAGTTGGCAAAGGCAAGATTGCAGGGATCTGCTCTTGCATGGTGGAATTATGAACAAGGAGAGAGAGTCAAGGAGGGGAAGAATATGTTAACCTCCTGGGAAAGGATGAAGACCAAACTCAAGGCACAATTCTTACCCCTGGACTATGATGTGCAGATGTATAAAAAGCTGCAGAACCTCAGACAGAGAGACCTTGATGTGAATGCATACACACAAGAGTTTCATAAACTCAATCTCATGATCAAAGAGACAAGAAGAAGAGTCAGAGAAGGTGGCCAGGTACTTGAATGGTCTAAGGATGAACATCCAAGATGAGATCAGCATTTTAGCACCAAACACAGTGAATAAGTGTTTCCAAATGGCCTTAAGGGCTGAAGAGAAGCTGAAGAGAAAAGGTGAGCAGAACAATAGAGGAAGAGGTGACAGAAATTTTAGAGGCAGTTTTGGAGGAAGAAGTCCTAACCAGAGGCCTAGTGGTGAGTCTAACCAAGAAGAGACTAGTAAAGGACAAGAGCAGTCTAGTTTCAGGGGTGGATGGAAAGGCACAAGAGGCAGAATTAGAAGTGGTAGAGGTTCTAATGTTTTCACTGGGAGATGTTATCATTGTAATGAAATTGGTCATACAGCATTCAAATGTCCAGAAAGACAAGGATCATCATCAAGAGATGATAGGAAGAATGACAAGAGGGTTCAATTTGTGCAAGAAGAGAAGGTAGATGAAAGTGTTAACTCTCCAATGGGGAATGCAGCCCCAGCTGAAGATGGAGAATCATTGATGCTAAGGAGAACAGTCCTAAAGACATCCAAGGACATGCTACAAAGGAGAGCTCTTTTCAAGACCAAATGCAAAACTAAAGGTAAATTATGCAAGGTAGTAATAGATTCTGGTTCAACAGACAATATGGTATCTCAGGAAATGGTGGATAAGTTGAAATTGGAAAGGATTCCTCATCAAAATCCTTACAAAACATCTTGGGTAAGTGATAGTCAATCACTTTTGGTATATGAACAGGCATATGTTGATTTTCAGATTGGAGAATAACAGGATAGGGTTTTATGTGATATTTTGCCCATGGAATGTTGTCACCTACTTTTGGATAGGCCATGGCAATTTGATAGAAGAGCATTGTATGATGGATATGCTAACACATACACCATCAAGAAGGATGGGAAGACTTTTGTGATGACACCATTGCAGGAGGATGCTAAAGCAAAGAAGGCAGCCAAAATCATTTTGGTGGGTAAGAAAGAGTTTGTGCAGATCAATGCAACAAAGTCAAAGACAGTAGAGGATATCTCAAGGAGTGGAGATCAAAGTTTGAAGATGATTTCAGTTCTGACTGATGGAGATCAGGTGGATCAGCAGAAGGTCAAAGAGCAGGTTTTCAAGCAGCCACAAGTTGATTGGAAAGACAAGGATACTATCATAGTAGGGACTATTGTTTGTCCTCTAAGAGTTGAAAGGCAAACACATTCTGCCATTGTAGTAAATAAGGTTCCCAATGCAGATGTTCAGACAGAGATGATGGTAAGAAAGAGTGACCAGCAAGGTGTGAGAAGAGCCTACAGTATGAGTCTTTGATTCCAAAGAAGCAGGTTGCAATTCAAAGATCATGGGGAAGGCATGAAGCAGTAGAGGATAAAGGTGGATCAAGACAAAGGATTAACTCATGGGGCATGAGTTCTTTTCTCGGTGGGGAGTATGGTGCAGGAGCACCTAATCCACAGTGGCCTCTATGAGGCATTAGCTATTTAATGTTTATTTTGCTGCTTTCAATAAGGTCCTAAGCTGACCATCCATGTAATAAGGTCTGTTTGACCAATGCATGTCATTGTAGTTGTATCTAGGTTTATGTTGTAAGTCCCACGGGACACTTGGCAAATTGGTATTCACGAGGGTTGTTACGCAGTTGGAGGTTGTTAGATCTCCCAGTTGCTTGGAGGTTGTCTCCCAGCCGCTTGGAGCCAAGTCAGTACTATTGAGGGTAAGTAGATAAATACCCCAAGATGATCGAATGCAATCAGTAGTAGTAGAGTTGTAATCGGTTGAGTCCAATTCAGTTGAGTTGTGCAATTGTAAACAGAGCATCTGTGTGTATTCGCACTTCTGAAAAGCATAATAAACGAATCCTGTTTCTGCATCTGTGTCATTCGAATTCATCTGGTTTTCTCTGTGCAAATCGATTTTCTGTTCTGAGACCGAGATGGGTTCTTAGCCCATTCCACCGGTTAGATTTCTTCGAAATCGGTGGAATGGTTGTACAGTGTTTTCGTTTTGTTTTCTTTGTTTTGTTCGTGTTTATGCTTGCAGGATCGCGTACAATGGTGCTGAGGAACCCTAGCATCATCATGTGCTAGGTTGGCGAAGTCTAAGAACTGTGTGGTTGTCAGAGAAAAGGATCTGTGAAGTTACAGGGTTCGCAGGAGGAAAAACTGTGCGACGGCGTTTTTAATGAATCGGCCAAAGATTTCGAGCGTCAGTGACGGAATGAGCCTCGCCAAAGGAGCAAATGCCATCGGGGTGTTGGAGAAGAAGAAGAAACTTGGCCGATGGAGTTGAATCCACAGCTCAGCTATTAGTTATTCGCCTGTGAAAAGAATTAGGGCATCGGTCTGTGGTTTCCCACTGTGCGCTCCACATCACCTTTGAGGTGGGTTTTTAAACCATTTGAACATTAGTCTATTTGAATTGTGGTTATGATGGGTATTTCACCCATGTTTTGAAAGCTTCCACTGTGTGCTCTGCATCAGAAAGAGTTGTTGCTTTCTTCTTTGGCTTTTCTGTTGATGTATCAATAAGCAACTCCTCAACTAGAATAGGATGATAATCTTCTACCTCGCAACTTTCTTTGATTCTATCTTGTAACCATTCCAGCAGGGATGAGAGATCTTCGAGTCTTTGAACTTGGATTTCTCGCCTGGGCAATGATTCTTCTTCAGCTCCATCAATTATTTCAGTATCATGTGGACTTAAAGGTACCTGTTCAAATGGAACACCTTGATCTTCGTCTTGAATTTCATGCCCAACTATATCCTGGTTCATTGGAGTACTTCCTGGTTGCCTAGATGAAGCGGTTTCAATACTTACCCTCTTTCTTTTCTGACTTGACTCTCCTTGTGTACATTCAAGTTGTTTCCTTTTCTTTGCTTGACTTGAATCCTTCTCAGTCCCTTTACCTCGTGAATCTCTGTCAGATGCACTACGTTGTACTTGTTGCTCAACTTCTCTCATCTTTATGTAGGTAAGTTCCTTTCCTTCATCTATCAATGCTTGTACTTGCTCTTTTGCATGCTCTTAGTAATGGCAATGATTGGTCTTATCAACTATTCAGCATATGTTCTCTCCCTTTCAGTCCAATCAACGGTATATGTCAGATTCCGTATCTTGTTATATTCTTCCTCTGAAAGTGTCATGTCATCATCTAGCTGATCAGGAATCTTCAATACTTTTGTAGACCTCACCAAATCCCATCTCAACCTTGAACATTTTTGCATCCTTATATCATCATCATCAATAGCATTTGCCCAGTGATCTTCAAGTTGCTCTATATGTTGATAGGTAGGATATAACTGCTTAATTGCTCCATGTGGGTCAAAGTTCTCCCTCCTTGAATCATGAAGATGTAGATATGCTTGAAGCTCAATCTCAGAGTGCTCGGCTGCTTGTATTGATAGACATGAGTAATATCTCCCAAGTTTTTGAGGGAATTGAACCCCGGCCTTCTTCCTTGTCCTTTGCATCTTATGGAATTCTAACAATTGTCTTGATACTTCTAACATCACCATCCTATTAGTAGGATACCTTGGCAATTTGTATGGATAGGATGTAAAGCCCTGAATCCTGATATAAGTGAACTTATCATATTGAATATAGTATCTTCCATATTGTTCAATGAAGGTCCTAGCAGCACCTATCAATCTCCTATGCAACTCTCCTTGCAACCTTCTCACTATATACATAGCAAATGCATCATTGAATCTCTTATAATGATTGATGTTCTTCAAATGAAGCTGTGTATAACATTGATGTGATAGGATTTGATTAGACTTGATACCCACTTCTCCTTCAGAGGTCAACCCTTTATAGACAACATTCCTTGCCAATATGTAGACAAGATAGGAAGTCATATAGAAAGACCTTGACTCATCAAAATTTGCAAATTGCTCATCAAGGCAATGACTTATAAGCCCAGCCCAATCAATCATCTTATTCTTTGTGAAAACATGATCTAGGTATGTATACATCGATCCTTCAAAAGTTGATTGAGGCCTACTTGTGACTCTGTTCAGAAACATGATAAAGTAACTTATCTCTTGTCTGAAATCTGCTTTGTGGAACTTCAGATTTTCAGGATTGTATATCTTCGTTGAGAGATCCGTCATCCACTTCTTCCTCACTTCTTGCATGTATTGCTTGGAGTTGCCTTCAAAGGTATGTTGTGTAGTTGTAGGACAAATGAACACCGTCTTTCGATTTGGAATATTGAAGATCTCTTGAATAGCTTCTCTTTGTAGATAAGCTAGGACAATTCCATCCTTAGCTATAACTAGCCTTCTTTCTCCATCATAGCGTTGAGCACATTCCAACACCAATTCAGTGCTAGGTAAGGTAGGTGGGAAACAAGCTGCTTGTATGATTCCACTCTTTGCAATGGTCTTGATGTCTTCATTCCTTGTAGAGGCGAGCAAGAAATCCTTCATCTCCTCTAGGTTGATGTGTCCCATGTTGGTGTCTCCCACATTCTTCCAATGGGTCTCGAGCTTAGAGTCGGGTATGGTTGACTTAGCATCCATCTTGATCATCACTTGACGCTCCTTCGCCATTATGCCCATCTACCTACAAGAGGATTACACCTCTATAAGTGACTTCTAATGATAGAAATTTCCTTCACAAGACTGATTTTTACATGATAAAGATATGGAAATCTGAAAATTTGAACAAATAAAGGCAATTTTATAGATGAAATGCAGCTGAAACATACCTTCAAATCAATTTTCAGACTAAACTAAGTGCAAATTTCTGTAATAAATGATAAAATATCAGATTGTAATGACAAAAATCAGACTCTATATTTGCAGATCTGCTTTGAAAAATTGCTGCAGCTCCAAAAAAATTCGCTGCCAAGAGTAAACTTGTAATGAATTATGATAAAGTGATGAAGGCGCCCTCCTTTATATAGGCAATTTGCCTTGAGAAAAGTGCTGGTCAGCCAGCACTAGCATTTAATGTATTTTTGAAAATTTAAAAACTTGTTTCCTATTTGGGCGCCAAAAATAGGTGATTTAATGCATGTAGGGTGCCTTATCTTGGACAGATATCTCTTATACTTGGGCACTGTTTTGATATAAAAAAGGTTTGAAACGGGTGCCTAAATTCATTGTTGGCTGTTTTGATATTCAATAACTTCCATTTCATGCACCCAAACACTTAGAATTTCAATAGGTGTGCCTTAATACTTAAACCCCCTCAAGCGACTTGATGAATGCCTCCTTGATTCTAGGCGCTTAGACTAGGTGAAATGTGTAAGAAAGTGCGCCTCATTTATGATGCATTTGGGCGCATTTGAGAGTTGTAATGAATATGAACTAGCGCCTAACTTCATTGTCTTGTTCAAAAGGCCTTAAAGCTGATTACCTTATGATTTCCTCCTAGGCGCTTGAGAGGTCTAAAACTTGAAGAAATGGCGCCTTACTTCTTAGCTCATTCTCCCAATTGAGAGAGTCCTTCTCACCTTGGGCACTTCCTTTGAATGGTCTCCAACAACCCTTTTCTTCCAAGGCATTTCAACGTAAAAGTGCGCCTAAAATCTCTTGAACTTGTGTTGATCCTCCGTGGGAGCTCCTACTTCAAGATGTCATCAAAATCTCAAGGTTCTTAGCCCCCCTTTCCTAAGGCGCAAATATGAGGTTATTCATTCAATCTATTGCCAAGGCGCTAGGATTGGATTGGAGAGATGAAGATATGTGCCTACACAAAATTAGCTTGATATTTATGCCTACTGTGATTCCAAACCGTTGGGAAGTCTTAGAATGTTTCCTTTCTTCAAAATGTTTACTTATTGGTGTCAATTCATGATTTTCTTCAAAGGCGCCACTTGGAGGTGGTATGGACTAGAAAGTGCACCTTGGCTTCTTTGGGACTAATTCTTGACATTTAAGGGTTTCATCTTATATCCAAACTCTCAAAAGACCTCCTTGATCTTAGGCACTAGAACTTATGATTTCAAACTTCCTTGATTGCTAGGCGCATTTTGTGGTTGTTTTGATATTAAAAGAGCACCTAGATCTTCCTCTTAAGTTGTTGCTTGATACTTTGAGCTTAGATGGATATAAGGTATCCCAAACCTTGGTTGATGTCCTTGGATCACCCATTCAAATTCTCATCATCCCTATCACTTTCAATCACTTTCAAACTCTCGGAGACTCCTTATCATTAGGCGCACTTTGAGGTCTTCTTGAACATGAATTTGCGCCTAAGGTCTTAATGAGTGTTTCTTTTCACTTCGCAGGTGCTTAAATCATTGCAATTACTCTCAAACAGCTCCTCCAAAGTCAGCCACCTTCAAGACTTATAGTTTCAAGCTGACTTTTCCCTTAGGCGCCAAAATGAGGTGATTTTGGTGGAAAGTAGCGCCTAAGGTCTTAATGACTTGATTCAACATGTTTGATCAATTTTGGATTACCTCCCTTAAGGCTTGCTTCATGCCTACTCTCCTTCAAATTGATTAATGCATACCTCTGTGATCCTAGGCGCCAAAACTCACTTGAGCAATCAAGTTTCCTCCTAGGCGCCAAAAAATGATTAAAACAACAAGGAATTGCGCCTAGCATAAATAAAGCATTTACTCCTCAAATTTCATGGATTCATGACTTGCATAAGCTCTTATAAACTTGTCAATCTTAAATACCTTCAAGATTCATGATTTTAAACATGCTTACCTCTAGGCGCCTAAACTTGATTTTTCCAACATAAAGGGCGCCCTACCTGATGATACTCAATTTGGCATGATAGATTGTCCCTTGGCATTCAAATAAGGTCATTGACTTACCTTGCCTTTGCAATAAATAATCTTTCAATTAGGAACTAGATCCTAGGTCTTACCACCTTCAACCTCCAAGGTGCCAAAATTGATAATTTTGAAGGCAAAGGGCGCCTTGACTTGAAGATGACAATTAAGTTCAATTTGAAGATTTCAATGCAACACAAAGGTATCTAGAAGATTTTCTACCTCAAACGATATCAAATTTCATATTTTCATGCCTCCTTTTGCTTAGGTGTAATTTGTCATTGGTTGAAACATCCCTTTCATGCTAAGGCGTCAAAATGGTCTCTAGAGATGAAGAAATGCGCCCTAACTTAACAAAATTAGATTTGGGGCACTTAGAATCATCCTGAAGTCTTATCTTCAGGGCGCCAAAATCAACCAGTTGAATGATCTTTCACCTAAGGCACATCTTCAGGGTGTTACGGAAGGGAATAGGCGCCTAATCTTTACTTAGCCATTTTCTCCATAAATTTTCACTCATCGAAGCATGTTGAGTTCAAACATTATTCTCACATAAGGATCCATACTCAACTAGGCCGAAGGAATGCTCTATAGTGCCTTCGTAAGGTTATTGACCAGCTAACTCTGAGATAACACTAACAAGACATCCTAAAATGACTAATCCTATGAAGAAAAATTGGGGGGTCCCCATCTGCAATGGGGCAATGTGTGATTAGGTCACAACACGACTGAGCTTCAATTCTTCTAAGTGTTGTAGGTGTCGGCAAGTGGGAGGTGTCTTTTTTTCTTCCTTTTTCCAGGCAGAAGGCGGAAGGCCCAATTCCCGAAGTCCAACAAGGTTTCAATGAGTTTCTAAATGTTGCGGGCGTCGGTAACTGGGGGCTTCTCTTCCTCCTTTCTTTTTGAAGACGAAGTCCGACGAGCTTCAGAATTTTTATAAGTGTTTCGGGATCAAGCGGTTCTTTTCTTCTCTTCCAAAATAAACAATGTATGGTGAAGGCCCGATCTCCAAAGCCCGATGGTTTCCCTTTGCTCCTTTCGGACTTTGGAGATTGGGGTTTCCTTCTTCACCTTTTCAAAGGCCAATTGCCTGGAGGAAGCCTGATTTTTTTGGCCCCAACTATTTTGCCTTCCCTGCTCCTCCCACCGCTTGGGAACGCGTCAACAACCTCCAGGATCGCCATTAATGCGAAATGGGTAGTTGAAATCTAAGTCACAAAGTTCGAATTCGAATTCGAGTTCGGCAACAATGAAATTCAGAATAAATTCGACAAGGAAAAATTTGGAAAAAAAAATCATGATTAAATTCGCCTTACATAAATTTGAATTTTTATAAAACTTATAAATACACTACATTTTAAATAAAAAATATAAATAAACAAATACTAATTTTAAATAAATACACTACATTTTAAATAAAAAATATTAATTTTATTTTAAAAATATAAAAATAAAAATATAATAAATAAAATATACATTACATTTTAACTTTAAAGTTTAAAAAAACAAAATAAAATTCTAAATCTTATTAAAAAAACTTAAAATTAAAAAAACAAAATAAAAATACACTACATTTTAATAAATACACTACATTTTAAATAAAAAATACTTATTTTATTTTAAAAATATGAAAATAAAAATATATTAAATAAAATATACATTACAGTTTAACGTTAAAGTTTAACGTTAAAGTTTAAAAAAAAAAAACAAATCTAAATCTTATTAAAAAAACTTAAAATTAAAAAAACAAAATAAAAATACACTACATTTATTAAAATGGTATTGTTTTTTAGCCGATGACGGCATGGTTCGGTGGTTAAGTCACTCGGTTGTAGTGGCGGCCACCAGAGTTCAAACCCCCGCTAGGCCAACGAGCTCGCGGGTTTCAAGTGTTCTTGCTAGGGGATGAGGTCCCCCATGTTGTGGCCTCACTGGTTCATTGCTCTGGGCAAAAGCATTCGCGTGGAGCCGGAGGGCGTGTCGCACCAGCATCGCCGGTCACGTTAAAAAGTTTACCAAGCGCATTGAAATTTTTTTTTTTTAAAATGGTTTTTTTTTAATAAATACACTAAATTTAAATAAAAAAATACTAATTTTATTTTAAAATATAAAAAAATATATATATATATATATATATTAAATAAAATATACATTACGTTTTAACTTTAAAGTTTAAAAAACAAAACAAAAAATCTTAAAAAAACAAAATAAAAATATAATAAATATTACATTTTATTTGAAGAAACCTAAAAACTAAAGAATACAATGAGATGAGAGTTGGGAGGAGACCGAAGATGTTTGAGTTCGGAGTTGGGCGCAAGGAGTTGGGAGTTGGGCGCAAGAGATGTGAGTCGGGAGACAATGAGCAAGTTCAACCACTGTTTTAAAGTGAAAAGGGGGCAGAAAACCTAAAAAATACACTTTATACAAATATATTTCATTAAAAAAACTTACCGTACGAATTTCATGTGAATTTCAACGATTTCTTAGACTTTTATAAATCCGCCGAATTTCAAATCTCATGGTCGAAATTCGACGAATCCTGTGACTTAGGTTGAAATTAATGTTTTTATTGCATTTGGTGGGGTTGTTAAGGTTTTCCCGCCCATTTCATTCTAAGATCTGGGTTGTGAGGGCTATAAAAGGAAGATTAAAACTCATCTAAAGGGTTGGTCATTTTGGGTAAAATTTCTCTCTACATGTGTTGGGCATCCAAGGCAGTTAGGGCTTCATCTATTGTTCAATTTCAGTTATTCAAGAAGCAGCTATCAGAAGTGTATGTGAAATATATTTTAATCTTGATATCAATCATTGTTCTCCTCCACTGTTGGTGTTCTTTCGGAAGCTGCTATCACAATTAGGGTTTCCTCTTGCCACATTTGGTGGTATGATTGTAAAATCTGATTTGAATGAATGTGACAGTTCTTAATCCATTTTCAAGTTTTGTAAATGGTCATTTCAATATTACATATGGAAGAATGTTGTATGGTGTTCGATTACTAAGTATTCTCATGGTTTGATATTGATTTTTATGCATCTGAATAACTAGATAAGAATTAATACACCCTTTTTAGTGTTTTCATTTTATGAACTTAAGACTTTGTAGCCCATTGGATAGGCACTAGTCTGAGAAGCCTGTGATCACCCAAACCCATTACAAATCAAAGCAATTTATCAAGTTTTAAATGCAGTTACAGTTCCATAAGCATCCGCATTTTGTAGAATTGCTCTCATTAGCTTAATCAGAGGCTTTTGTAGCCAGTTTATCTTAACCTAGAGACAACTTTGGGGTTCAAGTGTACATTGGGTATGCTTGTGTTTGTTTGTTTGAGTTCTATTTCATGCCTCTAAGAATATCCCTCCTAGGTCTAGCTGAGCCTGAAGTGTAAAGGAGTCTACCCACTACTGTAAGTTGGCCAAAATCACCCTTAACCTATTGATAAACCTCTTTTAATTACCCTGATGACCCTTGATGCAGGAGCATCCTAGGTTGCAGAGTAATCTTGCATCAACCAAAAATATTTGCATTCTTTCTTTTGTTTCTTTCATTTTCAATTCAGTTCAGTCGTTTGTAGTTTCAACATTTTGTACCGCATTTTGCCACATCTTGAGATCAGAGCTCGCGGAGCAGGACTTAGCATTTAAATATCATCATCTACATCATATCCAAAATTCAGGTAATTTGGACTTGTCTGCTAAAAGTTATCGCTATCAGAAGATCATCAATTTTCTCAAAGCAGAGCATTCAGACAGTCAACTGAAAGAGAAGGTTTGCGGACCACTTCCATGACTTGCGGTGCCTAATGACATATCATACACGGCACATAAGGATCAGATAGACCTTCCTTGAGGTCCGCACCAAGTTCCCATCATTTGCAGAGCATTACCAGAGGATTTAGACTGACCTACTTGTTTCTACACGTTACATTCCTTCATTGGAGTTTGTAACCTTTCTTGGCCGATGCGGAGGATTTCATGAGCTTAAAGATGATATAGTTTTGTAAGATGTATTAGAAAGGCAGTTAGCTGATTTCATAAGTTTGATAGTTTAGTTCTTTTCGGAAAAGGCACTTCAATGCCATATCTTGCATATCTGTTGTAACCAGAAATTAGGCCTGTGAGCCCTTTGATTGTAGCCTGCATGTTGCTGGCATATGAGCATTGTATTTCTTTGATATTCTAAATATATGAATCTTCCATTGTATTCTTCAATTGAGTTGTTTCCATTGTGTTTACTCTTGTTGCACAGCCTGGACAGTTCATTCTGTGAACCCTTCGACCGTGACTGCACCAAGTGGTATCAGAGCGAAGTTTTGAATCCTTTGCGAGTGAAGGCATTCTGTAAGATCTTGTTGTGAACAGATTGCCAATCTGAGGCAGTCTACTTGTGTTGTCAACAAAACGTCGATTGTGAGGCAATTGCTACCTTGTAGTCAGATCGCCGAATTGAGGCAGTTGCACCAGATCCTAGGAAGAGATGCCGCCAAGGAGAATGCCAACTATGGCCAATGTTGCTGGAAGAATGGAAGAAATGATCGAGATGATGAGAACAATGAAAGTTAGGTTGGATGCTGTAGAAGAAGATAGAAGAAGAGGATTAAACCCTAGACATGAGGATGAAAGTGATGATGAAGAATTTCAATCTGCAGATCAAAATGAAGAAGGCCTAGAAGAAGAATCAGATCAAGCAAAGATGTTGAAAGCTATTTCTAATATTGGAAAGCGACCTAGAGTGGAAGTATCGAACTATACTGGAAATTTGAATCCGGAGGAATTGATTGACTAGATAAATGATTTGGAAGAATACTTTGAATATGAAGAAATTGAAGATCTGGAGAAAGTGAGATTTGCAAAGACCAAGTTGAAAGGACATGCTACTATTGGGTGGAAAGAAGTTCAGTTGGATAGAAACAGGAGAGGAAAAGAAAAGATCATAAAATGGAACAGGATGGTGACAAAGTTGAAGAATCATTTCATACCTGCTGACTATGAGTTGGAATTGTTGAAGAGATTGCAAAACCTAAGGCAAAAGGAGAAATCTGTGAAGGAGTATACTGAAGAATTTCATAAGATGATCATAAGGACTAGACATAGTGAAGCAAGCAAGGAGAAAGTGGCAAGATACATAAATGGGTTGAGAATGAACATTCAAGAAGAACTCAATTTGGTAAGGATGACAACAATAGAAGAAGCATACCAGTTTGCCCTGAAAGTTGAAGACAAGTTGAGTAAGAAGCATGAGAAAAGACAGAGAGGAAGAGGAGGTAAGTTTTAGAGAGGTAGAACATATTCCAGAGGAGAAAGACCTTATGCGGCGCAAAACAAAGAAAGTCCATACAAAAAAGAAGACAGAGATAACAATTCATACCGGAGGAATGATGGAAATTTCTACCACAATGAAGGATACCGGAGAGATGAAAGAGGGTTTGATAAGAGAACATTCAGAGGAACCTGTTTTAAGTGTGGAGGTGAAGGACACAGAGCATTTGAATGTCATTAGGGAAGTACAAGCAAGAAGACAGAGAATAGTGCAAGAGCAGCTTATGCAGAAGAACCTGTTGGATCACCTAATTCAGTTGGAAAACCAGAGAAAGGAGAATCATTAGTCATGAGGACAGAACTATTTCAAGCAGAGACAATTGAGGAACCACCGCAGAGGAAAAGTTCGTTCCGGACTAGATGCAAATTAGGAGGTAAATGTTGCAAAGTGATCATTGATAGTGGTAGTACTAATAATTTGGTTTCAGAGGAGATGGTGACTAAGTTGAACCTAGAGAGATTGAAACACCCTAAGCCCTACAAGATAGCATGGATTCAGGATGAACACAAGGTACTAGTGAGTGAACAATGTTTGGTGAAATTTCATATTGGATCTTACAATGATGAAGTATTGTGTGATACTATGCCAATAGATGTATGTCATATATTGTTGGGTAGACCATAGCAGTATGATAGAAAAACTATACATGATGAGAGAAAGAATACTTACACTATAACATCAAACGGGAAGAAACATATCTTGATACCTTTGGAAGATGAACCTAAAAGTGAAGTATGTGGGAATGCTAGAATCTGTTTGGATGATGGAAGGAAATTTCTGGATGGATTGAGACATGAGAATGTGTTTTTCTTTGATTCCTAAGAAGAGTGGAGCCCTAAATACAAAGACTGAAGAATCACAGCTGGAGGAGATAACTGAATTGTTGACAGAGTATAAAGATATCATATTCAGATAACTGAATTGTTGAAATCACATATTTTTAGAAAATATAATGATTTAAGCCTTGAAAGGTTCCATTTAAAGGATTTTAATTGAAGAGAGTTTAATCAAACTCCCTTAGATCAAACCCCCTTGGATAGAACCCTGCTAGTTTTAAACCATATTGTTGTGACCTAATCACACATCATCCCATTGCAAATGGGGACCAACTCTTATCTCGCTTTCCGTCTTCATTTTGCTTTAGGTTTAGGTTTTCTTTGAGCTTGTAGGTTTGGTAGTGTTGTTTTACCCAAGTCTCGACATATTCTTGTTAAGGAGTCCGTATCTTCTCATCCTGTTGGATGTCTTGAAGCCATGAAATTGACTAAGTCTGGAATCCTAATATCCTAAAATCTTGAAAAAATGACAGTCTAAAATCTAGTGGGATCCTCAAAATTCTAGAATTTGCATTTTAAATCTCATGGATCCGGGACCTATCTCAAACATCCTGGAAGTATATTGAAAAATATTTAAAGTAAACTTATACTTAAATATATTTTTCAATATACTTCCACCCAGGGACTTTCACCTTACAAGCACTTGCATTTTTGGCACTTTTCCACTTTGGTGCACTTTTGGAGGGTGTTTGCATCATGTCAAATTACACGAGAACATAAAACTTGCGCTTTTCTCTTTAGCCTTGAGCGCACTCTTTGAAGGACCTCGCACTTCGCATTTTATACGAACAAGCATAAAACTGGCGCTTTTTTCTCTAGGGCGCACTTTTGGGAGGTGCTTGCACTCTACGTTTTATGCAAACATACATGGAATCAACACTTTTGGAGTTAGGCGCACATTTTGAAGGCCCTTGCATCACACATTTTATACAAGACTACATGATTTGAGCGCTTTTCCCTTAGGCGCTCATTTACCCAAGGTCTACATTCAGCGTTCATTGCACACATGTTTAAAATCAGTGCTCAAGCCCCTTCTCCTCCTAGGCGCTCCCACATCAGGACCTTGCATAGACCTTGGATGCAAAGACACATGAAACTAGCGCCCATCATTCATTCTAGGCACACTTCCAGAGGGACTTCGCATTGCGTATAGAAAACATCATTCATACATGAGGACATGAAATGGGCGCCTATCTCCCTTGAGCGCACTTTTTAGGGATCTTTGAATTTCAAAGATTATACATGATCATGATGAAGGAGCGCCTAAGTCACTTAGGAGTTTGGAGAAATTAAGTTTTAACATTGCATATATTTATCTCTCATCTTGAGCGCATATCTTAAGACACACTGCATTTCTAAGATCATACATGGACATCCAAAATTGGCGCCTGACTCCTTAGGCGCACTTTTGGGTGACTCTCACATAACACTTTTATGCAAACGCATGAGAATTCTCTGCCAAACATTTTAGGCACACATTTCAACCCACCTTGCATAAGCCAATCCATACAAGCCTACTCAAAATCAGGCGCACTTTTAGACCTCTCATGTATAAAGCGCTCAACGCACACTAGCATGAAATGTGCGCTTTTACCCTCTTCATACATGCATATTGAAAATCAGCGTCAAAAACGCAAGTTATCAAGTAGGCCAAGGGAAAGGATAAAACAAGTTTTTAACATTTGAACTATCATCATGACTCCTCATTTTTAGCAATTTTAGGCGCACTTTCTAGTGTACTTTGCACAAAACATTTCGATACATACAAGCATGAAAAATGCACCTAAAATGAGGCGCACTTTTCATGACACCTCACATAACACATTTTATACATGCAGACCCAAGAAGTGCGCCTGTCCAAGCATGATTCCAATCGGCCAGAAGGGGATAAAAAAATAAGTCTTCAGACATGAAAAAGTCTTCTTCATTGCATAAAACAAGTAAGCTTAAGGCCTTTTGTAAGGAAAACATGTTAGGAGATCAGTGATGAAATTTGGATTGATGATCAAATATCTTTGCATTGATAGTTGTTTCTCCTATATAGGTAATGGAAAGAAGATGGTAAGAAGTTGCATAGGAGAGGTCCAAAGCAAGAGTATTGTTCAAGAGCATTCGAGGAGAAAGACATCATCACCTCATGGAGGAGTGCTAACTATCAAGATCATCATCATGCATCCAAGGCAACTTCATATGTCCGGAAGAAGAACATCACTTCACCATACATAAGGAGTCATCATCCAGAAGCTCATATGCAAGTCCAAGAATCCAAAGTCATCCATTTCATGCGCCAAGCAAAAGAGAGCATTCATCATGACATCTAATCCAAAAGTCACATTCAAGACATCTTCTACTTGCACTATCCAGAGCTAGGATCCTGCATGAGGACAAGAAAAGTTGCAAGATGAGAAATGAGCATTTATATCACAAATCAGAATTATCCTAAGACAACAAGAAGGAATTCTAATTTTCCCAAGTTTGCAAGTTCGAGATGCAAAGTTCCAAAGGTGAAAATCCTAAGACAAAGACTACTCCAAAAATAAACAAATTTGGGAAAATATTCCGAGCAATATGAACACAAATAAAATCAAACCAGTCTGCTCGATGTTGAGGTGGCATGTGCACAACATTGATCCAATCACAGTCTGCCACATCATTCGTCCGCATTCAATGTTCTAAAAATAGTAACTTTTGTAACAAACTGCCTTGTTGTCTCAATCTTGGCCATTGATCTTCGAATCAATCCTGGCCGTTCATATAATTTTGGAGCCGATATAAGGCCCATTTCTCTCATTTGTATCAAGAAGAGATCAAGATAGAAGTAGGAGTAGATGCTTAGAGGAGACTTCTTGAAGTCATTGAAGAGGCATGTGAAATTGTTGTAATCACTTCCAAAATTAATACAAGCTCATTGTTGGTTCGCATGGTAATTTTGTGTGATTAAGGAATGTTAACATGGTTTCTAATTCTCGAATATGATGGAGAGATGTTACCAAGTAGAGTAGAATTAGATTAGAAGTTCTTTGATGTAATGTTTATATGTGGAGATACTTGATGAATTCCTTAAATGGTTCATACTTTTTATGATTTGTCGATGATAAGTCATTTTGCAAAGTTAGCCTGAACCATGTTTGCTTTAGTTCGGTTGTGGATGCTCGTTCAAGCTGCGCCAGCAGTGGGTGTTTGGATGAAAGTTTACAACATGAAAATCCTTGAATTTCCTTAGAAGATTACACCGACTTCGTGTAGTTGTTGGTTCTCATGGCGAAGCGAAGTTTGGTTTCATGAGGAGTTTGTCTATCTTGGCATATTTCATTATCTCATTACCCTTAGAATAGTTTTCTAAACCCTTGTCCTTATGCATTTTCTTTTCGTAGCTGGTTAGAAGTTCCATTTCACAAGGAGAATAACATATTTGATTGGAATAAGGAGTAAATTCAGCATAAGTCCCTTTGTGATTACCAGTGTTATCACATCAACTACTGAGTCTATCCATTGCAAGTCAAGACCTGACATATCATGAACCTTGGAGTTGTCTCATTGGATCACATTGTTTAGCCTTTTGGGAGACTTTATTCAAGAGAGGATAGAATACTTGGTATTTTATTCTAAGTTTGCATGTGCATAAAAAACACATCAACACATACCTATAATGGAATCTCCTCTACACCTATCAAATTGCTGATAAAAAACCACTTTTGATTTACTTTTTGGGGGATCAAATGAATTCATTTAAAATTTATTTTTTTTTAAATATGTAGTTCTTATTATGAGCTCCTCAAAAAGTATAATTTTAAATATATTTAATTTGATTATTATATTCATTTTTTATTTCTTGTGAATGTAGGTTTTTCAATGAACATCAAGGTCTTTGTTTCATACATACGAAAAAATAAGAAAATATAAAAAAAAATTCTAAAAAATACATGTCCTCTAGGTATTGATGTCCTTATTCCGAAAAAAAAAATTGAACCGATACATACAAAAAAAATTATGCTCTTTATAGTACACGTATGTCTAAATTGTAATTAGTTTGACTTCAAAACTTAATCTAAAAAATTCAATAAAACATTGTGAAACCAAATGCATCCTCTAGATATTGTAGTTACAAATCTAAATTCAAAAAAATTAGAATTTTATCCTTCATAGAAAAAAAGTTGTGCTTTATAGTACACATCACTCTTTAAAAATGGCGTTTACTGTTAAAAACTAGTTATCAAAGGAGATGGAAAAAGAAATGGAATTTGATTCCAAAAAAAAAATTTAAATATATTTAGAATTTACAGACAAAATGTCACAAATCACTAGTTTGCATCATCTTCAAATCCCTCACGGTTTAGTAGCTATAGGTGTCCGAAAGTGAAGATTTAGTTCAAAATGTTCATTTCAATGTCAAGTTTGGCCAAAAAGTGTAACCCAGTATTGTGGGATCACCCTCTTATACTTAGAGCTAGTTTGCCTAACAGCACACCGAATAACACTAGCAGAAAATGCAGAGTTGAATAGACAGATATAGAAGTTGTTGAGGAAATGATTGTTCAGAGAAAGTTTAAGCCCATGTGCAGTACCTGTAGTGTTAGCACTGAAGAAGGATGGAAAATGCACTGAGTACTTTCATGAGGTTGATGAATGACGTTTTGAAGAAATTCTTGGGTAAGTTTGTTATTGTATACTTAGATGATATTTTGATTTTCAGTAAGACAAAGGAAGAACATTTGTAGCATATTAGACAAGTATTGCAGAGATTGAGAGAAGAGAAATTGCAGATAAACATCAAGAAGTGTAGTTTCATGAAGGAAGAGTTAATATATTTGGGATTTGTGATTTTTGCGGAAGGATTGAAGATGGACCCTGAAAAAGTTAGAGCAATTGTTGAATGGCCAACACCTGTGAGCATTGAAGAGGTAAGATCATTTCATGGATTAGCTAGTTTCTACCAGAAGTTCATTAGAAATTTCAATTCAGTATGCACACCAATGACAGAGACAATGAGATGTGACAGAAAGTATTTTATGTTACATCCCCTTCTTCTGAACAATGAAATGTTAGTTATGTTGTTAGTTGTGTACAACTGCTTTCATGTGAATATGAAAAATTATTCGTTGAATAATGTGTATAATTACGTGAGAATGATTTTCTTTTATATGAGAATATTTTTCAATTGTATGTGAAAATGGATGTATGGATATAATATATATTATTTTTTGCATCGAGAAAATGATTTAACCTTCATTATTTGTCGAAGTGGTTGCAGGACAAATCAAATGACAAGGAAAAAGGGATATCAATACGGAGAGGGTGATTACAAGAATCGAAAAACAATAATAATGTCTAAGCCTAAGTCTTCGTAGCCTTGGCCAAGGCACATGCATATAAATATAAATATATTTCTAGTTGGTGAGAATTATTTTTCCTTATGTCTATTAAATAAAATATAAATTGTGTCTTACCTTTGGAGGAGCGGTTGGTAGTGTGCAAGCTGGAGTCTTGTTTTGTAACTTCCACTCTGCCCGCACGCAAGAAGGAAATGCTCCTTCTTTCATGCGGACAGGGTAGGAGGAGCACGCATATAATTATTGGCCTTAATTCTTTCTTTGTCATTCATTCTTTTTACTCAATCTTGGATAGAAAATAGCATTTGCACCATTTCTAAAAGCATTCGCAAGAATTGTAGGCTATGCATTGATCAGTATTTTTGCATTCCGCTGAAGTGCTTTGTCTCTACAATACTGAAACCTGAATCACATATTCTGGAGCATTGTTTTGCATTCTTCGGAAGTATTTTCTACTCTGCATTTCAGTAATCCGAATCATACATTCCTTGGTGTATCAACTGCGTACTTGCTAACGCTCTCAAGTTATTATCATCAAAGCGGCCGCAAGAACAAATCGACAGTCCAGTCTTGTCTTGCTCGACACTTCCTTCAGTTTTCGATCAATAAAAGAATCGTCCAGGCAAGACCATAGTTCCTTCATCATATTATTTATCATGCAATAGAAATACATCATTGGAATAGTCATAGCTATCAAATCATTCTATCTTTCTGTAATCTTTGTTCTGTGATTCATGATTGGTCTTCTGAATCAGGATATGTTGTTCATCTATCAAGTCTTTCGAATCTGTAGAAGTATTGTCCTTCCTTACACCTTATATATATATATATGCTCAGATATTTATAGTTTCCTTGAGATATATGACTTCAGTCACTAAGTAAGAAAAGATATTTTTCTGTCTATATGTTTTTATGCTACATCTCTTGTGAATCTATAAGTATGTCAAGTGAATCATACATGATTTTCTTTCAAACCTACAACCAAAAAGAAACATATAAAATAATGTAAATGCCGAGCAAGGGTGAATGCTGACGACATAGTAGTGTCAGATAAATATATTAGAAATCCTTGGCCAAGATTACGATGCAGTATAGGCATCTGTCAGCTATCAAGTACCAGATATACCACTGATCAAAGTGATCTTTCTAGTAGGAGGTACCTTAGAGAAAAGATAGATCAGGAGGTATAGGATCTTGACACCTGGCTCAGGCATATTGTTGTTATTTGATTCCTCATTAATCACCCTTGTGAAAGGTTGGGTTTCTTCAGTTGAAGAAGCATGAGAGACCAATTGGTCTTGGTTGGGTGGATAAAGCCCTTGTTGATATTTCTTTTTCCAGAATTCAGAGAAGGATCTACAAACAAATCAACAGGGAACTATTCAAGTTGTACTTTCCTTATCCTCTCTTCTTATTTTAATATTTGAGTTTGTTGAAAAGAAAGATAGTTAATTAAAGTTAGTTAGATTACTTTGGTTTACATGTATGCTGATTAGAAAAGATTATTTTAGCTGAAAATGAAAATTTGTTGAAATTCGAACTTTATTGTATTTGTTACTTCTTTCATAAAAGTTAGTTAATATTTCTGCTGGAATTTTGTTATTAGATAAGTTTCTATTCTATTAAATTAGAGTGGGTGTTACGTATGGTATCAGAGCTACCAGGTTCCACACTGAACCTTGGGGCTCATCATGCTTAGAACATTGAAAACAGTTATTAATGTTTTCTTCAGGATGGTATTGATAAGAAAAACACCCCGGAAAAAGATTCGAGACCCTATATCTATTTGACTATGGAAGATCAGACTTCCTTATGATTATTCAAGTTGTTCTCCTCCAGCAAATTCGGGAACAATAACCGAAGCTCTGAAAAAACTTCGGAAGGAAAGAAGAAAATGGACAGTCTCTAGAAAAGAGAAGGTGAAGTCCGCCATAATTGCAGAAATAAACAAGACCAAACCCAAAGACCACACTAAACCAGAAACATTTGAAGGAGATCGAGTTCCGACTCCTGCATATAAACTTATCCCATTTTCAGAGTTTAGTGATCAAGAGGAACCTATCACTGATAATGAAGATGATCCAGAGAACCAATCATAGAAAGTGATGACCATTTTGTATTGAATTGCAATAAATCTATCACTGGAAGTGATAGAAATTTTGTAATTATTAATAAATCTATTACAGGGAGTGATAGTCTTTTTCTATAAATAAATTGAAATTTTGTGAACCATTTGTATTTGATATGAATTTCAAATGATTTTATGCAAAAAGGAAGACTCCTTAATTCATTGAGAAAACTATTAAATGACAACAACCCATAACCCAAAAACTAATTAAAACTCTTAATTTCTTCAAGAACTTCATTGGAATGGATTATTCCGCAAATGAGTTCAGAGAAGATCAGGACAATAGCTCCATGGATAAATTGGATCAGATATTGAGTATGATGAAAGCAACTCAGGCCAGATTAGCCCACCTAGAGAGAAAGGTAGAAGGGCAATCTGAAACCAGAGAAGAGAAATCTGAAAACCAAAGTGACCAGCACGAAGATAATTCAAAAACATTAAGTTTAGGACACAAGAGAAGCAGATTGGCCAATGAGTTAGCCAAGGATATGAAAAACATAAAACCTCCTAAATTCGAAGGCTCTACTTTAGGAGATGCCGCGAAGGCATGGCTAATAGAAATGGAAAAATATTTTGAGCTTCGAAATTATTCTAATAACTCTAAAGCAGCAAGGGCAGCCAACCAGTTGGCAGGAGAAGCTGCCACATGGTGGGAAAACAAAAGGGCCGAAATGGGATTGGCAATGGCTGATGTGTCATGGAATCAATTTGTGAAGATATTCCGCCAAAGATTGCTTGCGCAGTTATTTTATGATCAAAAATTGTTAGATTTTGAAAACCTCAAGCAGGGACCCATAACTGTCAATGAGTACTGGGAGAAATATACCCGTTTTCTCAAATATGTTCCACAGTACCAACAAGATGAAAACTTTCAAATACGAAAGTTCATAATGGGGTTAAACAATCGTATTGGAGGATCAGTGGATGTTTTAGCACCTCGAACTATGGATGAGGCTTATGAGAAAGTTGTTCAGCAGGAACAAAGATTAAAGAAAGATGATTCCTTCAGGGACAGAAAGCATAACAAGGGTAAGTGGGATCAGTCTCAGCAAAATTTCAAAAAGAAGGGGTACAAGAACAATCAGTTCAAAGGGAACAATAATAACCCACGAAAGGATGAAAACCTCTCTAGTAAAAGTACTGAAAAGAAAGGAACACCTAGAGGATGTTTCAATTGTGGAGGAGCGCACTACACAAATCAGTGTCCCTCTAAGAACTAGCAAGGACAGCAACAACAGAAGCCTCTACCACCTCAACAGACCGTATTTTAGCAAAGGATTCATGCAGCAGTTGACAATAGACAAGCAGAGTACCAGGTTGCTCCTATAGAAACTCTAGGTATGTTTTATGGAGACCCAATAACTATTTTAATAGACACTGGAGCCACTGAATGCTTTATATCACCTAAATTATTGGGGAGGTTCCCTAAAAGAACTAGGTATATGGCCAAATCATAGATGGTCGAGTATGCTAATCAGATGAGAGCTCAGGTAGAGCAGTGTTTGTTTGAAGCCAAGGTTGAATTTCCAGACTTCTCTACAGAGATCAACCTTTACGTAGCACCTTTGCGTTTTTATGATGTGATCACTGAAATGAATTGGTTAAAGGAACATAGGGCTAAGGTTGACTGTTATGCTAAGATAGTAGAATGTAGGGATGATATAGGGAATCCGGTGAGGATTCAAGGGACGCAACGAGAAGTTAGGGTGCGACAAATTTCAGCTATGCAGCTGAAAAAAAAATAGAAGAAAAGGATGTAAATTGTTTGTGGTCAAGATGGAAACAGTTGAAGAAGGGATAGAGCATTTCCAGAATGGAAAGAGGAAAATGAGAATTGAAGATAAGGAAGAGACCTTCACTGAAAAATACCCCTATATTCGGGAATATCAAGATGTATTTCCCGAGGAACTACCTAGGTTACCACCTAGAAGAATATTTGATTTTGCTATTGACCTTGTACCAGGGGCCGAACCTGTTTCAAAAGTACCTTATCGTATGACCACCTTAGAGCTGGTAGAGCCAAAGGCACAATTACAGGAATTACTTGATAAGGGTTTGATATGACCAAGTGTTTCACCATGGGGCGCCCCAGTGATTTTAGTTAAAAAGAAGGATGGGACTCTTCGTCTATGTATAGATTACCGAATGCTAAATAAGCTCACCATCAAAAACAAATATCCCTTACCTCAAATAGATGATCTTTTTGATCAAATGAAAGGGGCTGCAGTATTCTCAAAAATAGATTTGAGGTCGGGATATCATCAACTCAGCTTAAAAGAGGAAGACATTCATAAGACGGCTTTCAGAACTAGATATGGACACTATGAGTTCACAGTTCTACCATTTGGACTCACCAATGCCCCAGCCGCATTCATGAATTTAATGAACAATGTTTTCAAAGATTGCCTGGATAAGTTTGTATTGGTATTTTTAAATGACATCCTTATCTACTCCAAAAACGAGGAAGAGCACCTTCAACACCTTCAAATAGTTCTTCCACGGTTAAGGGAACATAAACTATATGGAAAATTGTCAAAATGTACCTTCTTCCAAAAAGAGATACAATATCTGGGGCATATTATATCAACTAAAGGAATTGCAGTGGATCTTGCTAAGATAAAAGCTATAGTGGATTGGCTAGTACCGAAGAATGTTCCTGAGGTTAGAAGTTTCATGGGATTAGCTGGGTATTACAGAAGGTTTGTCAGAGATTTTTCCAGAATTGCTCATCCCATTACCTCTCTTCAAAGAAAAGGAAAAAGATTCGAATGGACTGAAAAATGTCAAGAGGCATTTAACCTATTAAAGGAAAAACTAACAACTGCCCCAATATTGATAGTATCAAATCCTAATGGTCATTTTGTAGTTATAACAGATGCATCGGGAGATGGATTAGGCGGAGTGTTAATGCAAGAAGTAAAGGTAGTGGCTTATGAATCCTGGAAACTGAAACAATATGAGCAAAATTATGCACCCCATGATTTAGAGTTAGTAGCTATTGTTCATGCCCTGCAAATGTGTCGACATTATTTATTAGGAAAAACTTTTGAACTTAAGTTAGATCATCAAGGTTTGAAGTATATATTTACACAGCCCAATCTAAATGCTCGCCAGAGAAGATGGATAGAGTTAATCACAGATTATGATTTTGAGATCAGTTACATTAAGGGCAAGGAAAACATAGTAGCTAATGCCTTGAGTCGACGGAAGCATATAACGGCAATGGTGTCAATCAACATTGATTTTAGAACCCAGGTGATTCCAAAATTGAATGAAGATGAATATTATTTGCAAGTTCGAGAAGCTCTTCAGTCAAATCCACAGGAGCCTAAATATGAAGGTTTTCACATTGAAGCAGATGGGCTTTTGAGATTAAGGGTAGGATGTATATTCCAAAGTCTTCTGAGTTAAGGAAAACAATATGGAAAGAAGTACACACTGCACCATATTCTGGACACCCAGGAGTAACCAAGATGTTAGCCGACGTCAAACCATTATATTTTTGGAAAGGAATGAAAAAGGACGCGGCAAGATTTGTGGCAAGATGTTTTGAATGTCAGAAGGTCAAAGTAGAGCATCAGCATCCAGCAGGATTACTTCAGCCTCATAGCGTACCTGATTGGACATGGCAAATTATTAGTATGGATTTTGTACAAGGTTTACCCATGACTAAGAATAGGCACAATACCATATTGGTGGTAGTGGACAAACTCACCAAAGTGACACATTTCATACCAGGGAATTTAACAGATGGGGCACCAGTGATCGCACAAAAATTTGTGCAGGAAATTTTTCATCTACATGGAATACCAAAAAAGATCATATCAGATAGAGATGCCAGGATGACATCCAGATTTTGGCAGACCTTATTTTCAGCCTTGGGGACTCAGTTAAATATTAGTACGGCTTATCATCCCGAGACAGATGGTCAGACGGAAAGAGTAAATCAAATTTTAGAAGATCTACTTAGAATGTACTGTATGGATCAACAACACAGGTGGGAGGAATATTTACCCATGGTAGAATTTGCCTATAACAATTCATATCAGTCAGCAATAAAAATGGCACCGTTTGAAGCACTATATGGCAAGAAATGTAGAATCCCTATAAATTGGAACAAGTGGGAAGACAGGATCATGCTAGGACCTGAAATGCTTCAAGAAATGGAAGAGCAAGTAAGAATAATCAGGTAGAGACTGTAACACCCACTCTAATTTAACAGAATAGAAACTTATCTAATAACAAAATTTCAGCAAAAAGATTAACTAACTTCTATGAAAGAAGTAATGAATACAATAAAATTCGAATTTCAACAAACTTTCATTTTCAACTGAAATAATCTTTTCTAATCAGCATACATGTAAACCAAAGTAATCTAACTAACTTTAATTAACTATCTTTCTTTTCAACAAACTCAAATATTAAAATAGGAAGAGAGGATAAGGAAAGTACAACTTGAATAGTTTTCTGCTGATTTGTTTTGTAGATCCTTCTCTAGATTCTAGAAAAAGAAATATCAACAAGGGCTTTATCCACCCAACCAAGACCAATTGGTCTCCCGTGCTTCTTCAACTAAAGAAACCCGACCCTTCACGAGGGTGATTAACAAGGAATCAAATAACAACAATATGCCTCTGAGCCTGGTGTCAAGAACCTATACCTCCTGATCGATCTTTTCCTAAGGTACCTCCTACTGGAAAGATCACTCTGATCAGTGGTATATCTGGTACTTGATAGCTGACAGATGCCTATACTGCATCGTAACCTTGGCCAAGGATTTCTAATATTTATCTGACACTACTATGTCGTCAGCATTCACCCTTGCTCGGCATTGATATTATTTCATATGTTTCTTTTTGATTGCAAGTTTGAAAGAATACCATGCATGATCCACTTGACATATTCACAGATTCACAATAGATGCAGAATAATAGCATATAGACAGAAAATAACCTTTCATTTAGTGACCACAGTCATATATCTCAGTGCAACTATAAATATATGAACAGATGTAAAAGCTATATATACATATATATATATATATATAAAGTATCAAAAAAGACAATAATTTTGCAGATTCGAAAGACTTGAAGAATGGAATACATATACGGATTTTCAAAAGACCGATCAAGAAACACAGAACCCAGATTATAGAAGATAGAATGATTCGATAACTTCGGTCATCCAATAATGTGTTTCTATTGCATTATAAATCAGAATATGATAAAGGAAATATGATCTTGCCTGAACAAATCTTTCAGTAATCGAAACTGAAGAAAGTGTAGTTGCAAATCAAGATGGAATGAGCGACTGGTTCTTATGGCCGCTTGACAGAGTAAGCAAGAATGCAGTTGTTACACCAAGGAAAGTATGATTCAAATGACTGAATTGCTAAGTCGATGATACTTCAGAAGAATGTAATAACAATGCTCAAGACTATACGATTCAAGTTTTCAATATTGCCAAGACAATGGCACTTCAACGGAAGCAAAATACTAAACAACACCTAGCTTTCCATTCTTGCGAATGCTTTTGAGAATGGTGCGAATGTTACTTTCTATCCAAGATAGTGTAGAGAATGAATCACAAAGAAAGAATGAACGCCAACATATAAGAGCACTCCTCCTACCCCGACCGCGTGTAAGGAGCATTCCTTCTTGCATTCGAGCGGAGTGGGGGGAGTTATGTTCAAGACTCTAGCTCACACACTCCAAACGCTCCACCAAAGGTAAGATATAATATATTTTATTTAATAGACATAAGGAAAAATAATTCTTACCAACTAGAAATATATTTATACTTATATACATGTGCCTTGGCCAAGGCTACGATGACTTAGGCTTAGAAATTATTATTGTTTTTCGATTCTTGTAGTCACCCTCTCCTTGTTGATATCCCTTTTTCCTTGTCACCTGATTGTCCTACATCCATTTCGACAAATAATGAAGGTTAAATCATTTCCTTGATACGATCAATAATTTATATTATATCCATACATCCATTTTCACATATAATTAAAAAAATATCGCATATAAAAGAAAACCATTCTCACATAACTATACACATTATCCAACGAATAATTTTCATATTCACATGAAAGCAGCTGTACTCAACTAACAACATAACTAACATTTCATGGAATCAATTTGTGAAAATATTCCGCCAAAGATGGCTTCCACAGTTATTTTATGATCAAAAATTGTTAGATTTTGAAAACCTCAGGCAGGGACCTCTAACTATCAATGAGTACTGGGAGAAATATACCCGATTACTCAAATATGTTCCACAATACCAACAAGATGAAAACTTTCAAGTACGAAAGTTCATAATGGGGTTAAACAATCATATTGGAGGTCCAGTAGATGTTTTAGCACCTCGAACTATGGATGAGGCTTATGAGAAAGCTGTTCGACAGGAACAAAGATTAAAAAAAGATGATTCCTTCAGGGGCAGAATGCACAACAAGGGTAAGTGGGACCAGTCTCAGCAGAATGTCAAAAAGAAAGGGTATAAGAATAATCAATTCAAAAGGAACAATAACAACCCACGAAAGGATGAAAACCTCTCTAATAAAAGCACTGAAAAGAAAGGACCACCCGGAGGATCTTTCAATTGTGGAGGAGAGCACTACGCAAATCAGTGTCCCTCTAAGAATCAGCAAGGACAGCAACAACAAAAGCCCCTACCACCTCAACAGACCGTTTTTCAGCAAAGAATTCATGCAGCAATTGACAATAGACAAGCAGAGTACCAGGTTGCTCCTATAGAAATTCCAGGTATGCTTTATAGAAACCCAATAACTATTTTAATAGATACTGGAGCCACTGAATGTTTTATATCACCTAAGTTACTGGGGAAATTCCCTAAAAGAACTGGGTATATGGCTAAATCATGGATGGTTGAATATGCTAATCAAATGAGAGCTCGGGTAGAGCAGTGTCTGTTTGAAGCCAAGGTTGAATTTTCAGACTTCTCTACAGAGGTCAACCTTTACATAGCACCTCTAGGTTCTTATGATGTGATCATTGGAATGAATTGGTTAAAGGAACATAGGGCTAAGGTTGACTGTTATGATAAGATAGTAGAATGTATGGATGATTTAAGAAATCCGGTGAGGATTCAAGGGAAACAACGAGAATTTGAGGTGCGACAAATTTCGGCCATGCAGCTGAAAAGAAATAGAAGAAAAGGATGTAAATTGTTTGTCGTCAAGATGGAAACAGTCGAAGAAGGGGCAGAGCATTTCCAAGATGGAAAGAGGAAAATGAAAATTGAAGATAAGGAAGAGACCTTCACTGAAAAATACCCCTATATTCGGGAATATCAAAATATATTTCCCAAGGAACTCCCTGGGTTACCACCTAGAAGAATTTTTTATTTTGCTATTGACCTTGTACCCGAGGCCGAACCTATTTCAAAAGTACCTTACCGTATGACCACCTTAGAGCTGGTAGAGCTAAAGGCACAATTACAAGAATTACTGGATAAGGGTTTGATACGACCAAGTGTTTCACCATGGGGTGCCCTAGTGATTTTTGTTAAAAAGAAGGATGGG
Organism: Cunninghamia lanceolata; assembly: GCA_027924645.1. Classification (NCBI taxonomy): domain Eukaryota; kingdom Viridiplantae; phylum Streptophyta; class Pinopsida; order Cupressales; family Cupressaceae; genus Cunninghamia; species Cunninghamia lanceolata. The sequence goes on along the minus strand of BSBN01000895.1, from coordinate 10,880,500 downwards.
ACTCTTCGTCTATGTATAGATTACCGAATGCTAAATAAGCTCACCATCAATAGATGATCTTTTTGATCAAATGAAAGGGGTTGTAGTGTTCTCAAAAATAGATTTGAGGTCGGGATATCATCAACTCAAGTTAAAAGAGGAAGACATTCATAAGACGGCTTTCAGAACTAGATATGGACACTATGAGTTCACAGTTCTACCATTTGGACTCACCAATGCCCCAACTGCGTTCATGAATTTAATGAACAGTGTTTTCAGAGATTGCCTGGATAAGTTTGTATTGGTATTCTTAGATGACATTCTTATCTATTCCAAAAATGAGGAAGAGCACCTTCAACACCTTCAAATACTTCTTCAACTAGTAAGGGAACATAAACTATATGCAAAATTGCCAAAATGTACCTTCTTCCAGAAAGAGATACAATATTTGGGGCATATTATATCAGCTAGAGGAATTGCAGTGGATCTTGCTAAGATAAAAGCTATAGTGGATTGGCCAATACCGAAGAATGTTCCTGAGGTTAGGAGTTTCATGGGATTAGCCGGGTATTACAGAAGGTTTGTCAGAGATTTTTCTAGAATTGCTCATCCCATTACCTCTCTTCAAAGAAAAGGGAAAAGATTTGAATGGACTGAAAAATGTCAAGAGGCATTTGACCTATTATAGGAAAAACTAACAACCGCTCCAATATTGATAGTACCGGATCCTAATGGTCGTTTTGTGGTTATAACAGATGCATCGGGAGAAGGATTGGGCGGAGTGTTAATGCAAGAAGGAAAGGTAGTGGCTTATGAATACCGGAAACTGAAACAATATGAGCAAAATTATGCACCCCATGATTTAGAGTTAGCAGCTATTGTTCATGCCCTGCAAATGTGGCAACATTATTTATTAGAAAAAACTTTTGAACTTAAGTCAAATCATCAAGGTTTGAAGTATATATTTACACAGCCCAATCTAAATGCTCGCCAGAGAAGATGGATGGAGTTAATCGCAGATTATGATTTTGAGATCAGTTAATCGCACTATATGGCAGGAAATGTAGAATCCCTATAAGTTGGAACAAGTGGGAAGACAGGATCATTCTAGGACCTGAAATGCTTCAAGAAATGGAAGAGCAAATAAGAATAATCAGGCAGAGACTGAAAGAAGCCAATGACAGGCAAAAGAGTTATGCTGATGCAAAACGTGTTCCCAGACAGTTTGTAGTGGGAGAAAAAGTTCTTTTACGGGTGAGACCACAGAAAAGCTCTATAAAATTTGGGAAAGCCTCTAAGTTAGCCCCAAGATATGTGGGACCTTTTGAAGTTCTAGAAATCATCAATCCTATGGCATACAAAAATGCTCTACCCCCGACTCCCGCCATAATTCACAATGTATTTCATGTTTCCTACCTCAAGAAATATTATGCAGACTCTGAACATATGATTGATTGGAAATCAATGCAGGTACGGGACCTGGGGTGATCACAATAGAGCCACTCCGAGTACTCGAGATACGTAAGCTGTACTTACGTAATCGCGAGGTGGTACAATGTAAGGTCCAGTGGAACCGGTATTCAGAAGAGAATGCCACCTGGGAAGATTATGATGAGATTCATCAAAATTTTCCTTATTTATTTCCAAACAATTGAGATGGATGTGAAACTATGTTGTTAAGTTTTTATATATATCTATTGATAAATAATCATCGAGGACGATGATTCTTAAGGGGAAGAATATGTTACATCCCCTTCTTCTGAACAATGAAATGTTAGTTCTGTTGTTAGTTGTGTACAACGGCTTTCATGTGAATGATTTTCTTTTATATGCGAATATTTTTCAATTATATGTGAAAATGGATGTATGGATATAATATATATTTTTTTTGCATCGAGGAAATGATTTAACCTTCATTATTTGTCGAAGTGGTTGCAGGACAAATCAAATGACAAGGAAAAAGGGATATCAACAGGGAGAGGGTGATTACAAGAATCGAAAAACAATAATAATGTCTAAGCCTAAGTCTTCGTAGCCTTGGCCAAGGCACATGCATATAAGTATAAATATATTTCTAGTTGGTGAGAATTATTTTTCCTTATATCTATTAAATAAAATATAAATTGTGTCTTACCTTTTGAGGAGCGGTTGGTAGTGTGCGAGCTGGAGTCTTGTTTTGTAACTTCCACTCTGCCCACACGCAAGAAGGAAACGCTCCTTGCATGCGGACAAGGTAGGAGGAGCACGCATATAATTATTGGCCTTAATTCTTTCTTTGTCATTCATTCTTTTTACTCAATCTTGGATAGAAAATAGCATTCGCACCATTTCTAAGAAAATTCACAAGAATTGTAAGCTATGCATTGATCAATATTTTTGCATTCCACTGAAGTGCTTCGTCTCTACAATACTGAAACCTGAATCACATATTCTGGAGCATTGTTTTGCATTCTTCGGAAGTATTTTCTACTTTGCATTTTAGTAATCCGAATCATACATTCCTTGGTGTATCAACTGCGTACTTGCTAACTCTGTCAAATTATTATCATCAAAGCGGCCGCAAGAACAAATCGGCAGTCCAATCTTGTCTTTCTCGGCATTTCCTTCAGTTTTCGATCAATAAAAGAATCGTCCAGGCAAGACCATAGTTCCTTCATCATATTATTTATCATGCAATAGAAATACATCATTGGGATAGCCGTAGCTATCAAATCATTCTATCTTTCTGTAATCTTTGTTCTGTGATTCATAATCGGTCTTCTGAATCAGTATATGTTGTTCATCTATCAAGTCTTTCGAATCTGCAGAAGTATTGTCCTTCCTTACACCTTATATATATATATATATAAAATTATATCTACTCATATATTTATAGTTTCCTTGAGATATGTGACTTCGGTCACTAAATAAGAAAAGATATTTTCTGTCTATATGTTTTTATGCTGCATCTCTTGTGAACCTATAAGTATGTCAAGTGGATCATACATGATTTTCTTTCAAACCTACAACCAAAAAGAAACATATGAAATAATGTAAATGCCGAGCAAGGGTGAATGCTAATGACACAGTAGTGTCAGATAAATATATTAGAAATCCTTGGCCAAGGTTACGATGCAGTATAGGCATCTATCAGCTATCAAGTTCCAGATATACCATTGATCAGAGTGATCTTTCCAGTAGGAGGTACCTTAGGGAAAAGATCGATCAGGAGGTATAGGATCTTGACACCAAGCTCAGAGCCATATTGTTGTTATTTGATTCCTCGTTAATCACCCTTGTGAAGGGTCGGGTTTTGATGAAGCACGAGAGACCAGTTGGTCTTGATTGGGTGGATAAAGCCCTTGTTGATATTTCTTTTTCCAGAATCCGGAGAAGGATCTGCAAACAAATCAGCAGGAAACTATTCAAGTTGTACTTTCCTTATCCTCTCTTCCTATTTTAATATTTGAGTTTGTTGAAAAGAAAGATAGTTAATTAAAGTTAGATTACTTTGGTTTACATGTATGCTGATTAGAAAAGATTATTTCAGTTGAAAATGAAAGTTTGTTGAAATTTGAATTTTATTGTATACGTTACTTCTTTCATAAAAGTTAGTTAATCTTTCTGCTGAAATTCTGTTATTAGATAAGTTTCTATTCTGTTAAATTAGAGTGGGTGTTACATTTTAAGTGGGCATCAGGAGCAAATAAAAGTTTTGAGTTATTGAAGTAGAAAGTGAGAGCAACCAGTGTTAGCATTACCGGATTTCAACAAAGTATTTCAAGTAGATTGTGATGCCAGTGGAAATGCAATAGGAGCATTGTTAAGTCAAGAAGGTAGACTAGTGGCATATTTCAGTGAGAAGTTGAATGATGCAAGGAGAAGATATTCAGTTTATGACTAGGAATTCTATGCCATAATTCAAGCTTTGAAGAAGTGGAGACATTACTTGTTGCATAAGGAGTTTGTGTTGTACACTAATCATCAAGCTTTACAGTATTTGAACAGTCAAGGCAAGTTAAATCAAAAACATATGAGATGGGTAGAGTTCATGCAGAGTTACACATTTGCATTGAAGCATAGGAGTGGGAAGTCAAACAAAGTTGCAAATGCATTGAGTAGAAGAAAGAATTTGCTAACAGAGATGAGAGTAGAGGTATTAGGTTTTGAAGAGTTGAAGCACATGTATGAGGAAGATCTTGATTTTGCAGAACCTTGGAAAGCACGTAAAGAACCTGTTGTGACAGATAGAAGTAAGTGGTTGGATTATTTCATTCAGGAGGATATGTTGCTCAAAGGAAATCAATTGTGTATACCTCGGAGTTCAATGAGAGACAATTTGATCAAGGAGAAGCATAGTGGAGGAATGGCAGGACATTTTGGAAGTGAACATTATTTTTGGGCTCATATATATAAGGATGTAAGGAAGTTTGTGTAGAGTTGCAGAGTATGTCAAGTTGCAAAAGGGAGTAGTCAAAATATTGGTTTGTACAAATCTTTGACAGTACCGAAGAGATCTTGGGAAGATATAAGCATGGATTTCATATTAGGATTGCCGAAGACACAAAGAGGACATGATTCTATATTTGTAGTGGTGGACAGATTTTCAAAGATGGCACATTTCATACCTTGTAAGAAGACAACTGATGCAGTGCATGTTGCTGACCTGTTTTTCAAGGAGATTGTGAGATTGCATAGATTACCTAAGAGTATAGATTCAAACAAAGATACAAGATTCATTGGGTACTTTTGGAGGACATTATGGAAGAAGATGAAGACAGACCTAAAGTTCAGTTCAACATTTTATCCACAGACAGATGGACAAACAGAGGTGGTAAATAGGAGTTTGGGAAACTTGCTAAGATGTTTAGTAGGAGATAAGGCAGGAAATTGGGTTCTAATTCTACCACAAGCAGAGTTTGCATACAATAATTCAGTGAATAGGAGTATGAGAAAGACACCATTTGAGATTGTAACCGGATTAAACCCTAGAAGAGTAGCAAAATTGAGAGACATTAGTATGGAGAATTAAAAAAGTGCAGAGGCAGAAGAATTTGCAAGATTCATGGAGACAATACATAATCAAGTCAAGAAGCATTTGGAAGAGATAAACAGTAAGTATAAGGACCAAGCAGATGAGAAGAGGAGACACAAAGAATTTTCAATGGGAGATGAAGTGATGGTATACCTGAGAAAAGAGAGATTTCCAGTGGGAACATATAACAAGTTGAAGATGAAGAAGTTGGGACCATGTAAGATACTTAGGAAATTTGATTCAGGGAACCGATATGAAGTAGAGTTACCAGAGACATTGGGTATATCACCTATATTCAACATTGCAGACCTATATCAGTATCATGAAGGAGAATCAAGCGACAGCATTGAAGAAGATTTGAAAAACCAGTTACCACAGCAACAACCGAAGCAGATAGAAGACATCTTAGACAGTAGAGTTGGATGCAACACCAGAGGCAAACAGTACAAAGAATATTTGGTGAAGTGGAAAGTCAGACCAGAAGAAGATTCAGCATGGATTTCTCAGGCTGAGGTGGACCGCCTTGGTTTTCCTCTAGCCCCAACAAAGTGAGGTACTCACTTTTTTTCAACAACCTCGGGTGTTTGATGCAGGAGCATCCCAGGTTGTAGAGCAATCTTGCATCAACCAAAAATATTTGCATTCTTTCTTTTGTTTCTTTCATTTTCAGTTCAGTTCAGTCGTTTGCAGTTTCAGCATTTTGTACTGCATTTTGCCACATCTTGAGATCAAATCTCGCAGAGCAAGACTTCGCACCTAGATATCATCATCTACATCATATCCAAAATTCAAGTCATTTGGACTTGTCTACTAAAGTTATCGCTATTAGATCATTAGTTTTCTCGGAGTAGAGCATTTAGACAGTCAGCTGAAGGAGAAGGTTTGCGGAGCACTTCTGTAGTATCCCACCCTTTCCCGTACACCATAGCAATGCTTATTTGAAAATTCTGAAGATGATTAACAACAAATCTGAAACTCATTAGCAACAATTTCTGGTAGTTATCATCAGCACCATGAAAGCCTTGAACTAATCGACTTGCAGCTGTCTATGTTTTGTTCACCTAGGAATTATCACGCTTCCCTTATGCTGTTGTACGGCCCAGCAATGAACAATCTTCCATAAATGCAAACAACAATCAATGCCCTTCAGATTTTTCAATGAAAATCTCTTTAAACCCTTAGAAAACTTCTCCAATCTGCTCAAATGTGACCACTGATTTGCAGCCACCTGGAAAAACTACCTTCAGATGATATTACACACCCTTAGGAAGCTGATACAAAGAAGATGCTACGCTCTCCAATGCCAAATCTGCACAAAACCCTAAGTTCTCTCTCACAAGCCAAAGCTTCTTCAAAAATCATAAGTGTCAAATGATCAAAATGATTGAATGAATCTATTTGCTTTTTGGAAAAAACTTTTATACCCCCTCAAAAATGCATGACTCCCCATGTGCCTTTTGGCTTTTAAAATAATATTTTATTATTTGCTTTTGTTGCCTCAATATTACCTTGGTTATTGTGCCCATAATAAATTAATATCATTAATTGCACTTTATCATGTGTCATTGGCCCCCTTTTAATATAAAGTCAAAATATAACTTTATATTATAAACTTTTAATTAACATCATTAATGACACATTAAAATATTAATATCTCCTTAAAAATCCATCAGTTAGCTACGCCAACTGAAACCAACGTCAAAACTGCCAAACACTGAATGATCAGGCGCCCTGCCACAAAAAGCAACTTCTGATAGCTGACTTACTATAAATAGTAAGTACGCACCACTGAGTCCTGAAACATCTGCAAAGGCCCAAACATTGGTCGACACTGCATCTGAGACCTGTCCAGGTGCCCTGCTATAAATAGAAACCCCGACTCCCTGAAAAAGTAACTTACTATAAATAGTAAGTGTGCCAAACGAAGTCCAACGAAGGTCAAACCTGAACTCTCACTGATCACTGGAGGCGAAGCCACACCGAATACTACCAAAATAAGACCCCCTAACCATCTGCTCTAGCTTACGAGGGTCAACTGACACGAAGTGCCAAAATAGCAGGTTACTATAAATAGAAACTCCTAAAAAGTAGGAACCGCTAACAAAAGAAACATCCCTAAAAAATAGGAACTCCCAACTAGCCAAACAGGGCCCGATCCCACACCTCCTAAAAAATAGGGACTTACTAAAAATAGCAAGTCTTGGACAAGTTATCTAAATCAGGCGCAGAAAGTGTCGATCAACTCCAATTGTCCGTCTAAACCCTGCTGAGCAACAAAAACTCTTCTCTGTCTATGTTGGAACCACCCCAGAAGCCAACACCATCCAAATTGCACGAGAGCCTAAAAATGGGGACATTACAACTTCCGTGACTTGAGGAGCCTAATGACATATCATACATGACACATAAGGATCAAATAGACCTTCCTTGAGGTCCGCACCAAGTTCCCATTATTTGCGAAGCATTACCAGAGGATTTAGGCCAACCTACTTGTTTCTACACATTACATTCCTTCATTGGAGTTTGTAACCTTTCTTGGCCGACGCGGAGGATTTCATGAACTTAAAGATGATATATATAGTTCTCTAAGATGTATTAAAAAGGCCGTTAGCTGATTTCATAAGTTTGATAGTTTAGTTCTTTCCGAAAAAGGCACTTCAATGCCATATCTGGCATATCTATTGTAACCGAAAATCAAGCTTGCCAGCCCTTTGATTGTAGCCCGCATGTTGCCAGCATATGAGCATTGTTTTTCTTTGATATTTTGAATATATGAATCTTCCATTGCATTCTTCAATTGAGTTGTTTCCGTTGTGTTTACTCTTGCTGCACGGCCTGGACAGTTCATTCTGTGAACCCTCCGACCGTGACTGCACCAACACCCCTAGCCTAAGTGATTGTAAAATGTTTTAGGGTTTCGAGTTGTTATTTTGGGAACCAACAGGTGTCACAAATGAAGTTTATTTCAATTTGCACTATCTATCTCCACAACAACAAATCTCTTTCATGAGGCTAAAACTTGTTGTGCATACTCTTACATGGTATGAGAGCTATGCACACTCTTTGGAAATCCAGAGAGTGTCACCAATGTCTAAGTGGGAAGACTTCAAGTCACTACTACGATAACAATTTTACCCCATTTGCCATGAAGAAGAGAGTGATGCAATGGCATCATTTTAAGCAAGAACAAGGGAAAAGCATGCAAGCATATACAAGCAAGTTCAAATAAAGAGTTCTTCAACCTACTAATGCCATAATATGGTTGGAATATAGTTGCATGACTCTTAGTATTCCACGTGTTGATTGGACAATTAGACGGTCGGTAATTCAAATGTGCACGTCTATATGTATCATCTCATGTGAAGGCGCGAAGCTTGGATGGTTGCATAGAATAAATAGGTTGGCATTGGATTGAACATTATTGGTGTAAAACATTAGAGTGATTGTAGAAGAAATATGTTGTAGATTGAGACTTTGTTAAAGACCTTGTTTTATCGAGTCCTTCATTCTAAATAATATAACTATGAAAGTCTTTTGGTGATGGGTTTTTCTACTGAAAGGGTTTCCCATGCAAGTCTCGGAGTCTTGTGTATTCTCGTGGATGCATACTATTCCATTCACTTCTATGTCTATTGTTAGATAGGTTTTTCAAATACTATTGACTGTTTTCGGTGCACATAATCTTGAGTTTCTTTAATCCCAATCTATTAGTCGTTTGCAATAGGGGTGTAAATCCTCAAAATCTGGTATCAAAGCCGAGTTAGTTGTTTATAAAGTTACTATGTCATTGGGAGTCCAAACCCTAGCGTGTACATTGGTAAATCCTACAACAATCAGTTTGTAGCAATTAGTGTATAACTAGTCACTAAGGAGGACTTTGAAGGATTTTCTAAGAAGACATAATAGTATTGAATCTATGGCTAGCATGTTGAGGTCCTAAATTGAAAGACTCAACAATCAAAACTTTGAACTCTAGAAGTTGAAGATGGAAGATCTTTTGGTGGAAAGAGATCATTGGACTACAGTATCTTCTTCAACCAAACCCTTAGGTATGTCTGATGAAGACTAGGCTAAATTGGATAAGAAAGCTAGAAGTACTATCTAGTTATGTCTATCAATGTCTATGTTAATGAATGTGTTTGAGGAACAAGTTGCAAATTCATTGTGGAAGAAGATAGGTACATTATAGCAATCTAAGAGTTTGGTCAATAAACTTATATTAAAAAATAAGTTACATTCTCTAAAAATGAAAAAAGGAGACTCAATAACTGATCACTTATATAAATTTATTATGATATTAAGACAACTCGTGTCAATAGGAGTCAAGATGGATGAAGACGATAAATACATTGTATTAGTTTGTTCCTTACTAGATTCATGGGTAACCTTGATAATGTCTATCAACAATAATGTTGTGTCATTAAAACTAGAAAATGTCATTGGCATTTTGTTCATTGAGGAAATTAGAAAAAAGCCCATGGATGATACTTCTTCTAATGCCCTAGTTGTAAAAGGCAAATCTAAGGAGAAGAAAGGTAAGAAGAAGAATGGGGATAAGAAGTCTAAGGGTAAAGACAAGTCTAAATCTTTGAGTAAATATAAAATAAAATGCTAGAATTGTGGCAAGAAAAGTCACATAAAGAAGGATTGCAAGTCCAAGAAGAAGGATGATTCTTCTAATAGGTCCTCTAACAATGATGAATATAGTAATGATGCATTTATTTCTGCTAATATCACTAGTGATGATTCCTAGTTGATTGACTTAGGTGCTTCTTATCATGACACCTCATAGAGAGTGGTACTCTGATTACACAAAGTGTAATGAAAGACAGGTTTTTCTCAGTGATCACAGCTCCTTGAAGATAGTTGGTCAAGGAAAGGCAAAGATTGCCTTCATGGATAGTAGAGTAAAGACACTCTCGGATGTTTTACATATTCTGGTTTGGCTAGAGTCCTTATGTCTGTGTCTAAAATAAATGACTCAAGAATACATGTCACATTTGATGTAAGTTGGCAAGAGGTAATTTGGTGCTTGCTAAGGGAGTGCAGCATGGTACTCTATATAGGTTGGATGCATCAACATTATCAACAATTGTGCTAATGTAACTGCATTCGAATCAAGGTTGTGGCATCTTAGGACGGGTCACTTGAGTGAGAAAGATCTAAAACAATTGGTAAGTAAAGATATGGTAGATGGTCTTGTTGATTGTTCTGTTGGTATTGACTTTGTGAACATTGTGTGTTGGGAAAATAGAATATAGTGCAGTTTGTTTCAAAAAGCACTAGAGCAAAGGAGATTTTGGAAGTGATACACAATGATATGTTTGGTCTTGTGGATATCCAATTTATTGATAAGTCTCTAGAGTCTATACTATGTATCATTCACTGATGATTATTCTAGGTACTCTTGGGTATATTTCCTTAGAAGCAAGTCTGAGGTATTTCTCAAGTTTAAGGAGTTTAGGGCTCTTGTTGATAATTAGAACAGTAAGAAAATAAAGGTACTTAGGACAAATAATGGCAGTGAATTCTACTCCAAGGAGTTTGAAACATTCTATAAGCACATTGGTATTGTGAAGCAAAGGACAACTCCATACACACCACAACAGAATGAAGTGGCTAAAAGGTTGAATAGAACCTTGTTGGATCAAGCTATAAGTGTGTTGAATAGTGCTGGCAGGAGTTCTGGGCTGAAGCAATTAGTACCGCATGCTACTAAAAGAACATGTCTCCTACTTCTACTTCCATCTTCATAGCAGCAAAACTTGGTCTCATTGCAGTCTCCTTGATGTTCTCTACACTATCGCATATGAGCCCAAGCCCATTTACCTGTAGTTCAATGCAACCCAGACCAAGCCACAATGCTTCAAATCCTCTCCCACTTAGGCTACTCCAAACATCAATCATTTGATTGCAAGAGAATCCTTTCTTCCTCAAGTGCACCATGACTAACTACTCCTTTGAGTAATTCTTTTCTCTATTATACTCCACTATATTAGCTTTGTACTTTGTACTCCTCATCTCTAACTACTTCCGCATGAAGTCTTCACAATCTGTGCCAACACATTTACCACCTAAAATCTTGAAAAGATCATCAACACCTTCAAAAACTATCCTAGACATCAACTAGAACAGTGTTCTTCCTCTAGATTCATTCTCTAAAATTTCAATTTGTGCCAACCTACAAACCCATTGTGTTGGTCCATCTCTCCATGTGTGCCATAATGACACCAAAACTTAGTATCTCTACTCAAGATGACACTCTACGACAACTCATGTAACCTGTTTGCTTTTTTAAAAAGAAAATCTACAACCCTAGACACATCACTCAACTCTTGACAAGGAATGGAATGTCATGTTCTTGCAAATACGCTTTCAACTATAAATTTAGGACTATTACCTCTTCAAGTCTATAATAGTCCAAGGACACACTCCATAGCTTCTACAGAAACAATCTCAATATCACAATCCTCCAATGCCTTTCCTTCTTCAGGCATCACTTCAATCTCTTGATCCTTAACAAAGATCACTTCTACTTCTTTCGGCCATGCATGACCTCTCTCAATTTCCTCATTCTTCAAAACATCCACTTGATTTTGATTAGGAAACTCATCTTCCTTACCTCCTGAGGTTGGTTGGCTTACTACACGTCCTCTAGAAGAGTCTCCTCTACTATGTTTGGCAACTTTCCTCGTACTATTGATTCTAAACACTATTCTCCTTACTGGTTCTAGCCAATCTACCACCATGTTTAGTTGATCAAGCAGCTCATTATTTTGTTTGTCCATCAACCTTTCAAATATAGATACCACATTCTTAAAAAGGTCAATTGTCTTTTCTTCTTGCCTCTCCAAGGCTCTTTCCAAGCTAGGAACTATAACTTTGCCTTTAGCAAACAACGCTCTGGTCTACATCTTGTCAACACGGCCCACTAAGTTACTTCTTAGTTCAAATCACCTTTTCCACACCCTCCAATCTAACGTCACGACTCTGAGACATCTTCTCCTTTGTTTGTGAGCCACCTCTCAGATGGATCACCTGCAGTGCAACACATGCACAAGAATCTACAAGCCACCCCTTTGAATGGATCACATGCAATGCAACCAATGCACAAGAATCTGTGAGTCACTCCTCTAAATGGATCACTTGAAATACAACTAATGCACAAGAATCTCTAAGTGTCTCCTCTAAATGGATCACCTGTAGTGCAACCAATGCACCAAAATCTATGAGCCGCTCATTTGACTGGATCACTTGCAATGCAATACATGCACAAGACTCTATGGGCCGCTCTAATGCACAAACCTCCTCTATTGTGGGTTATCACTCACTTCAAAAATAACCTTTGCTCTAATACCATTTGATGCAATCCTAGATGGAGGGGTCTAATGAAAGATTGTCCAACAATGTAGCCCAAATCCAAACCTAAGTAACAAACACCTAGATCTGATCAAATAGTAGAACAATTCAAAGTACATAACAAAATGAGTTGTAAAATTATGTATTTATTTCATCCACAATAATGACACCAAGCTCTTAGGCATTACAATGAAGCCTATAGCCTTACAACAATTTCAAACCAATAAATCTTACAATCCAATACCATGGACTTTACTTGGAACTCTTTCCCAATTTGCAATTACAAACAATTTTGCAACATGAGCGACATCACAAATCTTCAACCCTTCTACTTACACCACAAGAAATGCATAGTCAAATCCTCACTAATGCGCCACCAAACTTCTAATTTTAGTTACTCAGACTCCCATTTAAAATAGGCCTTTTGCCTCAGATCTTCAATTCTACTCTCAACTCCTTGTCCAAGCTTTATTCTTTTGCTTCTACTTTCAAACAAACCCTAAGGAAAGGAACTAATATCAAATTAGGTCAGCCTCAAGAAATAATTATCGTTTACAACGTATTTTCATCAATTCCCAGGCATCAGAAAGCATTCTACTCTTTTGTGCCAAGAAATAGGTCTTCACTAAGGATCATCATAGCCCCAAATCGCTAACATGTACACCTATACCCCAAGAATGATTCCAAACAACCCTATTCTTCACTACAAGTCATGGGATGTATCATCTTACCTCCAAGTAAAAAAAAAACAACTCTGATTTGAATAATTCAATCTTCTGCCACCTCAAATCATGAAATATGAACTCATAAAGGTAAAAATTGCTACTATACAAATTCCAAATGAAGAAATACTCCTTATGTGTTACCACACAAGCACAAGACTTTCAAATAGGTCTTCTTGATGTAGACTACTATCAAAACTGCAAAGCCAAACTCTAACAAAAACTTTTAAAATCTGCCAAAAGAACCGGAAACACACAAGAAAACAAAACATTTATTTTTGAGTGATGCAAGATTGCACAACCCCTGAGATGCTCCAACATCACAATTTCTAAGGATGTTTTTACCAGAATTAATAGTCGAATGATAAGAATAACATTGACCAAACCTAAATACTAATGGTGGACTAGGAATGAATATTCTCTTGAAACACATGGAGGACCCAATCAAGCCTACATTATGGGCAACTGATCTTGTTGGCTCAGAGGATTTTTCTAGCCACATGAACGTTTGTAAACATTTCATGGCTATCACAACAATAAATTGTGTGATAACATATGCTGCTTTACAAGGTAGGCCATGGTCGAACCAACCAAAAACTATTCATTATTGAGGATAAGATACTCTTGATGATTTAGAAATACAAGTAATGGGTGATAATAGATTATAATAATCAAGCAACATAAGAAAAAACAACCATTTGTCATCAAAGATACATTTTAAAGAATCTCCTACAGCTATCAATGATAACTTCTTCCACAAGAATGTTTTTTTGATATCTGTACTTCCCAAGTGGTATGAAGGAATTGATGAGTACCTTGCATTTGGATATAGATCCCTTCAATTTGGGGAAATATTAAATAACTACAAAACCTATCCTGGGACTGGCTTCCCTAATCAGATTATTTATTGAAAAATTACATATTTGAATTGAATGCAATGCCTAAAGAAAACAAGTAGGATATAACATCTTTATAATGAGCCACGCAAAATAAATGAAGTGAAATATAACCTGGATAGCTCTCGTTTCTCAGATCTGAGCTATGTACAGTATTTACAATTTTTAGAACAGATGCCAGAAATTTCTTTGAGTAAAAAACTAAGCATGCTTGAAGAATATATTCAAATTCAAGAATAGAACAAGCAGTTATAATCTTGAGGTTTTGATCTCTGATCTCAAATTAAATCCCTGAGAGAAGACTATGTAACAAAAAACAAGGAAGATTACAGAACAAACCCGGATTCTAGCACTTGGGTCTTGACCAGATTGAAGAAGAAGAGCCAAATCCCTCTTCAACTGCTGCAATTGCATATCCCTTTTGTTTCTCAGCAGCTTTATGCGTGACATTGCCAGCCTTACCAAGGTTTTGCTGTTCACACAGGCAAAGTATGTATTTCCAGTTTTAGCCAAAGAAACAAAACATGCATTCTAAGTAGAAGTATGCAGAGACACAGAGCATCAGTGGTTAGCATATGCTTTCAACTTCAAGTAATCTACTACCACAATCCCCCAGCAGAACATCAAAGGCTATGTCCAATTGACTTGAAGTTCACCAAAAATATTGAATCTAGGTAATGGGTTTCCACATGCATAGCCTGATAATAATTGCAAAGATTTTAAATATTCTTCTTAAGTATTGTACACAGAAACAGAGTATCAACATGCAGCATATGCTTTCAAGCAATCTACTATCAAACTTCCCCACCAGAAAGACTTGGAGTGATCTAAGAAATGAGTGGCCAGGTGAGTAACCTGACAATGACTTCAAAGACTCATGGCCATCACCTAAATGCTGATTAAAATTAAGTAATCAGATACCATATAAGCCTATACGTTATAACTCTTACATGAGGGGGCTCATAGACAAAGTTGCTGTGTTGGCTAGGCCGGGACATGAGAAATTACCTCTAGCTTTTCTACATAGGGAGATTTACCATAGACTTAATGTTAAAAATTTTAATGTAAGTAAAGGGTTGCCAAGAGATATTTAAGTTAAGGCCAGCACCCAGTCACTGATTCTTGATTTGGATAATGGAATTCCAATTCGAAGTCATTAACTCTGTACATGGCGAGACTTGCCATAGGATTGGATGTTAGCTTGAAATGCTAAATCTAAGTAATGGGTTGCCGAGTGAATAAGCTGATAATGATTCTCAAGACTCACAGCCAGCACCCAAATGCTGGTAATTAATCAAGTAGTGGGATACCAAGTGAACAACCCTCTCACAGCAGGAGACATACCAAAGAATTGTATGTTATCTTCAAATGCTAAATCTAACTAATAGGTCCCCAAGTGACTAACCTGGTAGGGATTTTTAAGTCTCCCAGTTACCAAAATTCTGATTGTTAATTACAGTAACAGGATGGCAAGACAATGACCCTATAACATCTAAAAGAGGGAGACTTACCACATAATTGTATTTTAGCTTTAAATCTCAATCTAAGCAATGACTTATCAAGTGGATAGCCAGCACAAAAACACTGACTTTTGAACTGATTAACACTCCCATGTGAATTATCCTATAACCTTGTACAGAGGATACTTACCATAGATTTAAATGTTGTCTTAAAATAACCTGAAAATGATTTGTAAGACTTATGGCCATCACCCAAATACTTTTAAGTTTTTAACGTTTGAAAGGGGATTCCAACTGAATGACCCTATAATCTTGTAGGCTCATAGCCTCATGCAGAGGAAGAATAACCACAGAATTGAATCTTAGCTTTAAATACTAAATTCAAGAAATGTGCTGCCCTCTGAAACACCCGATAATGATTTTTAAGACAATGGCCAAAACCGTGGACATGCACTCATGCTTAACACACAAATACTGATCGCTGATCTGAGTAATAGGATTCCAGCCACATGACCAATAATACCTTACAGAGGGACACTTGCCACTGAATTGGATGTCAGCTAAAAACGCCTGAGTAATGAGTTGCCAAGCAAACAACACAAAATTGATATTTGAGACTCATGGGCAGCAACCAAATACTAAATACTTGCCATATGATTGGATGTTAGCTAAAAATGCTAAATCTAAGTGACAGGCTACAAAGTGAAAAACCCAAATTTGACATTTAAAGACCCGTGGGAAGTACCCAAATACTGACGATTGATCTATGCAAGATCATTCCAACTGAATCGCCAATAACCTGAAAATGATTTTTAAGACACATGGCTATCACCCAAATACTTTAACTTGCCACATGATTGGATGTTGGCTAAAAATGGTAAATCTAAGTGATGGGTTACCAAGTGAATAACACAAAATTGATATTTAAGACTTATGGGCAGATACTGAATACTTGTCATTTGATTGAATGTAAGCTAAAAATGCTAAATCTAAGAGACGGGTTACCAAGTGAATAACCCAAAATTGATATTTAAAGACTGATGGAAGCACACAAATACTGACGATTGATCTAAGCAAGATCATTCCAACTGAATCACCAATTACCCCTTAGCTAGGGCCCTGACTTGACATAGAATCTGATGTCAACTTAAAATGCAAAACCTAAGTAATGGATTGCCGACTGAATAACCCGAAATTGATTTTTAAGGCTCGTGGACAGCTCCCAAATATTGATCATTGTTATCAGTAACATTATTTCAATTGAATCACTAACAAACCCCTACCAAGGAACACAGAGAATTGGATATTAGATTAAAATGCTAATTATGATAGTAATTCTGAAAACCAATAGCCAACACCCAAATGGGATGACATTTGTTAATCACCTTATAACCTCTTATAGAGACATATCTTGATAGAAAAGCCACATTGTGTAATGAAACCAATGCGATGCAGCGATGCAGTTGATTGAACCGAACAAACAGAAACTTGTTTTTCTTATTTAGCTTAAAACAGAGCGTTGTTTGCTCTATGAAAAACAACTTTTTCTTTTTGGTGGGGATGTGCGGTGGGTTGTGGAGAGATAGTTGCTTACCATTTTGCAGACTTGAAACTCTTTCTGAACATTGTGAATATCTTCCTTGCAAATCTTCTTCGGCTTCCAAAAATCTTAGATCATTTTTACTGGATTTTCTAGTGACAATATATTTGTTGGGGAATGAACTGAATGACGGTGGATTTCTAACGGGTATTTTTCCCTCCCCACCTTTAAAAGGGAACAAGATTTTCAAAATTGGAATAATTGGGAGCAAATTTGGCATTTGTGAGTCAAGTCAGTTTGTGAAGAATCTTCATATCTTTTCAAGGAAGAGTCAAATTAGTGTTTCCATAGGATGAAGCCGAGTTGGAGTCTCAAGGTTCTAAAAAGAAAAAAGGTTATTGGAAGATGCTTGCTTTCATTTACCTACACTAAATTTTTAGGGTTAAAAAAATAAAAAATGTTACATCATAGAATACGACTTACATTCTCTAGTTGTTTTATTTGGAAAAACAAATAGCTCTAATAACAAATTTTCAAGTCTAAATTAATTGTAAAAAATTCAACATTAAAATAAAATGGTTTCATATTGTAAAAAAATTTATTAAGCTTGAATGTATAATTTTGAAATTGAAAATATTTTTTCCTTGGGCATAATTTAGGTTAACCTAATAGAATGCAAAATTTTAGATTAATTAATGTTAGTTGGGTAATGGAACTTTGACAAGTGTATTTGTTATTTTAGGAAAGTAAATAAAAAGATTGGAGTACTTAACTTATTAGTTATAGAACGATTGCTACTTGATGAAGATTTTATAATATTTTGTATCTCTTGTCTCGAAATGTGATTTCTCTATCAAAATGATGTCTCAGATTCTATATTGGATTTGTGCCCTATCAAAGGATAATTTCACAGGTCAAGGACAAGTTTGTGGTTGTGGACTAGTCCTTTATGTTTGGATTCATTTCTATACACAATGGAATTATGATCTTTTTCTCTCCTAGTGTGCCTCTATGTCTACCTATTGTGATGTGGCAATATTTAAGAATACCTTGAAAAGATTATCATTGTATCATAAAGAGACAAGTTTTCCTAGGTCAACCCCTAAAAATTTATATGAAGATTCATAAATAGCATGCAAGGGCCCTAGAATGGTGTATGCAAATTCTTTATTCCTTTTAAGCACCAAATCAAAATGTGTTGTTATTAATTGCTCCTTTAATGCTCTAATATGAGATAGAACATGTGTATTCTAGATATATTAGAATGAATGCAAAGAATGTCTTTAAATACTAGCACATAGCATCAAATTGTGCTAAACATGTACTTAGTTGACTTAGGGTGAGAAATCCAAATGGTCCAGTAATTGAATTTCAATTATGAAGAGAAAGGGGACAAGTCCACAATTGTAGGAATGTTCCAAAGTGAGCTTATGGTCAAGTCCAAGTGGCTAACATCTATATGGAGGTAGGTGCACAGATGAATGTGATAAATATGTGGATAAGGGAAATCTATAGGTATGTGTGCATATAAGGATAAGGTGGGTGTTGAGTGTATGGGGATGTGCGTGTATGGAGGGGAAAAAGGCTAGGGGAGCCCAACTTTGCACAAGATTATGGCATTTGTCATTGTGTGCATGTTGTAGACACCCAAATTTGTCCCAAAAATGTCCATGTCCTGCAATACTTAGTCAAAAACATTATCTAGACATCATGTAGTATTTCCTCAAAATGGGCACAAGACTAAATCAAAAATGGCATGGGTATGCAAATTTGATCATTACATTTTACCCCACTTTGAAGTGCATGTAAATCCTAAATGATAATGCATCTTAAAGTATGTGCATGTAAAGTAAATATGTATACATCAAAGGATATGGAGTGGGGTCCATATAAAGTAATGGACCTTGCAAGCATGTGATCATGCAAGTATATCCTTCGACATGCACTTTCCATGAGATCCTACAAAATAGAGGAAAAATATGCCATGGGTAGCTTATATCCCATAATTGCAAATAAATAGAGTTAGAAATTTTATTTGTTTAGAAAGTGAGAATATTATGTTTGGCATGGTGGCCATGGGATGACAAGGTGCATGAAGTACAAGGTATGTCATGTGATGATGTTCTATGCGGTCATGATGATGAGTTTTTGTAATACCTGTCACTACCTACAAACTCAATATAGGAATGTTAGTGACAATATATGCCCCCCTTGAATTAGTTGTATCCAAAAGATGCAAAGAATTGAGGGAGATGCAAAACCATACATGAAAGTAAATGTAATATAGAGATAAGCATATAAGTATATAATCATGTATAGTAATAGCAATAATGAATACATCATATGAAAAGCATATGTAACATCTAGAATGATAAAGCATGGTAAGCCTTGAAAGATAAAAAATGAGTCCTAAGGTGTATTAATCCTAGTGAATACTATATTTTTTTCCTATGTACTAACTAGTTTTAGATCAAATAATATATCAAAAATAAAGCACTAAAACTTGCAAATCTTACTAATAAATAGTAGGTACTATGAGTTTGGAATGAAAACATGAAACTAGAAATGCATTGTGGAGGCCTAGAAATAACTATGTTTGGTGGCTATTTGATGAAGATTATGGATCTAGGGCATGAATACTATGCAAGGGGGGCTAGATGCTATGTAAGGGGAGGAAACTGATATTGACTAAAAAATCTACAATTTTTTGGGGAGGGGCTTCATTTATGATCCTTGACTTTGTTCCTACTTGCAATGTAAATGTATTGACTCTAAATGATGAAATATGTAGATCTCAGCTTGGGGGACAAGCAAAATGGTTATGTTCTTTAGGAGAGCATTTCAATCAATCCCCTAAGTGGCTTTTTTGAACCTCAGAAGAGCATTGATATGGAAAAGAGTTGTATTCAAACCTAGCATTGACATAATAGTGGTGAGTGTTCAATAGTGGAAATAAGGCAAACCTTGGGGAATCTAATATATGTGGTGTGTGACAAGTGATGGAGACACAAAAAATATGGAAAGTGATCACAAAGAGACACACCAAGTGGTCAAGGACCTCAAATTTGGTTTAGGTAACAAAGGAGGATTTATATAGAGTAGATAATAAGGGGGCTTATAATATCTCACAAGGGAAGGAATCAAATGGATAGGCTATAAAAAATGAAATGGAATAAGGAAAAATAAGGATCTCATATGCTAGATGCTCCAAGTGACTCCATAACTTGAGATCTAAAATATTTAGCTTGTTTTCCTTCTTGCTTCAGTAGATGACATGTAAATTTACCTTTGAAAGAGATGGAGAGGATACTAAGCTTTCTTCCTACACAATCATATCATGATATGAGTGAGAAGTGGAAAATGGAGGCTTATATATCACTCAATATTATTTTTAGGATCATGCACAATAAAAACGTAGTAAGGATTAGGGAAACAACAAGCAAGAACACTTTTTTCTTGATTTAGAAATGAGGTCACCTATGTTGGGGGGTATAGGTGACCTCCCATGCTAGTGTTATCATCTTTTAGAGGACGGTCTAGGATGAGTTCTAAGGTTTGGGAAACTTGTGTTCTCTATCTATGACTACTAGAAAGGCTAGAAACAATGGTAAGTAAGCTTAAAACATACTTGGCAGAATGGGCACTAAAATGAGTATAGAAACATAAGGTAGAACATGTAGAGTATGCAATTTTTATGTTGTTACATTTTTCCTTCACTTTAATGGGTTGATGACACTACAACGAAGAAACATGTGAAGGTAAAATATAGTAATGATATCATTTTATAATGTAAAGGATACACAAAAAAGGAATATAGGTAGTTTCATTCCTTTCTATTCTTTCATGTGCATATACATATTCTAGTATTGCATCACATCAAACCAACATAGTTACTCTATGCCAACAAAAGCAATGTGCTAAAATCTATGTGAAAATGGGAACACTATGTAAATAATATAGTAAACATGAAACAATACATACATTATGGAAACATCAATCATAAACTACATACTATGCAAATATAGAAACACTAAACAAAACACAAGCACATACTAAACATAAGAAATGATATACTAAACATGTCAATGTCATACTAAACATAATAATGGTGGAAAATAACACTAAGTACACACAACACCTAATATTACTAGTGATAAATGTGATAGCACTAAAGAAGGTGAGGAGAGGAAGAAGACCTGTCCAAAGGGATCATGTGATGAGAGGTGGATACAACAATTCCATGTGGGAAATGATACCTTGGTAAAGGTTAGACTATGGCATAGCCACCACAATATAATAACAAGATAGGATATGAGTGACTATGTTGTCACCATCGAACATAACATGGCTAGGCCAACCCAAAATAAAATGGTCAACTAAGGATGTTGGCTATGCATTTTCCACCCAAACTAATAAAAAGGTGCTAGGATAGGCCCAAAACTATTGGTACTTGGGTGATATTAACCTTCTAAAAGTCCTTATAGGAAGAGTTTGTCTACATACTTATTTGTAGTGATATGCAATGAAGTTACAAATGTTGCATTATAATAGGCATAGTGATTTACATATGAGAATGATGTTGCAGGTGTTGCAATACATCATATATGTTGTTTCACATGTAGTAATATTGTGGTAAAAAATGCAACACTTAAAGAATACCTCACAACTACATGAGTTAAACATTTGTTAAAGCATGAATAGTGATGCAGGTGCACATGCAACATATGTAACTAGTGAACATGTGGTAATATCTAAGGGCTAGATAATGTTCATAAAATGACAATAGGTACCTCAAGTAGATAGAAACAACGCTACATTGACATGAGCTACTACAAACAAAGAGCTAGTAGTGGTGGCTATATCAAAAACATGTATCTTATTGCAAGTGTTAAGGTAGTAACTATTGATTCATAATGTGTTTTAGAAATAAAGTATACAAGGTGATTATCCATGTGAATACATCATACTTGGTGTTATTTGTAGTATGTTGACATCATGCATGATCACTTTATAGTTACTTGAGTCTTGGTATTCTATAGATTAGTTAGATAGTAGACATTTGGTATTCCCATGAATATGTATGTGTATAATATTAGTTTGTGTGAATGTGCCAAGGTTACAAACTCAATTGCTTAGGTGTTAGGCATTGAATACATTTGTATATTATTGGTGTGTGTTAAAGTGATTACAAAAGAAGGTATGTTGTAGATTAAGTGGTGTAGTCACGGTTAGGAGGGTCCACAAAGTGAACTATCCAGGTCGTGCAGCTAGAGTAAACACAACAGAAACAACTCAAAGATATCAAGCAAATGTAGATTCAGTCATTCAGTATATCATAGAGTTGAAATACAAATTGGTCGACAACATGTGGGCTTACAACTAGGGCTCACAAGCTTGATTTCATAGTTACAGAATATGCATAAGACATAGCTTTGAAGCTCCTTTGCAAGAAATTCAAACTATCAAACTTGTAAACTATGCTAACTACTCTCCTAGACATCTATTACAACAATTTATATCATCTCTGGAACCTAAGATTCCTCTATGTCAGCCAAGGAAGATCACAAACTCCAATGAAGAGTTGTAACGTGTCGACACGGATAGGTCAGACCTAATCATGTAGAACTCCTCTACAAATGAATGGAATTGTGTGCGGATCTCAGGGAAGATCGTCCATGACCCAAACAACATTGAATGATGTGTCATTTATCTCCACAAGTCATGAAATGCTCTCCAAGTCTTCTCCTTTAGCTGATTGTCTAAGACTGTCAGGATGCTCTATTCTGAGAAAATAATCGATCTTTTGATAGTGATATCTTACCAGTACCTAATCCAAATGATCTGAGATTTGGATACAATGTACATGAATGTGTCTAGATGCTAAGTATAGCTCTGCAAGGTTTAAAATGCAACTGCAGTAGAATGTGAACCAAAATATAGAAACTACTACTAATTGAACTGACTGAATTGAACTAGAAAATGAAAAGAAACAAATTGAAATGCAAATGTTTTTGGTTGATACAAGATTGCTCTTGAACCAGGGATGCTCCTGCATTAGACATCCAGGGTTATTGAAAAAGTGAGTCCCTCACTTTGCTAGGGGTAGAGGAAAACCAAGACAGTCCACCTCAACCTAATAAATCCAAGATGAGTCCTCTTCTGGTCTGCCTTTCCACTTCACAAGATATTCTTTATACTATCTTCCTCTGGTGCTGTGTCCAACTCTGCTAGCCAAAATGTCTTCAATTTTCTCCCGTACTTGTTGTGGTACTTGCTTCCTCAAGTTTTCTTCAATGATGTCACTGAACTCTGCTTCATGATACTGATATAGGTCTATAATGTTGAAAATAGGTGATATACCCAATGTCTCTGGTAGCTCCACTTCATATGCATTTCTTGAATCAAACTTCCTAAGTATCCTACATGGTCCAAACATCTTCATCTTCAACTTGTTATGCGTCCCAACTGGCAATCTTTCTCTTCTCAAATATACCATCACTTCATCTCCCACTGAAAATTCTTTGTATCTTCTATTCTCATCTACTTGCTCCTTATACTTACTGTTCATCTCCTCCAAATGCTTCTTAACCTGATTATGCACTGTCTCCATGTGCTCTACAAATTCTTCTACTTTTGCACTTCTCTTATATTCCTTGTTGATGTCTCTCAACTTTGCAACCCCTCTAAGGTTAGTTCCTATCACAAGCTCAAATGGTGTTCTTTTGGTACTCCTATTCACTAAATTATTATATGCAAACTCTGCTTATGAAAGAATCAAATCCCAATTTCCTGCCTTCTCTCCAACCAAACATCTTAACAAGTTTCCCAAACTCCTATTCACTACCTATGTCTATCCATCTATCTGTGGTTGAAATGTTGAATTGCACTTCAAATCTATCTTCATCTTCTTCCAAAGTGTCTTCCAAAAATATCCAAGAAATCTTGTATCTTTGTCTGAAATTATGCGCTTAGGTAATCCATGCAATCTCACAATCTCCTTGAAAAATAGGTCAGCCACATGCACTGCATTAGTTATCTTCTTACAAGGTATGAAATGTGCCATCTTTGAAAATATGTCCACCACTACAATTATTCAATCATGTCCTCTCTATGTTTTCTACAATCCCATTATGAAATCCATGCTTATGTCTTCCCAAGGTCTCTCTGGTTCTATCAAAGGTTTATACAGTCTAGTATTATGACTACTCCCTTTTGCAACTTGACAAACTCTACAACTCTACACAAATTTCCTAATATCCTTATGTATCTGAGGCCAAAATTAATTCTCACTCACCAAATCCATGGTCTTGTCAATGCCAAAATGTCCCGCCAATCCACCACTGTGTTTCTCTTTGATCAAATTATCTCTCATTGAACTCCTAGGTATGCATAATCGATTTCCTCTGAACAACATATCTTCTTGAATGAAATAGTCCAATCACTTACTCCTATCTATCACAACAGGTTCCTTACATGCTTTCTAAGGTTCTACAAAATCAAGATCTTCCTCATACATGTTCTTCAATTCTTCAAATCCCAACACTTCAACTCTCATTTCTATCAACAAGTTCCTTCTCCTACTTAGTGCATCTGCAACTTTTTTTTATTTTCCACTCCTATGCTTCAACACAAAGGTATAACTCTATATGAACTCTACCCATCTCATATGTCTTTGATTCAACTTTCCTTGATTGTTTAGATATTCCAAAGCTTGATGATCTGTATACAACACAAACTCCTTAGGCAACAAGTAATGTCTCCACTTTTTACAGGCTTGAATTATGGCATAGAACTCCTGATTATAAACTAAATATCTTCTCCTTACATCATTAAACTTAACACTTCTCCTATTGTGTTTCCACTTGCATCACAATCTACTTGAAAGACCTTATTGAAATCCGAAAATGCCAAAACAAGTTGCTCTGTCACTTTCTACTTCAACAATTAAAAACTCCTATCTACTCCTGATGTCCACTTAAAGTCTTTTCTATCACCTCTCATGGTCTCTATCATAGGGTTACAAACTAAACTGAAATTTTTTATGAACTTCCAGTAGAAAATAGCCAATCCATGAAATGATCTGACTTCTCCAATGCTTTCCGATGTAGGCCATTCAACAATTGCTCTCAATTTCTCAGGGTCCATCTTCAATCCTTCCACAGAAATCACAAATCCCAAGTATACAAATTCTTCCTTCATGAAACCATGCTTCTTGATGTTTATCAACAATTTCTCTTCTCTCAGTCTCTATAATACTTGTCTCAAGTGCCACAAATGTTCTTTTGTCTTACTGAAAATCAGAATATCATCCAAATATACAATAACAAACTTACCCAAGAATTTCTTCAAGACTTCATTCATCAATCTCATGAAAGTACTCAGTGCATTTGTTAGTCCAAAAGGCATCACTAACCAATCATACAATCCTTCATGTGTCTTAAAAGCAGTCTTCCATTCATCTCCTCTCTGATTCTAATCTAATGGTATCCACTCTTCAAGTCTATTTTTGTGAAATATTTTGCTCCACTCAAACAATCCATAATATCATCCATCCTAGGTAAAGGAAATCTATACTTAACTGCAATCTTGTTTATTGCTCTAGAGTCTGTACACATTCTCCATCCCCATCTTTCTTTGGTGCTAACACTGCAGGTACTACACAAGGACTCAAACTTTCTCTGATCAAACCTTTCCTCAACAACTCGTGTATCTGTCTATTCAACTCTTCATTCTCTACTGGTGTCATTCTGTGTGCTGCTTTGTTAGGCAAACTGGTTCTATGTATAAGATCCATGTGATGACTGATACTCCTGACTGGTGGCAATCCTTCTAGTACATTGTTTGATATGATGTCTTCATACTCTGTCAACAACTCAATTATCTCCTCTGATTATGATTCTGTAGTCTCCTTCTATAATGTTTCAGGCTTCGTAGGGATCAAAGCATAACACATATTCTCATATCTCAAACAATCTAGAAATTTCCTTCCATCTACCCAACAGATTCTAGTATTCCCACATAATTCACTCTTAGGATCATCTTCCAAAGGAATCAAAGTAATTCTCTTTCCATTTGATGTTATAGTGTATGTATTCTTTCTTCCATCATGTATAGCTTTTCTATCATATTGCCAAGGTCTACCCAACAAAATATGACATACATCCATAGGCATAATATCACAAAATACTTCATCATGATAAGATCCAATATGAAATTTCACCAAACATTGTTCACTCACCAGTACCTTATGATCAACTTGAATCCATGCTATTTGATATGGCTTAGGGTGTTTCAATCTTTCCAACTTTAGCTTAGTTACTATCTCCTCTGAAACTAGGTTATCTGAACTACCGCTATCAATAACAACTTTACAACATTTACCTCCTGATTTGCGTCTAGTTCTGAACAAACTTTTCCTCTATGGTGGTTCCTCATTTGTCTCTGCTTGAAATAGAGCTCTTATCATAGCAAGTGATTCTCCCTTCTTGGGTTTACCAATTGAACTAGGTGATCCAACAGGTTGTTTTTCCACATAGGCTACTCTTCCAATATTCTATGTCCTCTTGCTTGTACTCCCTTGATTACATTCAAATGCTCTATGTCCTTCACCTCCATACTTAAAGCAGGTTCCTCTGAATGTTCTCCTATCAGATCCTCTTCCTTCTCTTCTATATCCTTCACTTTGGTACAGACTAGGGTTCCCTCTACAGTAAAAAGTTATGTCATCTCTCTAGTATGCATTGTTATCTTTGTCCTCCTTGTATGTGTTTTCTTGTCTCTTCTACTTCGTATATGATATCTCTCCTCTGAAAAATGTCCTACCTCTCTAAAATTTACCTCCTCTGCCTCTCTATCTCTAATCATGCCTCTTATTCAACTTTTCTTCAAACTTTAGGGCCAAACTTAGTTCTTCTTGAATGTTCAATCTCAGTCCATTGATGTATCTAGCTACTTTCTCCTTGCTTGCTTCACTATGTCCTATCCTTATGATCATCTTATAAAATTCTTCAATATACTCCTTCACAGATTTCTCCTTTTGTCTTAGGTTTTGCAATCTCTTCAACAGTTCCAACTCATAATCAACAGGTATAAACTGATCCTTCAATTTTGTCACCATTCTATCCCACTTTGTAATCTTCTCTTTTCCTCTCCTATTTCTATCCAACTGAAATTATTTCCACCATATATAAGCACGTCCTTTCAACTTTATCTTTGCAAATTTCACCTTCTCTGGATCTTCAATTTCTTCATACTTAAAGTATTCTTCCATGCCATTTTTCCAGTCAATCAACTCTTCAGGATTCAAATTGCTAGTATAGTTTGGTACATCAACTCTAGGTCTTTTCCAAATCTTTGAAATAGCTCGCAACATCTTGACTTGATCTGATTCTTCTTCCTCTTCATCTCCTAAGGTTTTGCCATTTTGTTCAATAGATTGAAATTCTTCATCATCATCACTTTCAACATTAGGTCGAGGTGTAAGTCCTCTTCGCCTATCCTCTTCAACAACATCCAAATGAACTCACGTGGTTTGAATCATCATCTCCATCATCTCATCCTTTTTTCCAACAGTAGGGATTCTCCTCGATGGCATCTCTTCCTCAGATCAAGTGTAACTTCCTCAAATTCAGCGATCGGGCTACAAGGTGACAACTGCCTCACAATTGGCGATCAGTTGCAACACAAGTAACCTACCTCAGATTCTACAATTTGTTCACACCAAGATCTTATGGAATTCCTTCACCAACTTTGCTCAATTCACTCCCAAAGATTCAAACTTGCACTCTAATACCACTTGGTGCAGTCATGGTTGGGAGGGTCCACAAAGCAAACTTTCCAGATCGTGAAGCTAGAGTAAACACAACAGAAACAACTCAAAGATATAAAGAAAATGTAGATTTAGTTATTTAGTATATTATAGAGTTTAAATACAAATTGGCCAGCAACATGCGGGCTTACAACTAGGGCTCACATGCCTGATTTCACAGTTACAAAATATGCACAAGATATAGCTCTGAAGCTCCTTCACAAGAAATTCAAACTATTGAACTTGTAAACTATGCTAACTACTCTCCTGGACATCTATTACATCAATTTATATCATCTCTGGAACCTAAGATTCCTTTGCGTCTGCCAAGGAAGATCACAAACTCCAATGAAGAGTTGTAACATGTGTACATGGATAGGTTGGACCTAATCATGTAGAACTCCTTTGCAAATGAATGGAATTGTATGCATATCTCAGGGAAAGTCGGCCATGATCCAAACAACATTGAATGATGTGTCATTTAGCTCAGCAAGTCTTCTCCTTTAGTTAATTGTCTGAGACTGTCAAGATGCTCTGTTATGAGAAAACAATCGATCTTCTGATAGCGATATCTTACCAATACATGATCCAAATGGTCTGAGATTTGGATATGATGTGCATGAATGTGTCTAAATGCTAAGTCTAGCTCCACAGGGTTTGAAATACAACTGTGGTAGAATACATACCAAAATACAGAAACTGCTACTGACTGAACTAAACTAGAAAATGAAAAGAAACAAACTGAAATGCAAATGTTTTTGATTGATGCAAGATTGATCTTGAACTAGGGATGCTCCTACATCATTAAGACTCTTTAAAAAGGTTTCCAAAGACCTTGTTGTATTGAATCAATGTTGATTGTGAATATTAGCAGAGTACAGAGTATAAAGGAGAGTCAACCAGAGGAGACTACACACCATGCAGAGGTCAGAGATGACAGGAAATACCTCCCTATATGTAATAGATATAGTATATATATATATATAGGATATGATGATAAGATAGGAGAGGATAGGAGTATGATAGAAGATATATTCTAATGTAAGAATGACATAGAAGTCGTGATTATAACTATTGAGGCAGAGACTTAGACCTACCAGAGGATGGATAGATGATGTATGCATTTGATGATTATTAATGTATATATAAGGAGAGTTGTTGATATTGGGTAATTTTGTGTTGTCTTATTTTAATGTGTATGTGATGCTCTATTTTTTTATTAGCAAGCTTGCAACAGAGATGCATATATTTATATTTATATTAAAAGGTTTGATTACATTTATTAAAAGCCCCTTTCCACCAGGGGTATATTGCCATTTATGTGGCTACACTATACCATATCTGACTATGTTTTTGAAAGCACAAAATCGAAAAACCTAGATTCTATTCATATTATAAATAGAACCCTACCACCTACTCCAAATCTACGACTTCCTCAGCTATGACTAGATTAGCGAACTCATACAACCACTCCACCCCTGTTATCAGGTCCAGGTTTGAAAACTTTTTTAGGAATGCACAACCCTTCACCACCCTTTCTCAGTGCTCTACCAACATTGTTATTGCAAAGTTGGCTAGGAGAGGCAGCCAAAGCACGTCGTCATCACCAACTCTGCACTTGTCGAAGTCTCTGACCTGTAGAATTCCCACTCCCTACTTGGCTATTTCAACCACTTCCTCTAGTCCCCCTAGAAACTCTGACTTGATGGTTTCCTTCACCAAATGGATCACCATTGCCTTAGCCTTATCCAGGTCCAATAGAGATGCCACAAAGTGAAAGGAAATGTCAATATTCACTCCGTAGCACTTAGTGGCCTACAAAATATCTCTCCCCAACACCCATTTGATAGATGCAATTGCTAATGGGTGATTTTATTTGGAGATCTTAGTGATTCAGAGATCTGAAACCCTGCCTAAGAAGGACATTTGGCTCTTCTCACAAACTAGCCTCACTGGAGTATCCATCTCTCTTAGACACTCTAGATCTTTATAGAATAATCTATGATTTCTCCCTGTCTTGTTACCTTTAATATCCTTGAATGGCACCTATTAGAGCTATGTGAAGTATGCAAAAATGATTACGCTAGCCACACAATGAATCATTTTGAGATTGTCATTAATACCACTACCAGTTTCCTTAAGAAGAGTGCAGTTCATTCGTACCAGGGGAGTTGCTTTGTCACATCCTTGCATCCATCTCATACTTTCTACCTTGTCAATACATCATGGAAGAAAATGTTGATTTTGAGGATGTCTTGTGAAATTTATCCGATTACAAGTTATGCATCAGCCATGTTTAAAGAGGTCTTGTTAGTTGCCAAGTTGGCAAGCTTGTCAGCCTCATGATTTGCCTCCCAATAGACATGATTTACTGTGTAATTATCAAAAGTGGCTAACTTCTCCAATATCTAGCTTATGACTCCTTTGAGCTTCCAATTCTGAATGGATTTTGATCTAATGGCATTGATTATGATGGTCGAATTACCCTCTATTTCGATGTTCTTAATCTGCTTATTTTGGCAAAGCTCTAGCCCATGCAACAATGCTTGAAATTTTGCTATTATTTTGGTCCCTTCGGGGAGAGGTATGGCCGCTCTCAGCACTAGTTTTCCTTACTAGTCATGAATGATACATCCGACTCTAGAGACTCTTGGGTTGCCTCTAGCTACCCCATCGAAGTTTACCTTGTACCACCTGAATTGTGGCTTCCTCCACTATGCCTCTACTCTAGCCTTTTTAGTCTCCTCACCACCTTTGCCAACTGCCTTGGGAGGCTTCAATCCCATCCATCTTCTAGAGACCTCATTATCCCATTCTATCCATGATTTCTTGCTTGACACCCCTTATTGTAGTCAGGAATTTGCTGCTTCCACAATGGCTACTTCAATCTTATTCCATAACGAGGTGATCCATGTTGACTTGTTTTGGAAGATTCTTCTGTTGCACTCCTTCCATATTTCTCTTGATGCTCTATTTTGTTATTCTTTATGTTTTGTTGTCAATCTCTAGCTACTTGATTGGGGTATAAACTAACTACAGAAACTCGACTAAGGACCGGATCTTCGGACTAGTATTTCCTATTCATTTCTTGCTAACATTTGGTTCAATTTCTAGGACCTTGGAAGAAGGTATTTAAAGATTGAAAGGGAAAAACATCCAAATAGGTAGCACAGAGTTCCAAAAAGGAGAGAAGGTGAGGTTGGTGGGAAAAAATTTCAAATTGTGGAGGAATTTAGGTCTCTTTAAGTTTCTACCTTTGTGAGAAGAGGGAAAACACTTAAGGAGATGACAAGTGGAAGGGGGTAGGGTCCACAAGGACCTTTCAAATGATGTGACTCTTCAAATAAGGATTCCATGGGATATAAGAGGACTAATGGAACACCAAATAAAGAAAACCCATGGCAAAAGGGGAGAAGCAGAGAAAAAGAGTGATCAATGAAGAAATCAAAATTGATATGGAGATAAGCAAAGAGGAGAGATTGAAGAAAACTCGTGAATGACAAGAACGTTACCACTGAAGGATGGAAAGGGCACAAAAGATGGAGAAAGAAGGAATAACAAAAGTTGCAAAAGAAAAGGAGGAAGAATTTGAAGCGTGCGCCACTGAGGGCGCTATTGAAAGGAAGGAAGAAGACAAGTGCATCATGAAGGATGTTGCTAAGTGTGCCACTATGGGTACTACCAGAGAAAGGAGGTCAAGAGGAGAAGAGATAGAGGGTGTTATGGAGAATGTTATTGGGTACAATACTGTGGATGCTACTGACCTCCAGAAGGATGTGAAAAGGTAAGTGAAGGAACGAGCGAATTAGGGTTTATCCTACAGACCACTGATAAAGAGGAATTAACACCAAAAATTTTGAATATGGATGAGGAATATATAGAGGAGCTAATTTCTTGAAGCATAAAGGAGATAAGAGAAGGAGGAGAAGATGTGGTAAACATTGAGGAGAGTTTTGAGTGTTTTGGAAGGTTATTTCAATCATCATTGAATCCCGACATGATGTCATTTACAAATGAAAGAGTACCCCCTAATTTGAAGAGACTCTATGAAGAAACATAACCCCTAGACCATGAGTCACTCCAAGTGCCATATAAACTCAAGAGAATTTTAGTAGAGAAGGAAGATATTCAAGCAAACCAAGAAGTTGAGAGAATAGTAGAGATCTGAAAAAATTTCATAGAGGTTTTAGGAGAGGAGTACTTTGATATCCAACTACAAAGAGATAAGGGAAGAGAAGGAAAATGAGTTGATAGAAGATAGCCTAATCGGAGGAGTAGACCAGAAGAAACTCACCACAAAGTACCAGATATTTTGAGAAGACCAAACATGGATATTCCTATCAAGCTACCAATCTTCGAGAAGGACACTATTGAAGCAACTGAACACATATTTGTGTTGGAGTCAATTTGGAACTAGAAGGGAGTAACAAGAGATGAAATCAAGTTGTTTGACTTCATAGGAACCTTGCAGAACAAAGTATTGAAGTGGTATAGGAAGACATGCCCAAATAGTGACAAGGATTGGGATGAGATCAAGAAGGTATTTTTGGAGAATTTTGGAGTTTGAATGTTTTGACAGAAGGAGTAGGTAAGATGAGAGATTTGATGTAATTGGATAAGGAATCGGTAAAGGACTTTGATAGAAGATTCAAGGAGACAAATAGGAAGTTGGAGGACCCATTGACTAAGAAGAAAAATATATAACGATTTATTTCCAGAATAAGCCCTGAAATAAGGTTAGCCTTAGATGGAAGAATATTTGAGACATATGCAGAAGTAGTGGCACTAGCCTACCGAAAAGAGTCTCATTCTTAGTGCAAATAAGATAAGATGAAAGAAAACCTAGAATTGGAGAAGTTGAAGTTGGAATTGAAGTAATTGAAGTTGAGGTAGGATATCTGGGCTAAGCAGGAGGAGAATACATAGAATCTAAGACCTAATATTTGGTGCTCATAATGTACAAGATAAGGTCACTTAAAAAATGAATGCCCAAGGATGAAAGGTGAAAGACGAGCTATTGCAATAAAAGCAGACATCAAAGTAACAAAAAGAATCAATGCAGTATATTGTGGACTATGCAGAGAATGGGATGACCATGAAACACCTATTTGTCCTTCACAAAACTTCTAGAGGAAAAGAGAATTTGTTGATGAATAAGATGAAACCTGGTACACAAACTCAATGGAGAGAAATAACATGTCATATGTAGAAATAAACTCACATGATCAAGGCTACAAACAACCAAATTGGAGAAATTAGAGGAATGTCAATGCAATAAAAAAATTCAAACTCTAGCAGCTCATCCTATGGAAACAACTATAATAATTATGATAGAGAGAAATTTGGAGGTACAGAGGAGGTAGATGCCATGGTAGAAATCAAAGAAGAAGGGAGGATGTAACATGTTTCAATTGTGGTAAGCTAGAACATTTTTCTAATGAATGTTGGGTTGACAAGAAAACATAGTGTTCATTTTGTAGCAGTACAGAGCATAATCTATTTGCTTGTGAGAGAGCACAACAGTACTTCCAGAATGCACAACCACAATCTAAGAGTGATGAGTTAGAGAATCTGGGCAACAAATAAGGAGCGAGGATCATAAGAAGAACACCAAAGGGTCAAGGAGCAATGACTTGTTGAAAGAACAAAAGGGAGGAAACAAACATATCTTCAATTGAATCTACAAAAGAATAATAGTACCATCGGAGAAGCAAGCCAAAACATACTAGAAAAGATAGAAGAAGAAGGAAGGAGAAAGTTGCGGTACTGACAAGACAAGGAACAAATACCAGAAGGCACTATGTCACTGAAACAAAAGAGGAAGATAGCAAGGAGGAAGAAGAATTTGTTCCCTCTAAGAAACAACA
This sequence comes from Cunninghamia lanceolata, assembly GCA_027924645.1. Classification (NCBI taxonomy): domain Eukaryota; kingdom Viridiplantae; phylum Streptophyta; class Pinopsida; order Cupressales; family Cupressaceae; genus Cunninghamia; species Cunninghamia lanceolata. Next base: position 10,846,856 of record BSBN01000895.1, on the reverse strand, counting down.
TGAGGAAGTTGTGAAGGAAACCAAACAAACTATAAGGAAGGAACAAGAAAAGGAGAAGCAATACAAGCAATTTTTCACCGAAAGATAAGTAGAAGCTCTCAAGTAATTAGCTCATCTAGCACAACAACAGAGACTTGTTGAGAAACTGAAGCAATTTTCTAAATACTGGAATAAGGAACAAGGTCACAAAAGTCAACTCTAGAGGATGATAAGAATGTATAGAGAATGAAAGACAAAACCACTTATACAGTGGATGTTCACAACCATCACAGGAAGGTCTGGAATGTCATGATAGATATGGGAGAAGATGTCAACATGATCACAAAGAAGTTATGGGAGCAATTAGGAAGACCTAAGTTGACAGAGACAACTTACAATATTATTTTGATAGAGGGATTTAATATGCACACAATGGGAACATCGAACCAAGTGGAATTTAACCTAATGGGGGTCAAACAAGTCCTAGATTTCATTGTTGTAGCCATGAAGGATCAAGGAGAAGCTTTCAATGCACTGTTAGGATTGAGATGGTTTGTGGATGCAAACAATATCATAGACTCATGGAAAGAAGAGCTATAATTTGCTAATGATCACAAGACTGTCAACATCCCTTTGGGATCATCAATGGAGGAAGCATATATAGAAGAAGCTAATCAGACTAAAGATAGTGATAAGGATGCCAAGTATCTCTACACAATTTTAAGTTTGGATACATAAGAGACAATAGAAGAGCCTAATTCTGAGGGAGAAGTGAAGATAGAGGAGGGCTAGCATAGTAAAGATAGAGAGGAGGTTCTAGAAGCCTGGTTGAGAGAAGAACCTAAACTAAAAATAAGAAAAATATTGAGCTACCAGAGCATATTCATGATCAGGAGTGGCAAGGAAAACATACTGCATCCTCCACAATTCATCAAAACCCACTGTAGACCAATTGTGACATAATAAAGACAAACAAGAAGCTTATATCTCAAAAAGATCAGCAAGTGGAGCAAATAAAACAAAGAAATCAACTTACCAAGATGACTAGGTTACCAGATATATAGACAAGACAGTCACAACTAAAGAGGAAGAAAAAATGGCAAAAGAATGCAAGGAAAACATTGGGGAGAGGTTGCTTTGAGTACCAAATCACCAAATCATCAATCTCCAAAGGAAAGAAATTGATTGCAGAAAGATTCTACCATGGAAACACACTATATCAAAGCCTAGCCACTAATAAGGAGCAGAACTTAAGTCATAAGGAGCAAATAAATAAAGTAATGAAGAAAAAGAATTAAAAAGGTAAGCGAGAAAAATTAGGGTAAAAAGGAAATGTACTTAACCCTAATCTCACCCAAGGAACCTCAATTTACATTCATACTTTGGCAAAACTCAAGCTTCAAGAGAAGAATCAACTGACAAATGTAGAAATGAAGAGTAGAAGAACATAGGCAACCAACAAATATAAAATGGCAACCCTTGATCTAATTGACATCACACACAAGCCACAAACACAATTCAAAAAATACCCCTAGAAACCCCTAGAGGTGGATCCAAACGATGCATTCTCAAATGTGCCAGTAGATGTGGTCTACACAGAGGATGTAAGGAAATACATTCATAACACTTTGGTGGAGATAAACCACATGAAATTTGAAGAACTGAGGGACTCACTACTAGGAGATACATGGTATCTACCTGAATATGAAAACATACCGGCAAAGAAATTGGATGTGTGGAAAGACTTTCCCAACTTCATGGATGCCTGCATGATGAGTTTATATACCTAGATAAACCCTATATAATAACAAAGGAGGCCATTAGGACAGTCACAAGGTTAAGTGTCTTAGGGCCCCTATCGGCAATGAAGGAAGTGAGAACATATCAAGTGAGTGAATTAACCAAAGCTACAACAAATGGGAGAAATATGCATGTGAAGGATATAACAAATCTAAGGGTGAAATATGCCACCATGGGCATGCATATGAGGTCTATTATGCCAACCAAGAGGGTTCAGCCATAGCCGCCGCAATTTATATGACATACCAGATGGTGAAGGAGGGCAAGAATTTTGACCTTTGCGAGGTGATGCGCCAACAACTCCTGGAGAACCTACAAAAGATTAAGGACTCAAACTACAACTTTTGGTATGGTACTTTAATCATTTGTCTTACATTCTATTTTATGAATGAGCTGCCAGGGTATAAGGGGAAGCAATGGCAACAAAATATACTGATAGGGTTAGAGGTTAAAAGATATAGCTCAATTTTTTGACACCAAAGAATTTAGTGCCACATATTGGGGGGGTTTTCAAAACCCTTCAAGAAAAGATGAGGGCAAGGGACATAATCCCTTATGCAGTAGTGAAGCAATACATAAAAGATATCACATTTGTGGTTGATAAGGACTTCACATACATGGAGGTAGTGGAGCCAAGAACAACATGGGTACCTCAATTATCCTATGAGATAACTACAATAGAAGCTAATGCTTATGTACAAATTCTACTTAGCAAACCCAAGGATACAAGTGCAGAAAGATATGGCACTTATTCAGAAGTGATGGAGAAACAACATAAAAGACAGGTAAGGAATACCTAGACAAAAATAGAGAGAAGCTACATAAAAAGTGGGAAGTTCCAGAAAAAGGAACCACATCAACTACAAAACTGGCCACATCATCTCCTCTACCCACTAAGGAAGCTCCAACATTAAGAAGATCAAAGAGGACAACATCATAGGCACCATCATCTTCTACCATGTCATTCAGAGGAGAGAAACATCAAAAGTGTTGTCTGAAATGAAGAATAACACAAAGAAGAAGGCTCCTTGACAAAAGGAACAGACAAAGAGAAAGAAAACTCAAGAGATGTCAGAGGTTATTGAGTTGGAAGAAGAATGAGAGGAGCAAGAGTCCAAACTGAAGAAAAGAAAGAAAGCACAACAAAAATTAGAGGAAAAACTGGTAGAACAAGAATCAAAGGAACCAACATAAGAACTCTACAATCTAGATGCATTATTCAACACCATGCAAAATGTTGGTATGTTGAAAGAAACTGTTGTTTTGTATGAGGATTCATCTATAGAAAATAAACAAATGATAGTTACAACTATGATAAAATACATGAGGGATAAGAAAAAGACATTAGATGAGATAATGGAAGGATTTCTAGATAGCTTAATAGAAGCACTGAGGGAAAGGAGAAATAAGGCACTCCAATTGGAGGAAGAAATAAGGCAAAATGCCATTAATAAGCTTAGAGACACATTGTCACGGGAAGAGAAGAACAAATCGATACAACAACAAGCCATGGAGATAACGAGAAAATAAAGGGTAGACACCTTCATGAGTGGGAATAAGAAGGAAGAAGAGAAAATACAAAAAGAGACAGAAGAAGTAACAACAAAGATATATCAGTATATCAAAGAGCAAGAACAACAATAGCCAACACCATCACCTCCGCACAATAATGAGATACTGACAAGAGGAGAGAACATAACAGAGGAAAGTTTATCGGAAGCTCCGACACAAGGGGTACCTCCTCTGGAGAACACAAGGATAGAGGAGAGGAACACATAACAACAAACAGAGAATCCAAAGGATAAAGAGAAAGGAAGAGAGGAGAACATAGAAGAACAAAGGGAATAAGAACAAACTGATATTCTAGAGGCCTCATCATCTTCAATTGAGTCAATCAAAGAATTTTTTGAGTACTAGAAACAAATAATGCCCATTTTGACCCCATAGTTGCTACAATTATCAGTAATAGAAGGCCAAATAAACCTTGTCAGAATATCCCCACTATAGAAGCTACAATTGGGAGGTGTGTTTCACTCCTCTGCTAGAGCAGAAATTTTGAAGCAACATGTTGAAGGGAGTGAACTCCTATAGGATTTGGTGGATACATTATCCAAGGAGATACCAAAGACACCTAAGGATACTACCTTACCCTTGTCAAAGCAATTGAAACAACTAACACAGGGATTTAAGGAGAACTCTAACCATCTGAAGGAGAAGGTAATTGAACAATTGAATAAGAAAAGACTGGTGGAAATGATGAATAAGTGCGTCAAGGCACACACTCAATTGGAAATACAAATCAAGAACATACAACAAAGCATTACAGAGGCCAATATCATATACCAATTTTGTTTAAAATGCCCACAATCCAAAAAAAGCAATAAAAGATCAAATGGATGCTCTAGAACTTCAAATCACAAATGTGGTAGCCCAGTATGACCTTCTAGTGAATAAGGATGGAGTAATAAGGGCACAAGTGGAGACATTACATAACCAACACCAACAACTCCAGGATTAAGGGGATCAGATAAAGGGCCAAATACAACAGTTGAGGGAAGTGGTCAACCTGAGATTGGCTAACTTAATTGACAATTTTTCAAAAGCTAAACAAACTACGTAGACCATAAAAATACTAACAAGTATAGAAGAAGCATAGGAGACATGCATAAAAGTAGAAGGGCAAATAGCTATGGTGGCTAAAGCCAAGAAGTAGTGGGACACCAGTCTAACACAACTCAAGGAAATCTATAAGATTGTCCTACCTAGCAATTGTTTTTGCATGTCTTGAGGACAAGACATAATTTTGAAGGGGGATGATGTTAGCAAGGTACATAGCATAAAGGAAAGCTGATCAGAGGAGACTACACACTATGTGGAGGCCAGAGCTAACAAGAAATACATCCCTATATGTAATAGATATAGTATATATATAGATATAGGCTATGATGATAAGATGAGAGAGGATAGGAATATGATAGAAGATATATTATGATGTAAGAATGGCATAGAAGTCATGATTATAACTGTTGAGGCAGAGACTTAGACCTACCGGAGGATGTATAGATGATGTATGTATTTGATGACTATTAATGTATATAAGGAGAGTTGTCGGTACCAAGTAATTCCATGTCGTCTTACTTTAATGTGTATGTGATTCTTTGTTTTGTTATTCTTTATGTTTTGTTGTCAATCTCTAGCTACTTGACTGGGGTATAAACTGACTACAAAGACTTGACTGAGGACCGGATCTCCAAACCGTATCTCCTCTACATTTCTTGCTAACAGTGAATAATATAACTATGAACATTTTACAGTGTCTTATGTAATCTTGTGGATGCATATTGTTCCATTTACTTTTGAACATGTTGTTAGATAGATTTTCCAAGTGTTGTTGACTATTAACTAAATATAAATCTCAAGTTTTCATCATCCCAATCTATCGATTGTATGCAACAGGGGCTAAAATCCCCAACATTTGGTATCAGAGCTATAAGGTTGTTGTTTGAGTGGTTACCACTTTGTTCATGTGCAAAAATTGATGCATGCAATGGTAACCCTAACAATGGTTGGCTTGTTGTAGTTTGTGTATGACTAGAAATGAAGGAAGACATTTAGAGATTTTGTTAGGAGATAAAATAATATTAAATCTATCTATAGCATATTGAGATCTAAAATCAACAAGTTCAATGGTCAAAATTCTAAGTCATGGAAGTTAAAGATGGAGGATCTTCTAATGATAGAGATTATTAGGTTGAGGTATCTTCTTCAAATAAACCCCCATGTATGCTAATGAATGTGTCTTAGGAGTAGATAATGAATTCAATGTGGATGAAGTTAGGTACATTATATCAATCCAAAAGTCTAGTTAATAAATTTGTTGTGAAGAAAAAGATATATTCTTTGAAAATGAAGGAGGGAGACTGTGTAGATGATCACTTGAATAGCTTTAATAATATGATTTTAAATCAACATACATCAATAGGATTCAAGATGGATGAAGAGAACAAATGTATTGTGTTACTTTGTTCCTTACCAAATTCATGAGATAATCTTGTAATATATATAAGCAATAATGATTCAACACTTAAATTGGAAAATGTTATCAGCATTTTGTTAAGTGAAGAAACTAGGAAGAGGTCCATGTGTTGGTGCTCAAAGTTGAGATTCCTCAAATCCCTAACTTTCCAATCAGTTCTTGAGTGCCAGGGTGTTAGACTCAATAAAAGGATTACAAACTTATATTCAGGATGAGGAAACTAAGGACAACATGGATAAGTTGGGTAAGACCTTCTTCTTTTGGATTTGCTAGACCAAGGGGGTACTCCCTAAGGTGTATGAGAACAATAATTGATAACATGAAGCTATAAATTTGAATCAAACCATACCCAATGCACAAGAAACTCCAATTTAACTACCACTAATTACTTGTACGCTAGTTTGAGGAACATAAAGTTGTTACACCTTCAATAACTAGATACACAACCATGCAAAGAGCTTAAAATGATGCTTTAATAGTCCCTAATACAAAAGCATACATCTAGACATGGATTTGGGTAGGATAAACAACACAAATAAGATAAAAGGCTAAGAGTTGTGTTTGAGTGTGTTGAAGGAAAAGGAAGGTTGGCAGACAATAAAATAGTGCCTATATTCAGTTAAGGAAGTAGAGTTTGAATATTAAATCAAAGGGGACACTATTGTAATCAAAATTTTCTACCTAATCAATGTACCAAAAAAAACTATAACTGAAAGTCTATTGCATAAGTTTGGCTCTACATAGACAAACAAGTAGCCAAAAGATTACAGAACACAATTCCAAGCATTTTTTAAAGATTCATAAGTAGTCCTTAAATTTCATACATTCTCATGAAAATATAGCTTACAAAGCATTGTAGAGGTTTTTACAATCTACAAGAATCAACTAATCATTAAGAACATTCAAAATAGAAATGTGATTAGGGTAAGTTGCCAAATTACTAAAAACTCATAGAAAGTTTATGGAGACACCTGAGAAGATGTTCAATTTGCACATTGAGTTTATTATTTGAATATTACAATGTCCTCTCATAGCCCTTGAGAGAAAATATAGAAAAATATTACATCAAAATTGCCTTGTATCCTATTACTGGGAGAGACCCCAGTTTTTACAAATTTTCATCTTTCCTTAGTTCTGCTTTGCAACCAAGAATTCCATCCTCTAGAAAAAAATTTCAAACTACATAATATACTTGTTCAATCCTTTTGGTAGCCTTGAAAGGAGAGAGTTATCATTCATAAAAGGACTAGGGTGACCATGCTTACTTGCATCACATCCCTATGAGTTAGTACCAGAAACACACCTATCTAGAATGCTCGTCCATGCATTAGTACAATTTTTTGATCACTAAAGGGCCTCCAAGAGTATCAAGGTGGATGAACTTTACCTACCACACCCATGACCATCAAAGAATCAATAATGGTGGTTTTGAGAGTTCTTGGAGTGTACTGAGGTAGTTGGAGACATTTGAATGCTTGACACTATTATAGCTACCCTTTTTTAGTCAATCTACTTTTTATTTGGGTGGACTTTTTTTAATTTTAAAATCTTTTTCCATGCCAACCCTTTTTTAAACTTCTCTTTTTAAAGCTTTTAAAAAATGTTTGTGAGTTCATGAACTCACAAACTTGTTGAAATGTCTTATATTTTCTCTATTCTTTATTTGTATTTTCTCCTTTTTCGATGTTTTAGGCACTTTCAAAATTAGTGAACCTTCTTTGGCTTTTTGGTGAGTTCACAAACTTGCGAACTTGTCAAAAGCCACTTTCTAACTCTTTCTTTCTTCTCTTTTTCAATGATTCAATGAGTTCATGAAATCATGAACTCTCTAAAACATTTGTTTCTTCTTTCCTCCTTTCCTTTTCTCTTTTCGATAATTCAACAAGTTTGCGAATCAAAGAACTTTCCAAAACATTCTCCTTTTTTTGGCGTTTCAATTTTTTGAAAACTTATAAACCTTTTCGCTAGTTCGTAAAGCTGCTGAAAGATTGAAATACATCTTCCTTGTTGACTTTATTCTTCTTTCTTTATTCTCTTTCAGAATTTCAGTTAAACCATGAACCAACAAAGCTTTTTCGATAGCTTTACCAGTTTGTGAATCTACTGAAAAGTTGAAATGTTCTTCATTACAAAGGATTTTCAAGATTTTAGTGGGTTTGCAAAATAGAAAACCTACATAAAGACTCTTATACTTGGATATTTTAGAGATTTAGAATATCTTTGAAGGTTTCAAGTCAAGTTTTCAATATATGACGGGGATACAAGAGGCAAAACTCGGGCAAAACAAGCTAGGATTAGGATGAACCTAGAATTTTTTGAATGGGTGCCAATATTGGCTCTAGTTAGGGATGTGTATCACTTTTTGGCATAGTGATAATCTAGTTATATTTAGGTTGCAAACCAAAAGGAGAGGGCAAGGACCCAACCAAAATAAAAGGGGAAGGGCAACGACAACAAAAAAAATACATAAAATACACAAAAGGAAAAGATATATACATAGGCACAAGGGACCACATACCATCAAGAGAAATAGTGCTTGAGGTGATGTCCATGAATTGGTAGCTCCATGAATTCTCCAACTAAAATTTTGAGGTAAAAGGTTCCTTGACTGCACTTATCTGCAATATGATAAGGGCCAACCCACAAGGCTTCAAATTTTCCATGCTTGTCCTTATCTTCAACACTAGAATTCCATGTGAAGACTAGGTCACTGACTTGGAAGCTTCTCTGAACTTCCTTCTTGTCAAACAGGTGCTTGACCTTCTGTTGTTGTAACAAGTTTTTTTCATGTGTAGTCCTCCTAGCTTCATCAAGTTTAATCAACTCATGTATCCTTAGGGAAATAACATCATCCTTATTTCCTTTAATTCCCTATAGTAATTTGTATATAGGTAGCTCAAGACTAATTGGCATCTTAGCTTCTACTCCATAAATCAACTCAAAGGGGCTCGTACCATAGCCTTCTTGACAATTATTCTATCTACCCAAACAATAAGCTAGAGGTTTTCATCCCACCTCTTCTTGTTTGATTCAAGTGTATTCTTGGAAAACAACCTTCAAGACTAGGATGGATTATATAAGTAGATGGTTATGCCATTTGGGTTATCCAATGCACATAGTACCTTCACGAGGCTAATGAATACTATATTGTGTCCTTACATTGGTAAGTTTGTGGTAGTTTATTTTGATGATATTTTGGTTTTTAGTAAGAGCAAAGAGGAGCACCTGTAAAAGTTGAGGATCATATTGGATGTGATGAGAAAAGAGAAACTCTATGAAAACTTGAAGAAGTGAATATTCATGCAAGAAAGTATGGTATTTTTGGGCTTTGTCATTTCTGCAGATGGTGTCAAAATGGACATAGAAAAGGTCAGGGTAATTCTAGAGTGGTCTAGTCCAAGAAGCATAATAGAGGTAAGAAGTTTTCATGGGTTAGCCACATTTTACCAAAAATTCATTTGAAATTTTAGTGGTATTGTAGCACCTGTAACAGATTGCTCCAAAGGAGGGGAATTTGTGTGGACTATGGAAGTTCAGGAGGGTTTTAAGTTCTTGAAGAAGGTGACAGAAGCTCCAATTTTATAATTACAAGATTTTGATAAGGTATTTGAAGTGGATTATGATGCCTCTCATTTGGGCATTGAAGCCATACTTAGTCAAGCAGGTAAACCCATAGCCTTCTTCAGTGAAAAGTTGAATGAGGTAAGAAAGAACTATTCAACTTATGATGTAGAATTTTATGCAATTGTGCAAGCATTGAGACATTGGAGGAATTACCTAGTGCCCAAGGAGTTTGTGTTGTTTATAGACCATATTGCGTTGAAATACTTGAACACGCAAAAAAATAATTGAATAGCAAGCATGCAAAATGGGTCTCTTTCTTACAAGGCTACACCTTTGTTCTAAAGTACAAGTCAAGAAAATAGAACCAAGTTGCAGATGCTTTAAGTAGATGTGCTATACTATTGACAATAATGGAAAATGAGGTGATTGGTTTTGATGCCATCAAAGATGTATATGAATCTGTCAATGATTTTTGGGAGATTGTGGAACAATTGAAAACCCCAGTAGCGGGCAACATGGAGCACTTCCAAGGTGAATATCTTATGCAGGATGGCTATCTCTTTAAAGGAAAGAAATTATGTATTCCAATTGGGTCTATGCAACATAATATTATAAGAGAGATTCATAGCAGTGGGTTGGCTAGATATTTTGGCAAGGATAAGACCATAGCTTTGGTAGAAGACAAATACTATTGGCTGAAGATGAAAAGAGACATAACAAGATATCTAACAAGGTGTAGGATTTGTCAGATGGCTAAAGGACATTCACAGAATATAGTGTTGTAGCTGTCATTACTAGTACCTACAGGACCATGGATAGATTTAAGTATGGACTTTGTGTTAGGTCTGTCAAAAACACAATGAGGTAATGATTCCATTTTTAAGGTTGTTGATAGGTTCTCTAAAATGGTTCATTTTATTGCCTACAAGAAAACTAGTGATGCAACTAGGGTGGCAGAATTATTTTTTAAAGAAGTTGTTAGATTGCATGGTGTTCCAAGAACTATCACATTTGATAGGGATACCAAGTTTTTGAGTCATGTTTAGAGGACCCTATGGAAGAAGATGGGAACCAAGTGATGCAACCAACATTCACAGTATAATATTCACCTTTATTATTATTGCAAACAAACTCAGAAAATTAAAAAGGATTATCAATTTTTCTTCTCATTCCATTCCCCTCCTCCACAAATGAAAAGAAACACCAAATATATACAAAACAAAAATTTCCTTTTTTGGCAATTTTTAGCAACTTTCTAAATTTACCATTTTAGCAAATTTTGCATGCTTATCCACATGACCTTGAAAGTTTCCATTTATTTGTAACTAACTGAAGTAAGCCTGATTATCAAATTTCTAATTTAATTGCATGTAAGAGTTCAAAACTAATTAGATTTTTTTTTTTGAAAAAAAACCTGAAAAATCATTAAAACCTCAATTTAAGGCCTTAGATGATTGAAAATGGCCCCAAGAAAATGTCCAAATGAAGTTTAATCAAACTAGGTTCTATCAACATTCTAATCAACTCCTCAAGATGCATCTTCACACCAAATTTGAGCTCAAATAGACTCTCGGGTCAAAAGATAAATGACCTCCAAAAGTTTTTGCATCATTCTCCTCTAGTTGAAAAGAATGCAGCTCCTACAAGTTGTTTTCCCAGAACTTGTGCCACTTGTCATGATCAAACTTATTCAATTCCCACTTTGGAATCCATGTATTATCTACTTGTGCTGGCCCTTCCCATTGTGCCATAAACTTGTTTTATTGACCCTGTCATGTGTATATGGTCTGCTTGTCTAGAATTCGTGCAATCTTTTCATTTCTCTTGCTTGGAACCTATTGTTGCCAATCTACTTCGGCCTCACCTTCTTCATCATGATCCTCACCATGAAATCATATAAATCAAAGACATTAAACATAAGGGAAATGTCTAAATGCTCTAGTAAATCTACCTCATAAGCATTGTTATTGATTTTTTTTGTAATCCTATAAGGATCAATTTTCTTGTATTTCAACTTTTAAGTTCATGTGGGAAACCTCTCTCTTCTCAAATAAACCATCACTAAGTCACCTTCAGTGAATACTTGATGTCTTCTACTAGCATCTACTATATTTTTATACCTATCATTACTCTCTTGGAGCTTCTACCTCACCTCTTTTTGTAATTGTTGAAGATGTTCTACATATGCTTCTCCATCATCATTAATCTTGTCTCCAATTGGTAGCTGCGCCAAATTTAGAATACCCTTAGGATTCCTGCCATAAACAATGTGAAATGGTTATTTACCTGTTGATCAATTCACTAAACTATTATAGGCAAATTCAGCTTGTGGTAAGCTAAGTCCCACTGTCTGGGTTTCTCTTGAACAATGCATCTTAACAAGTTTCCCAAACTTTGATTTATGACCTCTATCCACCCATCTATTTGAGGGTGATAAGCACTACTGAATTGGAGCTTAGTTCCCATATTCTTCCATAGGGTCCTCCAAAAATGACTCAAAAACTTGGTATCCCTATCATTTGTGATAGTTCTTGGAACACCATGCAATCTAACAACTTCTTTAAAAAATAATTCTGCCACCCTAGTTGCATCACTAGTTTTCTTGCAGGCAATAAAATGAGTGATCTTAGAGAACCTACCAACAACTACAAAAATGGATTCATTACCTCATTGTGTGTTTGGAAGCCCTAACACAAAGTCCATACTTAAATCTGCCCATGGTCCTATAGGTACTGGTAATGACATATACAAACCTGTATTCTGTGAATGTCCTTTAGCTATTTGACAAATCCTACACCTTGTCACATATCTTTTTATGTCTCTTTTCATCTTTGGCTAGGAGTATTTATCTTCTACAAAAGCTATGGTCTTCTCCTTGCCAAAATATCCGGCCAATCCACTGCTATGAAGCTCTCTTATAATATTATCTTGCATGTAGATCCAACTGGATTACATAATTACTTTCCTTTAAAGAGATATCCATTCTTCATAAGATATTCACCTTGGATGTGCTCCATGCTGCCTACTACTGGGGTTTTCAACGGTTCCACAATCTCCTAAAAATCATTGTCAAATTCATTTGCCACATGTGTACAAATGTAGTTTTTAACTTTATTTTACATGAGCTGAAGGATGTCACTAAAAATGTTCTTAATTTGGGCTAGCTCACCATCCCTGCTTTTCTTTGCATTATCCAAAATCTAAATGTGACCACTAAGTAGAAAAATTATGGTTTCTACCTGGTGAGGATCATAAGGTGGATTGATATGTAAAGTTGTTTGTGCTTCAGCGGTAAGATTAAACATTGAGTCTAACTTGGGACTAATTAGTTCTCTCACTTATTAGATTTCTCAAGTCATTATGAAGGTTGATGAGTTGACTTTCCTTGCTACTAATTGATTCTGCTACCGTATCAAATGTCTTGGATGTGTTCAACAGTTTCTGCTCCAATTCCTTGATCTTCTCTGTTGTTTTCTTCATGAATTTCAGCCAGGATAAATAGAATTTGTATATGTCACCAGCTTCTTTGATGGCACTTTGAATACTTCTAATTCCTTGGTCTAAAGAGATCTTATCATTGATCAACATGGTTTTTAACTCTGCTAATCTTTTCTCATCAAATTCTTTTCTGACCTTTGTTTCTGTAGATTTTTCAAAGGATTCAAAATGACCATTGATTGATCTTACCATACCTTTTAGTTGATCTATAGATGATATCATTGTATCTTTCTGGTAATCAGGCATCAACTTTCCAAGTATACCGGATACTGCTGTGATGAGCTTATTGTCATCTATGTGAGTTTTCATTAATTCTTCATGTGCCTTTGCATGGGCAAATCATACTAATTCAAATTTCTGTTCTAGAGATAGTGAATTCAAATTTATTGGTCCTTGAAGAAACTTGGGTATATCTGAGGTTTGTGCACTTTGTAGCTTTTCTAAAGGTTTTGCAACAGTGTCTCTTGCCACTTTTTCTTCACAAAATGAAGCTTTCTTTCTCTTCTTTTCTTTAGTTCTAGCATCTGTTATGGATGAGGTCCTTGATCTTTTACTGAGATTAGATGTTGGTCTCTCTTTTTCAGATCTCTTATCTTTCCTTTCTAGAGTGCTTGAAGTCCATTCTACCGGAGCACTTATGGACTTTGATCCTTCTGAGCTAGTTGTTCCCTTAATTGTTCATTTGATGTTGTCTCTGACTACTCAGATTCCATTAACATTCTAGAAGATAATTCTGAGAATGTCCCAAATCTGTCCTCATTGAGATCACTAGGTTTACTTAGTAATGCATCAGCTAATTCAATCAAGACATCTTCTTCAGCTTCATAACCTAGTGTAGGGACCCATACAGTTCTAGGTTTCACAGCTTCCATCAAGCATTTGTCTTTATCCACCATGAATACAATATCCTTTTCATACTTTATCACCACATTTTTAGGTATACAGAATCTACATGACATTTTCTTTTGAAAGTCTTTGAAATAATTCTAGAAGATATTGTTTTGCCTATCTGCATTGCCCAAACTTTGTAAGTGATTTCTTATCTGAGCAGCTACAGGTATGTGATCAAGCTAGACAATATTTCCTAAACTGGGTAGCTCTCCCAGGAAGTAAAAGAGCAAACATGTAATCAATATTCCATATTTGAAAGGATGACTAGTTTCTTTTGATCTTCTCAAGTTTTCCATAAGTTCACTTTGGAGCAATTCATAGAGGTCATAACTCATATTGTTCTTGATCATATCATATGTTGTGTATATGGTTGATGCAGACATAGAATTTTCCTTGTTGGAAAAGTACACTTTGTATCCAATAATCATTGATGCAAATTTGACAGTCAGATCCTTGATATCATTTATTGTAAGGCTATTCTTCTCAATTTTGGCTCCTGTGAGCTGCATTACAACATTGTTCTTCATTTTCTTTATGCCTGGAACCCTTCCGAAGGAGCTCATACCAATTACAACTTTGATGGCTTCTTTAGCTATCAGATAGGGTTTGTCAAGCCATAAGGATTCATCATGAATTCTGCTTAGAATAAGATTGACCCATGCATCAATCAGAATTGCAGGAAAATCCAACCAGGTGCCAAGTTTCTTTTCTCCTAACACTTTATAATCATCTTTCAACACAATATCCATAGTAGTCAGTTCATCCAAATATAGTTTTCCTAACTTCATGTGATCATATTCTTCTAAACTGATATGAATGTATGCTATGATATCTTCCATATGCATAACCCCATGTGGGGTAATTGAGAATGCCCCTGACGAATCGTTTTCCAAAGATTTGAAGAATTGTTTCTTAAACTTGGGGCGAGGCATCTTTCCTATCTCAATTACGTGAGGAGTAAAATTTCCAGAGCAATTTAATTTTCATAGTAGGGTTTCAGGTTGTAAATACCTCTTTCACTAGATTAGGGCTTGCTTGATCCTGATCTGAAATCCTTTGGGGAAAACTATAGATGCTTTGAATCTTGCTTCGGTTGCCTTAGTCACTTGAGCACATGAAATACAAAATGATTTTTCCTTCGGATACAACTCCTTTTATTCTACGCACGTCAAAACCTAAGGCATTAGTGTCATCTTACAAAAAGCTATTAGACACCTTTCTAGCAACCAAAGACACTTTAGATTACTCCACAAATCTTCATAGTTGGACTTTTTATTTTAGAACTTGCTTCAGATGGTTTGTCATATGATTCTCTTTATCATATCCTCATGCCAAATTCCACCACTGGATGACTGGCTAGGGGTTTTGAATTTTCAATGCAACTCCCCTTGAGCTAGAGCTCTCACTTTACTTCTCAGAGGAAGTATCTGCACCAGACTTTGGTGTGGATCCATCCTTGGTATTGTCAACAACTTTCTTAATCCAAATCTTGCTCATTTCATTCTTGGTTTCTACCAAATCATCCTTATTTTTGCCCTTGACACCTCTCTGTTCTATTTTTCCCTTCTCTATAGGATAGTCTCTTGGTACATTTTTGCTTCTGCAGAATTTGGCAAAGTGTCCAGATTTGTTACAATTGAAGCAAACAACATTTATCTGACTTTGATATCTTATGTAGTTGGGAATTCGTCTTGATCTGCACTGATTAGCCATGTGCCCAAATCTATTGCATGTAAAACACTTGCCATTGAAGAATTGACTATTCCTTGAGTAACTTGGCACATTTTTTGACACACTTCTGCACTCACTTCCTTTGTGACCAATCTTTTTGCAATTGAAACATTGTCTAGAAAAAGATGAAACATTTTGATTTATTCTACTTCTACATTGAGTAGCCCTATGACCATACTTATTGCATTTAAAACAATAGCCATTGAAGGATGGGTACCTCTGTGCATTTGGTTGTCTAACCAGAGGTCTTTTGGGTCTTTTTCTTTGATTTCTAAATTGGTTTCCCCTATTTTTCTTTACCTTATAATTTGCTTGCCCAAATTTTGAACTTTCTCCCTTTTCAAATCCCAAACCTTACTTGTCATCAGTACTCTTTTGTCCAACAATCATTTCATCAAGCTTTGTAGAACTTAGCTTAAACATTTCTTCATAACTCTTGGTTGCTTTCAAATCAAGTTTTAAGAGCATAACTTATTTTCCTAGTTTTTTATATTCCTCTGACTTGTCCTTCACAACTTGATTAAGATATTCTTCATTCTTGGTCTTTTCTTCAATCACCCTGAGAAGACTCTCTGTAGATTCATTTGCTTGTTTTAGCTGTTCACATAATTCTTTCCTTCTTTCTTGAGAGTTATTGATCTGCTCTTTTAGTTTCAAAATGCAATCATCAGCTTCTTTGATACTCTCCTCTAAACCCTTGATATCAACCTTGGAGTTGTCAAGATCTTCTAGGGCTGCTTCAAATGGTTCATTATTGACATATACTTTTTTGCCAATTATAATGTTGCTAGAGGGATTTGCTTCAGGATAAGTGAGATACCTTTGTGCTGCCATAGGTGGACCTTCCTGGATATTCCTTAAGTTGTTAGGCTTCTTCTAAGGAACCTTGCTCTGATACCAATTGTTGAATATTAGGAACACTGAGAGGGGGGGTGAATCAATGTTCCATAAATCTTTTCATGCACTTTCACTTTTAACCATTTTCCAAAATTAATTAAACAAAACCACAATATGCAAATGAATAACAACCACAAAGTCATAACACATGGACACCAAGAATTTTATGTGGAAAACCCCAAGGTGGGGAAAAACCACAGAGAGGATTAGCTCTCAAAATATTATTATAGCACAATACCAAATTACAAGAGGCTCACTGCTCAAGAAAAAGGCTAACTGCTAATTAGAAGAAGGTAGAATAAGGGTGGCTCACTACTGAGGATGAACTGCTATGATTGCATCTACATATGCATGGAAATAGTTCCACTTAAACTCATAAATACTAAATCAGAACTCTTCATTTCAATCTGCCCTTGTTTCTCTACTCTGCTCTTATATATACTCAAGATCTCCCTTTATTTGTTGCGGCCACTTTATCTTTGCATGTTTTTCATCCACATATATCACATCACACACCACTCTACTCAAACATCGAAATCCATCCTCTATTTATATCCGCAACTAAATCTTTCTCATGATCAGGTTGGCAAGTAAACTGTGAAGTGTGTATACCAAGTGTTATACCTTGTCGGCTTGTTCTTGTGTTAAATCTTCAATGCAGATCCAAACCATCATGTACATGTCTTCATATGTGTTGGCTCTATTCATACAACCATTTACCTTTATCACCCAACTCATATTTCTTTTCCGCATAAGGATTTAGCTAGCCTGTCGGCTTGTTCCTTAATAACATATATGATAGGTTCCTCTGTCACATCATAACTTTTGTTGTGGATCAAATGCTCCTTCATGATTCTTTTTCAACAATCATTAATGATATATTAACATGTCTTCAACTCCGCAGGACAAGATTGTTGCAAGTATGTGCCTAATTGATGTTGTCATTGATGTCAACATATCTTTGTTGTTATTAGTGTCAACTGTATCCTATCTTTCTATTAGTCTAGAAGCTTTACTTGTTGAGGATATTGAGAAAATTTGCTCCTCTGAAAGAAACAGAGAGTTGTAGTGAATTACAGTGAAGACAGTGTATTGCATACTGAAGAATAGTCCAGAAAATTGCTCTGCATTCCTTGTATACTGAAGATCTTTATCTGTGGATTGGAAGTTATTTAGAGGCATGTCTAAAGATGCAAAATCTTGAGTTTGAGCCTCCGATATGAAGAATTGAGTGAGTTAATATCACCAGAGTAAAACCTACTTTTTCTGATTATTCACTAGTGACAAGGAGAAAGTATTTTGCTCTACATTCCTCTGCATTAAAGAATTTTGCTCTGTGGTTCTAGAGGGAAGTCTGGGATGATGATAGGCACCTACAACTCCAATGGTTCATGATTTGGTCGTTTGCAAGCTATCTTTATTTTATGACAGTCAAAGACAGTGAAGTTCATATGCTCCAGTGTGAAAAATCTTATGGTTAAGGTGACTAGAATTTGTGCGGTTGCTCTGGATGATTACAACCTGCTTGTGGATGTTTCTTGATCATGTTCCTACCTTTGCATTGGTCCACAAGGAATATTTTGGATCAAAGTTGAAGATTGTTCCCAGACAAGGTTGCGTGTAACCAATCTTAGTCGACTTGGTTAATTCTAGTAATTGCAGAGATCTCTTGATGATTGCAAAAGTGTTTTGTGGCATGGAAGATCATGTTTGATTCATAGCTAAGGCATGGCATGATATGCATACATCTTTTCCATAATTCCTTAGCTTAATCTTTGTATTAGGTCAAGACCTATTTTGTAAAGGTTTGTAATGCCGACCTTGGAGATTGTTCCAATGGTTGATGAATGTAATGCCAAACTTGATGTACATTCCAAGGTTGTTGAATGATATATATACTTGTAATTTGGTTGTGGAAAATATATCCCTTGGGCGAAGATGTGAAGATAAGGAAAAGAGGTGAAAAGACAAAGCAGAGCAGATGAACTACTATACTTCAATGTATTAACCTCATATATGAAGAAGATACTGATCTTGGCAGTGAGCCACTCGTAGGGTTTAATAGCCCTCATTGTAATCTTTCTAGGTTTAGGATTGAGGCAGTCAGCCTGCTAGACCTAGCTGTACTTCATGGCAGTGAGCCAACATGTTCTAGGCCCATGGAGTGACCAAGCCTAAACATCATTTTTCAAAGATTGCAATATATTTTGAGAGCTAATCTTCTCTATGGTTTTTCCCCACCTTGGGGTTTTCCACATAAAAATTTGGTCTCTTGTGTTTAATCTTACTATTGTGTTCAAGTTTCTAATTTCATGCTTTCATGTTTTAATCATAATATTAGTGGACAAGTGATTAATGTTTTACAGTGCAGAAGTAGTTAAAGTTTCAGGGCAACTGATTCACCCCCCTTCTCAATTGTCTAGTGCATTTCAACAACTGGTATCAGAGTGAAATTCCTTGGAAGAAAGCTTAACCACTTGAGGCTAATCCATGATATCATATAAAAAGGAAAGTCCACAGTTCAATGGGACAAACTACTCCGTCTGGAAAATTTGCATGAAAACCCATCTCCTCTGCTTGGGTTACAATGTTTGGAAAATAACTGAAGACAAGTATGAAATTCTGAAGGGTGGTCCACAGACCGAATATGAAATCAATTAATTTGAGTTGAACATAAAATCCAAAGATGCCTTGGTGAGTGCCCTATCCAATATCAAAGTAACAAGGGTTATGGAGTTGGAAATTGCTCATGAAATCTGGGACAATCTAAAGAATCTATATGAAGGAGATGATTCTGTGAAGTGCGCCAAGTTACAGAATTTGAAGGAAAAATATGAATGTTTGAAGATGAGCAAAGATGACAACATAACATCCTTCATGCAAAAGATTGATGAACTTGTAAGTAGCATTAAAAGTGTGGGAGGAAAAATTGAGGACATTGAAATCATAAACAAAATTCTTAGATCACTGCCTAAAGCATATAGTCACAAAGTGGCCGCAATTGAGGAAATAATAATAGTAACAACGATTACAAAAGATTAGTTGCTTGGGAAGTTGATAGCTTTTGAAATGAGAGAACTTGGTGATTCTATTCCAAAGACAGAGACTGCTTTCAAGACCAGCACTTCAGAAAGAACCCCCAGAGCTGAAAATTACAAGGTGGAACGAGATTATGAGCTCGAAGAGCTTGAAGCCAACTTTGTTAATAGTCTACCTAGAGGCACTAGTAAGTACAAGGGAAAATTACCTTTTAAATGTTTCAGTTGTGGTAAAGTTGGTCATTATGCTTCTAGATGTCCCACAAGAGTTCCTAGGCCAAGACCCGATAGACCTAAGATTCCAAAGAAATGTTACTATGTTGAAGATCTTGATGATGATGAAGGAGTATCAGATGGTGATCCAGAAAATGCTAGTACTTCTGGTAATGAATGCTTGTTTATTTCTATTAAAGAAGAAATCGTGTCTACTAATCCTACTAGCTGTTGGAAGGAAGAAAAACTAGTGGAAAGTGTATTGGCTGTTCAAGTTGTTGAAGACAAAGATGAATGGGTTATTGATAGTGGATGTTGTCATCACATGACTGGTGACAAAAGTAAGTTTGTAAGTCTAGAAAGATATGATGGAGGACTAGTTAGATTTGGAGATGGCACAGCTGGTAAGATCCATGGAAAAGGATCTATTTCTTTTGATGGCAAGCATAACACTAAAGATGTTTTGTATGTGAACGGATTAAAACACAATCTTTTGAGTGTTGGTCAGATGTGCCACAAGGGTTATGAATTGAAGTTCAAGGATAATGGATGCAAGATTATGGAAAGCTCCAGAACAGTGATTACAAATGGTAAGAAGACTAATGGCAATATCTATCATTTGAAAGGAAATGACAACTTTGACTTGTTGGCTCAGGTTGATGAAAGTTGGCTATGACATAGAAGGACGTGTCACATCAATTTTGACAACATTGTGAAGATAAGTTCCATCCAGGCTGTAAGAGATTTGCCCAAACTTGTGAAGCTTGTTGATACATTGTGTAAGGAGTGACAATTTGGAAAATAGAAAAAAATAAGCTTCAAGAGCAAGGACCAATCTGTTGAAGGACTTCTAGAATTGGTGCATACAGATCTTTGTGGGCCTACTAGAGTAAGAAGTCTACAAGGGGATAGGTATTTCATGTTGTTGATTGATGATTACTCTAGAATGACCTGGGTTGCCTTCTTAAAGGAAAAAGCAGAAGCCCTAGAAAAATTCAAAGCATTCAAGGCAATGGTTGAGAAAGAGGTAGATTTGAAAATCAAGTGCTTAAGGTTTGATAGAGGTGGAGAGTTTACATCAAATGAGTTTAACTTCTTATGTGAGGATCAAGGGATAAAAAGACAATTATCTACACCTAGGACTCTACAACAAAATGGAGTAGTGGAAAGGAAGAACAACACAATTCAAGAGGCTGCTAGAACAATGATGAAAGAGGCTAACTTACCAAAAGTATATTGGAGAGAGGCAATTCACACTACTGTATACATCCTAAATAGAGTTCAAGTCAAAGGTAACATTTTAAAGACTCCCTATGAATTGTGGCATGGTAAAGTTCCCACTATGAAATACGTCAAAGTCTTTGGTAGTAAATGTTATATCAGAAGAGATGAAGTTCTAGGAAAGTTTGATTCAAGATGTGATGAAGGTATCTTTCTTGGATACTCCATGAAGAGAAAAGCCTACCGATGCTATAATAATAGGTTGAAGAAGATCATTGAAAGTGTAAATGTCAAAGTTGATGAAATAAAGGAAAAGGGATCAAGTGGATATGAATCAGATGAACCAGAAGCTTCTGCAAGCAAAGAAATGATATAGTATGAAGACAATTCAGATGAAGAGGAACAAGCTTCGAAAATTGTCACCAAGACACCAAGATATGTAAAACTAAATCATTCTGAAGATCAAATCATAGGAGATAAGAGCAAAGGAATTATGACCAAAAGAAGAGCTACAGAAGAGCAAGTAAATTTCTGTTTGATTTCCAAGATTGAACCTAAGACTGTAAATGAAGCTTGCAATGATGAGAATTGGGTAAAGGCTATGAAAGAAGAACTGATGCAGATAGAGAAGAATCAGACCTAGGATCTTGTCCCTAGACCAATAGACAAAAATGTAATTGGCACACTTTGGATTTTGCATTTAGTAATTGTTCATTCTTTCTCATTTGTGAGGACAAAAGTTTTAGGTTCCTTTTGTGATTTTGTTTTGTTCTTGCTTCGTCGTCCACTCTATTGTACTCCCTTTTGTGATTTTGTTTTGCTCTTACTTCGTCATCCACTCTTGTGTACTCTTGCTTTTATATATTTTTATTAATATGCTCATATATATATATATATATATATATTAGTAATATAAATGATTTTTTATCATATAGTGTTATTTATATTTTATTTTATTTCTTAGTTTAAATAGTAGGTTTTACTACTCTGTGTTCCTATTTATATATAAATGTGTTTTTTATCATGTAGTGTTATTTATATTTTGTTTTATTTCTTAGTTTAAATAGTAGGTTTTACTACTCTGTGTTCCTATACATATATAGTTAGTGTGTTATCTTTGTTAATTAGTGTTTTCTATATGTTATATTTTGTTATATATATTCTAGTATAGATTTTGTTATATTTATATATAAAGTTGTTATTTGTTAGCATAAATAGTGTTGTAATTATGGCACTTTTTTCTACTTTTGATGCAGGAGCATCCAGTGGTGTAAGGGCAATCTTGCATCACCCCAAAAAAGATGTGTTTCAAAATTGTTGTTGTTCTTTCCATTTCTTTTCAAAATTTGTGGTTCTGGTTCCATAATCACCTGAATAATGATGTAGAACTTTTAGTTTTTCTAAACTGCTGAAAATAGTAACTTGCTATTTTTAGAAAGTTTGCATTTGGGCACGGATTATAAAAATTTACAGGAAGTTACATAACAAAAATATGAGACCTTTGGCGAAGGAATCACGCGAAGATCATTTGCGAGCTGAAAGATATTAAAGTTTCTGTTTCGTAAAAAACACCTGAAAATTATTCAAACTTAGGTTTGAGGCACTAAACGGTCTTGTACGGGCCCGAAAATGGCCAGAGCCAGTAGAGTGGGTTCTTTGCGCGTAGAGCACTCCGCGATCTTTTCGACGCATAAAACGGTTTGTCAATCGGACGCCCGAATCAAAAGTTATGGCTCCTGGAAGTTGACCTATCTTTGGAGGGAGATGCAAATTTCAAAATTATGTTGTTGGCTGCCAAAAAGGCTATTAATAACCATTTTTGGGAATCCTGGGTAGTAGTAGAGTTAAGGGGGCAAGTGTGGAGTCAAGAATAGGCGGGAAAATAGAAACTCTAACTGATTTGGGGTTACAGAAGGCAGATGATTCTAGAGTCTTGGGAGGTGTAGCTGTAGTGTGTTGTAGCCTGTGGAGGATTGATTCCTCTGATTGTAATTAAGCTTTTGTAATGTAATGAGTTGCCCGTATCAATAAAAGAAAGTTCTATTTTCTGTGTTCAATTTTTGTTATTGTGTGTTTTGTGATTTACCCCCTTCATCAAGTGGTATCAGAGCAAGGGTTCCTGAGTGTGTAGACAGATCGCCGACCGTGAGGCAGTTTGTACTAGGACCTGAGGTTTTGGGCTGGCTGCGGAGACCAAGATGCCTCCACGAAGAAATCGTGTTGGGAGGAATGCTTTGACGGAAGAGGGTTTTAGAGCCTTGCAAAGGTAGATCGATGCATTGCAAGAGGAGTTGCGAAGAGGGTTTGATTCGAGAATAAGAGAAGAAAGCGAGGATGAAGCTGAAGAAGAGCTATCTGAGGACGAACAAGAAGCTGTAGGAGATCATGCAAAAGTTAGGTTGTTGAGGGCCATTTCGAAGATTGGAAAGAGGCCCAGGATCGAAGTTTCTACATATTCTGGAGATTTGAATCTAGAACAGCTTATTGATTGGATCAATGACATGGAGGAATATTTTGAGTATGAAGATGTGGGGGACCCGGATCAGGTCAAGTTTGCAAAAACAAAGTTGAAGGGCCACACCAATATTTGGTGGAAGGAGGTCTAGTTAGAGAGGAATAAAAGAGGAAAAGGAAAGATCACCAGATGGGATCAGATGGTGGAGAAACTGAAGAAGCAGTTCATTTTTGTGGACTATGAGATGGAGTTGCTGAAGAAGCTACAAGGACTAAAGCAAGGTAACAAGTCTATTAAGGAGTATACAGAAGAGTTTTATAAAATTACTATCAGAACAGGCCATGCAGACCCAACAAGGAGAAGGTATCTCGTTACATTAATGGGTTGAGGCCAAGTATTCAAGAGGAGTTGAGCCTGGTCAGAATGACCACCATAGAAGATGCATACCAGTTTTCCCTAAAGGTGGAAGAGAAGCTGAATAAAAGATTTGACAGCAAGCAAAGAGGAAGAGGTCAAGGCAAAAGGACTGGTGGAAGACCCTATGGGGGCCGAAATGAAGATTCAAAGAAAAGTGAAGAAGCCGGCACTAGTCGAAATCATAGAGGAGATAATACCTACTATCCTTGTGACCAGAACAATGGTGAGCAAAGAGGAAGAGGAAGAGGCAGACCTGGGCAAGGACCCAGAAGAGGAGGTTTCAGAGGAACCTGTTTCCAATGTGGAGAAGGGCATTGAGCATACGAGTGTCCGCAACATTAAGGAAGGACAAATAGAAGACCTGAAGGCAATGCACGAGTTGCACATGTAGATGAAGATACACATTCTGAGCATTCTGAAGATGCTGAAAGGGGAGAAACACTAGTTGTTAGAAGAAGCTTGCTGAATGAGGAGAAAGAACCCAATCAGAGGAAGAATTTATTCCACACAAGGTGCAAATGTGAAGGTAAGTGTTGTGATATTATTATTGATAGTGGAAGCACTGATAATCTTGTTTTAGAGGAGATGGTTGACAAGAAGAAAGCATCTGCATCCATATCAGATTGCATGGTTGTAGAAGGACCATAGAGCTTTGGTCAATGAGCAGTGTTTGGTGAAGTTCAAGATTGGAGACTACCATGATGAGGTGCCGTGTGACATCATACCGATGGATGCATGCCATATGTTGTTGGGGAGGCTGTGGCAGTATGATAGGAGTGTTGTCCATGATGGTCGTTCAAACACATATTCCCTAACAAAGGATGGAGTTCATCATAAGTTGAAGCCGTTGAAGGAGGTGGAAGAAAAGGTATGTAGTACTGCTAGAATTTTCGTAGATGGTAGGAAATTTTTGGAGGGTATGAAGCATGAGCGTCATTGCTTTGCATTGATCCCTAAGATTAGTCAAGAGAACTGTGAAGATGTACCAACAAAAGTTTTAGATATGTTGGAAGAGTTCCAGGACATTATCTCTAATAATGTACCAGAAGGTTTACCACCAGTAAGGAAGATAAGTCATCAAATGGATTTGATACCAGGAGCCAATTTGCCAAACAAGGCAGCCCATAGAATGACCCCTGTAGAGAATGAAGAGATGAACAGACAAGTTCAAGAGCTGTTAAGGAAGGGATTGATAAGGGAGAGCCTAAGTCCATGTGCAGTACCTACAGTACTAGCACCAAAGAAGGATGGGGAATGGAGGATGTGTACAGACTCTCGAGCCATCAATAAGATAATAATCAAGTATAGATTTCCATTGCCAAGAATGGATGACATCATGGATTGTTTGAGTGAAGCCAAGTACTTCACAAAGATTGACCTAAAGAGTGGGTATCACCAGATCCATATCAGAGAAGGAGATGAATGGAAGATAACCTTCAAGACAAAGGAAGGTTTGTATGAGTGGTTAGTCATGTCATTTGGACTAACCAATGCATCGAGCACATTCATGCGGCTCATGAACGAGGTACTAAAATTTTTTTTGGGAAGTTTTGTTATTGTTTATTTGGATGATATTTTAATTTTCAGTAAAACTTGGGATGAGCATCTGATACATATCAGAAGAGTTCTAGAGAAGCTGAGGGAGGAGAAGTTGCTAATTAATCTAAAGAAATGTAGTTTTGCAAAGAAGGAGTTGGTATACCTAGGATTTGTTGTCTCAGAGGAAGGTCTTAAGATGGACCCAGAAAAAGTAAGGGCTATCATTGAATGGCCTACGCCAAGGAGTGCAATGGAGGTAAGATCTTTTCATGGTTTGGCAAGTTTTTATAGAAAGTTTATTAGGAATTTTAGTAGCATTTGTGCACCCCTAACTGAGACAATGAGAGGGGATAGAAAAGAGTTTAGGTGGACTAAAGGAGCAGACAAGAGCTTTGATACATTGAAGCAGAAAGTCGTAGAACAACTTGTTTTGGCACTTCCAGATTTTAATAAGGTATTTCAAGTAGATTGTGATGCTAGTGGTAGTGGTATAGGAGCTATTTTGAGCTAAGAAGGTAAGGCCATTGCCTATTTTAGTGAGAAGCTTAATGATGCCAAGAAAAAGTATTCTGTTTATGATCAAAAATTTTATACAATAGTTCAGGTTTTGAAGAAATGGAGACATAATTTGTTGCCAAAAGAGTTTGTTTTATATACTGATCATCAGGCTTTGCAGTATCTTAATAGTCAAGGGTAGTTGAACCAAAGGCACTTAAAATGGGTTGAGTTTTTGCAGAGCTATAATTTTATTTTGAAGCACAGGAGTGGGAAGTCCAACAGAGTTGCAAATGCCTTGAGCAGAAGGCAAAATTTGTTGATAGAAATGAAGATAGAGGTTGTTGGGTTCGATGAGCTCAAAAGTTTGTATCCCGAGGATCCAGATTTTGCAGAGGCTTGGAAAGCTTGTTTGGAACCTGTTACTTTGGACAAGACAAAATGGTTGGATTTCATAATCCAAGATAGCATGTTGTTTAGAGGAAGCCAATTGTGCATTCTAAGGAGTTCCATGAGAGAGAACCTGATTAAGGAGAAGCATAGTGGGGGATTGGCTGGACACTTTGGTCGTGATAAGACCATTGCAATTGTTGGTGAAAATTATTATTGGCCACAGTTGCAACAAGATGTGAGGAAATTTGTACAGAGTTGCAGAGTGTGTCAAATGGCAAAAGGAACAAGTCAGAATACAAGGCTATATCAGCCATTACCTGTACTAGAGAAGCCATGGGAAGATATCAGTATGGATTTTGTTCTTGGTTTACCAAGGACACAGAGAGGACATGATTCTATTTTTGTGGTCGTGGACAAATTCTCAAAGATGGCACATTTTATTCCTTGCAGGAAGATTAATGATGCTGTTCATATTGTTGAATTATTTTTCAGAGAGGTGGTGAGATTACACGATCTACCAAAGAGCATAGTTTCAGATCAAGATACCAAGTTTGTTGGTTATTTCTAGAGGACATTGTGGAAGAAGTTGAAGATAGATTTGAAGTTCAGTTCTGCACACCATCCACAAACTGATGGACAAATAGAAGTGGTGAATAGGAGTTTGGGTAACCTGCTACGATGCTTAGTAAGAGATAAGCCCAAGGGATGGGATTTGATTTTACCACAGGCAGAATTTGCTTACAACAATTATGTCAATAGGAGTACTGGTAAATCACCATTCCAGATTGTATATGGCAATAGCCCTAGAAAATGCTTCTAAGTTAAGGAAGCTGGACAACAAAGAAAAGACAAGTGCCGAAGCTGAAGACTTTGTAGAACATCTGAAAGAATTTGCATGAAGAGGTGAGAAAATACATTAATAAAATGAATATTCAGTACGAAGCTAAGGCATATTAGAAGAGAAGATATAAGGATTCCAAGTAGGAGAGGAAGTCATGGTTCACTTGAGAAAAGAAAGGTTCCCAATTGGAACATACAATAAGCTGAAAATGAAGAAATTTGGACCATGCAGAATCCTAAAGAAGCATAATTCAGGAAATGCATATGAGGTAGAGCTACTGAGTGGGATCAATATTTCCCCTATTTTCAACATTGCTGATTTATCAGAATATCATGAAGGTGGAACAGAGGATGGACCAACAGAGGAACAGTGGAGTATTCCGGCATCTACTTCAACAGAGGAGATAAAAGAGATCTTGGATAGCCGTGTGGGAAGGAGTACTCAGAACAAGCAATATGAAGAATATCTAGTGAAATGGAAAGGAAGGCCTGTTGAAGATTCTTCTTGGTTGTCTAAGGCAGAGGTTGACTGATTTGGTTTTCCTCACACAAACACCTGAGACGTGACAGGGTCACTTCTCAAATTACATTAGGTGTCTAATGCAGGAGCATCCAGTGGTGTAATGGCAATCTTGCATCACCCAAAAAAAGATGTGTTTCAAAATTGTTGATGTTCTTTCCATTTCTTTTCAAAATTTGTGGTTCTGGTTCCATAATCGCCTGAATAATGATGTAAAACTTTCAGTTTTTCCAAACTGCTAAAAATAGTAACCTACTATTTTTAGAAAGTTTGGATTTGGGCACGGATTGAAGTGAAAATTTACAAGAAGTTACATAACAGAAATATAAGACCTTTGGCGAAGGAATCACGTGAAGATCATTTGCGAGCTAAAAGATATTAAAGTTTTCATTTCCTGAAAAATGCCTGAAAATTATTCAAACTCAGGTTTGAGGCACCAAACGGCCTTGTACGGGCTTGAAAATGGCCGAAACTGGTAGAGCAAGTTCTTAGTGTAGAGCACTCCGCAAGTTTTCTGACACATAAAAAAGTTCGTCAATTGGATGCCCAGATCAAAAGTTATGGCTCCCGGAAGTTGACCTATCTTTGAAGGGAGATGCAAATTTCAAAATTAGGTTGTTGGCCACCAAAAAGGCTATCAATAACAATTTTTGGGAACCCTAGGCAGTAGTAGAGTTAAGGGGGCAAGTGTGGAGTCAAGAATAGGTGGGAAAACATAAACCCTAACTGATTTGGGGTTATAGAAGGCAAATGATTCTAGAGTCTTGGGAGGTGTAGCTGTAGTGTGTTGCAGCCTGTGGAGGATTGATTTATTTGATTGTAATTAAGCTTTTGTAATGTAATGAGTTACCCAGATCAATAAAAGAAAGTTCTATTTTCTGTGTTCAATTTTTGTTGTTGTGTGTTTTGTGATTTACCTCCTTCATCAACTTTATATATAGTCTCATAGCTAATTTATATTTCTTCCTTTTTGCAATTCCTAGTTTTGGTTTTCCTTTTATTTTTATATCTTTTTCATTTTTTCATTGGATTTTTTTGCTTTAATATATATACACTTTTATATTAGTATATGTATTGTTGTATATATGCTAAATAGTGTTTTATTTATGTTTTATCATGACTTATTTTTGAGTATAATTAGTAGGATTTATTGTTTTGAGTCTCATATATTTATATTGAGTCATATTTTCTATATAGATGAATATATTCATATACATATACAAGTACTAATATTGTGTTTTATTTGATATATAGTTTTGTGTATTTGTTATACATTGTTATATTTATTAGTGTAGTTAATGTTAATTATTATACTTATATCTTATAGTTATTTATATATAAACTATGGTATATTTATGAGGATATTCAATGTTTTATTTATTGTACTCATTTCCTATTTATTTATATTCTTTTTCTAATTTATATATAGGTTTTTGTCGTTCTATTTATTCTTATATCTAATGTATTTATATTGCATTGCTTCATTATTCTTAATTTTATCTTTAGCTTAAGTGTGTTGTCTCATTAGTTTGGCTGCCTAAATGTTATGTCTTTATTATTTTTTCCTTCTTTCTCACCTTTTTCTTGCATAATCCTGTCCTTCTATTTTATCTTTTATTTAGTATCCTCCACCTTTGCCACTTGTTTTTCGTTCCCTTCATACTTCCCCCTCTAGCTCCTTTATAAGCTCAAGTCTGCTATCCTATCTTACACTCTCCTCTTCCTGATGATGGATTATTGAGCATGATCCAAAACGTTGAATCAAAAACATACACAGTTGTATCCAGAAGCATTCTGATTATTACCAAATGGGTCTTTAGAAATAAGATGAATGAGAATGGTGAAGTGGTAAGAAACAAAGCAAGATTAGTATGCAAAGGATACTCTCAATTTGAAGGAATAGGCTTTGAGGAAACATTTGCACCTGTGGCAAGAATTGAAGCAATAAGAATATTTTTAGCATTTGCAGCCTACAAAATTTCAAGGTATATCAAATGGATGTGAAGTTTGCATTCTGAATGGAGAATTGGAGGAAGAGGTCTACATTGAACAACCAGAAGGATTCCAGTCATCTGATCAGAGTGATATTGTGTGCAGATTAAAGAAAGCTTTGTATGGGCTAAAACAAGCCCCCAGGGCCTAGTATGCGAGATTGGATAAATATCTGGTACAATTAGGGTTCAATAAGGGTACCACCGACAACAATCTCTATTTCAAGATCAATAATGAACAAATCCTAATTGGTGCAGTCTTTGTGGATGACATTATCTTTGGAGGCAATGAAGGTATGTGCATAGTTTTTGCTGGGAAATGCAAAATGAATTTGAAATGTCAATGTTTGGTGAGATGAATTTATTTTTAGGACTGCAAATTAATCAATCAGATAAAGGTATCTTCATTTCTCAGTCTAAGTATGTGAAAGAGTTGTTAAAATTTTTTGGGATGGAGGACTCTAAACCGGTAAGCACTCCCATGGTAACTAGTTGTAAGTTGAGCAAAAATGATGACTCACCTATGGCAGATCGAAAAGGTATAGATCTATGATTGGAGGATTACTTTATCTAACCCAAACCAGACCTGACATTATGCATGCAGTTTGTCTAGTGGCAAGATTTCAAGCAGAACCTAAAGAATCACATGTGATGGCAGTTAAGAGAATACTGAGATATTTAAAAGGTACAATAGATTATGGATTGTGGTATCCAAAAGATAATGATTTCACTCTTAGTGCATGCACATATGTAGATTGGGTCGGAGATGTGGATGATAGGAAAAGTACAAGTGGAGGTGCATTCTTTTTGGAAAAAAGGCTAGTATCCTGGATAAGCAAGAAACAAGACTCAATATCTCTGTCTATTGCAAAAGTAGAATATATTGCAGTAGCATGCAGTTGCACTCAAGTGTTATGGATGAAACAGACACTGAAGGACATCAGAGTTGTGTATGATGATCCAATTTCAATCTTTTATGACAACACAAGTGCCATAAACATATCAAAGAATCCAGTAATGCATTCAAGGACAATGCACATATCCATAAGATATCACTTCCTGAGAGAAAAAGTGACAGAGAATGAAGTCAAGTTGGAATATATATCTACAAAAGATCAGATTGCAGACATTTTTACCAAACCTCTGCCCAAGGATACTTTTGAGTATCTCAGAGAAAAGTTAGGGGTTATTACCCCTCCTACTCTAAACTAAGATGCACAAGAGTGCATCAGTCTGGAGGTTCTCAGAGTTCTACATTCAGATCCAGATTGATGCTTGTATGGGCTACTTCTCAAGGGGAGTAGTCAGATGAAAAGAGCAGAGTGCAAGTATGTGCCCTTTGCCATTGATGTCAAAGGGGGAGAGAAATCACATGAAAACCTATAGATAAAGAGTGTAGATGTGTAAAGACATAGGGGGAGAATCTTGTCTTGATGGTTGTTGCAGTTTTTCACATCATATGTTGCCATCAATGACAAAGGGGGAGATTGTTGCAAGTATGTGCCTAATCGGTGTTGTCATTGATGTCAACATATCTTTGTTGTCATTAGTGTCAATTGTATCCTATCTTGCTATTAGTCTAGAAGCTTTACTTGTTGAGGATATTGAGAAAATTTGCTCCTCCGAAAGAAGCAGAGAGTTGTAGTGAATTACAGTGAAGACAGTGTATTGCATACTGAAGAATAGTCCAAAAGATTGCTCTGCATTCCTTGTATACTAAAGATTTGTATCTATGGATTGGAATTTATTTAGAGGCATGTTTGAAGGTGCAAAATCTTGAGTTTGAGCCTCCAATATTAAGAATTGAGTGATTTACTATCACCAGAGTAAAACCTACTTTTTCTAATTATTCATTGGTGATAGGGAGAAAGTATTTTGCTCTGTATTCCTTCGCATTAACAAATTTTGCTTTGTGGTTCTAAAGGGAAGTATGGGATGATGATAAGTGCATATAACTCCAATGGTTTGTGATTTGGTGGTCCGTAAGCTATCTTTCTTTTATGACAGTCAAAGACAGTGAAGTTTATATGCTCCGGTGTGAAGAATCTTATGGATAAGGTGATTAGAGTTTGTGTGATTGCTCCTGATAATTACAACGTGCTTGTGGATGTCTCCTAATCATGTTCCTACCTTTGCATTGGTCCATAAGGAGTATTTTGGATCAAAGTTGAAGATTGTTCCCAGACAAGGTAGCGTGTAACCAATCTTAGCCGACCTGGTTAATTCTAGTAATTGTGGAGATCTCTTGATGATTACAAAAGCATGATGTGGTGTGGAAGATCATGTTTGAGTCACAGCTAAGGCATGGCATGATTTGCATACATCTTTGCTATACTTCCTTAGCTTAATCTTTGTATTAGGTCAATACCTATTTTGTAAAGGTTTGTAATGCCGACCTTGGAGATTGTTCCAACGGTTGATGAATGTAATGCGGACCTTGATGTACATTCCAAGGTCAATGAATGATATATATTTGTAATTTGGTTGTGGAAAATATATCCCTTGGGAAAAGATGTGAAGATAAGGAAAAGAGGTGAAAAGGCAGAGCAGAGCAGAGGGACTACTGTACTTTAATGTATGAACCTTAGATATGAAGAAGATATTGATCTTGGCAATGAGCCACCAGTAGGGTTTAACAACCCTCATTGTAATCTTTCTAGGTTTAGGGTTGAGGCAGTGAGCCTACTAGACCTAGCTGTACTTCATGGCAGTGAGCTAGCATGTTCTAGGCCCGTGGAGTGATCAAGCCTGAACATCATTTTTCAAAGATTGTAATATATTTTGAGAGCTAATCCTCTCCATGGTTTTTCCCCACCTCGGGGTTTTCCACATAAAAATCTGGTGTCTCTTGTGTTTGATCTTACTATTGTGTTCAATTTTCTGATTTCATGCTTTCATGTTTTAATCATAATATCAGTGGGCAAGTGATTAATGTTTTAAAGCGCAAAAGTAGTTAAAGTTTTAGGACAACTGATTCACCTCCCCTCTCAGTTGTCTGGTGCATTTCAACAAAGATAAATCTATGTGCCAAAATACGGACCTTGGAATTGTTGCCTTGTCACATCGTAACACTGCTATACTTGATGCCGGTACTGGAGAGCCTGTAGAACAAGATCTGCTACACTTTCGGAGCTACAAACTTGGATTCTTATAGTCATGACTTATCTCTATCTTACTTCAAAACTACAAAACAAAATATGCTAATGCAGAGGTATGCGGACCAATTTACTCAGCACTGTTCACTCTCTCTGTCTAACTTCTACTGACCCAGACTTAGTCTTTTCATCAGATGACTTTTGGAGGAAGTCATGACTTGATTATTGGTATATAACATCAATAGGTAACTGTGAGCATCATACCTGAGCTACATCTTCATATCTTCACTTGCGGAGGAGTACTGATCCTTTTTCCTGCCTCATACTTGAACACTTTCAATACTTAGCCACTTTAGGACTTCCAGACCAAAATGCTTGTGTCTTATTGCCGGACTAGGATTGTCTTCCAGAGTAATGTGTCCTTTCCATTGTGATGAAAGATATTTGCCTTGTTGCCAGCAATGACAAAATTCTATTCTATACCAGAGCAATGTCTCTTGCCAACATTCTATTCAATTTATTTGCGTGTACAAGTATTTCAAGGCAATATGGTATGTAAACAACACAAACTCTTTGGGCACTAGGTAATGCCTCCAATGTCTCAATACTTGCACAATTGCATAAAATTCTACATCATAAGTTGAATAGTTCTTCCTTACCTCAATCAACTTTTCACTAAAGAAGGATATGGCTTTATTTGCTTGACTAAGTACAGTTCCAATGCCCACATGTGAGGCATCACAATCCACTTCAAATACTTTATCAAAATCTGGTAATGCTAAAATAGGAGCTTCTGCCACCTTCTTCTTCAGAAACTTAAAACCCTCAACTTCCTTGGTCCACACAAATTCCCTTCCTTTGGTGCAATATGTTATGGGTTCTACAATACTACTAAAATTTTGAATGACTTCAGTAGAATGTGACTAACCCATGAAAGCTTCTTACCCCTATTATGCTCCTTGGACTAGGCCACTCTAGAATTGCCCTGACCATTTCTACATCCATTTTGACACCATCTGTGGAAATGACAAAGACCAAAAATACTAGACTTTCTTGCATGAATATGCACTTCTTCAAGTTTGCATAGAGTTTTTCTTTTCTCAAGATTGTTTTCCACTCATCCCCTTCTCAAATCCTAATCTGATGATAACCACTGCATAGATCAATTTTTCTAAAGTATTTAGCCCCTGCAAGCACATCTATCATGTCATCCAAATGAGGGATGGGAAATCAATACTTGATGGTGATTTTATTAATTTATATGCTATCTTTACACATCCTCCATGTGCCATCCTTCTTTGGAGTTAATAATACAGGTACAACACATGGGCTCATGCTCTCTCACCACACCTTTCCTTATGAGATCTGTCACTTGTCTATTGAGTTCTGCATGATGGGTAGGACTCATTCTGTAAGTTGCTTGATTAGGTAGGGATGCTTTTGGGATCAAATCAATGTGGTGTTGAATATCTCTCTTTGGTGGTAGACCATCAAGTAACTCATCCGGCACAACATCAACATATTCTTCTAGTACCTTTGTTACTTTTGTTGGTACTGGTATTTCTTCACCACCTTCTTTCTACACCACTAGTGCATAATAGAACCCTGTCACCATTTCCTTGACAAGTTCTCTTGTGGACAACATACTCTCAACTGTCTTTTCATTCTTAAGGGGTAATAAAATAACTTTAGAACATTCTTTCCAAAAAGTGTATGTATTATTTTCTCCATCATGCATTACCTTCCTATCATATTGCCATGACCTTCCAAACAACACATGGCATGCATCCATTGGAATGACATCACACCATATTTCATCCCATAAGTCTTTCCTACGAAAAACTTAATTAAACACCTCTTATCAATAGTGACTTCATTTCCCTTTTTAAACCATGCAATACGATAAGGATGGGGATGCTTTTCACAATGCAGATTTAGTTTATCTACCATTTCTCTAGAAACCATATTTTCACAATTACCACTATCAATAATAACTTGACATACCTCTCCTCTTGAGGTGCACCTGGTTTGAAGCCAAGAATCATCACGACCTTTAATCTGTACTTGTTCTTTTTTTTTTCCTAGAATTACCATTGCTCTTCTCATCGTGAGATTCTTGCCCACATCTAGAAAAAACTCTAGTTCTGCCCCTTCTCCTTCATTCTCAGCTTTAACCAAGTTCAACATGGATTGTTCTCCTTGTTTCCTTTCTTGCATGTGATAGTTTGGACAATCAAATGCCCTATGACCCTCTTCACCACACCTAAAACAAATGAAAGGTTTTCATGGGCTTTCCCATCCTCTACCACCACCGTAACCTCTACCCATCTGAAATCCTCTTCCTCTTTGTTGACTTTGAGGATCTTTCCAGATATCTTCTAATTTCTCTATTCCTTGGGATGAATCTCCCTGATTATAATTCAAGCCACCTCATAATGGAGATGATGTCCCCCTCCTCGCTCCTCTATTCCTTTGAGAATATTGTCTACTTTATTTTTCTTCAGCCCTTAAAGCTAATTGGTATGCCTCTTCCATACTGTTAACCCTATGCGTGCTCAATTCATATTGAATAGAGAATTTTAGACCATTTACATACCTTGTAGCCATTTGTTCATTAGTTTCTTGATGCTCCACATGAATGGACAATTTGTAAAATTCAGTCGTATAGTCTTGTATAGTAGATAGATTTTGTCTCAAATTCTAAAATCTACGAAAAAGAGTTTGCGCATGTCCATAGGCAAAAATTTCTCTCTTAGCTTCTTCTCCATTTTGCTCCAGGGCCTAATTTTAGTCTTTCCCTTTCTAGTTCTTTCCTTTTGTAGATGATCCCACCAGATCATTACATGACCCTTTAACTTGGTGCATGCAAATTTCACTTTCTTTTCCTCTGTCATAGTCTTCCATTCAAAGAATTTCCCCATGTCGTTCAACCAATCTATCAACTCCTTTAGTTTGAGACTACTTGCATACTCTGAAACTTCAGTTTTAATCCCTTCATTTTTTCCTTCTAATGCTCTGAGCATCCTCTCTTCAAAAGTTAGGCACTCTAATTGTGCTTCCTCTTCAAGTTCTACATGCTGATCTTCATCTCCTTGGCCTATTTCTTCATCAAAATCATCTCTTCTTTGTCTCAATCTATGGTTTTCCATCATACTTTTGACCTAGGAGTTCGTTTGAGCTGAAATTTGGTGTGAAGATGCGTCTTAAGGAGTTGATTGAAATGCCGACCAACCTAGTTTAGTTGGACTCTGTTTTGACATTTTTTCAGGACCTTTTTCAATCATCTAGGGCCTCAAATTGAAGTATTACTGATTTTTTTTGGATTTTCCTAATTTATTTTTTCTAATTATTTTTTGAACTTTATAGGCAATTAGATTAGAAAGTTGATAATTAGTCCTACTTCAGTTAGTTTCAAATAATTGGCAACTTTCATGTCCATGCAGATAAGGATGCGAAATTATGTAAAATGACAAATTTAGAAAGTTGCTAAAAATTGCCAAAAAAGTAATTTTTCTTTTTTGTAGATATAAGGTGTTTCTTTTCAGTTGTAAAGGAGGATGGAATGGGATGAGAAGAAAAATTGATAATCTTTCTAAGTTTTTGAGTTTGTTGGCAATAATAATAGTGATGAATATTATGCTATGAATGTTTGGTTGCATCAAAAGAAAGGAGACTTTAGAAGCACTACCATATTCTTCATTGTACAAAAAAGGATTGATTTTCACAAGGTTTTCACCTCTACCCTTATCACTAGGTGGTGCGAATAAAATGATTGTCCTCAAGGTCCCCTTAAATCTTCTATTGTTAATTGCATGGAGGATAGTTATCTAGGGAAACATTATTATTAGTACATTATGAACAATTTGTGTTACCATATTTATATTATGAAGCAAATAAATTAAAACTTACATAAATGCACATTGCACTAGTTTTGTAGAGTCTTGAAGCATTTAAAGTACATGCATGAAGTGATGACACCCATCAACAAAAACACCAATGGTTTCATAATATAGAAATGACTTTTAAGGAATTCATAAATGCCTTGACTAAGAATTCAATAGTTTACTGCTCCAATGGATTACACATTCAATGCATGAGAAACTAAGACATTTATGTGATTTAATTCTTGAAAACATTCGGTAGGCAACAATGGAGTTGCGAGCACTTGTGAATGCACATCATATTAGTGTGCATTTCGACTTGATGGTTTCATACCCACAGTTACTTCCATGCTAATTATGCATATGATTTTAATTGTCCAATGTACACCTCCTTTTGATGCATTTACCGATGATTGCATTCTTAAATAACTACATATCTTTGTGGTGTTCTTAGGCTTCTAGGATTCATGTTAGTTTTGGTTAGTGTGCTTCTTTGGGTTGTTTATTACTTGTGGTTTTGTACATGTCCACTTTTTATTGTGTCCAAATGATTGTAAGAGTCCCTTTTGCATACCATATTAAAAGGCCTTTGAACTTGTTGACAATATATTTTTGACTCTAATTATTTTTAAACATTTTATTATAAATATTTTAAAAACATTCAAATGTCATTTCTCCTTGAAACATTTGTAAATGTTTGTTTTATTAATGTATTTAAAATTTGTTTGAGAGAGAGATGATGTGAACATCAATTTGACAAAGGCAAATCAATTTAAATAAAGACATTAAAAGTCATCATTAGTATTCATCAACATACGTATCAACTATTTATGATGAGAACCACCCAACATAAAAAACCAACAAAATGTAAAAGACTCTTTAGCCTCTTCCTCCCTGCTTGCTTAGGTTACTTTATAAAAGAAACCTGTGAAAACAAACTATCTGCAAGCAAATGAAGGCAATGATGAAGATGATAGGAGGCAATAATAGAGCTTGTGGGTGTTGGAAATGAAGCCCAACCGTCATTGCCCTTTCGTCTTCCTCTTCCCATGACTCTTCACTTGCCTGAAGAGCTTATATAATTCACTTCTTATTCTCTCTTTGGTAGAGATGAAGACTTATGTAATCTGGGTTGATTAATGAAATAGCGTCCTGCTTTCCTTGGTGGATGTAGCCATTTTTATGGTGAACCACGTTAAATTCGTGTCTCTAATTTTATCTCTGTATGTTTGATTATTTATTTGTTTTAGTTTTTTAGTTTATCTACATTTTATCTCTAACAATTGGTATCAGAGCGAGGTTAAGAAGCTCAGTGGTGAAGTGGTTCCTTGGAGATCGCTGAACAATTTTTTCAGAGCTATGGACAAAGAAGGTATGGAAGAGAGTCCCAACTGGGAAGATTGGGTTCAAGCTCTCATGTCTTAGTCGTGTGGCTCTGAACAGAGTCATGATGAAGTGGGAGCTATTCATCAGATGTTTTTGGATGAATTAATTGATGAAGCTGATTCTATTATTGAGGAGTTTCTTGGCATGATGGAATCTCGCAGTGACATGGAGCAAATGCAAGAAATAAAAAGTGTTGTAGCTCAATCTAGTGAAGAGGATTAGTAAGAGGAGCACTGGAATAGGCCAGTGGATCGGATGGAGTCTGAGTCTTTCAGATTAGGGATTGCTTGGTAGCAGCAGCAACATTCGACTTCATCACAACATGATCTTGGATTGGTTAGCAATCAGGATCAGGGTTTCAATCAAGGTTTATTTGGTTATCAGGTTCTTGCCCCTCTTCCAAAACAATCAGGTACTGGATCATCTGTTCAGAAATTTGGACCTGCTCCTGCTCCTGTTGCAGTCCCAAATGATTGGGGAATTCGACGAGCAACGGATCCTTCTGGTGTAAATGAGACCTTTTCTTCATCATCATTGTGTGCGGAGTTTGTGGCATCGATCTTTGCTCAAGCGAGTGCTGTGGACAAGGTTTCGTCTGGTAAATGGCAGTCAAGGTTGTCTTTGGGTCTTGAGCAGCAGTCCGATAGATTTGGCCAGACTTAGCATTTGGATTCTTTGTACAACAGCCGGAAGGCTGGATTGGATTCTGGGAGTTTGGGCGATGATGGTGCTGAGTCTGATTCCATGGGTAGATGGACTAGAACCCAAGTCAACACAGAGCATAATAGCTATGATGAAAGGGATAGGAATGATGTTGATGATTTCATAAGGAATAGTCACTCAAGCAGGCTGCAAAGCCCTCTGATCAGTTTGCCGAATGAAGAAGGTAAACGCTGGATGCTGGCCACATATTTTCTATCACAACTTGAGATGGGAAATTGCACGGGCAGGGAAGAAGAAGAGGAGGATGAATGTAATTCTGGAGGCCAAAAGATGTCACCAGATATATTCCCATTGCCGGAAGAAGTGGGTTCTCTGCTTGCGGACAATAAGGGGCCAAAATTCTGGTGGTGTGGAGCATATCCAGCTGCAGGTTACAGCCGCTCTGGTGGTACACAGAGTCCCAGTGAAGTAGGAAAGAAGTCATATTATAATGTCGATAATGTTGACTTTGAGATCCAATCTAGTGATAAAGAGTTACCGGCAGAAGAAAAGGCTGAAGTACTAAGACTACAAAGAAAAAAGGTAGTACACTTCGGCCTGAAGACTTTGGTATAGATGAGGACAAGGAAGATGCAAGTGATGCTGATTCAGATGGTCATGAAGAAACACTACATGAAGCTATTAAACAGCAGGAAAAAGGGCATGGGCGAAAAAAATTAAAGGGAACTTCAAGTAGAGATCCAGGAAAATAGGTTGATGATGATATCAATGTTTTGTCAAAAGAACAATAGATGGAAGTCATCGTGAGTGATGCTCCAGAGCTACTTGGACCTGTTTCGGAGTCACTGGACAGTTTCTCGTTGAACCCTGGAGCAAGGCATTCTTCTGACATAGGAAGATCTATTCTATCATTGTTGCCCGTTGGCATTATTGATGATGTACACTGTACCAGAGACCAGCTCCAATCAACAGAGCAAGGGAAGTGGCAGATGTGGGAGACACCACAAATTGGTCAGTCTGAAATTGATCTTGTTCTATCTTCAGATTGGGAAAAAGATTTGATGAGGCCTCTTCCAGAAAAGGCTGTGTAATCTCCATTTAAATCAGAAAACCATATTCCTTCTGTGTTCTGTCAACAAACAACCCTTGTAATTCCCAACCCAAGTGTGGATCCAATATCAAGTAGTAACAACTTGTGGTTGAACATCCCAGCATTTGGATCAATAGTGAATAGTTGGGAGGGACATGATTGTCATCAATCACCTCCTATTTGTGCAAACTCAGAAGTACCATGTGAATTAGCTATGTCATGTGCTGAGAGTGCCGCTTTAAAAGGACTTCAACAACGTATTGAAACAGTTATGGCAGAGGTGGACCATCTCCTAGCTGCCGAGCAAAAGGCAACACATTATCGATCACTAGATGATGGAAATGCTCCAGACCATCGTCCAACAGTTGCTTGTACTCGAGTTGTAGCGCACTTGGCTCATATTCTTGATGTAGCATATAGTGCTTTGGAAGGGCTTAACAAGCAAGCTTTTATGACAAAATTGGGCAATCGCTTGCATAAGGGTCTTCTCAATCATTGGAAACCATTCACATTCAGTCCTAGTGAACTCTATGAACAAATGGAACAAATGAATGTAAAGCCTAACAATGTGATATTTGTCTGTGTTCTATATGCACGCAGCCATTTGGGCTTAGTGGATGAAGATCACCACTATTTTGAATCTATAAGTCTCATTCATAATATTTTGCCAGAACATGCAAATTATGTCTGCATGGTTAATCTTCTTGGCCGCGCTGGGCTTTTAAGTGAGGCAGAGGAATTTATCAATAGAATGCCATTTTCCCCCAGTGCTCTAGTGTGGCTGACCTTGCTTGCTTCCTGCAGAACATATGGGAATGTAGAGATAGCTCAACGTGCATTCTTCCATATTGTTGAATTGGAACCTCAAGATTCTTCAACTTATGTTCTATTATCAACTAGACCTATTTTGGTATTTTCTCAAGATGTGGTGAATACAGAGAAGAGTCTATCTTTGAATGTTGTGCAAGATTTGAGGTCCATTGATATTTCAAATGCTCCAGAGGAAACCACTAAGCAGCACCATGAGAGTACAGTGCAGTTGCATAATGTTATTGGTTTGGTTGAGCTAGTTGGAATTCTCACCTGGATTGGTCAACCAATGGAGTAGTTACTTGGTACTATAGTTAAGTAACCATGAGTTTCAAAGAAAGTGGGGACAACAGTGCGGTTTGGACTTCAAGTGGGAGATTGTTGGAAATGAAGCCCAACCGCCACTGCCCTTTCGTCTTCCTCT
Source organism: Cunninghamia lanceolata (assembly GCA_027924645.1). Taxonomy (NCBI): domain Eukaryota; kingdom Viridiplantae; phylum Streptophyta; class Pinopsida; order Cupressales; family Cupressaceae; genus Cunninghamia; species Cunninghamia lanceolata. The sequence continues at coordinate 10,805,989 of BSBN01000895.1, read as the reverse complement.
TCCCATGACTCTTCACTTCCTTGAAGAGCTTATATAATTCACTTCTTATTCTCTCTTTGGTAGAGATGAAGACTTATGTAATCTGAGTTGATTAATGAAATAGCGTCCTGCTTTCCTTGGTGGATGTAGCCATTTTTATGATGAACCACGTTAAATTCGTATCTCTAATTTTATCTCTGTATGTTTAATTATTTATTTGTTTTAGTTTTTTAGTTTATCTCCATTTTATCTCTAAAAGTGGGCGTGTGCACCGTCCCGTACAGTAATATTTGAGCCTTTTAGAAAAATTCGTAATAAAAGCTAAAGCATAAACATTAATTTTTAAATGTAAAAGTTGCCATAAATAATATTATTATGTGTTGGCAATTCAAAAGAACGTACCCTTGAATTTATTTGTTCATTCGTTCCTTAGGCTTGCAGGTTTTGAAATCCGATTAATTTCAAGGATGTAATTTAATACATATAGATAATAAAACTCGTATCAAGTGCACCATTCACTTGGCCCGTCTAGCTCAGTTGGTAGAGCGCAAGGCTCTTAACCTTGTGGTCGTGGGTTCGAGCCCCACGGTGGGCGTATTTTGTTATGCTGCTTCCGTACCTGGTGTTCTGTACCAACGATCTATGTCATCAGAGAAAAACATGACAAAATATGCTGCGATGCTTCTGTATTTTCAGTTATTTGATATTTTCATCTTAATAAAAACTTTGTCAAAATTTAAAAAATAAAAATATCTATTCATTAAGGAGACTTGTCAAAAATTGAAACTAAAATATTTTTCTTTTGTAAGGATCAATTAGGAGGACAAGCCTCTCCTAGTAACTCACATTGGTGTTTATGATACGGAGCCATCTAAATTGGAATATAAGAGAATTTTTATATAGAATAGAATAGAATAGAAGGCTTTTAATAATTATATAGTTTTTATATAGATAATTGATTATTTATTTGTATGGAAGTTTGAAGATATCATATTCCAATCAATCTATGTAATTGGGCTAATTTTGGTGGTCAATTAATCTATTTAACTCCAATGTATGTTTTGCTATGCATTGCAATTGTCTTAATGTTGTTTTTATTGAGGTTTCCTATCCCAATTAATCAATGTAATTGGGCTAATTTTGGTGGTCAATTAATCTATGTAACTTAACTAATTTTGGTAGAAGACAAGAGACCCTACCAATATGCAAGAATTTGTTAGTAGGTGGGAGGAATAATGGGCACATCCTCTTCTTTGGGCTTTTTCCCTCTAGCATCTTTCCCCATTTATAAAGCACCTAGAGCATGTAATTTTATAACTCACCCTTTCTCACAATTCTTACCAAAATGGGATTTAACCCAATTATAATCCCCACATATATTTATATTGCATAGGTGAAGGCTTTCACACACCTTTTTTACAGTTCAAATATTTGTCCCTTATTAAAATTGTTAAAGGCATTTCATATATGAAATTGATGGTTGACAATTTTTAATGTCCTTTAAACCAATTTTCTTTGTCTAATTGTTCAAAGTATATAGAAAGCACAATTAATCTATAACATACTCACTAGAAAGTGTACTTCTCAACAATTTTATAGAGATGTTTTTTTAGTCCCCTATTAATCAAAACTTGGTCCATTAAATTCATACTTGTTTAGGTAATTGATTTGAAGTGTGCAAATTTATAATAAAACCTCCAAGCCTTATTTGGTTGTCCTAAATTAAAATTTCATGAATCGTATTATGATTGTAGATAATTGTGCATTCATATCTAATACTACTGTATAATTGACATTTTAGGAGGAAACGTGCTTTATTTGCAACTCATTTTATGTTACAAAAGTTGCACATTCCTTTTTACCACTTCATGTTTTTCAAAAGATTCTATTTTTCTTATGCCCAAATTGAAGGCAAATAAGAACAAACTAGTGATCTGCTGATCACAAAACAAGCCAAATACAAAAGCCCAGATTGCCTTAGAAATGAAGAGGCAGGGCATCAATATATAGAGTCCCAGATTTACAAGGGAGTTATGGCACACAACCACAATGCCAATAACTCAACCATAAAACTAAAGGCAAAACAACAAAGTCAAGAAATGCAGCTACAAAAATAATCAAGCCCAATGGGCATTACAAAAAAGTCCACAAAAGTTGTTGCACATGTCTATTGACTGCTACACATGATAATTGCTTCATTCTCACCCAAAATGACCATTGGGAAGAACATGGAGTAGATCTCTAAGTGTCTCAAACCTTTCACGAGCTAGAGCTTTCGTGAAGATATCTGCTATCTGATTCTCTGTACTACAGTACACAATCTTGATCAATCCCTGTTGAACCAACTCTCTGATGAAGTGATGTTGAATCTTAATATGTCTGGTCTTGCTTTGAAACACTAGATTCTTAGTCATCTGTCTAGTATTCTTGTTGTCACAATACAACAAGGTAGGTCCATTCTATAGCTGGTGCAAATCCTCCAATAGTCGTCTCAACCACACTATTTGGCATGCTGCAAATGTTGCAGCTTTATACTCCGCCTTTGCTGTAGAAAGTGATATAGTTGGTTGTTTCTTGGACTTCCAAGAGAATACTGCTGAACCAAGACTAAAAGTATAACCAAAAGTAGACTTCCGATCATCTATGGAACCTGCCCAATCTGAATCTTTATAGCCAATCAACTTACTATCCTTTGAATGCTGAAATCTAAGACCATAACTCAATGTCCCTCTGACATATCTAAGAATCCTCTTAGCTGCACTCTAATGTGTTTGCTTAGGTTCTGACATGAACCTAGATACCAAGCTCACTGCATATGTGATATCTGGTCGAGTAGTAGTTAAGTAGATCAAACTACCAATCAACTGCCTGTATATAGTGGGGTCCACTCGATCTGACACATCCAAGTTAGACAACTTAAGTCCAACTTCAATGGGTGTTGCAACTGGTTTGCAACTATTCATCTAAAATTTCTGTAGGATGTCTGAAGCATATTTCTTCTGAGACATGAATATTTCACTTTTGTTTTGCCATACTTCTATACCAAGAAAATAGTGCATCTGTCCTAAATCTATCATCTCAAATTCAGCAACCATAGCTACTCTAAACTCTGCAAACAAATCTGAATTATTCCCAGTGTAGATAAGATCATCAACATAGAGAACTAAGAAAAAAGTATCCTTAGCCAAGATCCTAATATAAAGATTTGGATCTGATTGACTTCTTAAGAAACCTTTCTGCTGTAGGTATGAGTTTATCCTTGAATACCATGCTCTTGGTGCTTGCTTAAGACCATACAAGGCCTTCTTTAATCTATAAACATAATGTTCTTTAGAAGGTATTTCAAAACCTCTAGGTTGAGAAACATACACTTCCTCATCAATATATCCATTCAAAAAAGCACTCTTTACATCCATTTGATAAACTATCCAACTCTGCTGAGCTGCTAAAGCCAAAACCAATCTGATAGTATCCATTCATGCTACAGGTGCAAATGTTTCAGTGTAATCAATACCTTCCTATTGAGTATATCCTTCGGCTACCAATCTAGCCTTATGTTTATCAATGCTTCCATCAGATTTATACTTAGTTTTATACACCCATCTTGTACCAACAATTTCCTTACCAGGAGGTAGCTGAACCAAATCCCATGTGTCATTCCTTTCAATTGTTTCTATCTCACTATTCATTGCTTCAACCCACTCTTCTTTTTCTTGAGCTTGTTCAAATGTTTGTGGCTCATTACTTTCCATGATTTGAGACATCAAGGCATAATTCACTTTTGCTTGTGATCTTGTTGTCATTTTCTCAAAGTTTGAATCCAACATAAGAGTTGATGGATGATTCTTTTCTGTCCTCCTTTGATATTTTTGATACTTTCTTGTTCCTGTACTAGAAGACTCAGGTTCATTTTCTTCTTCTTCTTCAACTTCATCAATCATTATCTCTTTTCCCTTTGTTTCATTTTCCTTGGTATATTCTGTTGCTTCATTGAATATCACATCTCTACTTATAACAAGCTTCTTTCCTATTGGGTCATACAATCTATATGCTTTATTTTCTAATCCATACCTAATAAAAATACATTTTAGGCCTTTATCATCTAGCTTAGACCTTTTTTCCTTTGGTATGTGTGCATAAGCAACACACCCAAAGACTCTCAAATGTTCAACACTTGGCTTTACCCCAGACCATGCTTGTTCAGGAGTCATTCCCTTAACTGCTTTTGTAGGACTCCTATTGAGAAGATAAACTATTGTGCATACTGCTTCTACCCAAAACATCTTATCTAAATTCTTATCTTTCATCATACTCCTTGCCATTTCAACAATGGTTCTATTTTTTCTTTCAGCAACTCCATTTTGTTGTGGAGTGTAAGAAGTAGTGAACTCTCTCTTGATTCCATGATTTCAATAGAAATCTAGAAACTGGTTTGATTTGTACTCACCTCCATTATTTGACCTTATCACTTTGATGTATTTACCACTTTGTTTTTTAACCAACCTCTTAAATTCTACAAACTTGTCAAACACTTCTGATTTTAAAACCAAACAATATACCCAAGTTTTTCTTGAGTAATCATCAATGAATGTTAGAAAATACTTTGATTTATTTAAAAAAGGTGTTTCCATAGGACCACACAAATCCGTATGGATTATCTCAAGATGCTGCTTAGCTCTACTGGATTTACCAACTGGAAAGCTAGCTCTACGTTGTTTGCCAACAACACATTCTTCACACACTTCTTTTGTATTTTCAATGAATGGTAGACCCTCAACCATTTTAAATCTTGAGTAAAATGAACCTACTAAAGCTGAGGTGGCCATATCTTTGATGCCAAATTCTACTTTCATTCATTTCACTAGACCTTAATGCTTGGTTTCCTTGGGTGAAATGGAGAGGAAACATCCTATCACCTGTCATCTTTGCTCTTGCAACAACTGCATTTAATTTTAACTTATCTCTTATTATGCACTCTTTCTCATCAAAAGTCACTTGATAATTTTGCTCTAACATTTGTCCAATGAACAACAAATTCTTTTTGAGGGCTGGAACCAATAATGTTTCATTGATATGTTTTACCTCACCATATTCTGTTGCAACTGCAATAGTACCCTTACCTTTGGTTCCATGAGATTGATTATCTCCTAATACCACTGTACTATGATGGTTTTCATCTAGATTGATAAGCAAATTTTCATTAGATGTCATATGCGATAAACATCTAGAATCAATGTACCATACATTATTCTCACTAACATTTGTATTGAAACAAGAAACAAACAAATTTTGTTTATCTTCAATAGTATTGTGAGCATTTCTCTTTTCTGATTCACCTTGTTTACTCCAACATTCTGATGCATAGTGTCCAAACTTATTGCAATGAAAGCATTAGACATTCTTTTTATCTCCCCCATTATTTCTACCTCTTCCTCTTCCTGTTCCTCTAAAGTTGCTACTTCTTCCTCTGAAACTATTACCTCTTCCTCTAGAATTGCTAGATTCACCTTTGTATTCATTTTTATTTTGATTCCTGAAAAACGTGTTTCTTTTACCTCTTATGCTTGCTTTAAAGGCAAATGCTTGTTCTAGACCTTCCTCATTACTTTTCATTCTTTCTTCATCGGTTAACAATATTTCACTTAGTTCATTTATTTGCATAGTTGTGAGATCTTTGGAGATCTCAATTGTAGAAACTACACCATCAAACTTAGGAACTAAACTCCTTAAAATTTTCTCAATGACATGCTTGCCATCCACAGTTTCACCTAGAACTTTCATTTGACTAACTAGGCCTTCTACCTTTGTTATAAATTCATTTACACTTTCACTATTGACCATTTTTACATTTTCAAAAAAATTTCTCATTGTCTATAGTTTTGCAGTTTGTGCACCTTGATAAGCATTATTGAGAATTTGCCATGCTTGCTTAGAATTACTAGCACCACTTATTCTAGGAAAAATACCCTGATTGATTGCGCCTTGAACCAAAAATAAGGCTTCATTATCCTTCTTTACATTTGCTTTGTATTCTTTCTTTTGTTGATCATTTAATGCATTAAACACAACTGTATCTAGTTCTACATACCCTATTTGTACAATTTCCCACAAATCTTTGGATTTGAGTAGGGTTTGCATTCTAGTACACTAATATGTGAAATTGTCCCCTTCAAACATGGGAATTAACATGTTAGACATAACATTTCCTGCCATATTTGCCATAAGAGGAATATGCAAAGTAACCCAAAGGCTCAACACAAAAAATCTAGAGAGATCTCTGCAAATGGATACTCTCCCTGTCCTTTCAAATAGGACCCACACCAAAAAGATTTTTATATTATTTTTGTCTTTGGAGTAAGTGTCGGTTTCAACCGAAAATGCACTTAATTACAAACAATTCATTTATCATTTTACAAAATGATTACACCTTGAAAGGTTTTGAAATTAGAACACCTCAAAAAATTAATTTCAATGTCTAAACATATTATTATCAATCAATCTTTCTATTCTCCTCTTTCCAAAAAAGGTAGCATAAATATTTAAAACCTTTTAAAACTATTTCATTTCCAAAAAAAAAACTTTTGACTTTTTTTTTCTTTAATAAAAGACTCTTACTTTTACTTAAAAGAAAACTCTCCTTTCACGTGGCCTTGTAAAAACTTAAAGCAAAGGACTTTAGAAAAAAAATTCCCTTTTCTAAAAAAGAGGAGCCCACTTCTTTTCTATACGTGAAAAGTGAAGAATAAAAGAAAGGCTTTTAATGAAATACTTTCACAAGTGAAGTAATCTATTTTTTAGATTGAAATGACCTCCTTTGAATCACTCCCTTTGACATTTCCGATTGGGACTGGTTATTGGCCTGCACGCCTCCTCGCTTGGTTTACACGCCTACTCACACAGCAATATAACAATATTTTTGCTGTTGTTTTCTTCACGCAGCAATCACTCTGAACGTCTCTTCTGTCCACGCTTGCAGATGGACAATAGTAAAGGCTAACACAACCACTTCCTTTGAACACCTTCTTAGTTGTCTGCACGCCTTTGAGCTTCGAACTCCTATGCTCTATTTTTGTTTTGGACATGTGCTGGATTCCTCCAAGCTAACACAACCTCATAGCATTTAACATAAGTTACAAGAATTTAAGATCTCTCATTCAACTTGGCTCTGATACCAGATGAAGGCATATAAGAACAAACTAGTGATCTGCTGATCATAAAACAAGCCAAATACAAAAGCCCAGATTGCCTTAGAAATGAAGAGACAGGGCATCAAAATATAGAGTTCCAGATTTACAAGGGAGTTACGGCACACAACCACAATGCCAATAACTCAACCATAAAACTAAATACAAAACAACAAAGTCAAGAAATATAGCTACAAAAATAAATAAGCCCAATGGGCATTACAAAAAAGTCCACAAAGGTTGCTGCACATGTCTATTGACTACTACACATGATAATTGCTATCATTGTTGAGCTACAGCTCATATGGACCAGCTAGGACTCGAACTTAGGACCTTCCATTTGCTGCTGAAGTGCGCTACCAATTGAGCTACTGGCCCCTTGTGGCTAGCCCATCGTCGGTTTGGGTGTGGCTTACTTCCAACACCCCCCTTAAGCCACACTATAGGTGCTTGGGGCTCCTAGCCTGGCTCTGATACCAATTGTTGAGCTACAGCTCATATGGACCAGCTAGGACTCGAACCTAGGACCTTCCATTTGCTGCTAAAGTGCTCTACCAACTGAGCTACTAGCCCCTTGTGGCCAGCCCATCGTCGGTCTGGGTGTGGCTTACTTCCAACACAAATTTCACTAAGGGTAAAATAGATAAAAACACACCTAACGGTTGTTTTGTGTTAACAAATGCAACAATAACTGTGTTGCAATGTGTATGTGCACACACATGTGTAGTTGTCACACATGACCACACTAACATAGACACCCAACATGCATGGAAGAGATGTGTAGGTAACACACAAGTAGAGAGATGACATCATCTCAATTAATGAAGGGTGGCATGCATCACGATGCAACACTACCGCAAACACCAACATAAGAGTAAACTCAAGGAAGGAAGAACAATACAATTCATTCCTTTTAATCATTAAACATGATGAAGAGGTGAAGTAAATTCAATAAGGAGAAAGATAGGAATCATTCTCTATTCTTACTATAGAGCATAAGATACATTGGTTGTCTTTCAATCAATATATTCTTTCATCAATTCATTCTCATTATATAAGCATAAGAGAGAGAAAGAGATCATTGCCTAAAACACAACGATAATTCATTTATCCTTTCATGGTAGTGATAGCAACAAAGAGAGGGGGGGATACTACACATTCTAATCTTTCTCTTTTTTTTCAAGGATCAAATAAGACATAGGTAGACAGAGAGGTTAATAATACTATTCTCACCTACAACTCAATCCTTATCCATAAACAAGGTAACATTTAAGAAAGATGAATAACAACATTCCTTTCCATTACCTTTCACTATCAAGTATAAACTAGATTCTTTCCTACACACAGAAGCAACATACATAAGGAGATAAACATGATATATACATGTAATAATCCCTTATACATATGCAACTATCCAAATGAAAAGAAATAAGGGAATAATAACATGCACACCTATTGATGTCGTATCAACACATATGTCTACCAATATTAGAGAGATGAGGAGAGAGAGTACTTTTGTATAAACACATCAATTAGGTGGCATTCTTTCACAATGCCATTCTAAGTCAAGCATGTACTAACATTCCTTTACTAAAAGCAATCTATAAGACATTATTATTTCCTTTACAAGGTACAAGACTTACCAAGGAAGAAGAGAGATAAAGAGAGAGTACTCATAAATCATAATGACATGACATTAGTCATCTTAGCTACCTTTCAAGATGCAATATGATGAGAAAGAAGCTAGGGACAACACAAAAATATACACTCATAACAAATTTTACACATTCTCATCCCAAGCATGAATATTAAATAAAGGAGTAAGGGAGAGATTAATTCACTTTATCTTCCTTATCCAATACCACTAAATTCATAAACAAGGTGATGGTGATAGTTTGTCATTGATGTCAAAAGGTATTGAGAGAGTTGAGTTGTGCAAAGTATCATCAGGCTACAGGTCATTTGTGGATCACTTGTACTATTGACAAAAGTTGTTCATGATCATGCATTTCACAGTTGTTCACATAGTGTTGAAGAATGTTGTCAGTGGGATTGACTTGATAAATGGATGATAGTATTACAAGTGTTTGATAACATTCATGTACCAATCATGCTCACTATATTGGTGTTTCAAGTGCTTACAGGATCACATGAATGCACTTGATGTTTGGTGTTTGTTTATGATTAATCACAGGACTATGATTAATCACAGGACTTGTTTGATCAGGTTTGGCCTTCAATGATATCTTCATATGTTCTTTGGTAAGTGAAGTCACAAGGTGATTTGTTTAGGGTTGTCAAGTGTTGACAAATGTTCATCATTCATGTTTGGACAAATGTTCATCATTCATGTGTGCTCATCTATGTTTGGACAGAGTTTGATTCATTCCATATTTAAAAACCTTTAATATGGTGGTCTCATTTGATGTTTTGGTAAGTGGTTCATAAGATGTTTGGAAGGTATACCATGCTTGATGAAGTGCATATTGCTTTAATCTACAGAGTTCATGTTACTTGGTGTTGAGTTACTCGGGAGTTGAGTTAAATCAGTTAGGAGGCTACTTCATGTCATGACAATGTTCACATTCAGTGATGGTATCTTGAAGATGTTGGGTCTTGGTATGATGTTGTATTGGTTTAACATTCTTCATAATGGCAGTGGAAAGTTTATCCTTATGAGAGAGATTCATGATAGGTTATCAGGACCTAATGTTTGGTAAAGCATGTTTTAAAAGAATGTTGCTTCAAGGATATCCTACATTCTATTTTTCTCTTAGTCTGCTTCCAATGAGCTTATTTAGATTTTTGATATCACTGCCTTTATGAGACAAATTGGTCTCAACGGACTTAAGTGCTTTATTTATGAAGATAATCCTAAGTTATCCCTAAAACATAATCCTAAGTCTTTGTTGTCTATCTTTGATTCTAAACTAAGTTCTTCATTCCATTTCAAGCCCGTCATATATCAAATGTTCTTTATGTTTTAATTTTTTGTTGACCTGCTATAGCAAGTCAGGTCACTTAAGGTGACCTAGTAGAGGGTCATTTAAACATTATTTATGATCGGCCCCTTGACCCCTTAACCCATAGCATCGGTTATTACATGAAAACTTTGAGCGCGAAAGACTCATCTATGGTCCTGTTTGAATATACAATGAGCGCGCTTTGTAAAATCAAGGGTTTTCATTTAAACTTAACTTTTACTTCTAGTGTATGTATTTTGAAGGGAATCTAAACGTCATCTACAAAAAGGAAGATTTTAAGGCTATTTAAAAGACAGTTTTTTAGTGGAATGGAATCCCGATTAGAAAGGGGATTCTTGTAGTTGTTTTAGAATATTTTTGTGAAACTTCTAAAAGAATTCTTTCTAAATCCTCTCATGGCAGATGGAGACAAAGGTTTCCTTTCTAACATTTGTTTGAAAAGATTTTTTATGGCTTTAATGCCTTATATTTTTTTTGGACCGAGCATGAAAGGGCAGATTGATTCAAGATATTTTTTATGGGAATTTGAATGGATTTTTGGAGTTGTAAAAAGATTTTTATTGCAGGAGATTGTCTTTTGAAGATATTTTTTTGGGATGAAGTTTAAGAGTTTTGTTTGAGAATAAGGCAGATTGGATACAAATTTTTGAAGACAAATTTTATGGATTGAAGAGAAGATAAAGAGTTTGATGATTAAATTTTCTTGCAGGAATATCAAGAGAAAGATAATCTTTTTAGGGAAGATTGGTGCAAAAATAAATATGATTTCTAACTCTTATTTTGTAGATTGATTGAAGGCATCTTACAAATGAAAAGTCTAAAATGTTTTCTTGGAAAAACTCTTTTTGAGGAGATGATTTTATTGAAGGAATATGAAAAGATTTTGCAGATGGATTTTTGTGGGAAGCTTCAAATTGGAGAATCTTTTTATTTTGTTTCTTGCAGATTAAAAGAGAATATGAAAAGTATTCTGTTTGGAAATAATTTTTTAGGAAGATAAAAAGAAAATAAATTTATAATATGAATTGTTTGTGTAATGACTATGAAAGGTCATGAAAAGATAAAAATGATTTTGCAGAAAGTTGAGTGGGATCTCATATTTATTGGCTTCACATTGACAGAGTGAGTGTGGAACTGTATACAGAGAATGAATTGTTTGAGCATCAGATGCAGGATTGGAGACATACACATGGAGAAATCACATATGTAGCTTGTTTGCAGAAGTATGTAAAAGAAAATGGTCTTGATTAGAAAATCAAACAGGAGGTATAAGGTTGTATACAATGGTGCAAATCTGACTGAACGACAATCATGTCTTGCACACAAAGTTTGATGTTTTGTTAATAGTGATTGTGTTTGCCAGTGAGGCACAACATGCCAATGAGGCTTGTGGTTAGTGAGACCTCTATATATGTCAGTGAGACATTTGTAAGAAGATTTTTCATTTAAGCCAGTGAGGCAGTTCTGGAGTGGTTTTTCTACCCCTGGAGGGTTTTCCACTCGTGCAATTCTTGTGTCTTGATTCATATTGATCTTCTCTCTGTGGTTATATGTTTTACTCATGAGTTTTGTTTATGTGTTTGACAAAGTTATGTGCATATGTGTTTGACAATTCAATGATAACTTTCTCTCCTTGTGCTCTCCAAGTTAAAGTTTGTAAAAAGATTCAAAAATTCACACAACACTGATTCACCCCCCCTCTCAGTGTTGTCCTTAACTCCTACACAAGGTACATATTCAGGAGAGAGAAAGAAAGATTCAATAATTATTACAAAAGCATAAGTAAATTGATTCTTGACTTATAAAAAAGATATCATGAGGGAGTAATGAACCCTATTATCATTTCATTTTCTCTTTCTAAACATGCATACTAGGTTCGTTCTCATACAATGAAAGCATACATATAGACATGATACCTAGTTATAACTTCACTTGCAAGCATTCTTTCTCATATAAATAAATACATGATAGTTAGATAAGCCTAGCAATTGATTAAATTTCTTACTAACATTATATACAACATTTCAACTATTGTTCATTCATGATTGACTTAAACAATAATTTTATTTAAAAAAATTATCAATATAGAATAGGGATGACTAGCTTGTACAAATCGCTTCAAAATAAATACCTATGATCAAGTAGTGATTCCAAAATTTAGGATAGTTTTTAGGAATTACCAAGACCTACTCAAACATTTAAAGAATACTTTCCCAACACTCTTTTTCAACTAGTTATCACACAAATATGTTTGGAATGAATTGCTCATAATTTAGTCAAAACATAACATTTTTAAGTCCTATAAAAGAGAAATGTAAGAATACAAAGAGTAATTTCAAAAACCCAAAGAGTTCTAGAAAATTCATAAGAGAACATTACTAAAAACTAAAGGGCACTACTGCAATTATATAATTTATCAAAAAAACACATAATCTAAAGTTGGAATTTTCACATAGGTTCACTAACATGACCTACTGGCCTACCATATTAAAAATTTAGACTTATGATGATTCAAAAGCATCTCAGGGGTCATCCACTCCTGAATCACCATAGAAACATGTTTAGTGCTTAAGTTTTGGTTGCATATTGTTTTCTTTTTCTTTATTATGTTTTGTGTATAGGCTCTTCTTCCATAAATTGGTTGCTTTATTCTAAGACTCTTAGTGTTATTTTTTTGGGTGCATTAACTTTTGACATTACACACATGAGTTCCTTAATCTGAACAATAGTTTTCTATTTTCACACTCCTTGAGGGCACAATTTACTTCTAAGTCAGTGCACTTTGGGTGGTTCTACACAATATTTATTCCCATGCATCTTTGGTGACATCTTGGAAAAGGATAATAACTATTGAATTGGTAATGTGCCAAAATATTGAAATTTATCATTTATTTATTCAAATGGTGTATTAGAAGTTGAATCAATTGCTTCGTAATGTGAACTATCTTAGGCTTGTAATGTGTTTTCTCTCAAAAATTATATTGGGTGAGGAGGTTGCATGGTCGTAATAATGTGCAACAGACCAAGAGAAAAGGGGTTGGTATTGGATATTGGTGTAGGATTTTAGCATCGTCAAATGATGCATCGAGTAGGCTATTTGTGCATATGTTAGCTTTGAGGAGGAATTCACTCAACTTTGGATTAAACTAGTTGATGGCGATCACTAACCACTATTAGATTCATGTGTAGAGAGTCTTTGTTCATCTATGCTCTCACTTGCTACTGATGAGTAGCTGGAAATTTATAATTATATATTTTGTGATAATCATGGCAACAATTCTCTGAAACACACTTCCTTTTGTGTCTTTTGTTGTGTGTTAAGTGTGTACAATAACTAGTTATTTATTTGACCCATTACCATCATTGCATTAGTTGGCATAAGAGTAATTTGTGCTCTAAAGTCAAAGTTAATTTGTGTGTGTTGCATTTGTTAGGAATTAAGGTGTCTCAACCTTTGTAATTTCCTAGCATTAATATTTTATTGTGGTAATTATTTTTTATTGTGCCGTAATTTTCTTGTTTACTCTACTTTGTCATCTAGTAAATTTGACATGGTGAGTTGTCAATTATTGGGAGGTGACATGGAAGGTGACAAGGATGTACTTTTGTCCTCACATGAGGATGTAGGTGTCCCAACTTGGGATAGGAAATTTGTGACATGTGTTGGCTTGTTGTAAGGTATGTAAGTCCTTATGACAGATTCCTATGACATATGATAGATTCCTATGACAAACTATGATGCGCAAGAACCTGATTATATGACAGGTTGGACAAGTGTTGTAAAGCATCTTTGCATGGAGAAAAAGGACAAAGTTGGGCACTCAAGGAAGGATAAGGACAATTTGTAAGAAGCATATTCTATATTTATTCATTTATGACGATTTTCTTTCAGTTGTCAATCATGTAAGAATGACAATTTCTTCTTACAACTGTAAGAGGTTGTAAGGTATCTTTCCTTGATATTGACAAGTGTGTTTGCATGCAAGAGGCACTGGATATTGTGCTATGTGGCCTCTTGGATGCCCAACCTCTAGGAGGTTCCGTCCTTGCTTCATATCTCTATAAAATAAGTGCTTGGAGTGGAGTTTTGTATGGTTCATTTGCAGGTATAGAAATGCTGTCGGAATTGCTCCAAAATTGACATCTTGGTAACTCCTAGAAGAGCTTGGCTCTATAATTGTATTGTAACCATTCCTTGTTTATTGAATAATACATTGGGCTGTGCTTTGGAGTGTGGGGTTTTTCACTCGAAAGGGTTTTCCCCATGTATACCTTGTGTCTTTGGCATTGTTCTTACATTTGATGTTTATTTAATCTCTCTATTAATGTGTATCAAACGTACCTTGCTTCCTTTCAGTTGGTATCAGAGTCTAGCTAGTTTTGGTCCTAGTTTTTGGGTAGAGGGTTTTTTGTACTGATCTTCGATTGAGTGGGAGCTTTATGCAGAGTATTATGTGATCTTGTTGTAGGAAGGAGATGTCAAGCACATTTGGGAGATTTAAAATAGAGAAATTCAATAGAGGCAACTTTGAGTTGTGAAAACTCAAGATTGAGGACAAGTTGATGGATATAGATCTATGGTTGGTAGTACCTGAAACTAAGCCATTGCGAATGAAACAATAAGATTGGGACCTGATGGATCAGAAGGTTAAGGGTCTGATAAGACTTTGTTTGGTTGATTTAGTGCTCCTGAATATCCATGAAGAGAAGACTATAAAATACCTTTGGAAGAAACTTGGAGATGTTTATCAGGCTAAATCCCTAGTGAACAAGCTATTCCTGCGAAAGAAACTATATTCTCTAAGGATGGAAGATGGAGGACCTATCATGGATCATCTAAATGCATCCAATATGCTTGTTGCCTAGTTGACCTCTGTTGGTGTAAAGATGGAGGAGGAGGATCGTTGCATGACATTACTATATTCCTTACCAAATTCGTGGGACCACCTTGTCATGGCCATTGGGAGTACCACTACCACCTTCAATATGGATGAAGTGGTTTCTTCGTTGTTGTCTGAAGATATGTAGAGAAAGTCTTCTGAGCAGGCTAAGGAGGCTCTTGCGGTTCGTGGTAGATCTAAAGAGAAGGGAAAGAAAAAAGGACAAGAAATAAGACAAAGGAAGATCTAAATCCCATGGGAGATCTAAGTCTTCTGGAAAGTCCAAGGCTCTATGTTGGAATTGCGGCAAACCTGGTCATTTCTAAAAGGAGTTCAAGGAGGAGAAGAAGAAAAAGAAGAACTATGATTCAGATTCTGACAAGTCCTCACAAGAAGATGGAGAAGTGTTTATCACTGCCTTGGAAACTCATTCATCTGAGGATGTGTGGCTTATCGACTCCAGTGCATCTTTTCACATGACCTCACACAGAGATTGGTTTTCAAAGTATGAAGAGTTCAATGGTGGGAAGGTGTACCTGGGTGATGACTCTCACCTAAAAATTGTTGGCTGTGGAAGAGTTCTGATCAGATTCCCTGATGGTTGAGTGAAGGGGATCAATGGTGTTCTACATATCCATGGTTTAGCACGGAACCTTCTTTATATAAGGAATTTGAATGATGTGGGTGTGTAGGTTGTTTTCTTGAATTTTAGGATGCAAGATGACTAGAGGAGCTATGGTGCTAGATAAGGGTGTTTGAATTGGCACTTTGTTTCAGCTTGATGTATGTACAATTTAGTGTAATAGTGCCTCTGTTTCAATGAAGAGACTTTAGAGTCTTCATCCTCACCATTGGAACCAGTAGCCAAGATGACTGTTGTATCTACTTTTGATGGTCATGCTTTCTTGGTACCCAAGGGTGCTCATTCTATGGAGATGAAACTTCCAGTAGAGAAGACAATGTTATGGCACCAAAGGCTTGGCCACATTGGTGAAAAGGGTTTGAGAACCCTAAAAAATAAAAACCTTGTTGAGGGTTTGAATGATTGTAACCTTGAGTTTGATTTCTATGAATATTGCATATATGGAAAACAAAACCGTGTTCAGTTTTTCTCTAGTTCTCACAAATCTTCTGAGGTGTTGGATTTGATTCATTTAGATGTATTTGGTCCTGTTAATGTTCCTTTGATTTCAATATCTGTATATTTTGTTTCATTCATTGATGACTACAGTAGAAGGACATGGGTATATTTCCTTCGAAGTAAATCTGAAGTATTTGCAAGATTCAAAGAGTTCAAATCTCTTTTAGAGAATAAAAAAGATAGAAAGATTAAGTGTTTGAGGATTGATAATGGTGGTTAGTTTTTCTCAGTAGATTTTGACAAGTTCTATAAATAACATGGCATTGAGAGGCACAAGACAACTCCATATACCCCTAAACAAAATGGAGTTGCAGAGAGCATGAATAGAATGTTGATGGAGAGGGCTAGGAGTATGCTAAGTGGAGCTGGCCTTGAACAAAAGTTTTCAACTGAAGCTGTTGTTACCACTTGTTACCTGGTTAATAGGTCTCCTACATCGGCACTTGTTGATAAGACACCTATGGAAGTGTGGTCTAGTAAGAAGCCTTCATTAAGGCACATTCAAGTATTTGGTTGAGGATATGCACATGTGCCTAAGGAGAAGAGGTCTAAGTTGGAGAAAAATTAAGTAAAATGTATCTTCATTAGTTATGGTATCGGTGTGAAAGGGTACAAGCTTTGGGATCCAATGGTTGAGAGAGTTTTGTATAACAGAAGTGTGATCTTCAGAGAGCTCAGTCCATCTTCTGTTGTTCTACAACCAAAGAAAGAAGAGAAGAAAGAGGATGTTGTTTAGCTTCCTCCCACCCCTAAGAAAGTTGAATCGAAGACACCTATTGGACCTAATGATGAGAATAGCTCTAGCAGCTTTGATAGTTCAGAAGAAGAAGAAGAAGAACCTCCACCTCAGCATGTGAGGAGGTCTACATGGATTAGGAAGCAACCTGAGAGGTTTGTCTATTCATTACATGATTCTAGTTGTATTTTTGCTTGTATTTTTCTTGTTGCAAAGCTGGCATCTATTTGATTCTTGTTATCTCTTGTAGTAGTGTATGACTTAGAAGTGGAGCAGATGGATTTGAAGACAACATTCCTTCATGGTGACTTGGAGGAGGAGATTTATATGTCATAGCCAGAGCACTACATTGTTAAAGGTAAAGAAAATATGGTTTGTAAGTTAAAAAAGTCTTTGGATGGTTTGAAGCAATCTCCTAGGATGTGGTATCAGAAGTTTGATGCCTTTGTGTTGAGTATTGGATTTCTGAGATTGAAATCAGATCATTGTGTTTATTACTATTTTGACAATGATTGCATTCTCATTAAATTGCTTTGTATGTCGATGACATGTTGCTAATTGGGAATGGTAAAATTTTGATTTCTAATTTGAAGTCTCAGTTGTCAGCACAATTTGAAATGAAAAATCTAAGGGCAGCCAAGTACATTCCATGGATGGAGATCAAAAGAGATAGAGCAAACATAAAACTTTGGTTAGGCTAGATAAGTATGTGAACACCATGTTGGAGAGATTCAACATGGCAAATTGCAGATCTTTGACTATTCCTATTATGGTGGGGACAAAGTTATCTATTGCAGATTGTCTAAAGTCTCCTTATAAGATGGAGGATATGAGCAGAGTTCCTTATGCTAGTGCGGTTGGTAGTTTGATGTATGCGATGGTCTGTACATGACTAGACATTGCCCAAGCAGTGGGAGTCCTTAGTCGATTTATGGCTAATCTTGGATGGGTATATTGGGATGCAGTGAAGAGAGTGTTCAGATATTTGTGAGGTACTTCCGAGTATTCCTTATGTTTTCATGGTTATCCTACAGGACCTCATAATTCACTTTGTATTCATGGATTTGTGGATTCAAATTGGGTAGGTGACATTGACAGCAAGAGATCCACCAGTGCTTATGTGTTCACTATGTTCAGTGGTGCTATTAGTTGGATGGGTAAGCGGCAAACTATGGTCACTTTGTCCACGATAGAAGCATAGTACATGGAATCTACTCATGCTTGTAAGGAAGCCATTTGGTTTAAGAGATTGTGTTCTAATATTGGGTTTGATGCAGGGAAGATTACCATTTGTTGTGACAACCAGAGTGCCATATGTTTGGTGAAGAATCCTACTTTTCACACGAGGACTATGCATACTGATGTCCACTACCATTTTTTTGTGACATGGTAGAGGATGGGAAGGTGAATTTGGATAAATTTGACACTTTGGCGAATGTTGCAGATTCCTTGACAAAAACTATGACCACAAAGAAGCTTAGATGGTGTTCGAAGTCTATGGGCCTCTCGACCCCTAGCAGTTAATTACCTAAATAGATTGGTTCTTACAAGGTGTTCGACAAGTGGGAGGATGTTGGGAATTAAGGTGTCTCAACCTTTGTAATTTTCTAGCATTAAGATTTTACTATGGTTATTATTTTTTACTGTGTCGTAATTTTCTTATTTACTGTGCTTTGTTATCTAGTAAATTTGACATGGTGACTTGTCAATTACTGGGAGGTGACATGGAAGGTGACAAGGATGTATTTTTGTCCTCACATGAGGATGTAGGCATCCCACCTTGGGATAGGATATTTGTGACATGTGTTGGCTTGTTGGAAGGTGTGTAAATCCTTATGGTAGATTCCTATGACAAACTATGACGTGTAAGAACCATATTCTATGACAGGTTGGACAAGTGTTGTAAAGCATCTTTGCATGGAGAAAAGAGCAAAGTTGGGCACCCAAGGAAGGATAAGGACAAGTTGTAAGAGGCATATTCTATATTTAGTCATTTATGATGATTCTCTTACAGTTGTCAGTCTTGTAAGAATGACATATTCTTCTTACAACTGTAAAAGGTTGTAAGGCATATTTCCTTGATGTTGACAGGTGTGTTTGCATGCAAGAGGCATTGTATATTGTGCCATGTGGCCTCTTGGATGTCCAACCTCTAGAAGGTTCCATTCTTGCTTCATATCTCTATAAAATAGGTGCTTGGAGTGGAGTTTTGTATGGTTCATTTGTAGGTACATATTTATGTTGTCAGAATTATTCTAGAATTGACATCTTGGGAACTCTTGGAAGAGCTCAAGGCTCTATAATTATATTGTAATCATTCCTTGTTTACCGAATAATACATTGGGTTGTGCTATGGAGTGTGGGGTTTTTCACCTGAAAGGGTTTTCCCCACGTATACCTTGTGTCTTTGGCATTGTTCTTGCATTTGATGTTTGTTTAATCTCTCTGTTAATGTGTATCACATATCTGTAACTGAAAAGAATTTATAAATTTGCGTAACAGTCCCCTCATTAGTTTAGTGTAGGAAGCTATTCCGCGTACCTTGCTTCTTTTCAGCATTGTAGGTGGTCCAAAAGTGAAAATGACCCACAAAGGTAGAAGAAGAAACAATGAAAATGTTAAAGAACCACATGATTGTAAAAGTCCCCAATGGACTCAAGCTCCCAAGATCACCTACAAAACTTGATATTGCCTTCTACAAAAGAAAAAAAGGACATACAATATTTTGCACAATATGGATGCAATTAATGAATTGAAATTTTTAATTTATATATGAGATCTTGCTTTTATCTGCGCAAGATAAAAAATCATAACTGACTTAAAATATCCCTAAGTAAACTTAATAAAGTGTAATTAAATATTTAATTACACCAACACCCCCGTAAGTGCAACATAGGGAGAATGAGAAACATGCAAATGATGCAAAGATGGGTCCTAGCTACAAGGCCATATCAGGTACCCATGTACACACAAACTCTCATAAACTAAGAAAAGGAAAAAAAAAGTAGCACGAAAAAAACCCTCTCCAAAAGAGAGAAAACATGCAAACAAATATGTACAAGTGATGGAATGACTCAACACCAAGACCCCCCAAGGACTACATCCATCATGAAGATACAATCAAGAGGCCCTCCTAGGAAGGAAAGAAAGAGACTATGAAATCCTCCAATACTATAGAATCTCTTGTACTGAAAGAGAATCCTAAAAATGAATACTAAAGATGGTCGACTTCTAGAAATTAACATTTATTCCCTTAGAAAGAAACAACTCTAATGGTGAATGTTGAAGAACTTGTGAAGTAGGAAGTCTCATGATGAATGCTTCTAAAAATAGTATAGGTGTCCACATGTCATAATTAGAAGATCGTACAATAAAATTAGGAATGACATGCCTAATCAATGAGTGTGACAACTCAAGATAAATTGAAAACTCATAATCAATAGTCTCTAAAGATGAAATAGAACTGATAATAGTAGTGCCATGACTGTCATCAAAGAGGAACTACAAATCTTCAAGATTGTCCTCAAGATCTGCAATGTGAGACTTAGTAAATAACTCATAAATACCTGTTAGATAATTATCCCACACAATAGAATAAAAAAACATATAAAATACTACTCAACCAATGAATCATTGATATAAAAAAATGTAGGAGGTGGAGGAGAAGAAATAGTGGCACTAGTCTCAAAAATTGAATTAGAAGTGGGAACATCAAGACTCAAATAACAAAACATCTCCTTAGGAATAGTATTCACACGAGAAGTGTGATCAACAACAAAAGGATTTGAACCATCATCAGGGGAAAAACTTGAAAAGGTGTATAATTGAGATGCATGATCAACCATCCATGTAGCAATAATCTCTGTGCTCTCTAAGTCTTTGGTGATAGCTAAAATAGGTGTGAACTCTACAATATTCCTTTCTGCATTGTGAGTAATTTGATATATGGAAAGAAGTTTGTTTGGAAAAGAAGGCGCACACAATACATCATTGAAAGTACCCTCACCAATATCAATAGATCCCTTCCCAATTACATTCATATATGTATTATTACCCATCAAATAGGTGGCATAACACAAGGTTCAAAAGTAGAGAGCATGGACTGGAAGGAAGCCATATGATGAGAGGCTCTAGAATCAGGAAGCATTTACTTGATCCATGACTTGTACTTGTACAAAGTGTCTTACCTTTATGATTATCAACCCCATTAGCAATGTATGCATAACCTTTTTTGGTAGATTCTGATTGTTTTGATGAAGGAGTAGGAGAAGATGAACTAGAAGGAAAAGTTGAAGGAGAACTTACATTGATTTTCAAAACAAGATTCAACTCATCTATTTATTTTATGTAGAAAGCGCGTTCATCATGCCCATGTTTCTTGCAATATGCACATGTGGGTTTCTCCTTTAATTTCTCCCTTTTATTGGATGAAGATGACTCAGGGGTAGTATGTGATGTTAAATCCTTAGATTGCTCATTGTTCTTGTTTTTTATTTCTTTTCCTTGCCACTTGAAGCCTTTTGATCTTTTGTGCTTTGATTTGTAATAAAATCCCATGGCTTAAAGACTTGAATGTACCCATCTATACTAACTTTGCTTGCTCCCTTGTGAGTGATGTAGCAAAATCATCAAGCGAAGGCATATTGAATGCAGTACCGAGAGCATCCATGGTAGCATAGAATGTAGAAAAAAATTGAATAATTAGGACCAAGCTTTACAAGGATGGAAAGAATCAACTAGGTGTCCTATTTTTTAACTCCACACTATTTCAACTACAATCTAAGAGGATTTAGTTGGGTGAAGAAGTCCTATATGATGTCAAAATCTCTAGGATTCAAACCAATAAGTTTATTCTCCAATTGAAAATTGATCAAAGCATCTTGCTTGCCAAACAAATTCTCCAATTGGTTCCATACTTCATTCAGTGTTGTGCAAGATTCAACATGAAAAACTAGATCATATAAATATATCCTTTCTTTTCTTATTTAGTTCTATGTTATAAAATAGAGAAATGAAAGTGTTATATATAAATATCATGTTAAAAAAGGGTTGAAGTTTGTTTTAAAAATATATATATAAAAGAAAAAATATTATATAATGATTTTTTTTAGCCCATTTAGGGCATGGATGGGAGCCTCCCACCGCAATCCTGCTGTGATGGTGTGGCTATGCTCCTCCATCGTAGCAAAGCTGCTATGAGCAGGGCTCTGCCCACCCCACAGGGGACTCAACCCCTATGGGGTGTTGTGGATCCCAATGGGTCTCGACATTGCGCAGGGAGCCGACCCTTGTGGGGTGGGGGCTCGAGCCCAAAATAAAAGTGGACACCTCGTGTATGATGTGTGTTTATTTACTGCGATTCTTAACAAAACTAAATAAAAAAGGGGGCTTGCTTAGATTGAATCTGTCTTAAGACCTACAATAATTATTATCTTTCTTTTACCTCTCTTCTTCTATATATATATGTGCCCTTTGGGGCGTAATGTGGTGGTGAGTTCACTTGGTTGCGGTGAGCACCACTAGGGTTCAAATCCTCGCTGGGACAACGAGCTTGTGCCTTCGCTGGGCTGTCGTGCTCACAGGATATGTGCCTTCATGGATCCTTCACTGGGTTGGCATGCTCGTAGACTGTGGGCCTTTACTGGGCCAACGAGCTCGCAGATTTAAACTAAATGGGTACTAATGCCCTTGGGGATTGAGACCCCCCGACTGTGGTCTCGACAATAAAGCCACAGGAAGAGATCCCTCGTAAGGGTCTCTCTGGGCTCGGACCAGGCTAAAAACTTGAGTTGTTCAAATCATATATATATATATAAACAATGCCCTCTGTACTTACACAATATTGTGTATATACATGATTTGAGTATATACATAGTTCTGTGTATACATAGAAGCTTGAGGTTTATATTTTTTAACAGTTTAAATAAATGTATATATACATACAATATATTTTATATACATATACATATATGCATATGCATTTGTTTATATAGTGCTTGCATTTGTTTTATTTATATACTGAACATATATATTGAATGATATATATTCATATATAATATGTTTATAGAAAATCCAAGAATTTAATATAATATAATTTATTTTGAAACATGGAGGGAAAGTTTTTTTGAAATTCTAAATGATTGCAAACTTTGGAAAATTAAATATGGGAAACATTAGTAAAACCTTGAGAATAGAGAATAAAACATTTTAGAAAACCTACATAAATAAATTCAAATCATATGAGTAAACCTATTTTAAGAAACATGGAAAATATGTTAAACAAATTAGTTGGGAAATAGGCTTCCCATGAGGAAGAGATTTCCTCTTGAGCTTTCTCCTCCAACCTGCAAAACCAAAACAAACATTGTGAGAGAAACAAGACTTGGAGTTCTTTTATAAACTTAGTTTAGGTTTTTAGAGTTGCCCTAATGTTTAGGGAACCTAAACCCAATTTTAATAATTAATATCACTTAGGGAAAATTAAACCATGATTGTAAGGTTCTATAGTCCTGAATTGAATTTTTTGAAAGTATAAATGCATTTGACCATAGAGGAGAAAATTGTAATGCTTTCGTGCGAGATTTTCATGAATTACCTTAATTAAATTTGAAGTTATAAATTCCAACGGTAAAGTGAATGTGCATTTAATTTTGAATTTAATACCTATTGTTAATCAATTTTTGATTACTTTTAAATATCATTTCAGGACCAATTTGATGGCCATTTATTAAATTAATTCTTTTAGGCTTTTGCCTTTGCATTAAGTTGTTTCATGTTAATTGGATTATAGTTGAATTTTGTAACCTTTAATGATGTTAGATTAAATTATTATTTTTGTTTCTGCATTTTAGTTCCTTTTTAATTATTTTGGTTAGGTTTGTGGTCTTGACCTTAGGGCAAGTCCACCTAACCTCTTCATCTAGAAATCCCTAGGAAGTGTCCCTTGAAAAATGACTTTCCCTTGTGGCGACACATGTCACGATGCCTAAACCTTTTAGGTTAACCCCTGTATCAAGGGGATGTGAAAGGAGTTTGACACTTCCCTTACCTCTTGATTATTTGTCTCACTTAGTTGTGGCATGTTGAACATTGGTTGCGCTTGCAACAATGTTGAGTGTGCATGTCGTCAAGAGTGCATTTACGCGTAAGGGTGTTTTAGCATTAGGTTATAGAAATGTTTTTGTTAGTTAAATTTTCATACATCTACATTTAAAATGTGTGCATGATAGAATTTATCTCTTTCTTCCTTGCATGAGTTCTAATCATGAGTAGTTTCATCTACATTTTCTTGTCAAAGACCAAGGGTGTATGGTGCAGGAGCACCAAGGAGACCAAAAGACTTATGTCTTGTTTTGATGATTCACTTTGTTTGTTGATTTCATAAGGTCTTGAAGACCATTCTCATTCATGTAATAAGGACTATGTCCAAATATCTATTGCTGTCTTGTAGGAGGTAGTCATGTTTGTAAGCCTTCCAAGGCATGTAAAAGACAATCATATGTTTCCTTCACATTGTAAGCCTTTCTAAGGAAAATAGGAGGATGTCATTGAGTTCTATGCCTTGTCAAAGGCTAGTTATCCTTGTAAGAACAGGATGCACTTCTTAAAATAGAGATAATACTTGTAATCATAATAACAAGTCACTAATGGGCAGCGATGGTGGAAAGACAGTGGTGGAAACTTCCCCATCGGTCCAAAAACTACCTCCAAGTAGTTGTCAAAGGTTGTGCAGGCTTAAAAGGCCTTGAAGATTGATCCTTGGTGTGTAGAAGAGGAACTTGAAGGAGTATAAGGAGTTTTCAAAGCAATAACATATCAATTCTCTGTCATTTCTGTTGTTTTTCTATATTTTCTGTATAACAGTCCGTACCATTTTGTTGTACGACATTGTCATAAAGTCTAGGTTATTTGGCAATGAAGTATGGTGAAGTGAATCTCCCTTAGAACCCATTTGGGGCTATGACATTGAAGATAAAGCAACCTACTAGCATTTGATTTAGGACTGCTCTTTGACATAATTTTGTTTTTCTGAAAAATTCGCTCCTACAGGCCGTACACAGGGAAGGTACAAAATTGTTATCATTTCCTCATGTTTTGATTGAATAGTATAAGGATTTACTTTGCATTTGCAAGTAGTTTGGTGTCTTGACAGTTGTATAACAAGGAGATAAAAGGTTTCTTCCAAAACAACCCCATCAAAACCTAGTTAAGGGTTTGCTTCCAACGATGGGGTATTGACCATCCCACTATCTTTCAAAGCCATAAGACTAGTGGAATGGATGTATTTACTTGTATGTTAAGTGATTTGGGTGTTTGAAGGAGTGGGAGAATTGGTGTGTGCAAGTTTTGCTAGAAAAGGCTTAGTAAGACCATGTATTAAGCCTATTGGAGTAACCATAGAGACATTTCTTGGAACAACAGTTTGTAGAAGTAAAAAAGCCTCAAAATTCATAGTTTTGGCATGAATACTAAGTGCTCAAGTCATTGGTTCAGTTCTGTGTGTGAATTTAAGGGGGTTCTCTTTGTAATTTAGGCCTAATTGGGGCTCTAGGTCATTGGGAGGGGCTATTGGTTGAGGTATTCCATCCAAAGCAAGCCATACCCAATTTGGGATATGTGATAGGGGGTCCTAACGGGTATCTTCTAATTGTCTAAGATTTGCATTTGAAGGTCTTTGTCAAGAGTTATTAGGACTGTTCTCATTTTGTAGGGCTACAAGCCATTTCTTAGGTTTGTGAAGGAAATGCTGACTAGAAGTTTGGTCTGTCTTAGCCATTGGTTGGAATGGATCCCACAACATCTGAAAAAACCTTTTTCAATGAAGAAATTAGAGCCCCTAATTGTTGTTCCCACTTTTGTATAAAGAACCTTGAATTTGGGCTTTTTGGGTGTAGTAGAACCGTGTCTAGTTTTCTATCCTTCTCCTATCAAAGTGCCTCTACATCATAGTGGTATCTGAGCCATAAAAGGTTTTGTTGTTGGTTTTGTAAGGCTTGGTATATGTCAGCAGAGGAGAGTGAAGGAGAGGCTAGCAATATGCCTCCAAAGGGGATGACCACCGAAGTGGTCAAGAAGTTCAAGGAGATGGAAGAGAAGATCAAAAGTGGAGTCAAAGCAGCAATCCAAGCAGAGTTGAAGGCATTGGATAGGGAAGAGGATAGATGAAGGTTCAGATGAAGAGGAAGAAAAAGAGGAGGAAGAAGAAGAGCAAGAAGAGGTAGAGGTATCGGCTGATCAAAAGCATTTCCTTGAAGCCATCAAGGCAATTGGCAAGGATTCTTTGGAGGCTCAGATGGAGATTCCCATGTTTAGTGGGAAGATGAATGCTAATGAAGTCATGGAGTGGATTGAGGCTCTAAACAACTACTTTGAATACAAAGAAGTTCCTGAAAATAAGAGGGTTAAGTTTGCAAAAACTAAACTCAAAGGTGCTGCCCTTACATGGTGGAATTACACCCAAGGAGAGAGGGTAGAGAATGGCAAGAGTATGATCTCTTCATGGAGCAGAATGTTGGAGAGGATCAAGTCCCAATTCCTTCCATTAGACTATGAGGTGTAGATCTACAAGAAGATGCAAATCTCAAGCAAAGAGATTTGGATGTGGCTACTTACACCGAGGAGTTTCACAAATACACTCTTTATTGTGGGTACATGGAGGATGAAAAAGCTAAAGTGGCAAGGTATCTAAATGGTTTGAGGTTTAATATTCAAGACGAGATAAGTTTATTAACCCCTAAAACTGTGGAAAAATGCTTTCAAGTGGCATTAAGGGCTGAAGAGAAGTTGAAGAGGAAAGGTGAGCAGCCAAATAGAGGAAGAGGTGGTAGAAATTTTAGAGGTAGGGGTAGTTTTGGAGGCAGAAATTAGTCCCAAAGAAGCCAAGGGGAATCTAGTTCCCAAGAGCAAAGTGGAGAATCAGGTTCTAGAGGAGGCTTTAGAGGAAGAAGGCCTAATCGAAGAGTTAGATTTGGTGGACTAGGAAGAGGTCCTAATGTCTTCACATGAAGGTGCTACAATTGCAACCAAGTGGGATATCCAACCTTCAAGTGTCCTGAAAAGCAAGCCTCAAGCTCTCATGGAGGAGAGAGAAGGAACCAATTGATCCAAGAGGAAGATTGCCAAAGTGTCAACTCTCCAATTGGAAGTGCAGCCCCGGTCCATGAAGGAGAAAGTTTGATGATGAGAAGAACCATGTTGAAGATGCCTCAAACACAAGAAGCCCCTCAAAGGAAGACATTGTTCAGGACAACATGCAAGGCCTATGGTAAGATTTGCAAGGTAATTGTTGATTCAGGCTCAACTGAAAATTTGGTTTCCATTGAAATGGTAGACAAATTTAAATTGAAAAGACTTCCTCATGTTAGTCCTTATAAAGTATCATGGTTGAATAAGGGACAACAAGTTTTGGTAGATGAACAATCATGGGTTGAATTTGAAATAAGAGAATATAAGAACAAGATTTTGTGTGATATAATTCCCATGGATGCTTGTCATTTGCTATTAGGATGTCCATGGCAATATGATGTTCAGTCACAACATGATGGTAAAACTAATTCTTTCATCATAACTAAGAATGGTAGAAAGTATAGAATGGATCCATTGCCTGATGAGCATGTAGAGAAGAATGTTGGGTCAAGTGTCATGATTGTGAGTGGTAAAGAGTTTCTAGATGCCCTTAAGGAGGAAGGAACCCAAGGGTATGCTCTGATTTTGAAGCCTAAAAACAATCCTAGTTTGCTTGATCCTAGTAAGGAAGAGGTCCCTAAGGAGGTTCAACAATTGCTAGAGAAGTATAAGGGGATTATGGTAGAAGAAATGCCTAATGAGTTGCCACCTATTAGGGACATAAGCCATCAAATTGACTTCATACTAGGATCTACTTTGCCAAACAAAGCAGCCTACCAGATGACAACTTCACAAAATGAAGAGATTGCCAAGCAGGTGCAAGAATTGTTGGATAAGGGATTGGTGAGAAAGAGCCTTAGCCCATGTGTTGTCCCAACAGTCCTAGCCCCTAAAAAGGATGGTAAATGGAGGTTGTGTACAGATTCTAGAGCCATTAACAAGATTACCATAAGATATAGGTTTCATATGCCAAGGATTGAGGACCTAATGGACTATTTGGGTGGGGCTAGATACTTTTCTAAGATTGATCGTAAGAGTGGGTATCATCAAATTAGGATCAAGCAAGGGGATGAATGGAAGACATCATTTAAAACCAATGAGGGTCTTTATGAGTGGTTGGTGATGCCATTTGGTCTATCTAATGCTCCAAGTACTTTTATGCTTCTCATGAATGAAGTGTTGAAGGATTTCATTGGAAAATTTGTTATGGTTTACTTGGATGACATTCTTGTTTTCAGTAGGACCAAGGAGGAGCATTTGCAACATTTGGATCAGGTTTTGAAGAAGTTGCATGATGAACAATTGATGATCAACATGGAAAATAGTGTCTTCATGAAGGAAGAACTCACCTATCTTGGTTTTGTGATTTCACAAGGTAGTTTGAAGATGGATCCAACAAAGTAGAAGCCATTTTGTCATGGCCAACTCCAAAAACAACAGGTGATGTGAAAAGTTTTCATGGTTTGGCAACATTTTATAGGAAATTCATAAGGGGTTTTAGTCATATTTGTGCACCAATTTTGGATACCATCAAAGGGGTGCAGAAATGTAAGTGTTTGTGGACAACGGTAACCAATGATTCTTTTGAAATTCTGAAACAAAAGGTAGCACAACAACCCATACTTGTTTTGCCCGACTTTAACAATTTGTTTGTAGTGGAATGTGATGCTAGTAACCTTGCTATAGGGGCTGTCCTAATTCAAGAAGGCATGCCTGTTGCTTTCTTTAATGAAAAATTGAATGATGCTAAGAGAAAGTACTCTACTTATGACTTGGAATTGTATGCAATGGTACAAGCTTTGAAAAAATGGAGGCACTATCTTTTGCCTAAAGAATTTATTGTTTATACTGAAAACCATGCACTTAGTTTTCTAAATTCACAGGAGAAACTCAATCATAGGCATATGAAATGGGTTGAGCAATTCCAAGCCTATACTTTTTCAATCAAACACAAGAAGGGGCAGGCTAACAAAGTGGCAAATGCATTGAGTAGAAGAGTGTGTATGGTTCAAGAAATTTAGTTGCAAAGTGTAGGGGTTGATGCTCTCAAGCATATGTATCAGGATGATGAAGATTTCAAGGAGGTAAATGAAGTTTATTCACAATTTTCAGACTCTTATCATTCTAATTTTTCTAAGTTTTTGTTGTAGCAGGGGTTGTTGTTCAAAGGCAACCAACTATGTATTCCTAGGTGTTCCATGAGGGAGAACATCATAAAGGAAAAACATTGTGGTGGACTTGGAGGTCACTTTGGGTTGGATAAAACATTGGATCAGGTGAAGATGTTTTATTTTTGGCCGAAAATGCAATCAGATATTAGAAAATTTGTTGAATGTTGTAGTATTTGTCAAAGGGCAAAGGGTACTTCATCTAATGCTAGTCTATATCATTGACTTCCTATTCCTAATAGGCCATGGGAAAGTATTAGCATGGATTTTGTCTTGGGTCTTCCTAGGACTCAAAGAGGCTTTGATAGTATATTTGTTGTGGTGGATAGATTTAGTAAGATGGCTCATTTCTTGCCATGTAATTGCACTAATGATGCTTCTCACATTGCTGGTTTGTTCTTCAAAGAAATTGTTAGAATCCATGGTTTGCCTCTTAACATTGTGACTGATAGGGATCCAAAGTTTGTAGGCCACTTTTGGCGCACTTTGTGGAAGAAGTTGGGCACTCAATTGTCATTTACTTCAGCCTATCACCCTCAAACTGATGGCCAAACTAAGATGGTGAATAGGTCCTTAGGAAATCTTCTCAGGTGTCTTACCAAGCAACATGGAGAGGCATGGGATATGATCATCCCTCAAGCAGAGTTTGCTTATAATGATTCCACCAATAGGAGCACCGGAAGGAGTCCATTTGAGATTGTTTATGGTCTTCATCCAAGAGGTGTTCTTGAATTGAGAGATCTCCATGGATTGGAAAGGAAAAGTGCTCAAGGTGAAGACTTTGCATTGGCCATGAAGGACATCCATGATAATGTCAAAGAAACTCTTCAAAAGAACAATGACAATTACAAGGAGAAAGCCAATGAGAGAAGGAGAGAAGGAGAGATGTACAATACAAGGTTGGGGATTTGGTCATGGCACATTTGAAGAAGGAAAGACTTCCTAAGGGGTAGCCAACTAAATTCCTCATGAAGAAGATAGGACCATGCCGGATTGTGCACAAGTTTGGGCCCAATGCCTATGAGATTGAACTTACTCAAGGCTTGGCCATATCTTCTATCTTCAATGTTTCAGACTTGTTCCCATTAAAAGGTGATTCTAATGCAGATTCAGAGGTAGATATGACAGTAACAGGAGATGAAGATTGGGTCAAGGGTCTTCCACCCAATCAGCCATTGAAGTTGGAATGCATTCTTGACACCAAGGTCTTGAAGAAGACAAGAAAGAAGACATACAAACAGTTCCTTGTCAAATGGGGTGGCTTACCCATTGAAGATGCCACTTGGATGAGTGAAGAAGATATCTTGAAGCATGGTGTCACAATTGCTGATCTACTTCCTCAAGAGACTTGAGTTCTCTTTCCACCCGGGGAGTATGGTGCAGTTCCTCAAGAGACTTGAGTTCTCTTTCCACTCGGGGAGTATGGTGCAGGAGCACCAAGGAGACCAAAAGATTTATGTCTTGTTTTGATGATTCACTTTGTTTTTTGATTTCATAAGGTCTTGAAGACCATTCTAATTCATGTAATAAGGACTATGTCCAAATATCTATTGTTGTCTTGTAGGAGGTAGTCATGTTTGTAAGCCTTCCAAGGCATGTAAAAGACAGTCATATGTTTCCCTCACATTGTAAGCCTTTCTAAGGCAAATAGGAGGATGTCATTGAGTTCTATGCCTTGTCAAAGGATAGTTATCCTTGTAAGAACATGATACACTTCTTAAAACAGAGATAATACTTGTAATCATAATAACAAGTCACTAATGGGCAGCGATGGTGGAAAGACAGTTGTGGAAACTTCCCCATCGGTCCAAAAACTACCTCCAAGTAGTTGTCAAAGGTTGTGCAGGCTTAAAAGGCCTTGAAGATTGATCCTTGGTGTGTAGAAGAGGAACTTGAAGGAGTATAAGGAGTTTTCAAAGCAATAACATATCAATTCTCTGTCATTTCTGTTGTTTTTTCTGTATTTTCTGTATAACAATCCGTACCATTCTGTTGTACGACACTGTCATGAAGTTTAGGTTGTTTGGAAATGAAGTATGGTGAAGTGAATCTCCCTTAGAACCAACTTGGGTCTATGACATTGAAGATAAAGCAACCTACAAGCTTTTGATTTAGGACCGCTGTTTGACATAATTTTGTTTTTCTGAAAAATTCGCTCCTACAGGCCGTACACAGGGAAGGTACATAATTGTTATCATTTCCTCATGTTTTAATTGAATAGTATAAGGAGTTAATTTGTAATTGCAAGCATTTTGGTGTCTTGAAAGTTGTATAACAAGGATATAAAAGGTTTCTTCCAAAACAACCCCATCAAAACCTAGTTAAGGGTTTGCTTCCAACGATGGGGTATTGACCATCCCACTATCTTTCAAGGTCATAAGACCAGTGGGATGGATGTATTTACTTGTATGTTAATTGATTTGGGTGTTTACAGGAGTGAGAGAATTGGTGTGTGCAAGTTTTGCTAGAAAAGGCTTAATAAGACCATGTATTAAGCCTATTGGAGTAACCATAGAGACATTTCTTGGAACAACAGTTTGTAGAAGTACAAAACCCTCAAAATTCATAGTTTTGGCATGAATACTAAGTGCTCAAGTCATTGATTCAGTTCTGTGTGTGAATTTAAGGGGGGTCTCTTTGTAATTTAGGCCTAATTGGGGCTCTAGGTCATTGAGAGGGGCTATTGGTTGAGGTATTCCGTCCAAAGCAAGCCATACCCAATTAGGGATATGTGATAGGGGGTCCTAATGGGTATCTTCTAATTATCTAAGATTTGCATTTGATGGTCTGTGTCAAGAGTTATTAGGACTGTTCTCATTTTATAGGGCTACAAGCCATTTCTTAGGTTTGTGAAGGAAGTGCTGACTAGAAGTTTGGTCTGTCTTAGCCATTGGTTGGAATGGGTCCCACAACATTTGAAAACACCTTTTCAATGAAGAAATTAGAGCCCCTAACTGCTGTTCCCACTTTTGTATAAAGAACCTTGAATTTGGGCTTTTTGGGTGTAGTAGAACCTTGTCTAGTTTTCTATCCTTCTCCTATCAAAGTGCCTCTACATTAGTGTACCAATTGAAAAGATGAGCCTTGTTTGGAAGTCACACCGGTATTAGGGAATGTTCATTCCTGATGATCAAGCTCACTAAAGCAAGGTAGGTGTAATGCCATTTTAATGTCTGCTACTTGTTATCTCTTATTTTTACTATGGTAATTTCAAATGTGTGCACCCTCCAAGTTAACGTGCATTAGTTGGATTGCTTTCCCAAAAATCTTGTCAACATTCCAAGTCACCTATGAACAATCCTTTGTTGTTCAAGCTTGATCAAGTTGAGAATTGTTAACAGTTAGTTTGAGTCACAAGTGATTTGAAATCAAGCTAGGTCATCTTGAAGTATCGCAAAACACTAAAGTTGAGTCATAAAGACTTGTTAGTCTTCTAATTTATATATAAGTGTTTAAATGTATGGTTGAATTATCATTGGTAGAGTCAAAGTTCTAATGTCATTTGTGACTCACAATTTTCCATTCACGAGTCATAACTCTCACTTTATAGTTTCCCACTCTCGCAAGTCAATTTCTAAATGAGTTTGCATTAAATTTGGTGAGATTTTAAAATTACATGATTAGTCAAGTTACTTGTTTGCAATAAAAATTGAAAGGTTTGGGATAAGATCATCAACATAAGTCTGTAAGTTTACTTACATAATTGCTACTTTCTTAAGGTATTCTACCCCTTACTCTATTTTCCTACTTAACATGAAAATAACATTATTCTACTCTTGTTGAAAGTAAATCACACTTGCATGAAAGTAACGGCTAAACTCATCTATCATTGTAAAAAAGAAACACACTTTGCATGAGGAATAAATGCAACTACCTAAAAAGGAAACACACTTTACATGAGGAATACATGCATCTGCCTAAAAAGGAAACACACTTTGGATGGAAAGTAAACAATAAATAAAATGTTATTTTTGTCTTTTTCTGATTTAATAATCATACAAGCTTGTAGGTTTATTTTAAACAACACACAACATCATGAATTGTTTCTACGTAAAGAAATGCAACAATAGAATATAAAGAAAAACAGAGAATGCTTCAATGATGTCCATTTTCTTTCAGAAAGAGTGGGCCCTGCCCAACCCTTAGGATCAATTCTTTTACTCTACTAGAACACTAAGCTGGTGTATCTTTATTTTATGTCTAAAGCTATCTTGTACATTTTTATGTATGCTAACTAAATCTTTTATTCTTCTCTTCCTCCTTTTTATCCTATCTCTAGCGGATTATTTGTGGGATCCTAAGTGTTGGAAAAGGTGTGTTGTAAACCTTGCATAAAAAAAAATTTAAATTATGTAAAATAAATATTTATTTGTGGTGCATCCTAAGTGATGTGTTTAGCCACATTAATTATTTATTTGGGTCCACTTGTAAATTTGTCTGTAACATTGGAAAAATATTTAATGTGGGTTGCACATTGAGAAATTATTTAATATTGGGAAAACTTCATACCATAAAGGGAAAACTTAGTACCAATAATTAAAGGAGGGGGACATGGTTTAGTGAGCTCATGGTCTTGGGGAACATGGTTATGTAATTCCACTTAGTGGTTTTGTGTAAGATTATTTCTATAAAAGAAAGCACATGAGTAGTTGTTGAGGTTGGATAGTTGTGTGAGGCCCACCCTTGTGTGACATGTTTAGCTGCACTATTAGACCTAATTGTATTGATACGCCTAGACTTAGGATGTAGAACATGGACTTATGATCTTATTTGATAGACTATATTGTATTGATGTGGATCTAATTAAAAGCTAGTTGTGTTATGATTTGATTATGTATAGGAGATGTATGTCTTAATTCGGGTTAATTGTATGCCACTCAAATGTGCTTGGAAATGATCTTAAGTGAATTGTTGTGAGGACCACCCTTGCTAGACTTCTTGATTCATCTTGATAGACTTGTATCTCTTGACTATTATGTGACATCAAATATTATTGTGGACTTTTGATCCTATTCAGTAGACATGTGATGGACATTATGATGTGATTAGAGTAGAGAGCTATGTTCATTATATTGATGATGATTTAGTTAGATTGCTTGTGTTATACTCTGAGTTATCTATGATGAATGAATGTCTATTTAAATTTGGATTGGAAATGGATTTTTTGAATTAAGTGAATTAGTATATTTATCTATGCTTGTATGGTCAGGACTATGACGACTAAAAGAGAATTGAGTAGAAATTGAACTGAATTATACCCTGTCATATGATATTTGGGTATCATCCTTACTGTGAACATTTGAATGATTGTGTGACTTCATGTGTGATGCAATTTAAATTGCTTTGGCTATTGTATTTTAGATCTATAGATGTGTGTGTTGGAGTGTGTAGGTATTTCCATGGCTAATGGAAATTCAGAGGTCTCACAAATAAATCCTGTAATTAAACCTTGTGATACCTACCTAGTCCCTAAGGTGGACGAAGGTTTTGTGTGATCTTTGAATGATTGTAATATGTTTAATACTTTGTTTATTTTCATAATTGAGTATCTTAAGGTTGTCTTGGGATGAGATGGATGATGAGTTGTCATCTATTGTCCAATTTCGTGCATGGGCTTTTGGGGCTTTTTAAAAGGTGTAATTTGATCTTTATTTTGATTCTTTTATGGGATAAATACCTTTTGGACCACAAATCTTGAGTTTTTAGGGCCCTACGTCAAGTAGCTAGAGTTAATGTGACATGATGATTTTGTTAACAAATTGAACACTATGACCTTGTATCTTGGATCAATGATAAGTATATGAGGGTATAGGTTATCATCAAGGCACTAGAGCGGTCTATTCTTCTAAGAAATAAGGGCTTGATAAACATGTCCATGACATGGCTGCGAATGAGTTAAGGGAACCTACTTACTTTGTATTTAATAATGATCTTGAATTGAGCCATGATGATCTAAGGGTGTGAACAACTCTTAATACGTGTGGATGATAGACCTATCCTATATGTGTCTAAATCTATGTTGAGTTTATGATGGAATTCCATATGACTGCTTTTACCAACTATGTGCAATTAACGCTAAGTATTACCAAATACGGTATGGTGTTTTGCCTTTATATTTGTTTTATGGATAAATGTATGCTCAACTTTATGATTAGTAATATGCAAAATATTATGTACTTAGAAGTAGTATATTGTCTACTATTACTATTGTGCCCCTTTGAATTTATGTCTAATAAATATTGTGTTTCCAAGTAATAATTTGAATGTATTGAATGACCCTTGAGATTATGAGTTTGTACTAGTTTGTTTATGAATCTAGATAGATGCCAACTCATGTGGATTCAATGTCCTAATTGTGTGTTGACTAGTTATTTAGACCCCATGACCTATAAGACCACGTGTATAGGTTTATGAATCACTTGTGTGGCATATAACCAGGTTAATCTGCCAAATATTTATGAATCCTTGTGATGTCTTGATTATGTGTACTTGGCTATAAGATGATTCCACATGTCAAAACTGAGTCTAATATAGTTGTAGATAACTGATTGTCACCATTACCATGCATGTGATATATGTCAGGTGATATCTATTGTCTCTTAGGATTAGTCGATTATCACCAGTAGTATGGAGATGACAAATGCTAGGAGCTATCCATGTTATGATACAAGAGCGATTTAGTCATTTGTCACTAGTACCATGTAGGTGATGGATGACAAGAGCTAGTTGTCATATCTTAGGGTTTATCTAGTTGTTTATAGTAGCACAAAGGTGACAGATGCTAGGAGATACCCATAGTATGATAGGGCTTAGTTGTCTTTCATTAGTATTATACAAGTGATAGATGCTAGTTCAACTATCCCATACCAAGTTGGATTGACTTTTGCTAGTGGCATGAAGGTGAGAGATGTTAGGATCCATTGAATTGAAAGGTTCAAGGGTTATGGAAATCTTATTAATGGCCTCATGTATTATATGTTGTTACACTTACAACTTAGTCAGTGATCCACAAGTAGCATGAGATGCTTGTTTGTCATCACAGTTAGAAGTGAACTAGGAAAAAGGATGGGACCCATGGTGTAGCATGAGATGCACCGACATTCTTTTTCTAGTTGGGATGTAGTTAAGGGGTAAGTGTTAGTGAACCAAGTAATAGTTAGATGCATGCAGTAGGTTGCATCCACTTTATATTACCAATTGTTCATTATGTATGTGTGAGTCAATCATTGTGTACATGTATTAATGGCCTTATGTGTTGTGTGTTGTTAGACATGTGTTCTTGATGATGATGATAGCAAGGAGTATGTGATGCTTTTCTCATCATCACAACTAGCAATGATCTAGGAAAAAGGATGGGACCCACAATGTAGCATGGGATGCACCAACATTCCTTTTTCTAGCTGGGATGTACTTAAAGGATTATGTGTTAGTGAACAGGATAAAAAGGAAGATGCTTGCAGTAAGGTTGCAACCACTTCCTTTTCCTAGCTAGTCACTATGTGTACCTGTGATATGTGTATGAGTTAGTCACATTGTGCATATGTGACGCCTGCAGGAGCTATTCACATTGTGTATATGTGATGTATGTGTGAATTAGTCACATTATGTATATATGACACTTGCATGAGCTATTTAGGTTGTGTATATGTGATGTATGTGTGAATTAGTCATGTTGTGTATATGTGATGCCTAGACAAACTTTTCACATTGTGTATGTGATGTATGTGTGAACTAATCACATTATGTACATGTGTTGTATGCATTCAAGCTAGTCATAATGTGTATATGTGATGCATGTGTGAGTTAGTCACATTGTGTATATGTGATGTATGCTTGAGCCAATCACTATGTGTGAACAAGTGATGTTTATATGAGTTGGTCACTATGTGGTTTTGTGTGTGTTCATATACTAATGTTGGCATTGAACTAACATTTGACTAGAATGCATTTTCTATCATTCTACTGTGTATGGATTGAATTGGAAGCATAATATCAGTTAATAGTTGTGATTTAAAAGTGAGTCAGAGATCTCATTTCAAAGGAGAGGATGAATTCTCTCTATTATTGGTGTACAAACTACAGAGCCTCTAATTCCCAAAAAGGGATATGTAGGTAGGACCATTTTGAATGAACCCTTAAGGTTTAAGTTTGGGTCTAGGGGTGACCTTGACATTGGGAGCTTACCATATACTAGTGCGACTATATGAATTGTGGCATAGAGTTGTTGCCACGATTATGGTTGGTAAGTCTACGAAGTCAGCACTTCTAAATTAGATAGAAGACGATTGGTTTATTAAGTTAGTACTTGAGGTGTAATGAGAAGAAATGAAAAAAATAGTAGTAACCACAATAGTTATTACAAATATATGAACAAAATCGCTAGAACATTGACTATCACAATTTATCTGTCACAATTTACTAAAGTAGAATCACACCATTACTAGCCCTTCCTATTTTTTATTGATGGTCTTTATTCTCTATTATCGCTAATATGATTAATCTCTTGTGGCTTCTATAAAATTGTAAATGCAGTTGATTTTTTTGTACCTCTCTAAATTGGCCTCCCAAACTAAGAGGGGCGATAAACATGTGCTTCCAGTTGTTCATCATGTGATCAGTTTATTGGAAGGCAATCTAATAAATTATGGCACACAGAAGATCCATGGTAGATGGGGTTGGCGGGCATCTTTGCCTTTGGTAGCAGTTTCTACAGGTATAATGATGGTTGGATCATTGGGTTTTCCATATAAGTTTGGTGTAAAATGCTAAAGCCCCTTAATTTGTCCATTAAGGTTTGGATTGGGACACATTTTTTAACTAGGGCTTTACCTTGGGATGATTTATTTAACTGGGAATTGTATTTGTTTTTGTATAGGTTATCATTGTAGTGATTCTTGGAAAGGAATTTGGATCCTTTGGAGAGGGAAGCCTTGGCAAGGGAATAGCCACATTGGTGGTGATCTTGATATGCATTTCTAGCTTTTGCATGGTCATGGGGACCTCTTGGATGGTTGGTTTGTAGTGAAACTTTCCCCTAGAAATTTGATTGGCAAAGCAAAGTATCAATGTTTTTGTCAACCTCCTCTTCACCTTCACTATTGCCCAAGTCTTTTTAGCCATCCTCTAACATTTTAAATTTGAATTGTTCCCTTTCTTCCTTGCACGGTTCTAATCATGAGTAGTTTCATCTATATTTTCTTGTCAGAGACCAAGGGTGTACCAATTGAAAAGACAAGCCTTGTTTGGAAGTCACACCGGTATTAGGGAATGTTCATTCCTAATGATCAAGCTCACTAAAGCAAGCTAGGTGTAATGACATTTTAATGTCTGCTACTTGTTATCTTTGTTTTTTACTATGGTAATTTCAAACGTGTGCACCCTCCAAGTCAACTTGCATTAGTTGGATTACTTTCCCAAAAATAATGTCAAACATTCCAAATCACCTATGAACATCCTTTGTTGTTCAAGCTTGATCAAGTTGAGAATTGTTAACAGCCAGTCTCAATCACAAGTGATTTGAAATCAAGCTAGGTCATCTTGAAGTATTGCAAAACACCAAAGTTGAGTCATAAACACTTGTTAGTCTTCTAATTTATATAGAAGTGTTTAAATGTCTAGTTGAATTATCATTGGGAGAGTCAAAGTTTTAATGTAATTTGTGACTCACAATTTTCCATTCACGAGTCGTAACTCTCACTTTATAGTTTCACACTCTCGCAAGTCAATTTCTAAATGAGTTTGCATTAAATTTGGCGAGATTTTTAAATTACATGATTAGTCAAGTTAGTTGGTCAGCACGAATGCAGTCATAACACTAATTTGCATTTGCAATAAAAATGCAGTCATAACACTAATTTGCATTTGCAATAAAAATTGAAAGGTTTGGGATAAGATCATCAGCGGAAGTCTGGAAGTCTACTTACATATTTGCAAGTCGGCAAAAATATAACCCAAATTAATTTCGACAACTTCATGGTTTCTATAAAACCTTAAAATTTTCTTTTACCGCAGATGATATACGAGTAAAGGATTGTATGCTAAGAAAGTGCGGAACTTAAACGTAGCTAAGCATTTTGTAAATTGCAAATGGAGTCCTCTTTTCTGCTTCCCACCGACACTTAGTTGCAGCATATGAGCAAAATGGAAGCATATACAAGGAGTGCGAACCAGTTTAAATGCCTAAAAGTAATGCAATTTCATGGAATGCAACGATTGTAAAATTTGCACATAATAGATTTGTTGAAAATGCTTAGAAAACTTCAAACAAATTGGAAAATGTGGAAACATAGGTAATGCAGGTAAACTGTTTGACAAAATGTCTGGTTGAAGAGATATATCTATAGACATGGCACATGTATAAAATGTCTCGAAGAACTCTTTTAAAATCTGAGCTATTAGGGGAGAGGATCCAGTACCCACACACCCTAACTTCATGCATGTCAAGTTCTTAAAAGGTACATCGAATTTTCATGAAAATTTCAGCGTATCTTCGTATCTAAGTGAAGAGCTTAGAACTATTGTTTGAGGTTCTGGGTATCAACGTGATGTAGCCTAATCAGCTACGTCTTTGCCAAGTTGTCCAAAAATGCCCAAAAAAAAGTTAGACCAAAACATGTGCACCAAGGCACCTATTATTGATCACCTTACGTGTCACCATATGATTGGTTGTTTCTTTGATGTTACATGTGAAGTGCGTTGTTACACATGTATTGATTCCTTATTAAGTTTTTACTAGTATATTATTTCTCAACTACTATTCTTTTCATATATTTTATTGGGGATCTAAATGCACGACACCATAGCGGTTATTGGGGCATGGTTATCTATTGGGTGCTTTCCCCTAAATGAGTATAGACATTTGCCAAGGATTAAAAGAATGAAAGAATGTAATTGTGATTACTTTGGTACACATCTTTGCCAAGTGTGAAATCAAAGACAAGGCATGTGGACTATTTGACAAACTACTAGAAGGATTTGGGTTTCATAGAAGGTAGTGATTGTAATATAATGTCTTTAATTCTGATGCTAATAAAAAAGATGTTTTTGAGCTGATCTAAAACAAATTGCTGTTAAATTTTAATATTCAGATTTACAGTAAGAAACAATAAAACACACAAATGCACACATAACACACATATACCCTGGGAAAACCTCTCTCTTAGAGGTGAAAAACCCAGCAAGAAAAATCTCAGATCCAATTATATTAATGGCGGAGGCAGATCACAACTTTGCCCAGCTAGGGCACAAAACATAGGCACAACTTATCAGAACTTAAGTTCAACCTTTGAACCTGTTCAACTATCGACGGAATCCTTACACTGTCGAACCTTTGAACCTATGGAACCGTTGAACCTGTCGAACGGTTCAACTATCGATGCCCTTGCATTGTCGAACCTTTGAACCTGTGGAACCCGTTGAACCGTTGAACCTGTCGAACGGTTCAACTATCAGCGCCCTTGCACTGTCGAACCTTTGGACCTGTGGAACTCATTGAACCGTTGAACCTGTCGAACGGTTCAACTATCGGCGCCCTTGCACTGTCGAACCTTTGAACCTGTGGAATCCGTTGAACCATTGAACCTGTCGAATGGTTCAACTATCGGCGCCCTTGCACTGTCGAACCCTTGAACCTGTTGAACCATTGAACCATTGAACCTGTCGAATGGTTCAACTATTGGCGGAGCTCC
Organism: Cunninghamia lanceolata; assembly: GCA_027924645.1. Taxonomy (NCBI): domain Eukaryota; kingdom Viridiplantae; phylum Streptophyta; class Pinopsida; order Cupressales; family Cupressaceae; genus Cunninghamia; species Cunninghamia lanceolata. Next base: position 10,765,105 of record BSBN01000895.1, on the reverse strand, counting down.
TTGCTAATTGCAGATGAATAGTGAAGAACTTGAAGTAGATCGCCGATGGAGAATTTTCGCAAAGTAGAATTCGGTGAGTGATGCTATGTATTGTGACTACCAGTCACTTTACATTTATAGGAGATCGTACAAACAGTTTGGCGCCAAATTACATATACATTACATTTGAAATAGGTCCTGGCCTATTTGTAATTTCAAGATACATAGAATAATGAGTTCGCCCAATTGGGGCCTGCCTTAATCGGATAATACAACTGAGTTCTCGAAATGCTAAGGCCGATAGGCCTTTCAACATTTTATGACTAGGTTGGTCTCTAGAAGGGATCCGACCTAGCTATCAAAAAACAACAATTGCAAATGGTAGTTGTTGGTGACTTCAATGGTATGGTATTTGCATACGGGCAAAGCAAACAAATAGTAGCAAGACATATACAGTTCATGGAACATGACATACCCTAGAATAATATCATTAGATGTCATTGATGTGCTTGGACACATCAAAATGATTACTGATAAGGAGTTTCTCTGTTGAGTGTCCTTTATGGAGATATATAATGAAGAGATAAGAGATCTACTTTGCCTTGAAAATTGTAGGCTTGAGATCTATGATAATCAAGAAGCTTAAAGGAATTAACTGTCAATAGTCCTCAACAATTATTGGGCATTTTGCATTTGGTGAAGTGAGTTGTCATTTTGAGGAAATAAGAATGGATGTTAAGAGTAGCAGGTCACATGTAATATTTCAAATGGTCATTGAAAGCAAGGAGGAAAATAATTCAGTCAACCATAGTTGTAGTTAATTTTGATATTGTTCAACTATCAACATTGCACATGGTAAACTTGGTTGTATTTGAATGCACTTCAAAGATGAGAGGTGATGAATTTTGGTTAAAGAGAATAATTCATTCAAGTTACATACGAATAACACAATGTATGGATATTCATTAAAACACAACTAAGAGTAGATTTTATTATATGTTGTAAGTGCGACTGTATTGGTAGATATAGATGCAAAATGCTTTAAAAATGTCTACCTTCAAATCATGTAGGTAAATTGTTTGACAAAATGCTTCAAGAAGATGTTTATAAGTGAAATGTTCAGCGAAATGTTCACAACAATCATATGCCCATCAAATTTATGCAGAAATTTAATATTTTAAAATAAAGTCATTTGTATTTAAGTTTGAGATGTAATTATTTTTAATGAGCTGAATTGCACATTCATCTCAACTTTTATATTCTATTCCTATTATTTGTAAAGTTATATAAAAGAGAAGTTGAATGGTTATGGGGAAGGTGAACGGTCTATTTGACCTATATATCCTAAAAATTCAGAGTAAGAGGACTTTTTGACATTTTTGCATAGCTAAGTACAATAAATTATAGAGGTGACCTTGGTCTCCCATTTCAAATGAATAAGAGGAATAATTGTATAACTTTGTCTTTCTATTCTTCATTGGTTTCATATTATCTCGTAAGTCTATTATGAAATCATTTCTTTGTTTGTTCTTTGTACCCTATGAGAAATGTGAATTGTCAAACTGTTAATTATTTGTCCATGGTGTATGTAGAGTTGACCTTAGTATTTTTATTTAACTTTACACATTTTGTCTTTTTCCCTTTTCCTTGTTTTCTGAAGTAATCTTGGATAGTCATCTATGTTGATTTTTCTAGGGTTTTTCCATTTTTCTCATTTTGTGTCATTTTCCTTTTTGTGCCCTTTTGTACTTTTAGGTAAAAAAGTACACAAAACCTCAAATTCAATCCTTTATATTGTATAAGCTTAGCATAGTTCTAGTTTTATTTTTCAATAATGGGTAGCCTCACCCATATTAGGAGGGGTTTTTACCCCAATGACTATTGGGAATTGGAAAGTACCAATTCATTTACCAATGATTTTTCACATGGTCTACCTATTTAAATACTAGATAATGTAATATTTAATTAAACAATATATTTTGGGTTGTCCACAAGATGACACTCTCTATGTTTTAATCATTTGCTTGTCAAATTATTTGTAAAGAAGCTCAATTTCATGCAAATTATTTATTTTAATTTAAATATGTTTATGGTAGTGAAAAATTTATTTATAATTTATAATTTTGTTAAAAATATAAATGTGTAGTGTTTAGTTCATAGGACTATTTATATTTATGTCTATAAAACATCCAATATGCAATCAAATGACCATGGCCTAGCATGTTGGAAGCCCATTGTGGAAGATTGTAATTGCATCATGACTATGAATCAATAAAGAACGTGTTGTTTATCTTATTTCTTTGATTTCTAGTGTGTGATTTTTTACTAGGTTGCATGGTTGGATAATCCTTCATTGGACCCTCCAGCCATGACTGCATCAAAATGCTATGGCATTTCCCTGAACAACTTATAGTACACCCATATACATTCATGGCCTAAAATTCTAGATCTATATAGATAAAACAATTCAAACGAGAATATAACTTCTTGTTGATAACGCTGTGAGTGCTTTCTAAGTTTGTCAAAATGTTACTCTCTTTCTTCAAGAAACCTACTACCTTGATAGTTTGTCGGGTGCTAATGTTAGAAAGTGCACGACAAGAAATGGTTGGTTGGGGATCTCCTAATTCCTCACCTAGATCATTTCCAAACTCTAATATTTATTCTTCATTATCTTCTTCCTCATTCAACCTATCAATGTAGAATAATTTCTTTTCAACATATTGATTTCCTCTATTTTTTATCATAGTTACTTTATTGAGGAGTCAATCTAGTGGGTTGAGGGAATGGTTGTGTTGAAAATCTCTTCTCTCTTATGCCATTAAACCCCTACCTTCTAGGAGTTAAAAACTTCTCCTCTACCCTACGTGCTAGGAGAAAAGAATCAAATATAGTAATAAAAATAAACAAGCATACCTCATGTTACATGTTATCCTCAATCCCACCAAGAAATAAGTCATTTAAGTTTTATGCAATTATCTTTATTTGCAAGAATAGGTTTTAGAAATGCTAAACATAATCCTTGACTAATCATGTTTGTCATAGTTTAGCTAACTAGTTGAAGTAATTATCTAACACACTATTGCTATAGTGTGATTGTAGATCCTTTGTAAAAATTGGCCATATGTGATAGTGAGAGCTATTTTCTTCCTTTGAACACATAGCCATTAGTACCAAATAAATTTCTCCCTTTTTTCCCACTTGGAATTTGATGTACATAAAAAATCTATTTGATTTATCCAAGTTTACTAGTGAATACTTTCCACCAAACTTGTGAATTTCCACCTTCGATAGTAGGTTCAAAGATCTTGTATGAGTACTAGCATTTGGATCAACATCGGCTTGTCCTAATGACCCACCTTGATTGAGTGAGATTTGGGGTTGTAACGTTAGAAAATGTCCCCTTGGGGGATTTTCCCTCATAAGGTTTAGCTCTCGGGTCTTTTGCATGCATTTAGGACATCTTAGTTCATAATTTGGCATCCCGATGGAATGAGCCCTAGGTAACATGACAAATGGGACCTAGGAGGACCCCTTGAGCTGTACCCTACCCAAAATAGGGGGGAGGACTTGGGCACTTGCGCCTTAGTCCTGTCCTATTTTGGGGCAACCCCAATTTCTGGGTGTCGGTTTATGACCGTTATTTGGGTCCTTTGCTGACATGGTAAGTTTAAATTACGAAAATCTTAGTGGGAGTGTTTGTAGTTGCATATAAAAGCATGCTTAGGCATTCATTTAGAAACTAGAGATTATGTTCATGTGATTTTGGCATCCTAAGGTGATTCAAGGCTTTCATTGTCTTGCAAGAGTAGACTTGTGTGGTTTGTGTGTTTGTATTTGCAGATTTGAGCATCAATTTCCTCATGGAATGAAGAGCATCTTCCTCCCATGAGAGCTTCACTACAAGGTGACATCATAGTTTTTATCATCATTTACTTTGGTTTTTGCCTCTGCCTCACAAGGGCACGCACTCTCTATCTGACAATAGTGTTCAGAGACTTAAGTGTCCTCTGGGGCTTGACTGAGGCAAGCCTCTAAACACCACAACCCCCTCCCAAAGTCTTGTGATTGCAGGTTATAGGTGTCGTATTTGGGAAAAGTGAAGTTGTAGGAAGGATTGGCAGACATCAAGGATTTAGGATCTGAAGAGAAGCAGGACATCGGAGCATTTCTAGGACTTGGGCGCTTTCTCTAGTGTCCTCTGTAGTTGAATTGTTGGAAATAAGAGTTACAGTGTTGATTAGTGTCAAAAGGAGGTCAGGATCTCGCAAAGAAATTGGTACCTTGGACTTGGGCGCCCACTCCTGTGTCCCTGACTTTTATGCCTCAGAACTTTGAAAACAGGTGCTCTGTGATTTGATATTTTATTTCCGTCTGCAAGAGCTTTTTTTTGTTATTCGTCAGTTTATTGCCGTATTTACATAATTAGGGTTTTAATGGTCAATTGAGTATAAGAGAAGAGAAATTGATAATTAAATTCCCTAATCCAAGTTTCCCTACATCTCACAGTGATTTAGGGTATGATAGTGAATTTCCACTCAACCCTAGATCCTTGAATGTATAGGGTGAAAGGAGGATTCAAACATCTAAGACACTAAAACTTAAACAATCCAAATTTTACCCTAAACATTTTGATGAACCTGTGTTTTTGGACTTAAATTGCAACTTGCTGAGTGTGTGTCTTTAGATTTGGATTGATTTCTTTCATTCATATAGTCATTCATTTTATTGCATTGATAAAATTACAAAAAAATTGAAAATTTTGAAAAATTCAAAAAAATTGCATTGTTTGGCTTACTAAATTGCATCAATTCTTTCTAAATTTTCCTAATTCATGATTTTTGCATCATATCTGATATAAACTACAGAAAAACACAAAAGTTCAAAAATTGGCATTACATTTTCATCATTAATTTGCTAGGCTTTTGTAGAAATTTTGACAATTTTCATATAACCTAGTAATTCCAAAATCTAGGGTTAGTAGGCAAAAATTCTTTCATATTTTTCTACTAAATTTAGAGGCTCATTCAAATTATAATTTGTCTGTAGCCTTGAATTTTAGTGTAAATTTGCATTTAGATTTAAAATATTTACATTTTTGCATAGAAAATTTTAACAAAAAAACTAGTAAATTTTCATGCATTTTCATTAAATTTGCATTGGCATTTTGCATGTTCAAGCTTGAAAATTATTTTCAGATCTGAGAGTAATTCATTTTCATCATAAATTAGACTTTAAAACATTCACATAGCATTTTGCGTCAACATCTCAAACCTAGGGCTTCAAAAACAACAATTTTCACTAAATTTGGCCTTATCGACTCTAGAAATTTGCACCATAGGCATTTTGTGAAGAGTATTTTTGCATTAATTTTTTGTTATAAGGAAAATTATTTTCTTCCCCTCCTAAAAATATTCACAACACCCTTTTAACCAACTCTTGTAGTGACAATTCGATGAAAAAACTACATATTTTGGCTATTTTTGCCTTAGGGTTTGACCTAGTTTGCATTCCAAGCGTGTTGTGATCAATTTTATGGGTTCAGGTGACTGATATCATTAGTATTATTTTCTATACCTCCTAAAATTCCTTACAACACCCCTTTTGCTAGGTCTTGGAGTTGAAAAACTGTGAAAAATAACCTATTTTTGCTATATTTTCACTAGGGTTTGACCTTAAGTGGTACTAAAAGCGTGTTGTGTTGGGTGTTTTGGCACCAAGTGGCTATTATTACTGATATTATGTGTTTTACATCATCATTTTCCTCACAACACCCTTTGTTATGCTCTCTTGCATTGAGTTTTGGTGGAAAAAAAAGCCTATTTTGACATATTTTCCTATAGTTTGACTTGGCATTATCCTGGATTTGCATCAAGAGTGTGTTGAGAAGGATATTTTTGCTATTTTGGACTGATATTAGACATATAATTTCTGCCCTTGATCAAAATCCTTACAACATCCTTTGTTTCATTCATTTGCATTGGAACGGTACAAAAAATCAATCATTTGAGGCTATTTTGGGGCATATTGCTTTGCATTTACCTTTGATATACTTTCAAATCCAATTTGAGCATAAACATATGGCCTCTAATCACAACAACAATAATATATTCCCTCCTAGACCTTACATGAAAAGAAAAGCACTTGAACCTGAAATCGTGTTTACACCGCATGATAGAACAATTGGAGACTCTGATGGACCTCTTTACATCACTGTGAAAATAATGGGAAATCCTGTGGATGGAACTCTTATTGATCCTAATTGCATGACTAATGTTTCCATTGAGGAGTTCCATTTTTCACATCAACTAATGCAAGGTTCTTATGACCTTTCGAACATGATGATTAAGACACATAAGGGAACCTTTATCAAGCCTTTGGGTAAGATATCATTGTTGGTAACACTATCTGGAAAACATGTCGAACAATGGTTTGATGTTGTCCCTGTTTCTAATCTCTTTCATATTAAATTGGGACATCCTTGGATAAAAGAAATGAAAGCTATCCCTTCAACAATACACCATTGCCTAAAATTCCCTTTTGATGGACACATGATTACTGTCCCCCGCAACAAATATAAATCTTTGGTTGAGAAAATGCATTACAGATTGAATTATTTTTGGGATGAAACTGAAATACCTAGCCCTTCTATACAAGAAATGACAAAAGAGAAACAACCCGCATGTGAAGAGCATCTTAGATCGAAAGGACAAGGTCCCTATGCTGAGGTTCCTCCCCTGAAATCCTTACAAGGATCAGGAGGTCATTGTAAAAAAAAAAACATTCCACCGCAACAAATGAGGTTTGATCCTGGTGCTTCATCTTCTAATTTGCAAAAACCTATGAAAGAGCAAGGCCCTGTCTTACAAGAGATAAGTGGTCGAAGAAAGAGAAATAGAAAAGCAAGAGAAAGAAGAAGAAGAAGACAAGAATATGCCATAAACCTTACCTCTCAACAAGAAAAAATTGATCCCAACATTCAACCAAACAATAATTATCCTAATGATGAACAACATGATGAGAAAGACATGAATTTAGCTATGATACCTTATGTCCCACTTTCCTCCAACATTAGGGAGTGGGAAGATGACAACGATGATTTTCTTATAGACAACATCTAGCCTGACAGGGGCCCTACAGGTAAGTATCTCTAACCCTTTATCTCTCTCATGATGTGCTTCCCTCATAATGTGTTATGTGTTGTTTAGGCCTCCTGGAATGACCCGCAAATCTCTTGTAAGGTCTAGGATACCAGGAGACCGCCTCTGTTTTGACCTTCTTCTATTTGTATCATCTTTCTTCTAAATTGCCTCTCTCTCTGATTTCATTATTGTGTGTTGTGTCTTACGGACATAGCGTTGCGGTTGGTGACACTAGGGGTACCCTCCTACATGACTGTCCTTAAGACACTTGTTTCTCCTCTCTTATTTATTGTTTCCCTTCCTCTAGTGTTTCCATCTAGCGGGTGGATGATGACAAACATTTATACTGATGCCGACCTAGTGTCCCTTTCAAGAGCAATAAAAAAATGGACTTAGTTCCTAATTTGATGATGGGGTTGTATATCTTATTCGATGCTTGGCTAGTGGAAGCACTCGTGCGTTCTGCGTAGTGAATTTGATGATATTTCTATTGCATTTACAAACCTTAACAATATTGTTTCTCTATGCACCTTTGTTTGCCTTTGAATATAGCATTAGCAGTACTCAATTCAGAGAGCTTTGTGATATAGCCCCACGGTTATCCTCGAACTCCAAATTCATTGTATAACCTTGGCTCTTTGTATGGTTAATCATATGCATTGATGTTGTTGTTTATCATGATGTTGTAGACACTAACATGTTTCTTGCAGGGATGTGTTTGTGGTAATATTTGGTGATCGTAAAGTACATGTCACCTCCGGGGGGCATGGGCTTTGTGAAAGTTGATGTTCCCTTGTGTGTTTTCTTCCTACCTTAACGTGCTTGATATCGATAAATGATATCAACCACCTTAAGGTGGGGGCATATATAAGGTAAGCTATCTGTTGTAGATGTTAGCAATGTGTTTGACCTCACGTGCAAAGACCTGCGCGATGAGTGCATCATGCATCCTAAGTGTGTTTACATTCAATCAACCAATCATGTAAGCCCTCTGCGGAGGCGGGATATCAAGCATATCCTTTTTCTTAAGCCCTCTGTGGAGGTGGGGATGGTGTATTTCTCGGAGTAGATTGCATCATCCTGTCATTTTCAAAAGTCCTTTGCAGAGGCGGGGAGCAGTTCTATAACTAACTCAACCCTTAAGCATGTCTTCGATGATTTTTGTGGCGAAGCCCAATCATCGGTGTGTGCCTGTAATGTGCCTAAGATGGTGATGAGCCTAGAAATAGGGAACACACCATCGCTTGTCTACCGTGTTTTCTCCGTGTCTTCAAGTGTGTGTTTTGCGTGCCTGTTATTGTTTTCTATATGATTGGCGTGTCTTCTTCGTGCTTGATGTGTTTTCTGTGTTTGCAACCTTACTTTAATGCATGTACTAGCCTCACGTTTATACATACATTAAAGTGGGGGCTAAATGTAATGTCAGAAAATGTCCCCTTGGGGGCTTTTCCCTCATAAGGTTTAGCTCTCGGGTCTTTTGCATGAATTTAGGACATCTTAGTTCATAATTTAGCATCTCTATGGAATGAGCCCTAGATAACATGACAAATGGGACCTAGGAGGACCCCTTGAGCTATACACTGCCCAAAATAGGGGGGAGGACTTGGGCACTTGCGCCCTAGTCTTGCCCTATTTTGGGGCAACCCCAATTTTTGGGTGTCGGTTTATGACTGTTATTTGGGTCCTTTGCCGACATGGTAAGTTTAAATTATGAAAATCTTGGCGGGAGTGTTTGTAGTTGCATATAAAAGCATGCTTAGGGATTCATTTAGAAACTAGAGATTATGTTCATGTGATTTTGGTATCCTAAGGTGATTCAAGGCTTCAATTGTGCTGCAAGAGAAGACTTGTGTGGTTTGTGTGTTTGTATTTGTAGATTTGAGCATTAATTTCCTCATGGAATGAAGAGCATCTTCCTTCCATGAGAGCTTCACTACAAGGTGACATTATATTGTGTTTTTATCATCATTTCCTTTGGTTTTTGCCTCTGCCTCACAAGGGCACACACTCTCTATCTGACAACGGTGTTTGGAGACTTAACTGTCCTTTGGAGCTTGACTGAGGCAAGCCTCTAAACACCACAACCCCCTCCTAAAGTCTTGTGATTGTAGGTTATAGGTGTCGTATTTGGGAAAAGTGAAGTTGCAGGAAGGATTGGCAGACATCAAGGATTTAGGATTCGAACAGAAGCAGGACATCGAAGCATTTCTAGGACTTGGGCGCTCGCTTTAGTGTTCTTCGTATTTGAATTGCCAGAAACAAGAGTTACAGTGCTGATCAGTGTCAGAAGGAGGTCAGGATCCCGCAAAGAAACTGGTACCTTGGACTTGGGGGCCCATTCCTGTGTCCCTGACTTTTCCACCTCGAAAACTTGAAAATAGGTACTCTGTGATTTGATATTTTATTTCCATCTGCAAGAGCTTTTTTTGTTATTCATCAGTTTATTGCCGTATTTGCATAATTAGGGTTTTCTTGGTCAATTGAGTATAAGAGAAGATAAATTGATAATTAAATTCCCTAATCCAAGTTTCCCTACATCTCACAACAATCTAGGGAATGATAGTGAATTGCCACTCGACCCTAGATCCTTGAATGTATAGGGTGAAAGGAGGATTCAAACATCTAAGACACTAAAACTTAAACAATCCAAATTTTACCCTAAACAAGGGTTGTTCCTTTGGTTGTGAGAATGGTGGATTCTTGATTGATTCTAGGATATATGTCATTGCCCTTTCCCACTATTCTTTCATGTTAGACTTGATGCTAGCCATTTCTCCTTTCATTTCATATTACATATTACACATACCTTCTTCCAATTGGCTCACTTTATCATCCAATGGGGAGAGAGTTACAACCAAGTCCCCACCCAATCAAAACTCCAAGTCTATATCCTCTTTGTTGGGACTCTTTCCTAGTGTGTAGGAATTGTCACCCCTACCTCTAGTATGTGGTCCTACGATGTTAAGGCTTGATAGTGCAAAATCTAATTTTTTTGTTGACCAAACCTTGATTAGACGATTTCAAATATTTTTCAGGCACAAAATTAAAATTTCAAAGAGTACACCCCTATTGATTTTTTTCAATCTTTCAAAAAATGAAAAAATATGAAAATTTCTAAAAATTGTAGTCTATAGAGTGAATGTATGGAAAACCTTAAAATTGCAATAACTTACTCAAAACAACTCCGAATGACTTCAAATCAAAATTGTAGGTGGATCAATGTGGCTCTTCTCAATTCTCTAGAATTTAGAAAAATAATTGTTAGTGTACAACCCTGGGAGCGATTTTGGTGGAAACTCTAATTTCATAATAACTCCTTCAAATCTACTCTAGATGACCTCAAATCTAGATTGTAGTAGCTTCAATATGTCTTTGATTAACCCTCCATTTAAAAAAAAAAATGCCAAATTCAAAGAGATAAAATGTGCTTCACAATTTGACCTCCTGATTAAAAAATCACTTTGTTTTGCCTTATGGATGCCAAAATCATGTTCTAATACAAATTGTAATGAAATAACTTGCATGAGAGAAGAATATAATAGGAAATATGCTTCAAATAATTAATAATACTTGAGAATAATAAGCCACCTCAAAGGAGCAAACCTCCAAAAGGCTCCAATGAGAACATAATTTACAATACCATGATTATAAACTAACCACTAGCTCCTATAGTATATACCATACTTATGCCTTGGATGCCACCCATGCTGCTTAACTAACTTTATAAGACTATATAAAAGAATCTATAAGTTAATTAAGGGTAATTCTATCCATAAGTTAGATACACATATCCCAATAAAATGAATGAGTTAAGGGTATAACATCTTTCAGTTCACTATCAAGCACATGAACTATCTTGTAAAACTCTTAAATCGTAGCAATTTGTTCATTTTAAATTTCCATATAGAATAGTTGTAGGGTGTTAGAAGTGAAATATAATATTTCTTCATGATGAATCAAGAAAAATAGAACACAAATAAAGAGGAATACAAGAACAACCACAAGAAGATCCCTCTGAATTCATTTAATCAATGATCCCCTAACGTAATATTATAATCTAGGTACTTTATATTTCATGCAAGTACAATTGCACTAACAAATATCACCAAGTGAAATTGATCTCAATGCTTTACATATATCAAAAAGAGGCTAAAAAAAAGTGTAGATTAGGAGAAAAATTAAAATGAACCAATAGCACCACTATGTGATAAAAAAACATGCAATCTCAAAAAATGCACCCAAAAAAGAGCCCAAATGAGGCCCGAAAAAGGGAACTATGTAGTAACACCTATGAGGATTTGTAAATTATAGAAAAACCATGCATCAAAATATAAAAATACCTGCATCACCATGAAGTATGCAAAAAAATAGTCAAATAAATAAAATTGCACTAAAAAAGACCTTTGTATGTTGGGATATGACCCTCTAAAAAACAAATTAAAAAAACAAAACTCCAACCATGAAATGGACAAGATTGGCGGAAAGAGCTGATGACATCATGCTAATGTCAACAAGGCTTTGAATAAAATATAATTCAAGTGGATAAAGTATTCTTTGTGACTACAATACTACCACTTGTTTGCTCAAACTAATGTTGTACTCATAAAACCATCCTTGGAGAATATGGAAACCACTTACTATGTAGGAAATTTCCTACTAGGAAAAAGGTTATTTTTAGAAGTATATACCCCAAATATTCTCTAATATTATTAGTGATTAGTGGTAGTAGCGCCATCACTAGCAGAGTGTATAATTGCCGCTCATCACAGGGCACAAATTACTATTAGGGTGTTAGTGGTGCTGCTAGGTGGAAAGGCCAATGGTGGTGGTTGACACTAGTGGGTTTCCACATGGCAATCTTAGGAATGCCCATACCTAATATGATTTGTAGTCTATGTAAGGTACAACCTATTCCTTGCTATAGGCTTTTTAATTTTTTTATAAATTTAAGAAATTTAAATTAAAAAATAGAATACACATTTATATGCATGCACAAATTTTTTTTCATAGAGAATATTTTACCAAGGATATGGTTGTATGGACGATGAAGGAGGGGAAATTTTTCCTTGATGACAGTCTAGGGAAAAGTGCTTAGATTTTTAAATTTTGACAGTCAATCTATAGGTTTTTGGGCCTTTCAAATGTAATGGTAGGGTTGATTTTGCTCCAAAATGCTCTAAATGATGTGTGACTTACAAATGCCCAATAATAAACCCTTCCTTCAAACCCTTGTAAATCTAGCACCCTGTGTTTAATTTGGATGAAACAAAAGGCAAAAATGACTTTATCAAACACTCTAAACTTAATGATGAACTCACATTTACTCCATTAAGCTCCAAAATCAACCTACAATAAAAAGACACAAAGAGAAACCCTTCCAAAATTTAGTATTTTTATCAATTTTTTTAGTTCTTTGGGTTATAATTCGATGCAAAAGAAAAGCATACTCAACTTTTCAAGAAAATACAAGATCTATATCCTAGGTCTCCAAAACTTCTAACAAGAACAAATCCTAGAAGTTCTAATGCCATGTTTAAGATTTGGCTATGGAGATAGACACCCAAGATCAAAGACCTTAAATGAAAGCAAAAGAGAGACCCAAAATGAGAGAATAAGTTTATTCTATCAAAGGATGCAAATATACAATGATTATTGATTAATTTTCAGGAGAACCCTTGTATGTACAGATAAGGGAAAGACATAGGACACCATAGGATTATGACAAGTGTCATAATCAAATGACTTGAGACACAAAAAGTAAATACCTTAAGTAAACTTAACTAAGTGTGAAAAAGACCTAGAAATGAAATAGTTATGAATATACCCTGCTCACATGAACAAAAAACTTAATGGAAGCATGAATAATAGAAAAATATAGGGGACCATGTGAGTCCATGATACAAAAATATAGCAATAGAGGTCTATCCAAGGTGGGTAGCTAGTGTTCACAAAATTATGTAATAAAGGTTTGAAACCCTAACAGGAGTAGACGAATTATATAGAAATAAGGTACACTATGGCATAAACTAGAATATTATTCAAAAATTAGATTTGAAATGAAATCCAAAAGGCCCCTACAAAGGTGGGTAGGGTGGGTGAAAGTAAGGTTAGGCAATGCAATCTGAAACCTTAGAATAAGGATATATGAATAAAGTAGCACTAAGTACACCAAACACAAACCCTAATCAAGATGAAAAAATGATAAAGAAATAAGAAAGTATAGATCTAAAACCCTAAAAGTAATTAAGGTATAATCCTAGGAGGTGTAAGACTAGATAGGTTCACAAAAATGTACAATAAAATGCTTTTATTAATGGGTTGTCTAGGTTAATTAATCAAATCCAATCTTTAAGCACATAATTAACATAAATAATAGAGTTGGGAATGATGAATGTATAATTGAGTGATGATGTATAATTAAATAAGGAGGTATATCCACATAGCTCTTGGAACTTCAAGAAGAATTGAGTGATAATGTTGTGTAAAATCTTGTTGTCCTAGTATAGAAAAATATATGCTCTTAGTCTTCTCAATGTCTTGGAATTATAATAAACACAAAATCTTGTTCAAGTCAAATTCACACTCAAACCTATGCCTCACAAAAATAATCTAACACATGGTACTATCTTGTAACCTATGCGATTGACCAAACTACTAATGATCTACCAAAAACTACATTGCCCCAAACTCTAATGTTTGCTCATGTGTAGGGATTAGCAATATTGAAAAATATCTTAAGGAGGTTGTTAGATCACAAGGGTCATGTTTGCCTAGGTCAACCCCCTTGATTGGATCAACTTTATGGTTATAGATGAATATCGAAGACCACAATCTCACACATGTAGGTGCACCCTAGGTTATTTTAATGAAGATTCCAGTTCCTTTTAATGTTCCAAATTGAAATGTTCCCAGAATGATTTCCTTGTAATGCTTAGAATTTTTGGGCATGCCTCCTTATGTTTAAAAGCACAAAAGTATGTCATTAAAAACCAAGACATGATGTGTACTTGTACGCTCAAAATCGCGACCCTGGTTGCCTAGGGCTGTCGGGTCAGATTTTGGCACGCACACAGACCCTTCCCTCCTCACCATAGGTGATCCGCCACATCACTCTCGCTCTAATGGAAGTAGCCAGTCGAGAGGAGGTGAGACGCAACAAGGGTTTGGCTCGTTGGAGAGCTGGACTTTGTGAAGAGGGGTCAGCACATCTTGGGGCCTTTATTGTTGTCTGCTAATGTGAATGTTTCGTTCGATGGCTATGTTGTAGAGATAACCCTATGACCCAAAGGGTCACTAGTTACTCTTCGTCTGTTGGGGTTTCTACTGTTCCACCTCTGTGTGGGTAGGTTATTGTATTTTCATTGATGGCTTCTTGTCTTTCAATTTGTTGAATGATTGCACGTTGTATTTGAAGTTGTCAAAATACCTCTAGTTGTTGTAAGACAAGTGGATCTTGTTGAGGTCTTGTATTATTTTCCTCAATCTCGCTGAGGATTGCCCTCACCCACTCACCTCTTAATCTTGGGCACATGCGTGAGCCGAGACAAGAGATAAGTGTTTGTGGACTAACCTTTACTAGACTTTAGGGTTTGACCTAGGGTTTTAGTTGACCTAGGGTTTGGTTGTGCATTTGACTTTTGTTGACCTTGTGATGTTACCAAGGGTTTGACTTTTGTTGACCGTGGTTGACCTTGTGATGATATCAAGGGTTTGCAATGTATCTAAATACCTAATATTTTTGTTCTTTTCTATATTTTTATGCATTCAAAGCTATATGAAATGCAAACTTGTTTTTGTGCTTTTTTGGTATTTATGGAAATAAAGATGCTTTTTAATCTAAGAAAGGAAATATGAATGCAATTTAGAATGAATTTAACCTAATGCAATTACTCTATATTTTTTGCGGTTTTCAAATGTTTTAAAACAATTAATCTAGAAAAGGAAATTGCAAGTAATTGAATTAAATTAAGAATGCAAATTACTTCTAAGATGCTAGATCTAATTTTTTTATCAAGGAAAAAGCAATAAATTACTAATCCCAAGAGCAATTTTGATTTTCTAATTACTACAAATTGACAAAAGCATAGAGGAACCTGAAAATAGAGAAGATTTGTGTGACTCCACTACCCTCAGAAATCCTTGATGGCAACCTCATATCCTCTTGAAGCAACGGGAATACCTCTTGACTACAAGACAACACAAAGAAGCAAAAGAAGCTTAAGAAAGCTCAATGGGAGCTTTTGATGAGCACAATGGCATTGATTGAAGCAATGTAACGATGCTTGAAGAGCTTTATGTTAAAGATTGATGAATAATGAATGAATAAAAGGCACCTTCGTCCTGTGTGAGCATGAGAATGCTGATTGGAGAGCAAAAACTTAACAAGAGTTGTGTGCACAATGAATTTGCCTCCCTTTGTGCTTGAGGGAGGGGGGTATTTATAGGTTGGAAGAAGGGGATTGATAAGAAGTTAACTTAATTGATTGATGAGTTAACAAGGATTGATTAGGGAGTGAACTAGATTGATTACCTAGTAAACTTAGTTAATTAGGGAGTGATAAATTAATAATAGCTTATCACTGAAGAGGAATTAGAGTTAGAAGAATGCATGAGAGAGAATGAGTTGTTAGTTTTAGTTCAAATGGAGTTAATTATGCATGAGTGGGTGCATGAAATAGTCAACTCCATATTAGGCATCAAAAATTATGCAAACTAGAAGAAAAACATGCAAAAATGGAGCTTTTTTGAGTGAGAAACTCAAGTTTTTCTATGGCTGGAAACATGACAGGTTTGCCCCTTTTGCCAATAGGGTCACCCGGGGGAGATCCTACAGAATGAGGGTCGCTCGGGGGAGATCCTGCAAAATGAGGGTTGCTCGGTGGGAGATCCAAAAAAAAGGGGTCTGAGAGAAAATGCATGATGGGAGATGGAAGAGAAGATGAAAAGGAGCTGATCTATCTCCAGAAATAGGTCAATCATGTGCAAGAATCCAAATCTCCATGTGCACTGTAGGATCGCCTGAGGGGAGATCTAGAAATAATAGTGGGAGATTTGGATTGGTTGAGTGAAACTAAAAATTGAAAGTGGGAGATGGATCCGGGGGACCTCTAGAAGGCTTCTAGAGGGTGGAGAGGATGAAAAACATAGGGGAAAGATGAAAATTCACCTACAAGACACTTACAAGGCTTAGGAATAGGGTTGAAAGCTCAAAAAATGCAAATCGACAAGTGTTGTAAAAATGTCAAAAAGCGTTGACGACAAAGAGAGGGAAAACGACAAAGAAGAAACAACACAAGATAGGAAAGAAGACACGTCACCAAGAGGTCTGCTACTTAGAGGACATTATTTCATGCTTACATGTACTTGAAAAGGATTAGAATCATCATAGGGGTCCTCGCGGAGGATGTGCATGATTTTTGTGCTTACATATTTGCCCCCTTAGGGACGGTAGTCTACATGAAAGGTAGGTACCATTCCCGAACTAGGCCTTACCTATTGTCAATTTTCCTACAATTGTACTTGCAATAACTAGTATTAGTCTGACATTTAAATGTATCAAAACAAATAATGAAAACTAAAATGACGAACTTACCATAGATCATGAGGGTTTGACTAGTTGCTTGCCTTTGTCGGTGAGACTTGTAAGAATGAATGCACGCAAAACCATGCACCAAAGATGCAAAAAACTAATCTAAGAATGCATAAAAGAAACTAAGCTAAGGGCAAACAAAGCAAGTAGATTAGTGAGATTGGAACGAATCGGCAATGGAATCGATCGTGTGAGTAGTCGTTGGGAAGGTATCATCAAGGAGATCGCAAAGATGGCCGCCTCTTCTTTAGTCGTAGAGAATTGGGTATGAAAACAGTGAAAAACCTTTCTCTAAACCTTAGGTTGAAGTTTATGAAAAATCTCTTAAAATGGTCTATTTTTGGTGATTCTTCTTGTTGCATTGTCTCTATTTCGTCGTTTAGAGTAGGGTAGGTCTTTCATTTTCTAAAATCGGTTGAGAAATGGACATTTTAGGGCATTTTTGGTTCGAGGGATCTCCACTTAGGGTTGCCCCTTTTGTCAGGCAGGTCACCTAGGGGGAGATTTTGTAGACAATAGGGTTTCCTGGGGGGAGATCCTGTAGACAATAGGGTCGCCCGGGGGGAGATCTTGTTGACATCTGGGTCGCCCGGGGGGCGACCTTGTTGGGTAGATTCTGCTTGAAATTTCATATTTTATGTTGTTTGTTTTACTCTAATATTTCTTGATTTGACTATTGTATGCACCTGTTTATTGTAATTTTTAATGGGTTATATGCTTTTTTTGTGAGGCTTTCTGCAAGTTTTACGATTTTTAGGATTTTTACGAGTTTACGAGATCTAATCTAAAGTTCTTTCCGATTTATAGGACATGGGCATTTGATGGAATGCTTACTGAGAGCAAGTGTGGCTCTTAGAGATGTTCACTTCATCGAGTGATGAGGACCGTGCTATTTTGAGGAGAACAGGCTTGGCTAGAGTCTGTCATGTGCCAGTTGTTCACCCTATGTCACGCATATGTTGCGACATTCTGACTTATTGGGATTCAGACAGGAACACTTTCAGATTCCCACAAGTTTCAAGAGAGTGGGTTGTCACTCTGTTTGATGTCTACTGTATTCTTGGAGTTCCTATGAGAGGACATCCTCTCGTCCTTCCTGCTAATGAGTCCTTTGAGGACAAGGCGTCTTGGACAGAGTTCATGGGGGTTAGTCACCTTGAGGATGAGACAGGAGTCCAACTTACTTCAGTACCACAACTTCGCATTCCTCTCTTGAGTCAGTTCTTGTTTGGTTTGATTGCATTGAGGTTGTTTGGAAACAAGGCCTTGGCTCGCTTGAGATGGTGCTAGGCACCCATCATACATGGTCTTGAGGAGGACAAGGTCTACGCTTGGGGGCTAGACATTTTGGCCATGCAATACAGGGACTTCTATGACATTGCACAACAATGGGCTCTTGCTTTCAGCCACTCTTCCTTGATTATGACTTGGATTTTTGAGCACATTAGGCCCTATTAAAAGCTTGTTCTGATTCCTGACAGACGACTACTGAGAGTAGCTAGATGGATGCAGGTGGGTCATTTTGATGCTTATTTGTGCATTGTGGCTACTCTTACAGACGAGGATATGATCTTTGATCCTTACCTTGATATGGAGGGATCTTGGGCTAGGGATGGCGAGATCTGAGAGTACTTTTGTGGGGTGTTCAATGTTTCAGATCGTAATGGTCAAGTCGAGGCTCACCACATTGAACGTGTCTTACAACACTTTGGTGAGGACTTCCATGAGGATTTGCCTCTAGTGTCTACTTGTTATAGGTCTATTGAGGAGATGGGCGAGGCTGGTCAGAGGACAGTTGTTTGGACTCCCTTGACTCCTAGAGTCTTCATTTCTAGAGTTCCTATATCTTCACGAGGAGAATAGAGGGGAGAGGGACTTCTTCCCGAGGTCTCATTGTGATTGGGGACTTAGAGTCTACTGACGAGGACTATATTCCTGATGGTGATGATTCGTCAGATGAGGGTCTTGATGGTACAGATGATGCGGATGATGCACCTGACATCCCTAAGAGTCCATCCATGGTTCTTGGACCTCCTCATTCTAATGAGGTGATGTGATAGTTTGACCCTGCCTGGCAACCTGGTGATCCACGTAAGTCTACTTTTGTTTATCATTTTTCACACTTTTATCCTTTCTCTCTTCCTTTTCGTGAGGAACTAATATATCTTTTCTCTTTTGGTTTAGTACTTTGCAGGTAATGTCGAAGAGTGGAGGGCTTTTGTTCATGAGACTAATGTTGTCTTGGTTTCCCCCTTCACTAGGATGACTCGAGAGACTCTCTTGGCTGATCCTTGTATGCCCCCTGCTGTCGGGCGACACACCGACATTTTTTCTCTTATCTATAATGGGTGTCAGGCGAGTGCAGACTTGAAGGCCGATATTCACAGCCTTAAGGGTGAGAATCAGGTGCTATGGGAGATGGCTCGTCTTAGTGTTGGATAGAGAGATGCTAGTATGGGGGGGCCTTCACAATCACACACTCACAATAGGATGCCTCTCCCCCATAGGTCTCATGGAGCGACGAGCGACACTCATAGCCAGAGGAGTAGAAGTCCTGATGGCTCTGTTGGAGGGAACCGACCTTGATATTACTTTTTCTCTTTTGAAATCATGCCCCCTTGCATGGGGAGCCTTTATTTCCCTTGAGAGCATTTTTGTCCTAGCTCTTTGATACTCTTGTATATGTAACCTTTGGATATATCTATGAAAGTTCATCTTTTTATGGTTTTCAACTATCGGATTTGTACTCATCTCTTGTAAATTTTTGGAGGTTTAAGAACTTTTTGATTATGTTTTTGACCTTTTCATCTCTTTTAACAATGCAAGTATGATAACGATGTCATGTTTTTCTATATTTTTTGTGGCATGTGTATGAGATGTAGTTTACAATATGATAATGCAAGAACACAAGAAATGCTAAACTAAAAAAATTACTTCTACTGGGATGTCACGAGATATGACATTGATTTTATTTCTTTGAGACTCTTTTTCTAATTTTGGTATGAATGCAATGTGGAACAAACAATGTGTCTTCTTTTTAGAACGATTTTCAATCCAGGGGATTGCAAGTTGTCCTGATATAAGAGATCTATTCAAGGCTGTGAGATAGGATTTAGAAAACTCAAGTGGGGAGTGGGAGTGAAATGGAGTGCTTCTTCATTTAGGCTTTGCAAAAGGCTTAACACTGATCCTTATCTAGATAAGACAATTTGACAGGCTTTCAACTTAGACAAATAACAAATTTTGATGTTCGCTAGACTTAGATCATAGATGGAAAGCAAGATACACCCGGGGTAAAGGATAAATGGGAAAGAACAAGGGTCTCTAGGTAGAAGATGATCCTAGAGATTACTAGACTCTTGGCTTTGCTCAGCTAGTGCCTGTGTGTGCTTTGTACCTTTCTTTCTCTATTGGAATGTCACCCCTGAGGCTTCGAGCTTAGACTGATCTCCACCTAAGAGTACGGACATTCAACAATCTTCTCTCCTTCACTCTCTTTTTTTGTATCTCTTTTTTTTTGCTTTTTCACTTTTTTTGTATTTTCTAGAATGCCTCACTTGATTTTCTCAAATTTTTAGATTTTTGACTTTTCAAGAAATGAATACTTTTGGAACTTTGATATGCAACAATTTGATCTTGCAATACTCTTATTTTGATCACTCTTTTTTTTTTCACTTGAATTTTAGATTGCTTCCTTTGGAGTTTTGATCCTCTTGACGTTTTTGGCTAGGAAAGATAAGGGGCTGAGTGCCACCTAAAGTTTTTGTAATTTGGTCGGACTTCTCTACTACTAAGAAAGAATTGGGAAGGTCTACTTGCAATCTTCCTTTAAACACTGTAGGTTTGAATACTGACTTTGTTTAGACCTAACATCTTAGTTCATTAAGACTGGAATTAGTGTAATGCTAAGAGCTAGGCTTTGATTAGAATCACTGGGAATGAAGGGGGATAATGGCTATTGTGAAAATGGGTAATCTCTAGGTCCTGAAAGGATGACGTATATCTAGGCAACATTAGACTCCTTACTGAAAATAAAATAGTATAAGAGAAAGTCACTGACTGTAATGCAATAAAAAATAGAATGATGTTGAAATGCAAGAAACAAATTGTTTGACATTTTTTATTTTTATAATTTTTTTGTGTTTTTATGTTTTATGATTTTTTTTTGTATTTTAGACATAGTATTTCTTGAGGTGAAAGGCATTGACTGTTTCGACAAATTCCTCTCCCTCCATTGTGCACAAGAGATAGACACCATTTTCAACATCTTCTTTGACCATGTAAGGTCCTATCCAAGTGGGTGTGAATTTGTGTCCTTCATTGGCTCTTTTATCAATCAAGTTGTCTATTCTGAGCACTAGGTGTCCCACTTGAAAGGGTCTTGGGATGACCTTTTTATTATACTCCTTTTTGTTATAATATTCCTTCATTCTTGTGAGATAAGAATCATGTCTTTGGATAGCTCTTAAGCATGTTTCATCCATCATTTCTAATTCAACTAATCTCACTGCTTGATATTCCTCATTAGCTAATAATCCTTGTAATGACACTCTCAAACTAGGAAACTCCACTTCCAATAGCAATACCGCCTCTGACCCAAAAGTGAGGGCATGAGGGGTGGTTTCAATTGGAGTCCTTCTGCTTGTTCTGTAAGCCCATAGAGCTGGATATAATTGTAAGTGCTAGTCTCTTTTAGAGTCTTTTACAATTTTGACTAGTATTGACTTCAAAGTTTTGTTTGTGGCTTCTGCCTATCCATTTCCTTGAGGATAGTAGACCGATAGGGAGTTATGATTGATGTGCAACCTCTCACATAACTCTCTTACTTGCAGATTTTTGAATGATGAAGCATTATCTGTTACTATCACTTTGGGAATCCTGAACTGACATATAATTTGATTCAATATGAATTTGGCGATTACAATTCCTGACACTGTAGTGAGAGGCATGGCCTCCATCCATTTGGTAAAATGTTTTGTTGTGGTGATGATGAATAAATATCCATCCGTTAACGGGGGAGATATTTTCCCCACCAAATCCAAGCCCCAAGTAGAAAAGGGCCAGGGGGTAACGATTAGTTGTAAATCTCTTGTTGGTGTGTGGTGGACATGAGCATAGGCTTGACATTTCAGACACCATTTTACAAACTTAATCACATCTCCTTGCAAACATGGCAAGAAGTATCCCATTCTATGTATTTTTCTTGTCGTGGCATGACCACCAAAGTGTCCTCCACAGATCCCACTATGACATTCCTCTAGTATATTACGTGCTTCTTCTTTGTCAACACATCGAAGCAACATTCTGTCTAAGGCCCTTTGTTAAAGCACATCGTTTATTAAAATATATCTTGCAATGAGGACGCGTAATCGTCTTTTTCCCAAAAAGGTCATGTTTTCAAGGTAAGTCTTGTTTGCAAGGTAGTTCACAATATCTTTGTACCAATATGAAGTGGCATATTTCTTGAGATCAACCACACAAATTTCTTCATTAGGGAAATCTTCGTTTATGGGCTCCTCTTGGGGAACCGAATTGTCTGCTAACCAATATGCTATTACTTGTCCTTTGACTGATTTTTGATTGACATAAGTTAGTTCAAACTCACTCAATAAGGTTATGAATTGGCCAACTCTTCTTGAAAGCATGGGTTGATTTGGGAAAGTTCTCAATTGCTTGGATCATATGATAACCATAGTTTCTTGATTCAACATGTAATGTCATAGTCTCCGAGTCGCAAAGACTATGGATAAACATTCTTTTTCAGCTTGGGTGTAGTTCTTCTCATATTCCAACAAGGTTTGACTTATGAAATATATGGCTCTTTCTCTCCCACCTTCATCTTCTTGAGCTAGCATGCATGCTATGGAGATATTGGTTGCTTTGAAGTATAAGATGAAGGGCTTGTCATGTTTTGGTGGCATTAGCGTGGGCAGTGTCAACAAGAACTTCTTAACTTGCTCAAATGCGTTTTGCAGTCTACCGTCCATGTTATGCCAACTTGTTTCTTTAGCAATTGATTGATGGGATGAATCTTGAAAGTCATGTCTAGTATGAAATGCCTGATTGCACCTAATTGTCCTAAAGAGGCTCTTACTACTATCTCACTTGTTGGTGGAGTTGCATTTAGGATTGCTTTAAATTTTACCAGATCAACATCAATTCCTCTTCGTGAAATGATGAAACCCAATAATTTACCTGCCATAACCTCGAAAACACATTTCTTAGGATTTAACCTTACTTTGTATTCTTGAAGCCTGTTGAAGATTTTGTGAAGGTCTTCCACATGTGTTGACCTTTGTTCTGATTTATCTAGAAGATCATCAACGTAAGTTTCCACTATTTTGTGAATGGAATCATGGAAGATATGTGTCATCGCCTTTTGGTATGTTGCTCCTGCGTTCTTTAGCCTGAATGGCTTGACTACATAATAGAAGGTTCCCCAAGGGGTGGTGAATGTTGTTTTGTTTTGATCAACTTCTAAAATCTTGATCTGATTGTATCCCAAAAATCCATCCATGAGAGAGAGGATCTTGTATCCTGTAGTTGAGTCAACAATTTGATCGATGGATGGCAAGGGAAAATTGTCTTTTGGGCAAGCTTGATTGATGTCTCTACAATCAAGACATATCTGAATTTTTCCATTCTTCTTTAAAACTAGGACGATGTTTAGCACCCAACTTGAATAATCCACTAGTTTAATGAAATCGGCATTCAACAATTTTTTCAACTCTTCTTTTACCATTTCGACTACTTGTGGCTTTATGGGCCTCAGTTTTTGCTTCACTGGTTTTGCATCTGGTTTTGTCACTAAGTTGTGCACTACAATTTTTGGATCTAATCCTGGCATGTCTGAATATATCCAAGTGAATATATCAGAGTATTCAATGAGAAACTTCGTATATTGCTCTAGTTCTTCATCATTCAGTTCTCCTCCTAGTTTTAACATCCTAGGCTTTTCAGGTGTTCAAAAATTGATTTCAATCATATCTCTAGTTAGGGATGGGTGTCCTTCCTCAAACTTTTGAAGAGTAGGTGGTAAATCTGAATTTGCTTTGATCTGAAGGATTTCTTTTTCGCTTCCAAAATAGTCCTTTAGGTGAGGAAGGAGCATGTATCCTTTCTTGTGATACACTCTTGGAAGTCCATCATAGGCATGTAAATATTCGAGGATGGCCTCATCATTCTCTATGTAATCTCAAGTGGGTTTTTCTGTTTGACCTATAGCGTAATTCAGGACGCTCAACAATTCTTCACTTTCTAACAATGGCTCTCCACGCACTGACATAATGTATTCTAAATTTTGAAGTTGAGCATGTGGTAAAAATAACGTGGTTGATGTGGCCATTGAATCTTCCACTTGATTCTCTTCTTTGGGTATGGATTTTATGGAGAAGAAGTCAAAGAATTGGACTAATTTCCTAATGGTTTCTTTGTAACGTTGTAATCATTCTAATTTCATTTCATAATTTTCTGTAACTTGGTTGATTAATGACTGAGAGCCTCCAAAGGCAAAGATCTTCTTGACCCCCATTCTCATGGCTAACATGATTCCTAGGTATAGGGCTTCGTACTCAGCGATATTGTTTGTGCAAAAGAAATCAAGTCTGAAGGCAAAGGGGAGGACTTTTCCTTCTGGGGATGTCAAGATTATTCCCATCCATGCCCTGGTTTTGCAACTAGCTCTGTCGAAATGTAGAGTCCATAAGTTTTGATGGTTTTGCGGTTGAGATGTGTCTCCAAACTCGTATGTAAAATTATGGTTTTCCTCTCTTTCCTCTCCTTCTTTGATGATTTCTATTGTTCCAATTGAGAGGTTCTTAATGTCCCATTCATGGTTACACGGAATGGCTGCTAAGCCAAACGGTGCATGGGATTTGGTGCTGTGAGGATTAAAGGGGAATTCTCTAAGATCATCCATTCTTTGATAAGATATGTTGTGAGTGCTTGTGTTTGTTTGGATATCTTAAGCTTCTTCTCTTGGTTTCTCTTGCGTCTTTAACTTTTTATCTTTTTCCTCCTGTTCCTTTCTGTAAATACTGAAAGGATCAAGGTTTTCTTTGACGATGCTGACTTTTCCCAAATGATGGAAGTGGATTTCTTGAAACAAAGTGGAGGTGATGGCCCTCATGGCATGAATCCACGGTCTTCTGAGGATCATATTATAATTGGTTTCTCTGTTGAAAACATAGAAATATGTTGAGATGGTTTTATCCATCAGAGTGAGTGGTAGGTTGATTTTCCCAACTGTTTGAATATCATGACTATCATATATCCTCAATGTGGCAGTTTGTTGCTTGATTCCTATTTTTCTATATCCCATTCTCCATAGGAATGACATCGGCAAAAGGTTGACTATCGATCCTTTGTCCACCACTACTCTTTTTATAGTGACCTCTTCAACTTGAATTTGTATGTATAGAGGTGAATCCTTTTTCTTACTTCCTTCACTTTGAGGTAGCTTGGAAACATCGAACGTGAGAGGAGGTGGTTCCTCCTGCGTTGAACACCCCACTTCTAATACTTCCAAGAATGTTTTGTAGTGTGAGGGGGAGGCTCTTAGTAAATTTATCACTTGCGAGAAGACATTTTCAGTTTGATCTATTTGTTGTTCTTTGTGGACCACTCATTCTCTTGAGGTATATTTGTGGGCCAAGTTATTTGGTTACATGGCCAACTCACCAATATAGGTTGTGGTGTCTTCTTTGTATTCCCCCTTTGTATGAAACTAGTGCAAAACCAAAAGTCCAAATCCAAAATCAAGACAAATGTTATGGCACCCACAACAAAACAACAATACAAACTCAACATGAATTTCAATGAAGAAATCTATTTTCTCCAAGAACCTCCATGCATACATAAAGTCTCTTTTTATGTTGGAGAACCCTTTCATCAAACTTTGCTTGAAAATCTATTTGAGCCTAATGATAATGATAGCCTAGCAAACTTTAAAGTGAGTATTCCCATGACCATAATGAATTCCTTAACACTAAATAAGGTCGTATCTTGGTCAAACATTTCATAGACAAAAATGAAGATGAGGTCCTCATGCACCTTATAGAATTAAAAGCCAAACTTTGGAGGTACATGGTAGATCTACATATTGACCATTAGAAAGTAGCAAAAAGAATACTAAAATACATCCAATGTACATATCAATTAGGAATTGAATAGAAACATGGAGGAGAGCCTACTCTAGTAGGGTATATAGATTTTGATTATGTAGGTAATATTCACGATAGAAAATCAACTTTAGAATAAATATTTCATCTTGGTTCAGGACTAGTTTCTTGGAGCGGTAAGAAGCAATAAAAAATGTCACTATCATCCATAGAAGCTGAATATATTAGTTCCTCAACAAGCATTGTGGCTTAGAAGACTGCTTGAAGAAACACTTCAAACTCAAGATTATCCAACTATTATATTTTGTGATAATCAAAGCACTACCAAGCTAGCAAAAATCTTGTGTATCATGCTAGATCCAAACATATAGAAGTAGATCATTATTTTGTTTGGGACCTAATTGAAGAACGAGTGGTGGAGTTGTAGTTTTGTGGAATAGAGGACCAAATTGCTAACATATTTACTAAAACATTATCTATAGTGAAATTTGTTAGACTTTGAGATATGCTGCATCTCAAGGAAGTACATATACAATAAGTGATGTATTGAATGTTATGGTATTTTTACCCAAATAATGTTTATTTAATAATTGTATCCCCACAGTCCTTCTAGATCATTCCAAATTGTGACACTTGTCCCTATTTTTAGATTCTTTCTTTCTAGAGTCTTCTATCAGCCATTCTAGGTTCCTCTAGAGTTCTATATAAAATCTATAAATACAACAACCACTCCACCACTTTACAAGAAAGCAAACATATCTTAGTTTATTCAATTACCATGTATTTTATCTGCTAATATACAATATATTTATACTTTATATTTGCTACAAATTCATTTTTTTGTTTCAAATATTAACCATTTTCTAGATAAAGTTTACTGTGTGTTGTGGTTGATAAGGTGGGGACCATCTGATCATATACCAATAACAATTTTTTCTTGAAAAATATTCCAAAAAGAGATGAAGGAATCATTCTAATAGATTGCCCTGCATCGACATTAAGATACACTATCTAGTTGTGTTGTTGCACAAAAAACACTCTTCCACTACACCATATCACAAGAAATGCAACTTAAAGCTTCAAAATTCCACTCCTTTCCTGCATTTCCACCACTTAACCAACAAATAATGTAAGGCTTTCCATGAAAAGAAATAATAATCAACATGCTCCCCATTATAGCTTATCTATTAACATCTTTTCACAATATAAGCAATTATACTGCAATCCTAGAGTAGACTTTGCTTACCAGACAACATTATATAGTGAATATATAGTTTTTGACAAAAATAATGACTCTAATAGGAATTCTTGAACAATATTTAGACAATGGTATATGATATAAATAGTAAATATTGTCTTTTGAAATAAATAATAATTACACTGCGAAACTTTTAACAATCTCAACTTAACAGACAACGGTTTGTGACCTTTAACAATTTGCAACCATCAAGCAACACTATACAAAAAAAAATACCTCTTCTTTTAACATCTTTTGACAAAAATATTCATCAATGCTATAATTCTTCAACTGCACTTTGAAAACATAATGCACGCTCAATACAACAAATGCATAAAAATGTCCCAAGACCACAAGCACCATTCAATTGCAATGCTTCACATGGAATTGCAATCTGCACAAATTTTCAGTTTCATCTTAAAAAATAATACATGCCCAAACGGCTTGCCCAAATCCATCAACTCTGTCACAACTCAACTCCATCCACCTTCATCATTTCGTCATGTATGAGGCTTTGATATTATTGTGGGCTCTAGGATCAAACACATAAATAATAATAGAGAATTACATTGTAAACTACACAAATAAATATACAAAAAATATTATTATGCAGGACTTCTATATAATTACATTATTCAATGACCTTTATAAAGGCCTTCACACTTCTAACTTTTACAACTACTTTTCCCATAGGAACTAACTAATAAAGTAGTACCCAACACAAACAATAAATTATTAAACCAACACAATATTATTAACTACAAACTAACACTTTAGATATAAACCTAACAGATGATATGCTTGAATTTGTGATAGATGTTTATTTCTGTGCAGCCCTAATCCTATGATTAAACACAGGTATGTTTGTAGAGCAAGAGACTCAAATCATGGACCGTATACTGCAGTGAACTAAAAATGTTTTCCATTTCTCAATGGTTCAGGCAGGGTCGACATCTGAAGCAGTGGGTTGGATGGTTTCTCCAATGTAGCCGGAAAAGTGTAACTTCTGGCTTTGTGTGCCCTTTGCGATGCTTCTCTGTAAATGCTTGCCTGCTCAGCCTCAAATATTGCATCGGTATACCTTACACTGTGATGGGATTTTGTCTCTCTTGTGCCACCTTTTACCCAAACAAGTTGCTCTACCACCTCTTTCATCGACGGTCTCTTCCTCCTTTCCAAGTGAAGGCAATCTCTTGCTAACCATGCTATATCTTCCATCTGTTGCAGCTTTTCCTCCTCCAATACTTTGCTGTCTAAGATTTCTGTGAGGCGGTTGTGGTTGAGTCTGGACAGAAAAAGAGTAGATAAACTCCACTCCTCGCTGGCCCTTTCTACAGAGATGGGTTCCAGAGCTGTTAAAAGCTCAACCAGGACTACACCAAAACTGTATACATCGCTTTTGTCGGTGAGCTGATAAGTTTGAAAGTACTCCGGATCTAAGTAACCCCTTGTGCCAATTATATTAGTGGTGAGATGTGTTTTATTGGACGTAGAGATCAGACGAGAAATCCCAAAGTCTGCAACTTTGGGAGAAAGTGTCTCAGTCAAAAGAATATTAGACGATTTTACATCCCGATGGAAAATGGGTTGAGATGCTCCAGAATGTAGATATGCCAAAGCCTCCCCCGTCTCGATTGCAATCTGCAGACGTGATGCCCATGTGAGATACCTTTCTTTTGAGTGTAAATGTTCATGCAGTGTTCCATTCGGAACGAATTCAGACACCAACAATGGGAATTTAGATTGGATGCAGCACCCCAACAATTTCACTATATTTCTGTGATTGATTTGGGAGAGAATTGTAACTTCGTTAAGAAACTCATGGTCATTCTCTAGATTTAAGGCTTCCTTGGACTTTTTAATGGCTACAAGAGCACCATCCAATAGAATGCCTTTGAACACAGTTCCGAAGCCACCGCTTCCCAATACCATTTCATTTGAATAATTATTAGAAGCTCTTGCCAATTCTTTGGCAGTAAACATTCTCAGGCTCTCTCTCCCCACTCTAGAAGCGATGAATTGCTGCAACCGTTGAAAATACTTAGCCTCCACCAGTTTCAAGTGCCGTTTCTTTAGCCACCAAAACAGAAGAGACGCTGTTAAAGAGATTACCACAAACGAAGAGACGGATCCTGTGTATTATACCAGATCATAGTTAGATAATACGCATTTTCGAATATCTTTTAGGCAAACAATTAGAATAACACAAAAGCACATAATATTTTATATCTCGTCACCTATGATTGCAGGAAATATAACACGAGTTGAAGATTCACATAGAGTTCCGTTTTGAAAGCCATCTCCCTTATAACCCTTTGCACACGAGCAATTGTAAGAAGCCGGCAAATTTAGGCACACACCTCCTTGCAGTGGTCCAACACATTTATTCATGTATCGAAGACTGCATTCGTTTATGTCTGAAACATTCATCATCATTATTATTAGGAGCCTTGAAATTTTAATGAAGAATGATTATTACTTCAGAGGCGTTACTACATTCACAGTAGAGATGAGAGTTGAAAGATTCTAGAATCTCTATGTAAACTTATAAAATTCCAATTTAGAAACTTTATTAAAAAACTAAATAATCACTCCACGAATTAAAAAAACCAAAAAAAGAAGGTGAAAAGAATTAAAAAAAATGAAAAAAATAAAAACATGGTGGATGGAAAGAAAGGTGGATGGCAGTTTCAAACAAGCCATCACTATGCACTAAAATGAAAGAAAGAAATGTTACATAATGACATATGAAAAGACACACATTCAATCTATTTATATTGCCTCCTTTCTTAATTTTTTTCACATGTAGAAGGAACATATCAAATTGTAGGATTTGAGGTCAGGTGAAAGAGAGTGCCATAAATTGAAAAAAAAAAATAGGCACCTCAAGAAGGATATCTCTCTGCATACTATAGATATATATTTTTAAATATAAATATACTAGTTATAAAACAGTGTCGAGATCATACCTGTGCAACCGGTGCCGTTAGTGTAACCATCCCCTTCATAGCCCGGAAGACATTTGCATGAGTGACCGTCCCCTGTTTGAGCGTTTATACATTCGGCTTCCGTGGCGCAAGAGTAATTGGCTGTTCCTTTGGCTGTTAAGCAATTCGCATGGCTAATGCCCCACTCCAGGCGGAGGCCGTAATGACCTCGACCGAACTTCCCTTTATCCTCTTCCGGTAACTCCCAAGTAACTGGATCAAGAATAGTCGAGAACCCGCACTCTCCGGGAAATTCCGTGTAGGTTATTCCCCCGCCCGTGAGATTTATCCCTTTCTGATTTCCTGGAATACCAGCTTCACAACACCCATAGAAAGTGCAGTATTTTGGATCTTCTTGTTGTAGACATGCAGATTTACAGTTCCCTCCTTTGCTAACGTTCACGCCATCAAGAGTGAAAGAACCCATTGCATTGCAACCAATGACCACGAATTTATTGATGGAGGAAATGGTGAAGGGCCCATCTGCCGGTAAGTTGAACTGCATAGATTTATCATCTATTCCATTACAAGACATGGCTTTTAAAGAAGTGGAATTTATGATGAGTGATCCGGTATAGTTGATCTCCAGGATCTCTAAATCCGTCTCCGCACCATTTACAACAGCACCAAGAAATGGAGCGAGCTCCCGACTAGAATTCCCATTCTCCTTCTCCGTGCATTTAACCTGAAAACCAGGGTATCCACAACTTGGATTGACTGTCCAGAATGGGTAACTCACATTCTTCGACCCGCACGGTTGAGGATCGCACTCTCCACCGGCAGAGGTTGCCAAATACCACCAAATCACAAGTACGCCACTCAACTGCCAATGCATTTTTATATGGAAGAACATGATTTGTATGGAAGCCCTCAATTTTAATGTGACATGGCCAATGGTTTTATTATTATTATTATTTATAGACCTTACCTGTCCCGTAAGTTTCACAGAAAGTTGGATTGTTTTGAAGACGCTTGTGCAAGGAAATTGGTTCCCCACTTTTTGCTGATATTTTTAGAAACTTCTTTAATCCTGCAAATTATTTATGATCTTAGTTTTGAACGAGTCTCGTTGACCATGCCATTTTGATTTGTACATGTCGTACCATGGATGCCGATGACATTTCTTAATATGACAAGGTTGAAGGTTGAATTTAACCATTTTCTTTTTTATTTGTACATGTCGTACTATGGACGCCCATGACATTTCTTAATAAGACAAGGTTGAAGGTTGAATTTAACCATTTTCTTTTTTATAATGGTTGGAGATGAAGATTCTTAAGTAGGTAGAATGTTGAATTTAATGTTTTTAAATTGTTGGGAAGAAAATTCTTAAGTTTCAAGGTTGAATGTTGAATTTAATTTTTTCAAATTGTTGAGGAAGAAAATTCTTTGAGTTTGTTGGGACGTGTGTATCATAAAGAATACAAATAGGATCTTGTCAAAGTAGTATTTGTTATAAATAATATCTAATTATTGAGATAAATTAATGAATTTAACATATATAATAGCTACGAAGAATTGTAGAATAAACTATTTATATTACTAATGTATATGCATTATAGTGAACTATTATAGTGTTTGACTATGCATATTAATACTAATAATTGTTTTGCTGCTGAAAACCCAGAAACTATCGTCTTCTCCCGCCGCTTCTAAATCTAGTGTTTCTTTGGAGGTTGCAACTTCACTTGATGGACATCCTTTGGTCGCTGCTCTCACAAAGAAGGATGCCAATGCCAGGGTTTCACAGAGCGTTTCTGAAGGTCTATTGGATGCCTCGGCCAAAGACATGGCCGCCTCACTCAAATCTGAAGCTCCTCCCAGTGGCAGGATGGCCACGATGCCATCTCCTCCTTTCCACAATTTCCCACCATTACCCATCCACGATGGGATTAAAGTTTGCCAAGTGGTAACTTTGGTCTGAATTTATCTCCGAGTGCGGTTCAAATGCATCATGATCTGGTTTCCGAGGCAAAGACTCCCTTCTTGGATGCTATTAAAGGTACGAAGGCTGGTGCTGGAGTGTCGATAGGGGATTTAAAGCTAGATGCTCCTTTCAAAAATACCAAATCTGGTGCAAAATATACAGGTATAAATAATAGACGGGTTGTTCATTGTGCTCACAAACCCCTAAATTTGTATTTTGATGACATTTTATTGAAGGAGTTACATGAAAATGAAGAATTTTTTTTTGAGAATGGGTTAATAGGTAGGTTCAGTCATTTCTGGCCTAGCCTTCTTCAGCTTCACGAATGGATCTCAAAATCTTGGCTCCCTCTAATGGAAAAAAACTCGGAGATATACCCAAGTGCCAAAGGCTTTTTCATTATGGTCTTTGACAGCAAGAAAGATAAAAATGCCATACTTAGCTATTTTTGGTGGTGGAGAGAAAGTACGCTGCTTTTAAAATCTCAACACCCTAATTTTAATCCGGCGACTGAATCATTCTTAGCTGTGCCAATCTGGGTTCGCCTTCCAAATCTTCCTCTTCATTATTGGTTTGAGTCATGTTTTGCAGTGATTGGTAACACTCTTGGTAAATTCATTTCCACTGATGCAAACTCAAAAGATTTCATTCATACAACCTATGCTAGGATTCTGGTAGAGGTGGATATCTCCAAGGCCCTTCCAGCTAAGATCATCTTCAGTGTGAATGGACACAACTAAACACAAACTTTGGATTATGAAGGTTTAATCTTCAGGTGCAGAAAATGCTACAAAATTGGGCACATTGTAGCTGAATGCCCAAATGTTAAACTGCAAACAAATGGGGAGGCCACTTGGTGGAAGGATGCTTCCTCGAAACACTACTCAGTTATGAAATCTCTTGAGGATTGTGTTTCCTCTCCAAAGAATGATATCTGCAGGAGGAATGAAAAGAACTCTCGTGCACCTCCCTCAAATTTAAAGGGTGAACAAAATTTGCCTGATTTGAGCGACTCTTGTTGTGTAGATCGTGGTGTGGGAAACGATGCAATCCCTTTGGTCATTGCTAATCTTTCAAGCTCTATGAAATCTGATGTTGGACCTAACAACTTCGGGACTGCAAACTCTTCATCTCAGGTTTCATTTCAAGAAGTAAATGGCTCAATTGTTGGTGGAGAAAATGAATGGCAAACAATACAGAAAAAGAAAAGGAATGTCAACAAAAACGTGGAGGAGGGCATTAGATTGCAGTCACAGCCTCATATCAAATTTGGCTCAAAAGTTCAAATTGATGGGGGGGCTGTGAGTGGAATGCAATGCAGAAAAGGGAGTATATCCTCAAAATGGAGGAACTCAAGAATAAATTGCAGTCATTCAGAAGTCAAAATGACAAATAAATTTGAAGGCTTTCAAGTGTTTTAGCAACAACCAGGATTTGGTATATAACCGGGTATGAATAGAATAGATGTTTTAGTATTCAGGTGTAGTTTTGGTTTTTGATAGAGGCATCAGGAACAAGTAGGTTGTGATCTAAATGGTATTGCATGACCATGGATGAATAGTTTAGGGGTAATTTTAATTCTATGAGGAAGAGACCCCTCAGCTGTGATCTCTCCTAGTGCGAGCCAAGCTAATTTTCCGCAATAATACAAATCTCACCTCTTACGAATAAAAAAAATACTAATAATTATTTTAATATATATAATTGTATTTATGATTAGTAGTTTTAGTACATAAATTATAGTTATAGTACAATTGTTCACTATTAACTGGTTAAATTATAATTAAACACATTATATTAATACAATTGTAGTCAACTATTATTATTTATAATTTATAATTAATAATAAGTTATAATATTAATTAATTAAGGTTTATATATATTTAAAGATAATGCGCTTGGTAAACTTTTTAACGTGATCAGGCTATGAACCAGTGAGGCCACAACACGGGGGACCTCATCCCCTAGCAAGAACACTTCAAACCCACGAGCTCGTTGGCCCAACGAAGATATAGAGCCTGCGAGCTTATTGGCCCAACGGGGGTTTGAACTTTGGTGGCTGCCACTACAACCTTGTGTCTTAACCACCAAACCACGCCCTTAACGACAATTAAGGTTTATATCTAATTATAATTAAATTGTATAGATTGTATATTAGTAATCTATACGATGTTTAAATCATATTAATAACTTCCAAGCTATATTAATTAATGCATTACAATTTGATAATTATTATGTAACACTTGCTTTTATTAATATTAAATAAAACATCAATTGTATTACCTATCTAAGCATTTGAATTACAACGACTGGCTTATCAATGACATGAACCCCATGCCAACAATTTTCAAGACTTTAGTGAAGAAGATGGGATAAAAACAAATGAAAGGAAATTTGTAGTTGGGACAATAATCAAGATTTTCAATTTTGCATTACATATCTGAGTCTCTTTAATTTATTGTAGGTGATTTGAAATCAACTCTAAAAAAATCAAAAATTAAAAAAATCTTAACTTTGAAGGTCTAGTCCAACTGCACTACAATTCAAATAGTTCTTACATGAACATATATTTACCCTTTTTTAAAACATAACTGATGATCCAAAATCAAATCTAAAAAATAATTTGAATGAAGTATATCAAAACCTTGAAGGCCAATCAGTTCTAAATAGTAATCTACCTGCCCCAATTATACTTAAAGAAATTGTAATGAGAATATTAACAATTACAACTCTCTAGTCTCAAAATCATTTATATTAAATTAAACTAGTTGTAACTATAAAACTAGGTTATAAATATAGATATAACTCAATATCTATATAATATTATTAATATTCTAGAATAATAATATAATATAGTATAGTATATACTTTATAATATAATATATTATACTATATTTATAATATATTATATAATTCAATAATAGAACATGTTAATCACACTTCCATATAATAAAACTATGTAATAATTAGTTTATTTGTGTCATTAGACATTTGATGTTTAACAAGTCATTCTAAATGCAATCGATCAAGTTTATAATGCAAAAAAATTGTTATTTTAAGTAGAGAATTAAAAAAAAAATGGAAATATTAGGGGTGAAATGATACGGTAGGTATAAAAATCAATTCCATGCTAGTTAATTTTTGGAAGAATCTTTAGTCTATTGACTAACCCATCTTCCCATGTATGTTAAGGATAATTGTGTGTCTTAGTATATTTAAATGACTTAGACTAATAGAGGTATTCAAAGAATTTTTAGAAGTTACTTCAATAAAAAAAACATATTACCATTCACTTAAAAATGATATAATAATTTGTATGTAAATGAATACCCGATTAAATTCCATCCTATGTAACAATTTCATTTATTGAATCATGCCTATCGTATATCTCTATATATGAAGTGCAGTTGTAACGTGTCAACAATGATTGGTTTGTGAAGACTACACATCCTCTTCTAATGACACGTTAGACACTCAAACTCTTTTTCACGCAAAAGGGCCAAGATAGAACATTGTGTTTCTAGGGTAGAGGAACCATTAGGTAGTTGAACAGCCTAACTTCGTGCCTCTCAAAATCATACATGGTAATTTCAAATTACTTCAAAAATTTTACAGCAGCTTACTTAGCAAAGCCCCTACTTATAACTAAGGTTTCAGGGCCACGTCATCAAATATGATGCCACATCAACATGCTTTTTGTTGAAGTGTCCAAAAAGACCCAAAAAAAAGATTGAACCAATAGTTGTGCATGAAGTTATGTTTTGTTGGTGCGTCGATGTGGCATCACATGATTTGTTGCTTTTTAGAAATTTCATTCAATGATAAGAACTTATGTTCAACATTTGGTCATTTTTTATTTACATTTGGAATAATCATTTACATTATATAGTATATAGGGTGTTCAACTACTGGCTCCTATACCCACAAGTACTATAACAACAGTTGAACCCCATTCAACTACTGGGTCCTCTCCCCTACTCTATGTTTCCTCTTACCATGTCGCACAACAGAAGATATTACACGCATTGGACTTTGGCATTCAAGACTTTGTGAAGTAAGGAATTATTTGCTGCAGGTGGGCAAAACACTTGATCATAGGTGAACTTTCATCGTCCCTGTGATCATAGGTAAAATGATTTTTATGGAAGCCCTCAATTTCAATGTGGCATGGCCGATGGTTTTATTATTTAACCTCGGCCTCGCTCAAATTTCTGTCTCACAGATTGACTAAACTACAAGCAAACGATCAACATGGATCAAGGAACGAAAAGACAAAGCCATGGCTTAAGAGCGACCTCAAAATACCAGTCATTCATAACTGTTGAGGAGTCCAGTTATATAGCGTGATCCTTGCCATTCTAAGGTATCTTGAACAAACGTTGAATTGAATTGTTTTGAAGACGCTCCTGCAAGGAAACTGGTTCCCCACTTTTTGCTTACCTCAGTCGACCAAAGACTTGATCTCTTCCATGTAGCGAAAGTATGGGAAATAATTATATACTGTTTTTAAAAACAGTTTTGAACGAGTCTTTTTTAATTAATTAATTAATTTTTTAATGTTGATGATGTCATTTTGATTTGTACATGTACTATGGACGCCAATACTATTTTGTAATGTTTTATTTTTTTATTATTATTTTTTAAATTTGAGAAAGACAACTTTATAATATTAGTTTAAAAAAATATACGTAAGTGAAATAGAATGTGAGAAAGGCACTACCTTATATCTAATATAAGTTTTCTCCAAAGACTTTTTAGAAGTTGTAAAAATGAATTTAAGAAAGGACAAATTTATAATATGTTTTTTCCAAAGACTTTTAGAAGTTTTAAAAAAGAATTTAAGACACAATTTTAAGCTTTCTTCAACTACTTTTAAAGAAGTTGTGGACTTGAATCTTGGTAGTTGAAGTTCAATGTTAATTAAATAAGTAATTGAGAGGGAGGGGAAGCGGGAGGAAGAGAGGGAGGGAGGGCATATTAGATATTTCTATAGATTTCAATTTGTTGAATGGAATGGGTATATTAAGTATTTTTATTTTTAAATATTTTATTAGTTTGATATTGTAATGGTGAAAATAGCATACCCATGCCAATTCCCATTTAGTTTTGGGTATGTATTTTGATGGAATGTCTTAATATGATTACATAGTGGTATGTAATGTAATCATATAGATTGGGTATGTATTTCTATAGATTTCAATTTGTTGAATGGAATGGGTATATTAGGTATTTTTATTTTTAAATATTTTATTAGTTTGATATTGTAATGGTGAAAATAGCATACCCATGCCAATTCCCATTTAGTTTTGGGTATGTATTTTGATGGAATGTCTTAATATGATTACATAGTGGCATGTAATGTACACTCTTGTGTTAAGTTTGGCTCTTATCCTCCTAACTCTTTTCCATCCCTATTTACTCTCACTTTGTGCATTTCCATACATCCAACCTTTTCCCTACCCTATTTGCACACGTTTCTATACATTTGCCTCAATATTGGCACATAATCCCATGTATTCACAGTCCTTGGATCTTGCATTCCTTGTTTTGGGTCAATCTAAAGACACATAGGTTTGCTCCACCATAACACTAAATTAACCCCAAACTCAAAACTGTTGACTCCTATCCTTTCTCAGTAACTATTAGGAATTGACTTGATACTGTAAGCACAAAAATCACACACATCCTCCACGAGGACCCCTATGATGATTCTAATCCTTGTCACGTACATGTATGCATGAAATAATGTCCTCTAAGTAGTAGAACTCTTGGTGTCACGTGTCTTCTTTCTTGTATTGTGTTGTTTCTTCTTTGTCGTTTTCCCTCTCTTTGTTGTCGACGCTTTTCAACATTTTTGCGACACTTGTCAATTTACATTTTCTAAGCTTTTGACCCTGTTCCTAAGCCTTGTAAGCATCTTGTAGGTGAATTTTCACCTTTCCCCTATGTTTTTCATCCTCTCCACCACCTAGAAGCCTTTTAGAGATCCCCCAGATCCATCTCCCACTTTCAGTTTCACTCAACCAATCCAAATCTCCTATTATTTCAGATCTCCCCCCGAGAGATCCTATGGTGCAAGTGGAGATTTGGATTCTTGCACATGATTGACCTGTTTCCAGAGGTAGATCACCTCCTTTTCATCTTCTCTTCCATCTCCCATCATACATTTCCTCTCAAACCCTTTTTTTTGGATCTCCCACCGGGCGACCCTCATTCTGCAGGATCTCCCCTCGGGTAACCCAGGGTCGCCCCCCAGGCGACCCTACTGGCAAAAGGGGCGACCCTATCACGTTTCCAGCCACGAAAAAACTTGAGTTTCTCACTCAAAAAAAGCTCCATTTTCGCCCATTTTTCTTCCAATTTGCATGACTTTTTATGCCTAATATGGAGTTGACTATTTCATGCACCCACACATGCATAATTAATTCCATTTGATCTAAAATTAATAACTCATTTTCTCTCATGCATTCTTCTAACTCTAATTCCTCTTTAGTGATAAGCTATTATTAATTTATCACTCCCTAATTAACTGAGTTTACTGGGTAATCAATCTAGTTCACTCCCTAATCAATCCTTGTTAAATCATCAATCAATTGAGTTAACTTCTCAATCAATCCCCTTCTTCCAACCTATAAATACCCCCTCCCTCAATCACAAAGGGAGGCAAATTCATTGTGCACACAACTCTTGCTAAGTTTTTGCTCTCCAATCAGCATTCTCATGCTCACACGGGATGAAGGCACCTTTTATTTATTCATTGTTCATCAAGCTTTCACATAAAGCTCTTCAAACATCGTTACGTTGCTTCAATTAACGCCATTGTACTCATCAAAATGTCCCATTGAGCTTTCTTAATCTTCTTTTGCTTCTTTGTGTCGTCTTGTCATCAAGAGGTCTTCCCACTGCTTCAAGAGGATATGAGGTTGCCATAAAGGATTTCTGAGGGTAGTGGAGTCACACAAATTTTCTCTATTTTTAGGTTCCTCTATGCTTTTTTTCAATTTGTAGTAATTAGAAAATTGAAATTGCTCTTGGGATTAGTAATTGCATTAGGTTAAATTCATTCTAATTTGCATTCATATTTCCTTTCTTAGATTAAAAAGCATCTTTACTTCCATAAATACCAAAAAAGCACAAAAATAAGTTTGTATTTCATATAGCTTTGCATGCATAAAAATATAGAAAAGAACCAAACATTAGGTATTTAGATACATTGCAAACTGTTGATATCATCACAAAGTCAACCATGGTCAACAAAAGTCAAACCCTTGATAACATCACAAGGTCAACAAAAGTCAAACACACAACCAAACCCTAGGTCAAACCCTAAAGTCTAGTCAAGGTTAGTCCACAAACACTTATCTCTTGTCTCAGCTCACACATGTGCCCAGGATTAAGAGGTGAGTGGGTGAGGGCAGTCCTCAGTGAGATTGAGGAAAACAATCCAAGACCTCAACAAGATCCACTTGTCTTACAACTAGACAAGATCCACTTCTCTTACAACAACTAGAGGCATTTAGACAACTTCAAATACAATGTGCAATCATTCAATAAATTGAAAGACAAGAAGCCATCAATGAAAGTAACAACCTGCCCACACAAAGGTGGAATAGTAGAAACCCCAATAGATGAAGAGTAACTAGTGACCCTTCAGGTCATAGGGTTATCTCTATAACAACAACCATCGAATGAAACATTCACATTAACACACAACAACTAAGGCCCTAGGACGTGTCGACCCCTCTCCGCGATGTCCAACTCTCTAATGAGCTAGACCCCCACCGTGTCTCGCCTCCTCTCAACTGGCTACTTCCACGAGAGCGAGAGTGACATGGCGGATCGCCCTGTGGCAAGGAGGGAAGGGCACGTGTGCATGCCGAAATCCAACCTGACAGCGCTAGGCAACCGAGGTCACAATTTTGAGCTTACATATTTTGGTGAACCTGACGTGAAATACAGAATCTTTTGGTTTTGTAGTTTACGTTCCCATCATTTGGATCTCAAAAAACATTCAACACTTCAAAACAACACACTTTGAAACATTTTCACTTTATTCTTCATAGCCGCTTCCACCGCTTCAGCTTCTATCGCCTTCACCATCATCCGTTCCATTTATTCTATGGTGTCTATGGCACCCCCAAATATGATGAAACTTGATTTAAAGCAAGGGAATATTCCCTCAAGAGAACCAAAAACTCCTTCCTTTGATAGGTATGTGTCACTGCATCCAGATGCACCAATCACCAACTGCTATGACTACAAAGATTCATATTATGAACAAGATCAAAGAGAATCTAGCCGTTCTCTATCTTTCAACAACCCATATTGGGAAAACAATCTGGCCATACCAAATGTGCCACATAAAGCTAAAAGGGTAAGGTCAGAAATACATCGACCCAATCAACCTTCGACAAGCACATCAAGTACTCATCTTGATGAGGAAGTCAAACGATTAGAAAAATGCCTACAAGAAGCAAAAGACACTTAAGAGGCATTGCGAATTGCCTTGTGAGAAGAAAAAAGAGAAAATGTTGCATGAGAAGAAGCATACCACCATGAACATACTCGAAAAGAAAATCCTAGAAACAAGGAAACACCCAGAGCTGCTACTCTTGCAGACTTAATCGCAACTCTAGTGCAAAGGATTAGAATCTTGGAAGCAGAACAAGCTTCTCCTAAGAGAAGGAAAAAATCCCATGAACAAGACCAAGGGGCATCTCAAAATCCCCCTACCTCAACTACTATTCACGAAATGCCATTAATGATACATGTTTGAATGGGAACCCTCCTATTCAGAACAATCCAACAAATCCAACAGTGGGTTATCAAAACCCACCCAGAGGGTTATTACTATCGATCCCACAATCTCAAAGTATCTTTTTCAGAACATATCTCGACTATTTGAAAGAACCTCTTGATCAAAACATAAGGAACATGCAGTTGCCTCGACCATTGCCAGATCTCTCAAAATTCAAAGGAGAGGGAGATCCAAATTTTCACATATTAAAACCTACACCACTGTGATAAGGGAACTCCTCCCTTGGTATGAGGTTGTTGCCAAAATATTCCTGCAGACTCTCGAAGGAATAGCTCTGGATTGGTACTATCATTTTCCAGAGGATTCAATTCACTCGTTCAAACAACTAATCAGAGAGTTTGTCATGGCATTTGACATGAACAAACTTGTCAAAACATGAATCAGAGAATTTCTCACCATGAAGCAAGAACCGAATGAATCTGTAGCCCATTTTATTACCAGATGGAGGCAAGTCCTCTATTCCTCAACCAGTGCCCCAAATATGGACCATCGTGAACTAAGCGATCTTTTCTTACATGCCTTGAATAAGGATATGAGAGAGGACGTTCAAAAATTACCATACAGATCCTATGAAGAGGCATTGGAAAGTGCTTTGAGGATAGATTAAGCTACCATCGACAGTGGCCGGAAAATATATGATACTAATGGGAAACTCAAAATGCCTAGAACAATAGAAAAGACTATATCCAATGCTTCTCCAGACAAAGATGTCAATGTAGTGAAAAGAAATCCCAGCAATGATAAGTGGCGACAAAAGGGAAATCAAGGGTCTAACCGTCCCTCCTATGATCCTAACACTTATTGTTGGTTCCATAGAACAAAGGGTCATGAAACAAAAACTTGCTATGGATACAACAAAGCTATCTCCAAACTTGCTTCGGATCAACAACAAAACTTCCTCAAACTCCTTCAATCCCAAAGAAAAGAGAAGGTGTTGCAAGTATGTGCCTAATCGGTGTTGTCATTGATGTCAACATATATGTGTTGTCATTGGTGTCAGCTATGCTCTTGTTTTGATGCTTGCTTGTAATGAGTTAGATGTTGAAGCTACTGAATAAGAATTCCTGATATTGGAAAGACTATATCCAATGCTTCTCCAGACAAAGATGTCAATGTAGTGAAAAGCAATCCCAGCAATGATGAGTGGCGACAAACGGGAAATCAAGGGTCTAACTGTCCCTCCTATGACACTAACACTTATTGTTGGTTACATAGAACAAAGGGTCATGAAAAAAAAACTTTCTATGGATACAACAAAGCTATCTCCAAACTTACTCCGAATCAACAACAAAACTTCCTCAAACTCCTTCAATCCCAAAGAAAAGAGAAGGTGTTGCAAGTATGTGCCTAACCGGTGTTGTCATTGATGTCAACATATATGTGTTGTCATTGGTGTCAACTATGCTCTTGTTTTGATGCTTGCTTGTAATGAGTTAGATGTTTAAGATAATGAATAAGTATTCCTGATACTGAATCTCCAAGTGCTTTTGAGAAAATTTGCCCCTCCAATGGAAATAGTGTATTGAAGAGTATCTTTGTTTATAGAAGAATAGTCTAGTAGATTGCTTCGCATTTCTTGTAGAATGAATATCTTTGTCCGCAGATTGGAATTTAGTGAGAGACATGTATGAAGTTTCTATGTTCCAAGTTTGACCCTCCGGTATGAAGATTTGAGTGAGTTATGTTCACCAAAGTGAAAACTATTTTTTCTGTATGTTTGGTGATGACAGAGAGAATGTATTATGCTCCACATTTAAGTATTTCATTCTATGGTTCTAGAATTAAGTTTGTAATGTTGTTATGTGCCTTCAACTCTAATGGTTCATGATTTGGTGGTCCACAAGCAATCTTTTTCTTATGACAGTGGCTGACAGTTATGTTAATATGCTTTGGTTTGAAGAATCTTATGAATAAAGTGATCAGAGGTGGTGCGGAAGTTCCTGATGATTATAATGTGCTTGTGGATGTCTCCTAATCATGTTCCTATCTTGTGATTGGTCCATGAAGAGTAATTTGGATCATAGAGGAAGACTGTTCCTAGAAGACTTAGTGCTAACACCAGTCTTGGCTGACTTGGTCGTTTTCAGTACTTGCGGAGATACATCAAAGATTGTGGAAGCGTGTCATGGCGTGGAAGATTGCAATTGAGTCCCAGCTAAGGCATAACATGATCTGCACACAT
Source organism: Cunninghamia lanceolata (assembly GCA_027924645.1). Lineage (NCBI taxonomy): Eukaryota > Viridiplantae > Streptophyta > Pinopsida > Cupressales > Cupressaceae > Cunninghamia > Cunninghamia lanceolata. The sequence goes on along the minus strand of BSBN01000895.1, from coordinate 10,722,125 downwards.
CTTTACCTTAGCAAATTTAGTTTAGGTCCAGACCTATTTCTCTGTATGTTTGTAATGCCGACCTTGGAGATTGTTCCAATGGTTGATGAATGTAATGCCGACCTTGATGTACATTCCAAGGTTGATGAATTGTATAAAAACATGTAATGAAGCTGTGAAAAAGGTGTCCTTGTGGAATTATGTTTTCCCTCTCTTTTCTCTCCTTCAATGATTTCTATTGTTCTGATTGAGAGGTTCTTAATGTCCCATTCGTCGTTACACGGAATGGCTGCTAAGCTGAACGGTGCATGGGAGTTTGTGGTGTGAGGATCAAAGGGGAATTCTCTAAGATCGTCCATTCTTTGATAAGATATGGTGTGAGTGCTTATGTTTGTTTGGATATCTTTAGCTCCTTCTCTTGGTTTCTCTTGTGTCTTTAACTTTTTATCTTTTTCCTCTTGTTCCTTTCTATAAATACTGAAAGGATCAGGGTCTGCTTTGACGATGCTGACTTTTCCCAAATGATGGAAGTAGATTTCTTGAAACAAAGTGGAGGTGATGGCCCTCATGGCATGAATCCATGGTCTTCCGAGGATCATATTATAATTGGTTTCTCTGTTGATAACATAGAAATACATGTGGAGATGGTTTTATCCATCAGAGTGAGGGGTAGGTTGATTTTGCCAACTATTTGAATATCATGACTGTCATATATCCTCAATGTGGTAATTTGTTGCTTGATTCCTGTTTTTCTATATCTCATTCTCCATAGGGATGACATTAGCAAAAGGTTGACTAGAGATCCTTTGTCCACCACTACTCTTTTTATAGTGACCTCTTCAACTTGAATTTGTATGTATAGAGGTGAATCCTTTTTCTTACTTCCTTCACTTTGAGGTAGCTTGGAAACATCAAACGTGAGAGGAGGTGGTTCCTCCTGCGCTGACCACCCCACTTCTAATACTTCCAAGAATGTTTTGTAGTGTGAGGGGGAGGCTCTTAGTAAATTTATCACTTGCGAGAAGACATTTTCAGTTAGATCTGTTTGTTCTTCTTCGTGGATGACTCATTCTCTTGAGGTATATTTATGGGCCAAGTTATTTGGTTACATGCCCACCTCACTATTATAGGTTGTTGTGTCCTCTTTGTAATCTCCCTTTGTATGAAACTAGTGCAAAACCAATAGTCCAAAACCAAAATCAAGACAAATGTTATGGCACCCACAACAAAACAACAATACAAACTCAACATGAATTTCAATGAAGAAATCCATTTTCTCCAAGAACCTCCATGCATACATAAAGTCTCTTTTTATGTTGGAGAACCCTTTCATCAAACTTTGCTTGAAAATCTATTTGAGCCTAATGATAATGATAGCCTAGCAAACTTTAAAGTGAGTATTCCCATGACCATAATGACTTCCTTAACACTAAACAAGGTTGTATCTAGGTAGAACATTTCATAGCTAAAAATGAAGATGAGATCCTCATGCACCTTATAGAATTAAGAGCCAAACTTTGGAGGTACATGGTAGATCTACATATTGACCATTAGAAAGTAGCAAAAAGAATACTAAAATACATCCAATGTACATATCAACTAGGAATTGAATAGAAACATGGAGGAGAGCCTACTCTAGTAGGGTATACAGATTTTGATTATGTAGGTGATATGCACGATAGAAAATCAACTTTAGAATAAATCTTTCATCTTGGTTCAGGACTAGTTTCTTGGAGCGGTAAGAAGCAATAAAAAATGTCACTATCATCCATAGAAGCTGAATATATTAGTTCCTCAAAGGCATCTCAACAAGCATTGTTGCTTAGAAGACTGCTTGAAGAAACACTTCAAACTCAAGATTATCCAACTATTATATTTTGTGATAATCAAAGAACTACCAAGCTAGCAAAAATCATGTGTATCATGCTATATCCAAATATATAGAAGTACATCATTACTTTGTTTGGGACCTAATTGAAGAACAAGTGGTGGAGCTATAGTTTTGTGGAATAGAAGACCAAATTGCTAACATATTTACTAAAACATTATCTATAGTGAAATTTGTTAGACTTTGAGATATGTTGCATCTCAAGGAAGTACATATACAATAAGTGATGTATTGAATGTTATGGTATTTTTACCCAAATAATGTTTATTTAAGAATTGTATCCTCACACTACTTCCAGATCATTCCAATTTGTGACACTTGTCCCTATTTTTAGATTTTTTTTTCTAGGGTCTTCTATCAGCCATTCCAGGTTCCTCTAGAGTTCTATATAAAATCTATAAATACAACAACCACTCCACCACTTTACAAGAAAGCAAGCATATCTTAGTTTATTCAATTACCTTGTATTTTATCTACTAATATACAATATATTTATACTTTATATTTGCTGCAAATTTATTTATTTATTATTTATTTTTTATTTTTATTTTTATTTTTTAAATATTAACCATTTTCCAGATAAAGTTTACTGTGTGTTGTGGTTGATAAGGTGGGGATCGTCCGATCATATACCAATAACAATTTTTTCTTGAAATATATTCCAAAAAGAGATGAAGGAATTATTCTAATAGATTGCCCTGCACCCACATTAAGATACACTGTCTAGTTTTGTTGCTGCACAAAAAACAAAAAAATATTCATCAATGCTATAATTCTTCAACTGCACTTTGAAAACATAATGCACGCTCAATACAACAAATGCATAAAAATGTCTTGAGACCACAAGCACCATTCAATTGCAATGCTTCACATGAAATTGCTATCTGCACAAATTTTGAGTTTCATCTTAAAAAATAATACATGTCCAATCTGCTTGTTCAAATCCATCAACTTTGTCACAACTCAACTTCATCCACCACCATCATTTCGTCATGTACGAGACTTTGATATTATTGCACGGGCTCTAGGATCAAACACATAAATAATAATAGAGAATTACGTTGTAAACTACACAAATAAATATACAAAAAATATTATTATGTAGGACTTCTATATGATTACATTATTCAATGACCTTTATAAAGGTCTTGACACTTCTAACTTTTACAAGTACTTTTCCCATAGGAACTAACTAATAAAATACTACCCAACACAAACAATAAGTTATTAAACTAACACAATATTATTAACTACAAACTAACACTTTAAATCATAAACCTAACAGATGGTATGCTTGAATTTGTGATAGATGTTTATTACTGTGCAACCCTAATCCTATGATTAAACACAGGTATGTTTGTAGACCAAGAGACTCAAATCATGGACCGTATACTGCAGTGAACTAAACAAGTTGCTCTACCACCTCTTTCATCGACGGTCTCTTCCTCCTTTCCAAGTGAAGGCAATCTCTTGCTAACCATGCTATATCTTCCATCTGTCGGACAGAAAAAGAGTAGATAAACTCCACTCCTCGCTGGCCCTTTCTGCAGAGATGGGTTCTAGAGCTGTTAAAAGCTCAACCAGGACTACACCAAAACTGTATACATCGCTTTTGTCGGTGAGCTGATAAGTTTGAAAGTACTCCGAATCTAAGTAACCCCTTGTGCCAATTATATTAGTGGTGAGATGTGTTTTATTGGACGTAGAGATCAGACGAGAAATCCCAAAGTCTGCAACTTTGGGAGAAAGTGTCTCAGTCAAAAGAATATTAGACGATTTTACATCCCGATGGAAAATGGGTTGAGATGCTCCAGAATGTAGATATGCCAAAGCCTCCCCCGTCTCGATTGCAATCTGCAGACATGATGCCCATGGCAGATACCTTTCTGTTGAGTGTAAATGTTCATGCAGTGTTCCATTCGGAACGAATTCAGACACCAACAATGGGAATTTAGATTGGATGCAGCACCCCAACAATTTCACTATATTTCTGTGATTGATTTGGGAGAGAATTGTAACTTCGTTAAGAAACTCATGGTCATTCTCTAGATTTAAGGCTTCCTTGGACTTTTTAATGGCTACAAGAGCACCATCCAATAGAATGCCTTTGAACACAGTTCCGAAGCCACCGCTTCCCAATACCATTTCATTTGAATAATTATTAGAAGCTCTTGCCAATTCTTTGGCAGTAAACATTCTCAGGCTCTCTCTCCCCACTCTAGAAGCGATGAATTGCTGCAACCGTTGAAAATACTTAGCCTCCACCAGTTTCAAGTGCCGTTTCTTTAGCCACCAAAACAGAAGAGACGCTGTTAAAGAGATTACCACAAACGAAGAGACGGATCCTGTGTATTATACCAGATCATAGTAAGATAATACGTATTTTCGAATATCTTTTAGGCAAACAATTAGAATAACACAAAAGCACATAATATTTTATATCTCGTCACCTATGATTGCAGGAAATATAACACGAGTTGAAGATTCACACAGAGTTCCGTTTTGAAAGCCATCTCCCTTATAACCCTTTGCACATGAGCAATTGTAAGAAGCCGGCAAATTTGCTGTCGTCCAACACAGTTATTCATGTATGGATGACTGCATTCGTTTGTGTCTGAAACATTCATCATCATTATGATTAGGAGCCTTGAAATTTTAACGAAGAATGATTATACGACATGGCTTTTAAAGCAGTGGAATTTATGATGAGCGATCCGTTATAATCGATCTCCAGGATCTCTAAATCCGTCTCCGCACCATTTACAAGAGCGCCAAGAAATGGAGCGAACTCCCGACTGAAATTCCCATTCTCATTCTCCTTCTCCATGCATTTAACATGAAAACCAGGGTATCCACAACTTGGATTGACTGTCCAGAATGGGTAATTCACATTCTTCGACCCGCACGGTTGAGGATCGCACTCTCCACCAGCAGAGGTTGCCAAATACCACCAAATCACAAGTACGCCACTTAACTGCCAATGCATTTTTATATGGAAGAACATGATTTGTATGGAAGCCCTCAATTTTAATGTGACATGGCCAATGGTTTTATTATTGTTATTATTTATAGACCTTACCTGTCCTGTAAGTTTCACAGAAAGTTGGATTGTTTTGGGCTATTCTTAAATATCATCCACTTCAACAATCAAAGGTTAATTTGGACCAATAAAAATAGGACAAATATTTACCATTTTTTGTTGTAAACGAGGTGTAAAATTGCTATTGAGTGTTTGACCATTCAAGTGGATGATATTTAAGTAGAGTGATTGTTCTGAAGATGCTTGTGCAAGGAAATTGATTCCCCACTTTTTGCTGATATTTTTAGAAACTTCTTTAATCCTGCAAATTATTTATAATCTTAGTTTTGAACGAGTCTTGTTGACGATGCCATGTTGATTTGTACATGTCGTACTATTAATGCCGATGACATTTCTTAATAAGACAAGGTTGAAGGTTGAATTTAACCATTTTCTTTTTTATTTGTACATGTACTATGGATGCCCATGACATTTCTTAATAAGACAAGGTTGAAGGTTGAATTTAACCATTTTCTTTTTTATTTTGTACATGTCGTACTATGGACGCCCATGACATTTCTTAATAAGACAAGGTTGAAGGTTGAATTTAACCATTTTCTTTTTTATTTGTACATGTCGTACTATGGACACCCATGACATTTCTTAATAAGACAAGGTTGAAGGTTGAATTTAACCATTTTCTTTTTTATTTGTACATGTCGTACTATGGACGCCCATGACATTTCTTAATAAGACAAGGTTGAAGGTTGAATTTAACCATTTTCTTTTTTATAATGGTTGGAGATGAAGATTCTTAAGCAGGTAGAATGTTGAATTTAATGTTTTTAAATTGTGGGGAAGAAAATTCTTAAGTTTCAAGGTTGAATGTTGAATTTAATTTTTTCAAATTGTTGGGGAAGAAAATTCTTTGAGTTTGTTGGGACGTGTGTATCATAAAGATTACAAATAGGATCTTGTCAAAGTAGTATTTGTTATAAATAATATCTAATTGTTGAGATAAATTAATGAATTTAACATATATAATAGCTAAGAAGAATTGTAGAATAAACTATTTATATTACTAATGTATATGCATTATAGTGAACTATTATAGTGTTTGACTATGCATATTAATACCAATAATTGTTTTGCTGCTGAAAATACAGAAACTATCATCTTCTCTAGCCACTTCTAAATCTAGGGTTTCTTCGAAGGCCACAACTTCGCTTGATGGACATCCTTCGGTGGTTGCTCTCACAAAGAAGGATGCCAATGCCAGGGTTTCGCAGAGCGTTTCTAAAGGTTTGTTGGATGCCTCGGCCAAAGACATGGCCACCTCGCTCAAATTTGAAGCTCCTCCCAGCGGCAGGATGGCCACGATGCCATCTCCTCCTTTCCACGATTTCCCACCATTACCCATCCACGATGGGATTAAAGTTTGCCGAGCGGTAACTTTGGTCCCAATTTATCTCCGAGTGTGGTTCAAATGCATCACGATCTGGGTTCCGAGGCAAAGACTCCCTTCTTGGATGCTATTAAAGGTGCGAAGGCTGGTGCTGGAGTGTTGGTGGAGGATTTAAAGCCAGATGCTCCTTTCAAAAATACCAAATCTGGTGCAAAATATACAGGTATAAATAATAGACGGGTTGTTCATTGTGCTGACAAACCCCTAAATTCACATTTAGATGACATTTTATTGAAGGAGTTACATGAAAATGAAGAATTTTTTTTTTTGAGAATGGGTTAATAGGTAGGTTTAGTCATTTCTGGCCTAGCCTTCCCGAGCTTCACGAATGGATCTCAAAATCTTGGCTCCCTCTAATGGAAAAAAACTTGGAGATATACCCAAGTGCCATAGGCTTTTTCATTATGGTCTTTGACATCAAGAAAGATAAAAATGCCATACTCAGCTATTTCTGGTGGTGGAGAGAAAGCACACTGCTTTTAAAATCTCGGCACCCTAATTTTAATCTCGCAACTGAATCATTCTCAGTTGTGCCAACATGGGTTCACCTTCCAAATCTTCCTCTTCATTAGTGGTTTGAGTCATGTTTTGCAGCGATGGGTAACACTCTTGGTAAATTCATTTCCACTGATGCAAACTCAAAAGACTTCATTCATACAACCTATGCTAGGATTCTAGTAGAGGTGGATATCTCCAAGGCCCTTCCAGTTGAGATCATCTTCAGTGTGAATGGACACAACTGAACACAAACTTTGGATTATGAAGGTTTAATCTTCGAGTGCAGAAAACTGGGCACATTGTAGCTGAATGCCCAAATGTTAAATTGCAAACAAATGGGGAGGCCACTTGGTGGAAGGATGCTTCCCCAAAACACTACTCTGTTATGAAATCTCCTAAGGATTATGTTTCCTCTCCAAAGAATGATATCTGCGGGAGGAATGAAAAGAAGTCTGGTGCCCCTCCCTCAAATTTAAAGGGTGAACAAAATTTGCCTCATTTGAGCGACTCTTGCTGTGTAGATCGTGGTGCGGGTAGCAATTCAATCCCTTCGGTCATTGCTAATCTTTCAAGCTCTATGAAATATGATGTTGGACCTAACAACTTTGGGACTGCAAACACTCCCTCTCAGGTTTCATTTCAAGAATTAAATGGCTCAATTGCTGGTGATGGAGAAAATGAATGGCAAACAATACAGAAAAAGAAAAGGAATGTTAACAAAAATGTGGAGGAGGGTATTAGATTGCAGTCACAGCCTCATATCAAAAGTGGCTCAAAAGTTTAAATTGATGGGGGAGGGCTGTGAGCAGAATGCAATGCAGAAAAGGGAGTATATCCTCAAAATGGAGGAACTCAAGAATAAATTGCAGTCATTTAGAAGTCGAAACGACAAATAGATTTGAAGGCTTTCAAGTGTTTTAGCAACAACCAGGATTTGGTATATAACCGGGTATGAATAGAATAGATGTTTTAGTATTCATGTGTAGTTTTGGTTTTTGATAGAGGCATCAAGAACAAGTAGGTTGTGATCTAAATGGTATTGCATGACCATGGCTGAATAGTTTAGGGGTAATTTTAAATCTATGAGGAAGAGACCCCTCAGCTGTGATCTCTCCTGGAGCGAGCCAAGCTTATTTTCTGCAATAATACAAATCTCACCTCTTACAAATAAAAAAATACTAATAATTGTTTTAATATATATAATTGTATTTATGATAAGTAGTTTTAGTACGTAAATTATAGTTATAGTACAATTGTTCACTATTAACTGGTTAAATTATAATTAAACACATTATATTAATACAATTGTAGTCAACTATTATTATTTATAATTTATAATCAATAATAAGTTATAATATTAATTAATTAAGGTTTATATATATTTAAAGATAATGCGCTTGGTAAGCTTTTTAACGTGATCAGTGACGCTGGCGCGACATGTCCTCTGGCTCCACAGAAACACTTTTGCCTGGAGCTACGAACTGGTGAGGCCACAACACAGGGGACCTCATCCCCTAGCAAGAACACTTCAAACCCACGAGCTCATTGGCCCAACAAAGATGTAGAACCTGCAAGCTCATTGGCCCAGCAGGGGTTTGAACTCTGGTGGCTGCCACTACAACCTTGCGACTTAACCACCAAACCACACCCTTAACGACAATTAAGGTTTATATTTAATTATAATTAAATTGTATAGATTGTATATTAGTAATCTATACGATGTTTAAATCATATTAATAACTTCCAAGCTGTATTAATTAATGCATTACAATTTGATAATTATTATGTAACACTTGCTTTTATTAATATTAAATAAAACATCAATTGTATTACCTATCTAAGCATTTGAATTACAATGACTGGCTTATCAATGACATGAAGCCCATGCTAACAATTTTCAAGACTTTAGTGAAGAAGATGGGATAAAAACAAATGAAAGGAAATTTGTAGTTGGGACAATAATCAAGATTTTCAATTTTGCATTACATATCTGAGTCTCTTTAATTTATTGTAGGTGATTTGAAATCAACTCTAAAAAAATCTTAACTCTGAAGATCTAGTCCAACTGCACTACAATTCAAATAGTTCTTACATGAACATATATTTGACCTTTTTTAAAACATAACTGATGATCCAAAATCAAATCTAAAAAATAATTTGAATGAAATATATCAAAACTTTGAAGGCCAATCAGTTCTAAATAGTAATCTACCTGCCCCAATTATACTTAAGAAAATTGTAATGAGAATATTAACAATTACAACTCTCTAGTCTCAAAATCTTTATATTGAATTAAACTAATTGTAACTATAAAACTAGGTTATAAATATAAATATAACTCAATATCTATATAATATTATTAACATTCTAAAATAATAATATAATATAGTATAGTATATACTTTGTAATATAATATATTATACTATACTATTATACTATATTTATAATACATTATAAATATACTATATTTATAATATATTATATAATTCAATAATAGAACATGTTAATCACACTTCCATATAATAAAACTATGTAATATTTAGTTTATTTGTGTCATTAGACATTTGATGTTTAACAAGTCATTCTAAATGCAATCGATCAAGTTTATAATGCAATAAAATTGTTATTTTAAGTAGAGAATTTTAAAAAAAAAATTGAAGGAAATATTAGGGGTGAAATGATACGGTAGGTATAAAAATCAATTCCATGCTAGTTACTTTTTGGAAGAATCTTTAGTCTATTGACTAACCCATCTTCCCATGTATGTTAAGGATAATTGTGTGTCTTAGTATATTTAAATGACCTAGACTAATAGTGGTATTCAAAGAATTTTTAGAAGTTACTTTAATAAAAAAACATATTACCATTCACTTAAAAATGATATAATAATTTGAATGTAAATGAATACCCGATTAAATTCCATCCTATGGTAACAATTTCATTATTGGATCATGCCTATCGTACATTTCTATATATGAAGTGCAGTTGTAACGTGTCAACAATGATTTGTTTGTGAAGACTACACGTCCTCTTCTAACAACGACAGGTTAGACACTCAAACTCTTTTTCACGCAAAAGGGCCAAGATAGAACATTGCATTTCTAGGGGAGAGGACCCAGTAGGTAGTTGAACACCCTAATTTTGTGCCTCTCAAAATCATACATGGTAATTTCAAATTACTTCAAAAAATTTACAGCAGCTTACTTAGCAAAGCCCCTGCTTATAACTAAGGTTTCAGGTCCACGTCATCAAATATGATGCCACATCAGCATGCTTTTTGTTGAGGTGTCCAAAAAGACCCAAAAAAAAGATTGGACCAGTAGTTGTGCATGAAGTCATGTTTTGTTGGTGCGCCGATGTGGCATCACATGATTTGTTACTTTTTAGAAATTTCATTCAATTATAAGAACTTATGTTCAACATTTGGTCATTTTTTATTTACATTTGGAATAATCATTTACATTATATAGTATATAGGGCGTTCAACTACTGGATCCTATACCCACAAGTATTAACTCCTTTACTCACAAGTACTATAACAACAATTGAAACCTGTTCAACTACTGAGTCCTCTCCCCTACTCCATGTTTCCTCTTACCATGTCGCACAACAGAAGATATTACATGCATTGGACTTTGGCATTCAAGACTTTGTGAAATAAGGAATTATTTGCTGCAGGTGGGCAAAACACTTGATCATAGGTGAACTTTCATCGTCCCTGTGATCGTAGGCAAAATGATTTTTATGGAAGCCATCAATTTTAATGTGGCATGGCCGATGGTTTTATTATTTAACCTCGGCCTCGCTCAAATTTCTGTCTCACAGATTTATTTAACATGGATCAAGGAACGAAAAGACAAAGTCATGGCTTAAGAGCGACCTCAAAATACCAGTCATTCAATATATAGCGTGCTCCTTGCCACTCTAAGGTATCTCGAACAAAGGTTGAATTGAATTGTTTTGAAGACGCTTCTGCAAGGAAATTGGTTCCCCACTTTTTGCTTACCTCAGTCGACCTAAGACTCGATCTCTTCCATGTAGCGAAAGTATGGGAAATAATTATCTACTGTTTTTAAAAATATTTTTAAAAACAGTTTTGAACGAGTCTTTTTTAATTAATTAATTAATTTATTTTTTAATGTTGATGATCTCATTTTGATTTGTACATGTACTATGGACGCCAATACTATTTTGTAATGGTTTATTTTATTATTATTATTTTTAAAATTTGAGAAAGACAACTTTATAATATTAGTTTAAAAAAAAATACCTAAGTGAAATAGAATGTGAGAAAGGTACGACCTTATATCTAATATAAGTTTTCTCCAAAGATTTTTTAGAAGTTGTAAAAATGAATTTAAGAAAGGACAAATTTATAATATGTTTTTTCCAAAGACTTTTAGAAGTTTTAAAAATGAATTTGAGAAAGACACAATTTTAAGCTTTCTTCAACTACTTTTAAAGAAGTTGTCGACTTGAATCTTGGTAGTTGAAGTTCAACGTTAATTAAATAAGTAATTGAGAGGGAGGGGAAGCGGGAGGAAGAGAGGGAGGGAGGGCATATTAGATATTTCTATAGATTTCAATTTGTTGAATGGAATGGGTATATTAGGTATTTTTATTTTTAAATATTTTATTAGTTTGATATTGTAATGGTGAAAATAGCATACCCATGCCAATTCCCATTTAGTTTTGGGTATGTATTTTGATGGAATGTCTTAATATGATTACATAGTGGCATGTAATGTACACTCGTGTTAAGTTTGGCTCTTATCCTCCTAACTCTTTTCCATCCCTATTTACTCTCACTTTATGCATTTCCATACATCCAACCTTTTCCCTACCCTATTTGCACACGTTTCTATACATTTGCCTCAATATTGGCCCATAATCCCATGTATTCACAGTCCTTGGATCTTGCATTCCTTATTTTGGGTCAATCTAAAGACACATAGGTTTGCTCCCCGATAACACTAAATTAACCCCAAACTCAAAACTGTTGACTCCTATCCTTTCTCAGTAGCTATTAGGAATTGACTTGATACTGTAAGCACAAAAATCATGCACATCCTCCACGAGGACCCCTATGATGATTCTAATTCTTGTCACGTACATGTAAGCGTGAAATAATGTCCTCTAAGCAACAGAACTCTTGGTGTCACGTGTCTTCTTTCCTGTCTTGTGTTGTTTCTTCTTTGTCGTTTTCCCTCTCTCTTTGTCGTCAACGCTTTTCGACATTTTTGCGACACTTGTCAATTTACGTTTTCTAAGCTTTTGACCCTGTTCCTAAGCCTTGTAAGCATCTTGTAGGTGAATTTTCACCTTTCCCCTATGTTTTTCATCCTCTCCACCACCTAGAAGCCTTCTAGAGATCCCCCGGATCCATCTCCCACTTTCAGTTTTCAGTTTCACTCAACCAATCCAAATCTCCTTCTATTATTTCCAGATCTCCCCCCGAGAGATCCTATGGTGCAAGTGGAGATTTGGATTCTTGCACATGATTGACCTGTTTCCAGAGGTAGATCACCTCCTTTTCATCTTCCCGTCCATCTCCCATCATGCATTTCCTCTCAAACCCTTTTTTTCCAGATCTCCCACCAGGTGACCCTCATTCTGTAGGATCTCCCCTCAGGTGACCCAGGGTTGCCCCCCAGGCGACCCTACTAGCAAAAGGGGTGACCCTGTCACGTTTCCAGCCGCAGAAAAACTTAAGTTTCTCACTAAAAAAAAATGCATTTTTGCCCATTTTTCTTCCAATTTGCATGATTTTTTATGCCTAATATGGAGTTGACTATTTCATGCACCCGCACATGCATAATTAACTCCATTTGATCTAAAATTAATAACTCATTTTCTCTCATGCATTCTTCTAACTCTAATTCCTCTTCAGTGATAAGCTATTATTAATTTATCACTCCCTAATTAACTGAGTTTACTGGGTAATCAATCTAGTTCACTCCCTAATCAATCCTTGTTAACTCATCAATCAATTGAGTTAACTTCTCAATCAATCCTTTTCTTCCAACCTATAAATTTACCCCCTCCCTCAAGCACAAAGGGAGGCAAATTCATTGCGCACACAACTCTTGCTAAGTTTTTGCTCTCTAATCAGCATTCTCATGCTCACACGGGATGAAGGCACCTTTTATTTATTCATTGTTCATCAACCTTTCACATAAAGCTCTTCAAGCATTGTTATGTTGCTTCAATTAACACCATTATACTCATCAAAATCCCCCATTGAGCTTTCTTAATCTTCTACAAGCTTCTTTTGCTTCTTTGTGTCGTCTTGTCGTCAAGAGGTCTTCCCACTGCTTCAAGAGGATATGAGGTTGCCATCAAGGATTTCAGAGGGTAGTGGAGTCACACAAATCTTCTCTATTTTCAAGTTCCTCTATGCTTTTGTCAATTTGTAGTAATTAGAAAATCAAAATTGCTCTTGGGATTAGTAATTTATTATTTTTTCCTTGATAGAAAAATTAGATCTAGCATCTTAGAAGTAATTTGCATTCTTAGTTTAATTCAATTACTTGCAATTTCCTTTTCTAGATTAATTGTTTCAAAACATTTGAAAACCCCAAAACATAGAGTAATTGCATTAGGTTAAATTCATTCTAATTTCAATTCATATTTCCTTTCTTAGATTAAAAAGCATCTTTACTTCCATAAATACCAAAAAAGCACAAAAACAAGTTTGCATTTCATATAGCTTTGCATGCATAAAAATATAGAAAAGAACAAAACATTAGGTATTTAGATACATTGCAAACCCTTGATATCATCACAAGGTCAACAACGGTCAACAAAAGTCAAACCCTTGATAACATCACAAGGTCAACAAAAGTCAAACATACAACCAAACCCTAGGTCAAACCCTAAAGTCTACTCAAGGTTAGTCCACAAACACTTATCTCTTGTCTCAGCTCACACATGTGCCCAGGATTAAGAGGTGAGTGGGTGAGGGTAGTCCTTGGCGAGATTGAGGAAAACAATCCAAAACCTCAACAAGATCCACTTGTCTTACAACAACTAGAGGCATTTAGACAACTTCAAATACAACGTGCAATCATTCAATAAATTGAAAGACAAGAAGCCGTCAATGAAAGTAATAGCCTACCCACATAGAGGTGGAACAGTAGAAACCCCAATAGATGAAGAGTAACTAGTGACCCTTTGGGTCATAGGGTTATCTCTACAACAACAGCCATCGAATGAAACATTCACATTAACACACAACAACTAAGGCCCCAGGACGTGTCGACCCCTCTCCGCGAAGTCCAGCTCTCTAATGAGCTAGACCCCACCGTGTCTCACCTCCTCTCAACTGGCTACTTCCACGAGAGCGAGAGTGACGTGGTGGATCGCCCCATGGCAAGGAGGGAAGGGCATGTGTACGTGACCGAAATCCAACCTGACAGCGCTAGGCAACCGAGGTCACAATTTTGAGCATACATATTTTGGTGAACCCGACGTGAAATACAGAATCTTTTGGTTTTGTAGTTTATGTTCCCATCATTTGGATCTCAAAAAACATTCAACGCTTCAAAACAACACACTTTGAAACATTTTCACTTTATTCTTCATAGCCACTTCCACTGCTTCAGCTTCTATCGCCTTCACCATCATCCGTTCCATTTATTCTATGGTGTCTATGGCACCCCCGAATATGATGAAACCTGATATAAACCAAGGGAATATTCCCTTAAGAGAACCAAAAACTCCTTCCTTCGATAGGTATGTGTCGCTGCATCCGGATGCACCAATCACCAACTGCTATGACTACAAAGATTCGTATTATGAACAAGATCAAAGAGAATCCAAGCGTTCTCTGTCTTTCAACAACCCATCTTAGGAAAACAATCCAGCCATACCAAATGCGCCACATAAAGCTAAAAGGGTAAGGTCAGAAATACATTGACCTGATCAACCTTCAATAAGCACATCAAGTACTCATCTTGATGAGGAAGTCAAATGATTAGAAAAATTCCTGCAAGAAGCCAAAGACACTTAAGAGGCATTGAGAATTGCCTTGTGAGAAGAAAAAAGAGAAAATGTTGCATGAGAAGAAGCATACCACCATGAACATACTCGAAGAGAAAATCCTAGAAACAAGGAAACACTTAGAGTTGCTACTCCTGCAGACTTAATCGCAACTCTAGTGCAAAGGATTAGAATCTTGGAAGTAGAACAAGCTTCTCCTGAGAGAAGGAAAAAATCCCATGAACAAGACCAGGGGGCATCTCAAAATCCCCCTACCTCAACTACTATTCATGAAATGCCATTAACGATACGTGTTTGAATGGGAACCCTCTTGTTCAGAACAATCCAACAAATCCAACAGTGGGTTATCAAAACCCACCCAGAGGGTTATTACTATCGATCCCGCAATCTCAAAGTGTCTTTCTCAGAACATATCTCGACTATTTGAAAGAACCTCTTGATCAAAACATAAGGAACATGCAGTTGCCTCGACCATTGCCAGATCTCTCAAAATTCAAAGGAGAGGGGGATCTAAATTTTCACATATTAAAACCTACACCACTGTGATAAGGGAACTCCTCTCTTGGGACGAGGTTGTTGCCAAAATATTCCTGAAAACTCTCAAAGGAATAGCTCTGGATTGGTACTATCATTTTCCAGAGGATTCAATTCACTCGTTCAAACAACTAATTAGAGAGTTTGTCATGGCATTTGACATGAACAAACTTGTCAAAACATGAATCAAAGAATTTCTCACCATGAAGCAAGAACCAAATGAATCTGTAGCCCATTTTGTTACCAGATGGAGGCAAGTCCTCTATTCCTCAACCAGTGCCCCAAATATGGACCATCGTGAACTATGTGATCTTTTCTTACATGCCTTGAATAAGGATATGAGAGAGGATGTTTAAAAATTACCATACATATCCTATGAAGAGGCATTGGAAAGTGCTTTGAGGATAGATCAAGCTGCCATCGATAGTGGCCGGAAAATATACGATACTAATGGGAAACTCAAAATGCCTAAAACAACGGAAAAGACTATATCCAATGCTTCTCCAGACAAAGATGTCAATGTAGTGAAAATAAATCCCAGCAATGATAAGTGGCGACAAAAGGGAAATCAAGGGTCTAACCGTCCCTCCTATGACCCTAACACTTATTGTTGGTTCCATAGAACAAAGGGTCATGAAACAAAAACTTGCTATGGATACAACAAAGCTATCTCCAAACTTACTCCAGATCAACAACAAAACTTCCTCAAACTCCTTCAATCCCAAAGAAAAGAGAAGGTGTTGCAAGTATGTGCCTAATCAATGTTGTCATTGATGTCAACATATATGTGTTGTCATTGGTGTCAGCTATGCTCTTGTTTTGATGCTTGCTTGTAATGAGTTAGATGTTGAAGCTAATGAATAAGTATTCCTGATACTGAAAAGACTATATCCAATGCTTCTCCAGACAAAGATGTCAATGTAGTGAAAAGCAATCCCAGCAATGATAAGTGGCGACAAAAGGGAAATCAAGGGTCTAACCGTCCCTCTTATGACCCTAACACTTATTGTTGGTTATATAGAACAAAGGGTCATGAAAAAAAAACTTGCTATGGATACAACAAAGCTATCTCCAAACTTACTCCAGATCAACAACAAAACTTCCTCAAACTCCTTCAATCCCAAAGAAAAGAGAAGGTGTTGCAAGTATGTGCCTAACCGGTGTTGTCATTGATGTCAACATATATGTGTTTTCATTGGTGTCAACTATGCTCTTGTTTTGATGCTTGCTTGTAATGAGTTAGATGTTTAAGATAATGAATAAGTATTCCTGATACTAAATCTCCAAGTGCTTTTGAGAAAATTTGCCCCTCCAATGGAAATAGTGTATTGAAGAGTATCTTTGTTTATAGAAGAATAGTCCAGTAGATTGCTTCGCATTTCTTGTAGAATGAATATCTTTGTCTGCAGATTCAAATTTAGTGAGAGACATGTATGAAGTTTCTATGTTCCAAGTTTGACCCTCCGGTATGAAGATTTGAGTGAGTTATGTTCACCAGAGTGAAAACTATTTTTTCTGTATGTTTGGTGATGACAGAGAGAATGTATTATGCTCCGCATTTAAGTATTTCAGTCTGCGGTTCTAGAATTAAGTTTGTAATGTTGTTATGTGCCTTCAACTCTGATGGTTCATGATTTGGTGGTCCACAAGCGATCTTTTTCTTATGACAGTGGCTGACAATTATGTTAATATGCTCTTGTTTGAAGAATCTTATGAATAAAGTGATCAGAGGTGGTGCGGAAGTTCCTAATAATTATAATGTGCTTGTGGATGTCTCCTAATCATGTTCCTATCTTGTGATTGGTCCATGAAGAGTAATTTGGATTGTAGAGGAAGACTGTTCCTAGAAGACTTAGTGCTAACACCAATCTTGGCCGACTTGGTCATTTTCACTACTTGCGGAGATACATCAAAGATTGTGGAAGCATGTCATGGCATGGAAGATTGCAATTGAGTCCCAGCTAAGGCATAACATGATCTGCATACATCTTTACCTTAGCAAATTTAGTTTAGGTCCAGACCTATTTCTATGTATGTTTGTAATGCTGACCTTGGAGATTGTTCCAATGGTTGACGAATGTAATGCCGACCTTGATGTATATTCTAAGGTTGATAAATTGTATAAAAACATGTAATGAAGCTGCAAAAAAGGTGTCCTTGTGCGAAGATGAGAAGATAAGTGAAAAGGTGTAAGAAGAGTAGAGCAGAGGAGTTATATTGTGCATCAATGGAACTGAAGCTAGGCATGAAGTAGATGCTATCAAATTAGTTCACCAACCCTTGGCAATGAGCCACCCCTTGGCAGTGAGCCCTAACTTTTGCAGTGAGCATTTTGGGCAGTGAGCCCTAAGGTTGTGAGCCTCTATTTTTTGGTATTGCTATTGTTGGCAAGAGACACCATATGGATTCATGAATGTTGTCATTGATGGCAACAAAGGTTATCCCACATATCCGCAATGCATGATAAGTCCTCACCGGAAGTCAGATTGAAGAAGTGTTGAGGTCCGGTAAGCAAGAACAGAGCAGTCAGTAAGGTCTGACAGACAAGTCCGGATCTCTCAGTAGAAATATCTCAGTTAAGTGTGGATTTGGGGAAGTCAAGAGGAGTATCTTGACTGATAGATTCCAAGGTTTGAGCCTCCGGTGTGGAAAAGATAAAGAGATATGAATGCTTGAGTGTCGGGTTCCCAAGTGACAGTGTGAATAGAGGAAGAACTGACTGGCAGAACATCAAACATTATTCCGGATGTGTTACTAATGTTGGTAAAGGTTATGAAGGCATGAATTATGTTTGGCCGACATGATTAATGATTTCCACAAGTATATCCTTGATCCGCATTACTTGGTGTGCAAGGATTCAGCCGACAAAACAGAGTTTGTGAAAAGATTGACTATTCCGGGTGCCGACTAGAAAGGTGATGAAATCACTTGTGCAGATATATATACAAGGTGGATTTAGTTATGAGATGTGTTGTTGTTGTAAGTGATGTGCGAAGAAAAGTAGTAGAGCCGAATAAAAGCAAAAAGGAAGATCCAGTATGTGAAAGAAGAGCAGCATAAAAGAAGAAGAAAGATGAAGTGCAGCAGATCAGTATACAGAGCCTAACTGGAACTAAACTCCAGCATATGTTGATGCTCCTTATCAATTCAAGTATTGTATTACACTCTTTATAAATTGTAGACAGTGTGTCTCTTGTAGGCAGTGTGCCTCTTGTGAGCAGTGTGCTCGGGCAGTGAGCCCTAATTAGCAAGTGCCATTTTGTAATCCTATTCTTCTAACAGAGAATACAATCTTGGGTTAATCACCCCGTGGTTTTTCCCTTCACAGGGTTTCCACGTCCAAAATATTGTGTCATGTGTATTTCCTTTTCATGATTAAGTTTGCTTGTTTGAATTGATGCTGCACTAATTATTAAGAAAGTTCAGAAAGCTGAAATAAATAAGATAACTGATTCACCCTCCCCTCTCAGTTATCAACAGCTATAACATATTAATTTTTGTGGGGTAACACCCACCGTGGTTTTTCCCTTATAGGGTTTTCCACGTAAAAATCTGGTGTCTCATGTGTTGATTATGTTATTGTGTTGAGTTTCTTATTCATGCCTTCATGATTAAATTTGAATAATAGTGAACAAGTGTTTGATGTGTTAATGTTCATAAGTGGTCAAAGTTTTGGAGACAACTGATTCACCCCCCCTCTCAGTTGTCTGGTGCATTTCAACAATTGGTATCAAAGCAAGGTTCTTGGGAAGTAAGCCTAACAGCTTGAGGTTGATCCAGGATGTCTTACAAGAAGGAAGCTCCGTAGTTTGATGGGACAAATTATGCTTTATGGAAGGTATGAATAAAAATCCATCTCCTTTGTCTTGGTTACAAAGTATGGAAAGCAACAAAGACAAAGTATACCATGCCTCAGAATGGTTTAACAACTGAAGATGAAATCAAAGAGTATGAGTTATATATAAAAGCTAGAGATGCTCTGTTAAGTGCCTTGTCTGACACTGTGTTGCTAAAATTCATGGATCTAGATACTTCTCATGAAGTCTGGGAAAAGCTAAAAAATCTGTATGAAGGAGATGAATCTGTAAAAAGTGCCAAATTACAGGGCCTGGAAGTGAAATATGAGGGTTTAAAGATGGGTGAAGATGAAAACATAACAGCCTACATGTAAAAGGTTGATGAAATTGTCAATGGAATCAAAGGTATGGAAGGAACTATTGATGAGAATGAAGTTGTGATGAAAATTCTTATGCCATTGCCTAAATCCTATAGTAACAAGGTAGTTGCAATTGAAGAAGTGATGACTTTGAAAAAGATCACTAAGGATCAGTTGCTTGGAAAACTTACAGCCTTTGAAATGAGAGAGTTTGGTGATGCTTTGCTGAAGATTGAATCTTCCTTCAAAGCTAGCACTTCAGAAAAGATCTCTAGAGCTAAGAAATACAAGGTGGAACCTAATGATGAGCTAGATAAAATTGAATCCAAATTTGTTGATAGACTGCAAAGAGGTTCCAGTAAGTTCAAAGGCAAATTACCTTTCAAATGTTTTACATGTGGTAAGGTTGGTCACTATGCTTCTAGGTGTCCTGAGAGAATTGAAAGGAATAGAAAAATATTTGAGAATAGACCTAGGATTCAAAAGAAATGCTACTATGTTAGAGATCTTGATGATGAAGGTGTGACAGATGATGAATCTGATGATGCTAGTACTAGTGCAAATGAATGCTTGTTTATTTTCATTAAAGAAGAGCCTATGTCTACTAATCATGCTAGCTGTGTGAAGGAAGAAAAACCAGTGGAAGAAAGTGCTTTGGCTGTTCAGGTTGAGAAAGATAACGATGAATGGATTATTGACAGTGGATGCTCACATCACATGATCAGTGACAAAAGTAAGTTTGTAAGTTTGTAAAAGTATGATGGAGATCTGGTTAGGCTTGGAGATAATGCAGCTGGTAAGATTTGTGGAAAATGATCTATTTCTTTTGATGGAAAGTACAACACTGATGATGTCCTATATGTGAAGGGTTTAAAGCATAATCTTTTGAGTGTTGGTCAGATGTGTGACAAAGGTTATGATATGAGATTCAAAGATAATGGCTGTAAGATCATGGAAATCTCCGGAACAGTGATTTTTACCAGTAAGAAGACCAGAGGTAACATTTACCAATTAAGAGGAACTAATGACTATTGTTTATTGGCTCAAACATATGAGAGTTGGTTGTGGCATAGAAGGATGTGTCATATCAACTTTGATAACTTGGTGAAGATAAGTTCAGGACAGGCTGTGAGAGATTTACCAAAGCTTGTGAAACATGTCAATACCATTTGTAAGGAATGTCAGTTGGAGAAGCAAACAAGAACAAGTTTCAAGAGCAAAGAGCAATTTTATGTCAATTTGCTAGATCTAGTGCATACATATTTGTGTGGTCCTACAAGGGTGAGAAATCTACAAGGAGACAGGTACTTCATGTTACTTATTGATGATTATTCTAGAATGACTTGGGTCACTTTTCTAAGAGGCAAATTAGAAGCCTTAGAAAAGTTTAAATCCTTCAAGGCAATGGTTGAGAATGAGATAGAACTGAAAATTAAATGCTTGAGGTCTGATAGAGGAGGTGAGTTTGTGCATCAAGTGAATTCAATATTTTCTGTGAAGAACAAGGGATAAAGAGATAGTTGTTTGCACCTAGGACTCCTCAGCAAAATGGAGTTGCTGAAAGAAAGAACAGGACAATTCAAGAGGTTGTTACGACCATGATGAAGGAAGCTAATCTACCGAAAGTTTACTGGAAAGAAACTATACATACTGTTGTCTACATTCAAAATAGAGTTCAAGTCAAAGGTACTGGTACTAAAACTCCTTATGAGTTATGGTATGGATGAATTCCTATAGTGAAATATTTCAAAGTTTTTGGAAGCAAATGCTATATCAGAAGGGAAGAAGATTTAGGCAAGTTTGATGCTAGGTGTGATGAAGGAATCTTCCTTGGATACTCTACCAAGAGTAAGGCCTACCGATGCTACAACAAAAGGTTGAAAAAGATTGTTTAGAGTGCTAATGTGAAGGTGGATGAAGATAAGGAAAGAGTGCCAGATCTGAGTGGCTATGAATCAGATGAACCTGTTGTCACAGTAAATGAAAAGAAAGATAAACAAGAAGACAGTCAAGATGAAGAAGAAAAGACTCCAAAAATACAATTAAGACTCCTAGGTATGTAAGGATCAATCATTCTAAAGATCAAATTATTGGACACAAAAGCAAAGGGGTATTGACAAGGAAAAGAGTTGTAGAAGAACAAATGAATTACTGTTTGCTTTCAAAAGTTGAACTAAAAATTGTGAATGAAGCTTACAATGATGAAAATTGGGTAAAGGCCATGGAAGAAGAGCTAATGCAGATAGAGAAGAATCAAACTTGGGAATTGGTTCCTAGACCTGTTGATAAGAATGGCATTGGAACTAAATGGATTTTCTAGAACAAGCTAAATGAAAATGGAGAAGTTGTAAGAAACAAAGCAAGGCTTATGTGCAAAGGATATTCTCAAATTGAAGGAATAGATTTTGAAGAAACTTTTTCTCCAGTGGCTAGGATTGAAGCAATTAGAATATTTCTGGCATTTGCAGGATTTCAAAGTGTATTAGATGGATGTGAAGCTTGCATTCTTGAATGGTGAGTTGGAGGAGGAAGTTTACATTGAGCAACCAGAAGGATTTCAATTATCAAATAAAGGAGACATGGTATGTAGATTGAAGAAAGCCTTGTATGGACTGAAGCAAGCCCCTAGAGCCTGGTATGTAAGGTTAGACAAGTATTTGGTGCAATTAGGGTTCAATAAAGGCACTGCTGACAGCAATCTTTATTTCAAAATCAATGATAATCAAATCTTGATTGTTCTAGTCTTTGTTGACGACATTATCTTTGGAGGAAATAAAGGTATGTGCATGAAGTTTGCAAAAGAAATGCAAAATGAATTTGAGATGTCTATGTTTGGTGAAATGAATTTCTTTCTAGGTCTGCAAATTACTCAATCAAATAAAGGAATCTTCATTTCTCAGTCTAAGTGCATGAAAGAGTTGTTGAAGAAGTTTGGGATGGAGGACTCCA
Organism: Cunninghamia lanceolata; assembly: GCA_027924645.1. Taxonomy (NCBI): domain Eukaryota; kingdom Viridiplantae; phylum Streptophyta; class Pinopsida; order Cupressales; family Cupressaceae; genus Cunninghamia; species Cunninghamia lanceolata. The sequence goes on along the minus strand of BSBN01000895.1, from coordinate 10,699,636 downwards.
AACTAGTATGCACTCCCATGGCGACTGGTTGCAAGTTGAACAAAACTGATGAATCACCTAAGACTGATTAGAAAAGGTACAGATCTATGATTGGAGGATTACTTTATCTAACTCAAACTAGACCTGATATAATGCATGCAGTATGTCTTGTGGCAAGATTTCAAGAAGATCCTAAAGAGTCAAATGTGATGGCAGTCAAGAGAATCTTAAGGAAAGGCACATCAAATCATGGCTTATTTTATCCAAAGGATAATGATTTCACTCTCAGTGCTTATATAGATACAGATTGGGCCGGAGATGTTGATGACATAAAAAGTATAAGTGGGGGTGCTTTCTTCCTAGGAAATAGATTGGTTTCATGGCTGAGCAAGAAGCAAGATTCAATCTCCTTGTCTACTGCAGAAGCATAGTATATTACAACAGCATGTTGTTGCACTCAAGTGTTATGGATGAAGAAGAATTTGAAGGACATAAGAGTTGTGTATGAAGATCCAATTGCAATCTTTTGTGACAATACTAGTATAATAAACAATTCAAAGAACCCAGTGATGCACTCAAGAACAAAGCATATATCTATAAGGTATCACTTTTTGAGAGAAAAGGTGACAGAGAATGAAGTAAAGATGGAATATGTCTACAAAGGATCAAATTGTAGATATTTTCACTAAGCCTCTACCTAAGGATACTTTTGAGTATCTCAGAGAAAAGTTAGGGGTTATTACCCCTCCTGCTCTGAACTAAGATGCATAGGGATGCATCAATCCAGTGGAGCCTAGAGCCTCATTCATTGATCTAGATTGATGTTTTGAGAGCTACCTCTTAAGGGGAGTAGCTAGATGTTATTGACATGAGTTCCTGATAATAAGTAGTAAGTATTGATAATAGAGAAATTTTAGTTTAGCAGTAGAGTGCAAGTTGTGCCCTTTGCCATTGATGTCAAAGGGGGAGAGAAATCATGTGAAAAACTTAGGGGGAGAAAGAGTGTAGATGTGTAAAAAGAAAGGGAGAGTATCTTGTCTTGATGGTCTTCCCAATTTTTCACATCATATGTTGCCATCAATGACAAAGGGGGAGATTGTTGCAAGTATGTGCCTAACCGGTGTTGTCATTGATGTTAACATATCTATGTTGTCATTGGTGTCATCTGTGCTCTTGTTTTGATGTTTTCTTGTAATGAGATAAATGTTGAAGATAATGAATAGGTATTCCTGATACTAAATCTCCAAGTGCATTTGAGAAAATTTGCCCCTCTAGTGGAAGCAGTGTATTGAAGAGTATCTTTGTTTACAGCAGAACAGTCCAGTAGATTGCTCTCCATTTCTTGTAGAATGAATATCTTTGTCTATGGATTGGAAGTTAGTGAGAGACATGTCTAAATTTGCTATGTTCCAAGTTTGAGCCTCCGGTATGAATATTTGAGTGAGTTATGTTCACTCGAGTGAAAACTATTTTTTTTGTATGTTTGGTGATGACAGAGAGAATGTATTATGCTCTGCATTCCTCCGCATTTAACTATTTCAGTCTATTGTTTTGGAATTAAGTTTGTAATGTTGTTATGTGCCTTCAACTCTGATGGTTCATGATTTGGTGGTCTACAAGCGATCTTTTTCTTATGACAGTGGCTGACAGTTATGTTAATGTGCTCCAGTTTGAAGAATCTTATGAATAAAGTGATCAGAGGTGGTGCGGAAGTTCCTGATGATTATAATGTACTTGTGGATGTCTCCTGATTGTGTTCCTATCTTGTGATTGATCCGTGAAGAGTAATTGGATCGTAGAGGAAGACTATTCCTAGAAGACTTAGTGCTAACACTAGTCTTGGCTGACTTGGTCATTTTCACTACTTGCGGAGATACATCGAAGATTGTGGAAGCGTGTCATGGTGTGGAAGATTGCAATTGAGTCCCAGCTAAGGAATAACATGATCCACATACATATTTATCTTAGCAAATTTAGTTTAGGTCCAGACCTATTTCTATGTATGTTTGTAATGCTGACCTTGGAGATTGTTCCAATGGTTGATGAATGTAATGCCGACCCTGATGTACATTCCAAGGTTGATGAATTGTATAAAAACATGTAATGAAGCTGCGAAAAAGGTGTCCTTGTGCGAAGATGAGAAGATAAGTGAGAAGGTGTAAGAAGAGTAGAGCAGAGGAGTTATACTACACTTCAATGGAACTGAACCCAGGCATGAAGTAGATGCTATCAAATTAGTTCACCAACCCTTGGCAGTGAGCCCTAACTTTTGCAGTGAGCATTTTGGGCAGTGAGCCTCTATTTTTCAGTATTGCTATAACATATTTATTTTTGTGGGCTAACACCCAACGTGGTTTTTCCTTTTTAGGGTTTTCCACGTAAAAAATATGGTGTCTCATGTGTTGATTATGTTATTGTGTTGAGTTTCTTATTTCATGCCTTCATGATTAAATCTGAATAACAATGAATAAGTGTTTGATGTGTTAATGTTCATAAGTGGTCAAAGTTTTGGAGACAACTGATTCACCAGCCCCCTCTCAATTGTCTGGTGCATTTCAACAGAAGGAACCTCAAAATGAGAATGGGAAGGCCAACCAAAATAACTCCAATCACATAGAACTAAACCAAGAAGTGCTTGTGATCCACGAAGAAGAACAAACAGATCAAACCAAAAATGTCTTCTCACAAGTGATAAATTTACTAAGATCCTCCCCCTCACACCACAAAACATTCTTGGAAGTATTAGAAGTGGGGTGTTTAACACAGGAGGAACCACCTCCTCTCACATTTGATATTTCCAAGCTACCTCAAAGTGAGGGAAGTAAGAAAAAGGATTCACCTCTATACATACAAATTCAAGTCGAAGAGGTCACTATAAAAAGAGTAGTGGTGGACAAAGGATCAACAGTCAACCTTTTGTCGATGTCATTCCTATGGAGAATGGGATATAGAAAAATAGGAATCAAGCAACAAACTACCACATTGAGGATATATGGTGTAGTCACGGTTAGGAGGGTCCTCAAAGAGAACTATCCAGACCGTGCAGCTAGAGTAAACACAACAGAAACAACTAAAAGATATCAAGCAAATGCAATTTTAGTTATTTAGTATATCATAGAATTCAAACACAAGTTGGCCGACAACATGTGGGCTTACAATTAGGGCTCACAGGCCTAATTACAGAATATCAGAATATGCACAAGATATCTCTTTGAAGCTCCTTCGCAAAAATTCAAACTTTCTATCTTCTAAAATTAGGAGAACTGCCTTCCTAAGGATCTATTACATCAATATATCATCTCTGAAACAATAGATTCCTCTGCGTCAGCCAAGAAAGGTTACAAATTCCAAGAGAGAGGTGTAACATGTGTACACGGATAGGTCAGGCCTAAATGAATGGAACATCTCCGCAAATGAATGGAATGATGTGCAGATCTCGGGGAAGGTCGGCCACGAACCAAAACAATATTGAATGATGTGTCATTGAGCTTCGAATGTTGTGAAATGCTCCACATGTCTTCTCCTTTAGATGATTATCAGAGATTGTCAGGATGCTCTACTCTAAGAAAACGGTTGATCTTCTGATAGCGATAACTTTCTGGTACTTGATCGAAATGCTCTGAAAATTGGATATGATGTAGATGAATGAATCTAGATGCTAAGTCCATCTTTGCAAGGTCTGAAATGCAACTACGATAGAATGCAGACCAAAATATAGAAACTGCTACCGACTGAACTAACTGAACTAAATAGGGAAATGAAAGAAATAAACAGAAATGCAAATGTTTTTAGTTGATGCAAGATTGCTCTTGAACCATAGATGCTCTTGCATCAATATATGATAGTTGATATTCAAATAGTTGGGAAAATCAACCTACCGCTCACTCTAATGGATAAAACCATCTCCACAGATTTCTATGTTATCAACAAAGAAACCAATTATAATAGGATCCTTGAAAGACCGTGGATTCATGCCATGAGGGCCATCACCTCCACTTTGTTTCAAGAAATCCACTTCCATCATTTGGGAAAAGTCAGCATCGTCAAAGCAGACCTTGATCCTTTCAGTATTTATAGAAAGGAACATGAGGAAAAAGACAAAAAGTTAAAGACGCAAGAGAAACTGAGAGAAGAATCTCAAGATATCCAAACAAACACAAGCACTCACAACATATCTTATCAAAGAATGGACAATCTTAGAGAATTCCCCTTTGATCCTCACACCACCAAATCCCATGCACCATTTGGCTTAGCAGCCATTCCGTGTAACAACGAATGGGACATTAAGAACCTCTCAATCAGAACAATAGAAATCATCGAAGAAGGAGAGGAAAGAGAGGAAAAATGGAATTCCACATACAAGTTTAGAGAAACATCTCAACCGCAAAACCATCAAAACTTATGGACTCTACATTTCGACGGAGCTAGTTACAAATCCAGGGCAGGGACAGGAATAATCTTGACATCCTCGGAAGGAAAAGTCCTCCCCTTTTTTTTCAGACTTGATTTCTTTTGCACAAGCAATATCGCTGAGTACGAAGCCCTATCCCTAGGAATCATGTTAGCCATGATAATGGGGGTCAAGATCTCTACCTTTGGAGACTCTCAGTTAGTAATCAACCAAGTTGTGGAAAATTACAAAACGAAATCAAAATGATTATGACCTTACAAAGAAACCATCAGGAAATTGGTCCAATTCTTTGACTTCTTCTCCATAAAAGCCATACCCAGAGAAGAGAATCAAGTGGCAGATTCAATGGCCACATCAGCCACGTTATTTTTGCCACATGCTCAACTTCAAATTTTGGAATACATTATGTTAGTGTGTGGAGAGCCATTGTTAGAAAGTGAAGAATTGTCGAGCATCCTGAATTACGCCATAGGTCAAATGGAAAAACCCACTTGATATTACGCAGAGAACGATGAGGCCATCCTCAAATATTTACATGCTTATGATGGACTTCCAAGAGTGTATCACAAGAAAGGATGCATGCTCCTTCCTTACCCAGAGGACTATTTTGGAAGCGAAAAAAAAATCCTTCAGATCAAAGCAAATTCAGATTTACCACCTGCTCCTCAAAAGTTTGAGGAAGGACACCCATTCCTAACTGGATATACGATTGACATCAACGTTGGAACACCTGAAAATCCTAGGATGTTAAAACTAGGAGGAGAACTGAATGACGAAGAACTAGAGCAATATACAGAGTTTCTCATTGAATACTCTGATATATTTTCTTGGACATATTCAAACATGCCAGGATTAGATCCAAAAATCGTAGTGCACAACTTAGTGACAAAACCAGATGCAAAACCAGTGAAGCAAAAACTAAGGCCCATAAAGCCACAAGTAGACGAAATGGTAAAAGAAGAGTTGAAGAAATTGTTGAATGTCAGTTTTATTAAACCAATGGATTATTCAAGTTGGGTGTCAAACATCGTCCTAGTTTTAAAGAAGAATGGAAAAATTTGGATATGCCTTAATTTTAGAGACATCAATCAAGCTTGCCCAAAAGATGATTTTCCCTTGCCATCCATTGATCAAATTATCGACTCAACTACAGGATACGAGATCCTCTCTCTCATGGATGGATTTTCAGGATACAATCAGGTCAAGATTTCAGAAGTTGATCAAAACAAAACAACATTCACCACCCCTTAGGGAACCTTCTATTATGTAGTCATGCCATTCGGGCTGAAGAACACAAGAGCAACATACCAAAGGGCGATGACACATATCTTCCATGATTACATTCACAAAATAGTGGAAACTTACGTTGATGATCTTCTAGCTAAATCGGAACAAAGGTCAACACATGTGGAAGACCTTCGCAAAATCTTCAACAAGCTTCGAGAATACAAAGTAAGGTTAAATCTTGAGAAACGTGTTTTCGGGGTTATGGTAGGTAAATTGTTGGGTTTCATCGTTTCACGAAGAGGAATTGATGTTGATTCAACAAAAGTTAAAGCAATCCTAAATGCAACTCCACCCACGAGTGAGACTGTAACATCCTTGTTTTATAAACATAGTAAGAACCAGAAATTTACCATAAAGTAATTTAACAAGGTAAATATGAGATAGAGAATTTTTTTTCTTTTATTTAATATATAATCAAGTAACAACAATTACAAGATTTCTCATTACAAAATACAATAGACCATATTGTCTTTCTCAAGTACAATGTTTACAAAAATAAATCAATTACAAATATCTGCTTTAAATAATGCTTTACATAGTCTCAATAATCACAAGTCTCGAAGATATACTGCATCCAGAAATCTGACATCTTTATCACAAGCCTCGGCATGTCTTCTGCTAGAGAGAGAGAGAGTATCTTTCCAGTGATTTACCTTCATCCACAGACCAGCGATCTCCCACACATCTTCCACATAGGAAGTGGCCATACCCTTCACGAGGAATATAGACCAAAGGTGACCGGTGGTAATTTGCCTTTCCGAGTACATAGTGTTGTATCTTACACAACTCTATCCATCATACAACCCTAGATACCCTCTAGCTAAGTATGATTCCCGATAGGATGTGCAATCCAGATACAGTGAACCGACAATGCATGCAGAGACATATGCATTACTATGGCCATAGTTTTCAATATAAATTGACGTTCACAATGAACGTTGTCGTAATGTTCACCCACTCCCACTCGACTTGGATACTATCATATTCCTACAGTTTGACTTGGTCAACCTACATTCAACTTATGAAGTCATGGCGTTTTCATTAATTTAGTCTTCCCGACTCATACATGATTTCTTTCACTGTCTATAATCCATAGACCTATTCAACTTTCTTTCTTTACAAGGACTCTCATTGCATCATTGCAATACCTAAGGTCCATGACTTATTGTCTCATAAGAAAAATATATAGATTAATTACGACTAAGATGATAACCTTACCCAGGTTAAGCAATATAGTCTAGGAATCTAATTCCCTTCTTGCAAGTAAGAATAATTACACATAGTCAGGGCACATGACCCTTCAATCACGATCTAAATAATGATCTCAATGTCTTAATATAATAATTACCATATCTAGGTTAAGTCAAGGTTTAACTAAAGAGTTTTATCCAACTCCAATCTAGTCTTTCTAACTTGGGTGAATTCACAAGACACCGTCGTTGCTCTATTAATCATTATGGATTGACTGTCCATTCTTAGGTATCTCTCTTTGCATCTTTGCAACATTTGAGATTCACCCTTTGTCGACAAGTAATATCCTAGAGAAGTTGTAACAAAAAGGTATGATGATTTTAATGTTTGACTAACCATTTAATGGTACCTCTTGCATATTTGCAAAGTCTGAGGCTTACGACTTGTGTTTCAAGTCAAATTGTAGCCCAATAAATAGTTTTCCCTACCTAAGGTTAAACATTGTCGACTAATAGCAAATCTCTTTTCAAAAAGATAGTTATGAACATTTATTAAATTAGGGTTCGCGACCCTTAATGTCTACTCACGTGTATTAACTAAAATAGGTTATAACCATAAGAGTGTCATCAGAAATCTTTAATCCCTCTAGGTTGAAGTAGGGTTTTTATTTAACTTATCCCAACCCAAGGGAATAATGAACAAACTTTTCTAGGAAGTAAGAATATCGTAAGAATAATTATCTATTAGTCTTCTTTCGACCCAAGGATCAAATATACCTTTCCATCTATGACAGGATCATTAACACATCATTACTTACAACATAAAGTTGTTCTATCAAATCCTGTATAGGTTTTCAACCCAACTCTAAATGTTATTGCTTGAGGTACATATCCCCTTATGACAAGAGTCAAAATATCTTCATAACTAGGGTTCATACTTCCTCATGATTGTTCTTTTTGATATAGCTATCAAAATACGGAAATAACAATGTACTTAGAAAAGATATCACCCTACTAGGTTATCTTAGGGTTTTTGTTCTTCTCTTTACAAAGAAATCTTAAAATAAGAAGAAACCCTTATTTTCTAAAGAAGTCTAATTAATGTCTAAGATTGATTAGCTATAATGAAATACAAAGACTATTTCAAATTGAGGTCATCCTAGCTTCAATAAACAAGTGTATCCTTAGATTTATCTAAACCAAGGTTCTATACGAGTTTAAACTTAACTAAATTTGGTTTGATTCAAAAAGATGTAAAGGACTGAATCAAGTTGTTTTCGATAAGTTCAACGTCAAATACTACTCTTCTTATTTTTCGAATGTCATGTTTGAACAATGTCATCTACTTCATTTTGAGCAACACTTGAAATCTAACTTGTAGATCCTCAAGCTCAATAACTTTTCCATTGAACGTTTTCATAAAAACAACGTACTTTCTACTCCACAAAAATACAATAGAAATATATATGCATATATTCTCGTGAAACACTACTAATACTTGAGTGTTAAGATCATAACTACTATTATCAAAGAGTTTCTTTCATCGTGAGTTTTAAGAAGCACTACATAAGAGAATGTGGTCGACTCTTACCAGAATATACCAACAATATCTCTTTTCCTCGGCAACGAATTGAGAGTTCTTCTCTAAAAATAACATAGTTGTTTCTCGCAACAATGATGCTCTGCTCAGAAGATCACCCCTGCTCATTCCTAAGTCTCGTGGACTCGCACCCATAAGAGGTTCAAGGAATACGCCGATCAGAAAAACCGTTGTGATGGGAAAAACACATTCTTCGTGGTAGGCCCCTATGCAATTTAATACTCATGAATAAGAGCCTAACTGCTATGTGCCTTTTGCACCGAGATCCCTCTGCAAAATCTTATCGACAAATTCTAGTCATTTCTCTGGCTCTCCCCCAAAAGATCCTCCCAACTCCCAACTTTCTTTCACTTATCGTCCTCTCTAGAATAACCGTTTCTTCTCCTTCAAATAGAAATCCCCCTCCTCACGGTCGTAGATCCCTCGTATTAAGCCTTTGAATGCTCTTTTATACTCCCAACAGAAAGTGGGGACGTGGGTATTTAATTGCCACTCCCTCATCAATCCATGACTTACCAGCATCATAAAGACCAATCCCCCGAAAAGAATCCACAACTATAAGATTATACGGCTTCACTACTATATGGTTGAAACAAAACCCTTTAAAATCGAGAAAACTCCACTTAACGTGCTTACAAGGCTTAAGCATGCCATCATGGGGATATACGTGGTGTATCATACCACCTTCAATAAAAGTCTAACACCAAAATGTACACGACTCAAGGTTTCATTAAACCATAATTAACTGCTTGTTATAAACAACTTTATTTAAAACGTGAGGACTCCATTCACATGATCCTCGAATCTCTTGATCTACCGTATCTAAGATAACAGTTCGTTATCATTAAAGCTCCATATAATATGATTCGACTCCAAGAAATGATGTTCTTCCTTCATACTAGTCGCATGAATACTCCACTCCCATACTCTCAAAACAAAACTATGTTCCCACCAAGAATTGGTTAATTCCACTACATCCAAATAACCACCTACCCAAAATAGTAAAGGCGCCCCTCAAGGCAGTGGGCAATATGCCATTAATAGCTCAAGGATCCTCCAACGAATTGAGAGGTATTCGTGGTTTAGAAGCACTACTCAATGCTTATAAAGAACACACAACTATAATATTTAATAACAACTCTAATTGAGCCTAACCACTCTTGTCCACTCAGAGTTGGTTAAAACAAGTGCCCACAAATCGTGGACTTCTCCTCAATAAAAGACATGCACTTCTTATGAAGAAAATGTGGGTAGTAATTGCCTCCTAAATGATTAGAGATTCCCTCTTCGAACTTCAAATCGATTCCGTCAACAAACAAGAATAAAGAAATACCTCACGACTACTAAAATATAACTTACGTAATTTTAGCATATTCCTCTATATTACGACAAAACAAGTTATAACACACCTTGGTTTCTAATTTGACGTCTGTCGAACTTCACAAAGAAAAGAGTTTACAACATATGCCCAAAGCGTTTTACGACAATCACGACGGATTGGACTCAACGTAGAACAAGACTCAAGATTTCGTTTAGTTATCACATAGCTATGAAAAACCTCTACCTAAAGTTGTTAAAACTCCTCTATGTGTCCCATTTTGATCACTAAGGATAACAGATGATGTGAATGGGTCGAGTTTACCTCCCCATCACAATCCGTCGACAATATTCGCGTCATCTAACTTGATGAGAACGTCTTGACGTTTAAGAAGTGACAATAAAACCTCAAGTGACTCAAGAAGAATAACACAACCGTTCTACGTCAATGATGTTGTTTACTTCGCAAATGACTATGTCAACTCACCATCGACTTGACTAGATGATAATCAAGATATCGACTACCTATCGATTAGATTTCAAAAGAAAACTAGCAAGACAAGACTTACCTCTTACGACTCATTGGTTCACATTATCGTTTAACACTAAACTCGTTTGGCAAATAGACCACTTATAATCCAAGGTCTATATCTCTCTTCTCGAAAGATACTCTCTCTCTCTACTCTGAGAGTCATCTAATAACTTGTAACCTGTTTCACTTGTCATCAAACAATATGTAATCAGTGCATCATTATTCAATTAATTCAACTAATAAATCAAATCTCATCATATAGATATTAAATTGACAATAACATAATCATTTCCATGATTTCATAAATGATGTTCAATATAATTCCATGTCATATCTTGTTTTAAATCTATAACATCACAATAAATTTACTTATGCCCAAGTAAAAAGTAAAAGTATAGCAAGTCATAAATTAGGGATGTAACAGAGACAATGTGTAAGAACCTTTTCAGGACAATTAGGTGCAATCAGGCGTTTCATACCAGACATGACTTTCAAGATTCATCCCATCAATCAATTGCTAAAGAAACAAGTTGGCATAACATGGATGGTAGACTGTCAAAATGCATTTGAGCAAGTAAAGAAGTTCTTGTTGACACCACCCATGCTAATGCCACCAAAACATGACAAGCCCTTCATCTTATACTTCAGAGCAACCGATATCTCCATAGCATGCATGCTAGCTCAAAAAGATGAAGGTGGGAGAGAAAGAGCCATCTATTTCATAAGTCAAACCTTGTTGGAATATGAGAAGAACTACACCCAAGCCAAAAAAGAATGTCTAGCCAGAGTCTTGGCGACTCGGAGACTGCGACATTATGTAATGCCCCTCCATTCTCATCTTGGATGTGTAGATGGTCTGGCTAAGGAGCATGAAGATGAAGGTAAAATAATAGGAATATTTAGGGTATGTTAGACATTTGATGTTGTGCATTATATGATGTTGGTAGATGCTACATTCATGTTGATGGTCCATTCCTGATTATGCTCATGTGTGGTTTCATATGACAATTAGTATGTTTTATCGATAATCTTTGTTGCGACACTGATAATTTATATGCTCTAACATTGTTTTACATTCAGGTGATTATGATGTTGATTTTACTATGATTGTCATATGTTAGAATTGATTTTTATGTGACTGATTCTGTATCATAGGATGTTATGTTGTGATGTTTTGTGTGGATTAATCTTATTATGTGTATCATGCAATTATCTGATGATGGTTCTCATTTAGTCGTTCAGTAACTGATTGCTATGTGTGTTGTGATTACGTGTTTGATGTGATGGTGAAAGGGACAATGTCGCATTACTCATGCGTGAGTACCCTGCTACGCTGCGATTTTCTTTCACGGTGTATTTGACTATATGATTATATATATGTGTCTATTTGTTCTACTATTTAGTTGTTACAGGATGCAAGTACCAGGCATCGACTCCACCTAAATTGACAAGTCTGAGCGTGCCTTAAACCCAATGGAAACTGTTGAACGGAGATAACATGTGGTCCCCTAGTTACCTATCATCCTTGAAAAGGATGAGTATCCAGTTTTGCACCTAGTCAGTGTTGTCTGTATGGGCGTAATGGTCAGTCACTGTCATTGTGGTCATGCTTTTGACCGTGCATTGTGTCAAGTATTGTTTGGTATTTGGGTTATTTTGTTTGAAATTGTTTGATTGATGTTTTGGTTAATCGCTTTATTAAAATAAAATTATTAAGTCAAGAGGGCACTTTGATAAATAAATATAGATGCTTTTATGTAAATTATAGTTGTGGGGAAATATGTATTATTATGTCTAAAAAATAATTCTCTTTCCTTATTATTATTGTCTTGAGTAATTATTTTCCATTTTGGCCACTTGGAAGAAGTGGCAGTTACGCACCTCTAGAGGGAATCTTAGAAATAATTGTTTCTTTTATGTAAGAGACTAATTTTAGAAAAGTAGAAAGAAACTATTTTTGTTTGGTTGTAAATAAAATAAATAGAAAATTCTAAAATAAATAAAATCCGAAAGAAATTATTGTTTGGTTAAAAATAGCAAATTGTAAGAAAGTAATAAATGAGAATCTTCTGGAAGAAATTATGGGGGTGGTTATGCATGCTCAACTTTATTTTTGAAAACTCAAGACATAATTTGGGGGGAGGTGCGTGCATTTCAAATGGAGAATATGTTTTATGTTTTGGGGAGCTCTCTCTTAGGAAGTTTTTATTTTTTTTTTGGCGCCGTAAAACATAGCTTCCAAAAGAAAAGACTTGGGGAAAATGGATGCGAGCTGGAAAATTTTGTAAAGATGTGATAAAAGCAATATTCCACGTATGGACTGAGATATGTTCATCTAATTTATTGTTGCATTAGATTTAGTAAAATATTCTGTGAATTCTCTTCTACATTTTCTGAACCCAGTCTATTGCGTTAGCCATAACTTTATTTTTACGAACTGGGTTTCTCTAATTTTTTTATATATGGTTTACAGCCTAGATATCTAAATCATATCCAAAAATCAGTCATACTCAGTTTGTCAGTTTTGAGTTATAAATATTTTGTGATTGTCTACCTCTCACCCATTTCATCTCTGTTTTAGCAATCTGTTGTGTTAGCCATAGCTTTATTTTTACGAACTGGGTTTCTCTAATTTTTTAATATATTGTGCATGGCCTGGATAGCTAAATCATATCCAAAAATCAGTTATACCCAATTTTCCATTTTTGAGATATGAATATTTTTGTTACTATCTACCTCTCACCCATTTCATCTCTATTTTAGCAGTCTGTTGCGTTAGCCATAACGTTATTTTTAAGAACTGGGTTTCTCCAAGTTTTTTATATATAATGCATGGCCTAAATATCTAAATAATATATGAAAATCAGCCATACCCAGTTTCTCATTTTTGATAAATGAATATTTTGTGACTGTCTACCTCTCACTTGTTTCGTCTCTGTTAAAATAGTTTGTTGCGTCACCAATAACTCTATATTTTCGAACTGGGTTTCTCTGAGATTTTTCAACAAATTTATTTTGTGTATATCCTACGATCATTGATTTCCATCATATGACTCTCTTTGAGGCATTCTACCAATCAGTCTGCTTGCCCTGTCTATGCTTTCACATTTTGCATTGTTGGTAGCTTCTAAAGCCTTCTCAACAAATTCATTTTGTGTTGATCCTATCATATGCATGTGGTTAAAAGTGTGGTAGATTTAATGAAGATGTTAGATCTATAGGAATATTTTGTTGTTCTGTATTCCTTTCCTCTCAAGCTAACCTTAGAACAAGGTTCTTTCATTGTAGCTTCGGGTTTTGTATCTTGTGATTCTAACTAGTGTAAGATATTTATAGCATTCTAATATTATAGGGTTTTAGCCTTGCTTATACAATTATATTTAATAGTATTTACAAAATTGTCTAGATTATTAATTAAATCTACATCAGTGTAAATAGTGGTTTAGTGAATTTTGTAGCAATTGGTATAGAATTCATGTGTTATGGTTATTAATACTCCATTGTATGATTTTAATTGTGGTGATAGTCCCCCATTGTGATAAGAATTGCATTTAAATAATTGTTGTGTTTTAATATGTATGCCTTAGGGTTATTTGCATGTTGATCGCAATCATTTTTAATTAAACAAAACTAAAATAAGTTTTGGGATCTATTGGTTAAAATATTGTTACTCGTGGACTCTTATATCTTATGATCATAAAAGTAACTATTACTAGTGGTTGGAATATGATAGTTCTATATTGTTGAGGAAGATTCACTTTATGATTGTTAGATGATTGATCATGATTCAATTAATGTTACATTCTTCAAGACCCATAATTAGTGCATTATGTCATATGTCGCAATTGTGGTGTTGTATTTGAATTATTGATGAAGGATCTTAGTTTGGTCTATTAGGTGATGATGTACATTTGAGAGTGAATGTGATGTGAGACCATAGTGTTTAGTGTGTCAAGTGTTTGTGTCATTTAGAAAAGTTGATTCCAGAGGCCAAGAGGGGTAGTCGTGTGTACGACTCCTGTGATTATGTAATCTTGCTAATGGTTGAATATGTATTGGTTATATGTTGACTCCCCTCTATTTATGGATTCATGTGGTTATGATGACTGTGCAAGATGGATAATGCCTTGTTCAGTGTACCTATTCATGTGGTTATGATGATTGTGCAAGATGGATAATGCTTTGCTCAGTGTACCTATTCATGTGGTTATGATAACTATGCAAGATGGGTAATGCCTTGCTCTGTGTAATGTGAAATGATGTATATTTTGTGTTGTAAATGTATCATGATGAGAAATGTGATAGTTCATGCTTGGGTTTTGTTTTGGGCTTTGAGAATCTAGATGCAGTGAAGGGGGAGTGGCTTTCAATGTGGAGTCGACGCCCAAAGTGGCTTGTCAGGGTAACCCATTGGAAGTTGTTAATCCAGTGATAACTTAATAATAAATTTAGAAGGTTGGGTAGTTTTCACACTAATCAAGATAATTGGATGCCTCACTTAGACCTGTAGTGCTCGTTTAGGCTAAGGATGAGATGAGAAGGCCGTGGTTGGCAAAGTCAACTTCCTTGTCCTCATGAAAGGAATGTTGGTTCCGCATGTGTCACCCTATGGGGCCAGCGTCTAGTGAGAGACTGTTAGGGTAACCATAGATGGGGGTCGGTGCCTAGCGAGAGACTGTCGGGGTAACCCATGGATGGGGGCTGGCATCTAGCTAGAGACTATCAGGGTAACCCATGCTAGGACCATGCGATGACACTCATCCCTACTATAGTCTAGCATTCTCTAGTTGTGTTCTCCCCTTTGTTTTGTGAATGCCTCTAGAAGTGATGTTTGAGTTACTTGTGATGTCCTTATTGACTGGTGTTGTTTTGGAGTCATGTGTAGTCCTTGCACCTGTTAGTCTATTATCTTTTTGACTGTTGGAGGAAGTGGTGACTCTCTTGTGAATGTCATGTGTACTTGTATGTTGGAGTCATGTTAGCCTTTTGTGTTGTGTTCATGTATTCTTAACTGTTTCATGTTGTGGGACCTTATTGTTATCTCCTGGCACGGGGGGTGGACCTTAGGGTTCCACATGGTCGGGTGGTTGTGCTTATATCTCCATAGGTTTCTCTTGTTGCTATTCGTGTGCGAGAAGGATGTACCTTGTGTAACAGATTTCAAATCTTGATCTAGCTAAGGAGACAGATACTTATGATCATGTTCCAGTCTTGTATATCAGTTGAATCATGTACTGTTATCTTGATGTATGTACTCCAATATAATCTGGATAGCGATATTGTAAATAATATAATGTTGTACTCTCTTGTAAAAGAACTTGTTTATGTACTTGCGATCCTATGTGCAAGATCTTGTTGTTACTTATCTGATGATATAATATGGAATTGTATGTGTTTATTCATCTGATGCAATTAGACCTTGAATGAACCATGGTTGTTAGTTAGTTCATCGTGTTGTTTAGAAACTTGCTACTTGTTCGTCGGTAATGCAGTCGTGGAACCCTAGAGGATAAAGCTTAACTTATGTTAGGAGTAAGTATGATTTACTTTTCGTTGTTATTTCTTTCTTAAAAAAAAATATTTGTCCTTTTTGTAATCTTAGTTGTGTTATCCTCTCGGTTCCTTGGCAGGGCGTTACACATTACATGTTGAATCAAGAAACTAGGGTTATGATACGATTCGAGCAATTGAAAACTTTCCTAAATCAACCCATGCTTTCAAGAAGAGCTGGCCGATTCATAACCTTATTGAGTGAGTTTGAACTAACTTACATCAATCAAAAATTAGTCAAAGGACAGGTAATAGAAGATTGGTTAGTAGACAATCCAGTTCCCCAAGAGGAGCCCATAAATGAAGATTTCCCTAATGAAGAAATTTGTGAGGTTGATCTTGAGAAATATGCCACTCCATATTGGTACAGACATATTGTGTACTACCTTACAAACAAGACTTACCCAGAAAACATGACCCCTTTGGGAAAAAGACGATTACGCGTCCTCACTGCAAGATATGTTTTAATAGATGATATGCTTTATTGAAGGGACTTAGATAGAATGTTGCTTCGATGTGTCAACAAAGAAGAAGCATGTAAGATCCTAGAGGAATGTCATAGTGGGATCTGTGGAGGACACTTTGGTGGTCATGCCACGACAAGAAAAATACACATAATGGGATACTTCTAGCCATGTTTGCAAGGAGATGCGATTAAGTTCGTAAAAAGGTGTTTGAAATGTCAAGCCTACGCTCATGTCCACCACACACCAGTAAGAGATTTACAACTGATTGTTACCCCCTGGCCCTTTTCTACTAGGGGCTTGGATTTGGTGGGGAAAATATCTCCCCCGTCAACGGATGGACATTTGTTCATCATCACTGCAATAGAATATTTTACCAAATGGGTGGAGGCCATACCTCTCACTATAGTGTCAAGAACCGTAATCGCCAAATTCATACTGAATCAAATTATATGTCGATTTAGGATTCCCCAAGTGATAGTAACAGATAATGCTTCATCATTCAAAAATCTACAAGTAAGAGAGTTATGTGAGAGGTTCCACATCAATCATAACTCCCCATCGGTCTACTATCCTCAAGGAAATGGACAGGTAGAAGCCACAAACAAAACTTTGAAGTCAATACTAGTCAAAATCATAAAAGACTCTAAAAGAGACTGGCACTTACAATTATATCCATCTCTATGGGCTTACAAAACAAGCATAAGGACTCCAATTGGAACCACCCCTTATGCCCTCACTTTTGGGTCAGAGGCAGAATTTCCATTGGAAGTGGAGTTTCCTAGTTTGAGAGTGTCATTACAAGGATTATTGGATAATGAGGAATATTGAGCAGTGAGATTAGCTGAATTAGAAGTAATGGATGAAACATGCTTAAGAGTTGTCCAAAGACACGATTCTTATCTTGCAAGAATGAAGAAACAGTATAACAAAAAGGTCATCCCAAGACCCTTTCAAGTGGGAGACCTAGTGCTCAGAATAGATAACTTGATTGATAAAAGAGCCGATGAAGGATGTGAATTCAGACCCAATTGGATAGGACCTTATATGGTCAAAGAAGATGTCAGAAATGGTGCCTATCTCTTGTGAACAATGGAGGGAGAGGAATTTGGCGAAACAATCAATGCCTTTCACCTCAAGAAATACTATGTCTAAAATACAAAAAAAAAATTATAAAACATAAAAAGACAAAAAAAATTATAAAAATAAAAAATGTCAAAAACAATTTGTTTCTTGCATTTCAGCATCATTCTATTCATTGTGCATTATAGTCAGTGACTTGCTCTTATACTATTTTCTTTTTAGTAAGGAGTCTAATGTTGCCTAGATATGCATTAATCGTTTCAAGACCTAGAGATTCCCCATTTTCACAATAGCCATTATCCCCCTTCATTCCCAGTTATTTTAATCAAAGCCTAGCTCTTAGCGTTACACTGATCCTAGTCTTAATGAGCCAAGATGTTAGGTCTAAACAAAGTCAGTATTGAAACCTATAGTGTTCAAAGGAAGCTTGCAAGTAGACCTTCCCAATTCTTCCCTAGTAGTAGAGAAGTCCGACCAGATTACAAAAACTTTAGGTGGTGCTCAGACCCTTATCTTTCCTGGTCAAAAACGTCAGGAGGATCAAAACTCTGAAGGAAGCAATCTGAAATTCGAGTGAAAAAAAAAGATTGATCAAAATAAGAGTATTGAGAGATCAAATTGTTGCATATCAAAGTTCCAAAAGCATTCAATTCTTGAAAAGTCAAAAATCCAAAAAAAAATGAGAAAATCAAGTGAGGCATTCTAGAAAATATAAAAAAGGTGAAAAGCAAAAAAAAAAAAGAGTGAAAGAGAGAAGATTGTTGAATGTTTGTACTCTTGGGTCGAGATTAGTCTAAGCTCAAAGCCTCAAGGGTGACATTGAATGTTTGTACTGTGTACAGATGATACTGATCTAGTTAGTATACATAGTATATGTATTCCATCATCTTACCCTTTACTTCACAACTTCTCTTTCTCTGATCCATCTCTGATCATCACTCCTTTGTCTTCTTCTCTTATCATCACAGCATACAGTCATCACTTTGCTTCTCTAAACATCACATCATATACCATATCAGCACATCATACCAATGCTAACATCATCATATTCACTTCCAACCTTCAGCACTGATGGCATCAATCCTATCCATCACTAAACATCACACTGTTGACATCAATGACAACACATATGCAAAACTTATCCTATAGTTGTCACATGCCATAAGATTAAAACATTTGTCGTCATCCTAGTTAGTCCTACCTCTAAACCTTGCCTTTATAAGCAAGGTATGTCATATCATTGTTAAGGTTGTCTATTGTTGTATTTGCATTCTTTGATAGGAATACAATTTATTTTTGTCATATTGATCTTCTCTTTTATGTGTGCTTTCCATTAGGCCTCTAGATCTTGGGTGGCTATCTCCATAGTCAAATCTTACAAAAATAATCCTTAATATTGTAATTTTATATTTTATAAATATATTATATTTTACATTTTATATATTGATATTTTGATTTTTACTTATTTTATATTTTAGTTTTACTTGAGGCTCTTTTTATAATTATTTTTATAATATTTTATTATAGGCATTTTTGGTTTATCTTGGTTTAATTTTAGAGGGGACATTATAGTTGCACTCACTTTAGTTTTTATTCTTATAGTACATCTTAGGTTGCATTTAGTCAATTTCATTAGCCTTGTATCCAATCCAAAGTGTCAAATTGTGTTAATTTTAATGATTCTGACAAATCTTAAGTTCATCTCAACACTTCAATTTTTTCCTGATTAAATCATATTCTCAAATCCCAACTTTTAAATTCTAGTGCCCCTATGCTAGCATCCTCAAAAAAAGAAATAAGAAATCAAAAGTGACAGTAGCATATTGTGACAACTCCCAAATGATTTGTTAGTCACAAATTAATGTCATGACTTTCCAATGTGGTTTTCTATTGGCTCCAATGTTGGTACCAAGCTTCCTACAATCTATCTTGAACATTTCAAAAAATCATTCTCTAGTTGATCTCACAATAGAGTGTTCCACTTGTGGGACATTCTATTTTTTCCTGAAATCACATATTTTTTAAAAAATAAAGATTTAAGCCTAGAGGGGTTCCATCTAAGGGAGTTTGACTAAATGTTAGAGTAAATAGGATTTTATCTATTTACAGTTGCTTAAGTTTACTTAGGCACATAATAATTTAATAGTTTCAGTTTGGGAAGTTATTCCCATAATAGGTTGGGGTAGTTTTTAACTACTTGCTCATGAACTTACCTATATATTGTACATTGTAAAATATCATTGTAAGATATATCAATTGAAGCATCTTCTTCAATCATTTTAATCTCTTTCTCTCTCTCTATTTATGCAAACTCTTCCTCGAGCATTCTCTTGTGGTTGTTCATTTCATGGTTTGATCCCTGAAGTCTACAGCGTCATGATGGCTTGCTGTGAATATCCCTACATGGTATCAGAGCCTGAACCAAGGAGTTTTCTGCCCATATTGGAGAATTGAGTTGCTGGAGAAGAGATTTATCACACGTGCATCACTTCATGCCTGTATCCGATCAAGGGAGGCACCAATCCGTGTCTTCAATAGATCAGCATGATCAATTTCAGTATACCTGCTATATATTAGCTCTATCTGAATATTATTTCTGTATTTTCACAGTATGGTTGATTAGTGTTTTTTCGGCGTTTAAAATTTTATCAAAATTTTCATTTCGCCTAGAGCATCCTGCTCATCTAGGCAGAGATAAAGGTTAGCATGGAGAAAGGCAGCAATCTCATTCTAGGAGAATTCGCTGGGCTCTGGAGGGCATCGCCCATCATTGAAGGTAGTTTGACAGTTGGAGACACTTCTGATCAGGTTGATTTGTATTTGTGGCAGCCGAGGGACATATCCTAGTAGTGGTGGCCCATAGAGAGACTTCAATCATGCAAAAAAAAGTTTTATGGTTCATAACATAGTGGAACAATCAGTAGTC
Source organism: Cunninghamia lanceolata (assembly GCA_027924645.1). Taxonomy (NCBI): domain Eukaryota; kingdom Viridiplantae; phylum Streptophyta; class Pinopsida; order Cupressales; family Cupressaceae; genus Cunninghamia; species Cunninghamia lanceolata. Next base: position 10,679,297 of record BSBN01000895.1, on the reverse strand, counting down.
TTCTCTTTGTTTTCCATAAAATTCAAAGCAATATGATGTTGCAAACATTTCCAGAACCGTTCAATGGTTCATAGTGATAGTGAAGGAGCGCAACAAAAAACCTATTCTATTATTACCGGTGGCAGTGTGTAGTGTTTCTCTTACATTGAAGGTGGCATTTTTCCATAGAGGGTGTGATTTGCTCATGGCTCTTCATTGGCAAATTCATCTGGTGAAAATTTTATATATTATAAGGTTTCAAGCAAAAATTCTCCCAGTTTAGGGTTCACATCTCGCAGCGAAACTGGTGTGGGCCCATATGGAGTGGTCTTTGGAGTGGGTTTGGGACTTTAGTCCCATATTGAACGATCTGTAGTATCATTTGGGATTTATATAGCCCAATGCTCAATTTGAAGTGTGAGTGCTGTCCACAAGCTCACGTCACATGTAAAACTCCTCTTACGCATACACATTCTAACTTGGAGTTTGTTGTGTCACTCTGACTTGGCAGCTACATGGCAAGGGCCATCCACCACTCGATTATGCTATCGCCCAAAAGGGCATTATTTTTCCAACAGGCCCAATCAGGGCTCTCTTTTTTGGCCCATTAGCAATTTTTTATCTAAGGAGTTTCAGATCAGTTTTTTAAAAACAACCAAATCTCACTAGGTGTGATGAGGTGATAGGCTTGATTGCACTACATATTTCAGATTCCTTATTCTTTCACATTGAGGGGTATAATACACCACGAGAGGTATGGAATAAGCTTAAGGATCTCTTTGGTTCAGTTAGTGATAGTAGAGCTATACAATTAGAAGCAGAAATTGTATCTCTTTCTATTGATACATTTCCTTCTATTGAGGATTAGTTGATGGGTTTTAGGAAAGAGAAAACTGAGAAGGAATGCATATTTTTTATTTTGTCTAAATTGACAGGTGTCTTTTCATATTTTGCCACTTCCTTTTATTCCACTATCGATGGGTTGGGTGACAAATTTGATATGCCATCTTTTGAGACATTTTGTGAGAGGTTGACTAGGGAACAATCAAAAGTTTGAAAAAATGATGTCACTAAGTCTCATGCATTGGATGCCACTTCACCCAAAGGGAAAGGGAAGAAAAAGAATGAACCCAAGATAGAATCTAGTGAGACTTCCACCACCTCTTCTAAAGAGGTTAATCCTAGGAAGGAGAGACCCAAATGTACTTTATGTAAGAAAGATGGGCATAATGAACAAAATTGCTACAAGAAGGAAATTCATGAGTTAAAACAATTACTCAAGGAACATCATATTGTCATTCCTTCTTCATCTAGTTCATCTTCTACTCCTACCAAACATGAGGATACTTCCCCTAGTTACAAAGGAAAGGGTCATGCATTGATTACTACTAATGCACCTAGGAATGTTGAATGGATTATTGATTGAGGAGCTTCAATTCATATTACTCATTCACCTAATTTTATGGTTTTAGATACTCTTAGAGAACCATATTATGATAGACTCTTGATTGCAAATAATCAGGTCGTTCATGTTGTTGCAATATGTAATATTGATTTGGGTGATGGTTTGGTGGCTAATGTTCATTGCATTCCTGAGATTGCCCATAATTTACTTTTAGTATATCAGATTACATAGGCAGGCAAAACAATTGCGTTTACTTCAGATTCAGTATTCATTCGTCGTGCTACAGGAGAGATGTTTGCAGTGGGTAGGGTTGATCATCAATCCAAGGTATTTACATTTGATCACTTCATTGATGATGATGATCCTTATGTTCCTTTGACTCCTCCATCTAGTGTGTGGAGTAATTTAGTTCCATCAAATGGGTTTGTGGATCTGGTCACGATTCCCCCATTACCTGCTACATCAGATTTGACAGTCAACATGGATTCTAGGACTTCAACACAACATGACTTTATTGGTTCTTCAGATTTGTGGTTCCAGGATGGTTTCATTTCAGGTCTATCCGACTTGCTTCTCATTCTACTACTTTAGATCTAGAGGACATGCTTGAGGAGGTATCACTTCTCTTTGCAGATTTTACATTGGAAGATGTTCTTGAGTCTTCTCCATCCATTGTTTCTTCTTTGATTAAGGATCTTCCTCATCTTGATGAAACACTTTTTGAGGCACTTGACTTTTCTTTCAAGCTTTCATTTGTGAGACTTCTTCCTTCTCAATTCATCATGGATATGGAGTTTCTTCTACATGCACCACTGGATCTCTTTCTTCCCAAGGGAAGACATGTTGTTTTTCGTCATTGGATTCTCTTTTGGCTTCAAACATACTTCAATGGTTTTGAGGATAGTTCATTATGGGGGGCAATGTTGTCTCTATCTTTCCCTTCATTGGAAGGATAATTGTATTATATTCTTGTGCTGGATGTAGTTCTAGGGCGGTATCGAGGAGACCTCCATACATCACATGATCTATCACTTGCATTATCTCTTTTTTGAAGAGGAGTTTTGTTCCACAGGTTTTCTCCTTTTCTCTATTTGCAAGAGATGTAGTTGCATGATTAGTTGTGCATGGGTACCTAACATGGCCTAGTTGTCGGGACCCATTTATTGCATTCTGCATATTAGTCTTGCATAATAATTTTTCCCCCTAAGTTGCACTTAAGGGGGGGTGTTAGAGTAAATAGGATTTTATCTATTTACGGTTGCTTAAGATTACTTAGGCTCATAATAATTTAATAGTTATAGTTTGGGAAGTTATTCCCGTAATAGGTTGGGGTAGTTTTTAACTACTTGCTCACAAACTTACCTATATATTGTACATTGTAAAATATCATTGTAAGATATATCAATTGAAGAATCTTCATCAATCATTTTAATCTCTCTCTATTTATGCAAACTCTTGCTCTAGCATTCTCTTGTGGTTGTTCATTTCCTGGTTTGTTCCCTGAAGTCTGCAGCTTCATGATAGCTTCCTGTGAGTATCCCTACAAGGGGGTTAGATCAAATCGTATTTAATATAACCTCCTAGACGTAAATTAAACCCTTGATGGAGTCTACTCTGCACCTATCGAAATGTTGAAAAAAAAAACAATTTTGCTTCACCTTTTGGGGGATCAAATGAAGTCATTTGGAAATGTCATTTTATAAGTATGTATCTGTTAGTATTACCTTTTCATTTAAATTACAATATGTAGTTATTTTATTTAATATTATGTTTTTTAAAAAATATAATGAATGTAGGTCTATTATGAAAAATAATGACTTCTATTCAAGATAATAGGAAAAATAACATTATTAGAAAAATCTTTAAAAAAGTGCACTGCACTCCACATAGATGTCCTTGTTTCAATGAAAAAAATTAATTTTGATATATGTGCTAAGAGAAATGCATTACAAAATAATACAAGTCTGAAGTTTTTGTTAGTACTTATTCAAAAATTAATAATAAATAAAAAATTATTATAAGCTAAAGGAATGAAATGAGCTCACTACTGAATATAGCTGAAGTTAGGATGTCTAATGCGTTCACAGGCCTAGAGGAGAAATGTTGCATCGGAGAAAATAGTGAAGGCCAGGCCAGAGTGGGATCTACGAATGGTAGTTCAAATTGCACTATGGCTCATGTTCCTTCACCTATCAAGGAGCCTGGATGGCAACCTAATCCACACGGACATGGTGGCCAATATGCTGGGGGAAGAATATTACACAAAATGTTAAGGGTTCTTCATTGCAAGAGCATCCATCTACACGATCTCAGATGATAAGAGCTCTAAGATGCGCCCTAGAATCCCCAATCTTGGATTTGAAAGAGGAGATCGAACAAGAAGTGATTGAAAACAAAGCTTTTTTCACAGAGAATGGTTTAATTGGTAGATTTATTAAGCTTTGGACTAGTCTTGCAAAATTACATAAGTGGATCACAGATACATGGAGTCCAATTTTGAAAGGTGACATTCAAATTTATCCTAGTGCCCGTGAATTCTTTATTGTGGTTTTTGACAATCTGTAAGACATAAATGCAATTCTTTGTGACTACCAATGGAGTTATGATGAGCACTTACTCATGCTCAAATCATGCAATCCACATTTTAATGTCATTTCTGAATCTTTCACTATAATGCCTACCTGGGTTAGACTTCCTAACCTCCCACTCCAATTCTGGTTTGATTCCTATTTTGAAGCAATTAGTAACAAATTGGGAAAGCTCCTGGCTATTGACAAAGGTTCATCAAATTTCTTTCATACCACTTTTGTTTGCATCTTGGTTGATCTAGATACCAAAAAGAATCTCCCAGTTGACATCCTCCTGAAAAGATCTAATCACAGCTAGAATCAGATCTTAGATTATGAGGGTTTACCTTTCCACTATTGCAGGTGCTACAACACTAGCCACATTGCTTCCAACTGCTCCAAATATAGAATGGAGGGACAAGCAACTTGGTGGAAAGATGTGGCTAACCACCATTACATTGTAGAAAAAGGGGACTCAGTATCCCAACAAGATTTGATGGAACCAATTCAAAAGAAATCCCCTCAAAAAATAAAGACTCCAGATATGAGCAGACAAAAAGAAAAACTTACATTTGCTACCACTCAGGTATCCCCACCCATAGTGGAGGGAAGTATTAAAGCTTCAGATAAGAAGCGAAATAAAAATGATAAAAATGCAGAGTTTCTAGAAGTAACAGTTAAGAATTCACACGATGTTAATTCCTCAATTACTAGTGCAAGAGTTGGGGATATCAGTAATACATGTGAGTTAGATTATAAGGAGGAGGATGCTACTAGAGAGGAACCATCACCAAGTAATAGGACGGTGGACATGAATAATTTGGGGATATAAACAACCAATGGACAATGGTCAAACGGAAAAAGAAACCAACAGGAAGTGAGAAATGCAATATGACTTTGCGTTCCCATGTTAAGATGGGTAGGTGAGAATTGCAGGGATAATAATTTTGAGGGTGTCTACCACCATAGATGAGTAGTATTTTGTCCTTATGCACCCCTATAAACAAGGCATGCACTTTGTTTTTTGCACTCTTTTTATTTACGGGGTAGGGTCCCTTAAGCCTAATTCAATGATCAAAAAAATATATTTAATAAAAAATTACCAAAAAATATTCATGCACTAGATAGTGGAGGTAATGATCTAATTCTAATAAATCATGGAAATTTTTTATTTGTAGTGAAATTTATTATGCAATAATGTCACTCAATAAAAAATAATAGAAATAATAAAAATAAAAAATGAGAAATAATTCTTTTAAAAATATAAAAAAAATTATACCTTGAATCTACATAGAAAATTTCACAACTCATTAGTTTACATCATCCTTAAATTATTGACCATTTGTTCCCTATAATTGACATAAATTGAAAAATGCTGAAATTTTTTAATTTTGAGCATCTCACTAAAGCCAAAAAGCGAAATACACTATTCTGTTGTCACCTCTTGGACAATTTTTTTTTTTTGTGAAGCTTCCTTTTGCCATTCTCGCTTCTATTTACTAAATTTTCAAAGGAGCTCTCTCAAAAAAACTAACATCCATTCTCTCATGCTCTCATGATGATAATCTTCCATTCACTATATTCTACGACATTTTTCTAGATCTTGGCTTTTCTTCTATAAGTAGTTGTGGAGATTTTACTTTGATTCCTAATTTTTACACACGTTTGAAAAGATTCAAGCATCAAGGTCCCTCATATTGGCTACAATCCTCTCCATTGCAAAAACCCATTTTGGATTTCTTTGATAAAAGCTTTTTTTTTATAATTTTATTTTGAGTTATATTTCTAAAAACTAATCTCTTGCACATTCCTCATTGAAATCCATTGGAGAACCCTTCTTCTCCATCAAACTAACCCTTCTTCTCCATCAAACTTGAATTCTAATGTCAATTCCTTTTTTGCATAAGAGTTCTATTATTATTACATTTCATTAAATTCCAAGAGTAATAAAATCTTCTTCCTCTTCTTCTTGAGAGAAGTGAGTGGAGTTGAAGCTCCCTCTTGAGCTCCTCCGCTTGCCCCATTTCTCTCTGTTCTTTCTTTCCCAAAGATTTCCATCCTCGTGAATCAAGCTTGATTTGAGAAGGCTCTCTCTTGTGGGTGTCTTTTATCTTCTTCTAGAATCTAAAATTATAGCACTAAAAAGACCCCCTTTGTAGTCCTCTCTTGACTCAAGGCAACACTTTTACTTTTGTTGTGATACTCCATTTTATTTCCTACATAAAAATCTACTTGCTAATGAATGTCCAAGCTTATTTACATTACTATCCATCTTCCAATCTCCACCTCTAGTTCACATTTGGCACTCTCTTCGATCTCTATCTTCATTTATCCTCATAAGCATTCAGCATACCTACACATAATATTTTTATTTTCTAACTATAGTTACAAATCTAAGTGCACACAGCTTTTATCATTGACTGTTGTTGAGTTGAAAGGCTAAATTGAGGGTTTGACCACCTTGGCAAGCTCCCAAGTAGTCTTAACCATTTTTCAGCTCAAAATTTTCACTTAAACAATCATTTGTACTTCAACAAGGATCCCCATTTTGGAAGACCCAATGGTTTGCTTTATTCTTCTTTATCCCCTTTTCTAAGCATTCATTTATGAAAAGATTAATGTTATTTTTTTGTTTATCACACTATTATGTTGTGTTCCTAGGTGCATGACGCAAGCACAACCATGTTGATATCACCACCAATAAATTAGCATCCTAGTACCAAAATCTCCTATCAACAATCTAAACTCATCCCATTGCACTTCCTAGATCTGATATCATAAAATCATGTGCCAAAGCTATAAAGGAATAATAGAAGAAGCAAGAGGAATCAAATCGATATAATGCTCTATCCCTTAAAGTAAGTCTAAATTCACTTATCAACAAGGGGTTATCATCTGAATACTCATAATTAGCAAGCAAGAATGACTTGACATGTAATGAAATGTCACTAGAGCCATCTTAAGTCATCTCGCAATAAGTCCTCACCAAGAGCAACAAAAATGTCATCTCGTAATGTGGGGCAAAGTAACAGGCCTTTGTGGCTTGCTAAAGAATCAACATCAGATGTTGAGGAATGATCCCCATAAAGTGCAACATCATGTAATGAAGCACAATGCAATGTAGAAGTATGACATGGTAAAAAAAAATCATCATGAGGCACATCATCATCACAAATGGAAAAAGGTAAATCATGACAAGCCTTTTCTCTAGGCTCCTCATAAGATGCCACAACAAGAACATGAACCGAAGGATATAGAGATAGGGATAACATCACAAGGCTCAACAACAACATGAGTAGCAAAAGGTGTATCCTCATCACATAAAGCATCATCATATATTACATCATCGTAAGAGTAGGGAAGAGCATCAAAATAAATAACATTATACAAAGGCATGGATGACTCCCTAGGTGTAATGTCCCCTTTCCTAGTGGTGTTAGTCTATACTCGGTTCCCGTAGACTAACCAATGTGGTTAGGAAACTTTGGGAGTTTGTTTGGATGGTTTCAGACACCTTGGCTAGAACTTACTATTTTTAGTAAGTTAGGGTTTTGACCATTTTGGGAAATTCAAGGTTGGAGGTGGCACGTTTCATTGAGACCTATCCAACAGTCTATTGCTCATCAAATTTCAAGTTCGTTTGATCTCTCATTTTAAAGTCCGTAAGTTAATATTAAATATTTAATATTGAACTTTTATAATGTTGTATTAAAGTGACTTAGTAAAAATATAAAATGCAAAATAAGTCACTAATGTGGTTTTGGGCGCTCATGGGGATAAACAAAGTAAGTTAATATTATTATATTTCCCTCTCAAAATGGTCGACCCTCATGAGGGAATTATAAAAGCTAAAAATCAAAAGGAAGAGCTCATTCATGACATTACATTTTTTATTACGCTATTTGCTCTGCAAATGAGGGTTTCGAGAAAACTATCCAACCATGTCTTTTGGTGACGAAAACGACCATTAGTATCATCTATCCGCAGGTGTGAGAGACCACCCAAGGAGGCTATTGGGCAGCCATACCCAATGATTGCATTTGTGCATCAATTTTATGTAGTTTGATTTGTGGAGTTGTCGTGGAGGATTGAACACAAAGACATCATCAAGTATTTACCTCCATAATTATTGTTGCAGATTACAAATCCCATTCTCTGATTTTGGTGTATTTTAGAAAAGTATTGGTGGTATCTTGTGCCCCTAACCTGGTCGTACAGCCTCTCAGCTTGGCCATACCATATTGGAGGAGATTCTTGAAAGTGGAGTGATCTCTAGCAAAGTTTCTTCATATCAACTAAGGCGTGGGATATTGCTGTGAATGGACAGAGATTCCAGTGAGGGTTTAATGGGGTTTAAAAGACATTCAGTGCTGCCATAACTTGTTGCAAGCCATACCAGATTTAAGGAAGGACGTGGGTCTTCATGTTGTCACAACTGTTAATTTACTTGCCTCTTTTGTAGCCATTATATGAACATAAGACTGCTTACTCATTGTAATTTGCTCTTCTAAGTTTATATCAGCTTGTCCCTTGCAAAATTCAGGAGGAATCAATGACCAACAGCTGCCATAGTGTTTTCAGTCCTTGTATTGTTCATAACAGCGAAATGGGTATGTGAGGAAATCTATATTCTTGGCTTTCTATTTCATGGGTATTGCTCATTCATGCTTTATAATGTATTTCATGTGAAATTAAGTTTGTGGGTATTTCCATTTCCATTGTATTTGCAAGATATATGTATGCATGTGTGTGCATGTTATGGGAACAACACCAAAATGCAAGCAAGTTTCAACTTAACCGTAGAAAACCCTTCAAATAGTGAAAGAAATCAAACCCAGTTCAGAACTCTATTAAACACATAAGGGGGTGGGTTATTTCACTAGGGCATCCCAAGGCATGACCACTAAAAAGATAAAGCGATGAAACGCAATGGAAGGGCATCTTAGTTGGGGTTAAAAGAATATAGGTATCATGAGACATGTACCCCTAACAAGGAGCCTAGGCAATAGATGAGAAAGGTGAATATCATAAAGATGTAATCATTGCCTATGGTGTCATAATGTGAGATAGAGGAATGATCATCACTATAAAGTATAAAGGAACCCATAATATGTTTAAGATCTAATATGAAGTCAAAAATATCATAAATGATCATATTTGAAATACAAAGAGAATTTCCTATATATCAAAACCCTAGGTGGGTAGGGTAGGGACCAAAGAGATTGCACAAGAAAGTTCAAACCTTAGGAGATAGATAAAGCAATAATAAACACACAAGGATGGATCTAAACCCTACTTAAATTTGAAATGAAATTATAGCAATAAAAAATATCAAATCTAAAAATCACTAATCTAAAGAAGGTCAAAACCTTAGGATAAAACGCTAAGGTGGTGTAAGGGCAACTGGGTTCACAAAAAATGTAAAGAAACAATCTACCTCTTTACATAAGACTCCTAGGATAAATTAACTAATCAACATTAACATGAAATATCCTAAGAGTGGGAGATGGGATTGATAAATATGCTAAAATTAATGCTTGGAATTTTAAATAATAAATGCAAGTACTTAGCTCTTGGCCTGATGCAAAATATGACTCTAGCAAGTGTTGTAAAGCAATTCATCCATGTTACAAAATTTTAGAGCTTGTCAAACAAATGTATCAAAAATTTATAAAACCTTTATTCTCCTTGTAAGATCATTTACACGACTACATAATAAATCCCACGAGTGTAGATCCGAATCAAATTGTCAAATTTGATCTCTGTTTATAGGCATGATCTTTATTAGTTTTAAAAATTTAGTCTCGTCGTACTTAGTTTGTTCTTGCATAAAAATGAGTTCTCGTGCTTTTTAGTTTACATGTGGCAAAGATAGTTACTCCCTTGTGTCAAACCATGTAGGGATGTCAAGTCAACAACCTTTGAACAAGAATAAAGACAAGAGGCAGACATGGATGTATGCCTTAGAACGTTAATGCAATGCTAAATCACTATATAATTATTTGTAGGCCCGTAATATTTGCTAGAAGATATTCAATTCATGTGTTCACTAGATAATCTAAATGAATTAACGTTTGTTCTTAAATACAACACCCTAACTTGCAATTCAACTATTTTGCACTCCAAATTAGCTCATAATGGTCGATTGAAGGGTAATCAACTAGGCCCAAATATAAGTTTTACTTTTGAAACAAAGGGATCATTTCTATGAGTGCAATTGTGGATTTAATTACAAACAAAAAATGGATAAACTAAAGATCAAGTCTTGACCCTCCAAATGAATGCAAATGGAAACAAAAATCCAAGATCAAGTTATTTGTCAACTTTCATATGAAAATCATCATTTTTGTACACTAGTTATTGGATTAGGGACAAATGGGTCAAAGTAAGTCCAAAACACAAGGAGAAAATGCAAGGCATACAACTTTCACCATTACAATTGTTAACTTACAACAACTGTCTGGCAATATTGCAGTGTGTTACCAATGTTCATGAATGACAATGAACTTAACAAACTTAAACAAGGACTCCTTTGTTTTTATCAAAATTTTAAACAAGCTTTTTCAAGGAGGAAAAAAAAAATCATTTCAGTGAGGCTGATGTATATTTGAAAGTAACTCGACACATAGACGAAGGTTCACGTGAAAATAGTTTACGCTCAGATAATTTTTGGGATTTTTCAATTGAATTTTTACTTAACTTTGAGACAATATTCGTTGCTTTTCTTGTCAATCTAGTACGTTTATGATCAATGCTTAGTGTGGTGAAGTCTTAGATGAGTTTTATACATTTAAAAGAATGTTTAAGACTTGCTCCAAACATTTCAAATGGATTTGTGTACAACAATCTTTTTGCATTGTCTATCTTGTTCATCAACATCGGTGGGTTAGGACAATGCCACCTACAAACTATTTTGCAATTTGTTTATATTGCAACTTCTAGTTGCCAGCTTTTCTCGATGCTACCATTTAAATTCTTTATTAAGTCACGCATTTCCACCTCAAATTGTTGATTACATTAATCAATTGCTCATTGTCACACCGAGTTCAAATTGAATCAAGAATACAAATTTCAAAACTTTTATGTAACCTCCTTTAATTTGAAAATTTTTTGAGATGCTTAATTTATAATTGTTAATAAAAATATATTATTTGTCCATTTTAAAATAACAAACGGTTTTTTAAACTGTTCATAACAAAACTATACATCATGTCAAGTCCTCATCCCTCCCCACAATTTGCCCCCCGCAAATATTTGCAAACCTGAAAATGACCTCCATGGAAAAGCCTCTCAACATATTGAAGGAAATTTAGTTCAGTCAATTATAGTTGTGTTAGCCGTGTGACTAGAATATAGGACAAACATATAACTAGATATTCATCACATACCATCTTTCTAATTATAACTATTGTTGTGTAAATATTAAAAATTTAACTCATTTCCAAAAAAACCGTCTTGTGCCTCTCATATTAAACATATGAACACAAATTTTGTGGCTAAACAGCTTTAACAATTACTGTTAGCACAAGCAATAAATTGTGATGAACAAGCAACATTGTTGCCAACCAGAACATTTAGGGGTGTACAACCATCGTACCATAACTGGTTGAAATACAGTAAATGAAAAACAAGTATACATGAGCAACCTTGTGCAAAAATAAAATCTTTTAAAATGGATTCTACAAATATCTGCATTTCATACTTGATAGTTGTTAAATAGATGAATCCAATATACTCTTTTAAGATATATAAACCACTATCTACACCTCGTAAAGCCAAAATTGGAGCATTTAGAACTCACTTTCCCACTTTATAAGACTGTCATAGAGTGACTAAACTCCCCACATTGCGGCCTCGTCCTTAGCCTCAGATGCTAGGGGTGTGGCCGTCAACTCTTAAGTCATTGTTATTACAACTACAAGTATCAGCCATTTCTTTGTTCTAATTAGTTTTACAAATTATGTGTTTGTTGCAAAAGTAGTGGAAATTCCCTTGGACGTAGTTCTATTTATTTCAGTTTGTTAAGTTTGTGGGCATTTATACATACTTTATTTAATTAATTGAACTCCTCAAATATCCATCATTCAACTTCCACGCAGGCATGATTAATAGAAAATTTGGCAACAGAGATTCAACTTTCACTATAAAGAGTTGACAAATAAACATTTCTCAGACATTAAAAATTAGTTGCCAGCATACCGGCAAATTACCAAGCCATATGGCATGGTACAATGTCATTGATTTTTCTAAGAGAACACTCTTTTATTAAAGATGACGCAATGCGTCAGAATTTTATCTTATTTCAAAACCTGTAAGATAGCTTTACAACTAGCATAATGTGATAAAAAAACAATACATATTAGTAGCAGCGCAGGCAAGGTTGTTAATAAAACATGCATGAAAACCACCAAACTGAAAAAGAAATCAGCTACTTACTTTCACATTAGAGATTAAATGTCAACTGCAGCAGTCACATGCTAGCTTGGTGTGAGGAAGGTCCCTCAGTTCACAACCCACAGGTACCCACTTCACACCCATATTGTGAGAAAAATAAAGGAAGCACTGGATCAGTCTGTGTACCAGCCAGTGGTGAAGAATGGTAACCTTCAAAAATAAAAAAATGTTGACTGGCTATATCTTATTCAGAAGAATATTTCAGCAAGGTAACATATAAATGATTGTAAATAAGTGTATTTTAAGTGCGTGTATAAACTACAAAGACCCATAACCAAATGAAATGATGGGTATGATGAGTGTCAAATAAATTATAACTATGACCTGAGAATTCATGGAATCAGACTTCAACCCCGTGTATCTTCTTAATCTGTCTAAATCCATGGTATGACCATGCATGCAAAATATCTTCCACACAGTATGGCGCAACAATGAAGGCATATTGTTCTTACTGACAGAATTGGTGGACATGAATTAGTTACTCAACCCTGTCTGCCAATTAGATCATTCTGTAATGTCCCCCTTTTTTTAATCTGTAGCTAGTGAGTGGATTGGCAGCATGGGAGTCGCAGTCAGATAAGGAAGCGGTCCCATGGAGATGCTAGAGGATCTATTTTTGTGGAGCAAAGGGTCCTGCTTAAATCAGAATCTTTTCCTCCAAAGTAGGAGCAGCTAATGTTTAGGAGGTTATTTTTGAGCAGGTGCAAATGGAGTGGGGCTGAAACTTTCCTCCACCAGCTTAGGGAATTAACTACCAGTTTTGTCATTCCCGCCACTTAATTTAGGGGATAATTTGGAGGGAATTTTTCCAATTTATGTTTTTATTTCCCAGCTTCCTAAAAAATCTCTGCTAAATTATTTAGCGTAAACTATTGTCAAAAAAACTTCATGAGACCACCAGCTTCCATAAAATTCGGAGCTTGAAATTTTAAGCATACCTGCAACTACAAAATTCATGGGACCACCCCCGTGTAAAATGCTCCTAAAAAATCTCAGCAATGCTGCTGAGATAATTTAGGAAGCCCCCTCACATGGGACCACTTCCTAAGTCTGTAGTTACTTCTAGTTTTCAGTTAAAAATATATGTCGCATTTTTGGAATAAGGCGGCTGAGTCTCTCTGATTTCCAGTTAAGCAGCTGCTGAGTCTTTTAGTGCCTATCAGTTAACACCATCAATTGAGGGATGGACTGACCAGTTAACTGCCACGGATTGAGGAGAGATTGCTGATTGCCACTGATTTAGGAGTGACTGCCACTGATTGAGGATCGCAGGAAACAGGGACTATAGGAAGCACTGTGAGGAAAAGAGAAGAGATCTTTTAAAAATTACAAACCAAAAAACTCAATTTTGTTCACAGGGAAGTAACAATGCTTTCAGCAACTTTGGACACTTGGAGGCAGAAATCAGTCAGATCACCTTGGCAACAGAAACCCTCAGGGGCAGATCATGGTACAGAATTTCCACAGGATCATGCAGAACATCATCAGAATTATCAGGGTGTCAGATTTGCAGGCTGCAGAACCTCATCAGGACTATCAAGGCATCCAGTGTTGCGTACTAGGTGCGCCCAGTAAATGTATTAATCTAATGAATTTTTCAATCTGTGTGTGTGTGAACAAAAAATAATAATTAAATAAACATATTTGTGTTGCTGGAATAGTTCTGGGTTTGTTTGATATTGTAAGCATTTAGTTTAGACTTTTACAGTTATGTCGGAGCTAAGACCTGGCCAGACTGTGACTGCTAATACCTCTCACAGGCTGGCCAGTTCTTAGCTCTGACACCACTGTAAAAGTCTAAACTAAATTCAGACGATATTTAGTTTGTAGACGTTTTGTAGTATATACAGACCACAACGGCTTGGGATTCTTCTTATCACAGCACGACCTCAATGACAAGCAGCAAAAATGGGTGAGAAAAATTACAGGACTATGATTTTGACATCAAGTATGTCAAGGGAAAGAACAATAGGGTAGCAGATGCACTCTCCAGAAGACCTGAATATCATCCATTTCTTCGGTAGAATTTGATTGGAAAGCAAAGGTGTTCGCTGAGTATGCCAAAGACCCACTAGCTACAGGACTGATTGAGGGTACCGTTGCTGTCACAAACAGGGATCAAAGATTCTAGGTGACGCATGGTATTATTTTGTACCAGGACCAAAAAATTGTGGTGCCAAGATCCAAGCTAAAACAAAAAATTCTTGCAGCATTCCACAATTCTCCACTTGATGGTCACACTGGACTTTTCAGAACTTAAAGACAAGTTCAAAGTAGATATGCATGGAAGGGCCTGAAAAAAGGATGTATTGCAACATGTACAAGAGTGTGAAGTGTGTGGAAGGATGAAACATGAAACCACACACCGAGAAGGTCTACTTCGGCCCCTCCCCATTCCTTAACAGAAATAGGAATCTGTGTGAAAGACTTCATTACAGGCTTGCCTCGAGTGGGAGGAAAGAATTGTATCTTTGTGGTTATTGATCATTTAACAAAGTTTGCGTGCTTCTTCTCCATTTCCAGTGAGTTCAGGGCTCCACAGGTGGCAGATATTTTCTTCAGAGAGATCTTTTGTCTGCATGGACTACCCCATACCATGGTCAGCAATAGGGCTGCATGTTTCATGAGTACCTTCTGACATGAGTTTTTCAGATTGACAGGGGCAGAGTTGACACCTAGCACCAGCTATCACACCAGCCGGATGGGCAAACAGAGATAGTGAACAAATGGGTTGAGGGGGTATTTGAGGAGTTTTGTAACTTACCACCAGCTAACCTAAGTGTAGTGGTTGTATCAAAGGGAGTATTGCTACAATACAATCTACCACGTTAGGTAAGTTTGGAATGTCCCCTTTTTAAGTCTGCAGCTGAGTGAACGGATTGGCAGCATAGAAGTAGCAGTTAGGTAAGTTTGTAGTTATTTTCAGTTTTCAGTTAGAAATGTATGTTGCATTTTTGGAATGAGGTGGCCTCTGTCTTCAATTGAGCCACTGCTGAGTCTTTCATTGCATCTCAGTTAACCCCATTGATTGAGGGGTGGACCAACCAGTTAACTGTGACTGATTGAGGAGAGATTGCTAGTTGCCACCGATTTAGGTGTGACTGCCACTGATAAAAGATCGCAGAAAACAAGTACTATAGAAAATGCTGAGAGGGAAAGAGAAGACATCTTTTAGAAGTTACAAACCAAAAAACTCAATTTGTTCACAGGAAAGTGACACTGCTTTCGACGTTTGGAAGCGGAAATCTACAGGCATGTCAGTCAGATCACCTTGGGGACAGAAACTTGCTGGGGCAGTTTGTGGTATAAAATTTCAGCAGGATCATGCAGAGCATCATCAGCTGACATCCTGGATCACCCAGCTTCATCTTGCTTGAGTGCAAGCAAATTCAAGCGGGTGGGTCGGGGGGATTTGTAATGTCCCCTTTTTAAGTCTGCAGCTGAGTGAACAGATTGGCAGCATAGAAGTAGCAGTTAGGTAAGTTTGTAGTTATTTTCAGTTTTCAGTTTTCAGTTAGAAATGTATGTTGCATTTTTGGAATGAGGCGGCTTAGTCTCTGTGTCTTCAATTGAGCCACTGCTGAGTCTTTCATTGCATCTCAGTTAACCCCATTGATTGAGGGGTGGACCAACCAGTTAACTGTGACTGATTGAGAAGAGATTGCTAGTTGCCACCAATTTAGGTGTTACTGCCACTGATAAAAGATCGCAGGAAACAAGTACTATAGAAAATGCTGAGAGGGAAAGAGAAGACATCTTTTAAAAGTTACAAACCAAAAATTTCAATTTCGTTCACAGGAAAGTGACTCTGCTTTCGACATTTGGAAGCGGAAATCTACAGGCATGTCAGTCAGATCACCTTGGAGACAGAAACCCGCTGGGGCAGTTTGTGGTATAGAATTTCAGCAGGATCGTGCAGAACATCATCAGGATTATCAAGGCATCAGATTTGCAGGCTGCAGAACATCATCAGGACCATCAAGGCATTGAGTCTTGCATACCGGTTGTGCCCAGTAAGCCTATTAATCTAGTGAAATTTTCAATCTATGTGTGTGTATGAACAAAAAAAATAATTTTAATAAAAAAATATTTGTGATGCTGGAATAGTTCTGGGTTTGTTTGATTTTGTAAGCATTTAGTTTAGACTTTTACACATGCATAATCCATCTACAATACCCAAATATGATGCTAGACCAAAAAACATCTCTATAAAAAAACAAATTATGTAAAATTTTCACCTAACCAATTTAACTGTGGTTCCAAACTCAAATCAAACTGTTTTCCACCTCCAGACAGAAGCTGGCATACATCTAGCAGCTTCCATAGACCATCAAAACATACCATAAATATTAGAATTTAGAATGTTTATTCTGATAAATAATGCAGACAATAGATAGAACCTCGGTGTACCATTTACAATCATCTAAGCTCACAGCCTCATCTAACAGAAAACATATACAAATTAATACAAAGTCAATAAAGCAAATCTGCCTTTCTAGCAAGCAATGCTCCTGTAGTCTATTCAACATTCAAATCTATACAGAAGGATGATGCTAAGTTGCTAACATACATATAGGAAAATTGCATGCAACTTTTGAAGACTTTACATTTGAAAGACCAATGCTGCAATGGAGTGAAACTAACAAAAATGGTGCCAATGCTTCTTCTAGAAGTGAAAGAAATAGTTTCCTGGCACACAGAAAAAAGATCTCTTAGTTTTCCATTCTTCAAAAGTTCTATAATCTATTAGGAAATTAAAATAATCACATCCACAAGATCAACAGTAAAGACAGACAATAGTTATTTAGTAATCTGAAATCTCTAGCTTCAGCTCTATCAGCTCAAAATTGATGTTGGGGGCCACCTTGTGCTGGCAACAACAGGAGAATTTTCTTCCAAGTAAAATCAACTTCAATAGCATGTGATCGAAGGGCAACTTGATAGTCGAGTCTCTTCTAACTATAAAAGCAATACCAAAAGACAAAGGGCATCAGTGAATTTAAATATTTTGTGATGAATCTTCTGTGATGCGCTTCACTTTTGTATCCAATGGGAAAGATGCTCACTAAAAGTCAGGCTGATATTTCTCATGGCTCTCTTTGGCTTTCCATTTGGCTTCATGCTTTCCCAGTAGAAACATAAAACTATTTCGTAGTAAAGAATTTGGCTTCAACTAGATTGCAATGCAGATGAGATTAACAGCAAGAATTTATATTACCACTAAAATACTGGCAACCATTTGTGTATTAACACTTTCCTATTAGGTCCAGTCTACAGCTAGATACACAAAATGACTACATTATAAATGGTGGATTGTTAAGTCTTGAAACCACAAGGTCTTCAAGTGATTGATGTCCCTAGAATAGAATCCAACTCCAATAATCTATGGGCCCTTGGAGGACATAAAATTCTGTTGATTTAACTAGAACACGACTAAGATTAAAAGAATTTTACATTCAGAACCTAATTTTGACACTAGCTATACTCAGGGTTGGACATTCAAATCTTCAGCAAGACATGACAGGCATGAGAAACATGCAAGTAACATCTACTTTAGGACAGAAATGTACATGAGAATTTCCTTGATACCATCATAACAATTTCAAAATCAAAATATGTAAGAGCAAGAACTACAC
Organism: Cunninghamia lanceolata; assembly: GCA_027924645.1. NCBI lineage: Eukaryota > Viridiplantae > Streptophyta > Pinopsida > Cupressales > Cupressaceae > Cunninghamia > Cunninghamia lanceolata. The sequence goes on along the minus strand of BSBN01000895.1, from coordinate 10,661,256 downwards.
AGAATGATTTTTATATGTAGATTGGTCTATATATTCACAAATTTCCTTCAAGCCCAGAATGTTTTTGAGAAACAAATTGAGTTTGTCTTTCAACATAAGGTTCATAATCCACTCTTTTACTCTATGAGCTAAGAGCCAAGCTAATCACATTTTTGTGGATCTGGCAGATCCATTCTGCCATATCTACAGCTCCCACATCCCATATTCTTTATTTAAATGCGTCGCTGTCATTAAGCCCAATTCACAATAAGGAATTAAATTGAAAAAAGCTTTTGGTAAATCTTTAAGATCTACAAATCCCCTTGTTGGAAATATTGTTGTCATTGATGTCAAAGGAAAGAAGGAATTCATATTATTGTCATTAATGTCAAAGGAGCACTTCCGTGATGATAATCTTGTTGAAGACAAGGAAGAATAAAAGGCATTTGATATGTGTGGTGACATAGGAGAAATGTGCTGGCCGACTTACAAATTATGGCGCCTCACATTGGAGAAATAAACCGAAGTCATTTATTATTATGGCCGACCCCATTCAAGGAAGGGGCACCTTTTGAAGAAAAGACATCGTCTATGCTGGCCGACCTGAATTCTTGGCGCTCACATTAAGAAATTAAAAAGAAGTTATATTGGGCCGACCCATGAGATTAGTGGGTTTAATTTAATTTAATTAAAGTGTAAATGTGGCCGACTCCTTGTGATAAGTCGCCTCTCTTAAAGAGGTGTGATGGGGTATAAAAGAAGCTGAAGTTGGAAAGTAAATGAAGCAAGCAAGACAAAGAATATCATTCAATTTAAGAACAGATCTATAAGAAGATTTAATGCAGATTTAGAGCAGATGTGAAGGAGATTTAAGAGCAGATGTATAAGAACATGTAATGCAGATTTAGAGCAGATGTAAAGGAGATTTAAGAGCAGATCTATAAGAACATGTAATGCAGATTTAGAGCAAATGTAAAGGAGATTTAAGAGCAGATCTATACGAACATGTAATGCAGATTTAAAGCAGATTTAAAGGTGATTTTATGGCAGATTTATAGCAGACCTTTCAAAGTGATTTATGGCAGATTTATAGCAGACCTGGAGCAGAAAGACTACAAAGAGTATTTCAGATTTGTATTAAAGAAGGTTGGAGCAGACTTGTGAAAGAAATATAATCAAATTTGTGAAGAAAATTATGGTCATCATCCGTTGAAGAAGCAACATCCGAAGGTGATATTTTACAAAAGAGATTGATGCCTCCTGAAAGAAGAGATTGGTGTCTCTTGCTGAGTTGGTGCTCAGTTGTGGGGATTGGTGTCTCCAGTGGCTTGGTGCCTACAAATTCTGTAAGTGGGGATTGGTGTCTCCAAAGGGTTGGTGCCTACAAAGATTAAAGAGGATTGGTGTCCCCTGTAGGTTGGTGCCTATAAAGTTTTTATATAAGCAATATTTTACCATGATTTTCTCCTGAAAGGATTTCCACGTAAATCGTGTGTTCTTGTGTTGCATAATTGTTAGATCTTGTGTGATTTCTATTGTTATGGTTGTTAAGTTTTGAAAAAGTAATGTCTTATACTGATTCACCCCCCCTTCAAGAACTATTTGACTAATTTCAATGTCCCGATCTTGTAATAAACGTCATAACTCGTGACAATCATGTTGATTATTGGTTCAAACCACTGATCCACGGGGACGCGTCCCCCCCGAAAAAGGTGCCGTTTCGGAGACGAGGACGTTTCCGAGACGGGGGGACGTCAGGGAAACGTCCCCCCGCCGTCCCCCCGCCGCATCAGAAGACGTTTCTCATTGGGGGGACGTCTAGACGTCCCCGAGTCTTCCAGGCGTCCCCCCTCGAAACATATATTTGTTTTTTTTGTTTAGGTTTTAACTTTTACTTTTCATTGTTTTGAAGTTTTCATTCACTTCACCGGCACCCGTTCGCGTTCAAGGAGATTACTGCGTTTGAACTTTGATTAAATTCTGCCTCCGTCGAATCACAGGTACTACTGAGGCCCGAGGGTTTTATTTTGGGTGATTCGTAAGAATGCAGTGAATGCCTCAAAGAGATGGCATCGCGTGGGATATCCCACGCGATGCCATCTCTTTGAGGCATTCTTTTTGATCTTTTTTTATGCTGCAATAATAAACTGTGAACAATCTTATTGGAAGTGCGGCCATTAATACCTTACAGTCAAATGTTTGTAGTAACGTTTACCTCTGAAGAACAGAAAATGAATGCCTCAAAGAGATGGCATCAGCGTCAAATGTAATTAATATCTACAGCTAATCTTTGAGGCATTCAGCGTTTTTTAAAACGTTTTTAATTTCGGATTTCCATTTCCTAAACTTCCAGTTCTAAAACGGTAAAACCTTTTCGACAAATCCATTTTGTGCATATCCTGCAATCGTTGCAGTGCCTGCGTCTCCCTACCTGCGTCAAAATGGGAGCTTTGGTTATTTTTAAATTTTTTTGATAAAGGATAGAGGAATTTTGTCAGATGTTGTGGTTGCAGCAACTGCACTGTTAGACTGTAGAGTGTAGTCTGTATGCACATTGCAAACTCAAAGTGGAAGCAGCAAGCACAGACAAGGCACATGAACTGTTTGACAGAATGCCTCAAAGAAATGTGGAAGCTCCGAAGCATAGACAAGGCACGTGAACTGTTTGACAGAATGCCTCAAAGAAATGTGGTCTCCCTCAAAGAAATGTGGTCTCTGCATAGACAAGGCACGTGAACTGTTTGACAGAATGCCTCAAAGAAATGTGGAAGGCTGGAAGCATAGACAAGGCACGTGAACTGTTTGACAGAATGCCTCATTCTGTCAAGGTGTGAACACTGAAAGCATAGACAAGGCACGTGAACTGTTTGACAGAATGCCTCATTCTGTCAAACAGTTCACGTGCCTTCTCTATCACAGTCTATGCTTCCACTGTTCCACATTTCTTTGAGGCATTTTGTCAAACAGTTCATGTGCCTTGTCTATGCAGACTGCAGAGACCACATTTCTTTGAGGCATTCTGTCAAAGACTCAAACAGTTCACATGCCTTGTCTATGCTTCCACATTTCTTTGAGGCATTCTGTCAAACAGTTCACGTGCCTTGTCTATGCTTCCACTTTGCATACACATCTAACAGGGCAGTTGCAACTACAACATCTGACAAGTCACAAAATTGAAAATTTCTCTATCCTTTATGTTTTAGATGGATGTCCAACTCCATACCCTATTCCAAAGCTCCCATTTTGACACAGGCAGGGAGGATGCTGGGCTGGCAAAGGTTGTGGAATTCCGAATTTGGCTTTGCACCAGCCAATTGCATTTGCAGCTTGCTTTAACAAATCCTGCAATCATTTTGTGCATATCCTGGAATCATTGCAGTCCATGAGACCACATTTTGATTTTTGAATTTTTCTGATTTTCATTTTTAAAATTTTTTTCTTAACAATGAAGTTGTACATTGTTTTAACTTTTTTCAATTTTAATTTTTGATTTTCTTTTGCAGGCTGCAGCATCATCATCATAATGAGTTCACAGTCACACAGCATAAGCGACAATGAGGATAGAGAGGTTGAAGTTCACAGTGAAAATGACTCATCTCAATCTGATGATCGAGATCCTGATTTTGATTTAGAAGGGGAGGGTGAACATGCCTCAAATACTCGATCTCACTCTCAAACTGACACAAGTTCCGTTGGGAGTAAAGCTCGTGATAAGTGCCCTTCACAATTCCTTCATTCCAATGTCTCACATTGGAATGAAATCATGGCAATGTGTTTAAATGTTCACTAGTTCAATGAAATCATGGCAATGTGTTTAAACTCTAAACTTTACTTATTCCTTAGGCTTCTACAATTATACATCTTTTTATAACTAATTTTTCAAGTATTATATGTATTTCAGCGCGCCGCCCCCCCGCCGCCGTCCCCCCGCCGTCCCCCGCCGTCCCCAAATTTAGGCCCCCCCCCCGTCCCCGAACCCGAAACGCATCCCCTGCCGTCCCCCCGTCCCCGTCCCCGAAACTCCGTGGAACTATGGTTTAAACCTGATTATCCCTCAACCTAATGTGAGTTATTTTTTTATTTCTATTCGCTCTTTTTTTTCCTCGTGAGAAAAAGAGGCTAGGGGGTTGACATAGAGAATAAGGATGGCTATAATGTAAACTGGAATTTAACACCCAACATGAAGAGATAAGAAAAGCGATAACATCCAACATATAATTAGAAGGTTGATACCTATCAATGTTTTAATGAATGTTCTATCTTAGAACGTAGGACAAAAATTTATCTTAGAATGCAGAAGAAAATTTTAATTGTAAGCAACTAAAATTAGTTATTCATAACTATTGGCAATGATATTATGAGTGCTTTTTGGATTTAACTGATCCATCATTAGGAAGAGGAATATTATTGGTTGGATTGCAGACTAGACCTTTAAAAAGCAATAGGGGGGAAGGGGGGCAGGGTTACAAGGGGAACGAAAAATGAAAGGGTAGGGGCTAATATATATATATACAAACATAGAATCCAACCTATATTTAATATATATTATCTATTATATTAAATACAAACGCATATATATAATATATATAAAATAAAATATCAATTAAAAATATAAACCAGAAATATGTATAGTAAATGTTCATCTATCTGATCATGGGCAGCTCCTTCTATGGGGTGTGTTGGGGAGCGCGGTTGGTAGCTCCAGCCAACCACACGGTAATTATGGGAGAGATTGATTCGGTGGGAGGTGACCGGGCAGAGGAGACGCTGAAATCAGCCTATGCAAGGGGAGTCGGATCCAAGAAGGCAAGAGATATCCTCGCTGCTTATAGAGAAGGCATTGAAAACCGGGACATGGAAACCTTTCGTAAGATGCTTCAGGAAAATAAAGGGGAGTTTACTGACGGCCAGATCGGAAGGCTTCTGGAGACGGCGGAAGGCATGATGATGATAATGCACGAGATAATGTAACACACTGGGCTGTTAAAAAGCTAAAGACATACTTGTTTTTAGTTCTGGATTAGTAAAATTTGGTGTTCTGTAAGTTGTTTTGTATGGCATTCCGGGATGGAATTAGCCAATAAATAAAAACAACGTTTTTATTCTATGTTATAGATCAAAGGGAGCCATCCCCATGATGGCACTTACCAAACAAAAAAAAAAAAAATGTTCATCTATATATTATCTATAAATATATTATATTTAAATACAAAAGCATATATATGTCCTATTTAATTTCAAAGCATATATATATTAAATTAAATAGAACATATATATATATATATAAAATTAAAAAGAAAAGAACATATATACTATATATATTAAACTACATTGAACATATTTAAAGAAAATCGAACATATACTAAATCAAACATAATTAGGAAAAAGAAAATGATAAAGATGTTGGCGATCAAGTATTCCCATTTTCCCTTACATCATGGAAATTACATTGCATATAAATGAACTGTGGATGTATTTGACATTTGATAATATGTATCACACAGAAGATTATACATAAAAATATTGGCAATGAATCGTATCTATATGTCATAATATAATTACAACCATAATTTGGGTGTATATTTGCCTTTTTTAATTTGAAGGAAAAAGAAAATGATAAAGACATTGGCGATCAAGTATTCCCATTTTCCCTCACATCATGGAAATTACATTGCATATAAATGAACTGTGGATGTATTTGACATTTGATAATAAGTATCACACAGAAGATTATACATAAAAATATTGGCAATGAATCGTATCTATATGTCATAATATAATTACAACCATAATTTGGGTGTATATTTGCCTTTTTTAATTTGAAGGAAAAAGAAAATGATAAAGATGTTGGCGATCAAGTATTCCCCTTTTCCCTTACATCATGGAAATTACATTGCATATAAATGAACTGTGGATGTATTTGACATTTGATAATATGTATCACACAGAAGATTTTTTTTTAAGTATTTCAGGAAAAGGTCAGATGTTCTGCCCCTATCTCCCCATACCCTGTCCCTAGAGGAACTTGGGGACATGCCTCCGGAAACTAGGGGCACATACATGGCTAGCACCATTATAACCCATAACCCTTCATAAACTCTCCCACAAGTCAATTTATTTTCACTTCAAAAGAATGGTTAAGGCTTAGATTTGAAGCAATTCCTCCATCTTGATGAGTAGGTTGCATCCCATATCTGTTTCTAGTCAACCTACAAGGGCCAACAATGTATCAAATTCCCTATTGCTCTTTCAAAATCACTGGCTAGATGTTGATTGTATTTCTAGAATACACTTCATATAAGACAGTTAAAAAATGGAATGCCAGTGCTCTGTCATAAGAGAAACACAACATGAAAGAAAATGGACACAGAAAACAATCCCCAGGCTGCAGCATATCTCACAACATGGAAAGAGGTTACCCATGGCACGAAGTTTTCCTCTATGAATGCTGGGTTCAGAGTAGTCCAGTAACACGGTTTTGAATTGATAAGATTTCGCATGTAGAGCCAAAAACATTAACAAAGTAGAAAACAGATATTGATTACAAAACTTATCAATCATAGAACCCCAACACAGGTTTAAAAATATGCCTTATTGCAGCTAGGGCTTTGCATTTTCAACCAACACCTTATAAACAGTTATAAATAAGACCCAAAACATTATGAGGGTCTTAAACTACTGGGTTTTGCACACAGACCTAAAACAAAAAAGTACCCAAATCATTATTAGAATTTTAAATTACTATGGTTTTGCATTCAGCTAGGGTTTTGTTTTTAGACAAGAAACCTCAACATGGCTTTAAAAAATTGTCTTATTGCAGATAGAGTTTTCCAACTAATTAAACCCTAAAAGAGCTTTTACAAACCCTTATTGCAGCTTACGATTTTGAATGCTGGGATTTTGCTTTTCGACCCAAAACATTAATACAGCATAGGAAAAATGACATGTTGCAGTGTTGCATCAGAACCAAAACCCTAACACAGTTTTCAGAAATGACGTATTGCAAATAGGATTTTGAATCACTAAGGCTTCACATAACACCCAAATGGCAAAAACATTAACAAAGTAAAATGATAATTATTCATTATAATGCCTTTATTATCATGAATTTCTATCTTGTTCTGACGATCCTCCTCCTCGAAACTTATCAGGGGATTTAAAAACCCTAGCACAGTTTTTAAAAATATGCCAAAGGTTTAGAATTACTAGGATTTTGCATTTAGACTCAAAACATTTAACAAAGTAAAACAGAGGTTATTCGGCACAAAACCTCAATACCATCAAACCTTAAATTACTAGGGTTTTACATTTAAAATTTAAACATAAAATCTTAATATAATTTTAAAAAATGCCTTACTGAAACTTGGGTCTTTCAGACTGAGAAAACACATTAAAACAAGGGTTATTCATTAACTCTGTCACAAGAAATGCCTTACTGAATCTTTGGGTTTTCAACTACCAGGGTTACACATCAGACCAAAAAAAAGCACAGTAAAACAAGATTTATTCATTACAATACCATTATCATGAATTTTGGTTTGTTTGTTTTTCCTGAAGAACCGCCTCCTCCAAATTTATCAGGAAAATATGTCTTAGTGCAGCTAGGGTTTTGCATTTAGACCCAAAACATTACCATAGTGAAACAGAGGTTATTTAGCACAAGAACTCATTAATATAAAATCTGATGTTAAAAGCATTTTACATTTAAACATAAAATTCTAACACAGTTTTAGAAACCACCTTGCTGAAACTAGAGGTTTGATCTACTATGGTTTGACATTGAGACCCAAAAGAATAACACAGCCAAAGAGGGTTTATTCATTGATTCAGTTTCAAAAAAATATTGTGCTAAAATTTGGGCTTCCAATTGCTAGGGTTGTCATTGAGAACCAAAAAAAGGACAGTGAAACAAGGGTTATTCATTATCTGAGTTTAAAAAAATGCCTTACATGGTTTTTGATTCTTGAATTACCGGGATTCACATTCAGTCCCCAAAAAGCAAAGTAGAACGAGGCTTATTCGTTAACAGAGTTTCACAAAATCCCCTAATAAGTCATTGGTTCTGAACCACTATGGTTCACATGCAGACCCAAAACAACATGGTAAAACAAGGATTATTCATTAATTCAGTTTCAACAATGCCTTACTAAACCATGCGTTTTGAAATACTAGGTTTCACATACAGACCCCGGAAAACAAACACAGTACAACCAGTGTTATTCATTAGCTCAGTTTCAACAAAATGCCTTATTAAATCAGAGGCTTTGAGCAACTAAGGTTCGCATTCAAACCCAAAAAAACTAACGCAGGAAAACGAGGTTTATTTATTACAAATACCTTATTATCGCGATTTTTCTTCTTTTTTTGAAGACCCAACTCCTCCAATTTTATCAGGCAATTTCGCTGCTGCAGCTGCCATGGATGCCCTGGTCATCTGCTGTATCTCATGAGACTTTTTATAAAAATTGGCCTTCATGGCCAACTCCACGATGGATCTCTGTGTCTCTGGATAAGAAGCCAACTGTTTTGTATAAGTTGGGTATAAAATCAAGCTGTCAAAGACTGATAATTGGGCTCTTACAGCTCCAATTGTTGCTTTTAGGTCTGAATTTTCATCTTGCAGGGACTTAATTCTCTCCTCCAGCTCATTAAGCTCGTCCAAATCCATGATAAAATAGTTGTTTCAGCTTTCTTTTGGAGGAAAGAGATAAAATAAAGTCAATTGAAAATAAAAGTTTGCATGGAGAAATTTAAGGTACTAGGTACCCTAAAACCTGTATGATTGGGGAGGAGACATGTCGCCCTGCACGCTTACTCGCATGAAAAACGCTGTTTTTAAAATTTCAAAACCTATTGATTAGGTAGCCACATACATTTCTTTTCTTTCCTATTACATTTTTTTCTTCTCTTTTTTTAACTTAAAAAGGAGGTGGCTTCCCCCCTTCCCCTTATGTATTAAATGCAATGGAAATTTTATTGTTGAAGTTTGAATAGTTCATAAAGAGTCCACCATGGATTAAGTTTTAGAAATATAAAGGTCTGATATTAAAAGGTTCCGGACTGATGTTTGAGCTCTACTAGAATTTTTTTGGCATCTCATTGTGTGTTGTTTTTCTAATGTCATACCAAGCCATTAGCGCAAGATTTTTAGTCTATCGCATTTATTACGAGCTTGTTTAGCTAGTCTTTTATGGCCTCAAACTATCTCAACTCAACAGTTAATGTTGGCATTGAAGGTTTAACAGCTCCTGATCATGGCTCCTTTGAACAAGCGACCTCGAAAATTTGTCCCGAAGGTGTTCCACGAGGTATGCACTATGATTCACCTTTGGATGTGGTTCTACCCATCCCGGAGTTTGATTTTGCCTACAAATGGCTAGAAATTTTCTTTGATAGGCTATTTTGTTGGGAGGGTTCCTCCTAAAAGCATGCTTAGAGAATGGGTCAATAAAGCTTGGGTCCCGTATGGGGTCCAGTCGGATGTTGTTCAAAACCTTACTAAAGGCTTTTTTTTTTCTTTTCCATTTTGCGAAAGCAAGTCATGCAAAGGCCATTCTCAATCATGGCCCCTAGTTTGTCTATGTGTCTCTTTTGGTTTTTCAACCTTGGACACAAGACTTACTAACTTCGAAGAAAGAGCCCTTCGTGTCCTAGTTTGGGTCGAGTTTCTCGGGTTACCTTTGTCATATTGGAATTTTTCTACCACAATAGTTGGCTCACTTAGCAAGGTGGTTTGCATTGAGCCTGATAGATTTTTTTTAGCTCATCCCCAAAAACATGTTTGTGTCGAGATTGACCTTTCCAAGGATTTGAAAGAAATTGTTGACATACAAATTGGTCAAATGCAGCATTCGCAGCGTGTTCTTTATCTTAATTTGTCTAATACTTGTTTCAGGTGTCAATCCTCTGATCATAAGATTAGGGATTGCCCTTTGGCTTCTCCTCATAATAAATCCTTTGTTCGGCCCTCTAAAGCTCCCCTTCTAAAAATGATGAAGGGTGGACTACAATAGGGAACCAAGTGGTTAAGTCGGCACCTAGTGCCCCATCAAATCCTTAAGAAAAGGGGAAAGAGGTGTCTCCTATAGGAGAACCATCCAATCAGCTGAAATTCTCTAAAATACCTCATTTAGCGTTTGTTTTGTCCTCCAAGTCGGAGGCGTTGTTCATCCTTCTTCTTCACCAATGGGCTTGTAAAGGTCTTGTAGTCCTCCTAGGAATTTGGAAGAAGGAGAAATTGTTGCAGAGAAAAGGAGTTGTAATACCATCATTTAGTTGGTCTCTAGAGAAGAGTTTTTGCAGAATCACTATGCTACTCTTGGGGAGTCAGATAGCAATGACATGCCTCTTGATTATCATCAATGAATTTCATTTCCTAGAATGTCTGAGGTCTTAATGACTATTGGTTCCCCAATTTGTAATTCACTAGTTTCTCAAGATTTCTCAATTATTATGGTTAAAAATAATGATAAAATGGCCAGCGAGCGAGAGACAAATTTTATAGTGATATCCCCTGCACTTCAAGCTCTGCAAAGCCTAGGTGGGTTCCCCTTTTAGACACTTAATCAAAATGACAAATAATTTTAGATTGTAGTGTCAAACAAATATAATCTCTCATACATAATAATAAAGAAATCAAGGATTAAACACCCATATGGCCCATTCCTTGTAATCTTGAAGACCTGGTATGGAGAATGCAAATAATTAACTATAACTTACTGAAGGATTTAGATTTGTCATTTTAAAGAATTTTGTGGTTTAGAGATATTCAAAGTGTGATCGGTGCATGTTCAGGGAAAACAGAGTCTATATAATATATAATGCTTTATCCTAACATAAAATATTTCTGATGATCAATTTAGCCTTAATGGGCATTATTGCCTTGACAACAACATTGTCCTACGTATGGCAGATATAAAAGAATTCATACTTAGTGATCCTATTGCATTGTAAACAACCTCACTATTTTTGTGAAACCTTTACTTTGTTCCTCAAACAAAATCTAACACATAGAACAGTTTATAACAGCAAATGTGCATAAAGAAAATAACAATTCTTGATTATTATTTTCAAAGAGAAGTTTACAGTACAAATTGGAGACAAATTACACAATGTCGCATGTTTTTCATAGATGCTTAATCAGAAAATGCAATTACAAAGACTTACACATGCTACACAGACTTGTTCAACCTTAATACAAATTACTCAAAAAACTGCTAACATCCTATAAATTTTCCAACCCTTTACAAATTAAGTGCATCCCTATTATAGAAGAAGGGAGAGTTACAAAGCTCACTAATGAGCAACACATGTTATAATTTCACTCATTGCCAAGAAAATAGAGTAACAAAATGGTTGAAACCATAATAGAACTGCCTGATGATAGTCTCCCTTAGCTCATTCCCAGGGGACAAAGCACGAGCAGTTGAAATCTCCATGAACCACCCAAATGTGATACTCTTGATCCATTGAAGTTGAAACACTAACTGCCACTAGTTGCCACAGAGGTGAGAGATGAGCTAGAAAGTGCTCCTCTGTTGAGACTTTATGCTCTGTTACAAGGTGTCAAAGACTAGGATTCAAAAGGTATATTCATTTCATACCTCCCAGATGTGAACACTACTAGGGATCCATCGGAAACACCTAGACCACACCAGGTTGATGGTACAAGGAGAGGATGCTCACATAACAAGGACAACATCATCAATTTGCACAATGAGGCCACCAAAGAAGAACAACATGGAACTGAAGAGCATATATTGCTCCCAACATGTGAAGGTCTCTCCCACATCAACCAGCATGGATAGAAGAACTTAGAAAACCTCTCTTTCTGAATCCCCCCATACCTTGAAAGATTTCCATACTCTCTATTTTTTAAATTGCACAACTGTAACCAAGAGAACAATTAAAAACCTTCTACATACATGGGAACCACTGTCATTTTCTTCTAAGAAAGGAAATACAAAATTGACTTCTTTGGAAAAGAAAAAAACTGAACTGATATGTTCTTCAAATGCGCAATGCCTTTTATAGCCAAAATTGGAGATAAAATAGCCATAAGTCATGTTCTCAATCCTCATTTTATCTCATTAATAGTTCCTTATCTAGAAAATGTGCCACCTAAAATTTTGTATCACCTTGCAGCACTGGCACATATGCTTCAAAGATTTCAAAAGGTTTAGGTGATGTAATAGATCTACATCATACCACGTACTTATGTACCCAGTCAACAAATTCCTCTTTTGATGGCCACTGATACTGTAGAATTCTTGCCACCTTTTGAGTATGAGCGACACACCTTGCATCTAAAAGTACTTTAGCCTCCTTGATAAACCCATTGAGCCCTAACTCCAACTCTAACAACTTGTCCATCTCAGCATTGCAGAGGATTGGGTCAACTTTATCTGCCTATGCAATACATGTGACAAGAGCGGGTATAATATTATAAAACTCAGCTTTCCAATCATTCAATGATTTCTCCGTGCCTTCGTTATCAAGTACTGGTGGAAATGAACACTTTTCAAGGGACCTGAAAGTGTTTAATGTTTCCTTCAGTATCACATCAAGTCTGCTTTAGAACATAGAGATGTCATTCAGGAGCCCTATGACTTCATATGTACCTAGTATTGCAGCTGGAACATTGGGCTCAAACCTTGAGTTGTTGTATATGTGGCTTATCACTTGCATACGTGGAATCCAATTTCTCAGAATGTCTTTTAAGGCTATTTCACTACTAACAAATCATTGCAAGCCTTTTTCAAATCACTATGACATACCCATGCATCATCAACTTTGTGTAAAATATTTGTCATTCTGTGATCTAAAAACCTGCTAACTAAGGCAATCTGCTCCCTTCTATTTTCTTCCTTTACTTTGACCAATGCATCATGGCTTTTCCTCATCTCTTTCTTTAGATTTGCAATCATGGGAGCATCCTTTTCTTGTCCAAACACATCTCTTGAACTGGCAGAAGGGGTGACAGGATCCATTGCAATACTCAAAGGAGGAACGAGTGGCCTTACCTTGTTATATAATTCATGCATCAATTTGGCATGATCACTCTTTAATTTATCATAATTTCCCTACAACTTATTTGAGGTAGCCTGACTTATTAGTGTTGTATCCACAACTAAGGATGTTGCTTGGGGGAGAATTGTGTTACCTAATCTTCTGACAATCAAGCTCCCTATGAGTTCACTTATGTCCTTAGCAACATAGGGCTTATTCTCATCAAGAGCCACTTCCCAAATAGCTAAGGTCTTAAACTTGGCACTAAAACCTAATCGAAAATATAATTTCTCGGCCTACTTGTTGATGATGTTTTCTTGATAACAACAACATTAGAATAAAACACCAAGTGCTCTATCCTCTCTTGAACAAAGCGTCTCGAATGCTAAACTACGTGATCAAACAAGAACGCTCCAAGGTTCCTTGTACGTGATTTGCAATGGATAGCCTCGGTGGTGTGATGTGATTTGTTGTGTCACAAAGGGACTTACGTAGAATTGTCACCTCACTCCATTCAAACAAGTTACTTCCTCCTTATGAAATGGAACTTTTCAAATTGATTATAAGAAAATGAAAAAAGAAAAAGGGTTGAGAGGATTCTAATCTAAGAACAATAATATAATGCACATGCTACGATAGACAAATTCCTCGTGTAACCTTACTCCACTTCACCATGAGAACCAACAATTACACGAAGTAGGTGTAATCTCCAAAGGTAACTCAATGATTTTCATACTGTAAACCTCCATCCAAACACCCACAACTGGCGCAGTTTGAATGAGTATTCACAATCGAACTTAAGCAAATGTAGTTCAGGCTAACTTTGCACGATGACTTGCCAGCAACAAACCATCAAAAGTATGAACCAAGGAGGAGTTCATCAAATATCTTTAGCATATACATCACATCAATGAACTTTATCTACCCTACTATCTAAGCTTCTTGGAAACACATCTCCATCATATTCAAGAACTTGAGACCATGCTAACATTTCAAAGCCACAAGATCACCATGCAAAACAACAACAATGAGCTTGTATTACTTTTGAAATGTGTGATTACAACAATCTCATGTCTCTTTTCATGACTTCGAAGAGTTCCCTCTCTACTCTACTCCTACTTGATCTCTACTTCTAATGATCTTCCTTCTTCTAATCTCTTGTCCCTCTCTAATGATCTTCCTATATCTTCCTGATCTCTAATCTCCCCTATATTGTCCCTTACAAATGAGAAGAATGAGCCTTTTATAGACTCCAGAAATTACATGAAGGGCCAGGATTGATTTGACAATCAATGGCCGAGATCGAGACAACAAGGCAGTTTGTTACAAAATTTGCTATTTTTAGAACATGAAAGAGGCAATGAAGGCACGTTTCCCAATGTGATAAGCATCTTTGGAGCATCTTTATGGTGGGCCCTCTTGAATGAATGACATGGCAGAATGCGATTGGCTTGATTATGTGTATGTGCCACCTCAGCATCTTCAAACGAACTAGTTTGGTTCACCTCATGTTCACTTACTTAGAATATTTTTTTCTTGTTGTCTTGATGTAACTCATGGATTGCTTTGATGATCATGCTCATCTCTCATCTTGTGATGTTGTTCTTGCAGTCCTCTGGACTCTTGGAGTGTTGAGGTGGAAGATGTCTTGTGCGTGACTTCTTGTAGTAGACTTGCATATGATGGATGTACATGAAGTAGACAACTCTGGATGATGACTCCTCATGCGTGACGTTGATGTCTACAAAGTCTTCAAAGTAAGATGAACTTGATGCAAGAGCTCTCCTCCATGTGGTGATGATGACAAACTTGAGCAACTTTCCTTTGCCTTCCAAACTTCTCATGTATGAGCTCTCGCCATTCACCTCCTTGGATCCTCCATCACCTACAAAAAGAAACACATCAAATTAAGACTTGATATGAAGGATTTTCAATAACAAATTACATTCATCTTATGCATGTGGGATAAAAAAATGGCATTTCAAAACATACCCTTTCACGTGAAATCCATGCCTAAGTGCCTAAGCGGGTTTAGAGGTGATAGGCGGAGAGTGTGTTGTGGACAAGACTTTGTCCGGATGAAGGGCTCAAGGCCGCCTAGCATGGGTGGATTTGAGGGAGGTGTGAGGATTTTTCATGACTTAGACAATTTTTGGCTTGGTTTTGATAATTTAAGAGCTCCTTCACTTGCTTCCTTGATAATTTAACTTCCTTTGAATGCTATAGAAGCATGGGTGGATTTAGAGAGGGTGTATGGAGAATGTGATGTGGAGGAGGTGGAGTTGTCCAAGTGTAGTGCTCAAGGCCGCCTAGCATGGGCAGCTTGGAAGGTAGGGTGTGGATTCCTTCACTTAATGTTCATTCCTCTCTTCATGATGACCTTTCTCTCCAACCCTTAAGACTTAGGCAATTTTGAGTTGTTTTTTGAAGTTGAAAGACACATCATGGATGCTAAGTGATGATCTTGTCCATCTATCTTGGTGAAATCTGCCTAGAAAAGGCAGGTTTGAAGAGCTAGTAAGGATTTTGCCATGTGTACATCCTCTATCTTAACCTTGACACTCTTCCTCCTCCTTCATGACTTAGTGATTTTTGAAACTTCCCTCTCCTTGAATGAATTTGCATGGATGTGAAGCATCATGGTGAATTGGAGGAATCAGGATGGAGTAGTTGCAATGTTTAGACATCAAACTCTAGACTCACCTCTCTAGGCCGCCCAGGTAGGGTGGGTTTGAGAATGAGCCTTGGACTTTTGATACTTAGAAACTTTTCACTCTTTTCAACTTAATTATCTCATCTCCTTGGTGTCATCTTCATTACTTTCATCAAACAAACTTGCAACTTATGTTGTTCTCCACCCTGGGTGGCTTTGAGGACAGTGTATGGAGAATTTCATGTGGGACATGACATAGTCCATGAGCACCTCTTGAGGCCGCCTAGGCTGGGCAGGTTTGAAGGTGACCCATGGAATTTGACTTAAAAAGCATTTAACTCCTTCAAACTTACAAATTTTCATTGGAATTTCATCATCTTCTTGTGCTTTATGCTAGAAAACCTTATAAACTTAGCCACTTTTCTCCTTGGGCAGCTTTGAAAATGTTGTCTGGAGAGTGTCACCTAGTGGAGACATCATCCATAAACACCCTGTGAAGCCACCCAAGCTGGGCGGGTTGGGATACTACCCTTGGATTTTTTCTTGAACTCACTCAAAATATCTTCTAAACTTTGAAAATTCTCTCCTTAAGGCGGATTTGGAGGCAGTGTATGGAGAAAGTGCGTGATCACAACTTTGAATCCAAGACCCCATGCCAAGGCCGCCCAAGTAGGATGGGTTTAGAAGGTGTGCTTGGAATGCAAGTCTTGTCACCATATCAGAAATGTCCTGACTGGAAGAATATTGAAAATATGTTTAAGTATAAGTCAGATATTACGTTTCTTATACTTTAAATATTTATCAATATACTTCCAGGATGTTTGAGATGGGTCTCAGATCCATAGGATTTAACATGCAAATTCTAGATTTTGGAGGATCCACCAGATTTCAGACTTTCAGGCTTAGTGATATTTCATCATTCTTTCCAATTAATTCATCCTTGTTAGGAGGAGTTTAAGTAATGCTTGGTTTGGAGATGATGCATGGAATGTTTCTTGTAATCTACTTAACTTCCCTCCAACTTGCAAACCTTGCTTGAAATTCATCATTTCTCAGTGCCTTGTGCTTGAAAACCTTCTAAACTTAACCATTTTTCTCCTAGGGTGGATTTGTAAGTGTTGACTGGACAATGTCACTTGGAACAAGACAAAGTCCATGAGAGCACCTTGAGGCCGCCTAGGCTAGGCGACCTAGGAAGGAGTGCTTGGATAGTGTCATGTGATGCCTTAGAATCACTTAAACTTATGAAATTTCTTTGAATTTTATCATCTCTATCCTCAAAACCTTGTAAATTTGACAACTTTTCCCTTGGGCGGATATGAGGGTTCTGTCTGGACAAGTGCATGTGCATGATGTTGAATCCATGACCTTGTGCCAAGGCCACCCAGTCTGGGCAGGTTTGGAGGTGAGGCATGGAATTTTCATCAAAATCTTAGTTTTTGACTCCATCATCACTTCCTAACTCCCTTCAATCGGCAAAAACTCGTGAAAACATCCTAACTTTCCCTAGGCGGGTTTGAGGGTGTTGTCTAGACAAGCTCTCCTGATGGTGAAGACACTGTCCAAGAGGACCTTGTGAGGCTGCCTAGGCTAGGTGGGTTTGGACATAGAGTGAGGAATTTCTTGCCTTAGTCAAATTTTGGATTTCCTGAATGGAAGTATATTGAAAATATGTTTAAGTATAAGAATATACTTTAAATATTTATCAATATACTTCCAGGATGTTTGAGATAGGTCCTGGATCCATAGGATTTAGCATGCAGATTCTAGATTTCTGAGGATCCACCAGATTTCAGACTTAGTCATTTTTTCAAGATTTTTAGGATATCAGACTTAGTCATTTTCAGGGTCTCAGTGACATGCATCAGGATGAAGGCATATAGACCTCTTGGCAAGAAACTATTGATACATGGGCAAAACAACACTACCAAAACCCTACAAGCTCAAAGCAAAACTAAACTTAAAGCAAAACAACAACAAAAAGCAAGAAAAAGAGGGGGTCCCCATTTGCAATGGGGCAATGTGTGATTACATCACAACACTACTCTTTAGTTAACACTTCATTTTCATCATTGTCCTACCTCCTTATAGTATCCATTGCTATGGCAAAGGCAATGTCCCACCTAGGTAATAATAAGAAATCACTTTCCTTAACTAATTTTCTGCCCTCAAGAATAATTTTGCTGACATCAAGATCAATCTGCTTTAGGACTCTCTCAACAACTTCCTTCATTTTCATTCTCACCAACCTTTCTATGTTCTTCTTCATTCAACTTCTTCAAATAGATTCCAAACTTCCTCTTCAGTAATAGAGATTTGAATTCATCAGATTTAAAAAATTGGTCATCTAACATGTATTCCTTGCAAGCAAGGGCTCTTACATCCTGCACAACCTTACTCTCTTCATCCAAACTTAGTAATGTCTTTTTTGGGGGAGCACTAGCTACTTCAATTCTCTAAGGAGAAGCTAGGGTTTGTTAAATTTCATCTATATCCAATCGTTTCTCTCCTATCTCCTCAGTCACGACATAATAAACCAAGGGTGGATCTACTTCTTGTTGTGATGAACTTGGCTGGGGAATTTCCCTTCTTGCCCTTGTAATTTCTTTCATTGTTGGTGGAGATACCGATTATTCCATCTATTGTATTTCCTACTATTGTGCCTCTTGGGGAGGGTTTTGAACTTTAGGCCCTGCAACCAATCTAGGGGGCACAAATCTTAATTCTTCAACATGATCAATCATTGTTTTCATCCTAAGAATAGGATCATTAATCTCATTGAAGGCTTCTTGGTATCTAGGATTATGGAGCACTCTTTGCCTTTCACCCAACTGAATTAGAAACCATCTATCTTTCATGACCTTCACTTTAGCTTTAGTAATGCAGCTTTTGATCAAATCCTCGTTTTCATCAAACTGATGCTTAAAAGCATATCTCCCTTTACATCTCCTAGTCTGATCAATGAAATGCTTAGGATCAAAATCCCCATACTCATATGTTCCCATCTTATATTGTTGCAACTTAATACCCAAGACATCTAGTCCTACTTTTGTAGTGGTTTCAAAATCAGGGAATACTACCCTTGATGTGAAAAAAGATCCCTTCTTGGGTATCCTCAAGTGTACCTTGTCAGATTTGTTTGACTGCCACATGATTTCAAGGAATGCTACTCTGTCTAGTACCCTCTTAGGCATAATGTGAGGCCTAACATTTGCTCCATATACTCTTATGACTGTTGAATCAAGATGGAGAAACCAATCATGCCAATTGTGGTCTACACACTTGTCAGGTCATCTTTCCTTAGGTTTCAAGAAATTAATCACATCAGTTGACAACCTTGGTTTTTGGTGACCTAGTAGCCCCAATATTTTGAGTACAAAATGTTCCTCAAATAAAGCATAGTTAGAATACTGGTAGTTTGAATCCCAAATAGGTGTCCTTACCTAATGGGCATATGATATCCTTAAGGGGTCAAGTACTTTATATGCAAGGCTTCATTCCAAGTGTCTCCTCCAACATGCAACAAAATATGACACATCAATGAATATCTCTTGAAGAAAGGGGTCATGTCACCAGTCTTAAGATTTGCTAGGTCCTTGTGAATACCCCTAGCAATGTATGAGACATAATCAAAATTTCTATTATGATAACGATGTTGTATATCAGCAACAATCATCATGAGGTATATTGGCATTTGTGGATCATAGTCAACTCCAAAAGCCTGACACGGGGCATAATATGTCATCCTAAAATACTCTTCAAACCTATCCACATTAAAAGGCTCTAATTCATCATCCTCAATTTTCATTGCCTTGTCTATGCACCTTGGCCTATGATTTGGCATCCATTTAACCCTATAACCATGTCTATCCTTGTTGTATTCTTTACGCAAGTCACCAATATTGATCTCAACATTTGCCATAGGGTTAAGGTTAAAAACCTCCATAATCAAATTCCTATTTATCTGTAGCAATGGTACACCCAGGTGGTTATACATTGTTATATCCTTAGCATTGTAGTTCTTACAAATGGCTTGGATCAAGTCTACATTCATAAAGACATTAGGGACAACTAGCTTTCCAAGCCCTAACTCCCATATATTGGAAATTGGCTTGTCAAAAGAGTGGTGATAATAGCAGAACTGGAAAAGATCCCACCCCTGAACTAGAATAATGACATCCTTGACTGACTCAAGATAAACATAAATCATAATTGAAAGTATCCCTATACCCTGGGCATGCTTGTACTTCTTATCAAAGCCAGGGAGTTGGCCCATAAGGTCTTGTGCCAAACCACGTTTTCCCTTACCACCCTGGGATGAACCTTGACTCATTTTGTAATTTGGGATTTTCAACTATGATGGAAACTTCTCACAATATGAGGACACAATTTATAAAATTCACCGAGGAAAATATAATGCCTTCAATTTCTTAGAAACCTAATAAAATCTTACTTAGTTTTAAGAGAAAGCTCAAAACATACCTGTTACAACAACACTTGATAGCTTTAAAACAAGAGACAACAATGTAGCACACACTTGTAATTCATGTCCGATTAACTCCTTTAATATTTGCAACAATAGAACCCTAAACATCAAATGTAGTCAATATACAACTTGATTCAATTGTTTCTAGCATTGAATGCCCAAATGAGTTGAGATCTGTGTGACATGCCGCGAACTATAAGTGCCTTTGAATGTCGACCATTGATCCTAAGGGGGGCTAAAATCAGTGGATAGCACATCGGCGTACGAAACATTAAAATGCCTTTATCAAAGTGGCACTGTAAGGAAAGCATGTGTTGAAATCAGGTAATAACACTTGTCTGGCCTTCAACTATCCTCACCATTGGATCCAATCAGTACATAGAACGCGTGTCATCAAAATGCATCAATGCAACTTTGAGATGAGAAATATATTTAAAAGTTGCACTAGAGGTGACCACTCACACAGAGATAAGATTTTAACATCTAGCACCATCGGACTGAGCTACTCCGCTTGCATCAGCAGAATATTCACAATAGATCAAAAAATTGAAATTGTCAATAGGAACATAATTTTGGTGGGGCACATTTAGTACCAAGATGATCCTCTAATGACAAGTGTTGGCAAAGCGCATCAACACAACCTTGAGTATAAAAGCTTGAGGCGAGGCTACATAGAAAATAAGGCTTAGCACTGAAGCAATGGAATGAAGCCATGTGTCAGAATGAGATAGGCTTGTATCATCAGGAATATTACTAAAAAGTCAAACCTTTTAAAAACACACATCTATGTTAGTGCATCGGTGTAACTTCAAGCATGTTGGTTTAGAATGAGGCTGCACAAGGGGCCCTCGCTTCTGATGTAATGAGAACTTGACATCTAGACAACGAGTGAGGGCCACATAACATTTACAATATTCAGTGCCTAGTTAAAATATTGAGCAAATAAAATAACACATTAATGCGGTAAATCAAGACTAAGGGGTTGGTAACATAAAAATGAAGTAGGCTTCCACTACAACACTTAGGGGCCAACCACCGATTAAATAGTTCACTCATCAATTAGACCTTTTAATAGCCAAATTTTGAAAACTAAGACCAAAGGTTCAAATTCATGGGTAAAATTTTCAAAATATTAACACTAAGAACCCTAAGGATTTTGCAGGTCCTAACACTGACTTCCCTAGGAAGTATATTGTGAGAGATACATGTTAGCAATTTATAGACTTAGATGTTCTTTGTCTGTAATAAGTTAAGATCACTAGTTTTTTTTAATTTCTTCTTATTAGCAAGAAATGAAGAGGGATATCGGTCCGGAGATTCAGTCCTCAGTCAAGTCTTTGTAGTCAGTTTATTCCCTCGCCAGGTAGCTAGAGATTGGCATCAAAACATAAAGAATAACAAAATAGATCATCACATATACATCACAACAAGATAACACATAGAATTACTCAGTACTGACAGACGCCATATATATATAGCAGGAATCAAATGTATACATCAATATCCATCCTCTGGCATAGGTACATTCATGAATTATATGCCATTTCTTACATCAAAATATATATCTAGTTTCCTATCATGCTTGCTTACTACATTCTACTATCTCCTATCTATATATATACTATATCTATTACATCAAGGGATGTGTCCTTTGTCAACTTTCAGCCTTTGCATCTTGTGCTATCTCCTCCGATCAGCTCTGTTCTCTATCAAGTGACCTGCTAACATCATCCCCTCCAAAAAATTATGTTTTATCCTCAAGACATGTCTTTCTCCGGCTGATAATATTTCTTGAGTCTGGCACCATTTACATATCCGGCTGACAGTTTGCCCTCCACAGTCCTTAGTTTGACTACTCCAGAATCTACAAATTCTTCAATGTAGTATGGTCCTATCCACCTTGTCTTCAATTTACCTTGCTTCTTAAACTTGTTGTCATAATGTACAGGAGTACTAAGTCACCCTCTTTGAATGTCTTGTTCCTCAAGTTTCTATCATGCCAGGCCTTCTATTTGTTTCTT
Organism: Cunninghamia lanceolata; assembly: GCA_027924645.1. Taxonomy (NCBI): domain Eukaryota; kingdom Viridiplantae; phylum Streptophyta; class Pinopsida; order Cupressales; family Cupressaceae; genus Cunninghamia; species Cunninghamia lanceolata. The sequence goes on along the minus strand of BSBN01000895.1, from coordinate 10,639,109 downwards.
TCCAAGTTCATATTATATGTTGCCATCAATCTGTCCTCATCCAATTTTTCCAATTCTTCAATCCTCTATGTGAGAGATTCTTCTACACCCAATTTGAGAGTCCTTGTTGTCTAAAAATTTGGCAATATGAAGTGTACCAGTATTGTAGTATCTAGTACATATACCAGTTCATATGGAGTGAACTTGGTTGTTCTTTTGAAGGTTGTCTTGTATGCCCATAGTACCACTGGTATTTTCAAATCCCAATCTATTTTATTCCCACTACACATCTTTGTCAATGCTACTCCAATAATCTTATTAGGGGTTTCACTTGCACCATTTGCTTGTGGATGATATGGGGAACTCCTGCTTTGTGTTATCCTGAAATTTTCTAGTATCTCTAAGATCATCTTGTTTACAAAATGCTTGCCTTGATCACTTGTTATGTTCAATGGACAACCAAATCTGGTAATTATATTTTCATAGATGAACTTGGTAGAAATTTTTGTTGTGTAGTCTCTTGTTAGTTGTGCTTCAGCCCACTTGGTTAAGTATTCTACTCCGATAATGATGAATATAGCTTTAGACTACTTTGCCAGTGGATTTATAGGTCTAATGAAGTCAATGGCCTGTTTCTGAAAAGGTAATTGTGTTGAAATTAGTCTCAATGGCATTTCATCTCTTGCAGTAGGTCTTCTTGTTCTCTAACAAACATCACAATTCTTCACATATCTCTTTGCATCTTTGAAAAGTGTAGGCCTTCATAACTCGACTAGCTTGATTTTCCTTGTTGTTGTCTCCGGCATTATGTCCTCCGGCTATCCCTTCATTAGATTCCCTTAGAATTTCTTCTCTTTCATGTTCATATACTACCCTCCTAATGATGCCATCTTTTCCCTAAATGTGTATCTCTCCTTCAATTATTGTGTATGGAAAAGACTTCCACATTAGACTTTATTTCTCTTGTGATGGCATTTCTACTGGAAATTCCCCTGTAGCTAGTAGGTATGCTATGTCTTCTAGTTCTTCTAATACTGCAGTTAGTCATAATGAATTGTGCTAGGTAGCTCTTCTTCCTGTTCCTCCAGATCTTCTCCTATCTCAATTTTGGACAAATAGTCAGGGCCCTGATTGTGCTTTCCTGGTTTCACCATGATTGAGAATTCAAACTCTTGAAATAAAAGTAGACATTGGCAAATTCTTCCTAGAATGATTAGCTTGTTAAGTGAGTTTTTAAATGGTTCATGATTAGTATAGAACACAAAAGGTGTTGACAAGAGGTAATGTATGAACTTTTGTAGTGCATATACCATTTCTAGGGCTTCTCTTTTAGTTGTGGTGTAGTTCTTCTCTGCTTTTGATAGCTTCCTACTTGCAAATTCTATAGGGTGATCCTTAGAACCTCTTGGCTGGGTCAACACTGCTCCTACTGCAATCCCTGATGCATCCACATGAACATGGAATGTGTTTTTCCAATCTAGAAATATGAGTATGGGTGCTTCTGCTATCTTCTGCTTTAGAGTGTCAAATGTTGTTTGATGCTGCTCATTCCAGGTAATACTCTTGTCCTTTTTCTTCTTTAGTAGTTCTTCCATAGGTGCGAAGATGGCTGCATAACCCTTGATGAATTTCTGGTGGTAACCAATATACCCTAAGAATGTTTTGACATCAGATGTAGTTTTTGGTGGCAGCAAGTTTTGAATAATAGCAACTTTTAGGGGATTAACCATTAGTCCTTCTTTACATATGATATGACCCAATAATGTTCCAAATGGTACCACAAAAGTGCATTTCTTCAAGTTCAAAGAAATTTGCAAACTCCTACACTTGTTCAACATCAATCTCAATGCTTGTGTGTGATCTTTGACCAGTCCAAATATAGTCTAATCATCCAAATAGACTTCCAGAAAATCATGTATAAACTCCTTGAATGCATTGGCCAAGATTCTACTAAATACTGTAGGTGCATTTTTCAATCCAAAACGCATAATAATATACAAGAAAGATCCTAATTCAGATGCAATTGTTGTTTTAGGTTGATCTTCCTCTCTAATTTTTACCTAGTGATACCTAGAGAACCCATCAGTGAAAGAATAGATTTTTCCTACCAACAAATGATTCTAGGATTTCCTCTATAAATGGTGGAGGGAAAGGATCATGAATACAAGCCTTGTTCAATTCTCTGTAGTCTCTGCAGATCTTGATATCTCTTGTTTTCTTATTTTGTACTACCATTGGATTGATCCATTCTGCTTCCTCCATTGGCTTTATGATTCCTGCTTCTAGCATCTTGTCAAGTTCTATTTTTACTCTTCTCTTCATGTTTGGATTCATGTTGTATGGCCTTTTCTTGACTGGTTTGTAGCCTTCTTTCAGTTGAATTTGCATTGTTCCAGCTTCCTCCTTGATTCCCTTCATCTCTGTGAACTTCTTGGGGAATAGATCCTCATACTCAGACAAAATTTATAGTATTGTCCCACTTCCTTCTCATCCCAATAGTCTCCTATCTTTGTTATCTTTGGATCTCCTTCTTTGGCAATGTTTTCTTCCCTTAGCCGGATAGGCTTGTTGTAGTAGTCTTCCTTGATATTTGTTGATTTTGCCAGCGCTCTTTCCCCTTGTTCTATTTTTATTTCTGGTTCTTTATCTTCTTCTTCTTCCTACTGTGATGTTCTGCAACATTTGTGTTTCTCCAGATACAATTCTGTATTTGTCCATTCTATGACCTTCCAAATGCCTTCTATTTTTTCTGGTAAAGGGCTCTGTTCTACTTTGGCTTCTTCTTCCTCCGCGTCTTATTGACAAGTGATCTCCTGGATCCTGATGATTGTTGTGTATATGTTTTTGTTCGGATCAAAGAATGAAAAAAGTATGAATGAAATCTTTTTGCAACTCTTCCCAGTATCTAGTTTCTTTCCTCCATTCTTGATTAATATACCATGTTTGTGCAATTGGTGCTAGTGTCTAATAAAAGAAGTGTGTATACAGTACCTCATTATATTCATTTATGCCTTTCCATACCATTATCCACATGGACAAGTGTTCTTGTGGGGAGATATTACCTCAATACTTAGATATTATGTCATATTCTCCTTCCTCCAACAAATATCTTGTCTCGATGAGTATCTTGAATGCTGACCACTAGTCAATTGTCTCTTTGTGTGTGTTCCACCAATTTGTAGCATTACATACCAATGTGTGTTGTGCAGTCTATAATCTTATCTCCTTGATGCAGGAGCATCCCTGGTTCAAGAGTAATCTTACATCAACCAAAAACATTTACATTTCAGTTTGTGTAGACTACTTGTGTTGTCAACCGATCACCGACTGTGAGGCAGTTGTCACCTTGTAGCCCAATATCTGAATTTGAGGTAGTTACACTTGATCTGAGGAAGAGATGCCGCCGAGGAGAATACCTGTTGCCGGTACTATGGATGGAAGAATGGATGAGAAGATGGAAATGATGAAAATGATGCGAGTTTAATTGGATGTTGTTGAAGAAGATAGGTGAAGAGGATTGACACCTTGACCTAATGTTGAAAATGATGATGATGAAGAATTTCAATTCATTGATCAAAATGGTGAAACCCTAGGAGAAGAAGAAGAAGAATCAGATCAAGTCAAGATGTTGCAAGCTATTTCAAAGATTGGGAAAAGACGTAGAGTTGATGTACCGAACTATACTGGCAATTTGAATCTTAAGGAATTGACTGATTGGATAAATGACCTAGAAGAATACTTTGAGTATGAAGAAATTGAAGATTTGGAGAAGGTGAAATTTGCAAAGACAAAGTTGAAAGGACATGCTGCTATATGGTGGAAATAAGTTTAGTTGGATAGAAACAAAAGAGGAAAAGAGAAGATTACAAAGAGGGATAGAATGGTGACAAAATTGAAGAACCAATTTATACTTGTTGACTATGAGTTGGAACTGTTGAAGAGATTGCAAAACCTAAGACAAAAGGAGAAATTTGTGAAGGAGTACACTAAAGAATTTCATAAGATGATCATAAGGACAGGACATAGTGAAGCAAGCAAGGAGAAAGTGGTTAGATATATCAATGGACTGAGATTGAACATTCAAGAAGAACTAAGTTTGGTGAGGATGACAACCTTGGAAGAAGCATATCAGTTTGCCCTGAAACTTGAAGAAAAGTTGAACAAGAAGCATGAGCAAAGACAGAGAGGTAGAGAAGGTAAATTTTAGAGAGGTAGGACATTTTTTGGAGGAGAAATATTATATGCGGAGCAGAGCTGACAAGAGAGTGTTGGTGTGAACAGGGTTATCACCTAACCGATTTACCCTTGTGTGGATAATTCATCTTATTTAACTATTTACTAGTTAAATAATATTCACTCATCACACATAATTCACACATGTTGAGTTGACTTAGTGAGTCTACTAGATGTCTAGTTGTGTCTAGTTGAGTCTAGTTGTGTGTTGAGTTGTTGATAGTTGGAGTGAGTTGTCTTATCCTCCACATGTGCAATTAGCTATTATCCTCTAATTGACACATGTTGTAGGAATATCTCCACTTTCCACTCCACCTTTCACTCCACCTTTCTAGCTCTCACCTTGCCTTTATAAGCAAGACATATCATGTACATTGTAACAACAACAACAGTCTTTTGCATTCAATGATAGAATAGCATTATTATCTCATTTGATCTCTCTTGTGCTTTCATGAAGTCCTAGATCTTGGGTGGCTCCAATCATAGCCAACTCTAGCATGGTATCAGAGCTCTAGGAAGAATCACTTTATGTTAGTCAATTTGAGAGATCTTGAGTGCAATTCATGGTGGATCTTGATAGTTGAGTATGCTCTTCTCTTACATCGATTGATGACCTGGAGAATTAGAAAGACTTGATAGAAACATTAGTTTTGTGAGGGTTTCCCCTTTGAGTCTTTGTATTGCAAGTGTATTTCAGTGTGTTTTGTTGCAAATCATACTTCACCATTACGTCTGGAGCAGCTGAAATAGTCAAGATCGCCTTTTATTTCGTCAAAATCAGACATCGGAGGCAAAATTGACAAAGGTTTCAATTTGGGGCTCTTTGGCGTGATCCGGGAGGTACCAACAATTTTAGAGCAATTTGGTCCAAATCGGACACCACCATTGCATCTGGAGCAGCCGAAAAAGTCAAGATCACCTTTCATTTCGTCGAAATTAGACATCAGAGGCAAAATTGATGAGGGTTTCAATTTGGGGCTCTTTGGCGTGATCCGGGAGCTATGAGCAATTTCAGAGTAGTTTGGCCCAAATCAGCACCACCATTGCATCCGGAACAGCCAAATCAGTAAGGATCAACTGTAAAATCATCCAAATCAGACACAGTTGCAGCAAAAGGCAATTTTTTTTTGCTTCTTGGCCATACGAAATCTTTGCAGGGAATATTCTATCGCAGCAGCATATTCTTTGCGCAGCAATTGCATCAGCAGAATCTTTGTAGGCATACTTTTATCTGTCAGGCATTGTACCCTTCTATCATAGGGTACCTGCACTTGCAGGGTTTAGACTAATATGGGGTGCCACATATGGCACAGGCACCCACAGTAGTCGACGCCCAAACCATCTAGTTTGGCAGTCATTGTTACATCGTGGCATCAAACATTTTCTACGGATCTGCCAAAATCCAATACATGGCGGCATCATCAAAGCCGCTCACCAGCATCTAAACCATTCTTAGGTGGATCTTAGAATTCAAAGTCCACGACAATGGTCACATAATGCAAAGTTAGAGGTGGATATTAACCGGTCTGTCATAAACATCTCACATCCTGCGGTCTCAAAACAACATTGGCCAAATTGATCCACGCTTGGCAGGCATATTTGCTTGGCGGCCACCAAACTTCTCTACAGGGAAATCATTCCCTACTCTGGTGTCACTTTCCATATGTGAGCATTAACATGCTCGAGATTGAATCACGCTGTGGAAAATTCACATCGTAAAAATTTCTAAACTCGTCGATTACTTTTACCGGCGTATACCTTGAAATCTCCCATTATCGGCGGTTTCTAAACAACTCGGTGGTTAAACATAGATTTGGCAGTCATATATCTTGGCGATCATAAGATCTCAGTGGTCTTCAAAGATCCCACTGGCATCTACAATTACCAGTCGGCGGGAATCTTTACACTGTCGGCATTTGTACCCAACGCTGCAAAACCACCCGAGCCTAGTCAAAGGTGGTTTCAGCCTTGAAATCTGACAGTGATACAAATTACCATAAAGGAAGTTTTCACCCATTCTCGAGGTCATTTTAAACTTTCCCGACGGTTTCACGGAGTACGACCAGTGGTTTTTGACTTAAAAAAGGTTTCTCCCAATCCCTGAGTGGTTTTGAGGAATATTCCGGCTATATAGAGAATATACTGGCAGAATTTTGTACATCCTGTCTTCTAGGGAGAGGGTGTTTTTTGGCAAAAGGGAATATTCTAAGAATATTCTGCTGACGTCAGCACTGCATCAGTGCGAGGGGCCATTTTTGCTCCTTAAAGCCCTAAAAGGGTTTTTTTTTTGCATAACTTTTGTTCACGGAGGCGAAATTGGGCAAACAAGATATCGTCGAAAATCTGATAAAGAGCACTTCACAGTGGTGTTAGTACTTTTCTAAAATTTTGTTGCAGGTGACTGTTACATCAGTTTGAAGACAGATCTTTGTTTTTCACTTCCGAGCTCACAACGTTTTGCCACGATCTTTGATTTTTGCGATTCTTGCGGCATCAGAAAGGTATTCAAGAGTTGTTCAAATCCATCTATGTACTTTTCTCAGATTTAATACCAAGTTCATTTTATTTCATTTGTCAATTTTTTGGCTTTTGAGTGATAACTTGGGCAATTTGACACCTGAGGAAGTGAAACTTATTTTGAAGGGATTTGTTTGTTTTGACAAATCAGTGTGAGCAATTGTAATCTCCTTTGAATCTCAGTTTTAAGAGATTTTCATACTTTCCCATTGTCGGTCCCTTAAGGACAATTGTAAATCGCACTAAGTATAAAGTGCCACAATTATTCTTTTTTGGGGGGGTGATCTCTTTGATTGAGTAACAGGGGGTGTCTTGTGTTCTTTATTGTACTCTTGCATCATGGATCCAAACAAACTTCCTCCACTCACACCATATAACTATCATAAGTGGAAAACTAAAATGGAAATTCATTTAAGAAGTTTGAAAATTCATAGAGTAACAATGGGTACAGAAATTGAACCAACAACAGCTACAAAAAAGAGAAAGTGGTATAATAGATGCGATCAAGCCTATGGAACACTATGCTTGTCTATCTCTCCTGATCTTCTTTTTCATATTGAATCTTGCACTACACCTAATGAAGTGTGGACTACCTTAGAAAATCTCTTTGGTAAACAAGATACTATGAGAGGTTTCAAATTGGAGAATGAACTAATTGGTTTGAATCCAACTGATTTTGCAAGTATCCAAGACTTCTTCACAAAACTAAAGTCACTTAGATTGTAGCTCAAACAATATGGAAGGACACTCAATTGATTCTTTCAATCCTTACTAAGCTTGGTCCTGATTATTCAGTTTTCGTTTCTACCTTTTATGCTACTATGGATGCACTTGGGAAAGCTTTCACAATGCCTTCACCTGATGAGTTTGCTGCATCGCTCACAAGGGAGCAAGCTAAGTTAGTACACATGGGCACATTGAAGTCTCTTAGAAATCATGCACTTCTTGCTAGTCAAGGTACAAAGGATCAAAAGGCCTCACCTAGCAAAGGCAAGAAACAAAAAAATAAGGATTTCAAGAACAATGAGCAAGCAAAAGAATCAACCAAATCACCTAAGTCCTCATCCTCTCCCAAGGAGGAATCATCTAAGAAGGAGAGACCAAAGTGTGCATTTTGCAAGAAACTAGGACATGATGAGCATAAGTGTTATGAGAAGAAAATTGATGAGTTGACTCACATTATTCAAAAGCACAATATCCAAATGCCATCCTCTTCTTCAACACCATCATCATCTACACATACAGGTATAGCAGGCATTGCCAATGCGACAATCAAAAGAAAAGGACAATCACTCTTTGCTTCAACAAGTCTTCATTCAGAGAGATGGCTTCTTGATTCAGGAGCTTCTCATCATATGGCATCTTCACAAGGGATGTTCTCTTCATTTGAGTCATGTACTTCGACACCGATCTTGATGGGTAACAATACATACATGCATGCATCTGGAAAAGGGACAATTAATATTGGTGAGGGCACTTTCAACAATGTGTTGTGTGTACCTTCCTTGTCAACCAATCTCCTTTCCATCTACCAGATCACTCATTGTGGTGCAGATAAGATAGTTGAGTTCACTCCTAATTCAGTGATCATATAGGACTTGGAGAGTAGAGATATCATTGCTATTGGGATGGCTGATCATACATCTCGCTTGTATACCTTCTCCCATTTTGTTTCTTCTGATGATGTAGATCCATTGATTGATATTCACACTCATGCATCAAGTGTGAATCATGTTTCCGAGGAGAAGTTTGGTCACTTGAACCTTGGTGTTCTTTCATCTACTTTGATTCATGAGACTAGTGTTGAGCTTCCATCACCTCAACCTCCTGCTTCTTTAGAGATTGACATAGACATGGTTTCTTCTACTTCAGTTGAGCAGGATCATATAGGTCTTTCAGACACAACTTTGTGGGATACTTTCTTGGTAGGTATATCAGACTTGTTTTGTGAGTCTCATATTGCAGATTTGGAGGACACACTTGAGGGGATATCTCTTCTCTTTGATGACAGTTACAGCACAACTATTATCCCATCTACTTCATCTTTGGAGGTAGTTCTTGTTGGATTTAGGACAGACAACTGAGAGGGGGGGGGATGAATCAGTTGTTTAAAACTTTCTTCCAAGTAAACACTTAAATCCACTTTGTAATTCAGCAGCATAATAATAAATCAAACATGGAAACATAAAGCATTAAATCAAGAGCAGAAACATATTAACACACAAGACACCAAGATTTTGACGTGGAAAACCCGGTTAAGGTAAAAACCACAGGGTGATTAACCCAAGAATGTATTCTCTGTTAGAAGAATAGAAAGAACAAAATGGCACATGCCAATTAGGTCTCACTGCCCGATCACACTGCTCACAAGAGGCCCACTGCCTACAAGAGACACATTGTTTACAGAATAATAAGTATCGCATACTTGAACTAGAGAATAGCATCTTCACCATGCTTGAGTTAGTTCCAATTAAGCACAATACTTCTACTTTGCCTTTCGCTCTACTCCTCTCTACCACACTCTCATCCCCACAAATTTCCTTGAAATGACTTAACAACTCTTTATTTATACAAGACATCGACTTAGGAATTCTCATCCAAGTCAGCATACATTACAGAGCAAATACATAAATACAACATTACTTATTACAAAAAGACTTCACGCAGATCAACACACTATCGGCCACATAGATCTGAGACTTCAATCTTCATTTAGGAACACGCCAATCTTCACATAACATCTTCAAGATCATCCGCAGGATGTGTAACTTATCCGGTCGATCAAACTTAGGGAGAACACCATCATCCCGAAGTTATTCTACAATTGCGAGCTCAAACTCCAATGCAGACCACCAACATGAATTGGACACGATCCAAAGACCTCCACAAGCTTGCCTGAGACACCAAGAATATCCACACTACATCTATTTACTGAAATCCTTCTCTCCTTCATCTGAAACTTCAAGAACACAGTCTGTCATCACTGTCATAATGGAATAGATGCTTGCAGACCTCCAGATCATGAACCAATTGAGTTGTCACTTCACATTGACTTCCTAAGCATTCCATCAAATTTGCAGAACAGGATATTGCTTTTCTGGATCTCACCGGACCTATCTATATCACTCTGTCACCTCTGAACACCTGTCAGAACTAGTTTTACTTAAGTGATCATAACTTCTTTAGATCTTCATGTGGACCTCTGAAATCTTTACTGGATCATCTCAAGACACATATCTACAAACCCTTTGAAGCGCATCCTCTGATATTCATCTTAGCAGGGATCTTTACTTCACTGTCTTCACTGTTCTTCTCTGTTCTTGATTAGGACTAATTTTCTCAATATCCTCAGCACACAGCTCATCCAATCCTCATCATTAATGCAACAAGAGTATGTTGACATCAATGACAACACCGGTTATGCCCATACTTGCAACAATCTCCCCTTTTGTCATTGATGGCAACATATGATGTGAAAAATTGTTTTAACCATCAAGACAAGAACTTCTCCTCATTGTCACAACTCCCCCTATCAGCAACAACCATTCACATGTCTTCTCTTCCTTTCCTGCTCCCCCTTTGATCAACAACCACTTGTTTTTCACATGTCTTCTCTCCCCCTTTGACATCAATGGCAAAGGGCACATACTTGCATTACTTCAGAATCAAGCCAGCTGCTCCCCCTGAGTAGTAGCTTCCCATCATTAGTCCGGACCACAAGGTATGACCGTGAGATCCACCAAACTGATGCACATCAATGCACCTTAATGTAGAACCGGAGGGGTAATAACCCCTAACTTCTCCCTGAGATACTCAAAAGAGTCCTTAGGTAGAGGTTTAGTAAAAATATCTGCAATCTGATCCTTGGAAGGCACAAACTCCAATCTGACTTCATTCTTGTTCACTTGCTCTCTCAAAAAGTGAAACTTGATGGATATATGTTTAGTCTTTGAATGCAACACTGGATCTTAGATATATTTATTGCACTTGAATTATCACAGAAGATTGTGATAGGTTCTTCATACTCTACTCTGATATCTCTTAGCATTTGCTTCATCCACAAGACTTGAGTGCAACTACCTGCTGCTGCAATATATTATGCTTCAGCTGTGGACAGAGATATTGCCTCTTATTTCTTGCTTAGCCAAGAAACCAATCTCTTCCCCAAAAAGAATGCTCCACCACTGGTACTCTTCCGGTCATCCACATCTCCTGCCCAATCCGCATCTGTATATGCATGAAGAGAGAAATCATGATCTCTAGGATACCATAAACCATACTCAACTGTCCCTTTTAGATATCTAAAAATCCTCTTGATTGCCATGACATGAGATTCTCTAGGATCAGCTTGGAATCTAGCAACAAGACCAACAACATTCATAATGTCAGGTCTAGTTTGAGTGAGATACAATAGTCCTCCAATCATTGACTTGTACTTTTTCTGATCAATCTTAGGAGAGTCATCATCTTTGCTTAATTTACATCTGGTTGCCATGGGAATATTCATTGGTTTTGAGTCTTCCATCCCAAATTTCTTCAACAATTCTTTCACATATTTGGTCTGAGAAATGAAGATTCCTTTCTTTGTTTGAGTGATTTGCAGACCCAAGAAGAAATTTATTTCCCCAAACATGGACATCTCAAATTCACTTTTCATTTGATTTGCAAAAGTCTTGCACACACTATCACTTCCTCCAAAAATGATATCATCAACAAACACGTCAACTATCAAGATATTCTCATGATCAATTTTGAAATACAAATTACTGTCAGCAGTACCTTTGTTGAAACCAATCTTCAAAAGATGCTTATCTAATCTTTCATACCAGGCTCTTGGGGCTTACTTCAGTCCATACAGTGCTTTCTTCAACTTGCAGACCATATCACCATGATTAGACAATTGAAATCCATCCGGTTGCTGAATGTATACTTCTTCTTCCAAGTCGCCATTCAGGAAGGCAGATTTGACATCCATCTGATATACTTTGAAATCCTTGAAGGCAACAAAAGCAAGAAATACTCTAACTGCTTCAATTCTTGCCACCGGAGCAAAGGTTTCTTCAAAATCAACTCCTTCTACTTGGGAGTAACCCTTGCAGACCAATCTGGCTTTGTTTTTGACTACTTCACCATCTTCATTCAGTTTGTTCCAGAAGACCCATTTGGTTCCAATCACATTCTTGTTTTTAGGTCTGGGAACAAGATCCCAAGTGTGATTTTTCTCAATTTGCATCAGCTCTTCCTCCATTGCTTTAGTCCAGTTTTCATCATTGCAAGCTTCATTCACTGTCTTAGGTTTAATTTTTGAGATTAGACAATACTCTTCTAAATCTTGAGCAATCCTTCTTCTTGTTTGTACACCTTTGCTTTTATCACCTATGATCTGATCTTCAGAGTGATTCAGTCTTACATACCTCAGAACTTTGGGAGTTTCTTGCACTTCTGATTCTTGAACAGGTTCATTCAAACTTATCTCTTCTTCCTAATTTACCAAATCAGTTTGAATCTAAATTTCAGAAGGGGCTTGAACTTCTTGAACAAAAATATCATTCTGATCATCTTCATCATATTCATAAAACCTTGAGAGTTTTTTAATACCTTCATCGACTTTCACATTTGTACTCTCAACAATCTTCCTCAATCTCTTGTTATAACACTGGTATGCTTTACTTTGAGTAGAATAACCCAAGAATATTCCTTCATCACTTCTAGCATCAAATTTTTCTAGATCTTCATCTCTTTTAATGTAACATTTGCTACCAAAGACTCTGAAATACCTCACAGTAGGAGTGATGCCAAACCAAAGTTCATAAGGAGTCTTACCAGTATTGCTTCTGATTTGTACTCGATTAAGAGTATAGACTACAGTGCTTACAACTTCTCTCCAATAGATCTGAGGAACATTCACTTCCATCATCATGGTTCTAGATGCTTCCTGGATGGTCCAGTTCTTTCTCTCCACTACTCCATTCTGCTGTGGAGTCCTAGGAGCAGACAATTATCTTTTTATTCCATCTTTCTCACAGAATTCTATGAACTCACCGAATGTGAATTCTCCACCTCTATCAGACCTTAGACATTTTAATTTTAATCCGGTTTCATTTTCTACCATAGCTTTGAATATTTTGAATTTCTCAAGATCTTCTGATTTCTCTTTCAGAAAAGTTACCCACATCATCTAGGAGTAGTCATCAATTAATAGCATGAAGTATCTATCACCTTGCACACTTTTGATTCTTGCCAGACCACATAAATCAGTATGAACTAAGTCCAATAATCTGGTAGAAGACTATTCCTTACTTTTGAATGAGACTCTGCTCTGCTTACCCAACTGACATTCTTTGCACAAGCTATTTGTAGGTTTCACCAATTTTGGAAGATCTCTTACAGCCTGAGTGTTGCTTATCTTGATGATATTATCAAAATTCACATGACACATTCTCCTATGCCATAACCAACTCTGATCAATTTGAACAAATAGACAACTTTTACTAGTACCAACTAAATGGAAGATATTACCTTTTGTTTGAGTACCGGATGCAATCTATGTTCCAGAACTTTCAAAGATCTTGCATTTTCCATTCTTGAATAAGAGATCATAGCCTTTATCCACCAACTGTCCAACACTAAGAAGATTGTGCTTCAGACCTTCAACATATAGTACATCTCTGGTTTTGTTCTTTCCATAAAAAAAATGGTTCCTCTTCCTCTGATTCTGCTAGCAGAATTATCACCAAACTTTACCACTCCTCCTTCTTACCTTTCCAAATCTATGAACTTATTTCTGTCTCCTGTCATATGGTGAGAGCATCCACTATCAATGACCCAATCACCCTTTTCTTCAACTTGGGCAGCCAGAGCTCTTTCCACAATTTTATGATTGACAGATTTAGAGGGCATTGGATCTTCTTCCTTGATGGCAATGAACACCCAATCACTTCTAGATTTGTTTTCTGTCTCTGATTCATCATCTGTTACTCCTTCATTATCATCATCTTCATGAACATAGTAACAATTCTTTTGGAACCTTGATCTGTTAGGATTTGGCCTTGAAAATCTTTCTAGACATCTTGAGGCAAAATAACCAATCTTATTACAATTAAAACACTTAAAAGGCAATTTTCCCTCATACTTACCAGATCCTCTTGGTAGTCTTTTTGCAATAAAGGCTTCAAGTTGAGCAGCTTCTGCTTCATCTTCTTCCAGGTCTTTTCTTGCTTTTTCATACCATGATAGTTTCCTTGAAGAGTTCTCTCCCGGATCACTTGAAGAGTTTTCCTTTAATAGAGACACTAGCTTTGAATGCAGATTCAGTCTTGGGGGGGGCATCACCAAACTCAGTCAATTCAAATGCAGCCAATTTACCAACCAATTGATCTCTTGTGATACCTGAAAAAGATCTAAATTCTTCAATAGCAACAACCTTGTACTTGTAAGAATCAAGAAGGGATCTGAGAACTTTGCCAACAATCTCATCTTCATCCAAGACTCCACCAACACATCTAATGCCACAAACAAGCTCATTTACTCTTGGCATAAAAGTAGTGATATTTCCATCTTCTCTCATCTTCAGATTTTTGAATTTTCCTTTCAGACTCTGTAGCTTGGCACATTTAACATACTTGTCTCCTTCATGTAGAAGTTCCAAATTTTCCCAAATCTCAAAAGCAGTTTGTAGGTCAACAACATTTGTCAGCTCTAAATCAGACAAGGCACTTAGAAGAGCTTCTTTAGTCCACAGATTATTTTTAGTATCTATGATTTCATCTACAGTTCTCGGACCATTCTGTGGAGTATACTTCTTTGAAGCCATGGTCCAATACTGCATTCCCATACATTGCAAGTGACATTGCATGCGACTTTTCCAAAAAGTAAAATTAGTTCCATCAAATCTCAGACTATCCTTCTTGTAGGACGACATCCTGGATCTCCTCAAGCGGTTAGGCTCTTTTAGAGGAACTTAGCTCTGATACCAATTATTGGATTTAGGACAAACAACTAAGAGGGGGGGGTGAATCAGTTGTTCAAAAATTTCTTCCAATTAAACACTTAAATCCACTTTGTAATTCAGCAGAATAATAATAAATCAAACATGGAAACATAAAGCATTAAATCAAGAGCAAAAACATATTAACACACAAGACACCAAGATTTTGATGTGGAAAACCTGGTTAAGGGAAAAACCACGGGGTGATTAACCCAAGAATGTATTCTCTGTTAGAAGAATAGAAAGAACAAAATGGCACATGCCAATTAGAGCTCACTGCCTGAGCACACTGCTCATAAGAGGCCCACTGCCTAGAAGAGACACACTGTCTACAGAATAATAAGTATCACATACTTGAACTAGAGAATAACATCTTCACCATGCTTGAGTCAATTCCATTTAAGCACAATACTTCTGCTCTGCCTTTCGTTCTGCTCCTCTCTACCACACTCTCATCCCCATAATTTTTCCTTGAAATGACTTAACAACTTTTTATTTATACAAGACATCGACTTAGGAATTATCATCCAAGTCGGCATACATTATAGAGAAAATACATAAATACAACATGACTTATTACAAAAAGACTTCATGCGGATCAACACACTGTTAGCCACATAGATCTGAGACTTCAATCTTCATTTAGGAACACGCCAATCTTCACATAACATCTTCAAGATCATCTGCAGGATGTGTAACTTATCCGGTCGGCCAAACTTAGGGAGAACACCATCATTCGGAAGTTATTCTTCAATTGTGAGCTCAAACTCCAATGCGGACCACCAACATGAACTGGACACAATCCAAAGACCTCCACAAGCTTGCCTGAAACACCAAGAACATCCACACTACATCTGTTTACTGAAATCCTTCTCTCCTTCATCCGGAACTTCAAGAACACAGTCTGTCATCACTGTCATAATGGAATAGATGCTTGCGGACCTCCAGATCATGAACCAATTGAGTTGTCACTTCACATTGACTTCCTAAACATTCCATCAAATTCGCAGAACAGGATATTGATTTTTTGGATCTCACTGGACCTATCTGTATCACTCTGTCACCTCTGAACACCTGTCAGAACCGGTTTTACTTAAGTGACCATAACTTCTTCAAATCTTCATGCGGACCTCTGAAATCTTTACTGGATCATCTTAAGACACATATCTACAAACCCTTTGAAGCACATCCTCTGATATTCATCTTAGCAGGGATCTTTACCTCACTGTCTTCACTGCTCTTCTCTGTTCCTTATTAGGACTAATTTTCTCCATATCCTCAACACACAGCTCATCCAATCCTTATCATTAATGTAACAGGAGTATGTTGACATCAATGACAACACCGGTTATGCCCATACTTGCAACAGTTCTTCATCAGTCTACACAGGATTTTGGATTGGACACACATCATTACATTGTGTCATTCTTTGATTCTGACAAATGGACACTTGAGCAGTCTTCAGAGGCACTCATCATGAGACATCTTCCCTCATTTCTTGAGATGGAGTTTCTTCGACATCAGCCTTTGGATTGGTTTCTTCCTAAGGGGAGGAATGTTATTTGCAGGAACAAGACACTTTCTAGTGTTCTTCAGGCATACATCATCGACACAGGAGCTACTTCATTGTGGGGGGGACCTATAGTCTCACACTTTCTCTCATATGGGGGGTATTTGATTGTACATATGTGATAGAAGTTGTCCTTGGGGGGTCATGTTGAGTCCTCCTACTATCACTTCTTTCACTTTCATTATTTCATGCATTCTCTCTTTTGGAGAGGAGTTTTTTCCCATGAGGTTTCCTCCTTTTCTCCATTTGAGATTTTTTTTTGTACATGGGTACCTAACATGGCCTAGTAGCCGGGAGCCATCCATCATTCCATCTTTCTTTAGTCAGCTACTCCCTAAGTTGCACTTAAGGGGGGGTGTTGGTGTGAACATGGTTATCACCTAACCGGTTTACCCTTGTGTGGATAATTCATCTTATTTAACTATTTACTAGTTAAATAATATTCACACATCACACATAATTCACACATGTTAAGTTGACTTAGTGAGTCTACTAGATGTCTAGTTGTGTCTAGTTGAGTCTAGTTGTGTGTTGAGTTGTTGATAGTTGGAGTGAGTTGTCTTATCCTCTACATGTGCAATTAGCTATCATCCTCTAATTGACACATGTTGTAGGAATATCTCCACCTTTCACTCCACCTTTCTAGCTCTCACCTTGCCTTTATAAGCATGGCATATCATGTACACTGTAACAACAACAACAATATTTTGCATTCAATGATAGAATAGCATTATTCTGTCATTTGATCTCTCTTGTGCTTTCATGAAGTCCTAGATCTTGGGTGGCTCCAATCATAGCCAACTCTAACAGAGAGCACATTCAAGAAGGAGGATAGAGATAACAATGCATGCCGGAGAGATGATAAAACTTTCTACCATAGAGGAAACCCTAGTTCATACCAGAGTGAAGGATATAGAAGAGATGGAAGAGGACATGATAGGAGAACATACAGAGGAACCTATTTTAAATGTGGAGGTGAAGGACATAGAGCATTTGAATGTAATCAAGGAAGTACAAGCAAGAGGACATAGAATAGTGGAGGAGAAGCCTATGTAGAAGAAGAACCTGTTGAATCACCCAGTTCAGTTGGTAAACCTAAGAAAGGAGAATCACTTGTCATGAGGAGAGCACTATTTCAAGCAAAGACAAATGAGGAACCACCGCAGAGGAAAAGTTTGTTTAGAACTAGATGCAAATCAGGAGGTAAATGTTGTAAAGTTGTAATTGATAGTGGTAGTTTAGATAATTTGGTTTCAGAGGAGATGGTTACTAAGATCAACTTGGAAAGATTGAAACACCCTAAGACATATCAGATAGCATGGATTCAGGATAATCATAAGGTACTGGTGAGTGAATAATGTTTGGTGAAATTTCATATTGGATCTTATCATAATGAAGTATTGTGTGATATATGCCTATAGATGTATGTCATATATTGTTGGGTAGACCATGGCAGTATGATAGGAAATCTATACATAATGGGAGAAAGAATACATATACTATAACATCAAATGGAAAGAGAATCACTTTGATTCCTTTAGAAGATGATCGTAAGAGTGAAGTATGTGGGAATGCTAGAATCTGTTTAGTAGATGGAAGGAAATTTTTGGATGGTTTGAGACATGAGAATATGTGTTACGCTTTGATTCCTAAGAAGCCTAAAAATTTAAAGACTGAAGAATCGCAACTAGAGGAGATAACTGAGTTACTGACAGAGTATGAAGACATCATATCAGATAATGTACCTGAAGGATTTCCACCAATCAAGAGTATCGGTCATCACATGGATCTTATACCTGGAGCTAGTTTGCCTAATAAAGTAGCACACAGAATGACACCAACAGATAATGAAGAGTTGAATAGATAGATACATGAATTATTGAGGAAAGGTTTGATTAGAGAAAGTTTGAGCCCTTGTGCAATACCTGTAGTGTTAGCACTAAAGAAGGATGTAGAATGGAGAATGTGTACAGACTTTAGAGCAATAAATAAGATAATAGTTAAGTATAGATTTCCTTTGCCTAGGATGGATGATATTATGGATTGTTTGAGTGGAGCAAAATATTTACAAAAATAGACTTGAAGAGTGGATACCATCAGACCAGAATCAGAGAAGTAGATGAATGGAAGACTACTTTTAAGACAAATGAAGGATTGTATGAGTGGTTAGTGATGCCTTTTGGAGTGACAAATGCACCGAGTACTTTCATGAGATTGATGAATGAAGTTCTGAAGAAATTCTTGGGTAAGTTTGTTATTGTATATTTGGATGATATTCTAATTTTTAGTAAGACAAGAGAAGAACATTTGTGGCACCTGAGACAAGTATTGCAGAGACTGAGAGAAGAGAAATTGTTGATAAACATCAAGAAGTGTAGTTTCATGAAAAAAGAATTGGTATACTTGGGATTTGTGATTTCTATGGAAGGATTGAAGATGGACCCTGAGAAAGTGAGAGAAATTGTTGAATGGCCTACACCTAAGAGCATTGGAGAAGCTAGATCATTTCATGGATCAGCTAGTTTCTACCAGAAGTTCATCAGAAATTTAAGTTCAATATGTAACCCTATGATAGAGACAATGAGAGGTGATAGAAAAGACTTTAAGTGGACATCATAAAAGTTTTGAATTGTTGAAGAAGAAAGTGACAGACCAACTTGTGTTGGCATTACCGGATTTCAATAAGGTATTTCAAGTAGATTGTGATGCAAGTAGAAATGCAATAGGAGCAGTGTTAAGTCAAGAAGGTAGATCTGTAGCATATTTCAGTGAGAAGTTGAATGATGCAAGGAGAAGATATTCAGTTTATGATCAGGAGTTTTATGCCATAATTCAAGCCTTGAAGAAGTGGAGACATTACTTGTTGCCTAAGAAGTTTGTGTTGTATGTAGATCATCAAGCTTTGCAGTATTTGAACAGTCAAGGAAAGTTAAATCAGAGACATATGAGATGGGTAGATTTCATGCAGAGTTATACTTTTGTATTGAAATTTTTATGTTGGAAAAAGTAACCTTGGGGGCTTTTTCCTCTTAAGGTTTAGCTCTTGGGTCCTTTAGAATGCATTCAGAGCATCTTGCATGATTTTGATGACTCCCGGTGAGCAAACCCTAAGGTTTCATGGCAAATGGGACTCAGGGGATGCACTTAACACAAATGCTGCCTAAAATAGGGGGAGGACTTGGGCACCCACACCCTAGTCCTACCCTATTTTAGGTCAAGACCTATTTCAAAGTGTCGGTTTATGATCATTATTTAGGTCCTATGCCAACATGGTAAGTTTGAATTACGAAATTCTTAGCGGGAATGTTTGTAGTTGCATATATAAGCATGATTAGTGATTCATTTGTAAACTAGATGGATATTGCAAACTTGTGGCTTATGTGAAAGTGATTCAAGGCATTCATTATGTTGTAGAGCAGTACTTTGTTGTTATTGTGTTTGTATTTGTAGATTTGGCATCCATCTCCTCATGGCATGAAGAGCATCTTCCTTCCATAAGATCTTCACTACAAGGTGATATCAATTGTGTTTTCTATCATTTATCATTTGGATTTTGCCTCTAACCCATAGGGATACACATTCTTTATCTAACAATGGTGTTTGGAAGACTTGAATGTCTCTCCAGGGCTTGACTGAGGCAAGCCTCTAAACACCACAACCCCAACCCACTTTTTTGTGATTGTAGGTTATAGGTTGCGAAAGTGAAAGAAGTGGAGTTGCAGGAGAGTAGTACAGACTATCAAAATTGCAGATTAGAGAAGAAAATAGGGACCTGGACTCAGGCACCTGCTCATTAGTCCTTTGGATCCCGCAAGTGTAAAATTTTTAGAACAACAGGAACAGGTTGCAGACAAGATTCCTAGATCCTAAAGAAAATTGTGGCACTAGACTAGGGTGGATGCTCATTAGTCCCCAACTTTTCCACACACCAAACTTTGAAATCTCGTATGCATTTGATTGTCATTTGATATCTCTGTGTGCGATCATTTTTTGTAATTTGTTTGTTTGTTTACGATTTCATGAAATTAGGGTTTTGAGCATAATTGGGCTTAATTAAACAATAAAATCACACAATTACAATCTTCCCCTATGTTCCAAGTGACAGGAGATTTGTAGTAGAGTTCTCTACTCGGTTGAATGTCCTTGAATGTTTAGTGGTGAAAGGAGGATCAATACAAACCATTAAAATCAACCCTAAACATTTTTCACACTAAACATTTTGGTGAACCCATGTTTTTGATGAATTTTGCACCTTGTTGAGTGTTGTACTTTATATTTACATTCATTCATTTCATTGTTCATCTTATTGCATTTGAAAAATTACAAAAAAAATTGAAATTTTTGAATTTTTTTTTTAAATTAGCATTTTTAGCTTGCATTTTCAAATAATTTGAATTAGTTGGCATTTAATTTCAACAAATTTATGTCATTATCATCAGATCTGATTTAAAATACATAAATTTTTTATTCACCATTCATTTAGATTGCATTTTCATGCTTAAATTGATAAAAACTGCTTGAAATTGTAAATTTTTCCATATAACCTAGTTTTACATTAGCTAAGGTTTGTAGTCAAAATCTTGTTTCAGGTTTTACTACCCTTTTAAGACACTCATTAAGACTGATTTATAACTGTAGTTTTTGCATCATAGTGGTTTTCTTGCAAAATTTCGTGACTAGGGTTTGAAAACCTTGTTTTTTCACTAGATTTTGGCCTTATCATCTCTCTAGATTTGCATCATAGGTGTGTTGTAAAGGTTTTTTCTACACCAATTGACTATTATTAGGGTTATTATCTTTTTCTCTTCCTCAAACTCTTAACAACACCCTTTTTATTAGGCCTTTGCATTGAAATTTGGTGAAAATTTGCATATTTTGGCTATATTTTCCCTAGGGTTTGACTTAGATTGGCACTATAAGCATGCTGTGATGGATTTTATAGCTTTAGGTGACTTATATTACAGTTATAATCTTCTTCCCCTCCTAAAACTCTTTACAACAACCTTTTCATTGGGTCTTTGCATTGAAAATTTGTGAAAAATTGCATATTTTAGTGTATTTTCACTAGGTTTTGACTTGTCATCACTCTTGATTTGCATTAAAAGTGTGTTGTGAAGGATATTATTGATTTATTGGAATGATATCAGACATATTACTTGTTTCACTTCACCAATTTCCTTACAACACCCTTTCTTTCACTTATTTGCATTGAAAAAGTTGAAAACTCAAGCATTTTAGGCCACTTTTGCATATAGTTTTTGCATTTACTTTTTGCATCCATATCAAAAATCATTCAAATATGATCTCACATACACTTTAAAGAACACATTTGACATCATGTGATCATCTTGTTTGAAATCTTTCATTATCTTACATTCACATTGTGTGTCTCAACATAAAAACTTGAATACACCTTCTTTGAGAAAACTTGCAAATTTACCTTGTTGTGATTGCATTATTTCACTTTTTACACTTTGGTTTGTTGTGGATCTTGTGTGTGTCCTTTAGAACCTCCTTTATCCCTCAAACAATTCTTTCAAAGTTGAACTAATCTCGCATCTAAGGTACCTTTGAGCTCTTTTAAGTTAGCATCATGGATATTTCTTGTTATCCATCTTTGGAAGATTTGTTTGCATACATCATAGACATTGATAATTTTTCAAATTTTACTCGTGAATATCATCAAGTCTTGAAACAAAAAGCATGCATATATTATGTTGATATTTCTATGTGTTCCACATATGAAATCCTTTTCTATATTTCTGATTTTGATATCTTGACAAATCTCATGGGAATATACCCTTCGATATTAGATGATCTCACCAAATTTATAGCCAAAAATACATTTAGTAGTGATGACTTCAATATGTTAGATGAAACCTTAGATGACTTTATCTCTATTGAAAATTCCACTACGCCTCCTACATGTGATGATAACTTAGGTTTACCTTATGATCCCTCTCTCAAAGTTGTTCCTCCTTATGTGGACACTTTGATGCAAGAGGATGTTTTCATTGACACATCTCTTAACATTATACTACGATCTCTTCACTCCAATGCCCTCTCTGGCCAAGAAGAAGCATTAGTGAATGAAGAGCTCCCACCACCTCTTTATTACAATGTTCTCTCTGGCCAAGATGAAACATTGGTGAATAAAGAAGCCTCTCCAACCAAGAACATTCCATGGGTAGACAATGAACTTTCAACTAACAACAATAAAAAATCTCTCCCTGTCATCACGCATGAAGCCTCTATGGATCATACTATCAATCTTCCTCCTTTAGTTGAATATTCGAGTACTTTGGACATTACTAAGGAAGTAAAGACCCTTGATCCCCTTCCTTTGGTTGAATGTTTAGGTCCCTTAGATATCACTAAGGATGTGAAAGACTTGATTGCATATTCTTTGAACATCACTAAAGATACAAACATTAATCCTCACAACACATTACCTTCCCCTCATTCCTATGCTCTCTCTTCAAAAGATGCAAGACTAGTGGATGAGGAAAGGTCTCTCACATTAAATCTCTTATGGATGGATGTCGAGATCACTCAAAACAAATCACTTCTTCCACCTCCTAAGAGAATAGTGAATATGTGTATTTCTCCCTCCCTAAGCCACACTCGTTGTAGCACCTATTATAATTGCTCTCAAGGGTGGCCTCCTCCTAGATATGTATGTTCTTAACAGTGGGATGAATCGGGTAAGTATTTCTAACCCTTTACCTTTGTGTTGTGTTTCCCCTGTGATGTGTTATGTGTTGTTTAGGCCTCTTGGGATGACCCTTGATTCTCTTGTAAGGTCAAGGATACTGGGAGACCGCCTCTGTTGTGACCTTCTTCTATTTGTATCATCATTCTTCTATATTGCTTCTCCTCTATTTTCACTATTGTGTGTTGTGTCTTATGGACATAGTGTTGAGGTTGGTGACTTGGGGGCACCCTCCTACGTGATTGTCCCTAAGGCACTTGTTTCTTCTCTCTTGATTTAATGTTTCCCTTCCTCTAGTGGTTCTATTTAGTGGTCAGATGATGAAAAACATATTATACTGATACGGACCTAGTGTCCCTTCAGCGAGAAATCGATAAATGGACTAAGTCCATACATGATGATGGGGTTGATATATATTATTAGATGTTTAGCTAGTAGAATCACTTCGTGTGATCTTGATGTTGTCTTATCTCACTAACAAACCATAACAATACTGTTGCTCCGTGCACTTTGTTTATCTTTGTATCTTGCCTTGGTTACACTTGGTTTTGAGATTTTTGTGGTATAGCCCCACGGTTATACTCAGTCTCTGAATCCGTAGTATAACCTCAGCTCTCTTGATGTGAATGATCATATGCATTGTTGTTTATCATGATTATATGGACACTAACACCTTTCTTGTAGGAATGTGTTTGTGGGAACATTTGGCGATCGTAAAGTACATGTCACCTCTGGGGGGCATGGGCTTTGCGAGAGCTCGTGTTCCCTTGTGTGTTCTCTTCATACCTTAACGTGCTTGATATCAGTACACAACATCAACCACCTTAAGGTGGGGGCATATATAAGGTAATTTGTCTGATTTAGATGCTAGCAAAGTGTGTTTGTTCTCAAGTGTAGTTTAAAGACTGGTGGCGATGAGTCCCTCATGCACTTTGAGATTTGTTTGTGAATCTTGAAATCTACTGCAATCACTTAAGCTCTCTGCAGAGGCAGGATATCCTGTATATCCTTTTTATCTTAATCCCTCTGCGGAGACGGGGATGGGGTATTTCTCAAGGAGAGTGCACATCATGTCATTTTCTAAAAGTCCTTTGCAGAGGTGGGGAGCAGATCTATGATTATCCTAACCCTTAAGTGTGTCTTCAGTGATTGTTGTGGAAAAGCCCAATTGTCGGTGTGTGCCTATAATGTGCCTGAGATGGTGATGAACCTAGAAATAGGAATAGTCCATCGCTTGTCTATCGTGTTTTCTCCATGTCTTCCATGTGAGTGTGTATAGCGTGTTTGTTCCCAAGCATAGTCTTAAAGACTGGTGGTGATGAGTCTCACCTATGCTTTGGGATTTGTATGGCTTGTTTGTTCTCAAGTGCAGTCTTAAAGACTGGTGGCGATGAGTCCCTCCTGCACTCTAAAATTTGTTTTGCATGTCTGTTGCCCCATATGAAGTTTAAAGACCGGTGGCGATGAGTCCCTCCTACATTTTGGGTTGTGTGTTTACTTTCCTTGTACTTGCATCTACATTTCATATATATGAGAAAAAGAAAAAGAAAATAATCACTGCATTCATTGTGTTCACTGCATTCACTATATTCACCATGTTTTGTGTGTCTTCAATACTGTCTTCTCCATGTTTTGTGTGACTATAACTGTCTTCTCCGTGTTTTGCATGGCTGTTACTATCTTCATTGTGTTTGGCATGTCTTCTCCATGCTTGGCATGTTTGCTATGCTTGTTGACCGTACTTTAATGCATGTATTGGCCTCGCATTTATATATACATTAAAGTGGGGGCTAAATGATATGTTGGAAAAAGTAACCTTGGGGCCTTTTTTCTCTTAAGGTTTAGCTCCCAGGTCCTTTAGAATGCATTTAGAGCATCTTGCATGATTTTGATGACTCCCGATGAGAAAACCCTGAGGTTTCATGGCAAATGGGACTTAGGGGATGCACTTAACACAAACCCTACCTAAATAGGGGGGAGGACTTGGGCGTCCGTGCCCTAGTCCTACCCTATTTTAGGTCAGGACCTATTTCAAAGTGTCAGTTTATGACCGTTATTTAGGTCCTATGTTGACACGGTAAGTTTGAGTTACAAAATTCTTAGCCAGAATGTTTGTAGTTGCATATATAAGCATGATTAGTGATTCATTTGTAAACTAGATGGATATTGTGAACTTGTGGCTTATGTGAAAGTGATTCAAGGCATTCATTGTGTTACAGACCAGTACTTTGTTGTTATTGTGTTTGTATTTGTAGATTTGGCATCCATCTCCTCATGGCATGAAGAGCATCTTCCTTCCATGAGATCTTCACTACAAGGTGATATCAATTGTGCTTTCTATCATTTATCATTTGGATTTTTCCTTTATCTCGCAGGGATACACACTCTTTATTTGACAATGGTGTTCAAAATACTTGAATGTCTCTCTGGGGCTTGACTGAGGCAAGCCTCTAAATAGCACAACCCTAACCCACTTTTCTGTGATTGCAGGTTATAGGTTGCAAAAGTGAAAGAAGTGGAGTTATAAGATAGCAGTGCAGACTGTTAGAATTGCAGATCAAAGAAGAAAACAAGGACCTGGACTCGGGTGCCTGCTCATTAGTCCTCTAGATCTTGCAACTGTAAAATCTTCAGAACAACAGGAACAGGTTGCAGACAAGATTCATCTATATCCTGAAGAAAACTGTGGCACTGGACTAGGGCACCCACTCATTAGTCCCCAACTTTTCCACACACCAAACTTTGAAATTTGATATGCATTTGATTGTCATTTGATATCTTTGTGTGCAATCATTTTCTGTAATTTGTCTGTTTGTTTATGATTTCATGAAATTAGGGTTTTGAGCATAATTGGGCTTAATTGAATAACAAAACCATACAATTCCAATCTTCCCTTATGTTCCAAGTGACAAGAGATCTGTAGTAGAGTTCTCTACTTGGTTGAATGTCCTTGAATGTTTAGTGGTGAAAGGAGGATCAACACAAACCATTAAAATCAACCCTAAACATTTTTCACACTAAACAGAAGCATAGGAGCGGAAAACCAAACAAAGTTGCAGATGCCTTAAGTAGAAGAAGGAACTTGCTAACAGAGATGAGAGTTGAAGTATTAGGTTTTGAAGAGTTGAAGAACATGTATGAAGAAGATCTTGATTTTACAGAACCTTGGAAAGCATGTAAGGAACCTATTGTGACATATTGGAGTAAGTGGTTGGATTATTTCATTTAGGAAGATATGTTGTTCAAAAGAAACCAGTTATGTATACCTGGGAGTTCAATGAGAGACAATTTGATCAAAGAGAAGCACAGTGGTGGATTGGCATGACATTTTGGCATTGATAAGATAGTGGCTTTAGTAAGTGAAAATTACTTTTGGCCTTAGATATATAAGGATGTAAGGAGATTTGTACAGAGTTGTAGAATATGTCAAGTTGCAAAAGGGAGTAGTCAGAATACTGGATTATACAAATCCTTGACAGTACCAGAGAGACCTTGGGAAGACATAAGCATGGATTTCATAATGGGATTTCTAAAGACACAGAAAGGACATGATTCAATAATTGTAGTGGTGGATAGATTTTCAAAGATGGCACATTTCATACCTTGTAAGAAGACAACTGATGCAGTTCATGTAGCTAACCTATTTTTCAGGGAGATTGTGAGATTGCATGGATTACCTAAGAGTATAATTTCAGACAGAGATACAAGATTTCTTGGATACTTTTGGAAAACACTTTGGAAGAAGATGAAGACAGACTTGAAGTTTAGTTCAATATTTCATCCACAAACTGATGGACAGACAGAGGTAGTAAATAGGAGTTTGGGAAACTTGTTAGATGTTTGGTTGGAGAAAAGGTGGGAAATTCAGATTTGACTCTATCACAAACAGAGTTTGCATATAATAATTCAGTGAATAGGAGTATCAGAAGAACACCATTTGAGATTATGATAGGAACTAACCCTAGAGGAGTAGTAGAGTTGAGAGACATCAATATGGAAGATAAGAGGAGTGCAAAAATAGAAGAATTTGTGGGACACATGGAGATAGTGCATAATCAAGTTAAGAAGCATTTGGAGGAGATGAACAGTAAGTATAAAGAGCAAGCAGATGAGAAGAGGAGACACAAATAATTTGTAGTTGGAGATGAAGTGATGGTGTACTTGAGAAAAGAAAGATTTCCAGTTGGGATATATAACAAGTTGAAGATGAAGAAGTTTGGACCATGTAGGATACTCAGAAAGTTTGATTCAAGAAATGCATATGAAGTGGAGTTACCAGAGACATTGGGTATATCACCTATTTTCAACATTGTAGACCTATATCAGTATCATGAAACAAAGTTCAGTGACAACATGGAAGAAGGTTTGAAGAATCTGTTACCATAACAAGCACCGGAGAAGATTGAGGACATCTTGGACAATAGAGTTGGATGCAACACTAGAGGAAGACAATACAAAGAATATCTTGTGAAGTGCAAAGGCAAACCGGAAGAAAACTCATCTTGGATTTCTGAGGTTGAGGTGGACCGTCTTGGTTTTCCTCTAGCCCTAGCAAAGTGAGGGACTCATTTTTTTCAACAACCCTAGATGTCTGATGTAGGAGCATCCTTGGTTCAAGAGCAATCTTGTATCAACCAAAAACATTTGCATTTCAATTTATTTTCTTTCATTTTCTAGTTCATTCCAGTCAGTTTAGTCAGTAGCAGTTTTTATATTTTGGTCTGCACTCTGCTATAGTTTCATTTAGAACCTTGTGGAGATGGACTTAGCACCTAGACACCTTCATGCACATCATATCCAAAATTTAGATCATTTAGATCAGTTTTCAGAAAGATATCACTATCAAATATTGACTATTTTCTCATAACAGAGCATCCTGACAGTCTCAGACAATCAACTAAAGGAGAAGATCTATAGAGTATTTCATGACCTAAGAAGCTAAATGACACATCATTCAAGGAACTTAGGTTCATGGTTAACCTTCCTTAAGATCTGCATGCTATTCCATTCACTTGTGGAGGATTCCCATCTGTTTAGCTATGACCTATCCATGTACACATGTTACATCTCTTTCATCAAAGTTTTTAATCATCCTTGGCTGACGTGGAGGAATCTTGTGTTCCAAAAATGATATATTCATGTAATAGATGCATAGGAAAGTAGTGAATCACATAGAGATAGTTGATAGTTTGAATTCTTTTGTAAAAGTGCTTCAAAGTTGTATCTTGTGCATATATTGTAACTGAGGAATCAGGCCTGTGAGCCCTAATTGTAAGCCCTCATGTTGCCAGCCTGTTTGCATTTTGAATCTATGATATACTGAATGACTAAATCTGCATTTGTATCCTATCTTTGAGTTATTTCCATTGTGTTTACTCATGCTGCATAGTCTGGACTGTTTACTTTGTGGACCCTCCTAGCCGTGACTACACCACTCCTCCTCTGAAAAGATTGTCTCCATTTTTGCTAGGTATTTATGTAGGTCAAGCACTCCTGGAAACCTAGGTAACTTGATATGTGAAATTCCTTTCAAAATGTGACTTACCTGGTGAGATCTTTGCTCCAAATCTTCCTTATCCTCCTTGAATGTGTTGCAGGTAGTCTCTGGTGAGTTCTGATGAAGTGCGGAGGATTGCAATATGTCTTCTTCATCTGTCTTGATCGTGAATATCCTTTGGTAACCAAGCATTTTCCTTGTTTTCAATTCCAGTTCTTCTCTCATCCAAACTTCCAACACTTCCTCACTGTCTATAATGTGGTGATCATCCTCTATCTCCACTTCACCATCAGAATTAGGTTCTTCTATTGTCTCCTTTGCATCCAACCTTGTAATTGTATAGAGATTCTTTGCATCCTTGTCGCTGTATTCATCCTGATTGATTTCTTCTATATATGCTTCCTCCATTGATGAACCCAAAGGGATGTTGACAACTTTATTTTCATCAACAAATGATAGCTCTTCTCTTTAGGAATCTATGACTCCATTTGCATCTACAAACCATCTCAATCCCAAAAGTGCATTGAAAGCTTCTCCTTGATCCTTCATGGCTACCACAATCAAATCTAAGACATGTTTGATCCCCATCAGGTTAAATTTAGCTTGCTTCCATGTTCCCATTATCTTTATGTTAGATCCATTTGCCAAGATTATGTTGTAAGTGGTTTCTGATAGTTTAGGTCTTTCTAACTGTTCCCACAACTTCTTTATAATCATGTTGACATCTACTCCCAAATCTATCATGACATTTTGAACCTTTTTGTGATAGATGTGCACATCCACCATCAATGGTTTTGTCTTCCATTCTCTGTCTGTACTTCCCATCCTCTGGAGTTGACCTTTCTAACCTTGCTCCTTATTCTAGTACTTAGAGAATTGCTTCAGTTTGTCAACCAGTCTATGGTGTTGTGTCAACTAGGCTAGCTACTTGAGAGCATCCACTTCTTCTTCGGTGAAATATTGCTTGTATTGATTCTCCTTTTCTTGCTCCTTTCTTATTTTTTGTTTAGCCTCCTTCACAACTTCTTTATGTTGTTTCTTCATTAGAACAAATTCTTCATCTTCCTCATTGTCTTCTTCTATCTCACTGATATAATGACTTTTGGTATTGGTTCCTTGTCTTGTTACTACACAGCTTTCCCCTTCTTTTTCCTTCTCTCCTTTCCGGTATGTTTTGGTGTACTTCTTCAGTAGTATTCTTCTTCTTCTTCTATGGATTCAGTTGACTATATGTCTATCTCCTCTCTGTTATTCTTCTGGCAAGTTCGTGCTCCTTGGTCTTTTGGTACTCTTCTTATGATCCTTGCTCCTTTTTTATTGTTCATTTTTTGTAATTCATCACTCTCAGATTGTGTTTGTCCATTTTGGAAGTATTATTGTGCTCTCTCATAAGAAAATAAGTCATGCTATGTACTATTATAAAATGAACACTGTGTTTTCTTCTCAGCCCAACATTCATTAGCAAAATGCCCTAACTTACCACAATTGAAGCATGTGGTATCCTCCCTCCTATGATTTCTTCCATGGCCTATGCCTCCTCTGTAGCCTCCAAACTAGACTTTGTCATCATTATTATAGCCATTTCCATATGATGGACTACTAGAATTTGAATTTTGTATTGCATTAACATTCCTCTAATTTCTCCAACTTGGCTACTTGTAGTCCTGATTATATGAATTTATTTATTTCATGTATGACATATTTCTACTCTTTGTAGAGTTTGTATTGTTTCCCCATGCCATGCTTCATCTTCTTCATCAACAAAATCTCTTTTCCTCTAGAAGTTCTATGAAGGGCAATCTAATGTCTCATGGTCATCCCATTCTCCACATAATCCACAATATACTTGTAAAGGGTAAAATTTGGATAGTTAGTTTTTGATAGTTTGTGTGTATCCTTCTTTCACCCTAATACATTCAAAGACTTTTGGTCGAGTGGCAATGCACTATCAGACCCTTGGTCACTATGATATGTATGGAAGCTTGGATTTGTGTGATTTGATTACCAATTATACTCAATTATGTTCAGTTATACCTCAAAACCCTAATTATGCAATTACGGAAGCAAATAGATAAATTACTGAAAATACTGCGACAGAAAGATGTGAAATGACAGATAAATGTGTACCTGCTTTCGAAGTTCGGGAAGCAGAATAGTCAGGGACTAATGAGCAGGCACCCAAGTCCAATGCCTAGGTTTTTGTCAGGATCTGGAAACTTGACCTGCAACCTGTTCCTGCTATATCAGAGATTTTCCTGCCACATAATCTGGAGGACTAAAGAGCGGGTGCCCAAGTCTAGGGTGCTATTTTCAACTCTAATATGCAAATATGACACTCTGTAATGCCCTCCTGCAACTCCACTTTTCTTGTATCTTCAACCTGTAACCTACAATCACAAAAACTTTGGGAGGGGGTTGTGGTGTTTAGAGGCTTGCCTCAGTCAAGCCCCGGAGAGACATTCAAGTCTTCTAAACACCATTGTCAGATAGAGACTGCATGTCCTTGGGAGGTAGAGGCAAAAACCAAATGATAAATACTTAAAAACACAAATGATGTCACCTTGTAGTGAAGATCTCATGGAAGGAAGAAGCTCTTCATGCCATGAGGAGATGATTGCTCAAATCTGCAAATACAAACACATAAACAACACAAATATGCTCTTACCACACAATGAAAGCCTTGAATCACCTTTAGAATGCCAATGCTCATCTAGTAATCATTTAGTTTACAAATGAATGCCTAAACATGCTTTTATATGCAACTACAAACACTCCCACCAAGAATTTTGTAATTCAAACTTGTCATGTCGACATAGGACCTAAATAACGGTCACAAGCTGACACCCAAAATTTGGGACTGACCCAAAATAGGGCAGGACTAGGGCGCGAGCACCCAAGTCCTCCCCCCTATTTTGGTCAAGTTTAGGTTCAAGGGATCCCCCGAGGTCCCATTTGTCATGAAACTTAGGGATCATTTCATCGGGATGTCAAAATATGATGCAAGATGTCCCAAATGCACACTAAAGACTCAGGAGCTAAACCTTAGGAGGGAAAAGCCCCCAAGGGGATATTTTCTGATGTTACATTTAGCCCCCACTTTAATGTATGTATAAACGTGAGGCTAATACATGCATTAAAGTATGGTAAACAAACACAACAAACACACCAAGCACAGAGAAGACATCCCAGACACATTGAAGACAATGATAGGCACATAAAACATGGAGAAGATAGTTACAGTCACGCAAAACATGGAGAATACATCAGATGCATATAAGACAGTTAATGCATAGAAGACATGAATGATTTCTTTTCTTTTCTTTTTTCTCATATATATGAAATGCAGATGCAAGTATAGGAAAGTAAACACACCTCCCATAATGTAGGAAGCACTCATTGCGTTGGTCTTTAAACTGCATACATGGGGCAACACAAACACAAGTCACACAAAACCTCCCAAAATGTAGGAAGCACTCATCACGTTGGTCTTTAGACTGTATACGGGGCAATAGACATGCCAAACAAAGCAAGCATGCCAAACACACACACTTTGAAGACATGGAGAAAACACAACATACAAGCGATGGAGTGTTCCTATTTCTAGGCTTATCACCATCTCAGGCACATTACATGCACACACCAATGATTGGGCTTCGCCACAACAATCATTGAAGACATGCTTAAGGGTTGAGTTAGTCATAGAACCGCTCCTTGCCTCTGCAGAGGACTTTTGAAAATGACAAGATGATGCAATCTGCTATGAGAAACACACCATCCCTGCCTCTGCAAAGGGCTTAAGATGATTGATTGAAAACAAACTTAGAGTGCAGGAGGGACTCATCGCCACCAGTCTTTAAACTGCACCTGAGGACAAGCACATTGCTAACATCTACAACAGACAGCTTACCTTATATATGCCCCCGCCTTAAGGTGGTTGATATCATGCATTGATATCAAGCACGTTAAGGTAGGAAGAAAACACACAAGGGAACACAAAATTTTGCAAAGCCCATGCCCCCCGAAGGTGACATGTACTTTACGATTGCCAAATGTTCCCACAAACACATCCCTGCAAGAAACATGTTAGTGTCTACATAA
This sequence comes from Cunninghamia lanceolata, assembly GCA_027924645.1. Taxonomy (NCBI): domain Eukaryota; kingdom Viridiplantae; phylum Streptophyta; class Pinopsida; order Cupressales; family Cupressaceae; genus Cunninghamia; species Cunninghamia lanceolata. The sequence goes on along the minus strand of BSBN01000895.1, from coordinate 10,606,516 downwards.
TCATGATAATCAACAACATCAATGTATATGATTAATCACACAAAGAGCCAAGGTTATACTATGAATTCAGAGATCAAGGATAACCATGGGGTTATATCACAAAAATCTCTGAACTGAGCGTCACCAAGGCGAGATTCAAAGACAAACAAAGTACACAGAGCAACAATATTGTTATAGTTTGTAAGTGAGATAAAGATCATCAAAATCACTACATAGAAAGCACAAAGTGCTTCTACTAGCCAAGCGTCGGATAATATATTACAACCCCATCGTCATATTAGGAACTAATTCCAATTTTTGATTTCTCGCTAAGGGGACGCTAGGTCTGCATTAGTATAAATGTTTTTTGTCCTTCGCTCGCTAGATAGAAACACTAGAGGAAGGGAAATAATAAATAAGAGAGGAGAAACAAGTGTCTTAGGGACAGTCACATAGGAGGGTGCCCCCAATTCACCAACCACAATGCTATGTCCATAAGACACAACACACAACAATGAAATTAGAGAGAGGCAATATAGAAGAATGATGATACAAATAGAAGAAGGTCACAACAGAGGTGGTCTCCTGGTATCCCGAACCTTACAAGAGAATCTAGGGTCATCCCAGGAGGCCTAAACAACACATAACACATCACGAGGGAAATACTTACCTGTTTCATCCCATTGTTAGGAGTATACATATCTAAGATATCCTTCATGTTGTTTTGGTCTTCTTGAAATTTCATTAACATTGAGTTTAGGACAACAAGAGGCTTTCTTTTCTTTAAAAGAATTATATCCAATGTTGCTTGAGTAATGTGTTGAAGCAGATTCTATGGGTACTCAAATTCCTTGTTGATTTACACCACATCCCTTACCTAGATAGTCACAATTTTTATAAAGGATTTTAAATCCTCGACCATAGAGGGATGTCATTTCTTTAGGGGACAGTGAAGCCTCATAGGTCTCGTAGTTTTTGGTATAAGTGAGATTATTGTTTTTGTTTTCTACCGAGGGGACTTTAGGTTTCTTAGGTGCTTCAAATGATTGCTTGGGTGGGATCAATGCTACTTTTGATGTGTCAAGGCTATTAATTTTGAATTCCCCTATACCGCAAGGATTAAAATCTAATGGGCCCTAGTCATCACCAAAGAGTGCATTCGATGTTATAGAGGCTTGTATAACATTATCTATGGGAAGAGGCATAGATAGATTACCTCACAAATTGTTTAAGCTCATATGATTGTAAATTAGTTTTTGTGTTTCAATATGTAAATAGTTATCTGGTTTAGGATCAGCACGAATAGTATGAAGTTTACCTTTGAATATAAATTTGATTGAGCGATGTAGGGTGGAAGGGACTACCCCCAATGCATGAATCCAAGGTCTACCAAGAATCATGTTATAAGATAAAGAACAAGGCATGACATGAATCAGAGTAGGCACAATCATAGGTCCCACTTGTATAGGTAAAGTTATAGTGCCCACGAATTGTCGTCCAACGTTGTCGAAACCACAGATACTTAACGTTTCCGGCTTGATGGAAGATGTATCAACTTTAATCTTATGTAACAAATCCATACCACAAACATTTAGAGCTGATCCATTATCAATCATAACTCATTTTACCAATGTTTTATTTATTATGACAAAGATTATAAGTGGATCATATTGGTTTTGGACTTCAATTGACGGTAATTCATGTGGTTGAAAGAGAATATCTATTTTTTTGCATGCATACAATCTAATAGAGCTGCTACATCATTAGGCTTAGCAGTAGGTGGAACAATCACCTTTTGTAAAGCTTCTTGGAGCATTCCATGGTATGTAGGCAAAGTTTGTATTAAATCCCAGAGAGAGATCTTAGGCGGAGTGGCACGGAGCTATTCAACAAGATCATACTCTTGACCACTTTTATGAGTAAGACGAGGTGGTGGAGGGAGCATAGGTTGAGAACATGGAAGAGAGATAGGCACATGCAGTGCTTGCTTACTTTGCTTGTTATTATGGGTGTTGTATGTGTGAGCAATCACATTTTGAATACCCTAATTTCTTTGAGTAATTTGCTTTGCATTGTTGAAGATGTCATCAGGAGGTTTACCTTGGACTGTAATCACTGACTTTAAGCAAGAGGGTGCACTTGGTGCCCCTCAGACAATCATCTTAGGAATATTGCTACAAAATCTATTAATAAATATTGAATTAACATTGTTTCCCTCTTGATTATACCCAACATCTTTCCTTATGGGATTTAATGTGAGAGACCTTTTCTCATCCACTAATGCTACATCTTGGTCAGGGAGAGCAATGGGATGAGAGGAAGGTACTGTATTGTTAGGTAGACTAGAGCTATCCATAGTCTTCTCATCGAAGGTTCTTGAGTTTTCAATCAAAGGTGGAAGGTCTAATGGATTATCCGTAGAGGTCTCATGCACCAAATGATCGTTAGGTGAATAGTCTTTTTCCACCCATGAAGAGTCCTTCTTGAGAGGGAACCCTTTATCCACTAATGTTTCATTTTCCAAAGAGGGTAGGGTAATGTTTAGGAACGTGTCAATGATTTCATCCTCTTGTGCTAGTATATGCTCATAAGAGGAATCATTCTTTATGTCATCATCACATGTTTTAGCTATGAATTTCAACGTGTTAAGAGGAGTTTCACACTCATTATTTTCAATGTGTCTTGTTAAATCCTCCACTACCCAAGGGTACGTATTCATGAGAGATATAAAGTTGTCATAATCGGATACATAGTCAAGGATTTCAAATGAAGTGCATTTAAATATATCCTTGTAATACATAGCTTGTATGTAAGTGAGAACATGAGGATTCATATTAAGAAATTTGTAGAAACTCTCGAAGTTATTGATATATGCATGTAAAGATACCAAAGAGTAATGAGATGAAGATGCCATAGTGAAATGTCTTGTAACATCAATGCAAAATCAAAATTTTAAAGCTTTTCAACAGTTATGCAAAAGAAAAGTGCAAAACTATGTGCAAAAATGACCTAAAATGCTTGATTTTTTGTTATTTTTTAATGCAAATATATGAAAGAAAAGGTGTTGACAAGTTAAAACCTAGTGAAATGCCCTAAAATATGTAAATTTTCACAGTTTTTCAATCCCAAGACCTAATGAAAGGGGTGTTGCAAGGAATTTTATGAGGTGCAGAAAATAATAGCAGTAATATCAGTCAGCTAGAAGCATAAAATCTTCTACAACATGCTTGGAGTGCAAACTAGGTCAAACCCTAGGGCAAATATTGCAAAAATGTGCAGTTTTTCACCAAATTTTTAATACAAGAGGCCAATAACAAGGTGTTGTAAAGAATTTTAGAAGGCACAGTAGATAATAACCATGATATCAACTAATTAGTGCAAAAAGATTCTTTACAACACGCATATAGTGCAAATCTAGAGAGTTGATAAGGCCAAATCTAGTGAAAATCAAGGTTTTTCAAGCCCTAGGTTTGAGATCTTGATGTAAAATGCTATATGAATGTATTGAAATCTGATTTATGATGAAAATTAAATGTACTCAGATCTAAAAATGATTTCCAAACCCTACCATGCAAAATGCAAGTGCAAATCTAATGAAAAATCAATGAAAATGCTAGTTTTTGTTGAAATTTTCTATGTAAAAATACAAATTTTTGAGATCTAAATACAAATTTACACTAAAATGCAACACTACAGCCAAATGCAAATTTGAATGAGTGTCTCAGATCAGTAGAAAAATCTGAAACAAGATTTTATCTACAAACCCTAGTTTTTGAAATTACTAGGTTATATGCAAAAATTCAAAATTTCAAGTAAACCCTAACAATTTTAATATGAAAAATATGGTGCACGGATTAAAGCATGATGAATTTATATCAAATCTCATTTAAAAATTAGAAATTAAATTAAATTAAAATTAATTAAAATTATTTGAAAATTGAGCCAAAAGTGCCATTTTTTTTTTTAATTTTTCAAATTTTTAATTTTTCAAATGCAATGAGATGAAAATTAAATAAACAAATGAATTTCAAATCTAATGCAAAAATTTGAAATTAAATCAAATTAAATCAAAATGCAAACTAAAAATGCCATTTTTTTTTCAAAATTTTCAATTTTTTGTAAATTTTCAAATGCAATGAGACGAAAATTAAATAAATGAATGAATTTCAAATCTAATGCAAAAATTTGAAATAAAGTGAAAATTAATTCAAATAAAATCAAAATGCAAGCTAAAAATGCCAATTTTTTTCAAAATTTTCAATTTTTTTGCAAATTTTGAAATGCAATATGAAAATTATGAATTAAATGAAAATAAATTTCAGATCTAATGCAAAAATTAGAAATTTAATTAGATGCAATTAAACTATGTCAAAATTCAAACCCTAGAATGCAATTTTTTTTCAAAATTTTCAATTTTTTTTTGTAATTTTTCCAATGCAATAAGATGAATGATGATATGAATGAAAGAAATCAATGTAAATCTGAAGCAAAACACTCCGCAAGGTGCAAAAATCATGAAAAACATGGGTTCACAAAAATGTAAAGGGTAAAATTTGGATAGTTGGTTTTTGATAGTTTGTGTGTATCCTCCTTTCACCCTAATACATTCAAGGACTTTGGGTCAAGTGGCAATGCACTATCAGACCCTTGGTCACTATGATATGTAGGAAAGCTTGGATTTTTGTGATTTGATTACCAATTATGCTCAATTATACCTCAAAACCCTAATTATGCAATTACAGAAGCAAACAGATAAATTACTGAAAATGTTGCGACAGAAAGATGTGAAATGACAGATAAATGTGCACCTGCTTTCAAAGTTTGGGAAGTGGAATAGTTGGGGACTAATGAGCGGGTGCCCAAGTCCAATGCCCAGGTTTTTGTTGGGATCTGGAAACTTGACCTGCAACCTGTTCCTGCTGTATCAGAGATTTTCCCGCCACAGAATCCAGAGGACTAAAGAGTGGGCACCCAAATCTAGGGTGCTATTTTCAACTCTGATATGCAAATCTGACACTTTGTAATGCCATCCTACAACTTCACTTTTCCTGTATCTTCAACCTGTTACAAGTATGAGGATAACCAGTGTTGTCATTGATGTCAACATACTCATATTGCATTAATGAGAAGGATTGGATGAGCTGTGTGCTGAGGATATTGAGGAAATTAGTCTCAATCAGGAATAGTGAAGAACAATGATGACATTAAGGTAAAAGTCCAAGATAAGATGAAGATCAGAGGATGCGGTTTAAAGGGTTTTCAGATATGAGTCTTGAGATGCTCCAGTCAAGATTTTAGAGGTCCGCATGAAGATCTGAAGAAGTTATGGTCACTCTAGTAGAACCGGTTCCGGTAGATGTTCAGTGGTGACAGAGTGTCACAGATTGGTCCGGTGAGCTCCGGAATTGCATTATCTCATACTGCGGATTGGAGGGAGTGTTGAAGAAGTCAGTGTGAAGTGACAACAAGATTTGTTCATGATTTGGAGGTCTGGAAGCACCTTTTTCATTGTGACAGTGGCGACAGACTGTGTTCTTGAAGTTTCGGATGAAGAAGAGAAGAATTCCAGTAAGCTGATAAAGTGCAGATGTTCTTGGTGACTTAGGAAAGGTTTTGGTGATCCTTGGATCGTGCACAATTCTTATGTGTGGTCCGCATTGAAGTTAGAGTTTGGATTTGATGTAAAGACCACCGGTTGTTGGTGTTCTTCCTGAGACAGGCCGACCGGATATATTACATGTCTTCCGAATGATTTAAAAGTGTTTGCCGACTTAGATGATTTTTCCTAAGTCGATGCCTTGTATAAATAAAGGATTGTGAAGTCATTCCAAAGTGGGTAGTGAGTGGATGAGTGTGGCATAGCGAAAAAAAAGAGTGAAAGGCAGAGCAGGAGTTTTTGGGCTTAAATGGAACTGATCCAGGCATGGTAAAGATGTCAATCTCTAGTTCAAGTTTGTGATACTTGTTACTTTGTAAACAGTGTGTCTCTTGTAGGCAGTGTGCCTCTTGTGAGCAATGTGCTCGGGCAATGAGCCCTAATTGGCATGTGCCATCTATTTTTCTTATTCTTCTAACAAAGAATAATCCTTGGGTTAATCACCCCATGGTTTTTCCCTTGACCGGGTTTTCTACGTCAAAATCTTGGTGTCTCATGTGTTGATATGTATCTGCTCTGGTGTTTATGCTTTATGCTTTCATGAATGATTAATTGCTATGCTATTGAATAACAAAGTGGATTTAAGTGTCTGAATTAAAAGCAAGTTTAGGATAACTGATTAACCCCCCTCTCAGTTATCAACAATTGGTATCAGAGCCAATTTCCTCTAAAAAAGAGCTTAACCGCTTGAGGAGATCCACGATGTCGTCATATAAGAAGGATAGTCTGAAGTTTGATGGAACTAACTTCTCTCTTTGGAAAGGTCGCATGAAATGTCACTTGGAGTGTATGGGAAAGGCGTACTTGTCCATGGTCACAAAAGCATATGTACCTCCACAGGGTGGTCCAACAACTCTAAATGAAATCATAGATGCTGAAAACAATCTACGGACCAAAGAGGCTCTTCTAAGTGCTTTAACTGACTCAGAGCTCTCAAATGTTATTGACCTACTAACTGCCTATGAGATCTGGATTAAACTGGAACTTCTGCATGAAGGAGATGAGTATGTTAAGTGTGCAAGGTTGCAGAGTCTAAAAGGGAAATTTGAAAGACTGAAGATGAGAGATGATGAAAATATTACTACCTTTATGCCTAGAGTAAATGAGCTAGTGTGTGGAATTAGGAATGCTGGTGGAGTCTTGGATGAAAATGAGATTGTTGGCAAAGTTCTCAGATCCCTTCTTGCTACCTACAAAATTAAGGTTGCTGCCATTGATGAATTCAGAGCCCATACAACTGTCACAAGAGACCAATTGGCTGGCAAACTGGTTGCATTTGAAATGACTGAGTTTGGAGATGATCCCCCCAAGACTGAATCTGCATTCAAAGCCAGTGCCATTGTGAAAGGTAAACAAAGATTTGATCCAGGAGAAAACTCTTCAAGGAAGTTGTCATGGTATGATCAAGCAAGAAGAGACATGGAAGTGGAAGAAGCAGAAACAACTCAACTTGAAGCCCTCATTGCAAAGAGACTGCCAAAAGGATCCAGTAAGTATGAAGGAAAATCACCCTTTAAGTGCTTCAACTGCAATAAGATTGGTCATTTTGCCTCAAGATGTCTAGAAAGATCTACAAGGTCAAATTCCAACAGACAAAGGTTCCAAAAGAATTGTTATTATGTTCATGAAGAAGATGATAATGAAGGAGTAACCGATGATGAATCAGAGATAGGAAACAAATCCAGAAATGAATGGGTGTTTATTGTCATCAAGGAAGAAGATCCAATATCCTCTAAATCTGTCAATCATAAGGTTGTAGAAAGAGCTTTGGCTGCCCAAGTTGAAGAAAAGGATGATTGGGTTATTGATAGTGGATGCTCTCACCATATGACAGGTGACAAGAACAAGTTCTTAGATTTGGAAAGGTATGAAGGAGGAATGGTAAAGTTTGGTGATAATTCTGTTGGTAGAATCAGAGGTAGGGGAACTATTTCTTTTGATGGAAAGAACAAAACCGGTAATGTACTATATGTTGAAGGATTGAAGCACAATCTTCTCAGTGTTGGACAGTTGGTGGACAAAGGTTATGATCTCTGATTCAAGAATGGAAGATGCAAGATCTTTGAAAGCTCCGGAACTGAGATTGCATCCGGTACTCAAACAAAAGGTAATATCTTCCATCTAGTTGGTACTAATAAAAGTTATCTGTTTGTTCAAGTTGATCAGAGTTGGTTATGGCATAGAAGGATGTGTCATGTAAATTTTGATAACATCATCAAGATAAGCAATACTTAGGCTGTAAGAGATCTTCCAAAATTGGTAAAACCTACAAATAGTTTGTGCAAAGAATGTCAGCTAGGTAAACAGAGCAGAGTCTCATTCAAAAGCAAGGATCAGTCCTCTACCGGATTATTGGAATTAGTTCATACTGATCTATGTGGTCCGACAAGAGTCAAGAGTATGCAAGGTGATAGATACTTCATGTTACTGATTGATGATCATTCCCAGATGATGTGGGTTACCTTTCTGAAAGAGAAATCAGAAGCTTTTGAGAAGTTCAAAATCTTCAAGGCTATGGTAGAGAATCAAACCAGATTAAAACTGAAATGTTTGAGGTCTGATAGAGGTGGTGAATTCACATCCGGTGAATTCATAGATTTTTGTGAGAAGCATGGTATAAAGAGACAGTTGTCTGCTCCTAGGACTCCACAGCAGAATGGAGTAGTAGAGAGAAAGAACCGGACCATCCAGGAAGCATCCAGGATAATGATGATGGAAGCAAATGTTCCCCAGATGTTTTGGAGAGAAGCTGTCAGCACTGCAGTCTATACTCTCAACCGAGTTCAAATCAGAAGCAATACTGGTAAGACTCCTTATGAACTTTGGTTTGGTGTCACTCCTACTGTGAGATATTTTAGAGTATTTGGTAGCAAATGTTACATTAAAAGAGATGAAGATCTAGGAAAGTTTGATGCTAGAAGTGATGAAGGAATTTTCTTGGGTTACTCCACTCAAAGCAAAGCATACCGGTGTTACAATAAGAGACTGAGAAAGATAATAGAAAGTATAAATGTGAAAGTTGATGAAGGAATTGAGAAGCCCTCAAGGTTTTATGAATATGATGAAGATGATCAGAATGGTTCTATGGTTCAAGAAGCTCAATCCTCTTCTGAAAGACAGATTCAGACTGATCTGGTAAATCAGGAAGAAGAGATAGGTCTGAATGACCCTGATCAAGAAACAGAAGTGCAAGAAACTCCCAAAGTTCCAAGGTATGTAAGACTGAACCACTTTGAAGATCAGATCATAGGTGACAAAAGCAAAGGTGTGCAAACTAGAAGGACAATTGCTCAAAATTTAGATGAATATTGTCTGATTTCAAAGATTGAACCTAAGACAATAAATGAAGCCTGCAATGATGAAAACTGGACCAAAGCAATGGAGGAAGAGTTGATGCAAATTGAGAAAAATCACACTTGGGATCTTGTTCCTAGACCTAGAAACAAGAATGTGATTGGAACCAAATGGGTCTTCCGGAACAAACTAAATGAAGTTGGTGAAGTAATCAGAAACAAAGCCAGATTGGTCTACAAATGCTACTCTCAAATAGAAGGAATTGATTTTGAAGAAACCTTTGCTCTGGTGGCAAGAATTGAAGCAGTCAGATTATTTCTTGCATTTGCTGCCTTCAAAGACTTCAAGGTATATCAGATGGATGTCAAGTCTGCCTTCCTAAATGGTGATTTGGAAGAAGAAGTATACATTGAGCAACCAGATGGATTTCAATTGTCTGATCATGGTGATATGGTCTGCAAGTTGAAGAAAGCACTGTATGGATTGAAGCAAGCCCCAAGAGCTTGGTATGAAAGATTGGATAAGCATCTTGTGCAGATTGGTTTCAACAAAGGTACTGCTGACAGTAACTTATATTTTAAAATTGATCATGAAAACATCTTGATTGTTGAAGTATTTGTTGATGATATCATCTTTGGAGGAAAATATAGCATCTGTAAAACTTTTGCAAATCAAATGCAAAGTGAGTTTGAGATGTCTATGCTTGGTGAGATGAATTTCTTCTTGGGTCTACAAATTACTCAAACAAAGAAAGGGATCTTCATTTCTCAGACCAAATATGTGAAAGAATTGTTAAGGAAATTTGGGATGGAAGATTCAAAGCCAATGAATACTCCCATGGCAACCGGATGCAAGTTAAGCAAAGATGATGACTCTCCTAAGGCAGACCAGACAAAGTACAGATCAATGATTGGTGGATTGTTATATCTCACTCAAACTAGACCGGATATTATGCAAGTTGTTGGTCTTGTTGCTAGATTCCAGGCTGATCCCAGAGAATCTCATGTCATGGCAATCAAGAGAATTTTTAGATATCTAAAAGGGATAGTGGAGTATGGTTTGTGGTATCCTAGAAATCATAATTTCTCTCTTCATGCATACACAGATGCAGATTGGGCAAGAGATGTGGATGATCGGAAGAGTACCAGTGGTGGAGCATTCTTTTTAGGAAAGAGATTGGTTTCTTGGCTAAGCAAGAAACAAGATGCAATATCTCTGTCTACAACTGAAGCAGAATACATTGCAGCAGCAGGTAGTTGCACTTAATTTTTATGGATGAAGCAAATGCTAAGAGATATTAAAGTAGAGTATGAGGAGCCTATCACAATATTCTGTGATAATTCAAGTGCAATAAATATTTCTAAGAATCCGGTGTTGCACTCTAAGACTAAGCATATATCTATTAAGTTTCACTTTCTGAGAGAGCAAGTGAACAAAGATGAAGTTAGACTGGAGTTTGTGCCCTCTAAGGATCAGATTGCAGATATCTTTACTAAACCTCTTCCCAAGGACTCTTTTGAGTTTCTCAGGGAGAAGTTAGGGGTTATTGCCCCTCCGGTGATGAACTAGGATGCACTGATGTGCATCAGTCCGGTGGATATCACAGTCATATCTTGTGATCCGGATTGGTGATGGGGAGCTGCTACTCAGGGGGAGCAGCTGGTATGATTCTAATGTGTTAAAATTGCAAGTATGAGCCCTTTGCCATTGATGTCAAAGGGGGAGAGAAGACATGTGAAAAACAAGTGGTTGTTGATCAAAGAGGGAGCAGTAAAGAAAGAGAAGACATGTGAAGAGTTGTTGTTGATAGGGGGAGCTGTGACAGAAAGGAGAAGTTCTTGTCTTGATGGTTTTTCACATCATATGTTGCCATCAATGACAAAGGGGGAGATTGTTGCAAGTATGAGGATAACCAGTGTTGTCATTGATGTCAACATACTCATATTGCATTAATGAGAAGGATTGGATGAGCTGTGTGCTGAGGATATTGAGGAAATTAGTCTCAATTAGGAACAGTGAAGAACAGTGATGACATTAAGGTAAAAGTCCAAGATAAGATGAAGATCAGAGGATGTAGTTTAAAGGGTTTTCAGATATGAGTCTTGAGATGCTCCAGTCAAGATTTCAGAGGTCTGCATGAAGATCTGAAGAAGTTATGGTCGCTCTAGTAGAACCGGTTCTGACAGATGTTCAGTGGTGACAGAGTGTCACAGATTGGTTCGGTGAGCTCTAGAATTGCATTATCTCATACTGCGGATTGGAGGGAGTGTTGAAGAAGTCAGTGTGAAGTGACAACTAGATTTGTTCATGATTTGGAGGTCCAAAAGCACCTTTTTCATTGTGACAGTGGCGACAGACTGTGTTCTTGAAGTTCCAGATGAAGAAGAGAAGAATTCCAGTAAGCTGATAAAGTGCGGATGTTCTTGGTGACTTAGGAAAGGTTTTGGTGATCCTTGGATCATGCATAATTCTTACGTGCGGTCCGCATTGAAGTTAGAGTTTGGATTTGATGTAAAGACCACCTGTTGTTGGTGTTCTTCCTGAGACAGGCCGATCGGATATATTACACATCTTCCAGATGATTTAAAAGTGTTTGCTGACTTAGATGATTGTTCCTAAGTCGATGCCTTGTATAAATAAAGGATTGTGAAGTCATTCCAAAGTGGGTAGTGAGTGGATGAGTGTGGCATAGCGAAAAAGAAGAGCGAAAGGTAGAGCAGGAGTTTTTGGGCTTAAATGGAACTGATTCAGGCATGGTAAAGATGTCAATCTCTAGTTCAAGTTTGTGATACTTGTTACTTTGTAAATAATGTGTCTCTTGTAGGCAGTGTGCCTCTTGTGAGCAGTGTGCTCGGGTAGTGAGCCCTAATTGGCATGTGCCATCTATTTTTCTTATTCTTCTAACAGAGAATAATCCTTGGGTTAATCACCCCGCGGTTTTTCCCTTGACTGGGTTTTCTACGTCAAAATCTTGGTGTCTCATGTGTTGATATGTATCTGCTCTGGTGTTTATGCTTTATGCTTTCATGAATGATTAATTGCTATGCTATTGAATAACAAAGTGGATTTAAGTGTCTGAATTAAAAGCAAGTTTAGGATAACTGATTCACCCCCCCTCTCAGTTATCAACACAACCTGTAACCTGCAATCACATAAACTTTGGGAGGGGGTTGTGGTGTTTAGAGGTTTGCCTTAGTCAAGCCCTGGAGAGACATTCAAGTCTTCCAAACACCGTTGTCAGATAGAGAGTGCGTGCCCTTGGGAGGTAGAGGCAAAAACCAAATGATAAATGCTTAAAAACACAAATGATGTCACCTTGTAGTGAAGATCTCATGGAAGGAAGAAGCTCTTCATGCCATGAGGAGATGATTGCTCAAATCTGCAAATACAAACACATAAACAACATAAATCTACTCTTGCCACACAATGAAAGCCTTGAATCACCTTTATAATGCTAATGCTCATCTAGTAATCATCTAGTTTACAATTGAATGCCTAAACATGCTTTTATATGCAACTACAAACAATCCCGCCAAGAATTTTGTAATTCAAACTTGTCATGTCGGCATATGACCCAAATAACGGTCACAAGTTGACACCCAAAATTTGGGACTGACCCAAAATAGGGATCATTTCATTGGGATGTCAAAATATGATGCAAGATGTCCTAAATGCACACTAAAGACCCAAGAGCTAAACCTTAGGAGGGAAAAGCCCCCAAGGGGACATTTTTTGACGTTACAATACTTAATTGACATTTTCATTGGTGATTTGTATTGAAGGCACAAGACAACTGAGAGGGGGGGTGAATCAGTTGTATCAAAAACCTTAACTTCTTTAAACAAAATTACATTCACATTCCTTTACTTTAACTCCTTAATCTATTATGAAGATAAAACATGAATAGCAGGATCAAAACATAAACACATCAACACAATACACACATGAACACCAAATTTTTATGTGGAAAACCCTAAAAAGGGAAAAACCACAGTGAGTGTTAGCTCACAATATAATGTAGTAACAATACCGAATAACAAAGAGGCTCACTGCCCAAATGAATGCTCACTAGAAAAAGGCTCACTACCAAGGGGTGGCTCACTGTCGAAGGGTGGCTCACTCCAGGATGGGTGGCTTACTGCCATGAACTGATATAGTAGCATCTACAACATGCCTGGGTTCAGTTCCATTGAAGCGCAATAAATCTCTTCTGCTTTGCCTTTACAACACACACATTTTATCTGTTACAAGTATGAGCCTAACCGGTATTGTCATTGATGTCAACATACTCCTATTGCATTGATGTCAAGGATTGGATGAGATGTGTGTTGAGGATATTGAGAAAATTAGCCCTATCAGAAACATAGAAGGACTGTGAAGATAGTAAAGTTCTACGAAGCAAAGATCCCAGTCAGTTGGAGATCAGAGTATGCACATCAAAGGGTTTGTAGAAATGTGTCTGAAGGTGCTCCAATCAAGATTTCAGAGATCCGCATGAAGATTTGGAGAAGTTATGGCCATGTGAGTAAAACTGGTTCTGGCAGCTGTTCAGAGGTGATAGAGTGGCACAAATAGGTCCGGTGAGATCCGAAAATGCAATATCTTGTTCTACGAATCTGGTGGCATGTTTGGGAAGCTAATGTGAATTAACAACTCAATTAGCTCATGGTTTGGAGGTCCACAAGCAATCCTTCTAATGTGACAGTGATGACTGACTGTGTTCTTGAGGTTCCGGATGAAGATACAAATGATTACAATAAGCAAAATTGGTGCGGATGTTCTTGGTGATTCAAGCAATCTTGTGGGGGTCTCTAGATTGTGTCCAGTTTGTGTTGGTGGTTCGCATTGAAGATTGAGCTCATAATTGAAGATTTATCTTTGGGTGATGGTGTTCTTCCTAATCTTGGCCGACTGGATGATTTGCACATGATCCTGAAGATGTTCTGTGAAGCATGGCATGTTCCTCAAAGAAGATTGAAGTCCCAAATATGTGTGGTTGACAGTGTAGTGATACGCATGAGGTTTTTGTAACAAGTCAAGTTGTATTTTTGTAATTTCTCTATAATAAAATAAAATATGTTGTGCCGACTTTGATGATCATTTAAAGTTGATGTCATGTATAAATAAGAATTGCGAAGTCATTCAAAAGTGTCTGGTGTGGAAATTAGAATGTGGTAGAGAGGAGAGGAGTGAAAAATAGAGTAGAGGTGTTGAGCTTAAATGGAACTGTCTCAAGCATAGTGAAGATGCTAATCTCCAATTCAAGTATGTAATATTTATATTATCCTGTAGACAGTGTGTCCCTTGTAGGCAGTGGGCCTCTTGTGAGCAGTGTGCTCGGGCAGTGAGCCCTAATTGGCAAGTGCCATTTTGTTCTTTCTTATTGTTTTAACAGAGAATACAATCTTGGGTTAGTCACCCCGTGGTTTTTCTCTTAACCGAGTTTTCCACATTAAAATCTTGGTGTTATATGTGTTGAATATGTTTCTGCTCTTAAGTTATTGCTTTATGCTTCCATGATTAAATCATTATTATGTTGTTGAAATATAAGAAGGCTTTAAGTGATTAAGGAACATAAGTTTTGGTGACAACTGATTCATCCCCCCTCTCAGTTCTCTGTCCTAAACCAACAATTGGTATCAGAGCCAAGTTCCTCTAAAAAGAGCTTAACCGCTTGAGGAGATCCAGGATGTCTTCCTATAAGAAGGACAGTTTGAGGTTTGATGGAACGAACTACACTCTTTGGAAAAGCCGCATGGAATATCACTTGCAATGCATGGGAATACAGTATTGGAATATGACTACAAAAGAGTATATTCCTCCGAAGAATGGTCTGACAACTCTAGATGAAATTAGAAATGTTGAAGATAATCTTCAAGCCAAAGAAGCCTTACTAAGTGCCTTATCTGATAGAGAGCTGACAAATGTTATGGAATTAAAAACTGTGTATGAAATTTGGTCAAAGCTAGAGATTCTACATGAAGGAAACAAATATGTTAAATGTGCCAAGCTACAAAGTCTGAAAGGAAAATTTGAAAACCTGAAGATGAAAGAAAATGAGAATATCACTACATTTATGCCAAAGGTAAATGAGCTTGTTTGTGGTATTAGATGTGCTGGTGGAACTTTGGATGAAGATGAGATTGTTGCCAAAGTTCTCAGATCCTTACCTCCTGCTTACAAACACAAGGTTGTTGCGATTGAGGAATTTAGATCTTTAACAAATATTATAAGGGATCAATTGGTTGGGAAGATAGCTACATTTGAATTGGCTGAGTTTGGAGATGCACTCCCCAAGACTGAATCTGCATTCAAAGCTAGTGCCTCTACAAAAGGTAAACAAAGGTATGACCCAGGAGAGATTTCCTCAAAGAAATGAACATGGTATGATAAAGCAAGAAAAGATCTGGAAGAAGTTGAGGCAGAAGCTACTCAACTTGAAGCCCTTATTGCAAAAAGACTACTAAGAGGATCTGGTAAGTATGAAGGAAAATTACCCTTCAAATGTTTCAACTGCAACAAGATTGGTCATTTTGCCTCAAGATGTCCGGAAAGATTTTCAAGACCAAACCCTAATAGATCAAGATTCCAAAAGAAGTGTTACTATGTGTTGGTACCCATTTATGTCTAGGGTTTTGAGCTTGAGCATTTGCAGGTTTTCTCATTCAAACCCTAAAACTTCTGAGGCATGAGGTCATGTCATGTCAAGGTTTCTGTCTGTGCTGCATTTTTCAGTGTGAATGTGCATCATGTCAAATACGTTTGTGATCCTAAGGTCTGAAACCTAAAAAACTCAAAGTCTGAATCTTGCCTCAAGAGGCCTGCCATGAGGAAGAGTGTAAAATTCTAAGTAAGATTGCCTTTTGTATCACCTTAAAATTCGACCAAGTGAGGAAGTTGTAGCTTGCCAAAGTTCTAGTCTAGGGTGATATTTGTGCGAGGTCATCATATTTCAAATATCAGGTGATCTTAGTTAAGATCACCTCGACATTCTTTTATCACCCGATGCTGCTAATGTCAAATTTTACATGAGGGTGATATCTTCTTGTCTAACGGCTTCATCATATTTCGAAGGAGGGGGTGATATTCTGAACATCAGTCATATTCAAGGATCACCCTCGATGTTACAACAAAGCTACAGTCCACCCTGATATTTGTGCGGGGGGGTGATATTTCAAATATCAGGTGATATTCTGAATATCACCCTTGCACCGAGGATCACCCTGATATTGCAACATGATGGTGACATCATCAGGATTGATGGAGTGCATCATCAGGATGACGCTGCATATCAGGTAGTACGGTCAGGTGACTTTTCGATAAGGGTGATATTTCATATCAGGTGAGCAAGCAGGAGGCCCGCCGATATCGGGGGTCAGGCCGACAGGTTATCATGCAGGTGGTTCGCTGACGTTAGGGTGATATTGAACATTGGAGCATCATGCAAAAGGATCATGATGAGGTTTGTATTGGCGTCGTTAGGAGCAAAAGCACCGACATCTTGTATGCTCACAGCCTAGCTTATAAAGTATTGAGAAGGTCACCGTGGGATGAATGTGGGATAATTAGTTCCCTCATAATTTGAAATATCAGGGTCATGTTTCTTGGTGGGAAAAGTTGTGAAGCGCATAGTCTACTGCATTTCCCAAGGCCGCGGGTTGGTGCGCCATTAATGGCAGATGTTACAGGGTATGGGTGATGGCGTGAATAGATCAACCACTAGTTTGAAGATGTGAATCCCCAGGCGGTGGCGCGTGGTTCGAGACCTTCTTGTCTCCCCCTCTACCTGCTGCATTCAATATTTGAGCACCATTTTCTTAGAATGAACGGTATCTGGCAGATTTTGAATTTTGCTGTGTAATTAATGCTGAGTACCTTCCTGCTGTATATAGCAGGCTGTGTTGCTCATTTGAGAGGTTGTTGAAAATTGGACAAATTTTGGTGCTGTGACACAATACAACTTCATTGGTGGCCCTGTTCTGGATGTCTTGTGAGTTTATGAGTCTCATGTTGTATGTTTTTTCTGCATAAATCTACTGATATCATGCTGATTTAAATGAGTAATGCTATATTGCATGTGTTCTATTATCTGTCTCCAAACTGAGTGTGTTCTTCTTCTGAACCTAAGCATCTAAGGGGTGTTTATGATTCTAGAATATAGGTTTACTGTGTTGAATGCTTGATTTCTTACTTCTGCTCAAGGAGTAGATTAAATGTTGGGAGGAATGTACTGTAGTGAGGATGTTGTAAGCAGAGATAACTGAATACTAAATTTTGGGAGGTATCTGTAAGGCAAATACTAAAAAAACCCCTTGATATCCAATCTTTGGCATATGTTTAGGCTGATCATTCACATGTGTATGTCTATTAACTCCAAGCCCTGGATAGACACCAGTCTAGCCTTGTATTGAGGTTACACCCAAGGTCCTAGTTTTGCATCCAAAACATCAAAAATCAATCTTAAAACTTCATAACCAAACCTTTAGGACATTAGAAGTAGTTTAGGACCAGAATCCTATGTCTCACAACTGAACATAGGCCCAAAGCTAGCCCCTTTGCACTTATCTCACAGTTTTGGTCTACATAAAGGAGGATTTATCTGGTTTGTATCAACATCCCAGTCAATCCACAAGCATATCTCATGGATGTTGAATAGGGAATACCCCCTTGGTTCTGCAGAGCCTAAAGAAGAAGAGGAGATATCTATAGAGTCTATCTCCTAGACATTGTTGGCCCCTAGCCCGGAAATCCTGTTGATCAATGATGGCTACCTTGTAGGGATAACTGGGGAGCATCCAGTCAGATTGAGAACCAACACTATGTTCAAGAAGATGATGATGAAGGAGTAATAGATGATGAATCTGAGATAGGAAACAAATCTAGAAGTGACTAGGTGTTTATTGCCATCAAGGAAGAAGATCCAATGCCCATTGAATCTGTCAATCATAAAATGGTAAAAAGGGCTTTGGTTGCTCAAGTTGAAGAAAAGGATGAATGGGTCATTGACAGTGGATGCTCTCACCATATGACTGGTGACAGGAATAAGTTCATAAATCTGGAAAGATATGAAGGTGGAGTTGTAAAATTTGGAGATAATTCTGCTGGCAGAATTAGAGGCAGAGGAACTATTTCTTTTGATGGAAAGAACAAAACTAGTGATGTTCTGTATGTTGAAGGTCTGAAGCATAATCTTCTCAGTGTTGGATAGTTGGTGGACAAAGGCTATGATCTCTGATTCAAAAATGGAAAATGCAAGATCTTTGAAAGCTCTGGAACTGAGATTGCATCCGGTACACAGACAAAAGGTAACATCTTCCACTTGGTTGGTACTGGCAAAAGTTGTTTATTTTTTCAAATTGATCAGAGTTGGTTGTGGCATAGGAGAATGTGTCATGTAAACTTTGATAATATCATCAAGATAAGAAACACTCAGGCTGTAAGAGATCTTCCAAGACTGGTGAAACCTACTAACAATTTTTGCAAAGAATGTTAGTTGGGTAAGCAGAACAGAGTCACATTTAAAAGTAAGGAACAAGCTTCAACCAGATTGTTGGACTTGGTACACACTGATCGATGTGGACCAACAAGAATCAGGAGTCTGTAAGGTGATAGATATTTCATGTTACTGATTGATGACCACTCCCGGATGATGTGGGTGACTTTCTTGAAAGAGAAATCTGAAGCACTTGAGAAGTTCAAAATATTCCAGGCTATGGTAGAAAATGAAACTGGCATAAACATAAAATGTCTCAGGTCTGATAGAGGTGGTGAATTCACATCCGGAGAGTTCATAGAATTCTGTGAGAAACATGGGATAAAGAGATAATTATTTGCTCCAAGGACTCCACAGTAGAATGGAGTAGTGGAGAGAAAGAACTAGACCATCCAGGAAGCATCTAGAACCATGATGATGGAAGCAAATGTTCCTCAGATCTATTAGAGAGAAGCTATAAGCACTGCTGTCTATACTCGCAATCAGGTACAGATCAGAGGCAATACTGGTAAGACCCCTTATGAACTCTGGTTTGGCATCACTCCTACTGTGAAGTATTTCAGAGTCTTTGGTAGTAAATGTTATATCAAAAGAGATGAAGACCTTGGAAAATTTGATGATAGAAGTGATGAGGGAATATTCTTGGGTTATTCTACTCAAAGCAAAGCTTACCAGTGTTATAACAAGAGATTAAGAAAGATTGTAGAAAGTAAAAATGTGAAGGTTGATGAGGGTATGGAGAATCCCTCAAGATTCTATGAGTTTGAAACAGGTGACCAAAATGATATATCAGACCAAGAAGAACAAGTCCTAACTCCAGTTCAAATTCAGACTAATCCGAAGAATCCAGAAATACAAGAAGAAGAGACTGGCTTGAATGAACTTGTCCAAGAACTAGAAGTGCAAGAAAATTTCAAAACTCCCAGGTATGTAAGACTAAATCATTCTGAAGATCAGATCATAGCAGATAAAAGCAAAGGTGTTCAAACAAGAAGAAATATTGCTCAAGACTCAGTAAAGTATTGTCTGATTGCAAAGATTGAACCAAAAACAGTAAGTGAAGCATGCAATGATGAAAGCTGGATTAACACAATGAAGGAGGAATTGATACAGATTGAAAAGAATCACACTTGGGATCTTGTTCCCAGACCTAAGGACAAAAATGTGATTGGGACTAAATGGGTCTTCCGAAATAAATTGAATGAAGATGGTGAAGTAATAAGAAACAAAGCCAGATTGGTCTGTAAGGGTTATTCTCAAGTAGAAGGAGTTGACTTTGAAGAAACTTTTGCTCCAGTAGCAAGGATTGAAGCAGTCAGATTATTTCTTGCCCTTGCCGCCTTCAAAGATTTCAAGGTGTATCAGATGGATGTCAAGTCTGCTTTCCTAAATGGTGATCTGGAAGAAGAGGTATACATTGAGCAACCAAATGGATTTCAATTAACTGATCATGAAGATATGGTCTGCAAGCTCAAGAAAGCATTGTATGGACTCAAACAAGCCCCAAGAGCCTGGTATGAAAGATTGGACAAACATCTTTTAAAGATTGGTTTCAACAAAGGAACTGCTGACAGTAATCTATATTTCAAGATTGATCATGAAAATATCTTGATTGTTGAAGTATTTGTTAATGATATCATTTTTGGAGAAAAAGATAGTATGTGCAAGACTTTTGCAAATCAAATGAAAAGTGAATTTGAGATGTCTATGTTTGGGGAAATTAATTTCTTCTTGGGTCTATAAATCACTCAAACAAAGAAAGGAATCTTCATATCACAGACCAAATATGTGAAATAATTGTTGAAGAAATTTGGGATGGAAGATTCAAAGGCAATGAATACTCCCATGGCAACCAGGTGTAAATTGAGCAAAGATGATGAAAACCCTAAGGCTGATTAGAAAAAGTACAGGTCAATGATTGGAGGACTACTCTACCTTACTCAAACTAGACCTGACATTATGAATGCTATTGGTCTTGTTGCTAGATTCCAAGCTGATCCTAGAGAATCTCATGTCATGGCAATCAAGAGAATTCTCAGATATCTGAAGGGAACAGTTGAGTATGGTTTATGGTATCCCAAGGATCATGATTTCTCTCTCCATACATATACAAATGCTGATTGGGTAGGAGATGTGGATGACCGGAAGGGTACCAGTGGTGGTGCATTCTTTTTAGGGAAAAGATTGGTTTCTTAGCTAAGTAAGAAGCAAGAGGCAATATCTCTGTCCACTGCAGAAGCAGAGTATATTGCAGCAGCAGGCAGTTGCACTCAAGTACTGTGGATGAAGCAAATATTAAGAGACATCAGAATAGAGTATGATGAACCTATCACAATCTTTTGTGACAACTCAAGTGCAATAAACATATCAAAAAATCTGGTGTTGCATTCAAAGACAAAACATATATCCATCAAGTTTCACTTTTTAAGAGAACAAGTGAATAAGAAGGAAGTCATACTGGAGTTTGTACCCTCAAAGGATTAGATTGTGGACATTTTTACTAAACCTCTACCTAAGGACTCTTTTGAGTATCTCAGGGAGAAGTTAGGGGTTATCACCCCTCCGGTTCTAAATTAAGGTGTATAGATGGGCATCAGTCCGGTGGATCTCACAGTCATATCTTGTGATCTGGATTGATGCTAGAAGGCTGCTACTCAGGGGGAGCAGTCAGTATAACTCTGAAGAAGTAAGAAGCGGTTGCAAGTATGTGCCCTTTGCCATTGATGTCAAAGGGGGAGAGAAGGCATGTGAACAACAAAAGAGGTTGTTGATCAAAGGGGGAGCAATGAAGAAAGAAAAGACATGTGAATGGTTGATGTTGATAGTGGGAGCCAGTGAGAAGTTCTTGTCTTGATGGTTAAAATAGTTTTTCACATCATATGTTGCCATCAATGACAAAGGGGGAGATTGTTGCAAGTAAGCCTAACCGGTGTTGTCATTGATGTCAACATACTCCTGTTGCATTGATGTCAAGGATTGGATGAGCTGTGTGTTGAGGATATTGAGAAAATTAGCCCTATTAGAAACAAAGAAGGACCGTGAAGACAGTAAAGTTCTACGAAGCAAAGATCACAGTCAGTTGGAGATCAAAGTATGCACATCAAAGGGTTTGTAGATATGTGTCTGAAGGTGCTCCATTCAAGATTTCAGACATCCGTATGAATATTTGAAGAAGTTATGGCCATGTGAGTAAAACTAGTTCTGACAGCTGTTCAGAGGTGACAGAGTGGTACAAATAGGTTCGGTGAGATCCAGAAATGCAATATCTTCTTCTGCGGATTTGGTGGCATGTTTGGGAAGCTAATGTGAATTAATAACTCAATTGGCTCGTGGTTTAGAGGTCCACAAGCAATCCTTCTAATGTGACAGTGATGACTGATTGTGTTCTTGAGGTTCTGGATGAAGATATGAATGATTACAGTAAGCAAAAGTTGTGCAGATGTTCTTGGTGATTCAAGCAAGCTTGTGGGGGTCTCTAGATTGTGTTTAGTTCATGTTGGCAGTCTGCATTAAAGATTGAGCTTGTAATTGAAGATTTATCTTTGGGTGATGGTGTTCTTCCTAATCTTGGCCGACCGGATGATTTGCGCATGATCTTGAAGATGTTCTGCGAAGCATGGCATGTTCCTCAAAGAAGATTGAAGTCCCATATATGTGTGGCTGACAGTGTAGTGATATGCATGAGGTTTTTGTAACAAGTCAAGTTGTATTTTTGTAATTGCTCTGTAATAAAATAAAATATGTTGTGCCGACTTTGATGATCATTCAAAGTTGATGTCATGTATAAATAAGAATTACGAAGTCATTCAAAAGTGTTTGGTGTGGCGATGAGAATGTGGTAGAGAGGAGAGGAGCAAAAAGTATAGCAGAGGTGTTGAGCTTAAATGGAACTGTCTCAAGCATAGTGAAGATGCTAATCTCCAGTTCAAGTATGTAATATTTATATTATCCTATAGACAGTGTGTCTCCTGTAGGTAGTGGGCCTCTTGTGAGCAGTGTGCTCGGGCAGTTAGCCCTAATTGGCAAGTGCCATTTTGTTCTTTCTTATTGTTTTAACAGAGAATACAATCTTGGGTTAGTCACCCCGTGGTTTTTCCCTTAACTGGGTTTTCCACGTTAAAATCTTGGTGTTATATGTGTTGAATGTGTTTCTGCTCTTAAGTTATTGCATTATGCTTCCATGATTAAATCATTATTATGCTATTGAAATATAAGAAGGCTTTAAGTGATTAAGGAACAAAAGTTTTGGTGACAACTGATTCACCCCCCCTCTTAGTTGTCTATCCTAAAACCAACATTATCTTCACATCTTCACACTCTCTCACATCACTCACAGATTCATTACATAAATATATACCAATCATCAACCTTGGAACATTCATCAAGGTCAGCAATACAACATACAACCATTGGAACTATCTCCCAGGTAAGCATACATGCATAAATCAAATTAGGTTTGAACTTATACAAACTTTCAAATCAAATGAATGAAAGAGGAACACTTCATGGCTTAGCTCAGACCCAAATACATCTTCACACACTTGAACACGCTTCTACAATCCACGAATCATCTTTGCAACAAGTGTAAATAACCAAGTCGACCAAAACTAGTGCAAACATCAAGAATACTTAAATACACGCTTCCAAGAACTTCATCATAGCTTGCATATCAAGCACACACCTTCAATACATTCTGGAGACATCCAAAAACAACATAGAATCACTTGGGAGCTGACAAATCAAACCGCAACAGATCTCACTTGAAGACAAGAAATATCACTTGAAGACATACTACAAACTGCTTCTCACCAAACACTGTCAAACTCTGCTAATCAATATCTTGCTTTATGGAGCACCAAATCACAAATCCTTTGGAATGGAGATATAAGGACTTTTTAAACTTAAGTCTAGAACTGCAAGACCAAAATTCAAATAGCGAAGAAATGCGGAGCAAAATACTTTCTCCCTGTCACTCTGCAAACATTGTTAGACACAGTCTTCAAACTGGTGAATAGAACTTTTTCTGCGCAGAGATTTGGACCACCAAATTTTGGATTTAGCATCTTAAAACACTACTATAAAACTTATCCAAATCTCATAGTCTGGTCTTCAACACAGAGGAAATATGGAGAAAAATACTCAGACAATGTTCTTAACATAACAACTCAATCAATCAATAAATAACAATATCAGAAGATATAGTAGGCACCAATGACAACACAAACATGTTGACATCAATGACAACACCATTTAGCACATACTTGCAACAATCTCCCCCTTTGTCATTGATGGCAACATATGATGTGAAAAACTGAATAACATGTTCCTCCATCAAGACATAACTTTGCATCAAAACTCACACTTTCTTTTTACACATCTAAACTCTTTCTCTTGAGTTTTTCACATGATCTCTCCCCCCTTTGACATTGTTAAAAATTAGGATCTTAGGATACTAACCATTATAAACAAAATATAAAATAAATAGAATGAACATCATGCAAGCATAGATTTAACATATTACACAAGATATACATGGGGAAAACCCTTTCAGGTTAAAAACCTCATAAAACATCATTTTATTAAAACACTTACAAAATATAGTCTATTAAAGAATAGACTGAACCTAGGGATATACTCCTCTACATACTTCCACATGGCCAATAATACCTCATGTGCATAGTGATATAATTCACTATAAAACTCCAAATTCACACACTCTCAAATGAGAGAGAACCTCCTTATATAAAGGAGAAGGGGTGGCATAATACCTAAAGGGTATTATTCACACCTATTCAAAGCAACCATTTGTAAATAATTAAAAATAATTAATAATATAATAGTTATTAGATTATTAATTATTAAATGGTATATGCTTTATAACATAAAGTTTTATAACCTTATATTAGAACATTATATAAATGTTATAAGGGTATAACCCCTAATAACATTATGTTCTAACACTCCCCCTTAATGTTAATAGGGGGCATCACATGTCAATTTCCATAAAAGAAAAAAATGAAGTACCCTAGTAAGGTAGGTCTTCTTTGACAGTGATAAATAGGGACACAAATATATGCCAAAATGAGGATCATGTATTCCAGACTACATGAAGATCATCTTGTCATAATTTATAATCCCAGTGTTCTTAAAAGATGCTATATACAAGGTCTTATAAAGATTTCTATTGGAGCCCAAAACTCCTCAAACTGATCTCCCCTAGGTTCATTACATAGTACCTGTAGGTCTTATATAATACAATGCTCTTACAAGTGGAAGATTTATAGAGAGAAGAAATTTTTAATACACCCATAGGGCTTACATACAATGCCTAGAGGTCTTTGTTATGCCTATTAGGTCTTACGTCCAAGGATTTATCCATATGTATAATGCCAAAAGGTCTCTCTTTTTCTTAATTCCTTTTAGGTCTTACATCTGAGGTGTTAAAATGCCTAAGGTCTTATTTTATGCCTTGGGTCTTACATCTAGAGGTGCCGATGTCATGCATACTCCCCCTCAAATCTTGAGGTGTTAAAATGCCTAAGGTATTATTTTATGCCTTAGGTCTTACATCTAGAGGTGCCAATGTCATGCACACTCCCCCTCAACGGCAACTCCTTACACCTCGAGGCGTTAAAATGCCTAAGGTCTTATTTTATGACTTAGGTCTTACATCTAGAGGTGCCAATGTCATGCACATTCCCTCTCAAATCTCGAGGTGTTAAAATTCCTAAGATCTTATTTTATGCCTAAGGTCTTACATCTAGAGGTGCTAGTGGAATGCACACTCCCCCTCAATGGCCAAGCATTGATTTGAATTTGGAGAATTTGGTACTGCATAGAGGTTTGATGCTATATTACATATATAATTTTTATGATTACTGGGAGCCTTGCCCATATCTTCTTGACATAGTATATTTGCCATCTAATAATCAGTCTTACAGAACTGAAGAATAATATTAGGATGAAAGGACTTTCCTTTGAAGGTAGTGCCCATGAACTTCAAATGTGCTTTATTTCTGAAAATATGAGTCTTGACTAAGAGTAAATATCTTTATCATATAGTAAGGCGGGACCTATAATAGCACCCAAATGAAAATCATTTCCAATAATCTCCTAAGCACATTGATTCTTTTATAGTGACTTTGTAGTTAACTTTGGATTAAAGAGCTATAGAAGATAGTTATTTAAATATTACTCCATCCATGTGATAGCAGCTGCACCATATTTTGTAGACATAGATTGAGGTATATGTCCTATCAATAAGGTTACCAACATAGTTAGTAATATAATCATCAATAAAATTTATTTTTGGTGCAAAAAAAATAAAAGCCCATAATTAATTAAGTCAACATTTAATATGTTATGACAATACTTAAAAAAGATCTAACAATCTTATTAAGGAGATCATATGGGATTTTCATAAGTATAAGTATGTATAATTTTCCATGTTTCTACAAGGAAAATAAATAGTCATTAAACATATAGTAATAATCCATAAAAAATTAAAGCAACGGGTGAGCTATCCTTTCCAGGCTTGCTCCTTGGACAATGTACAAGGGCGACGACCACCCATTACAAGTAGGTGCTTTTATACCCAATAAATTTAAGGTTTTTAGAGAAAATATTAACCTCCTTATATGGTTGTGAAAAATCCACCTATGTATTTCATTAAAATAATGTTGTAAAAGTCGAAGACACCTCAATAACAATGCTAATGTAGAAAATGTTCAACTTAACAACTAGTTAATATAGACAAAGTTTGATGATACATGAATATAATAGCACAAAATTAGAGTCACTTGTAAGGGAGTATAAATAACTTACAGGATTTGGATATAAAGAACACACTTTATTTGAGATCTCCCAAACAAATAATCTTACCCTATTCTTCATATTTTTCAATTAAATGTTAAGATAATTTGATCATTACTTTGAGATTTGAGATATCTCAATTAGCTATATTCAAATCCATTGTTAAATAAATGAGATGGATTAGAGATGCACCTCCTTAAAACATAAACACAAGATACATCATGCATCTTAAATAAGATGGACAACAAAGAATGTTTACATGCAACTAGCTCTATTCTCTTGAAGAGTTTAAAATAATTTAATGAATTTGAGAGAAATGCAACAACATTCAATCTTTTTAGTACTCCAAAAAGTCTATATAAAAAATCTCCTATGAGTCTTTTGAGAATCGACATAACTCTAATGATAGTTTTTTTACTTTATTGAATTGTATGCTAATCTACACTACTTATTTCTTCTTCTAAATCAGTTTAATCTAACAACTTGATTTTCAAGGTTCTTTCTTCTCAATAGTGTCTTATATGTCAATCTTATAATGTCTCATATAGTTCCATTGAAACTACTATTATATGGGAAAACTGCTAAGAGTAACATCATCTTATAACATTTGTTGATCTATGTAACATATATTCTCAATATATCTCTAGACACAAGGTTCACCCTTATTATATGTATCTTAAAAGCATCAAAATAAGTAAGGCAAAACCTAGTCTCAAATGATCAAAGAATTTGAAAATAATTGAATTTAAACTGTGGCAAATCATGACTACTAATCATTGAGATTATTTAGTGGAGGGTCCCACATTTAAGTTGGCATTTCACCAAGATTATTTCAAGAGGAATTATGGAGGAACAACGAATGTGATTCACTACTTTGGGATTTCATCTTCTAGCATGTTTTCCTATTTGGCAAAGCTTTTGGAACATTTAATGATTGATAAATCACCCTTGTCTCACAATTTGTATGAATGTGAGATTAACCCAATGACACCCCAAACATGTATTTGTATTAAAGGATTTCACATGTAATTTATGATGCCAAGCCTTCATAATATATGTTCATTTTTGATGTTTTACCATTCAATGGTATGAAATACAATAAGATACATAGAGCCAAAGCTTGAAATTTCTTGTCGAGAAGGATTTCCCATAGGTCTTAATCTTTGAAAACATGAAATGGGTTAGACCAATTAACACTATGTATGTGGATAGAAGATAGTCATTATGAATTGATTTTATGCATTCAATTCTCACCATTGTCTCCACCTATCGAACATTTGCCTACATTGCACTCTTCGTAAGACCCACCTATTTGTCGAAATGAGTAGAACCTATTTTGGATTGTTCAATGTATTTGTGCCTTATTTTTCTAAAATACATCTTATAAATGATCATTTCAAAATTTCAATAATTTTAGTTAGATAAAATAAAATATTATTTTTTTAAATCTTACATATGAGATATCCCAATCCATAATTCACTAATTTTAAAAAAATGTAAAATTCACTAAAATAAACCATGAAAAAAATAATAATAAAATAAAATAAAATAAAAATAAAAATATTTTTATTATTCCTAACTTCCTATTAGGATATATTAGTCTCTTAAAAAAGATATTACCATTTACTCTTAAAAAAAATTAGGATCTTAAAGAAATGATTCGTTTCTCTTAAAAAAGAAAAAAGTTCTTAAAAAAATATACTTAAAAGATAAGTACATGAAACTTCAAAGAAGGCCACGATTTTTTTAAAATTATGATTTGATTTCCTTTATAATGGGATGTGACTCCTTCACAAGGGATAGCGGCCATCATAAAAAAAAAACTGCTCCTAAAACGATGCGACTTATATTTAGAGGTGTTTCACTTTTAGAAGATGTGATTCTTCTATGTTCTCATAGTAATAAAAATTTATAAGAAAATACATGACTCTTTTTTTTTTTTTTTTTTGAAAATGCAATTTATCTATTTAAATAAAATAACACTTCAAAAAAAAATAACGGGTGGTTAAAAGGCACACCCCAAGAGTCACATGGGTTAGGCCCAGAAATATCTAGAACAAGTATCAAAGGGTACAAGATCCATATAAAAATAGAGAAAAAATAGAATTAAGCAGCCAATGCCATTCCTGCAGATGGCAGATCCCTGTCATCCGGTTTCTCCCAAATGTCCGCGGGGTCCGGGTTGACATCAGGCATAGCCCAACCATCTTCATTTTCCTGTTCTTCTTTTTGAACATTTGGCTCCTCATGCTGAGGTGAGATAGCCAAATTTAATCAAGGGAAAACCTTAGTATTATCCCACCTTGTAGATGGTGGATGTGAAGAACCAGGAGTATTCCAACCTGCATTGTCCATTGCAGGCCAACCAGCATTACCTGCATTATCTATAGCGGGCCACCCCACGTTATCCCCAGTTGCACTAGCAGCATGGCCAGAGGTCCATCCACGCGGACATAGAGAGGCCGAGCACCTACACCGGTGAGCACCGCGACGCGGAGCAGGCTGGGAGCGAGGCTGAGAATCTCTGGCTGAACCACTTCTATGTCTGTTAGGAGAGCAAGCTTTGACATAGGATGGTGAGGGAGGAACACAAGCGATAGTGCAAGGAGCATTCCCCCAATGATCCAACAACTCTTGTAAGTGAGCCACTTCCAAGGCAACTTTGTTATCTTGCACTTGAATCTGCAGGAGAACATTAGAATAGATAATAGTTTTAATGTACAGAGAAACATTAGTTCCAATTTTATTTTCTGAAAATATACAAGAATTACGATCTTTCCATAATGTAAATAAAATCTCCACCTTGAAAATATGCCAGATTTGAGTAAAATTTTCAGGGAACCTGGGTGAATCACCCAACAAGATGATTTGCCAGGTTAATGACTCAGGTCTGAAAGGCCTAAAAAAAGCATGAATCCATATCCAAAATTGTTGAGCTCTAGTGCAATACCCAAAGAGATACTGAATCGTTTCAGCCTGTCCACAAAAAGGGCAACGAGGATCTTAGACCCCAAGGTGAAACAACCTAGTACCAACAGGCAAGCCTTGAAAGAGAATGCACCAGGAAAAATGAGCAAGTTTTGGCTCAAGAATGGCAGACCAAACAATTTTAAACCTAGAATGCCAAAGACTTAAAGAGCTATGAATAAGCCAGCGCTTATTAAGAGTGGCAGCCATGGGTAAATGAGGTGAAAGCCACCTGTAAGCCATCCATGGCTTGAAATGATGCAAAGGTGTGTTTGGATACCATTTCCAGTCCTTCCACCATGGCTTGTTGGACTGAATTCCAACCTTGTGCAACATTTCTAGTGGACTAGCCATGATGATTCTGTCATAAGTAGGCTTATCAACTTTTGAAAGAGAAAATTTTACACAGAATGTTTCCCAAGCCAAAAGGCTCATAGTGGGTCTGTGAAACAGGTTCTGAAGGGTCTGAACACCTTTTTTGTGAAATTTGAGAGCCCTTAAACCTTGCAATTTAGCCAAAGGTTGAGTTGCAGAAGCTAGGAGAGGTGACCACCAAATATTAAGGTGATTGAATGAAATACTAGCACGAAAACCATCACCAGCCCAACATAACCAAGGTTTAATTTTTTCCAAGGCTTTCCAAATGCTCTTAACCACAAACGTGCCTGAGATTTGAATTGGTTCTCTCATGACAAGGAGAGTAGAAAAACCAATTCCTTTCCAAGCTAGTTTGTGCAAAGGATGACCCATTTCAATGTTATGCTGGAGTAAAACCTTCCATGTCTCACAACCAGTGAGCGCATGAACAATCTATTTGACCGCCAAGGCAGTTCATTGGTAGTGAGTAGAAAGAATACTAAGTCCTCCAGAATGTCTGGGAAGGCAGCAAAATTCCCATGCAATACGGTGAAAACCATGGCGAGTATCATAAGAGGTCCATAGGAAATCCTACAAAAGTTTTTCCAATTTGGCATAAGAGCTTTTTGAAGGAGCCCAACAAGAAGAATAATAAACATGGGTTGTAGCCAAGATCTTAGAACAAACCTGAAATTTATCAGCCAGTGACAGAGGCTTAGTAATCCAGACGGCAAGTTTTTGCTCCACACGGGTAAGAACAACTTGCCATAGGGTGGCAGAAGTGCCCTCGAATGCAAAAGGAATACCCAGGAATCTAAAAATTTCACCATGGCCAACCCAACACCAGCCATATCGCTGAAGCCAATGAGGAGTGGGAAGTATAGACTGTCTGTAGAATAACGTCTTGTGCCACTAACTGGAAAAACCTGAGGCCAAACAAAAGGTCTCCAGACAACCAAGAGCATTTTAACTGAATTTTCTTCTTCCAGTAAGGTTAAAAAGGAGTCATCAGCAAAATGACCATTAACCACCTAGCTGGACCAATTTGGTAAAGAAATACCATGAACAAGCCTATTGGAAACTGAATGAGCAAGAAGATAACCAAAACCTTTTGCTGCAAGAACATATAGACTTGGGGCAAGAGGGCATCCTTGACGGATTGATCTGAAAAGGCCAAAAGTATGAGACTGCTGGCCATTGATAGTGATGCAAGCAGAAGCATCTGAAAAGAGCATTTTGACTGATTATATAAAAGAGGGTCCAAACCCTAATGCTACAAGCATTACAAGGATAAAGCGCCATTCAATGCAATCATAAGCCTTAGCAAAATCTATTTTTTAAAAAATTGCTTTTTGGTTTGATTTTCAGGCCCATTCCATTCCCTCCCAAATAGCAATGATATTATCTAATATATATTTGGACTTAATGAAGCCTGTTTGTTCAGGACAGACAATCAAAGGAAGCAGGTTGCGGAGTTTGAGCGAAAGGGTTTTAGCAATGATTTTGTAGGAGACATTGAGGAGGGTAATGGGCCTCCAGTTGCAGATATCCTCTGGATCACCAACTTTAGGTACAAACTTAATGTTTCCTTGTTTTATAATATTTCCTAAAGAATTGGAATGAAATGCTTCAAGGTAGACATTGTGTAAATCTTTTCCTAAACAATCCCAAAGGGCTTTGTAGAACTCACAAGGAAAGCCATCAATTCTAGGCGCTTTCCCACCTGCCATAGAGTAGACAGCTTCTTTAAGGTCTTCAATGGTCAAAAGTTGATCATAGAAGCGAGTCTGGGCAGAGGACAACTTATTTGGAACAACAACAAGACAATCATGCAAAGCAGTTTGTCGCTCAGGAGTGTAATCTTGAGCAGTGAAAACTTTTTCATAATGTCTTACAAAAGCCTAGAGAATGTCTGGCAGATCTGTATGAACAACATTGTCCTCTTTGATTTGCTTAATACCGTGTGAGGAATGTTTGGCTCGAAGAGCAAGAAAGAACTCTTTAGAAACACAGTCCCCAATTTTTAGCCAGTGCATTTTGGCTTTAAGTTGTGCTCCTTTGGCAGCATGGCAGTCAGCCATTTGTTTTTGATGCCGTAAATTGCCAACAAGGACTTGCTTAGAAGGAGAAAAAGGCTCAGCAGCCAAGGCCTCAGAAGCAAATTTCAAAGCAGTGACAGTAGCTTCATAAGCCCTTCTCCTGAAATTGGCCAGTTGACGGCCATAGATGCGAAGAAACCTCGCTGTGTGGGTAATAGCATCATTCCACCACTTAATCCAACCAGTAGCATGCAACGGTCGACATTCTAAATTCCAAATAGTTGAAATGTGTGCCAAGGTGGGTTGATGAGCAAGCAAGGAAGTGTTCAGAAAAAAAATTGAGATTTCATGGCGCGTGGCTGAGTGAGCTGCCACTCAATGGCAAACTGAATTGGAAAGTGATCTGACAACGTCACATCCACTAACAGCTGCACAGGAAGGGTGGATGATGTGGAGAAGTTAAAAAAAGATTGCGTATAAATCATAGCACTATCAAGGCGTTTAAAGACCCTGTCAGTTCCAGCCTAAAAATTGCACCAAGTATGCCATAAAGGACTAGAGTGACGGCGACCAACATTGGGATCAAAAAATTCTAATTTATTGCACATATGGAACCACGCCTCTCTTTCACCAACTGGCCACCGAAAAGGTAGAACACCATCCTTGTCAGTAGCCATTTCAACCATATTAAAATCTCCACAAATAAGCCACGTGGCCACAGGCAATGAATCCGTAATCCACCGCCACAAAGCAGATCTTTTTGATGCATCATTTGAAGCATAGACATTAATAATCCCAAAAGAGTGATTATTAATATTAAGAAGCATCCAGACTAACCGGTTGGTGGGATCCACTCCATGATCCACCACTGAATCATGCCACCGAGGGGACAAAAGAGTAGTTACACCACCTTTGCCAGCCTCATGGGCGGTGGAAAATAGTTTACTCGCTGGCCAAATACAATGGCAAGCTGAAGACAAAAGAAAGCCTGTAACTTTAACTTCTTGCAGACATAGAACATCAAGAGAAACATAATGATGGAGAGCATCACAAACATAGTACTTCCTAGAGAGGTTAGTGAGACCTCTAACATTCCAAGAGAGAAAATTCATTTAAAATCCTCCACCATCTCCCCAGAATCCAGGCTTCCAAATGAAGCAAAACTATTTTGAAGAAAGTCGGTGGGGTTTGACCCAAATTGGAGAGGAGGGATTTGATGTTTTTTAAGCTCCTGAACAATTTCTCCCTCCTCAGGAAGCTCACGGCTACGAGAGTGCCTGCGAGGCGTCACAGAAGAATTGACACAGACTCTTGCCCTTGGCGGTGATGCTTGCTGTGAAGGAAGCACAATAGGACTCTTATTGTTGTTCTTCCTGCCAATTGCAGAAAGCTTTGAAACCTCTTTAACTGCTTCGAAGGGTTTAAGAACATCCGCAGAGGGTTTCACTCTGTGTTTGCGATTGGTAACAGTAGTCCAAGTGTCCACTAGTTTCATAAAAGTAGATTGTATAATTAGTTATGTCATGAGTAATTTTTTCTTTTTATTTCACTATATGTATTTCAATTGTTAGCTTTAATATTGGTTTTGACGTATATAAGAGAAAGTGTTAATTAAAGGAGCTAATTAAAGTCTATTTTTAGTCTCTGCCGTAGGCAGGGTAACTCTTGTTTTCGCTTGCAATATATTAGTTGGTCTTGAAATACGTGCAGAGATAAAAGTTTTGACATTTTCCAAAGTTTGATTTTTCCAAGGATTTTTGCATTACAAAAATTCCCAAAACCTGATTTTCTGATTGGTTAACAGCTATTTTAGCCCATTGGTAATTGATTTTACAATTTGCTTAAATCTGACTAAATAAAAATTAGGGCAACTATAAAATTTTGAAATGTTTATGATGTTTTACTTTGCCTTTCCAGACAGATGCGTGGGCTGCATTGGTGAAGACATGGCGATTTGGCGTGCGCCACAGCGCTACAGCCTATGCGTGCAACATCCTCTACATCCTCTACAGCCCCTCAGATGACTCCATTTCCCTTGTAGCTCCTCTACCATCATAGAGATGCAATTTCTTGATTGTCCTCTAAGTATTTGTTGGCTGCTGCAATTTCTGTAGCCTTTGCATTGATTTTCCTTATAATTTATGCGTTGCTGCAATTCTTTAGTCTGTGCATTAATATTGATTGTCACTGGGCTGTGTTGATTTCTATAATTTCATTACCCTATACATTAATTTTAATTTATTTTGTTGCACACTTCTGGCTGTAACTTCTTTAGCCTATGCTATATTTTTTATTGCCATTTGGCTGTGTGGTGGATGCTGCAATTTGTTTAATCCATGCATTGATTTTGATTGTCACTGCAGGTTGGACGCATGGCTGGGCAGTTTACAAAGCCCCGGTCTGAGGATTTTGAAATTGTTAATGGCATCAAAGTCCCAAGCTATCGTGGAGACATTGTGAATGGTGATGGATCTAATATGGGATCTCGTTAGCCTGGTCCTGAGAGGATGTGCGTGCATATTTCCAGGCAGCTGCAACCCTTAACCTTCTTTGGGCTTTTGCAATAGGAGGCTATGCAACAATGCAGCGAGTTACCCAATGGAATTTGGACTTTACATCCCACAGTGAGCAAGGTCAAAGGTAAGATTGCCATCAGGCTTTGCAGATTTTTCATGTTTATGAATTGCATATTTGATATTAAATTTGGGAGTACAAACTTTTCTGTCACCTATATCTTGAGCTTTCTCATCGCGTAGACTAAGCTCTTGGATTCATGTTATCCTGCGGGCTTACAGTTGACTGCCCAATCATGAGCACCACATAATTCTAGACATCACACGAGTGCTTACTTCTACCATTTGAGCAATCTATGACAAGAGAGGATTCAACTTCTGGGCTCTGGTATGATTGCTCCGCTCTTTTTCTTTCATGCAGTAATTAGACAGGGTTAAATTTACTGGGAACTGTCCAAAAAACAAGAAATATGAATTTATATATATTTTCATTATGGACAGTGCCAGATCTTCCTAATTCACAAAGAATTTGTAGTGGCCACAAGTAGCTGCTATGATGGAGGTGATTGATTTGGAGAAGCAATTTGCATTTTATGGAGCTTATCACAGTAATAAAATTAATATCCTCGTTCATACAATATTTGTGTGGCCAATTTTTTTCACTGGGTTAGTACTGGGATCTTTCACCCCTACTATTGGTCTAATGCCCATCCCACCAGTGACTTTCCCTTTCCAGAAGTACATGGTGTTGAATTTGAGCTTCGTGACAACTGTTGTATATGCCCTCTTTTATGTTATGTTGGATAAGAAAGCAGGTACAATAGCAGGAGTCCTTTGCCTTCTTTGCTGGGTCAGCAACAATGCTCTTGCTCGGAGATTGGTGTTTTCCTTAACGTGGAGGGTAAGCTTATTTCTCAATCCTTTGATTTCTACATTTTGTTGGGTTTAAAGATAGTCCATTTTCTTCAATTAGAGGGGGAAATGTGGATTAATTTTCCTTGTTCTAGAGGAGCCTCCCCACTGCATGACTTGGGCTCTGTTCTCCATATTTTCATGGATAATCACAGTGAGTAATTGGGCTTGTTTAGGAGTTACATTCTTGTAATTTATAGCAATACAACATTGGGCATTTTTTTCAAAACTTTGCAATTTAGAACTATGGGCCATAGTGCTATAGCTGGCATTAGCACAACTTGCATCACCATCCTTTTGGTGGTGGGGCAACATCACTTGTGTGGTTGGTTGTGGAAATATCATTGTTTATGTTCATTCTATCATGTTTGAACCTTGCCAAATCTCTTCTGAAGGAAAGCTTTTTTATATTTTAGTTAGAGGACCCCATCTGTTGCTGTAATCATTAATCATAGTTTTGAAGGATTTCAGAAATTCTTATTTGGGCAGGAGGAAATTGTCATACTGATTCATTCAGCATAAGATTAACTTGTTGAGCAAGTATCACTTGAGTTTATGCTCAAATTCTTTGAAATCTTCCTCGTTGTTTATCATTTTTTCCCTCTTACTATGCAATATTGAGGCTGCATGCACAACCCATCCAACAACTAATGTCTTCATCAATTTTGCATCTTATAGGAGGTATATACATGTCACCATATTTTCTTACTTCCTTACAAGTTCTTTCTATAAGATTTTGTGGGAAACTAGAAGGCAAACATCTTAGCAGATCACATAGTTTGCTAAAAGGCTAATTCAGGTCATTTCTTTCGTAGTTAATGTTAAAGGCCTGGAAATTGAATTGCAGGTTATAATTGGGCCTACTGCAGTAGGTAGAATTCAGTTTGGGGCATTTAAAATTGGTGATACAACAGGATACAAGAACATGTAAAATTTAGGGGTGTAGTGGGCTTATGCTTAATTTTAAAACATGCTTTGCTCACTACATGTAGGAAAATTTTGAGAAAATGCATGCTGAATGTAGGACCACAAGTTTACAAGACACTTGAATGAGTGGGAGATTCACAATCACAGACATTGTTCTATGTGAATCCTTCTTTACCTTAACATAATCTTATTTGATGATAAGGTACTGTTGATGTGTTTTTTGTGCACATGCAAACTCAGAATAAAATACCGAGGTATTCTATCCTCTCTTGAACAAAGTCTCTCAAAGGCTAAACAATGTGATCCAATGAGACAACTCCAAGGTTCCAGATGTCAGGTCTTGACTTGCAATGGATAGACTCAGTAGTTGATGTGATATGCTGAAAACTCACAAAGGGACTTACGCTGAATTGACTCCTTATTCCAATGAAATATGTTTTTCTCCTTGTGAAATGGAACTCACTCTAATCAACTACGAAAAGAAAATGCAAAAGGACAAGGGTTTAGGAAATCTACTCTAAGGACAAAGAGATAATGAAATATGTCGAGATAGACAAACTCCCAATGAAACCAAACTTCGTTTCGTCATGAGAACCAACAACTACGCGAAGTCGGTGCAATCTTCTAAGGAAACTCAAGGATTTTCATGTTGCAAATCTCCATCCAAACACCCACTACTGGCGCAACTTGAACGAGCATCCACAACTGAACTAAATCATGTGTGGTTCAGGCTAACTTTGCAAAATGACTTATCAGCGACAAATCATAAAAAGTATGAACCAGAAGAATTCATCAAATATCTTTACATATATTCATTACATCAATGTACTTTTAATCTATTTCTATTGTACTTGGAAACATCTCTCCATCATATTCAAACATTAGAAACCATGCTAACATTCCTCAGTCAAACAAAATCACCATGCGAACCAACAATGAGCTTGTATTGATTTTTGGAAATGTATTTTTTACAACAATTTCATATGTCTTCAATGACTTCGAAAAGTCCCCTCTAATCTAGCATCTACTCCTACGGCTTGATTCCTGCTCTCTCCTCTGATAATCTTCTTTTTTTTTTTTTCAAATGAGAGAAATGAGCCCCTTTTATAGACCTCAAAATTACATGAATGGCCAGGATTGATTTGAGAATCAATGGCCCAGATTCTGACAACAAGGCAGTGAGTTACAAAAATTTACTATTGTTAGAATCATTGAATGCGGATGGATGATGTGGCAGATTGTGATTGGATCAATGTTGTGCACGTGCCACCTCAGCATCGAACAAGCTAGTTTGATTTCCCTTGTGTTCACATTGCTCAGAATATTTTCCCAGATTTTGTTATCTTTTGGAGTAGTATTCAAATCTAGATTTTCACCTCTGGAACTTGGCTGCTTCGAACTTGAAGACTTGGGAAATTTAGAATTTCTTCTTGTTGTTGATGTAATTCATGAATTTCTTGAATGCTTCGAATCATTTCTTCTGTCATCTTCATGTATTATCGCAGGATGTTTTGTTCTGGCTCTGGATGGTGCATGATATGAGTGACTTCCGTATGAGGACTCCTTATGCGCAGCGAAGTGACATTCTTCCTCTGGACATATGAAGTTGCCCTGGATGCATGACGTTGATCTTGGTACAAGCACTCCTTCACATAGCGATGATGTCTTCCTTACGAACTCAAACAACTTCCCTTTCATATCTCTCCTCATCAGTGCCTATCTGTCTTTCACGCTCATCGCTTACCTACATAAATATCGTGAATCAGCATATCGAAATATTTCTTAAAAAGGTGCAGAAAGATAAAATCCCATCATCTAATACATGCGGGATTTAAAATATGCCATTTGAAAACACCTTGATCTGGTCAAAGGAATGCAAAATGAAAAATAAACAAAAGTTCCTCAAATACTCGCATCATCAATTTTACAATTACATCCACTGATATTTAAATTCTATGATCATGAGCTCATGTCCAGAATTTGCCGATAAAGAAGATTGTTTTTGATGGCACAAAAACTCCCTGTGTCTTTTGCTTAAACCTGCATTCTTGAATCATTGCTTCGGATATCTTGCTTCTTCTGTGAATAATTGCAAGTTTAAACCATGTTGAATGCTCTCTTACCTGAGCGATGCCATTATATACTGAGTGAATTTGTTATATTTGGCAAACATGCATCATTCTATACTATGAATAACATCCACTACTGGTGCTTTAAATACGAACCTGTGCAAAATTGGTTAATGCATTCAATAGATGGCTTCAAATAGTATATGCGTAAGGTGCTATCTTTAGACAATGATATTTTATTCAAAGTGAATCCTTCTGTTTTGTGCACCTTGAATGATTCGGTCAGGAATCATAACCGTCGAGGGAGGGAGGTGGTCGCGCAGGTAATTTTTCATCTTCATGTACTTTACTCTTTACATATCCATCATCAATCAGTAATTACTTGGCGAATCTCCCATTGCAATGCGTAAGACAAGTGAATTGTGATGGGATCCAAGAGTTTGCCACACCAACATTATGAGTATTTGCCTTAAAATAGTCACGAAACAACTATGTATTGCAAAGGGATCGCGGTCACTTGCCTGAGGCGGGCGTTTTAGTGCTCAAGGCATAATACAAACAATGCATTTGGGTTAACAAGGTCCGCATGTAGCGAGCTTGAGCAGACAATATGGAAGGCTATGGCATGTTTGAAGTTATCCCAATGTATTGAAAAGGTCCGTCCGAGCGGACAATATGGAAGGCTATGAACGACCCCAATATGAACCCATCCCTACCTTTGTTGACTACTTTACAAACCCACTCCTATAGAGGACTTAAGCTTACTTACACAACCGTTGGTTCTGAAGATTTTGAAAGACACATAATAGTCACTGAGAAAAGCTCGAGCGGACATTTGATGCCATCACGTATGAGAAGCAAATCACCTTACAAAGTGAAGGAAAAGGCCCACTCAAGTTAAATATGACCATCCATGAGCAATGCCAACAGTCAAACACAGAAAGCGAACCATCCAAAACAAAGCTTCAACACAACGGCAATTTGAAATTTGCTCACATGAAAGATATGCCTCAGCGAAGGTTTCCGAAGGCCACATGATATTAGTGATTTGAAAAAATGACATGATGAGTGCTTATGAAATAGCGGACATTTACATGCATTATGCATAATGAAAAACTATTATTCGCTCAAACTACCTAGTCAACCAGCGACTGGAGACTAGAAAAATGTGAATTGGAACGCAATTATCAGCGTATGCATCAAGCGAACCTATGATAGCAGCGTGCATAAAGACGGAGAAAAGATGTGCAAAGGGCATCACAAGGTCTGCCAACGCGGACATCAGGACCCAACGTGGATGCTAAAAAAATAATAGCATTAAAATGAACCCAAAAAAGTCCGCCTAAGCGGATACTTAAATGAATTGGGCATGAATGATGACTAGGAACATACACTCTGAAGTGGACTCTTCAAACCACTATGCACAAGTTAAAATATGTAAAATGCAAGATTAATATGGGAGTCCACTTGGAGCAACCATTTATGGATGTCATGTTTGCTTCAAAAAACTTGCAAGGTGACTACCAATATGCACTTAGGCAGACATGTTAAGCCTTGTTTGCAAGGTGCAAGTTCGTGTGAAAAGTGTCTTGGCGGAGAATTTCAAGTAACTATGTATAGTGAGAAGATTTCATTTGTGCAAACAAACCATTCATCGTGCGCTTGGAGATTTGAGTTAAGCTTAGTGTGCATTGAAACGCTCGGGCGGACAATCTTTGGACTACTGCATGATGAATTGCAAATGGGTTGCAAAAGTCTGCCTTGGGGTTGTCATTTAGATGCCT
The DNA here is from genome assembly GCA_027924645.1 of Cunninghamia lanceolata. Taxonomy (NCBI): domain Eukaryota; kingdom Viridiplantae; phylum Streptophyta; class Pinopsida; order Cupressales; family Cupressaceae; genus Cunninghamia; species Cunninghamia lanceolata. The sequence continues at coordinate 10,566,714 of BSBN01000895.1, read as the reverse complement.
CATGCATTATTTGTGGACTCTTCATTTGGGCTGGATTTCTTGAAGAGGAACATCGCCAAAACAAAGCAAACTCAAGCCAAAAATTGAAAAAGAGTGGGTCCCCATTTGCAATGGGGTGATGTGTGATTAGGTCACAACAGGTACTTGTATTAGGCAAGCCTGACCTATTTATTAATGGCATACAGACACCCACTGGAGGGTTTGTGGACAAGTGTTTGGACATGCTTGTCAGAAATTCCCTTCCTCCTTGATGCGGAAATGAAACAATTTAATAAGGGATCTTATACAAATCTCCCAGGATAGTATGTAAATTAACTGCATACTATTGAAACAATCTTGCCCTACAATTACAGAAAGTAGATACTGACATAAAATGTACAGAACAAACATAGACTGTATCTAAAGGCAGCATTCATGGGTAACGTTTAACAACACTGTAGTCTCTTATTCACATGCCAGGCAGGAAAGGCAGTGTTAGTATAGCAAAAGACAGTTTTTAGCTTTTAGTAACAGGAGATCCAAGTCCTAAACAAAGACTTAAGCATTTTTTGTTCTGATGATTACTTGGGGGTGGTATTTAGTCTTTTATAATCACCATATGCTTATTCTGACTCAAAAAGAAGTACAAACAAACCAGCTGAACATCTTGCTCTGAACAAGACCCTAATACATTAATAACTTTGACCCCCAAATGCAAAGCCATTTAGATTCATAATAGGAGAATAGAATATAAAAAGTCAACTATACCATATACAAGTAGTTGGAACTCTAGGTAATGTTCTCTCATTCCTGTTACTAAGATGAATATACGAGAAGTATACATGATCCATAACCTAACTTCAGTGGTAGATTTAACCATCAAATTATTTTCTCTATAAAGATTTTTTAGTGGCAGTAAAAGTTAGCATTCAACTAAACTGTATCCTAGTAAAGAACACTTAGAAAATTCACTTGATTGCCATCTGTAGTAGTTGCATACCCATAGGAAAAAAAAGAAAGTAAAACCAAGACCAACCTATGCTCGAACTATCTTCTCATGCTCTATAAGATGATAACACATAGTATTTTGTTTAAGTACTCTCATAGATATAGCTTCCAAATCAGACACTAACATGACACCACATAAGACATGATAGTGATAAAACATGGTCAGAGCCAACAATGTACCTTTGTCAGTGGATGATTGATTCCTGCATCATCTTCATCCCTACCTTCCTCATAAGCTGAAGTAACACGAATAGACAAATTTTTTGGCATTTAATCATATTCAAAGATTGACTATCAGAATTAACTGAATTTTAGCTATTTTGTATAATTCACGTAGGGCACATCTGTAGCATTGCTGGACATGCATATCCCTCAAGTTGAATAAATTCATTATGTAGATTATCTGATACATTCTTTATCTTGAACAATAATCCATTTGTGTCTTGGAAAAACAAAATCCATTTCCGACCTAAACTTTGCCTGCATAATTACAAAATTTAAAGGAGTTAGGATCTATGCGCTTAAGAAAGATAAAGGAGAAACATAATTTCTAGATAGTAAAATAGGCATTTGCATTTTCTCTCTCAATGTACTACCTTATTACTCGCTATGATCAATTTTCATCACTAACATAAATTCTGTTACAAGCAATAACAACTCATTATGAAAAAACCTTCATTATGAATTTTCTTCTGGTTGCTGTTGAAGATCTCGCGGAGGCCACGCATGTTGTAGACAAACCATGAGCACAGAACACCTGTCTTAAAAAAAACCCTCTAGCCCACAAGAACACACATTTGAAACCCCACGCAATAAAAAAATTAGAAAAATAGCCAGCGAATCACATGCCTACAAGCATGAGATAAATGATGAAACTTAGCATTTCATTTATCAATGTATACCACGTTTTGAACTCTAAAATCTACTGGAAATGACAAGGATTTCTTCTTTAAAATATGTAGTTTTTAACTTTAGTCATTTCTGTGAAGCATTTTTCTCTACTAGTGTTTTCTATGTAGAAAACTCAAGTTTTTTTTTAAATTTTATTAGCATCTTTTGTGCTCCTTCTGTGTACACCATGGTTTAAAAATAAACAATGCTCTTGTTTTCTAAACTCAACAGATTCAGATAGATTTAACTTTTTTAATAGAAGATGGGCTTTCTTGCCTTGTCTTTAAACATGAAGTGGGCACGGTATCTCAGAATGTGAATGTATTCGATATCTCTCCATGCTTGAGTTTTAGATAGTTTTTATTTTATTTTATTTTTCTAGTTGAAGGTGGGCTTTCCTGCGTTGGCCTAAAACATGAAGTAGGTAGATCAATCACAATGTGGGTGTTAGGAGAGTGCATATCGTGTCCTTCAATGCTCATGAGAAACTAAAGTGCCCAAAAACTTATCAACAACTATTAAGAACCAACAACACCCACAATGCCCACGCACCTTCCAATTAAAGTGAATCAGATTAGCTTTAGCTCAACAAGTGCTATGAAACTTCTTAGGACTATTCAGGACCATCAACACCTATAATGCACATGCACCCTGCATCATCAGAATATCAAGTAATGGGTCATAGGCCTAAATTAACTCTCTATAGTACAAGATAATATGCTGTAGGAATGATCTTAGTAGAATATTCAATTTCCAAGTTGGGGATAGTTACAATAATTTGCTTGAAAAAGAAGTTTTCCTCCTCCTTGGCCTAAACACAGAGGCCATTTAGACCGGGCACACAAATGACTGACTAGGACTTGAGCCTAGGACCTTCACATGACTATGCTTTCCAGCATGGTTTTTTTTCTCCAAAATGGATTCTTGGTTGAGTTGGAGAGTGCATAAATGGACGCCCTTGTCCTTGATCATAGCCCTAAATGTGCTCTAGGAATGATCTTGCAAGAATGTTCAATATCCAAGTTGGAGATAGTTATAGGCTTATAGCAGTAAATTTGCATGAAAATAAGTCATCTTCTTCAGCCTAAAGGTTGAGGCCATTTAGGGTGAGTGCATAAATGATCAGCTATGACTCGAGTGTAGAACCTTCCCATGACTATGCTTTCATGTGCTGTTTGTTATCTTCAACATGTGTCCTTGGTTGAACAACATAGTCCATACATGCCCTCGTTCTTAGCCTAAAGGATGAGTGCATAAATGACCAACTAGGACTTGAACCTAGGATCTTCCCATCACTATGCTTTCGATTGTAACTTGTTTTCTTCCAACATAGGTCTCTGGTAAAGTGGGAGAGTGCATTTATCTATTTCCTTGGTTGAACAACAAAGTCCATACATGCCGTCGTTCTTAGCCTAAAGGATAAGTGCATAAATGACCAACTAGGACTTGAACCTAGGATCTCCCCATCATAATGCTTTTGATTGTAACTCGTTATCTTCCAATATACCCATATTAAATTCATGAGCAATTTAGTCAGTGCTAGTGGACGCACGATCTCCACAAGCATTGCTATTAACTCGTTTACTCCATCCTGCATTCTTTTTATTCAAGAATGAAGTTTGGCCCAGATCATTGTCATAATAGAGAATAGTCCTTCCCAAAAAAATGTCTGCTTTGGCTGTCAAATGTGATTCAGATTTCTCTATTGCCTTTTTTAGTTTTGACTATATCGAATCTCATCTTGTATACCACTTTTACATGTTGACAAACCATTTGGTTTCTTTGGGGCCATATCTAACCAATCAATCATCTATTTGTCCATGTCTACAACTTGACCTAGCCCAATAGAAGCATATCTCATTTTTTTCCTTTTTGTAAACTTACAAATGCTTTAGAACGTTCACTTATTTGACTCTTAGTCAAATCCCCTTTTAACCTTTGCTACTGTGTCATCTTTTCACTTGCCAATGCCTTTTTGTGCACTGATTTCCATATTGCATTGGCCAAGATTACTGACTAATTGTGAGGGTTGTTAATTGTCATGGACACCAAGCCAGATGAAACCAACTTCTTGCAAAGTGTCTCTCTTTTGGTCTCATTTATTCAAGAGTAGAATGACAATCATCAAATTCTGCAGGAGTTTCCTACCTATCAGTATGAATGCTTTGATTTGTTGGGGCTAAATTTCATAAGCATTTAAATCGGAACCAGGGCCATTAAGAAAATCCTCACCATGAATAAGAAAAAGGAGACATTTGGCTGATGTAATTTAATACCACCACTGCCAGATTGTTGAGCACTTCAATGCCAATGCCATGGGTTTTTAGTTTCCTCAAATGGAAAAATATTGTTGGTTGGGAGAGCCTATACACCAACCAAAGCTCTACTAGAGTGACTTGGTTGCAATGTGAACAAGGAAAGGCAAAGAGTGAAATGGGTGCCCTCACAAGAAATGTCAGCATCTAATGTTATGCCATTTTCTTAGAGCTTTAGGCAGGGACTGCTACTGCAGTGCAGCCCTTGTTTATATATTGATACAAAGCGCAAATTAAAGTCTTAAGGAATATTGAATGTTTGAAAAGACCATGAAAATAGATTCATATGCAATTTCAAAGGAGATTAGGGTGTATTATGTGTCACAAGTAATAAGAGTGACTTTTAAAAAACAAGACAAATTATATTTGGGTGACAAGGGTTGTGACTTTCCCTTTCATATTTAATAAAGGAAATTCAATAGATTGAATGTAAATTTGAATGTCAATTTCATTTTTTTATCATATTAGTAATAATGTTTCAAATTTAACTTGATGTCGATGTACTATAAGATATTGTTGAGATAGGAATGAACTTACATGGTTGTGATTTTACTTAAATTGAATGATGGTGGTGATGTGGTTGTGAATGTTTTGAATTTAGCAAAAAATGGTTGCCACAAGAATTTTACTGTAGAATGTACTGTACTGAGAAATATTAATTATTGATGTGGCTAAAAATATGACCACTTGTTCCATTACCTTCAAAGATTTAATGTTTCAGTTTGTGTAATGAAAACTTTTGAAAAATATTTGTATCCTAAATCATTCTTGATGGAATACTATACGATCAATGGGAAATGAATATGAATAAGATGGATGAGAAAGGTCACGATTTATTAAAAGAAGCACAACTTACTATAGAATACACACTTAAAGGTTTTGTGATAATGTAATTTTGTTATAATGGAATAATTTGAATTAGATGATGAAATATAATACCTCAAATTACATTACCTACCAATCAAATACTTGGCACTCACAATCCTGTGCTATATAAATATCTTAGAAATAGATTAGTATGAAAATTCTCTTAGATATTACCTATAAAGAAAATGATTAGAATTTCCTAACTTAGTTTCTTTATGAATTGATTTTAAAACAATAGAAAAGGCACACTAGATGTCTTGCACATGTATTGATTGAACATAAAGAGTTCTAAAAATGGTTAGTATAGCCTAACCTGCTCTGATATCATGTTAGAAATTAGGATCTTAGGATACTAACCATTATAAACAAAATATAAAATAAATAGAATGAACATTATGCACACATATATTTAACACATTACACAAGATATACATGAGGAAAACCTTTTCAGACAAAAAACCCCATAAAGCATTATTTTATTAAAACACTTACAAAATATAGTCTATTAAAGAATAGACTAAACTTGGGGATATACTCCTCTACATACTTCCACATGGCCAATAATACCTCATGTGCATAGTGATATAATTCACTAGAAAACTCTAAATTCACACACTCTCAAATGAGGGAGAACCTCATATAAAGAAGAAGGGGTGGCATAATACCTAAAGGGTATTAGTCACACCATTCAAAGCAACCATTTGTAAATAATTAATAATCTAATAGTTATTAGATTATTAATTATTAAATGGTATATGCTTTATAATATAAAGTTTTATAACCTTATATTAGAACATTATATAAATGTTATAAGGGTATGACCCCTAATAATATTATGTTCTAACAGACATCAATGTCAAAGGGCATCACATCTCTTCCACTACACATACTTGCACACTATTGCTTGATCATTCTGAAATCATTCTTCACTCCCCCTGACTACCTGCTCTCGTTGAGAGGTAACCTCCAACATCAGTCCAAAAAGAAAAGTATACTTTTGAGGCACACTCAACTGATGCATCTCTTTATGTATCTAGTTCAAGGAAGGAGGGGCAACAACCGCTAACTTCTCCAAGAGATACTCAAATGTATCCTTTAGAAGAGCCCTAGTGAATATATCAGCAACTTGATCTTTTGTAGGCACATACTCAAGCTTCACTTTATTCTTTGCAACTTTCTCCCTCAAAAAGTGATAATTGAAATGTGCTTTGTCTTTGAATGCATCACTGGGTTCTTTGAAATATTTATGGCACTTGTGTTATCACAAAGAATAGGGATTGGCTCATCATACTCAACTTTGATATCCTTCAAGGTCTGTTTCATCCACAACACCTGAGTATAGCATGCTATTGCAACAATATATTCTGCCTTTGTAGTAGACAAAGAAACTAATTTTTGTTTCTTGCTATGCCAGGAGACTGCCCTATCTCCTAGGAAGAATGCACCTCCACTTGTGCTTTTTTTGTTATCAACACATCTAGCCCAATCTGCATCTGTATAGGCACTTAAGGAAAAATCATTATTCTTAGGATACCACAAGCCATGATTAGGAGTGCCCTTCAAATACCTAAATATCCTCTTTACTGCCACAACATGTGATTCTCTGGGATTTGATTGAAATCTGGCCACAAGATAGAATGCATGCATGATATCTGGTCTAGTAGAAGTTAGATAAAGTAGTTCTCCAATCATTGATCTATACTTGCTCTGATCAGTCTTAGGAGATTCATCATTCTTACTCAACTTGCAACCAGTAATCATGGGGGTACATACCGGTTTAGAGTCCTCCATTCTAAACTTCTTCAACAACTCTTTAACATACTTGGATTGAGAAATGAAAATACCTTTACTAGTTTGAATGATTTGCAGTCCAAGGAAGAAGTTCATTTCACCACACATAGACATTTCAAAATCTTTTTGCATCTCATCTGCAAACTTCTTACACATACCTTCTATTCCACCAAATATGATTCATCAACATAGATCTCAACAATCAGAATTTGATCTCCTCTTATCTTGATGTATAGGTTACTATCTGCGGATCCTTTACTGAATCTCTACTGCAACAGGTACTTATCTAGTCTTACATACCAAGCTCTAGGAGCTTGCTTTAATCCATACAAAGCCTTCTTCAATTTGCATACCATATTTGGTTTGTCTGATAGCTAGAATCCATCGGGTTGCTCTATGTAGACTTTTTCTTCTAACTCACCATTCAGGAAAGCAAACTTCACATCCATCTGGTATACCTTGAAGTTTTTATGTGCTGCAAATGCTAAAAACAATCTGATAGCTTCCATTCTTGCCACCGAAGAAAAGTTCTCTTCATAATCTATTCCTTCCACTTGTGAGTAGCCTTTACACACAAGTCTTGTCTTGTTTCTCACAACTTCTCCAACTTCATTTAGTTTGTTCCAGAATACCCACTTTGTTCCTATCAACTTCTTGTCTGCAGGTCTAGGGACAAGTTCCCAAGTCTTGTTCTTCTCAATCTACATTAGTTCTTCTTCTATTGCTTTGAACCAATATTCATCATTGCATGCTTCTTTTATTGTTTTAGGTTCCAACTTTGAGAGTAAACAGAGATTTACTCGATCTTCTGTAGCTCTACTTCTAGTTAATACACCTTTCCTTTTGTCACAAATAATCTATCTTTAGAGTGATCTCTTTGCACATACATGGGGTTTTTAGGAATTCTTTTTAGAGCTTCAGCTTGAACTTCTTCTTCTTCAGGAGTAGCTTGCACTTCAGTTTGAACTTCCTTTTCTTTGTCTTTTTCAACCTTTTCTGTATCAGCAGATCCTTCTGACTCATATCCATCTTACTGAATATCTTCATCTACTTTCACATTTTCACTTTCAATGATTTTTCTCAGTCTTTTGTTATAGCACCGGTAAGACTTGCTCTTAGTAGAGTATCCAAGGAATATGCCTTCATCACATCTAGCATCAAAATTTCCTAATTCTTCATCTCTTCTGATGTAACATTTGCTTCCAAAAACTTTGAAGTATTTTACAGCAGGAGTTCTTCCATACCATAGCTCATAAGGTGTCTTTATTTCTTTTGCTCTGACTAGCACTCTGTTCTTAATGTAGACAACAGTGTGTATTGCTTATTTCCAATAGACTTCTGGTAGGTCTGCTTCCCAAGTTTGATTCTTCTCTATCTGTATCAATTCTTCTTCCATGGCTTTTACCCAATTTTTATCATTGCAAGCTTCATTCACAGTTTTTGGTTCAACCTTTGAAAGCAAATAGTAATTCACTTGTTCTTTTGCAGCTCTTTTCCTTGTCAACACCCCTTTGTTTTTGTCACCTATAATATGATCTTCATAATGATTAATCCTTACATACCTGGGAGTCTTAACAACATTTTTTAGAGCCTCTCCTTCATCTTGATTGTCTTCTTGTTCAACTTTTTCTTCATTCATTATAGCTATAAGTTCATCTGATTCATAGAAACTTAGATCTGATATTCTTTCCTTGTTTTCATCCACTTTCACATTAGTACTCTCAATAATCTTTTTTCAGTCTCTTATTATATCACCGGCAGGCCTTACTCTTGGTAGAGTAACCAAGAAAAATCCCTTCATCACATCTAGCATCAAACTTGCCTAGTTCTTCTTCTCTTCTGATATAACATTTTCTACCAAAAACTTTGAAATACTTCACTCTAGGAACTCTTCCATACCATAATTCAAAAGGAGTTTTAGAGTTGTTACCTTTGACTTGAACTCTGTTTAGGATGTACACAACAGTATGTATGGCTTCTCTCCAGTATACTTCTAGTAGGTCAGCTTCCTTTAGTATAGTCCTAGTAGCTTCTTGAACTGTCATGTTCTTTCTTTCAACAACTCCATTCTACTGAGGAGTCCTAGGTGCAAACAACTGTTTCTTTATCCCTTGTTCTTCACAGAAAATATTGAATTCATTTGATGTGAACTCACCTCCTCTATCAAACCTTAAGCATTTGATCCTCAACTCTAACTCATTTTCAACCATTGCCTTGAAAACGTTGAACTTGTCTAGGGCTTCATATTTTTCTTTTAGAAAAGTGACCCAAGTCAGTCTAGAAAAGTCATCAATAAGCAACATAAAATACTTGTCACCTTGCAGACTTCTTGTTCTTGTGGGACCACACAAATCTGTATGTACTAGCTCCAGTAATCTAGTAGAGAATTGTTCTTTTCTTTTGAAACTTGTTTTTGTTTGTTTCCCAAATTGACACTCCTTGCAAATGGTGTTGGCTAGCTTCACAAATTTAGGCAGATCTCTTATAGCCTGTGCAGAACTTATCTTCACCAAATTGTCAAAATTGATATGACACATCCTTCTATGCCACAACCAACTCTCATTTGTTTGCGCCAATAAACAATAATCATTAATTCCTCTTAATTGGTAATGTAGACACCCTAAAATGTCCTAACCATTTTATCGTCACTTGACCTTAGCCATTTCACTAATTTATCCCCAATTAATTAATTAAATCCCTTAGTCACCTATATTGAAATAATTTAATTAAATTAAATAAACCCACTTTATTTAATTAATTTCCCCATTCACATGTCTCACATAATTCAAATTAAAAATTTGAATTAAAATCCCTCACCTTTCACCTCATTGCAACAAGTGTCACATGCTACATCATCCACTTAATCCCTTCACATGTCAAACTAATTTAAATAATCTTTTATTTAAATTAGATTCCTTTCATCACATGACAACACTTGTCCACTTTCCTTTTGTCTCATGGGGGGTAGTACATATTGCATTTAATACAACTCACATGTGCAAACTAATTCAAATTTGAATTAGATGCTTTTTATTCTCCATCGCACACTTGTCATGTGACTACAATCCCTTTTTGAGTGGGAAGCCCTAATCCAACCCTAATCAATCTTGACCGTCCATATCCTCCAACATAACTCTCAATCACAACCGTCCATTTGAATTTACCTTTTCTATAAAGGTAGCCTCTCTTGAGCCATTTGGGAGATGAAATCTTCTTCTAGCATCCTTACTCTGCTGAAATTTCCTCTCAATCTCTCATCTATCCCCTTTTGCATCATTCTATTCTCCATCCTTCAATCTTCTATCTTCATGTTATGCTGCAGAATCGAGCAATCAACATATCAATCTTGTGGGTATAGATAGAATGTTCATGGGTGCGGCATTCTCAACCCAATCGATGGATCATGAGTCGACATTGAGGTTTGCTTTTGTTTAGTTTGCATTTGTCATCATATTCTTCATGTCAATTTTCCATGATTTCAGGTAAATGTTACCTTTGGTCTTCTTACCAGTAGCAATCATTGTTCCGGAGCTTTCCATGATCTTGCACCCATTGTCTTTGAATCTCAGATCATAACCTTTGTCACACATCTAACCAACACTCAAAATATTATGCTTCAAACCCTTCACATATAAGACAATATCAGTGTTGTGCTTTCCATCAAAAGAAATAGATCCTTTACCACAAATCCTACCAGTTGCATTATCTCCAAACCTAACCAGTCCTCCATCATACTTTTCCAAACTCACAAACTTACTTTTGTCACCGGTCATGTGATGTGAGCATCCACTATCAATAATCCATTCATCCTTATCTTTCTCAACATGAACAGCCAAAGCACTTTCTTCCACTGGTTTTTCTTCCTTCATACAACTAGCAGGATTAGTAGACACAAGTTCTTCTTTAATTGCAATAAACAAGCATTCATTTGCACTAGTACTAGCATCATCAAATTCATCATTTGTCACACCTTCATCATCAAGATCTCTAACATAGTAGTATTTCTTGGGAACCCTAGGTCTATTCTCAAATTTTTTTCTATTCCTTTCAATTCTCTTAGGATACCTAGAAGCATAGTGACCAACCTTACCACATGTAAAACATTTGAAAGGTAATTTTCCTTTGAACTTATTAGAACCTCTTTGTAGTCTGTCAACAAAGTTTGCTTCAATTTCATCAAGCTCATCATCAAGTTCCACCTTGTACTTTTTATCTCTGGAGATCTTCTTTGAAGTACTAGCTTTGAAAGCAGTCTCAATCTTTGGTAGAGCATCACCAAGTTCTCTCATCTCAAAAGCTGTAAGATTTCCTAGCAACTGATCCTTGGTGACATCTTGCACAGTGATTACTTCTTCAATTGCAACTACCTTGTGACTATAGGATTTAGGTAATGACCTAAGAATTTTCATCACAACTTCCTTCTCCTCAATAGTTCCTCCCATACCTTTTATTCCATTGACAATTTCATCAACTTTTTACATGTAGGCTGTTATGTTTTCATCTTCGCTTATCTTTAAACCCTCATATTTCGCTTTCAAACCCTGCAATTTGGCACTTTTAACAAACTCATCTCCTTCATACAGATTTTTTAGCTTTTCCTAGACTTCATGAGCAGTTTCTAGATCCATGACCTTTATCAACTCAGTGTTCGACAAGGCACTTAACAGGGCATCTGTAGCTTTTATATTTAACTCATATTCTTTGATTTCATCTTCAGTTGTTAAACCATTCTGAGGCATGGTATACTTTGTCTCTGTCGCTTTCCATATTCTATAGCCAAGATAGAGGAGATGGCTTTTCATTCGTACCTTCCATAAAGCATAATTCATCCCGTCGAACTAAGGAGTTTCTTCCTTATAAGACATCCTGGATTGACCTCAAGCTGTTAGGCTTACTTCCGAGGAACCTTGCTCTAATACCAATTGTTGAAATGCACAAGACAACTGAGAGAGGGGGTGAATCAGTTGTCTCTAAAACTTTAATCACTTATGAACATCAACACATCAAATGCTTAGTTACTGTTATTAAGATTTAACCATGAAGACATGAAACAAGAAGCTCAACACAATAACACATCCAACACATGAGACACTAGATTTTTTATGTGGAAAACCCTATAAGGGAAAAACCACGATGGGTGTTATCCCATAGAAATAAATATGTTATAGAAATACCAAAAAATAGAGGCTCACTGCTCAAAATGCTCACTTCAAAAGTTAGGGCTCACTGCCAAGGGTTGGTGAACTGATTTGATAACATCTACTCCATGCTAGGGTTCAGTTCCATTGAAGCACAATATAACTCCTCTCATCTGCTCTTCTTACACCTTCGCACTTATCTTTTCATTTTTCCACAAGGGCATCTTTTTCGCAACTACATTACATGCTTTTATACAATTCATCAACCTTGGAATGTACATCAAGGTTGGCATTACATTCATCAACCATTGGAACAATCTCCAAGGTCGGCATTACAAACATACATAGAAATAGATCTAGACCTTGTTATATGGAACCTAATCATACTCAGAGGTTAAATTTACCCCACTTTTATCAGCACAGTTTCCCCCCAAATTATTTAATGGGGTCAAGGGGCGGCGCCCCTTGCAAGGTCCAGGGACAATGCCCTTGGCACACTCCCTATTGCAATACAGGGCAGGGTTGAGGGGCAACGCCCCCGAAACCTGACATGATTTTTATTATTTTATAAAATTGTCAGGAGTTATTTTTTCTATTGGATGACATAAAAAAACCCTATTTTTGTAACTGACATAAGGCTTGATAAAAGTAGCTAAGGGTTAGGGTTTCCGTTGATGTATTGTAGCATTTTGTAGCGGTATTGAGTTGCAACGATTGTTGGTTGTAATCATTTTGATTTACTAGATAATAATAATGGAATCTCTGTTGGTGGATGTAGCCCTTTGGGTGAACCATGTTAAAACTAGTCTCTCGTTGTTATAATTTCTGTGTATTTTTATTCCTCTATTTAATCTTTATTTGCATTTAATTGATATCTTCTGCATGTAATCCCTAACAGACCTAAACAAAATTAGCTAAGGGAAAGATGTATATGGATCATGTTATGCCTTAGCTAGGACTCAAATGCAATCTTCCACACCACAACATGCTTCCACAATCTTCAATGTATCTCCGCAAGAAGTGAAAACAACCAAGTCGGCCAAGACTGGTGTTAACATTAAGTCTTCTAAGAACAGTCTTCATTCACGATCCAAATTTCTCTTTGTGGACCAATACAAAGGTAGGAACATGATCAAGAGACATCCATAAGCACATTATAATCACCAGGAACAACCACATAATCTCTAACCACTCTGTCAAGAAGATTCTTCAAACCAGAGCACAAAAACAACACTGTCAGCTACTATCATAGGGAAAAGATAGCTTGCAGACCACCAAATCATGAACCATTGGAGTTGAAGGCACTTGTCACCATTTGAGACTTAACTTATGAACCGCAAACCATAATACTTAAAATGCAGAGAAATGTGGAGCAAGATACATTCTTCCTGTCACCAGTGAATACTCAGAAAAAAGCAGTTTTCACTATGGTGAACATAACTCACTCAAATATTCATATCGGAGAAACTTGGAACATAGCATCTTCAGACATGCCTCTAAACAACTTCCAATCCACAGACAAAGATACTCATTCTACAAGAAATGCAGAGCAATCTACTGGACTGTTTTGTTGTAAACAAAGATACTCTTCTATACACTATTTCCAGTAGAGGAGCAAATTTTCTCAAAAGCACTTGGAAAATCAATATTAGGATCACTTATTCATTATCTTCAACACTTATATAAGCCAATGCAAAGCATCTAACTCATTACAAGCAATCATCAAAACAAGAGCACAATTGACACCAATGACAACACAGATATGTTGACATCAATGACAACACTGGTTAGACACATACTTGCAACAAGAGGAAATGTGGACTAAAATACTTAGACAATGTTCTTAACATGGCAACTCAATCAATCAACAAATAGCAATATCAGAAGATACAGTTGGCACTAATGACAACACAAACATGTTGACATCAATGACAACACTAGTTAGCACATAATTGCAGCACTTTGGTATCTGCTTTTATTGTAGCAGCTTGTCTTTCACCTCTCCTAGGGCATTCATTTCTCAAGTGGCCCTCTTTTGTGCAGTATGAACACCAAATAATAGGCCTTTCCTTCTGTGTATTCTCCTCTTGTTTCACCAATATCTCCTACCTCAACTTCAACTGATCTAATTCCAACTTCAACTTCTCCAATTCTAGGTTTTTCTTCATCTTATCTTGTATGCGCCAGGATTGAGACTCTATCCAGCAAGCTAATGTCACTGCTTCTGCATATGTTTCAAAAATCCTTCCATTTAGGACTGACCTTATTTCAAGGCTTATTCTAGAAATAAACCATTCTATACTCTGTTTCTCAGTCAATGGTTCCTCCAATCTCCTAGTTGTATCCTTGAAGCTCTTATCAAATTTCTTTATTGATTCCTTCTTCATCTATATCAAATCTCTCATCTCACTTACTCCTTCTGTTAGAACATCCAGAACTCCAAAGTTCTCCAAAAATAGCTTCTTGATCTCATTCCATTCCTTGTCACTATCTCGGCATGTCTTCATATACCACTTTAATGCTTCATACCTCAAGGTGCCTATGAAATCAAATAGCTTAATTTCATTCCTTGTTACTCCCTTCCGGTTCCAAATAGACTCCAAAACAAATATGTGTTCTGCTACTTCAGTAGTATCCTTCTCAAATACTAGTAACTTAACTGGGGTATCCATGATCGCTTCCTTCCAACTCTCTAGTACTTTGTGGTAGATTTCCTCTGATCTGCTTCTCTGGTTCAGTTGTCTTTTATCAACTTGCTTTCCTTCTCTTCCCTTGTCTCTTTGCAATTGGATCTCAAAGTACTCCTCTCCTAAAACCTTTGCAAAATTGCTCTAGATCTTTGCTATGGTCTCTGCTTCTTTGTTTGCTTGAATATCTTCCTTCTCATCTAAAATTCTCGACTTTATATGGCACTTAGGGTGGCTCATGGTCTAGGGTTTGTGTCTCTTCAAATTAGGGGATTCTCTTATCTTTGTAAATGACATCATGTCGGTATCCAATGATGATTCAAATAGCCTTCTAAAATCCTCAAAACTCCTCTCAATGTTTCCTGTATTTTCTCCTCCTTCGCTTATCTTCTTTATGCTTTGGCAAATTAACTCCTCTGTATATTCCTCATCCATCTTCAAAATCTTTGGTTTTACTTCATCTTCTTTGGCACTCTACGGCATAAACCCTAATTCACTTGTTTCTTCTCTTTCTCTTCTACATTCTTCTCTGACAGTACCCATAGTGGCATGCTCCTCTATATTCTCCATAACACCTTCTATATCTTCACCTTCTGATCTCCCTTCTCCGACAACACCCTCCCTGGCATGCTCAACAACATCCTTCATGACACGGTTATCCTCTTCCTTCCTTCCGGTAGCACCCTCCATGGTGCTCTCTTTGAATTCTTCTATCTTTTCCTTCACATCTTCTATCATCCTTTCTTCCTCCATCATTTGTGCCCTTTTCATTAGTCTACAGTAACGCTCCTATCACTCCTAAGTTTGTTTTAATCTCTCTTCTTCACTTATCTCCATTCCTGTCTTGATTTCTTCATCGATCTCTCTTTCCCTCTGCTTCTCCCCTTTCGCCATGTGTTTGTTGGATTTGGTGTTCCATTAGTCCTCTTATGTCCCAGGGAATCTTTATTTGAAGAGACACATTGTTTATAAGGTCCTTGCAGACCCTACCCCCTTCCCACTTGCCATCCCCTTAAGTGCTTGCGCCCCTCTCATAGAGGTAGAAACCTAAGGAGATGTGAATTCCTCCACACTTTAAAATTTTTTCCTATCAACCTCACCTTTTCTCCTTTCCGGAACTCTATGCTACTTCTTCAAATGTTTTGCCGTTTCAATCTTTAACTACCCTTTTCTAGGGTCATGAGAATGGAACCAAATGTTAGCAAGAAATGAAGAGGGATATTGGTCTAGAGATTTGGTCCTTAGTCAAGTCTTTGTAGTTAGTTTATACCCTGGTCAGGTGGCTAGAGATTGACAGAAAAACATAAAGAATAACAAAAAAGATCATCACATATACATCACAACAAGATACACATAGAATTACCTAGTATCGATAGACTCCACATATATATAGCAGCAATCAAATGTATACATCAATATCCATCCTCCAACATAGGTACATTCATGACTTCTATGTCATTTCTTACATCAAAATATATATCTATTCTCCTATCATGCTTGCTTACTACATTCTACTATCTCCTATCTATATATATACTATATCTATTACATCAAGGGATGTGTCCTGTGTTGGCTTTCGACCTTCACATCTTGTGCTATCTCCTTCGGTCGGCTCTGTTCTCTATCAAGTGACCTACTAACACTACTGCTTATTGTGTTATTTGTCTAGCTAATTCTTTTTGGGTTAGCAATCATGATGTGGGTCATGGAGGTGTTGTCACCTTTCTCTCTCCTAGGCGACATTCACATATTGTTGATCATGGATACGATCCTGTTAGTGTATGTTTTTATTTTCCTAGTGGGTTAGTTATTTTCCCTATTTCCTAGGTTTTTCTACACTTTTATTAAGCTTGCTTAGGTTAAGTAGAGTGATTTTAATTAGTGAGTGGTTGATTTGAGGCGTCGACATCCTACAAGGGACATGGCATTTTCTATCTTGGGAAGACGCTCTTGCT
Organism: Cunninghamia lanceolata; assembly: GCA_027924645.1. Lineage (NCBI taxonomy): Eukaryota > Viridiplantae > Streptophyta > Pinopsida > Cupressales > Cupressaceae > Cunninghamia > Cunninghamia lanceolata. The sequence continues at coordinate 10,550,083 of BSBN01000895.1, read as the reverse complement.
ATCTTTAGCCCGTATGGTGGCCTCTCCCTATTGGTTGGTTTTGCCACCTCTCCTCTCTCCCTGATCTATATAAACTCACTACCTAGCTTGTATTTGGATAATCTTAAATGCGTTGTCTAGTTACTCTACCATTCTTTGTATGAATCTTTGAGGTCTTAATGCAATTCTGTCACATCGACATTTGCATCTCTTGAAATCGTTCATTTACTTCTATTTTTCATTTCAATTTATGTAGCTTAGAATCTCTCTCATAAAGTTCTTGGGTCTTACATCTTGTTCAAGATTTCTAACATGGTATCAGAGCTTTTGTTTTGAGAGTTTTAAGTTCATAGATTTCTAATTAAGAGAGTGAGTTCTTTATTAATTCTTGTGAATCCCGTATGCTCTTCTCTTGCATTTTTTAACGATCTAGAGAATCAGAAAGGATTTAATATGACCCATTAACTCCTTTATTTTGCATGCATTTTTTGTGAGATATGGGTGATTTCAGTATTTCTAGTTATATTGGAAGCATTTTTGGTTGTTCCAACGCATCCAGGAGGCTCAATAAAGTCAGAAATGGCTTTTGTTTCATCAGATTTGGAGATTGTATGACAAAGTTACAATCAAGGGTTTCTTGTTCAGATCTAGAACTCATTTTTGAAATAGAGCATTTTTAGGTCAAAAGGATCCTACCATTGTGTCTAGGAGGCTTCGTAGATGAATTTTTATATATAATTTGCCTAGTTTCAGTGTCAGGAGTTAGAAAGGCAAAAAAATTTACTGGAAGGCCATTTTGGCCCCCCAACTCATTGTTCGAGGCAGATTTTATTGTAAAATTTCAAAACTTTATATATATATTGTGTTTATATATATATATATTGTGTTTGGTGCTTATAGCGCTAAGCTCTATTTAGAGTGTTGTTTATGTGCAAGTGTTAGTGCTTAAAAACACTTCACTTAATATTAAAGGGGCCTCGGCCCTGAAAAAAGGGTGTCAACTCCCCTTTGGGGTCCAATCCCCATTAACTTGTGCAACGCCTTTCAAAATAGGCCCACACCCCTTTCATACGCCATTGGCCGTGTATAGGCAACAGACCCTATACATTAGACCACAAAACCCTATAAATTGGGTTGGGGTGTGGCTCTTGGCCCCCAACCCATATTCCATTCAGCCTTTGGCCTGTAAATTCATTCGGTCCTTTGAAATTGTTTTTGTCTTGCGTGCCATTTTTTGGCCTCTGTGCCACCTCCTCAGACTCTGTGCCAAGTTTAGTGAGTTTTTTTCAAAGTCTCTATATTTGGCAATTTCAGTTATTCTTGGTGGTTTGCTAAATATAGCCCTGACTAGTTTGACTGGAGGAACTCTAATTTTAACTCCACCTAACTATATTTAGAAACTTCTAAACTTGGTGGCACCCCTATTTTTGGTGGCATTTTTGGCGGAGGTCTACTTTTACAAATGATACCCTCTCTCCATTGATAAGTCTAATTTTGAAGGCAAGCTTTGCAGGCTGATATCTTGGGCTCAGGACCTCCTTTCATTGAGTAATTTTTTTTTTATTTAGGCTAATTTTTTGCACTCTACATGTTGGTGTGAACAATTTTTGGTTTTGGTGTATAGATTTTTCAAAAATTGTAGATTCTCATAGGTGACACTGCATAGTTCTTATTTTGGGAACTTTGGAGGCTCATAACTTTTGCATACGACCTTAGATTTAGGTGATTCATTTTTTGAAAGTGCATGATTTTTCAAGTACTTCATAGTGGTGTTTTTAGTTTCATTTGATTCTATTCTTATATTGTTCTTTCAGCATGCACTCATTTGTCAAACATTGAGAACAAGTCCACTCAGTATTTCTTGCTAGTGGCAGCTGTAAATATAAAGTGCCAAATCATATTTGATTGGGGGGGTCCTTTGATTGAGTGAAAAATGGGGGGTGTCTTGTGTTAGATTTTGTTGAGTTTTTACATTATCTTTTATGCATAACAACAAACAATAATCTTCTTTTCTACATAAAATGGATCAAACAATGGTACCAATACTCACACCCTCCAACTACTTTGATTGGAAATCTAAAATGACAATCTATCTAAAGAGGCAAGGGTTGTATAAAGTAACTATGGGTCTTGAAACTAAACCAACGCTAATTGCAGAAAAAGCCAAAATGGTTTAATAAGTTGGATGAAGCTTTTAGAACCTTGTGCATGTCTGTATCTCTAGATTTGTTTTCCACATTGAATCTATTTCTACATCAAATGATGAATGGAACACTTTGGAAAATCTCTTTGGTAAGTAGGTGAAACAAGAAGACATCTACTGGAGAATGAGCTCATAGGGTTAAGTCCTACTAGTTTTGATACTATTCAGAACTTCTTCACTAAGCTAAAGGCCATAAGATTACAGTTGAAACAATGTGGGATTGAGAAGAAAGATTCTCAATTGATCTTAAGTATTCTTTCCAAGCTTGATCCTAATTATTCTGTGTTTGTTTCTACATTTCATGCCACTAAAAGTGCCTTAGGAGCTAATTATACAATGCCTTCTCTTGATGATTTTACAAATGAACTCACAAAGGAGCAAGATAAACTGGTTCAAATGGGCACAATTAAGCCCTCTAAATCTCATGTCTTGGCTGCAAATTAGGGCACTAAAGATAAAAAGGGTCTGGTAAGCAGAACAAGAAACAACAGAATCAAGGAGAGAAGAAACAAGATCAGAAAATAGCTGCTCCAAAAGAAGCTAATTAGGCCTTTTCTTCTAAAGGCAACAAGCCTAAGAAGGAGAAGGAAAAGTGTGCCTATTGCAAGAAACCTAGTCATGATGAACATAAGTGTCTTAAGAAGTAGATTGATCATCTAACACATCTTCTTAAAAAGAACAATATCAAGGTGCCTGATTCAGTCAAACAAAGTTCATCTTAGGAATCTTCAAAGGACACAGATAAAAGTAAGGGGAAAGGAAAGGGCAAGGCCCTAGTTTCTCTTTCTTCACAAACTGATACCTAGATCATTGGATCGGGTGCTTCCCACCACATGGCTTCATCACAAGATGGTTTTGCCTCTTTGGAGCCATGTTCTATGCCATCTATACTCATGGGTGATGACAATCCTACTGAAGTGCATGGGAGAGGGTTTGTTGACATAGGCAAATGAACATTTCATGATGTTCTTTGTGTTCCATCTTTGTAAACTAATCTCCTATTTGTCTATCAGATCACTCACACTGGCTCTAGCAAGCAGGTTGAGTTCACTCTAGACATAGTGGTTATCAGTGAGTTAAACAATGGGTCTACAGTTGTTATGGGAAAAGTTGATCATTAGTCCATACTATATCAATTTTCTCTCTTTGTTACTGATTCTCCTTCACTTGCTTTGCTCACTCACTCAGATGAGGTGAGTTGTTTGTGGCATCAATGGTTTGACCACTTGAACTACCGCTACTTGCAAGAGCTCAGTCAACAAGACATGGTTTCAGGGTTGCCTTCTATTTGGTTTTTTGATGGTGTTTTCCAAGGATACATTCTTGGTAAGCATCCTAAGGAAAAATATGATACAGGAAAAGAATGGAGGGCCACACAGCTTATGGATTTGGTACATAGTGACTTGGCAGGACCATTTCCACATCCTCCTTTTAGCAGGGCTCGATATGTTCTCATATTCATTGATGATCTTTCCAGATACACATGGGTTTATTTTCTCAAATAGAAGTCTGAGGTTTTTGAGTCTTTTTAAAACTTCAAATCTTTTGCAAAGAAACAATCTGGGAAGTCCATCAAGATTCTACGTACAGACAATGGGGGGGAGTATGTCAACCAGAGCTTTGAACAATTTTGTGTTTCAGAGGGCATTGATCTTCAGTACACAATTGCCTACAATCCACAATAGAATGGTATCATAGAGCGAAAGAATAGGTCCTTATCTATGTGTGTTACATCCAGAATCGGGTTCCTCACCGAGTTGTGAAGGGGGTCACTCCTTTTCAAGCTTGGATCATTTGAAAACCCACATTAAAGCATTTTTAGGTGTTTGGTTCTCCTACATGGGCCCACATTGTAGCAGAGAAACGTAAGGCTATGGATTCGTCGAGCAAGCCTTGCATATTTTTTGGGTACCCAGATGGTGTCAAAGGCTACCAGCTTCTCCACCCCACTACTCATGAGTTGTTCATCGAGAGGAGTGTTCATTTTGAGGATGATGTTTCTAGTTCTTCTCCTATCACTTCTCTATCTACCATCATTTTGGAGACATTACAGCATGATGATAGTTCTTTCGAGGATCTTAATCCTCCTACTCATAATGAGGAGTCTTCTTCCTCTATTCCATATGGTGACGATGATGATGAGGAGTCATCTTCCTCTACTCCTAGTCATCATTCAGAGGGTGATCATTCTCCTCCAGATTCGCCTAGTGGGCCTCTGTGGGCTAGTCAAACATTGGATTCAGTAGGTGATTGGGTTGGTGGTCCTTCAAATACTAGAAGAATAAGGTCACCATTTGAGCAGGCTCCACATCTCTTCATTGCCTCAACTTTCGATCCATAATCCTTTCAGAAGCTTTCAGTGTGCTCGAGTGAGATGTTGTTATGCAGCAAGAGTTCAGTTCCTTGGAGAGGAACCACACTTGGGATTTATTCCCCCTTCCTAAGGGAAGGAAACTTGTTCGATGTAAGTGGATCTATCAGATAAAATTTGCCACAGATGGGTCGGTTGATAAGCATAAGGCTCACTTGGTCACTAAAGGATTCTCCCAAGTGCCTGGGATTGACTACTCTAAGACTTTACACCAATTGCCAAAATTAGCTCCATCCAACTTGTCCTTTCTATTGTTGCAGCCCATCATTGGGAAGTTCATCAGATGGATGTGAAGAGTGCTTTTCTTCACATTGAACTTTAGGAGGAGATCTACATGGAGCAGCCACATGGGTTCATAGAGGATCCTTCACTTGTTTTCCATCTTAAAAAATCTCTCTATGGCCTTAAATAGGCCCCTCGAGCTTGGTATGCCAAGATGGACTCCTTCCTTCTATCAGTTGGGTTCACTTGATGCCATTCTGATTTGAATGTGCATATTCTATAGTAGGATGATACTCTCACATTCCTTGTTCTCTATGTTTATGACTTGTTGATTACAGGGACTTCTTCATACACCACCAAGGCAGTGAAAACTGCCCTTCATGATCGTTTCCTGATGTCAGATTTGGGCCTTCTGCACTACTTCTTAGGGATTGAGATCACCTAGTCTTCATCTGGTATCTTCATGGCACAACCTAAGTATACACTTGATATGCTCTCTATATTTCACATGGTTGACTGTAAGCCTGCACCAAATCCATTTTTGTCTAGTGTCAAACTTGAGGCTCACTATTCTTCACCATTGGTGGATGCTACCTTGTATCACCAATTAGTTAGGAGTCTCATATACTTGACTCACATGAGACCCAATTTGTCATATATTGTGGGCCTGGTCTCCAGGTTCATGTAAGAGCCACATGAGCTACATTGGAAAGTAGCTAAGTAGATTCTTCACTATGTACAGGGCACTCATAGTTATGGGATTCACTATGTAGCAGGCGTGGATATTGACTTGGTGGGACACATAGATTTAGATTGGGTAGGCAATTCTGAAGATCGCAAGTCTACTTTAGGATATTACTTCTCACTTGGTTCCAGTCTAGTTTCTTGGTTGAGCAAGTAGTCTGCAATTGCTCTTTCATATAGAGAGACTGAGTATTGAGGGGCAGTTAATGCTACTATTGAGGCCATTTAGATTTAGAACATTCTCACTGAGTTTGGTATTCCATTCCAGAATCCTACAACCATCTTTTGTGACAACCAGAGTACAATACAGATCTCTCACAATCTAGTCCATCACTAGCAGACTAAACACATTGAGATCCACATGCACTACATTCGGGAGCTGATTCATGAGCTGATCATTAATCTCAGGTACTATCTGGCATTAGAGTAGATCGCAGACATCTTCACCAAACCCTTCATTGAGAGCAAGTTCCTTCATTTGCGAGCTTTGCTAGGGGTGCAGTTGGTGTCCACTTCAGGGGGTTATTTTAGTCCTCTTTTCTCTCTTTCTCTCTCTATTTTGGGAGTTGTTATCTCTACTTTGTTTGGGGGGCTATCTAACTCCATTATTGACCAATAAATTGATGCAAAAGGGGCATGCACTCAACTCAACGGGCCTACAGATCCTTTATCAAGCAACCTAATGGCTATAATGTGTTACATTTCAATATGTCAAACTAGGAAATCAAATTCTTCTTGGATGGTACCTGTACTGTATGTATAGTCAAGGATCCCCGAGTTTATCCTAGAAGTTGCTCATAGAAACAAACTATGAAGAAGGAAATGGGTTGGTAATTCCAGGATGTTAAGGAATAACAAATACTTGCTTCAATCAAAACTATATTCAGCTACCTAAAGAACTACTCATGAAATAACTTAATCACAATAGAAAACAATCTATGTACTAAATCAATGATCACCTTTAATATTCCCTAATTCAATAAATCATAACAACTTAACAAACTAATAATATGAACTAACAAGAGAACTATAGTTACCTCAAGTGGCCCTTGCTTGGGTACTCGTGGAATCTAAATCAGATCTTTAATTGTATCAACTACTCATTTACTAAATTTGAATCTATATTCTTTATTGAATTCTGGAAGATGTAATACAACAACAAGAACTAACAACACAAAATCTCTTCAACTACCTCCTGTCATATACATAATTTGTCATATATAGACAGGATCTGAATCTCCTATTTGAATTGAACTTGTAAACAACTATCCTACACTTGTCCATTCTTCCCACGAACATAGGAAGAAGACTTTATTCTTATTTTAATTAGATTAGAAGTAGGAAACTAACTTTTACAAAGATAATCTAGATATCACAGTCCTACTATGATTATTCTTGTTCACTATAAAGACAAACATAAATGAAAACAAAACATTATTGGATTAATCGCGAACCATGATATGAACTCCTCTTAATCTTTATGACTATCTCAACTACTAGAGATAAAACCATCAAGAAGTGGGAGGCATTAAGTTTAAACCATGCCCACTTGGTTTGGGATCCTTCTCTTTTAGCTATGAGCTATTGTGTTCTCAACTGTAGATAAACACCTCCTTTGCTGTGGGTTAACAGATGGCCTTTTCCACGGGTAACTAATTCCTTGCTGCATAGGGGTTAGTTTCTTCATATAGTATTTACACATCACAAACTACCAAAATTAATAGAAATTACTATCACATTCTATAAAAAATCATTAACTCACACATAATTATTCATCAACATATCATATACTATTCTTAACGCTTTCAAGTCTTAAAGGTAATCATAAACATGGATAATGTCCAGGAAAGTCTAGAAATGTCTTTGGAAAGTACGAACTTAAACAAGGAAACTAAAACAAAATAAAGTCCCATCACACTCTGAACTAAATGCGTTGCTTGTCATCAAGCAACTTAGTACCTCTGATTATACTGGAGTGCAATCTCCCTGTAATTTTTGGGTTCCATGACTCTTTGATCCTTCTTAAGATAGAAACCTTTTTGCTCAGCTAACTAATCCTACCTAACCCGCTCTACTAGTTGAGATGTTTTCTATCCTTGCCAATGTGGAATTAGATACAGGAGAAGAGGAGGATGGAACACTAAAGGAAGCTAGGTAATTCCATGCTCAATAGATGACTTGATCTACCTGTGTGCCCTAGTGATTGATGCTAAGAAATTGAAAACAAAGTGGGGTTCTTTTCTTCTTAATTCCTGTGATAATTCATTCCACCTATCCCTTGAAAAGTTCAATGCCTCCTTACCAGTGCCATTAACTAACTCCTTAAATTTCTTGTAATTTGTTGCTCTACATTCAAGGAACTTTTCTTCCAATTCAGGGTGTTGGATCAAATTGATCCATTCTACTACTATCTGATTGGGATCCTGGGCCTCTATCCTGATTTTGAGGGGAATTGATTTCTCCCTTTCATGATATTATTGTTGTAGGACTCCTCTCCTATGCTCATTTTGTATGAATTATGCTAGGGATTTTATCTGCACATCCCCAATAACAATTAAGGGATTCCAAGTAGTGTCATATGGATGGCCAATTCATGTAAATAAAATTCATATAATTGATTTTGCATCTCCGGGGTAGCTCTCTAGTAGGCTATGAAAGACAATTCCGGTGTAAAAAGGGAGATAGGAGCATCACTGTACAATTGACTAAACTAGAAACTCAAGTATTGATCTTGTAAGTATAGGGCATAAACCATTGTAGGAGGTCTACATCTCATAAGTTGTACAGTCATGTTCGCCATCCTATCTATTTTGAATTTCAATCTCCTTATCTCCTTATTCTTCTCCTTAATCTCCTTTTTATGCTTTTATTTCATATCGTGTTGTTCATTCACTACTTGCTCTATTTTCTCCCATAGTTGAAAGCTAACAGTCAATAGGGTTGGTGGTGCAACCTCTTCTTGATGATCATCCTACTGCTTAGGCTCTAAACTCCTCTTTTTTATTTTTATAATGGACAATTGAGCCAATTGATCCAATCTTGTTCCTCATTGTTGATAAATTTGCAACTGATTTTCCAACCTTTTAACTCTCTCATTCAATCCAATCTTCATTTGCTAGTAAAACTGCAGTTGTTTTTCCAATGCTACAATCTTTTGTAAAGCTACCTGCAGCTCATCAATATTCTCCTCAGTTTTCTCTTCTTTATCCAATTTTCCTCTTTTTGAACTTCATCAGAGGAGGCTGACAATTCTTAGCTTTCTGCATCATGAGGAGGTTGAAGTCATTTCCTTGATGTGAACAAATCCTTTTCCTCTAATTCTATTTCTATTTCCATCACATTTGATTGTGCCACATTCAACTGCTCCTTGTCAACAAATAGATATTCCCTCTCTGACTCTATATAGCAGATTACACATCAACCACCTTTTTTGTTTAGGAGGAATTTCTCCTCCTGTAACTCCTTTTTCCTCCAGGCAGTTAGAGCACCTTGGTGGTTGGGTAGATGCTTTTTGTTTCTTCTTGGCCTTAGAGGAAGAAGAAGATGCTTTTCTTTTCTTATTGGGCTTGGAAGTAGGAGGGTTCTTGGAAATCTTAGATGCTGCAGGTTGTGAGTCGATGGTTTTAGGTTGCATTTCTTTCTTTTCAAACTATTCAGTGTGGCTACAGGGTAGTGAAATTGGATGTTCTGGAAATGGGGTTAGTACCAGTGAAGCTGTAGGAGTGGGGGACTTTGTAGGTTCTTCCATTGGGTTATTAGTGTGTGGAGTTGAATGCTCTGGCATGACATCATTGTTGATAACTGAGAGGGGGGGTGAATCAGTTATCCTAGTTATTCCTCTATCTGAACTTTCTTATTAATTAATGCAACATTGAATCAAACACAAAAAACATTACCATGAAATAAGAAACACATGACACAGTATTTTTGACGTGGAAACCCTGTTAAGGGAGAAAACCACGGGGTGATTAACCCAAAAATTATTCTCTGTTAGAAGAATAGGAAATTACAAAATGGCACTTGCCAATTAGGGCTCACTGCCCGAGCACACTGCTCACAAGAGGCTCACTGCCTACAAGAAGACACACTGTCTACAAAGTGATAAGAATCACAGTCTTGAACTGATTGGAAGCATCTGCATATGCTGGAGTTCAGTTCCGGTTAGGCTCAGTACACTGATCTGCTGCACTTCATCTTTCCTCTGTTCTTTATTCTGCTATCCTTTCACATACCGGATCTTTCTTGCTACTTCTGCTCTGTTCTGGACTTGTTCGCATATGTCTTCGCACATTCACACCTTTCACAACTAAATCCATCCTTTATATATATCCGCACAAGTAATTTCATCACCTTTCTAGTCGGCATCCGGAACAGTTTAGTTTCTTACAAACTTTGTTTTGTCGGCTGAATCCTTGCTCACCAAGCAATGCGGATCAAGCATATACTTGTAGATATCATCAATCATGTCGGCCAAACATGATTCATGCCTTCACAACCTTTATCATCAACAGTAACACATCCGGAAAGTAGTCTGATACTCTGTCAGTCAGTTCTTCCTCTGTTTTCACTGTCTCTCAGGAATCCGGTACTCAACTATTCATATCTTTTTCCTTGTCCATCACCAGAGGCTAAATCCTTGGAATATACCACTCAAGGTAGTCCTCTTGACTTCCCCAAATCCGCACTGCACCAAGACACTTCCTCTGAGAGATCCGGACCAATCTGTCGGACCTTGCCACATGCTCTGTTCTTGTTCACCGGACCACAACAATCTTTATTCTGACTTCCGGTAGAGATACATTATGACTTGCGGATATGTGGGATGACCTTTGTTGCCATCAATGACAACAACCATGAATCCATATAGTGTCTCTTGCCAACAATCTCCCCCTTTGGCATTGATGGCAACACTTAGTGAAAAATGACTAGGTGTTTACACTATGCTCCCCCTTTGCTGATGCTCTGTCTTTATATACAATTTCCGGAACTCCCCCTTTGTTGGATTCCTCATTTTTCACTACTCCTTACTCCCCCTTTGACATCAATGGCAAAGGGTAGGGTCCGCACACCAAAATTTTCAAAAAATTTTCTATATATAGCCGCATATTTACATACTCACATATACTGAAGAATGTCTGCAAAGGATGTCTGCAATTGGATCATTTCAGTAGCCCAACTTTGCTTCATTCTGTCCAAAATTGAAATGTGACCACTCAACAAAAATGCAAAAGCTTCTGCCCGCTTGAGATCTGTCGGATCTTTTGTTTGGGCGGTGGTCTGGGCATCACTGATGGCCTCATGCATAGTTTCCAACTTAGGGATTATAATCCTTCTAAGTTCTCCCATCCGGTTGGTGATATTCTTCCTTTCCTTCTCAAGATTCTTTATTTCATTCAAGACTGCAATAGTCTGACATTCTTGATTTATTATAGAGGAAGAGAGAGGATCAAAACTTTGAGATAAGCTTTGAAGCTTTTCCTGTTCCTCTTTTATTTTCTTGTCAATTGCTGCTGTTGCCTTTGACCAGGATATACAAAATTTGTAGATGTCACCGCCATCCTTAAGAGCATTCTCTAAGCTCTTTATTCCAATGCTCACAATCTTCCTATCTTTAGAGATTAATTCTAATATTTCTGAAAATCTCTTATCCAAAAATTCCTTCCGGACCTTTTCTTCAGCTGATTTTTCTAGAGAATCAAAATGTGTATCAACACTGCTGACTAAGGTTTTTAGATTACCGGAAGAGGAGGCTGTCGGATCTATCTGGATTGATGGCATAATCTTTACAAGTACTCCGGAAGCAGCCTCTATCAACTCACAGTCTTCCATATGAGACTTCAGGAGTTTTTCATTTGCCTTGGCATTTGCAAATGAAGCTATCTTCATTGTTTGTACCGGAGAGAGAGAGTCAAAGTCGAATGGGCCTTTTAGAAGCTCCGGTTCATCAATCTCTAAAGTTTCTTTGCTCAAAAATTGTTGAACAGTTTGTGCAGTGTCTCTTGCCGGAGACAGATGTTTCTTTTCTTCTGCAGTCTTGGAACTGTCAACCTCTTTTTCTTTCACCCCTGCTTCCTTCTCCTGTAATTCCTCTTCTTCTTTGGATCCGGAGACTGTAGGGGAAACCGGAGGAGAGATGTTTGTCTGTTCGGGGCCCACTTCTTCCGGAACAGATGATTCCGGATCTGCAGCTGTTTCTGTACCTAAGTCCTCTACAACAGGAAGATTGAACCTTTTGAAGGCCTTCCGGAGGATCTCTTCTGTCTCTTGTGCCACTTTGTCAGTCTCACCAAGCATGAGTTGATTCATCTTGGCTTTACTTCTGAACTCATCTTTGCAGTCCTTGAAGATTATGTTCATTGTCTTGGGATCAATTTGAGGATATAGCTGAATAGCTATCTGCTCCCGGATCTCAAGATCTTTTGCATGAGCATTGTTCTTTCTTACTTCCAATTCCTTTTCTAGGCTTTTAGGAATAAGAGATATGATCTCAATGAAAGCCTTATTATATATGTTCAGATATTTGATGGTGGCTTCCTGCAGAGTCTTTTGGTCAGCCTCACTGAAGTCATCATAAGATTCAGTCATTGGTTGAAGGTTTCCATCCACCGTGACCGACTTGATTACATTCTCTAGAGACAGATTGGGCTTTTCAACAGATACCTCTGCCATTTCATCCTTGTCTTGGCCTGTGGAGGGTTTACCGGATCCTTTCTTCTTCTGCTTCTTTATTTCTTTTACTCCCTCATCTGACTCTGTTTCCTCTTCATCCTTTTGGCTTTCATAAGCCCTTGTGGCTTTTGTCTTGGATCTTTTACCGGATGCCTGGACTTCCGGTTTTGAACTTTTGGTTGTGGGAGGTGCAGATCTTTTTGATGATCTGGTCCGGGTGGGAGTTTCAACCGGAGCACTTTCTTTACTTTTCTCTTCTTCCTCAGCCTTCCTCCTCTTTTCCCGGCTGGCATCAAGTGCCTCTTTTGAGATGCCTAGGCCTTGAGCAATGTGCTCTACTTCTTTTCTCACCTTTCTCTTAATCTCAGGTTCCCTGAGTTCTACATGTATTTTTACACTCAGCTCCTCAAAGGTTCCAAACCTTTCTGCCTTAGGATCTTTGGGCTGACTTAACATGTGTTGAACATGCAGCTCCACTATCTGTTCATCCACTTCATACCCCATGGGCATGATCCAGACAATCCTTGGCTCCACTGCCTCCATTAGGCACTGATCAGTGTCAACCATAAAACACACTGAGTCTTTGTATTTTTCAACAAGAGACTGGGGAATTCTCTCTCTTGCTTGCATCATGCTCTGAAAGTTTTTGAAGTATCCCCATAGAGCTGTATTTCTTGCTTTTGCATCCCCAAGTCCATGCAAATAGTCTCTTATCTGGACTGCAACAGGTTTGTCACTCTGCCATACCCATCCACTTGATCCGGGTAGCTCATTCATGAAGTAGAAGAATAGACATACAATAAGAGTACCATACTTAAAGGAATTCTTCTTGTCCTTCTTGATTTTCTGTATATTTTCCATCAATTGGCTTAGCAGTAGTTCGCAGAGATCATATTCTGCATTCTTTCTTAGCATTTCATAGGCAGTGTATACTGCAGTTCCGGATACAGAATTCTCCCTGCTGGAGTGATAGATCTTGTATCCTATTATCATGGATGCATACTTGATATCCGGATCCGAAATATCTTCAATGGTCATTGCCCTCTTATCAAAATTTGATCCGGTGGCCTCAGTTACAATGTTGTTCTTGACAGATTTGAGGATAGGTATCCCTCCGGAAGAGTATAGACCAGTTACTGCCCTAATTGCCTCTTTTGTGATCTTGCAGGGTCTATCCAGCCATAGAAAGTTGTCATGCATCCTGCTCAGTACATACCGGACCCATTCATCTTCTTCAAAGCAGGGGAAATGAATAAATTGCTCAAATTGTTTCTTCTGGATACCCTTATACTCTGGTTTAAGCTCAAAAGCATTGTCTATCAGTTGCTTGTGATAGAGGTCTCTTAATTTGAATTCCCCAAATTCCTCAATGCTTGCATGTATGTAAACCCTAATGTCTTCAGTATGTAAAACTCCGTGAGGAACACTAGAGAAGGCTCCTAGTGGATCTACCTCCAATGATTTGTAAGGATGTTTCTTGAATGTGGGGCGAGGTCTATCAGAGATCTTAACTATATTTGGAGTAGCCATTCTTCAAGGATTTACAGTGAGATAATGAAAAACGGAGAATACCTTATGCGTCTTCGGTTGGCACGGAGTGATTGGATTGATTTCTTTATGCAATGACTTCGGCAGGAGATCCTTGGTGTGCTTGATGAATCTTGTTGCAGAGCTCCACTTTTCGCTTCTTCTTGAGTGCAGAATGAGCAAATGACTTTTGAGAAATCCCTTATATTGCTCCGCAAACCCTAATATCTGTCTGCAATAAATGCTTCACCTGCATTATTCCGGTTTGCCCTGTCTGGATAGCTTGGAGTATCCCGGATTAGTCCTGATCAGTGAATATCATCCGGATCTTTAAATCATGAATAAATCGAGGTAACATATTACAAGAACATCCCAAACACTCTGTCCAATCCGCAGAACAAGATAGTGCACTTCCGGATCTCTCCGGACCTTTTTGTAATCCTTTGTCATACCGGAGCGTCTCCCTGAACAGGTCTTACTTGATCAATCACAGCTTCTTCATAACTCCATGCGGACCTCTGAAAACTTGACTGAAGCATCTCAAGACTCATATCTACAAACCCTTTAATCCGCATCTTGTGCCACATCCGGCACCGCTTGTTTGGCTGGGGGAACAGGATTTTCTTTGAGTCTCCCCCTGAGCCTGAGCTCACTTTTTAATTTCCGGAAGAAATATCAGCACCAGAGTCTGGTGCGGATCCAACCTCTACATTCTCTGAACTTTTCTTCACCCAAATCTTGCTCATCTGATTCCTAACTTCATCCGCATTCATCTTTTGTTTTCCCTTGTCTTGATTCTGATCATACACCGGACCTCTTTTGTCCTGATTCTTGTTTCTGCAGACTTTAGCATTATGACCAGACCTATTGCAGATTTGGCAAATAACATTTCTTTGCATATTTGACTGATATCCCCTTGATCTGCATTGATTAGCCATATGACCTACTCTATTGCATGTAAAGCATCTACCTTTGAATGATTTGTTTACTTGCATAATTCTGCATTCATGGGATTTGTGTCCATACCTTTTGCAGTTGAAGCACTGTCCGGAGAAGGATGAATTAATCTAATTCATTCTCATTCTGCACTGATTAGCTTTGTGACCAAAGTGGTTGCAGCTGTGGCAGTATCCATTGAAGGATGGATATCTTTGAGCATTTGGCTGTCTTACCGGAGGTCTTCTAGGCCTGCTCCTTGGATTTTCTGATCCAAGATTCTTTTGACCGGATCCGGAGCTTTCTCCTTTCTCATATCCCAAACCATACTTGTCATCTGTCCTCTTTTGACTTCCAAGAAGAACTTCAAGTTGAGCAGAACTTATCTTGAATTTCTCTTTATATTCATTTGCTGTTTGAAGGTCTCTTTTGAGAGAGGCAATTTGATCCTCAAGTTTTTCTTCATTATCTTTGGCATCTTCAAGATCAGATTCAAGATGTCTGATAATCCTGTCCATCTGGTGGCATTCTTCTAATTTTTCTTTAAGAGATTGTCTTAGATTGTCTTCAGCCTTTCTTTTTTCTTCAATCTCTTGAGTAAACTTTATAGTTCCTGATTCCATTTCATGTCTTAACATAATGACTTCTTTTGATAACTTTTCACATAACTTGGTTTGCTCAGTCAATTCTTCATTTGTATTGCTTTCTTCACTTTGTCTTGCCAACTGTTGGAGCAGCTCCTTTCTCTTTTTCATAGAGAGACTTAATTTGTCTTTTAATTCCCTCATGAATTCATCAGCCTGTTTGAGTCTTTCTTTTAATTCATTGACTTCAGAATTTGACTGTTCAAGATCCTCAAGGGCAGTCTTGAGTTGCTCCCTTAAACCATATGCATCCATTTGAATTCCCAGATCTTCCTCAAGCTGTTAAGCTCTATTAGGAGGAACCTTGCTCTGATACCAATTGTTGATAACTGAGAGGGGGGGGGTGAATCAGTTATCCTAGTTATTCCTCTATCTGAACTTTCTTATTAATTAATGCAGCATTGAATCAAACACAAAAAACATTACCATGAAATAAGAAACACATGACACAGTATTTTTGACGTGGAAACCCTGTTAAGGGAGAAAACCACGGGGTGATTAACCCAAAAATTATTCTCTGTTAGAAGAATAGGAAATTACAAAATGGCACTTGCCAATTAGGGCTCACTGCCCGAGCACACTGCTCACAAGAGGCTCACTGCCTACAAGAAGACACACTGTCTACAAAGTGATAAGAATCACAGTCTTGAACTGATTGGAAGCATCTGCATATGCTGGAGTTCAGTTCCGGTTAGGCTCAGTACACTGATCTGCTGCACTTCATCTTTCCTCTGTTCTTTATTCTGCTATCCTTTCACATACCGGATCTTTCTTGCTACTTCTGCTCTGTTCTGGACTTGTTCGCATATGTCTTCGCACATTCACACCTTTCACAACTAAATCCATCCTTTATATATATCCGCACAAGTAATTTCATCACCTTTCTAGTCGGCATCCGGAACAGTTTAGTTTCTTACAAACTTTGTTCTGTCGGCTGAATCCTTGCTCACCAAGCAATGCGGATCAAGCATATACTTGTAGATATCATCAATCATGTCGGCCAAACATGATTCATGCCTTCACAACCTTTATCATCAACAGTAACACATCCGGAAAGTAGTCTGATACTCTGTCAGTCAGTTCTTCCTCTGTTTTCACTGTCTCTCAGGAATCCGGTACTCAACTATTCATATCTTTTTCCTTGTCCATCACCGGAGGCTAAATCCTTGGAATATACCACTCAAGGTAGTCCTCTTGACTTCCCCAAATCCGCACTGCACCAAGACACTTCCTCTGAGAGATCCGGACCAATCTGTCGGACCTTGCCACATGCTCTGTTCTTGTTCACCGGACCACAACAATCTTTATTCTGACTTCCGGTAGAGATACATTATGACTTGCGGATATGTGGGATGACCTTTGTTGCCATCAATGACAACAACCATGAATCCATATAGTGTCTCTTGCCAACAATCATGGCTATGGGTAGGCGAGGCCATTGGTTGGAAAGAGGTTGCAGGTGCTTCCTCCCCTTCCTCTAATTGTATATTTTCTACCCGTGCCTCATCTTCCCCAACTGGTCTAGCCCTTAAGTGTCTACCATCAGGGTTGTCGTTAAGTATATCATCAATGTGGTTAAACTTAAGAAAATTTTCCCAAAGAATGGTTGGGAATTGAACAAACAAAATTCTTTTCACCAATAAATAACCAGACAATCATGTGACAGGGATGACTGGTTCCCTTTTTATTTATACTCAACAGACATTCTCTTTAGCAGATTGAATAGAAAATTTAGAACATTTACAACTCTACCATGATGGAGATGACTTAATAATTTAAAATGTACAATATATAATAATGATTGTCTTCCATCACAGGTCAAATACTTAATGTGTTAGGATTAAGGTGCCATCAACCTTGTAAATTCTACGTAATTTATTATTCCTATTATTGTAAGTAAATCACCCATAAGGGATGAAAGGTTTCACCATCAGTGATCTTGTTTTAGCCGTATGTTTATAATTAGTACTTGACACTAATTCGTTAGCGACGAGGGGTTGTAGGGGTTTCCCCCTGCGAGGGGTCCGGGGGGATCATCCCCTCAGTGGGGGGTTTTGGGGCCGCGTGCCTCGATGAGGGTTTGGCTTGGGCAATGCCCCTGAAACCATATTTTATTTATATTTTATCATTGTAAATCTGGACCGTTTGTCATTAGGTCACACATCTGACGGTCGATATTATGTCAGTTTTCTTTCCCTACAAGGCAACTCCTTTTTATAAGGATATTTGTACTACATTTTTAGCAAAGTTGAGAGTAATAGGCGCTGCTAGATATAAGACTGAAGAAGAAGAGGAAGTGCATGTATTGTAATCTCATATTTGAAGATAATACAACTTGGCACCTCTTTTCTTGGTGGAGTTTTTTACTCGAAAAGGTTTTCTCCACGTTACATACTATGTTATGTGTTCAGTTGTTAATGCATGCTATTTCTATGTAGTGGGTTTTATTTTTGTTGCAATCTCCATTGAGTCTACACTATTTAGAGGATGTTAATAAGGTTTAAATCAGATTTATGTTGTGTGGTTTGAACATTCATTTCTAACATAATGATATAAGTAGAAATAGAAGCCCATAACCAGGGTAAAGAGAGACATTTAGTGCCTTGAGCTGAGGAGTCTAATCTTTCACTAGGTTGGACAAATTCAGCCCTTGCTGTAATGGCATCAACTTTTACAAGAAATTCTTCTCCAACTGCAGGTAACCCAGTTACCTCTTCCATTGTGGCCTCTGAAGCATCAACCCTCAATCCCCTGACTATTGCTTCATTATGTTGAAACATCCTTATGAATTGTTGAGTCATGGCTTCGTTGTATTTGGTCAATCTGAGGAAATAGTCAAGCCACTCGACTTGCTAGAAAATAGGCCTACAGTCTTGGTCACTTAACAACATTGTGTGATCAACTGGTTCCCTTCTGACGGGATCCCACCCATTACACAACACTCTTTATTTCCTCTATATCTTCAATTACCTATTTTCCAAGTCTTATCAAATTATCTGCTACTGAAATCAACTTCCACCCTGTTACTTCCTTTCTTGTTTCTGTCTGTTGCATCTATCGGTGGCTACTAATTAATTGCGCATGCAACAAGTAGCCATAAATTATGAAAAGAGGTTTTGGCAAGGGTAATGGTACATGATTTTTTTTTTCATGTATGAAATCTAATGTAGTCCCCCCAACTGAAGGATGCATTTGTCCACAAATGTGAAGGAAGTAAGGATGTATGGGAGGAAGGCATGAAAGCATTGGGACTTGTGTATAATAGTGGAATAAATGATTGTGTAAGTAAAAATTTCTATAAAATAAATATAATTTATTGTTAATTAATGGAAGGTGTGAGATAAATACCATTCAAATGCAGATGAGGTGAAAGATGGTGCATGCGAAGAGGCTGACATGGTGGCTAGTGCGAATGATGTTGAAAAGTACACTAATGGGAAACACGTTGATGTGACATGAAGGAAGTGTGGTTGATATAGAAGCATCAACGTGAAGATGCATGTTAGGAAAGTACAAATGCTGAAGAAAGAGTGGGCATGCAGATGTCGTGAATGAAAGTGTTGCAGGTAAGAGTGGCTACACGTACGAAATCCTTAAGAAAGGAGATAGTGGAATATGTAGTGGTTATGTGGAGAAAGTGAATAGGGCCCAAGTCAAGTGGTTGTAGGTGTAGAGACACATGTCCCATGAAAATGATGACAGGTGTAGTGGTTACAGGTGCAATGCGACGGCTACAGGTCTTGTGTGTAGAGTCACTGCAGGTGCTGTCAACTTCCTTTAGCTGGATGTTTTATTAATGCTGATGTTTTTTTTTCTTTTTTATGTACAAGGGAAGAGAGAGTCATACCTGAGGATTGACAACAGATGAGCTTCTAGGCTCATCTACTGATGTGTCAATGGATAAGGTGGTTGGAGAAACTATGGATGGAATGCATGTGTCATCTAGTAGTGAATTCTGTGGAACTTGTGCCTCAAATTGTCTTGTCAGCTCTTGGAGAAAGCTGGATTTATCCAATAGGTTCTTATAAAGTTTCAAACAGTGTCCATTTACCATGAGTGAAAATCTAATTGGATCAACTGTGGTAAGGTGGATTGTACCATTGGGAAAACTTCTTTGATTTCATAAGGACCTAACCATCTGGTATGCAATTTTCCTTTATGGTCCTTATATATGGAGTCATAAAGTAGGGCCTAGTCACCTGTGTGAAATTCTTTAGTTTTAATCTACTAGTTGTGCCATTTGATTCTTTGTTTTTGGATTACTTCTATGTGGTGAATGACCTCCATTCTCAATTCTTCTAAAGCATTAAGCTGGTGTAGCCTGTCTTGTTGAGTTGTAGATAAATCCATTCCTAGTTGTATAGCGGTCCTCAATGTTTTGTATTCAAATTCAATAGGGAGGACAACCTTTTTGCAATAAACTAGTTCATAAGGTGTATACCTTGTTGTGGTTTTCTATGTTGTTTTGTATGCCCTAACTACTTCTAATAATCTAGTTGCCCAATATTTTTTGTACAATGCAACTATCTTTGTCAATATTGCCTTAGTTTCCTTGTTTATGACTTCAACTTGGCCATTTGATTGTGAATGATAGGGAGTGGATTTCTTATGTCTGATTTCATATTCCTAAATTAGGTGAGCAAGCAAGGTTGATGTGAACTCTGGTCCTTGGTCAGTAACTATTTCCCTTGGTACTCCATAGATGGTAAATCTTTCTTCATACAAAATGTGGCCACCTTACTATCTCTTGCAAACTCGAGAGCTTTGACTTCCACCCATTTGGTCAGGTAATCAGTATATACCAATATGTACTCTTTGTTGTTAGAGGGATGATCAATGGGCCCAATAAAATCAATGCCCCATTTGTCAAAGGGTGTAATCACCAATTGTGGCTCGAGGGGAATCTCATCACTTCTTGTAGGTCTGCCCATCCTTTGACAAAGGTCACATCTCCTTGTGTACTGAACTATATCTTTGAGCAATGTTGGCCAGTAATATCCAGTAGTTAAGATTTTGAGTGCTATCCTCTTGGCTACAAAATGTCCCCCACAAGGTTCATCATGACATGCTTTAAAAATGCCATATATTTCATTTCTCTTATACATTTGTGCATGACATGATCGGGTCCTATGTAAAAGAGGTAGCCATCTACCCATTAATAAGGGAAGTTGCATTCAACTAGATGGCACCTTTCTCTTGGTGAAAGGTGTGGAGGTGTCTTCCTTGAAACCAAATAATTGGTTATATCTGCACACCAAGGAGTTTGGACTGTTAATGCAAATAAGTGTTCATTAGGAAACGAGTCATCAACAATTGGATCTTCATTATTAATAGTGAGCCTAGAGATGCAATCAACAACTACATTTGCCTTTCCAAGTTTGTCCACAATAGTGATATCAAACTCCTGTAACAACAACAACCATCAAACAAGTTGGCCACTAACCACTTGTTTCTTCAGTAGATATCTTATTGTTGCATGATCAGTATGAATAAAAACTAGGTAGCCAGTGATATAGTGTCTAAATTTATTGATTGCATACATAACAACTAACATGTCTTTCTCTGTGATAGTATAATTAAGTTCAACACCTTGTTGATTTTTACTGATGTCGTAAATAGCATATTCCAAATTTCCCTCCTTTTGTCCTAACACATCACCTACAACAAAGTCAGAGGCGTCTGTATGAATAGGAAAAGGTATTTTCCAATTGGGTCCTCTGAGTACATGTGACATTGTCAAGGAGTTCTTAAGATTTTCAAAGGCTTTTTGACAAGCAAGTGTCCAATCAAATTCAACATCCTTAGAGAGTAGAACAAATAGAGGTGCTGCTATTTTACTGAAATCCTTTACAAACCTCCTATAATATACTGCATATCCAAGAAAGCTTCTTACATCCTTTTTTTAGGAATATGTAGTGTTGAAATGACTTCAGTTTTGTTGGGATCCACTTGAATTCCTTTCTTGGACACAAAATGTCCAAGTACTATTCCTTCTTCCATCATCATGAATTTTTTTTCATGACTAAGAGACAGGTTGTGATCCTGACATCTTTGGAGGACCTTTTCAAAGTTTGCCAATGCTTCTTCATTAGAATCTCTATAAGTGGTGAAATCATCCATATATACTTCCATGGAATCATGCAAAAAATCAGAAAAGATGCTCAAAACAAATCTTTGAAATGTTGCAGGTGCATTATGGGTTGATAGAACCCAGGTAAAGTCTTCACTAGGCACTTCTTCCTATCAACTAGTCTATGGTCAGAACCCTGTCTTCCCTGTGAACCTGAAAATCCCCACTTTACAATTTGCTAGGGATTACTCGGGGGTAGAAGATAAGATAGAGGCTAGATTGATAAACATTTTGAACCTAGAAGAGAAAAGAGATGCTGCCCTATAACACTTTGTGAAACATCAAGGGATAGTCAAAAGATGGTTTGATAGAAGGGCTACAGTCAAAGCCTTTAAGATTAGTGATTTGGTACTCATGTGGGACAAAGCCAAAGAAAAAAGAGGGGACCATTCAAAATTTGATAAACTATGGTTAGGACCCTATCAGATTGTTGAGATCCTTGGGGAAAACACCTTCCACATCATCTCTCTTTCTAGGGAACTTGTCCCATTGCCAGTCAATGGGCGGTACCTCAAGCATTACTTCCCAAATTAAGGGAGTCTAATAAAGAGACCCTCCAGCCTCTCCTGTACATAGTTAGGTTAGGGGTCTTGTTTTGGTTTCTTGGTTTGCCTTGTTTTGTTTTCCTTTTTGCATTTTGTGTTTTCCCTTTTATTTGGTTGCATAGTTTTTAGGTCTGTGGTCTATTTTCAATCTTTTCCTTTTTTAGTTTGATTTATGAAAATAAGCCTCAAGTTCATTTCTGAAGGCCTTTACTTCAAGTTTTCTTCTGCTCTTCTAGTGCTTGTTTTGATTGGAAAAAGGCTTGCTTAATAGTGGAACCATTTCGAGAGGAATGTCTTTAGTCATTTCTAATTAGGGAATCAGTCACTTTCTCAGAGTTTTTAGTTTTACCATTCACATCATCTTGTGGGTTTACTTGTCCAACTAAGGGTTAGAATGATTTTTGTACTTGGGATAATGTTTTCTTGAAATCTTACATATAATTACACATTAATTCTTCCTTATGCTTGCTGGAATGAGTTGTTACAACTAGTTATTGGGTGAAAATCTTAAGATTTTGTCTTTCTAGGTCACCACCGTTTTTTTAACCTAGGAGTGGTTTGCTCCTTAAAGGTTAGCCTTAACCCCTAACCCAACAACAAGCTTCATTTCTTGCAAGTTGAGAGAGTTTCAGAAAAAAAAAGACAAAAAAGAACAAAAGAGAAAAATCAAAGGAAAGAGGAAAATAGTGAGTACTCAACTGTCTGGGTGATCCGAGCAATCTCTACCGAGGCTATGGACACTTGGTTGGTAGTAGAGCAAGGCCTTGGGTGGGGTTAGTGATATCTCCATTGGGGCTATGGACACCTGGTTGGAAACGAAGCTATGTCTAGGTGATCATTTGAAAGCAAAGTCCAATTTTACCTAACCCAATCTTTGGTTTGTGATTGGCAACTTCTTGCATGCCTAAAGAAGGGTAACAAATCACGTGCACACACTTGGATTTTAGATGCATTTAGTCTTGTACTTTGTCATGCTTGCTCTTGGTGTGTCCTAGTATTCATGCTTCTGTTGTGATTGATAAAATTGAAATTCTGGGTCTTTGGTTGGTTTTCCCACCTTGAAATGCCTTGATCCATGTTTTTTGTTTTGGTTAGCAATTGTAGTGACCTTTTCTTTCACAACACACCCCATTTATGCATGGTAAATAGGGATCCCCCTTTTTTTATGATTCAATTTTTTATTTTCTACTTGGTTCTCAATTGATAAATTGATTTCATTTTGCTATTGTAATATGCTCACTTGTCAGGCCTGTAGGGTTTGTCATTCTAAAACGACATTAGAAGCATCCCCGCACCCCGATAATCCTTTTAAGTGAAATTAACCAGATTGTTGGGTTAGTCATGCTAGCATGACTTTATAAGATCCCCCAACTGCTCACTCTAAGGGGCACTAGGTTTTGTACTATGTGTCACCAGCGTCGAGGCTTCGGGGTCTGTCCTCCCGATAGGATCAGGAGTGCAGTTCTGAGGGCTATCCCTGATAAAGGATATGACTGATTCCCTACCTACCCTTGGTGGCACATTTATGACTAGGTTCCCACATGGTAAAGGGTGTTTTATTATGTTTTGGCAGATCATTTTCTCGCTTCATCTTTGCATTTTGTGGTCTGAGCTCCATTGTAAACCCTTTTACTAAAATTTGAGCTCCCATTTCACACTTTTTCCAAAGAATTTTAGTCAATAGGAGAGTATTGGGTGCATTGGGCTATGCTAGGAAGAAATTTCTCCAATCATCACACCTAACTCGCTACTTCTTCAAACTAGGTAGGGGTTTCATTATTGTTTTTAGTCGATTATGCACACATGTAGTTGGAATGAGGTCTTTTCATTGCATTTGCATTGGGTCTTTTCCTGTGTCTAAGTTCAGATTGCTCCCCTTAGTGTTTTCCCCACTCTCTTGTTGTCTTAGTGTTTACTGTCTCATGAGTGATTACCGTAATGATCTCAAAGAGTACTTTGCATTTCCCTTAGGTAGCATGATATCGAGTCAAAGATCCACTAATAATCCTTGGGTGTTATCACAAAATGGGTACCCTAGCTATTTTTCACCATAAAATCCTAATCTCTGACCTCTATCCCCTTTACCTTGTGTGCTTTCCCTAAGGTTGAGGATTAGAGGGTGTCCTTGATCCCCGATCCTGGACATTTACCTTTGCATAACTCTATCAGAATCGGGTTTACGGGCCTTTCCTTTGTCTTTTACAAGTTGGGAGTCAAGAGAACCAGGTTATCCCTGGTCTCTGATCCCTAACATTTACCCTTGTATAATTCCATCAGGATCGAACTCAT
Organism: Cunninghamia lanceolata; assembly: GCA_027924645.1. Taxonomy (NCBI): domain Eukaryota; kingdom Viridiplantae; phylum Streptophyta; class Pinopsida; order Cupressales; family Cupressaceae; genus Cunninghamia; species Cunninghamia lanceolata. The sequence goes on along the minus strand of BSBN01000895.1, from coordinate 10,525,824 downwards.
GGGTCTTCCTTTTGTCTTATACAAATTGAAAGCTAAAAGGACCAAGTTGTCCCCAACCCCTGATCCCTGATGATTTCCTTTGTATAGCTCCATTGGAATTAGGCTCGCGGGTCTTTCACTTAACTGTTATAAGCAAGAAGTCAAAGAAACCAAGTCATTCTTGACCTTGACCCTCGATAACTTCTTCTGTATAACTGTAGTGGGGTTGGGATCATGGGGCTTTCACTTGGTCATTATGAATTGGAAGTTAGGGATACCAAGTTTCCCCTGACCTCTGATCCTTGATGCTATCCTTTGTATAACCTTGGTGGGATTTGGTTCCCCACTATGTTCTTTTTTATAATGATAACAAGTTCATTTAATTTGATTGAGTCTAACTATCACCTTTCTTGCAAAAATATAATCATGACAAATGATGCACCCATCAAGGAAGTCAAACATGATTACAAGGGGTACCTTCCCCCATCCATAATGCTCAACCAGTTCTCGAAAATCAAAGACATAGACTTGGGGGCTCCATATACATAGGCTTTCTTGAAGAAGATTAATACTACAGAAGGGAGGTCCTTCCAAGCTCAATAGATGGCTACATTAGAGTTGATTCAAGGTGTAGCTTTCCCTATCTCTCTTTAATCTCCAAAGTTAGTTCTAGCATGTGCAAAGGCCTACAAAGTTGGGAGCAAAAGTATCATTAGGCCCTTAGGGTAAGTCATTCTTGACATTTCCTCTGATATGATTTACACAGTATTTGACATTCCTATCTTCCAACCTTATGAGAAGATAACAATTACATCAGTGGAGACCTTTTACTCTAGCAAGCCCAAGACAACTACCACTTATATTAATCAACAACTTCTAGCAACACAGAGAAACCATCCAATGAAGATGGTGGCAGTGCAACCCAAGAGTGAATTCAAAGAAGATGGAAAGGAGTTTATCTCACTTCTCAGTTGGGTGTTTGGCTTCCCCTCCCATGACAAGTGGCACCCTGGATGTGTTACTTTTGTATGAAAGTAGTTTATGGGAAGCACATTGACTGGGGATCCTTCATTAGTAATAAGATGGATGGGTAGCTATCCTTAATGGAGAAGACAGGGGAGTTTTATATGACTTCATATCATGTTTACCTGTTGGCCTATCAAGCCAGTTGACTGAAACTGCAACAAGTAGGATCCCTCCAAAGAGGAGAGGTATCAATTTATCAATATTTTCCATAGTTGGAGCTACGTGAGAGCCTAAAACGCTACAATATAGTTAATTATGCCTTTGTTTATGTTAGCTACTCCCCCTGAGATTTAGCTACCAAATCATCAATCCAGTTTAAAGAATGAAATTGTAAGCACCACTGGATTGATGCACTTCTATTCACCTTAGTTTAGAGCAGAAGGGGTAATGACCTCTAACTTTTCTCTAAGATACTCAAAAGTATCCTTAGGAAGAGGCTTAGTAAAGATGTTTGCAATCTAATCTTTTGTAGATACATACTTCAACTTGACTTCATTCTCTATCACCTTTTCCCTCAAGAAATGATATCTTATGGATATGTATTTTGTCCTTGAGTGCATCATCGGATTCTTGGATATGTTTATGGCACTTGTATTGTCACAAAAGATTGCGATTGGATCTTCATACACAACTTTGATGACTTTTAATATCTGCTTCATCCATAACACTTGAGTGCAACTACATTTTGTTGCAATGTACTCTACTTCTGTAGTGGACAAGGAGATTGAGTCTTGCTTCTTGCTCAACCATGAAACCAATCTACTTCCCAAGAAGAATGCACCTCCATTTGTACTTTTCCCATCATCAATGTCTGCATCTATTTTTGAAACAATTTTGCTTTGTCAATCCTAAACTTTAGTTACTCATCATTCTCAAACCAATCATCAAAGATCAAATAATCAGATCACTATAGCTTGATCTTGGTAAAAGCTCATAGCATATTTTCTTCCTTGATTAGATATTTTTACATATAAGGTTTCTTACTTTGTGTAGCTCTTCCTTTATCCTTTAAGAACACAATCTTTGTCCTATCTTGAACCTTTGTTGCTAATCTTGTTTTTTCATGCTGGGCCATCAACACCAATATTTTGGCAGGGGAGTAAAGATTTTCAATAAGGCTCCCCTTGAGCCAAAGCTCTAATATCATTTTCTGGAGGGAACATTTGTAACTGATATTGGTACAAACTCATTCTTGACTTTTATTGCATCCCTCTTCATCCAGATCTTTCTCATTTCCCTTTGGGTTTTTGCCAGATAAACTTTGTTCTTTCCTTTGTCTTCCCTTTTCTTTGTTTTCTTCTCTTTTTTAGGATAGTTTCTGTTGCTTTTGCAAAATTTTACAACATGACCAGGTCTATTGCAATTGTAACAAACAAAATTCTTTTGTCCTTGGTTCCTTCCATTTTTTGGACTGACCCTTGATCTGCATTGGTTGGCTATATGCCCAAATCTATTGCATGTAAAGCACTTTCCATGCAAGGATTAAGTGTTTCTTTCATTGTTGAAATTGTTCCTTATCTAATTTCTACATTCATTTGCTCTATGACCAATTCTCTTGCAATTTAAACACTGATTGGGGAATGATAAAGCATTTTGATTCATTCTACTCCTACACTAAGTAGCTTTATGACCAAACTTACTACAATTAAAACAATAACCATTGAAAGATGGGTACCTTTGAGTATTTGGTTGCCTGACCGGAGGTCTTCTTGATCTATTCCTTTGATCCTGAATCTATTTGCCTTTGTCCTTATTGACCTCAAAATTCTTCTCTTGACCTGTTCTAGAACTTTCACCTTTCTCAAGTCTCATTCCTTCTTTGTTGTTAGAATTATTCTGACTTGCCATTAATCTGTCATATCTGGCAGCACTCTCACTGAGTTTTTTTTATTGAGCCCATGCATGTTTTAGACCATCTTTCAGGTCCACAACTTCTTCTTTAAGCTTTATGAGGTCTTTGATTTTGCCCTTCAGACACTCCTCAATTCTTGCTTTCTCTTCATTTGCCAATCTCAATTCTTCACTATTCTCTTTAAGACTTTGTTTAAGTTCCTTGGTTTCCTTAACTCTTTGATGTAATCATTTAATTCTACTCTATTTTTTTTTAAGTCCATGTTTTCTTCTTCAGGTTTCTCAATATTTTCAAGAGCAATTTTATCTCCTTCACTGTCAGTGGACTAAAATTTATCTTCAGACAATTCCACAATATTACAGGCCTCAATCATTGATTTAGATTCAAGATTGGCAATTAAACATAGATTCATTTGATCTATAGCAGCTCTGTGTCCTTTCACACCACATTTTGCTTTATCACTGATGGTCTGAAAACTTCCTTGTGATTCATCCTATAGTTCCTTTTCTTTAGCCTTAATTTTTTCTTTTCAAGGAGAACTAATTGAATCAGAGTACTTTTGAATGTTGTCATCAACTTTGATATTTGTACTTTCAACCATCTTTCCCAATCTATTGTTATAGAAATGGTAAGCTTTGTTCCAAGATGAATATCCAAGGAAAATACCTTCATCATACTTAGCATCATCCTTTTCTATTTCTTCCTTTCTTTTGATAAGGCATTTCCTTCCAAATATTTTGAAGTATTTCATAGTGGGTATCGTTCCATACCGTAATTTAAAGGGAGTCTTTCCATTACTAGATTTTACTTGAACTCTATTTTGTGTGTAGATAGCAATCTAAATTGCCTCTTTCCAAAACTCTTATGATAGATTTGCTTCCTCTATCATCATTTTTGCAACTTCTTGAATAGTCCTTCTTGTTTCTTCCATTACCTTATTCTTTACAAATAGCTATTTTTCTATCCCATGAGTCTCACAGAACATATTGAAGTTATTAGAAGTAAATTCTTCTTCTTTGCCAAACCTCAAACACTTGATTTTCATATTCAACTCATTTTCAACCATTGCTTTGAAGGCTTTGAGTCCATCTAAGACTTCTAATTTTTCTTTGAGAAAGCTAACCCAAGTCATTCTAGAGTAATCATCAATTAAGAACATAAAATACCTGTCATCATGGAAGCTTCGTATTCTTGTAGGACCACAAAGGTTTATATGGATCAATTCCAGTCATTTAGGGGAAGATTTTTCTTCACCCTGTAGGTTTCTTCTTGGTTGCTTTCTATCTTGACATTTCTTACAAATGATGTTGTTAGAGTAATCAATCTTTGGCAGATCTTTTAAAATTTGAACTAAGCCTAGATTTACTAAATCATCAAGATTGATATGACACAGTCTTCTATGTCAAAGCCAACTTTCATTGGTCTGAGTCATGGAGCCAAGAATGTCATCTTTTCTAAGATGATAAAGATTCCTTTTTGTCCATTTTCCAACAACTATTTTTGTTAGATTTAGGGCAGACAACTGAGAGGGGGGTGAATCAGTTGTACAAAACTTTCTTCCAATTAAACACTTAACTTTACTTTGTAATTCAGTAGCATAATAATAAATCAATCATGGAAACACAATGCAATGAATCAAGAGTAGAAACACATTAACACATGAGACACCAAGATTTTGACGTGGAAAACCCGGTTAAGGGAAAAACCACAGGGTGATTAACCCAAGATTGTATTCTCTATTAGAAGAATAGAAAGAACAAATGGCACATGCCAATTAGGGCTCACTGCCTGAGAATACTGCTCACAAGAGGCTCACTGCCTACAAAAGACACACTGTCTACAAAGAAATGAGTATCCCATACATGAACTGGAGAATAGCATCTTCACCATGCTTGAATCAGTTCTATTAAGCCCAATACTTCTGCTCTGCCTTTTGCTCTCCTCCTCGCTACCACACTCTCATCTCCATAAGGACACCCTTGAAATGACTTCGTAATCCCTTATTTATACAAGACATCAACTTAGGAATGATCATCTAAGTTGGTGAATATCAACAAGAACATCCACAGGATGTGTAACCCATTCGGTCGGCCAATCTCAGGAAGAACATCATCATCTAGAAGTTATTCTTCAATTGAGAGCTCTAACTCCAATGTGGACCACCAAAATGAACTGGAAATGATCTAAAGACCTCCACAAGCTTGCCTGAATCACCAAGAACATCCACACTTCATCTGCTTGCTAAAATCCTTCTCTCCTTCATCTGGAACCTCAAGAACACAGTCTGTCATTACTGTCACAAAGGAATAGATGCTTGCGGACCTTCAAACCACAAACCAATCGAGTTAACACTTCAAAAAGACTTCCTCAACACTCCCTCAAATCCACAGAACAAGATAATGTATTTCTGGATCTCACCAGACCTGTCTGTATCACTCTGTCACCTCTGAACACCTACCGAAACTGGTTTTACTTGAGCGGCCGCAACTTCTTCATATCTTCATGCGAACCTCTAAAATCTCTAATGGACCACCTTAAGACACATATCTACAAACCCTTTAAACCACATCCTCTAAGCCTCATCCTATCTTGGACTTTTACCTTACTGTCATCTATCAGACCTCAGACATTTCAATTTTAATCCGGTTTCATTCTCTACCATAGCCTTGAATATTTTGAATTTCTCAAGAGCTTTTGATTTCTCTTTTAAAAAGATTACCCACATCATTCAGGAATAGTCATCAATTAGTAACATGACGTATCTATCACCTTGCACACTCCTGATTCTTGTCGGACCACAAAGATCAGTATGAACTAAGTCCAATAATCCGGTAGAAGACAGTTCCTTACTTTTGAATGTGACTCTGCTCAGCTTACCCAACTGACATTCTTTGCACAAGCTATTAGTAGGTTTCACCAATTTAGGAAGATCTCTTACAGCCTGAGTAATGCTTATCTTGATGATATTATCAAAATTCACATGACACATCCTCCTATGCCATAACCAACTCTGATCAACATGAGCAAATAAGCAACTTTTACCAGTACCAACCAAGTGGAAGATATTACCTTTAGTTTGAGTACCAGATGCAATCTCTATTCCAGAACTTTCAAAGATCTTGCATTTTCCATTCTTGAATCGGAGATCATAGCCTTTGTCGACCAACTGTCCAACACTGAGAAGATTGTGCTTCAATCCTTCAACATATAGTACATTACTAGTTTGTTCCTTCCATCAAAAGAAATAGTTCCTCTTCCTCTGATTCTACCAGTAGAATTATCACAAAACTTTACCACTCCTCCTTCATACCTTTCCAAATCTATGAACTTATTTTTGTCACCTGTCATATGGTGAGAGCATCCACTGTCAATGACCCAATCATCCTTTTCTTCAACTTGGGCAACCAGAGCCCTTTCTACAACTTTATGATTTGTAGATTCAGATGACAATGGTTCTTCTTCCTTGATGGCAATAAACACCCAATCACTTCCGGATTTGTTTCCTGTCTCTAATTCATCATCTGTTACTCCTTCATTATCATCTTCCTCATGAACATAGTAACAATTCTTTTGGAACCTCGATCTGTTAGGATTTGGCCTTGAAAAATCTTTCCAGACACTTTGAGGCAAAATGACCAATCTTATTGCAGTTAAAACACTTAAAAGGCAATTTTCCTTCATACTTACCAGATCCTCTTGGCAGTCTTTTTGCAATAAGGGCTTCAAGTTGAGCAGTTTCAGCTTCTTCTTCTTCCATGTCTTTTCTTGCTTTTTCATACCATGACAGTTTCTTTGATGAGTTCTCTCCCGGATCAAACCTCTGTTTACCTTTTACAAAGGCACTGGATTTGAATGTAGATTTAGTCTTGGGGGGTCATCTCCAAACTCGATCATTTCAAATGTAGCCAATTTGCCAGCCAATTGATCTCTTGTGACAGTTGTATGGGCTTTGAATTCTTCAATGGCAGCAACCTTGATTTTATAAGAAGCAAGAAGGGATTTGAGAATTTTGCCAACAATCTCATTTTCATCCACGACTCCACCAGCATTTCTAATTCCACAAACAAGCTCATTTACTCTTGGCATAAAAGTAGTGATATTTTCATCTTCTCTCATTTTCAGATTTTTGAATTTTCCTTTCAGACTTTGTAACCTTGCACATTTAACATACTTGTCTCCTTCATACAGAAGTTCTAGTTTTTCCCAAATTTTAAAAGTAGTTTGTAGGTCAATAACATTTGAGAGCTCTAAATCAGATAATGCGCTTAGAAGAGCTTCTATAGTTCGCAGATTGTTTTCAGCATTTGTGATTTCATTTGGGGCTTTTGGACCACCCTGTGGAGGTGTATACTTTGTTGTAGCCATGGTCTAGTATGCCATTCCCATACATTGCAAGTGACATTTCATGCGACCTTTCCAAAGATTAAAATTGGTTCCATCAAACTTCAGACTATCCTTCTTGTAAGATGACATCCTAGATCTCCTCAAGTGGTTAAGCTCTTTTTAGAGGAACTTGGCTCTAATACCAATTGTTAGATTTAGGGTAGACAATTGAGAGGGGGGGTGAATCAGTTGTACAAAACTTTCTTCCAATTAAATGCTTAACTTCACTATGTAATTCAGAAGCATAATAATAAATCAATCATGGAAACATAATGCAATGAACTCACAAGAGGCCCACTGCCTACAAGAGACACACTGTCTACAAAGAAATAAGTATCACATACATGAACTAGAGAATAGCATCTTCACCATGCTTGAATCAGTTCCATTTAAGCCCAATACTTTTGTTCTGCCTTTCGCTCTCCTCCTCGCTACCACACTCTCATCTCCACAAGGACACCCTTGAAATGACTTCATAATCCCTTATTTATACAAGACATCAACTTAGCAATGATCATCTAAGTCAACAAACATCAACAAGAACATCCACGGGATGTGTAACTTATCCAGTCGACCAATCTCAGGAAGAACACCATCATCCGGAAGTTATTCTTCAATTGTGAGCTCTAACTCTAATGTGGACCACCAAAACAAACTAGACACGATCCAAAGACCTCCACAAGCTTGCCTGAATCACCAAGAACATCCACACTTCATTTGCTTGATGAAATCCTCCTCTCCTTCATCTGGAGCCTCAAGAACACAGTCTGTCATTACTGTCACAAAGGAATAGATGCTTGCAGACCTTCAAACCATGAACCAATCGAGTTGACACTTCAAAAAGACTTCCTCAACACTCCCTCAAATTTGCAGAATAGGATAATGCATTTCCGGATCTCACCAGACCTGTCTGTATCACTATGTCACCTCTGAACACCTACCAGAACCAGTTTTACTTGAGCGGCCACAACTTCTTCATATCTTCATGCGGACCTCTAAAATCTCTACTGAACCACCTTAAGACACATATCTACAAACCCTTTAAACCGCATCCTCTGATCCTCATCCTATCTTGGACTTTTACCTTACTATCATCACTGTTCTTCACTGTTCCTTATTGAGACTAATTTTCTCAATATCCTCATCACACAGCTCATCCAATCCTTATCATTAATGTAATAGGAGTATGTTGACATCAATGACAACACCAGTTAGGTCCATACTTGCAACAATTGCACCTCTAGATTTCTCTTTGATTTCAAAGGTATCATTCTCAAATACAAGACTATATCCCTTTTTAAACAACTCTCCAATGCTCAAGAGATTTTTCTTTAAATTCTTAACATAAAGACCATCATTAGTAATTTGTCTGTTATCAAGATTGATTGACCCTTTTCCACATATCTCAATAGTGCAGTCATCTCTAAATATAACTAGCCCTCCATCATACTTCTCAAAATTTATAAGCTTACTTTTATCACCAGTCATGTGATATGAACAACTACTATCAATAACCTAATAGTTCTTTTCTTGAAACATAACTTCAATGTTGGTACTTATCTCTGGATCAGAACACCTTTTTTTATTGACACCCTTTGTTTTAGTGAAGAAATAGTCATCATCTTCATCTTCTTCAACAATATAAAATGCTCTCTTGGACATTCTGCTTTTATCTTTTTCATCATTTCTCAGTTTTCTTTTTGGACATTCAGATGCATAGTAATAGTTTTTCCAACACCTAAAACAATTGTGAAGTTGCTCATCTTTTTGCTCCATCTTGGATCTACCTTGAGTTATTAGACTCTTTATGGAGGAACTTGGCTCTGATACCAATTGTTGAAATGAACCAGACAACTAAAAGGGGGGGTGAATCAGTTGTCTCAAATCTTTAACTAATTCTGCACCTTAAAACATTAAACACTTGTCCATTGTTTGTTATGATTAAATCATGAAAGCATAAACTCAGAAACATAAACACAATTGCAAGATTATACACAAGAGACACCATATTTTTACGTGGAAAATCCTATTAAGGGAAAAACCATGGTGGATGTTAATCCATAAGATATATAAGTTATAAAAATACCCAAAATCAGAGGCTCACTGCTAATAGGGCTCACTGCCCAGAAAAAGGCTCACTACCAAGGGGTTTTGAACTGAGATAATAGCATCTACTCCATGCCTAAATTTAGTTCCGTTGAAGCGCAATACTCTTCCTTTGCTCTGCTCTGCCTTCTACATTTCTTCACTTAACTTCACATCTTCACATAAGGACATATTTTCCACGATCAAATTACAAGTATATATATCATTCATCAACCTTGGAATGTACATCAAGGTCAGCATTACATTCATCAATCATTTGAACAATCTCCAATGTTGGCATTACAAACATTTATAAAATAGGTCTTGACCTAATACAAAATTATGCTAAGGAAATGTAGTAAATATGTATGCAGATCACTCCACACCTTAGTTGGGACTCAAACATGATCTTCCATGCCATGACATGCTTCTACAATCTTCAATAGTTCTCCACAATCACTAGAATTAACCAAGTCGGCTAACACTGGTTACATACTACATTATCTGGGAATAATCTTCAAACACAATCTCAATTGCTTAACATGGACCAATGTAAAGACAGGAACATGATCAGAAGGCATCTGCAAGCATGTTGTAATCACCAGGAGCAACCGCACAAACTCTAACCACTTTATCCATGAGATTCTTCACACCGGAGCACATGAACTTCACTGTCTTCAATTGTCATGAAAGAAGGATAGATTGTGGACCGCTAAATCATGAACCTTTGTAGTTGTAGGCACTTATCATCATCCCACACTTCCCTTTAGAACCGTAGAACAAAATACTTCAATGTGGAGAAATGTAGAGCAAAATACTTTCTATCTATCACCAGTGAATAATCAGCAAAAGTAGGTTTTACTTTGGTGAATGTAACTCACTCAATTCTTCATACCGGAGGCTCAAACTCAAGATTTAGAATCTTTGGACATGCCTCTAAATAACTTTAAATCCACAGACCAAGATCTTCAATCTGTAAGAAATGCGGAGCAATGTTCTGGACTGTTCTTCAGTATGCAACTCACTATCTTCATTGTGATTCACTATTTCCTTTCTGATTCTTCTAGAGGGGCTAATTTTCTTAATGTCCTCAACATACAAGGCTTCTAATCAATCAAAAGATAAGGATACAATTGACACCAATGACAACATCAATTAGGCACATACTTGCAACATCTTGAAACTTACAATTTCCCTGAGCTATTTCATCCAATCTTTTATCACATCCTTTTGGTTCTGCAACTTATTAATGACAAAATGGATTGTTTCAACTTTTGCCCTTCAATTTCCCATAACATTCTTTGTGGGACCATAGGTCCTGGAAATCTTGATCAATTGGACTTCCCATCCCTCTATCTTCTCTTTTATCTCCTTAGTTGTCTTAGGCCAAGTCAGACAAAAATGATATAGCTCACTAGCATCTTTGATAATTGTCTCTGCATCTTGAATACTTTTATGCAACAAAATTTTATCTGTTGAATATTTGTCATTAAGTTCCACTAACCTCTTGTTGTCAATCTCAACCCTTACCTTCTTTTATGTTGCTTGTTCAAAGGAATCAAAATAAGAAATGACAGAATCCATAAGTTTCTTCATCTATACTGGAGGAGTCAAAGAGATGTCTCTCTTTACACCAGGCATGATTTTCTCAAAAATTGTTATAGCTTCACTCATAAGATCATTGTCCTCCATGTGAGATTTGAGAATTTCCTCTTGGGTTGTGGCCTGGAAAATTGTCCCCAATTTTAATTTCTGCAATGGGGTTATGGTGACCAAGTTAATTTGCCCTTGTAATAACTCAGGTGACAAAATTTGAGTTTCCTTCTGCTCCACTAAAAATTTTCTAAGAGAGTCTAAAGGACTCTCATCAGCAGTATCTTTTCTTCCTTCATCTAAAGACATTTGTTTAGTGGAGATCTTTGGAGGATTTTTTCCATCAAAGGTTTGTTGCTCTTCATTGCTTTCCAGAACATAGGTGTCTATCACTTGTTAAGGGATATCTTCTTTCTATTTCTCCTTTTCCTATGTGTTCTCTTCCTCAGCCGACTCTTTCATTTCTACCTCATTCCCTAAGTTTATACGAGTTATCACACCTTGATCCATACTTTGTTCATTTTATCCTTCAGAGACTTTTTCCTCAAATGCCAGTGTTCTTTTCTTCTATAGACTCTTTCATTTCTTTATCTTTCCTAGAGGTTTCCAAAGGAGTAATTACATATTGATCCATTCTTTGCTCTCCATCCATATTCAAAACTTCACTTGAATTATTAGGATTCTGTTCATCTTCACCTATGTCCATCATAGTCAAAATCTAAAGTTCATTAAGCACCATCAGAATTTTCTCCTCAGTTTCTTTTTCCAACTTTTCAATCCCACTTTTATTTCTAGCCATCAGAATGTTAATTCTCCTTTTGGTTCTAAATTCTTCACTTAACCTCTGAGTGGCTTTGACCTTATTTAGTCCAATAAGATTTGGAAAAAACTTTTTTAAAATAGAATCTTTCATTTATGCATCTTTAGCCATACCCTCTTCTTTTCTGGTAGTTAGAATACTTGCTAGGCTATCAGGTAAGTCACATACAACTTCAATCAAAGCTTTATTAAACATGTCTAGGAATCTTACCATAGTTGTTTCAATTATTTCCTTATCAACATCAGAGCTGTCATCATAAAGGTTTGCAATGGGCTTCAAATTCCCATGCTCTACCACTATATTGATTGTGGTTTCTAGATCCATAGTGGCCTCATTTTTCTTCTTCTTATTCTTCTTCTTCCCCTTATCTTTTTCTTTTCTGAAGGGCTTTACTTTCTTACTAGAAGTTGCTTCACTAGTTTTTGTTCTTTTAGCCTTTTTTTCTTCATCAGATTTTGTCTCCTCTTCTTCTTCACCACCACCATGGTTCACATACATTCTGTTAGTGGCCATCCTTTTCACTCTTTTGTTCTTCTTCTTGCCCACTGCAGGTTCTATTCTTTCAGTAGTTTCTTTTTCCACATCAACTGTAGAATGGGTCTGGAGGTGTTAGAAGTATCTACACTAGAAGAGGAGGATCTTGTTGTCCTTCTTGTCCTTGGAGTAGACTTTTCTTGTTCAGTCTTTTCTTCATGCTTCTCTAGAGCTTTTGCTTGTTCAGTTTTGTCCTCTTGCATTTCTGAATCCTTTGCAACTTGAGCCTCTGCCCTAGCTTGGTTTATTTTCTCCTTTGTGAATCCTTTGCTCTTGATGTACTCTTCTACCCACTTCTTTAATTTTCTCTATTTCTGGTTGTTTTTATTCCAAGTGAACTTTGAGAGACTTTTCTTCATAAGTTCCAAACCTTTCTTCTTTAGGTTCTTCAGCTTTTCTCAACATCAGATTTGCCAAACTAGACAAAATGTCCTCTATAACCTCATATCCCATTGTTGGGACCCACATTGTTCTCGGTTCCACTGCCTCCATGAGGCATTGATCTTTGGTCACCATAAAAACAATATCATCTTTATACTTGAAAGGAAGCAAGGTACGCGGAATACGCTTCCTACACTGATCTAATGAGGAAAGACTTATGCAAATTTATTTTACAGTTATAGATTAAGATGCACATTAACTGAAAATGATAACAATTTCCAAATGTAAACACAAAACTCACAACACAAGATATACGTGGGGAAAACCCTTACGAGTAAAAAAACCCCACACTCCGAAGCCACCCAATATATTATTTAGAAATCACAAAGATTACAATATACTTGCAGAGCAAGCTTTTACAGGAGTTACCCAACTAGAGATCTAGGAGGTCATTCGACATCTATAAGATTCTACATACAACCTCCATCTCAAGTACCTAATATATAGGAGATACATTACAGCACACCGCCAATGGTAATTACAAAACCATGAGCTAAAACCACCCAAAAGTGGCACCCAAATTATCTCCCAATCAAATATGCCTCGTTATGTGCCAAACCACACACCACAATGTGTAACTCTCCCCTTTACAACTCTATTATGTGTCCAACACGTTTTTACATTTCCCAAAATAGAAGGTCCAACTTTCGGAGGCCATAACTTTTGATCCGGGTGTCTGATTGATGAACTGTTTTATGCGTCATAAAGCTCGTGAAGTGCTCTATCATCTTGTAACTAGTTTTTCCAGTTAAGACAATTTTTGGGCCATTTAGAGAAGGTTTGATACCCAAAAATTGAGTTTGAAACTTTTTTGGCAGTTTCAAAAAAATAGAAACTTAAATATCTCACAATCCAGCTATGATCTTGAGTCAAAACTCACTCGAGATGTTCACTTAGATATTCCGCACCTTCTGGAAAAAAATTGAGGTCAATCTGAGCTCAAATGAAGAACTTGCTAAAAATAGTAAGTCTTGCTATTTTAAGCTCATTTGGAAACTTTGAAAGTTTCGGACCACTATCCAAGATAATGGGTATCCAAAAAGACCAAAACTGGGAAGAATAATAAGATTTCAAAGTTGCAAGGTTGAGACACCTTTCCTAACATTCTCCCACTTGTCGAACATCTTGCAAGAGCAAAAGGAGTAACACCATGATTTAATTGCTAGAGGCTGTGAGGCCCATAGACTCTGAACACCATCTGAACTTTTCTGTACTCACAGGTTTTGTAAAGGAATCTACAAAATTCATCAAAATTCTAACTTTTTCCAAGTTTACCTTCCCATCCTCCACCATGTCATGAACAAAATGGTACTAGACATCAATATGCTTAGTCCTTGCGTGGAAAGTAGGATTCTTCGCCAAACATATGGAACTTTGATTGTCACAACAAATAGTAATTTTCCCTGCATCAAACCCAACATCAGAACACAGTCTTTTAAGCCAAATGGCTTCTTTACAAGCATGAGTTGCTGCCATGTCCTCAACTTCAATAGTGGACAAAGTGACCACAGGTTGCCGCTTACTCATCCAACTAATAGCACCACCAAACATAGTGAATACATAAGCACTGGTGGATCTCCTGGTCAATGTCACCTGCCCAATCTGAATCCACAAATCCACGAATACAAAGTGAATGCCGAGGTCCTATAGGATAACCATGATAACATAAGGAATACTCATAAGTGCCCCACAAATATTTGAACACTCTCTTCATTGCATCCCAATGTACCTGTCCAGGATTAGCCATAAATTGACTAAGGACTCCCATTGCTTGGGCAATGTATGGTCTTGTGTAGACCATCGCATACATCAAACTGCCAACTGCACTAGCATAAAGAAGTCTGCTCATATCCTCTATCTCAGAAGGAGACTTTGGACAATCTTCAATAGATAACTTTGTCCCCATTGTAACAGGTACAGTCAAAGGTCTGCAATCCATCATGTTGAATCTCTCTAGCATAGTGTTAATATACTTACTCTGGCCTAACCAAAGTTTTCAATTTGCTTTGTCTCTTCTGATTTCCATTCCCAGAATGTACCGAGATGCCCCTAGATTTTTCATCTCAAATTGTGCTGACAACTGAGACTTCAAATCAGAAATCACACCTTTACCATTCCCAATGAGTAACATATCACCGACATACAATGCAATAATGAGAATGCGATCATTGTCAACCTTGTAGTAAACACAATGATCTGATTTCAATCTTTGAAATCCAATACTCAACAAAAAGGCATCAAACTTTTGGTACCACATCCTAGGAGACTGTTTCAAACCATACAAAGACTTTTTTAACTTGCAAACTAGATTTTCTTTACCTTTCACCACATAGTGCTCTGGCTGTGACATATAAATTTCCTCCTCCAAATCACCATGAAGGAATGTTGTCTTCACATCCATATGTTCCACTTCTAGATCATATGCTGCTGCAAGAGATAACAGGAACTGAATAGATGATAGCTTTCCAACGGGAGAGAAAATCTCACCATAGTCAATTCCCTCCACCTGAGAATACCCCTTCGCAACCAATCTAGCCTTATATTTCTCAACACTGCCATCTACACCGAATTTCTTTTTGAACACCCATTTGCATCCAATAAGTTTTCATCATTCAAGCAAAGGCACCAAGTCCCAAGTATTATTCTTTTCCAAAGAAGCCATCTCTTCTTCCATGGCCTCCTTCCAGGAACCTACATCTTTCATACTCATAGCATCTTTCACAGTTCTAGGCTCATCAGTGTTAGAAATCAAAGAAAAAATACAATTGGAATCATACAATGAATATCCAAACCTATCAGGTTGCTACCTTATCCGCGTCGACCTCCTCAAAGGTTGAGGTTGAGGTTCTTCATCTTCTCCTGAACTTTCAGAGCTACTCGAGCTCTCCTCATTATCAGGTCCAACAGATGTTTTCAGTTCAACTTTCTTAGGGGTGTGAGGAAGCTGAACCACATCATCTTTCTTCTCTTCTTTCTCTGGCTGCAAGACAACTGAAAAAGGATTGAGCTCTCTAAAGATCACACTTTTGCTATACAAAACTCTCTTAGCTACTGGATCCCAAAGCTTGTACCCTTTCACACCAATGCCATAACCAATGAAGATACACTTTACAACCTTGTTCTCCAACTTAGACCTCTTCTCCTTAGGCACATGTGCATATGCCTCACAACCGAATGCTTAAATGTGTCTTAATGAAGGATTTTTACTAGACCGTGCCTCCATAGGTGTCTTATCAATGAGCACTAATGTAGGAGACCTGTTAACCAGGTAACAAGCGGTAGCAACAGCTTTAGCCCAGAACATTTGTTTAAGACCAGCTCCGCTTAGCATACTCCTTGCCCTCTTCATCAACGTTCTATTCATTCTCTCTACAACTCCATTCTGCTGAGGGGTATACGGAGTTGTCTTGTGCCTCTCAATCCCCTGTTCTTTACAAAACTTGTCAAAATCTACTGAACAGTACTCACCCCCATTGTCAGTCCTCAAACACTTAATCTTTCTATCCTTCTAATTCTCTACAAGAGCTTTGAACTCTTTGAATCTATTAAAGACTTCAAATTTACTTCTAAGGAAATACACCCATGTCCTTCTACTGTAATCATCAATAAATGAAACAAAGCAAATAGATTTTGAAATCAAAGGAACATTAACAAGACCAAACACATCAGAATGAATCAAGTCCAACACCTCAGAAGATTTGTGAGAACTAGAATAAAATTGAACACAGTTATGTTTTCCATAAATGTAATGTTCACAGAAATTATACTCAAGGTTACAATCATTCATACCCTCAACAAGGTTTTTATTCTTCAGGGTCCTTAAACCCTTTTCACCAATGTGACCAAGCCTTTGGTGCGATGACATTATCTTCTCAGCTGGAAGTTTCATCTCCATAGAATGAGTTATTGGCAAGAGACACTGTGTGGCTTCATGAGTGTTGTCATTGATGGCAACAAAGTCTATCCCACACATCCGCAGTACATAGTATGCCTATACCAGAAGTCAGATTGAAGATTGTTTTGGTCTGGTGAACAAGAACCGAATATGCAACAATGTCTGACAATCAGGTCCGGATCTCTTAGATGGTGTAACTCAGCAAGTTGTGGACTTGGATAAGTCTAGAGGAGTATAATAACTACTATATTCTAGAGATTTAGCCTCCGGTGATAAAGCATGAAAAAGATATGAGCATCTGAGTGTTGGGTTCCAGACAAGCAGAGCAGACAGAGAAAGAACTGACTGGCAAAGCATCAAACTCCAATCCGGATGAGTACAAGGTGTTGTTCAAGCAGTTTGGGGATTATACATTGTTGGCTAACATGATTAATGACTTCTATGCCTATGCTTTTGATACGCATCACAAATCAAGCATAGATTCAGCCGATAGATCAGTAACTTGTAAATATCTTGAGTGTTCTTGTTGCCGACTAGAAAGTTGATGAAATCCTTGATGTGGATATATATACCAGATGGATTCCAATCTGTAGGTGTGTGTGTGTGAAAAATATGTAATGTGATAAGTGCGAAGAAAGGCAGGGACATGTGTAAAAGCAGTAGATCAAGTCCAGTATGTGACAGAGTAACAGTATGTAATGCCCCCTCATTTTTGGCTTGTGATAGCTGTTAGTTTTACATTACTCTCTGTTTGATCTGAGACAGTTGTTAGCTTTTCCTTTACATCCAGACAGTTCTGAGACATTTGAGTTATTGAGACTATGGTTTATGCTTATTTTGATTATGATAGATTATGTTCGACTGATTTAGTTCTGACATGTGGCATGAGTTTATGATGACTATTGTTTTTCCAGTTATGATGAGATGGACATGTTTAGTGATGGTTTGATAATATCATGTTTATGCATATGATTTTAAATAGAAATAGTTATAGTCTTGGTTCTGAGCGGGGATAGTGTAGTACTGCCCGGATCGAGCACCCTACTACGTCATGATTCTCTGTCTCGGTGTGTGTTTGATATATATATACAGTTGATCATATACAACCCACTAGTTTTTACACAGGTTGCAGGTACCGGGCCTCGACTCCACCTGACTTAGTAGGTCTAAGTGGGCCCTACAACATGGATAATGTTAACGGAGATAACATGAGGTTTATTCCCTAGGTCGGTTCAACCTTCAGTTGGTTAGTCATCATGTGGTTTGAATGTTTACTGTCGAGTTCTGGGTAGTTAGCCCATGTGTATCTGGGTAATGCGTAATGAGGTAATATTATATTATGAATATTAATAGCTTGTCAAATATTATAGTATTTTGCTTAAATTGGAATATTATTTAAGTAAATTCTACTATAGATTAAATGGATTATGTTAATGATTTTATTAGTATCTATGTCATAAGTTAATATGGTTAATTAGTATATCATATTTTTGAAGAATAGTAATGGTTATTAATTTAATGATTTTTGGATAATCATTTATTGTGGGCTAGTTGTCGTATATGTTTGGAGATACGAAAAATTCTATGAAAAGTAAAATTTCAAATTTCTCTTAATGAGGGGGATTGTGTAACAGATTTGGGGCTTATTGGAATTTAATGGTGGTTGTCTATTTTGGTCTGGGGAGAGGTTTTGGTGGGTTTTTATGTCTAAGGTTATTTTGGTTCTGGGGAAAAAAAAAATTATTTTTGAGGAAGGCATGCTTTTTCAGAGGATTGTTTTGGGAGGAAGGTAGAAAAGTTCTAGAGGAGGTTTCGATCTGGAGTGTGAAAGCACGGGTATGTTTTCTGAGAATTTCTTTATTCTTGTCTGTGTTGTGCTCTGAAAAAAAAATTAGAATAATTTGTTGTCTGGTTACTATCGACATCATGCTATCTTACGAAACGTTCTAACTTCCTAGATGGAATTCAAACTGAAATTCATTCATTTCAAGTCTATAATCAATTTGAAACTTCAATCTACACCTTGATGGATGCCCTTGTAGGACGTTTCCTCAACATTGTTAACCTACAAAGTCATATCAATAAAATACTCATCTCTTTCTTTGAAGGGATCTAATTTAATCTCCTCTCTATAGTCAATTTGAGCATTTGGTCTTTTAGTCGGTTTGGGTTGCCTTATTCTTGTAATCTCATCTCCCATATTTTCTTCCCCACCGATTATTGCCACATTTAGGCATTGGGTTTGTTTCTAGTCAGTGTTCTTATAGAACTGTGGATTTGTGAGTTAGGGCCATGGGTTCCTCTTATGTTTTCTTTTATCACCGACTGCTACTCACCCTGCAAGTCATGATCGAACCTTCTGAATTCATGGCAGCCTCTTTGAAAAATAATCTATTGCCTAACCTGGTCCACCGTGTGGTGGGGTCATTCTTCTTGCATCAACTAAGCCTTGTTGTTTGTTTGCATGTCATGTATCCCATTCAAGGGAGAGGGCCGTCGTCACCAACCCAAGTCGTGAACCGGTGGATTACTCTTTTGAGACCCTTCAATGTCATCAGCAAAGCTACCCTTGTAAATTACAATGTGAACGTTGCAGACTTGTTCCTCCAGCATGCCATAGAATACATCAATGCCATTATCTTATCTTTGTCCAACCCTTCCTTCTCCGTTGACTCAGAATTTCCTCTTGTCTGCTTTTGGAGACCCGCAGAAGAAATCTACCATCATTACCCTATTTTCTATGACTTCTTTGTTGGCTGTGAACTTTCTCACTCTCTCTCCCTCTCTATGTTAGCCATTGCTGAGCCAACAGATTTGTCGTCGAATTGTGTCTTTGTGGTGGCTCCATGGATAGATTCACACTAAGGTAGTGGGAGAGCTTTTCATTGTCACACCTATATTTTCTTCCCATCAGCATCATCACTTTTGTTGCACCATATGTCAAACTTCTCCTTAAATTTTGTGTAGTTGGATGCCTTGGAGGCAAGCGCTGTGCTGGAGATTTTATATTATGTTTCCTTGATTTCACTAGAGCATAGTATCTTTCATTAAACTTAGAAATCATCAGAATGTATGCGCACCTGCAGTGGAGTCATCTCTTGGTTAGAACACATACATCAATTTCATTATGAGTTCATTCTAATTTCGACGTAAGACAGGTTTAGAAAGCCGTAGGGTCATTATTGGATTCTTGCCCGTTGGTTTAGAGTGTAGAGTCATCATAGGAGCTATGATGTAGTCTATAATGTGAAACTTGTCGATGATAGGTAAATACCTTACTTTTGTTCCTTCATAAAATAGTATTTCCTTTTTTCCTTACGACCGGTCTCTAAACCAAAATTTATTAGAATGGAAGTAAGTAGTACCGTGGCCTAGGGTTTACTATGTTATGCGATGGTTTAGTTTCTAGTGAATTAAAAATTTATCGTTGGTTTTGTCTCCTATTTTCTTTGTAGAGTTAGGTAGTATTATACTTAGTGTTATAATCCATTCTTCGGTGGATGTGTAGTGTTTTATTGAAGAAGTCTTTTATGTGTATCCACCTTAGGTCAAGCCTAGTATAGGGCTAGTAGCGAAAGTTCCTTTCTCATTTATACTTGTTGACTTTGTAAGATCTTAGGATTCTACAAGATTGTTGAGATAGTTATTAACTTAAAAGTCTTGTGTTCTCTCTTATTTCGAACAAAATTGTAAATTCACCTATGCATGGAATAATGCCTAATTGGGACTTTGTGTTTCTTTGAGAGTGATCTTTTATTTATTTTTTTAAATAGGTAGTTAAATAGGTGTTGAATGCTTCTAGGTAATTGTTTTTCGATTATTGGAGATCGTAAATACTTAATGCATAATCCTTGAGTAGTAAGTGTTGTTCTTGTGATTACTAATGTGTAGTTAATAATTAGTTTATTCATGCAAGTTGTTGAGACAGAGTCACTTATTTTGTTGATTACAATTAGGAATGAAATGAATAGAGTTGGGAATAATAGTTTTTAGATCTTGTAGTTGAATAGAAAAATTGTTGAAATCTCCCTTTAAATCCATGTTAGTATAGATCATTTTCCATTAAAGCTTGTATTTTATAGAATTAAGAATCAAGCATAATTTTGAATGTTGTCTTAATTAGTCTCTCAAATTGTCATCATTTCAATCTTTTAATGCGTAACTGGTATTATTCTTGAGCGGGTTTTTGTGTCTTGCAAGTTTGGAGTTCTTCCTATCATTAATGCAAAGAAGTAGGAGTATGTTAGTTTTCTTTCTCTTGAGTTATCTTTTCTTCTCTTGAGTTAGCTTTTCTCCCTCTATGTCCCTTGTTGATCTTATAATTTTTTCTTGGTCTTTGAAACCCAGTTCCCTATCGGGAGAAGTGTAGTTGTAACTGGATAAAGAATTCTATTACCGACTCCAGAGGTCTAACCGTTAGGTATTTAATTTGATGCTTGTGTCATACTGTTTCTCAAGGTATTGTTTGAGGTTGAGAAGGACAATGGGATCTTTATTTTGGTGGTCAAGTGAATGGCTTGTGTAATGAATAAGAATCTATGGTAAAACTTGTCCTTGTGTATTGTGGTTTTGGTTGATTGGTCAGAGATTACTAGGAGAGTGGCTTTCATGGTGGGGTCGGTGCCAAAGGGGTCACCTGGGTAAGCCCATGGAAGTTGTAAGTAAGTGATAACTTAATAAATCAATTAGGAGGGTTGGGGTAGTAAACCACATAACAAGATAAGTAAGAATACCTCACCCATGCCTTGAGTGCTTTCGCAGGCTAAGGATGGGATGAGAGGACATGTCGGCTCTGCATGTGTCACCCTATGGGGTCGGTGCCTAGAGAGAGGCTGCTAGGGTAACCATAGATGGGGGCCGGCTTTTAGTGAGAGATAGCCTGGGTAACCCATGCTAGGACCATGTGATGACACTCTCCTTACGCAGTTCAGTTACTTCTTTTCTTTTACCTTTATTGTACCTCTGGAGTGTAGACTTGTCTTCATGATTGATCTTAGCTTGATGTTTTGATTTGTCTTTTTGAGTACTGTCAGGTCTGTGTAGTCTTGTTATCCTGTTTGTCTGCATGGAGTATGGATCTTGTGATTGTGTTCATGGGTGTAACCTTGACCTAGCAGAACCTCATTGTTATCTCCTAGCTCGGTGGGGTGGACCTAAGGGTTCCACATGGTTGGAAGGCAGAGCTATCCATTGGTCTTCTCAGATGTTCAGTTTGAGATTAGAGTAGGAGTGTTCCAGTTCCAGTTTGCTCTTCATCTTCAAGTTGTTGTATACTTTTATAATTGTACTATTTGTAAACTGATGTAATCGGTCTTGTAACCTTGTATTGAAATTTGTAGTTATTCATCCCTGATAATGTAAGATGTATTATTTTTCTGTTGCATTGAGATGTAGATTCTTGTATGGTTTTAATTTTATCTGATGCGGTTATGTTCCCTAGAAGTGTTAGCTGATCGTTTCATTGAATGTTGTTATTAGTGCAGATCTTTTTAATGATTAATGCAATTCCTTGTTTCAATATATATATATATATATTATATTTCTATATTATTGTCTCTTGTTAGTCTAGAACTCTAGGGTTGCATGGTGGGGCATCACACAGTATCAAAATACAGGAAGAATGAAGTGCATCAAATCAGTGTATTGTGCCTAACTAGAACTGAACTCTTGCATTTGTAGATGCTTCTCATCAGTTCAAACATCTGATTACCTTCTGTAAGTTGTTGTAGGTAGTGTGCCTCTTGTGAGCAATGTGCTCGGGCAGTGAGCCCTAATTGGTAAGTGCCATTTTGTACTTCTTATTCTTTTAACAGAGAATACAATCTTGGGTTAGTCACCCTGTGGTTATTCCCTTAACAGGGTTTTCCACGTAAAAATCCTTGTGTTATGTGTGTTTATTTATCTTTGTTCTTATGATCATATATGCTTATATGTTTTGATGCTACACTAATTATTAAAGGAGAAAAGAAAGTTAAGATATTTGAGATAACTGATTCACCCCCCCCTCTCAGTTATCTTCCTTGTTTCCAACAATTGGTATCAAAGCTAAGTTCCTCTAAACAGAGCCTAACAACTTGAGGAAGATCTAGGAATCTCAATGGATATGTATGGTATGAAGGAACAACTTCAGTCTGCCCTAGATGATCTTGAACAATCCCACTCTAAAGTCAATAACTTGAGAGAAAGACTCAAACAAGCTGATGATTTCATAAATGAGCTAAAAGAAAAACTAAGTATCTCTGTGAAGAAGAGAAGGGAACTACTTCAAAAATTAGCAAATTAGAGTGAAGCCAATGATACTAATGAAGATCTAGATGAGAAAAACAAGCTATGTGAGAAGCTGTCAAAAGAGGACATTATGGTAAGGCATGAGATGGAATCAGGGGTTATGAGATTCACCTAAGAAATTGAAGAATAAAAGAAAACTAAAGATAATCTAAAACAATCCCTCAAGGAGAAGACAGAGGACTGCCACAAAATGGACAGAATAATCAGTCATCTTGAATCTAATCTTGAAGAAGCTAGAGATAATGCATAACAACTTGAGAATCAGATAGACACTCTTAAACAAGATCTTTAAACAGCAAATGAATACAAAGGGAAATTCAAGATAAGCTCAGCCCAACTTGAAGTTCTTCTTGAAAGCCAAAAGAGGGTAGATGATAAGCATGGCTTGGGATATGAGAAAGGTGAAAGCTCTAGATCCGGTCAGAAGAATTTTGGATCAAGAAATCAAAGAAATGGGCCTAGAAGACCTTCAATTAGGCAACCAAATGCTCAAAGATATCCATCCTTCAATGGATACTGCTTCAATTACAATAATTTCAGTCATAAAGTAACTCAGTGCAGGAGGAGAATGAATCAGACTAATCCATCCTTCTCTGGATAATGTTTTAACTGCAAAAGGTATGGTCACAAATCTCATGAATGCAGAAATATGCAAATAAACAATTCATTCAATGGCAAATGCTTTGCATGCAATAGAATTGGACATATGGATAATCAATGCAGATCAAGAGGATATCAATCAAATAAGCCAAGAAATGTTGTCTGCTACAATTGCAATAGATCCAGTCATATTGCCACAATCTACAGAAATAGAAATTAGGATAGAAATGGTCCAGTACAACATAATCAAAAACAAGATAAGGGCAAAGGTAAAGTGAATGCGGATGAAGTTTAAAAGGTGATGAGCAAGATTTGGGTGAAGAAGAGTACAGAAAATATTGGGGATGGATTCGCACCAGAATCTAGTGCTGATATTCCTTCCGGTAACTAAAAGGGTGAGCTCTAGCTCAAGGGGAGTCATAGAGAGAAACAAATTCCCCCAGCTAATCAATTAGTGCCTAAATAAACCACATGGAATGCTACGGATTAAAAAAACATCCACATAACCTTTAGTAAAAATATGAAAGATCTGCATGGAGTTTTACAAGAGTTTAACCGCTCAAGTTATTATGGTTCCGACAGCGCTCCGGTAAAACAAGATTTTCACAAACAGATCCGGTATGATTCAAAATTGAAATACTTTGATCTACGGATCCATGGCATGATTGAAGAAAAGAAGATACATTGTCAATCCTCACTGACAATGATTCTAAGTTCAACACAGTGATTCGAGAAGATCTCTCCCAAAACAGGGCAACCAGATAACTTATGTTGTGCATTTATTACAAAAGGAAATTAGGGTTTGCGCAAGGTTAAAAGGGTTTATTCACTCATTATTTGCACATTTCCATTCGAGAAGAAGAAAAGAATAGCTCTGCATCAAAGTTTCTACAACTCACTCAAAGATCAACTGCAAAATTAAACTCAACTTGTGATTTGTTCCAGATCCTATTTCAAACCCTAAAGCGTAAAAAGGTACTTCCATCCTGAAAATCTGATAGGCTGCGCCCAAAATTCAAGAAACACCCCTATAAATCTCTAGAAGTTGATCCTTTAGGTGCATTTTCTAGCATTCTGCATGGGGTATTGCACATAGAAGATATTAGGGTTTATATCCATGCCAACATTGAGGAATTTGGAGACTCTAAATTGATGGACCTCTACCACAAACAACTAATGGATGAGAGTTTTGAACTCAAACCTCAATACAAGGCCCTCCGAGATAAACACTTCGGACATTGCATTCACTTCCCCTATTTTGCAGAAGATGATTGGGTCCAGTATGTCCTAAGTAGGATGCATGATAACTTCATGTGGTTAATGAGGCCCTTCAAGATAACAAAAGATGTTATCAGGGTAGTAACTGGACTACATTCATCCGGTGGGCTACCTGCACTAAAATCTGTCAAGAACCACACAGTAATTGAAGCCACCAGATCTAATTTTGACAAGAGAGCAATGACCATAGATGACATCACAGATTCAGATGTCAAATTTGCCTTAATGATAATTGGGTATAAGATCTATCATTCTAGTAGGGAGAATTCTGTGTCTGGGACTGCAATATATGCAGCATATCAGATGTTAAGGGAAAATGCAGATTATGACCTATGTGATCTTCTCTTAAATCAACTGTTAGAAAACCTACAGAAGATCAAGAAGGATAAGAACTCCTTTAAGTATGGTTGTTTAATACTGTGTCTATTCTTGTATTACATGAATGGGCTACCCAAATCAAGTGGTTGGGTTTGGCAAAATGACAAACTGATTGCAATCTAGATTAAAGACTATATGTATGGACTTGGTGATGCTAAAGCTCAAAGCACAGATCTTTTGGGTTACCTTAAGAACTTCCAAAGCATGATGCAAGCTAAAGAAAAGATACCTCAATCCATAGTTGAGAAATACAAGGATACAATGTGCTTCATGGTTGACACTGATCAATGCCTAATGGAGGTAGTTGAGCCCAGAACAGTGTGGATAATGCCAATGGGATACGAGGTCGATGAGAAAATCTTGGAGCTAGATATTCAACACCTTTTGAGCCAGCCCAAGGACCATGAGGCAGAAAGGTTTGGAACCTTTCAAGAACTAAGTGTAAAAATACATGTTGAGCTAAGACAACCAGAGATAAAGAGGAAAGTTAGAAGGGAAGTTGAGGAAATTGCTAAAAGATTTGGCATATCAAAAGAGGCAGTAGATGCAAACAGAGAGAAAGTGGAGAAGGTTGAGAAAGAAAAACAAGAAGCAAAGAAAGGAGAGGTTCCGGCACAAGCCTCCTCCCGGACTAGATCCTCCAAGAGCTTTGCACCTGCCACTCCTAAAATCTCAAGAGCCACCAAACCAGAAGTCAAGACATCTGGAAAAGGAGAAAAGAGAATGAAAACAAAAGCCACAAGGTCATACACAAGTCTCAAAGATGATGAAGAAATAGAATCTGATGAGGAAGTTAAGAAAATGAAGAAGAAGAAAACATCTGGGGAATTCTCTGCTAGTAAAAATAAAGAAGAAAATGCAGAAGAATTTATTAAAAGCCCACTCTTTCTATTGATGATATCATCAAAGCAGTTACTATGGATGGGAACCTGCAACTAGTAACAGAGTTCTATGATGAATACAGTGATATTGATAAGAGGATTCTGGAAGAAGCTACAGTCAGGTACCTGAATATTTACAATAACGCATTCATTGAAATTATATCATTAATTCCCAAAAGTCTAGAGAAGGTACTTGAACTAAGAAAAGAGAATGCAAAGGTAAAAGACTTAGAGATCCGAGAACAGATTGCAATTCAGCTCTATCCTTCTATTACTTCAAAGTAAATGGACATGATCTTTAAGGACTCTAAGGATGAATTCTGGAGTAAAGCAAGAATGAATAAACTTATGCTTGAAGAAACTGACAAACTAGCAAGAGAAACAAAGGACATCCTCCGGAATGCCTTAAAAAGATTCAAACTTTCTATTGTAGAGGAAATAGATGAAGAACCTTCTACCATGGATGTTGAAGGATTAAATGTAACCAATGAAGAATCTTCTGACAAAAATGTAGAAGGATCAAAACAGATAGATGAAGAGAAGTCTAAGGACTTGGATTCCTCTATTCCAGAAGAGGAAGTTCATGAAGTGGTAAACATAGGTAACATCTCTCCTCCGGATCCCACTGTAGACATTCTAGATTCAAGAGCTGAAGGAGAAGGAAGAAAAGAAGAGAAAGTGAGTCAAGAAGAGGAGGGCAAGGGAAAAGAAGAAGAAGCAGAGAAGACCTATGATGACAGTTCCAAGATCCAAAAGGAAAAGAAGACTCAATCTCCAGCAAGAGACACTGCAGAGGCAGTGAAGAATTTCTTGAACAAAGAAATGATGGAAATAGATGAACTTGAGCTATTTCAAGGACCACTAAATTTTGACTCTCTCTCTCCGGTCCAGACAATGAAAATAACATCCTTTGCTCAAGCCAAAGCAAAAGAAAAACTTTTGAAATCTCACATGGAAGACCGTGAGCTGTTGGAGATTACATTCGGGATGCTAGAGAAGATCATGCCATCATTTCAAAATGATCCTTTGGCCTCTCCATCTGGTAACTTGAAATCTCTGGTAAATTTTGTTAGCACTCATTTTGAATCTTTGGAGAAATTGGCTGAAGCAAAGGTTTGGAAGGAGTTTTTAGGAAAAATATTTACTGAAGTGCAAGGACTGATTACTAATGATAGGAGAACCCAAGACATTGGGATAAAGAGCCTTGAAAATGCTCTTAAAGATGGTGGGGACATGCACAAATT
The DNA here is from genome assembly GCA_027924645.1 of Cunninghamia lanceolata. Classification (NCBI taxonomy): domain Eukaryota; kingdom Viridiplantae; phylum Streptophyta; class Pinopsida; order Cupressales; family Cupressaceae; genus Cunninghamia; species Cunninghamia lanceolata. The sequence goes on along the minus strand of BSBN01000895.1, from coordinate 10,498,547 downwards.
TTGTCTATATTGGCCCAAAGTGACAAAGGATATTGAAAAGATGGTGAAAGAACAAGAAGGTAAACTGTCAAGTTTACCTCAGAATTTTGATCCCCTCACTACATCCTTAATGAATCAAGAATGCCAGGCCATTGTCATCATAAATGAAATAAAGAGGTTGAACAAAGAAAAGAAGGATATAATAAACAGAATGAGTGAACTCAGAGGGATAATTATCCCGAAGTTGGAGGCAATGCATGGGGCCTTGACAGATGCTCAAACCACAGCCCAGACTAGTGATCCTGTAGATTTAAGAAGGGCAGAAGCATATGCATTTTTGTTGAGTGGTCACATCTCCATTTTGGACAGGATGAAGCAGAGCTGGGCCACAAAATTTGTATAGTTGAAGGCCACTTTTGCGGATATACTTAAGTATATGTAAGTATAACATATATATATACTTATGTGGCCATGTATGGGTAATTTTTTGCAATTTTGGTGTGCGGATTCCGCCCTTTTCCATTGATGTCAAAGGGGGAGTGAGAAGTAGTGAAAAATGTGGAATACAACTAAGGGGGAGCTCCAAAAAAATAGTGTAAAAGACAGAGCATCAGCCAAGAGGGAGTTTACTGCGACACTTAGCCATTTTTCACTAAGTGTTGCCATCAATGCCAAAGGGGGAGATTGTTAGCAAGAGACACTGTGTGGCTTCATGAGTGTTGTCATTGATGGCAACAAATTCTATCCCACACATCCGCAGTACATAGTATGCCTATACCAGAAGTTAGATTGAAGATTGTTTTGGTCTGGTGAACAAGAATAGAGTATGCAACAAGGTCTGACAATTAGGTCTGGATCTCTCAGATGGTGTAACTCAGCAAGTTATGGACTTGGATAAGTCAAGATGAGTATCATGACTACTATATTATAAAGATTTAGCCTCTAGTTATACAGCATAGAAAAGATATGAGCATCTGAGTGTTGGGTTCCAGACAGGCAGAGCAGATAGAGAAAGAACTGACCAGCAGAGCATCAGACTTCAATCCGGATGAGTAAAAGGTGTTGTTCAAGTAGTTTGGGGATTATACATTGTTGGCCGAGATGATTAATAACTTCTATGCCTATGCTTTTGATACACATCACAAGTCAAGCATGGATTAAGCTGATAGATCAATAACTTGTAAATATCTTGAGTGTTCTTGTTGCCGACTAGAAATTTGATGAAATCCTTTATGCAGATATATATACTAGATGGATTCCAATATGTAGGTGTGTGTGAAAAATAAGTAATGTGATAAGAGCGAAGAAAAGCAGGGATAGGTATGAAAGCAATAGATCAAGTCCGGTATGTGACAGAGTAACAATATCAAAACAAAGGAAGAATGAAGTGCATCAAATCAGTGTATTGTGCCTAACCAGAACTGAACTCTTGCATTTGTAGATGCTTCTCATTAGTTCAAAAATCTGATTGCCTTCTGTAAGTTCTTGTAGGTAGTGTGCCTCTTGTGAGCAGCGTGCTCGAGTAGTGAGCCCTAATTGGTAAGTGCCATTTTGTACTTCTTATTCTTTTAACAGATAATACAATCTTGGGTTAGTCACCCCGTGGTTTTTCCCTTAACAGGGTTTTCCACGTAAAAATCCTTGTGTTATGTGTGTTGATTTTATATGTTTTGATACTTCACTAATTATTAAAGGAGAAAAGAATGTTAAGATATTTGAGATAACTAATTCACCCCCCCTCTCAGTTATCTACCTTGTTTCCAACATGAGCACCCTTAGGTACCCAGAAAGCACTACCATCGGAAGTAGAAGCAACAGTCTTCTTCACTACTGGTTCCAATGGTGAGGATGAAGACTCTGAAGCTCTCTTTTTGGAAACAAAGGCACTATTGTACTATACTACACATGCGTCAAGTTGAAATAGAGTGCCAATCCAAACACCCTTAGCCAACACCATAGATCCTCTAGTCATCTTGCATCCTCCATTCAAGAAAACAACCTGCACACCCACATCATTCAATTTACTTACAGAAAGAAGGTTTTGTGTCAAACCATGGATATGCAAAACACCATTGATTCCCTTTACTTGTCCATCAGGGAATTGAATCAAGACTCTTCCATGGCCAACAATATCTAGGTGAGAATCATCACCCAAGTACACTTTTCCACCATCATATTCTTCATACTTAGAAAACTAGTCCCGATGCGAGGTCATGTGAAAAGATGCACCAGAGTCAATAAGCCACACATCCTCAGATGCATGCATTGCCAAGGCAATGACAAACGCTTCTCCTTCATCCTGAGAGGACTTGTCAGAATCTAAATCATTGTTCTTCTTCTTTTTCTTTTTCTCCTCCTTGCACTCCTTGCGGAAGTGACCAGGTTTGCTGCAGTTCCAACACAGGGCCTTGGACTTTCTGGGAAACTTAGATCTCCCACAGGATTTGGATCTTCCTTTTTCTTTCCCTTCTCTTTAGATCTACCACAAACTGCAAGAGCCTCCTTAGCTGATTTGGAAGTCTTTCTTTGCATCTCTTCAGACAACAGCAAAGAAACCACATCTTCCATCTTGAAGGTGGAAGTGCTACTCCCAATGGCCATAACAAGGTGGTCCCATGAATCTGGTAAGGAACATAGTAATGTCATACATCGATCCTCTTCCTCCATCTTCACACCAACAGAAGTCAACTAGGCAACAAGCATATTGAATGTATTCAAGTGATCAACGGCATATCCTCCATCTTCCATCTTTAGAGAATACAATTTATTTCACAGGAATAGCTTGTTCACTAGGGATTTAGCCTGATAAACATCCCCAAGCTTCTTCCAAAGATCCTTTGTAGTCTTCTCTTCATGGATATATAGGAGCATTGAATGAGCCAAACAGAGTCTTATCAAACCCTTAGCTTTTCGGTCTTTGAGATCCCAATCTTCTTGAGACATTGCTACTGGTTTCGTACCAAATATGGCTTCCCATAAATCTTGATCTACAAGCATGTCCTCCATTTTGAGTTTCCACAACTTGAAATTACTACCATTTAACTTCTCTATCTCAAACCTCCCAGATGTGCTCGCCATCTCTTACCTGCAATAGAAAATCCTTGGCACAAGCTCCCACTCAAACAAAGATCAGCTCAAAAAACCCTCTACCCAACAACTAGAACCAAAGGTGATCAGGCTCTGATACCAATTGAAAGGAAGCAAGGTACATGGAATACGCTTCCTACACTGATCTAATGAGAAAATACTTATGCAAATTTCTTTTACAGTTATAGATTAAGATGCACATTAACAGAAAATGATAACAATTTCTAAATGCAAACACAAAACTCACAACACAAGATATATGTGGAGAGAACCCTTACGAGTAAAAAAACCCCACACTCCAAAGCTGCCCAATATATTATTCAGAAATCACAAAGATTACAATATACTTGTAGAGAAAGCTTTTACAGGAGTATATCCAACCAGAGATCCAGGAGGTCATTCGACATCTATAAGATTCTACATACAACCTCCATCTCAAGTACCTGATATATAGGAGATACAATACAACACACTGCCAACGGTAATTACAAAACCATGAGCTAAAACCACCCAAAAGTGGCACCCAAATTATCTCATAATCAAAGATGCCTCATGATGTGCCAAACCAGACACCACCATGTGTAACTCTCCCCTTTGCAGCTCTATTATGTGTCCAACACGTTTTTACATTTCCCAAAATAGAAGGTCCAACTTCCGGAGGCCATAATTTTTGATTCGGGTGTCCGATTGATGAACCGTTTTATGTGTCAGAAAGATCGTGAAGTGCTCTATCACCTTGTAACTAGATTTGTCAGTTATGACAATTTTTGGACCATTGAGAGAAGGTTTGATACCCAAAAATTGAGTTTGAAACTTTTCTGGCAGTTTCAAAAAAAATAGAAACTTAAATATCTCACAATCCAACTATGATCTTGAGTCAAAACTCACCCGAGATGTTCACTTAGCTATTTCGCACCTTCTAGAAAAAATTCAAGGTCAATCCGAGCTCAAATGAAGAACTTACTAAAAATAGTAAGTCTTGCTATTTTAAGCTCGTTTGGAAACTTTTGGAAACTTTGAAAGTTCCAGACCACTATCCAAGATAATGGGTATCCAAAAAGACCAAAAATGGGAAGAATAGTAAGATTTCAAAGTTGCAATGTTGAGACACCTTTCCTAACATTACTTCTCTACTACTTTTCTAAGGATTCTAACCCTAGCCTACATTTTGTTTTGGAATGTTTTGAAGTATCCCCATAGCGCTGCACTTTGAACACTTTCATTTCCAATACTCTGTAAGTGGTTCTGAATTTATACTACTATAGGGGAATGATTGAACCAAACAATATTACTCATACCTAGAATCTGCCTCAAGAAGTAGAACAAGAAACAAATGATAAGAGTACCATAATTGAACGGGTACTTGGTGTCTTTAGTTCTCTTCAGATTCTCCATCAAATGTTGCTAAAGCAACTCACACAAGTCATAATCAATATTCTTCTTCACCATCTCATATGCAGTGTAGATGGAAGTGGTTGAAATAGAGTTCTCCCAATTAGAGAAATACACCTTGTAACTGTAACGTCAAAAAATGTCCCCTTGTGGGCTTTTCCCCATAAGGTTTAGCTCCTAGGTTTTTTGCGCGCATTTAGGACATCTTAGTCCATAATTTAGCATCCCGATGGAATGAGCCCTAGGTAACATGACAAATGGGACCTAGGAGGACCCCTTGACTTGTATCCTGCCCAAAATTGGGGGGAAGGACTTGGGCGCCCATGCCCTAGTCCTGCCCTATTTTGGGGTAGCCCTAATTTTTGGGTGTCATTTTATGACCGTTATTTGGGTCCTTTACCGACACGGTAAGTTTGAATTATGAAAATCTTGGTGGGAGTGTTTGTAGTTGCATATAAAAGAATGATTAGGCATTCATTTGTAAACTAGAGATTTTCAACTAGATGATTACTAGCAAACTATTGTGTTCTCAAGGTGATTCGAGGCTTTCATTGTGTTGCAAGAGTAGACTTATATGGTTTGTGTGTTTGTATTTGCAGATTTGAGCATCAATTTCCTCATGGAATGAAGAGTATCTTCCTCCCATGAGAGCTTCACTCAAGGTGACATTATATTGTGTTTTTATCAAAATTCCTTTAGTTTTTGCCTCTGCCTCACAAGGGCATGCACTCTTTATCTGACAACAGTGTTCAAAGACTTAAGTGTCCTTCGAGGTTTGATTGAGGCAAACCCCTAAACACCACAACCCCCAAACCAAGTCTTGTGATTGTAGGTTACAGGTGTCGCATTTGGGAAAAGTGAAGTTGCAGGAAGGATTGGAAAGCATCAAGGATTCAGGATCTAAAGAGAAGCAGGACACTAGAGCATTTCCAAGACTTGATCACTTGCTCTAGTGTCCTCCGAAGTTGAATTTCTAGAAACAGAAGTTACAGGGATTATCAGTATCAGAAGAAGGTCTGGATCCTGCAAAGAAACTAGTACCTTGGACTTGGGCACCCGCTTCAGTGTCCCCGGCTGTTCCACCTCGGAACCCTAAAAATAGGTATTCTATTATTTTCTATTTTACTTCTGTCTGCAAGAGCATTTTCTATTATTCGTCAGTTTATTTCCATATTTGGATAATTAGGGTTTTAATTGTCAATTAAACATAAGAGAAGAGAAATTGATAATTAAATTCCCTAATTCAAGTTTCCCTACATCTCACAGTGATCTAGGGTATGATAGTGCTCACCACTCGACCCTAGATCCTTGAATGTAAAGTGGAAAGGAGGATTTAAACATCAAAACTCTAAAACATTAACAAATCCAATTTTACACTAAACATTTTGGTGAACCCGTGTTTTTGGACTTAAATTGCAACTTGCTGAGTGTGTGTCTTTAGATGTGGATTGATTTCATTCATTCATGTAGTCATTCATTTTATTGCATTGAGAAAAATTTAAAAAAAATGAAAATTTTGAAAAATTCAAAAAAATTGCATTGTTTGGCTTGATAAATTGCATCAATTCTTTCTAAATTTTCCTAATTCATAATTTTTCCATCAGATCTGATATAAAGTATGGAAAAATACAAAAATTTAAAAATTTGCATTGCATTTTCATCATTAATTTGCTAGGCTTTTGTAGAAATTTTGATAATTTTCATTAAACCTAGTAATTCCAAAATCTAGGGTTAGTAGGCAAAATCTTTTTTCAGATTTTTATACTGATTTTAGAGGCTCATTCAAATTTTCATTTGGCTTTAGTCTTGCATTTTAGTGTAAATTTACATTTAGATTTAAAATATTTGAAATTTGGCATAGAAAATTTCAACAAAAACTAACAATTTTGATGCATTTTCATTAAATTTGCATGGGCATTTTGCATGTTCAAAATTGAAAATCATTTTCATATCTAAGATTACTTTATTTCCATCATAAATTAGACTTGAAAAATTCACATAGCATTTTGTGCCAACATCTCAAAACTAGGGCTTTAAAAACAACGATTTTTGCTAAAATTGGCCTTATCGACTCTCTAAACTTGCACCATAGGCATGTTGTGAAGAGTATTTTTGCATTAATTCATTGTTATCAGGGTAATAATTTTCTTCCCCTCCTAAAAATCTTCACAACACCCTTTTAACGAGCTCCTGTATAGAAAATTCGGTGAAAAACTACATATTTTGGCTATTTTTTGCCCTAGGGTTTGACCTAGTTTGCACTCCAAGTGTGTTGTGATCAATTTTATGGATTAAGGTGACTGATATTATTAATATTATTTGATGTGCCTCCTAAAATTTATTACAACACCCCTTTTTCTAGGTCTTGGAATTGAAAACCTGTGAAAAAATTGCATACTTTGCTGTATTTTCACTAGGGTTTGACCTTAAGTGGCACTAAAAGCGTGTTGTGTTAGGTATTTTGGCACCAAATGGCTGTTATTAATGATATTATTTTCTTTCCATCGTCATTTCCCTCACAATACCCTTTTTTATGCTCTCTTGCATTGAGTTTTGGCAAAAAAAGTGCCTATTTTGCCATATTTTCACTATATTTTGACTTGCCATTAACTTGAAATCGCATCAAGAGTGTGTTGAGAAGGATACTGTTGACGTTTTGGACTGATATCAGACATATAACTCACTTCACTTGATCACAATCCTTACAACACCCTTTGTTTCATACATTCGCATTAAAAAAGTACAAAAACATCAAGCATTCTTGCATATATTTTGCATCCATGGATTCTCCTAAAGGTACATCTTTAGAAGACTTATATGAGTACATTGTGAATTATGATAAATTTTGCAAATTCACTAATGAATATCCTCAAGTCTTACATCAAATCACATATATCTATGGCATTGACAAGACCATTAGTACTACATGTGATATCCTTTGATCAATAGCTTATTTTGATAACTTTCTTGAAACTATGGATGTTTTTCCTTCAATCATGGAGAATATCAAAAGTTCTATAGCTTACAACAGTCATGGGGAAAGTAGTGGTGACAACTTTACTCCCACTCTCCCTTTGCTTCATGATGATATAATGCAAATCCTTTTTGAGACCTATGAGAATGAAATAGCAACGAGTGATCTATCAAACAAAGACACTTGTCCCAACATAACCCCACTTGGTGAGGATATATTGGCACAAGAAGAAGATATTATCGATACATTTCTCCACACTAATCTGTCATCCCTTGCCGCTCTCCCTAATCAAGGTGAAGCTTTGGATGATGTAGATTCTCTTTGTGACCATTTGCTTGAATCTAATGATAATTTGCCACCTGATGTTCAAGAAATTCTCAATTACATGCTAAACCAGAAAACAAATCATGAACTGTCACATACTTTGGAAAGCAATGAAATCCTACATTTTGTGGAAGAACAAGCTATCCCTTTGACTCAAGCCATTCCAACACCCTATATAGGGACTGAAATGGGTATCTTTCAGATGCCTCCACAATCTCATTTAAATGGCATTTCAAATGCTCCTATAGCTGACACAAATAATGACAACATTCCCTCTCAACCATCATTAAGAGAAACCTTTCCTACACAATTACCCTCACACACTCCTAAACATATGGAAGAGAGACAAAGTGATAACACCTTAACCATTAAGATAAAGATCAAGATTCATGACAATTGCTAGCCTGACAAGGGCCCAACAGGGAAGTATCCCTAACCCTTTATCTCTCTCGTGATGTGCTTCCCCCGTGCTGTGTTATGTGTTGTTTAGGCCTCCTGGGATGACCTCAGATTCTCCCATAAGGTTTGGGATACCAGGAGAAGGCCTCTGTTGTGACCTTCTATTTGTATCATCATTCTTCTAAATTGCCTCTCTCTCTGATTTCATTGTTGTGTGTTGTGTCTTACAGACATAGCATTTTGGTTGGTGACACTAAGGGCACCCTCCTACGTGATTGTCCCTAAGACACTTGTTTCTCCTCTCTTATTTAATTGTTTCCCTTCCTCTAGTGTTTCCATCTAGCGGGCGGATGACGACAAACATTTATACTGATGCGGACCTAGTGTCCCTTTCGAGAGCAATCAACAAATGGACTTAGTTCCTAATATGACGATGGGGTTGTATATTGTATCCAACGCTTGGCTAGTGGAAACACTTGTGCTTTCCACATAGTGAATTTGATGATGTTTCTGTGACATTTACAAACCTTAACAATATTGCTTCTATGTGTACCTTTGATTGTCTTTGAATCTGGCCTTGGCAGTACTTGATTCAGAGAGGTTCATGATATAGCCCCACAGTTATCCTCAAACTCTGAATTCATTGTATAACCTTGCCTCTTTGTGTGGTGAATCATATGCATTGATGTTGTTGTTTATCATGATGTTGTAGACACTAACATGTTTCTTGTAGGGATGTGTTTGTGGGAACATTTGGCGATCATAAAGTACATGTCACCTCTGGGGGCATGGGCTTTGCAAAAGTTGGTGTTTCCTTGTGTGTTTTCTTCCTACCTTAACGTGCTTGATATCGATGCATGATATCAACCACCTTAAGGTGGGGGCATAAATAAGGTAAGCTGTATGTTGTAGATGTTAGCTCTGTGCTTGTCCCTAGGTGCAGTCTAACGACTTGCTCGATGAGTGCATCCTGCATCCTAAGTTTGTTTGCAATCAATCAATCAATCATGTAAGCCCTCTGTGGAGGCAGGATATCGCATATATCATTTTTATCTTAAGCCCTCTGCAGAGGCAGAGATGGTGTATTTCTCAGAGTAGATTGCATCATCTTGTCATTTTCAAAAGTCCTCTGCAGAGGCAGGGAGCGGCTCTGTAACTAACTCAACCCTTAAGAGTGTTTTCAGTGATTTTTCTGGCAAAGCCCAATTGTCAGTGTGTGCCTATAATGTGCCTGAGATGGTGATGAGCCTAGAAATAGGGAACACACCATTGCTTGTTTGTCGTGTCTTCAAGTGTGTGTGTTTTGGCGTGCTTGTTTTGTTTGGTGTGTTTGCTGCCCCATATGCAGTCTAAAGACTTGCCCGATGAGTGCATCCTACATTTTGGGAGGTTTTGCGTGTCTTGCATGTGTGTTGCCCCATATATACAGTCTAAAGACTTGCTTGATGAGTGCATCCAATATTATGGGAGGTTTGTTTACTTTCCAGTACTTGCATCTGCATTTTATATATATGAGAAAAAGAAAAGAAAAGAAATCATTTATGTCTTCCATGCATTAATGTGTCTTCTATGCATTGACTATCTTCTCCATGTTTTGTGTGACTGTAACTATCTTCTCCATGTTTTGTGTGTCTGTTACTATCTTCTATGTGATTGGCGTATCTCCTCCTTGCTTGGCATGTTTTTTGTGTTTGTGACCTTACTTTAATGCATGTATTGGCCTCGCATTTATACATACATTAAAGTGGGGGCTAAATGTAACATCATAAAATGTCCCCTTGGGTGCTTTTCCCTCATAAGGTTTAGCTCCCAGGTCTTTTGCATGCATTTAGGACTGTTATGGGAATATATGGATTGATCAATAATGATAAATAAACCCAAACAACAATGAAATATGAAGGAAGAAGGATAAATAAACAAACAAGTGATACTTACAACCTTTACCTTTCGACTTCGATTGCTCGCTTATTCTTTCTTGATCTTGAATGATGAAGATTGGCCCTTAGGGAGCTTGCTTCTTTGCTTCGATTCCTCAAGATGACAAGGAGAAATGGCTATGATACTTGTTGTGTTGAAGATGAGTTTCAAACACAAGGATAATGGAGGATATTGGAATGGCTAGAATGTGGAGATTTGAGAAGAATGTGGGCATGATAAGGATGCCAGAATGAAGTTTCTAGAAGAAATTGGACATGGTAAGGATACCTGAAAGAAGTCCCCCACGATTGCTTAGAGAAGGGTCTTATTTATAGATTTTCTAAAAAAGGAATGGAGGGTGAGGATCAACAGATGAGATCAATGGCTAGGAATAAAAGTGAATCTTTTATTCATAGTGGATGAATTAAAAATTTATTTTTTGGGAAGAGTGAAGGATAGTGGATGAGTTAAAAATTCATTTTTGGGAAGAGTGGAGGATAGTGGGGAACAATTGAATTGAAAATTCAATTGGTGGAGGATAGTGGGGAACAATTGAATTAAGAATTCAATTGGTGGAGGATAGTGGGGAACATGGAATTAAATATTCAATTGGTGAAGGCTAGTGGGGAACATTGAATTAAATATTCAATTGGTGAAGGCGGGAACATTGAATTAAATATTCAATTGGTGAAGGCTAGTGGGGAACATTGAATTAAATATTCAATTGGTGAAGGCTAGTGGGGAACAATTGAATTAAATATTCAATTTGGTGGAGGATAATTGAATTAAGATTTATTTTTGGATTTTGGAGGATATTAGCTAATTAAATATTAAGAATATTTAATTACATGTGTAACATGGTGAGGTGGATTTTGTGAGGTGGATTTTATGACTTGAGACATTAGAAGAATTTAGGGAATTTAATTAAATAAAATAATTTTATTTAATTGTAGGATAATGAATCAATCAAATAAACTTATAATATTTATTTAATTGATAGAAGAAAATAAGAATTAAGATAAATATTAAAATATTTACTTAATTCGACTCGAGCTAATTTTAGGTGTATACATTTTGCCCCTCTTTGAAGCAATGCGTTTTATCACGTTGTTTCAAAGAATAAATAGTCTGATAATGATACATGCCCCAGTTTGCCCTGGTACAGGTTATGATGATAGGATGCCCCCTCGGGAGATTAGACGGGGAGAAGGTGGAAGGCGTGAGACGGACAATCTCACGATGAGATAGGTTGACAGGAGATGAAATGGTTGGATGCAGAAGAAATGGATGAATGATATGGAATGCAAGATAAAAAGATGACACACACAAGAAAGTAAGCAAGTATGCACAAATGATACAGGAACAACCAAGGTATTGCCCCTGTCGAGCGGTAAACCAATGATATAGGTCGATGATGTCTGGTTTCAGGAATGAGATATGTCGTATAAGACTCCGGGTCTGGTTTCGACAATGCGACATCCTGTCTAAGACATATGATAACGATATATGATAGTGTTGTCATGGCGGGGAGTGATGTATCCCTAGAGCAACATGAAGGATAGTTATGACTAATTGATATGGTTTACGACCGGACAAGGATCAAGACCATTGATTGTGATCAGATCATTTGACAAGATTGACTTGACTTGATTGGCATGGATTAAGGATAGACTTGCAATTGGATACGGTATGGATATGGAAATGGATATGAAATGCAATTAGATACGGTATGGATATGGATATTTGTCACCTTGATATAGCAAGTATTTTGAAGCGCTTTCATCATTGGGCTTTATTATGTTGTAAGAAAATACAAGCAGCTAGGTATAATTGAACCGAGATGACCTGAGTATTACTTACATGGATTTTGATTTAGCAAGTTAATACAAGCATCTAGTCAAAGTTGAATCTAGATGACCTAAGTACTTCTTGCATTTTAACAGACAAGGATTGCCCCTTTTCATGTTTAGACCTTGGAGTCCTCAATGATCTTTTGCCGATCATATCGTTAGACAAAAGTTGTCACATTACTAAAGTTTGATCCACAAGTAGCAGACAAAGAAAATAGATTATGCCCCCATCATAGCATCTCTAGCTTTTGGCATCCTTGAGTAGCATAGGAAGATATAATGACAAAAATCCAAGACTTTGTAAGTTAACTTGTTTACAAAACATTCTTGCATTAGATGTGTCTTTTTGCCATAATTGATATAGAATTTAGCTTGAATGTTTCAGTATGGTGCACTGCTTTGTTTAGGACAGGTTGATGTTTTTGTGTCAAGATTTTTGTTTGGAAGCAGGCTTTGCTGCGTCTAGAGAAAGGTGCAGACACAGACAGATAGAGGGACAGACGACAAGACATGGGATGGATGGGAAAGTGGAGTGGACTCAGACAGATAGAAGGACTAGACATGGGACAAATAGGGAAAGTGGAGCCTCGGGGGCGCATTGATAATGGCCTTGCCTACGTGACAACGCAGAGGCAACGTAGTTCGGGGCTTGGACCATGGATGGACTAGAGGATAGACAACAAGATATGAGATGGACAGGGAAGCAGAGCCTCGGGGGCGCATTGAAAATGGCCTTGTCTACGTGACGACGCAGAGGCATCGTAGTTCAACAAGAACCCTAATGGACCCAAGAAATGGATCATATAGAGACACGGTATGGAACAGATATGGATTAGATGATACTAATGACAAGGAAACCCCACAGGTAGGTAGATGTATGGGTGAATGGAATGGGTAGGTAGAAGCAACCAAGGATGTGATCTCCAAGGAATATGTCGCATAAGAATAACGTGCCCCATTGTAAGTAGAATGCTTAGGATTTTTCATGGCAATGCTAATGATGATAGGAGGATAAGAGGATAATGAATGATTTGCATGGTATGGAGGGATAAGGTATGTCAAGAGCCATTCAAAACATTTGTCAACATTGTGCCCCCTATCTTTATCAAGCCCAAAGAATAGAGGAAAGGAAGTTTGGATGGATGGACAAGACAGGATAGGTATGCAATGGATAGAGGATAGGATAGTAAATGGTATGAAAGGAAACTGGTAGGAGAAGAGTGATATGCCGATGAGACAAGGTGCCCCCAAGTGTAGGTGACATAGAAGATCAACTTTACACATGACGCTTGTTTGCCAGGTTTTTATCATGGTACTTATTCAAGGCGCTTGTTTGCCTAGTTTTCACCATTGGATGAAGGGATTTTTCTTTACTTTTTTTTTTTTTGAAACATTTGGGTAGGAGAACGCGGATATGGAAGGACTCAAGTATAGTGTTCCTTGAAAGGTGACAGTCCCACTAGATGGATGTTGTCACATGGACAATGTTAAGTGTTCTCACAGATGTTGGTAGGGGATTGCATGAAAGTGATATGGCGTAGGTAGATAGTGGATTATGATGTAGAATATGGAGGGAAGGCTTATGCAAAAGCATGGACCATAGGAATAGGATGAGGAAGATGTGTAAGATAATAGTAGAAGGAAGGGGAGATGGAGATATATGAAAATGTTGTGGAATGGAAGGGAATCATGACCAACGATTGCACATACCATGGTAAACATTGAAGCTGGTGATGGGAAAGTAGTGTAGGAGGCAACGGAGACTTTTGCTTGTGGATGAATGATTTAGGAATTTATGGACCCACATAGACTTAGTATTTTTCTAATTTTTGCTTGCCATGTGGGATGGAAGAATTTTAGACTTATGGATGGAATGGGAGAAAATAGATGGTTGGAATTCTTGAGAGGTGGATGCCTCATGTAACTTGAGGGATTTTTTCTTAGGTACCCAAACCTTTTTGCTTTTAGATAGTACCTGTGAAGGTATGGGCTTGGGTGTATGCAACTTTTGTGTAGCTTTTGGAGTAATCCTTTGTTGCTTGGGGACCCACACCTTTTTCAATTTGGCATTGACGTGTATGGGTACATGTAGCTTTTGATATGGATACTTCTTTGATTCTTCGCATTTATATCCTAGGTCATGAGGACTCTTAGGATTTTTGACTTTGTAGGTAGAGGCATCCACATATTTGTCATTGAATTTCCATGGGATGGTAGGAGTGAGGTTGGTGAAAGCTCCCTGTTTAGACCATATGTGCATTTGTTGGCCATGATTGGGATATTGAGAGGATTTATAGATGGATGGATAAGGTGTTGGAAGAAGGGGTGGTAAAAGGCATGGAGGGATATGAGGAGTTGGAAGTAGCGGAGGTAGATTGGATGGTGGGATATTAGTTGGAAGTAGTGGAGGGAGATTGGATGGTGAGATATTAGGAGTTGGAAGTAGCGGAGGGAGATTGGATGGTGGAAGGTGTATGGTCACATGCTTTTGACAATTGTAGGATGATGGAGGTGGAATGGCGACATATGTTTTGGGGATATGATAGTGTTTGCGATGGAAAGTGGTAGACTTAGGAGGAGTGGAGGAAGTACCAACATCTTCAGTTTGCTCACCTTGGGGTATGTATCCAAGGCCGTATGAAGGAGGAGGAACATTGACATGGACGGGCTCCAAAATACCTTGTTCATGAAGGCCTAAGCCTTTACCTTGATAGTTCATATGTTGGAGTATGCGGCGGACAACGAGATTATGTATAGGTGTACTAGCAGCGAGTTCCTTATTGGATGAGGAAGGCGAGATAGTGGATAATGGAAGAAAGAACATTCATGCATGAAGGTTGTAAGACCAAGGATATATGGTGGAGGATTTGTAGCTTGGTCAATAATGGATGGCAGAGGAGTATTATTGGTTTGATCTTCTATGCTTGCTTGGGAGGCAAGTGTCTCATCAAGGGAAGTGGAAGTTGTTGGATTTTGGGTAGGACTAGATGGCATGATAGGCTCAGGACCATGGGACACATAAAGTGGGCTTAGAGGATCATCATGGTCTGCTTGATCGTAGATAGGTGCGTCATCATAGATGGGATCTTGATCATAGATAGGATTTAGCGTGATGGGATTAATATTCTCTTGTATAGGTTCTTCATCAACGGTAGTATCTTGATCATGGAAAAGATGTAGGTTATGAATGGTTAGAACTTGGACGGGGGTGCTTTGATCTTGATTTGGACAAAGGGTGGATGTTTCCACATGCTCTAAGGTGTGCTCTTGACATAACTCGTGGGTTGTTTGAATTGAAGTTGAGGTAGAAGACTCTTGGATAAGCTCTTGGTCAACAACATGACGATGTGACGAACCTTGACTTTGGTGCATGGTAGAAGGCTCTTTGAGAAGCTCAAGGGGTTGCGGATGACATGAAGGGGTTGTAGGATTTGACAAGACATTGGAAGAATCCTTGGTAAGGCCAAGGATCAGAGTTTGGGGACATGGTTGACTTTCTGCTAGTAGTCCTTGGATCACATCCGTCGCAGGTGTATGGGTAGATGGATGAAGGGATGGATGAGTGGATTTTGCTTTCTCCCTAGCTTTTCTTGCATTGTATAAATCTGGAAATTTTTTTCCCACCACTCATCTGATTCTTTTTTAGTTGCCATTTAAAATTTGAGGAACTAGATGGCGGTGTTGGCGTAGGACTGGTATGCTTTGGGATAGGTGTCTTCGAATATAGCGAAGGAGGATTAGGAGCCAAAGTGGTATACAATTTCCCTCTTGAGGTGGCGGTTGCCTTGTCATGAGTATGGGAAAAAGACATAGGAGTTTGGGGCGAGGCATAGCTAGTACTGGCACGTTCAGCTTGCAAGCTTGTCAATTCTTGTTTTAAGACTTGGAGTTGTTGAGAAATTGCTAAACAATCTTGGGGTGAGGGACCTAAGTTTATTTGCAATTATAGATATTGGACTTTTTGATCCATATATTCTAATTGGTTTGCCATTGACACAAGACTGGAAAAGCTTACGAGTTTGGATGTGCAAAAACAAATGCGTCAGAACAGAGTCCAAATGCGTCACAAGTTGAGACAAGTGTGCTTGGAAGAATGAGTTGAATGACTTGTCTTATGTGTTTGGTGTTTAACTTGATTTGACAATGATCACACATGTACAAACATGATTCACTCACGCAAGACACATAAGCAACTTTGAATGTTAAACTTGAAGAATATGCTGATTAGGGAACAAGCACACGTGGAAGACACATCAACATGCCCTAATGTCTAGTTTGATGTAAGGTATGGCCAATTAGGTTTGGGCAATGTTTACATGAGGTTGACTAGGGATTGAAAGTGAAATCCTATCACACAGCCGGGAGAAGGGGGTAACTCACCCTTCACCTTCACTTTCCAAAGGTAGAAAGTTCTTTGGGGCTTAGCCAAGAGTGACAAGATTCTGATTTCAATGAGGGTGTCTTTCGATTCAGCCTTGGATGAGGTCATCCCTAGGGGTGATGAAATCCCCTAGCAGGCCTCCTAGGAAAGGGTAGACAACAGCGAATCAAGTGAGGTGTTTTTGATCTCCAAGGTCACCTTGCAGTGCGAGGAGAGAGCATACACACACACTCTTGATTCACACTTGCACTTGTAAATTAATCTTTAAGAAATTGAAATGTGTGGAAGGTACTTCAAGCACAGGTTCTTTTTAAAGCCCAAATCAAGATGTGAATGGTAGACATAGGTTTATTTTAAGCTCAATTTCAATGATGTGTGATTAATCAATGTTCGTTTTATGAGCCCAAATCGAAGTGTGTATGCAAACAAGATTATGAAGAAATGGGAGATAGAATGAGTGCACCCAGATTGTTTTCACTATCCAAATTGATGTAGATGTTGATCCTAATGTTGTTCCAGCTCCGAATGATGTCCCTACAAGTCACCAAAATTGAAAAGAAACCAGTAGACTAGCATAGGAGATTGTTATATGAAAATCGATAAGCTGATAAAATCTGATGAAAAATGAACTGATATAGAAAAAATAAGTTCATAAACAGATTCTACACGAAATTCCATGCAATTTGAAAAAATAATTCGCTGAAAAAGGATCAAATTTACAAAAGATATGAGCATGTGAAGTTTTGAAGTAGGTTTGACTTTGACTGCAAAAAAATGTTGTAAAATAGTATAGTCACCTGAAAATTTCTTCACAACTGTCTAGTTCATCCTTCCAGCTTTCCGATGCCACCAATTTTGTGCGATTTCGTTACCGTATGCAAAAGTTGTGAAAATTTGAAAAAATCGGCCTATTTCGGCATGTAGAAAGCCTAAGAGGCCCTGACAATTAATGTTAGAGGCTAACTGTTTTAGAAATCTTGGTCACATGTGATAGTTAAGCCCCTGGCAGCTAGCTGTTAAAGTTGGGGGTTTTAAACAGACCCCTGGTCCTCCATGTGACCGGGGGCTGAGTGCCTTAAAAAATAAAATATTGTTTTGTATTTTTTTTGTTTTTGTTTTTTTTTACTTTTTTTTTTAGTTTGTGATTTTGTATTGTGTGTGTAGAGAGGTGGCTGGGGAAGGAGTGGCGCACAGGGCGGTGGATCTGGGTGGAGGTGCGCAGGGCGGGGGGTGTTTTTGCAGAGGTGAAGTGTTTAGGTGGCGCGCGGGGGGTCAGGAGGTGGGTAGGAAGCAGGCGGGCGGGGGCGGCGGGCTGAGCAGGGCGGCGCGCAGAGGTCGGGAGAGGCGGCGGTGAAGCGGTGGGTAGCAGGTGGCGTAGGGGTCAGGGTTTATGTGAGCAGGGGAGGAGCTGCAGCGGTGGTGGGGTTGGTGCGCGGGTGGCGCGAAGGGGTGGCGGGGGCAGTTTGCAAAGGGAGAGGGGAGGATTGGGGAGGCGGAGTGGAAGGGAGTTGGGCGGAGCAGAGGTCGGGGAGTGGGAGGGATGGGCGAGGAGGAGGGGCTGCGCAGGGTGGGGGAGGGCTGGGCCGTGGGAGGATGGGATTTGGGGCTGCACAGGAGGGAGGGACAGAGGGAAAGGGTGTGGGGGTGGGGTTCGAGAGGAGGCGGAAGGGGAGGATGCGCAAGGGGGATGGGAGGGGAGGTCGTGGGGGCTGTGGGGGTGGTGTTGTGGGGGTGGTGCAGGCAAGGCCTGTAGGCAGGGGGCTTCGGCCCCTTGCTGCTTTGTGTTTTTTTTTTGTAAACGAAAATGTTAAAATAGAATAAAAGATAAATCCTAATGCAACATTTTTATTTTTATTTTTATTTTTATTTGTTTTGTAAACGAAAATGTTAAAATAGAATAAAAGATAAATTCTAATGCAACATTTTATTTTTTTTTTTGGTTTTTTATTTTTAGTTTTTTGCAAAGAAATACTTTGAAAAGTAAAAAAAATTTCAAAAAATTTCAAGTAACAAAACTAGAGAAATTATAGGTGATTTCTTACCTTCGAGGTCATCTGGACTCAACCGTGAGCTCTGTTTGTGCGTAGGAGGCTATTTGTGAGAGTTGATTCTCAAATGTGCTTTGAAACACTGTATCCTGCAACAAAACTTCTAAGGCAAACACTCACAAACAATGTGGATTAGATCATGGTGGGCACCAAAATGTTATGGGAATATATGGATTGATCAATTATGATAAATAAACCCAAACAACAATGAAATATGAAGGAAGAAGGATAAATAAACAAACAAGTGATACTTACAACCTTTACCTTTCGACTTCCATTGCTTGCCTATTCTTTCTTGATCTTGAATGATGAAGATTGGCCCTCAGGGAGCTTGCTTCTTTGCTTTGATTCCTCAAGATGACAAGGAGAAATGGCTATGATACTTGTTGTGTTGAAGATGAGCTTCAAACACAAGGATAATGGAGGATATTGGAATGGCTAGAATGTGGAGATTTAAGAAGAATGTGGGCATGATAAGGATGCCAGAATGAAGTTTCTAGGAGAAATTGGACATGGTAATGATACCTGAAAGAAGTCCCCCACAATTGCTTAGAGAATGGTCTTATTTATAGATTTTCTGAAAAAGGAATGGAGGGTGAGGATCAACAGATGAGATCAATGGCTAGGAATAAAAGTGAACCTTTTATTCATAGTGGATGAATTAAAAATTTATGTTTTGGGAAGAGTGGAGGATAGTAGATGAGTTAAAAATTCATTTTTGGGAAGAGTGGAGGATAGTGAGGAACAATTGAATTGAAAATTCAATTGGTGGAGGATAGTGGGGAACAATTGAATTAAGAATTCAATTGGTGGAGGATAGTGGGGAACATTGAATTAAATATTCAATTGGTGAAGGCTAGTGGGGAACATTAAATTAAATATTCAATTGGTGAAGGCTAGTGGGGAACAATTGAATTAAATATTTAATTTGGTGGAGGATAATTGAATTAAGATTTATTTTTGGATTTTGGAGGATATTAGCTAATTAAATATTAAGAATATTTAATTACATGTGCAACATGGTGAGGTGGAAGAGATGAGGTGGATTTTGTGAGGTGGATTTTAGGACTTGAGACATTAGAAGAATTTAGGGAATTTAATTAAATAAAATAATTTTATTTAATTGTAGGATAATGAATCAATCAAATAAACTTATAATATTTATTTAATTGACAGAAGAAAATAAGAATTAAGATAAATATTAAAATATTTACTTAATTCGACCCGAGCCAATTTTAGGTGTATACAAGGACATCTTAGTTCATAATTTAGCATCCTGATGGAATGAGCCATAGGTAACATGACAAATGGGACCTAGGAGGACCCCTTGAGTTGTACCCTACCTAAAATAGGGGGAGGACTTGGGCGCCCGTGCCCTAGTCCTGCCCTATTTTAGGGCAGACCTAATTTTTGGGTGTCCGTTTATGATTGTTATTTGGGTCCTTTGCCGATACGGTAAGTTTGAATTATGAAAATCTTGGTGGGAGTGTTTGTAGTTGCATATAAAAGCATGATTAGGCATTCATTTGTAAACTAGAGATTTTCAACTAGATGATTACTAGCAAGCTATTGTGTTCTCAAGGTGATTCAAGGCTTTCATTGTGTTGCAAGAGAAGACTTGTGTGGTTTGTGTGTTTGTATTTGTAGATTTGAGCATCAATTTCCTCATGGAATGAATAGTATCTTCCTCCCATGAGAGCTTCACTACAAGGTGACATTATATTGTGTTTTTATCATTGATTCCTTTAGTTTTTGCCTCTGCCTCACAAGGGCATGCACTCTTAATCTGACAATGGTGTTTAAAGACTTAAGTGTCATCTGGGGCTTGATTGAGGCAAGCCTCTAAACACCACAACCCCTAAACCAAGTCTTGTGATTGTAGGTTACAAGTGTCACATTTGGGAAAAGTGAAGTTGTAGGAAGGGTTGGCAGGCATCAAGGATCCAGGATCTGAAGAGAAGCAAGACACCAAAGCATTTCCAAGACTTGGGCGCTTGCTCCAGTGTCCTCCGAAGTTGAATTTCTAGAAATAGAAGTTACAAGGCTAAGCAGTGTTGGAAGGAGGTCCAAATCCTGCAAAGAAACTGGTACCTTGGACTTGGGCACCTGCTCCAGTGTCCCTGACTGTTCCACCTTAGAACCCTGAAAATAGGTATTCTATGATTTTCTATTTTACTTTTGTCTGCAAGAGTATTTTCTGTTATTCGTTAGTTTATTGTCGTATTTGCATAATTAGGGTTTTAATGGTCAATTGAGCATAAGAGAAGAGAAATTGATAATTAAATTACCTAATCCAAGTTTCCCTACATCTCATAGCAATCTAGGGTATGATAGTGCTCACCACTCAACCCTAGATCCTTGAATGTAAAGTGGAAAGGAGGATGTAAACATCAAAACTCGAAAACATTAACAAATCCAATTTTCCACTAAACAGTAACCAATGACCATAGAAGCAAACTTGACTACTATATCTTCTATATCATTAACAATTAATGCTTTCTTGTCAAATTTCACACCAGTTAATTTCATCACAGTATCATTCTTTACTGATTTTAGTTTCGAAACTATTCCAGAGGAACACAAACCTATAACTGCCTCAATGGCATCCTTGGTTATCACATGAGGCACATTCAACCAAAAGAATTCATCATGGATTCTACTTAGGACATACCTAACCCAAGAATCTTCAGAGAAAATGGGAAAATATATCCGTGTGTCCAATTTCTTCTCATGCAGAGCACAAAATTCTTCCTTCAATTCAAATTTATCACCTGACAACTCATTCAAATAAACTTGCCCTAATTTTATATGATCATACTCTTCCATATTAGCATGGATGTAAGCCCTAATATCTTCATTATGCATTATACCATAGGGAACTTTAGAAAATGTACCATCAGGGTCTATTTCTAGGGATTTAAATGGATGCTTCTTGAACTTGGGTCAGGGCCTATCAGTTATCTCAACAACTTGTGGGGTAGACATTTTCATAGCTCAACAAAACTTTGCAAGAGTGATGACTGTAAATACCTTATTCTTCACTTTCAATTAGGGTTTGTTCATGCCAAATGCTTGAGTTCACCTTTGCTTCACTGCTTAAATCTCCTTGGTCACTTGAAAACTAGAATGCAAAGTGAATTTCCTTTGAATGATGTTGCTTATAAACCCTTTTCATCAAAACCTAGTCGCCATAAATGCTTGTTTCCAAAAAGTTGTCAACACTTCATTTGCTACTCACAGTCAACACAAATTGCTTTGCAATCTTCTGCATTTGACTCTTTTCTATTAGAATTTTCTTCAAAAGATCTGATATATTGTTCTTCAACTCATATCTTCATGTTGGCTGTCAGCACCACTTTTCTGGCTAGGGGAACAAGATTTATTATTAAAGCTCCCCATGAGTCAGAGCTCCTAATTCACTTCTCAGAGGAATTTTCTGCACCAGAGTCTGGCACAGACTCATTTTTGGATTCAATAACATCCTTCTTAACCCACATCTTGTTCATCTCCTTCTTGATTTCTATCGCATCAACCTTTTGCATTGGTTTCTTCCTTTCTACTGGATTATCCTTCTTCATGTTCTTTCTTCTATAGAATCTTGAAATATGTCTAGGCCTATTGCAATGGTTGCACATAAAATTCCTTTGACTGTTGTTCCTTCCATTCATTCTAGATCTGCATTGATTAGCCTTATGTCCAAATCTATTACATGTAAAGCAATTACCATTAAAAGATTGAGCATTCCTTCCATTGTTATAGCCATTCCTTATCTGACTTCTACATTCACTAGCTCTATGACCAACTCTCTTGCATGTAAAGTTGTTACCTCTAAAAGATTGAGCATTCCTTTCATTGTTATAACCATTCCTTATTTGACTTCTACATTCACTAGCTTTATGACCAACTTTCTTACATGTAAAGCACTGATCGGAGAAAGATGGAATAGTTTGATTCATTTTGTTCTTACATTGAGTAGCCTTATGACCGAACTTATTGCATGAATTATAGTAACCATTGAAAGATGGGTACCTTTGAGCATTTGGTTGCCTGACCAGTGGTTTTCTAGGTCCATTTTTTTGATTCCAGATCTACTTGCCTTTCTCCTTCCTGTTCTCAACATTCATTGCTTGACCTATTTTAGAACTTTCACCTTTCTCAAATCCCAAGCCTTCTTTATCATTAGGGTTCTTCTAGCTAGCAATCATCTCATCAAGTTTTACAGAACTTATCTTGAACTTTTCTTCAATGCTCTTTGCCTTCTCCAAATCTGACTTTACGATCACAACTTCTTTTTCAAGCTTTGCTAGTGCAAGAGGACCTCTTCAACAAGCCAACTATACATCTGAAGGAGAAGACTAAGGTTTTGATATGTTATGTTTTATGCATTTTTTGTGTTTATTCATGTTGTCATGTAGTTCTTGTTGTTGTGGTAATTTCATGTTTATAATAAAACCCCACCATGTGAACCAATGTCACAAATTTGGCATCCTTATAAGCCAATTTGGACATCTAGAAAATTGGGGTATGTGGATGATCAAATCATATGAGTTGAGTTGTTTGAAGTGTCTTGTTGATGTGTTTAAATCATGTTGTGTGCTAAACATGTGTCGTGTGTTTAGTTAGTGTTTTGGCTTATAATCTTGGTTAAGCAAAGTCCAAATCATGGAAGTTGTAATGACTCCAACCTCTGGTATTCTGGTTGGAACTGAATGGGAAGAGACCATAAAAACACATTTTTTGAAGAGGAGATCAGAGGATGAAGTTTGATTGAAGAAATAGAAATTTTGTCAGTTTGTGTTCACAAATTTTGTGTTTTGTGTAAATTCTCTGTGTATCGAATTGCTCTGTGTATATTCTCTATATCAAATTGTTTTATACATAATCTAGTTTTTTGTTGTCAAGATGCAAGATTGAGGCCATTCCACTGGTGGATTTTTTTGAAATCAGTGGAATGGACTTTGTACATAGTTTTCTATTTTGTTTCTTTTTGTTCGTGGTCATGGCAGAATGGAACAGAGGATCCAATCGGTTGAAGAGTTGTCGCAATAGAAAGCCTAGCATCTCTATGTGCTAGGTTCAACAGAATAGAGACTGCGAGTTTGGTGGCAGAGGATGTCCTCGGTGTAAGATTTAGGCGTTGTTTCACTGGAGATACATTTCTTGTGTATATCGCAATTATATGCGAATATACATTTCGTGTGTATCTTGAAATTGTGTGTCGGGGTTGCAAAAACATGTTCTGAATGTCTATGGAATGCACCTTTTTAATGTCCATTGATAAGATACATTTCTAATGATGTAAGGGATGATTGGCCGAAGTGGTAACATAGAGTGTATGTTGGAAGTTCACCTTCTGTGGATACAAGGAATGACTGATAGGATCGACAGAGGGAACCGGCAATAGAAAGTTAAGTAATGCATCGGGGTGAGAAGAACCATCAGAAGAATTTTTGAGACAGCTGAAAGCATTTGGTTGAACCCACGGTTGAACTAGTTCAAAGGTTCAAAGGGGTCAATAGGTTCATTGGTTCAACGGAGTCAAAGTGAAGTGATCGGCATATCGATGTGAGTTTTGATATCAGGTGACGAGGAGAGGATTATGCCGATAGTTCAAGTCATACCGACGAAGGATAATTCAAAGGGTCATTGGAATAACCAGTGTGTCAGTGGAAGAAATCTTGCAGTTGCCGACAGTATTAAGTCTGGATGATGGAAGTATGTTGAACCGATAGTGTATGTTGAACTGATAGTTGAAGGTTCAACGGTTCAACGAGTTCATGTGGTTCAACGGTTCATGCGGTTCAACAGTTCAACCACAACAATAGTTCTGTATTTTTGATCTGTTTTCACCACTTCGTTGCACGCTCTGCATCAAGTGGTATCAGAGCTAAGGAGTATCCTTTGGGTAGAAGAAGAAGACAAGATGTTAGATGAAGAGGGGTCACAAGAGTACCTAGTAAAGATGACCAATGCTGAGTTGGCTGTCTTAGTGAAGCAACAAATGGCAAAGAGCAGAGCAGCTCGAGCTCAGAATTAGGCTTTCAAAGAAGAGTTAGAGAAATTGAGGGACAGAGTAGAGAAGGGAGAAGAAGATTTTGGTGAGCGAGAAGATAGAGATGAAGAGGAAATCTGTAGGAAGGAAGAGTTGGACGTTCCTGCAGACCAGAGACCCTTACTCAATGTCCTCAAATCCATGGAGAGAAGGACCATGGATATGAAACTAGACCTGCCAGTGTTTGCAGGAAAAATGGATCCTGATTAAGTGATGGAGTGGATAGACTCCTTGAATAATTTCTTTGAGACTAAAGAGATACCAGACCACCAAAGGGTGAAGATGGCCCAATCCAAAATGAAAGGGGATGCACTAACTTGGTGGAATTTCATCCAAGATGACAGGTGAAAGAAGGAAAGAGCAGGGTTGCTACTTGAAAGAAGATGGTGGCTTTAGTGAAGGAAGCCTATGATCCATTGGATTACAACATCCAACTACATAAGAGAAAACAAAACTTGAAGCAGAAGGAGTTAGATGTCAGTTCATACATTGAAGAGTTCATGAAACTATGTGTCAAGACAAAGGTAAAGGAGAGCAAGGAAGAGAGGGTAGCAAGATACCTCAATGGATTGAGGTTTGCCATTCAAGAAGACTTAAATCTGCATAACCTAGAGACAGTCCAAAAGTGCTACCACTTGGCACTCAAGGTGGAAGAGAAATTAAAGAGAAGACAAGAGAAGAATAGTAAAGGAAGAGGGAGACAGCAAAGAGGAGGAAGAAGTCCTTTCAGAGGTAGAGGAAATGGATTTGGACACCAAGGTGAATCCAATCAAGAGAGCAGCAAAGGAGACAACAGTCAAACTCAAGGGGGAAATTACAATCAAAGAGGAAACTTTAGGGGTAGAAGACCAGCATTTAGAGGGAGATCTTTGGGCAGAGGACCTCTCAGATGTTACAATTGCAATCAAGAAGGCCACATAGCCAGCAGATGTCTAGAAAAGGCAACAAGTTCAATGGGAGAAAGGAGGACAAATTTGATCCAAGAATTCGATTGTCAAAGTGTGACAAGCTCAAACACTTATCAAAGTGTGAATGCTCCTGACAGTTATGGATATCCTGAGAAAGGAGAATCTTTGATGATTAGGAGAGAAATGACCACCATGAAGGTGCCTGACAGAGAACCCCCACAAAGAAAGTCTCTCTTCAAAACTACTTGCAAGGTAGGAGGAAAGGTATGTAAAGTTTTGATTGACTCTGGATGTACTGAAGATTTTGTGTCCATTGAAATGGTAGAAAAGCTTAAGCTTAGAAGATTGCCACATCCTTGCCCATACAAGGTTTCATGGCTCACTCAAGGTCAGCAAATAGTTGTGGAAGAGCAGGCTTGGGTGGAGTTTCAAATTGGACCATACAAGGATAGATTATTGTTTGACATTGCACAGATGGATGCTTACCATCTCCTATTTGAAACACCATGGCAATATGATTTGAATGCACAACATGATGGAGTTAGAAACACATATTCAATCACCAAGGATGGGAAGGTGATAGAGTTACTACCATTGATGGAGAATGAGGTAGAATCAAAGGGGAAAGAAGTCAAGGTGATGATGGTAGAAGGCAAACAATTCATGAAAGAGATAGCAGAAGAAGGTACAATTGCATATACTCTAATTCCATGCCTAAAGGTGAACAAGGAGTAGCAGCAAGAAGTTAAGGGAGAGAAGAGACAAAGGTTCATAGATCCTGCTATCCAAGAGCTATTGGACAAGTACAAAGGCATCATCTCTGATATAATGCGAAGGTCCCTACCACCTATAAGGGACATCAGCCATTGCATAGATCTGATCCCAGGATCTACACTTCCAAACAAGGCAACATACAAGCTTACCCCAGAGCAGAATGCAGAGGTAGCAAGGCAATTTGAGGAGTTGTTGGAGACAGGCCTAATTGGCAAGAGTTTAAGCCCATGTGCAGTACCGACTGTCCTAGCACCAAAGAAGGAAGGTACTTGGAGACTTTGTACTGATTCAAGGGCTATCAATAAGATAACAATCAGGTATAGGTTCCCAATCCCAGGATAGAAGATTTGCTTGATTGCTTGGGGGGTGCTAAATATTTCACAAAAATATATCTAAAGAGTGGCTATCATCAGATTAGGATTAGGCCAGGAGATGAATGGAAGACTGCATTTAAGACAAATGAGGGGTTATATGAGTGGAAGGTCATGCCTTTTGGTTTGTTCAACGCCCCTAGTACCTTTATGAGGTTGATGAATGAGGTCTTGAAGGAGTTCATAGGCAAATTTGTCATAGTATATCTATATGACATCCTGATTTTCAGTAATACAAGGGAAGAGCACCTCAAACATATAGACTTGGTCCTCAAAAGGTTACAAGAAGAACAACTAATGATCAATTTGGAGAAGTCTTTGTTCATGCAAGAGGAGATCACCTACTTGGGTTTTGTCATCTCACATGGCAAACTGAAAATGGATCAAGAGAAGGTAAGTGCCATATTGTCTTGGCCAACTCCTAGAACCATGAATGATGTTAGAAGTTTTCATGGGTTAGCAACCTTCTATAGGAAGTTTATAAAGGGGTTTAGTCATGTTTGTGCACCCATGCTTGACGCCATAAAAGGAGGACAGAAGTGCAGATTCACTTGGACAAAGGAGGTAGATGATTCATTTGAAACACTGAAGAAGAAGGTGGCAGAACAACTAGTCCTTGCACTTCCTGACTTCAACAAGATTTTCCAGGTAGAATGTGATGCAAGCCACATGGCAATTGGAGCAGTACTCAGTCAAGAAGGTAGGCCTATTGCATTTTTCAGTGAGAAACTAAATGATGCAAAGAAGAGATACTCATCCTATGACTTGGAGATGTATGCTCTAGTACAATCACTCAAAAAGTGGGGGCATTACTTAATGCCAAAAGAATTCATAGTGTTCATAGATAATCAGGCCCTTAGTTTCATAAATAGTCAAGAGAAGCTAAACCATTGGCACATGAAGTGGGTGGAGACTTTGCAAGCTTTCACCTTTACACTCAAGCACAAGAAAGGGGTCAAGAACAAGGTGGCAGATGCTTTGAGCAGGAGGGCTCTAACCATAAATCAGATCCAATTGGAGAGTGTTGGCATTGACTCCTTGAAGACCATGTATGATGCTGATGAAGACTTTGGAGAGATATACAAGGTATGTACTTTCTTTGGTGATAAATATCATGTTGAGTAATCTAAATTTTTGATCCAAGATGGATTACTTTTCAAGGGTAGACAGTTGTGCATTCCACGGTGTTCTATGAGACTGAATATCATTAGAGAGAAGCATTGTGGGGCCATGGCAGGACATTTTGGTCTGGATAAGACTCTTGATCTTGTGAAGAGGCATTACTATTGGCCCAAGTTGCAGTCAGATGTGAGGAGATTGTGGAGGCATGTGTGATATGTCAAAAGTTAAAAGGGAGATCCACTAATGCAGGTTTGTATTAGCCACTACCCATTCCTTCTAGGCCATGGGAGAGCATAAGCATGGACTTTGTGTTGGGTTTGCCTAGGACAAGGAAGGGATATGATAGTGTTTTTGTTGTAGTAGACAGATTTAGTAAAATGGCACACTTCTTGCCATGCAAAACCACTTGTGATGCTTCATATGTTGTTGATCTATTTTTCAAAGAGATAGTAAGGATACATGGGTTGCCACTGAGCATAGTGTCAGATAGAGATGTGAGATTTATTGGTCACTTTTGGAGGACTCTTTAGAAGAATCTTGGCACCAACTTATCCTTCTCATCAGCCTACCATCCTCAAACAGATGGGCAGATTGAAGTAGTTAATCGTTCATTGCAAAATCTGCTAAGGTGTTTGACAAGGCAGCATGGAGAGAAGTGGGATAACATCCTACCACAAGCAGAATTTTCCTATAATGACACCATCAATAGGAGTACAAGGAAGTCACCTTTCCAGGTGGTATATGGCATTCATCCAAGGGGTATTTTGGAGTTGAGAGATCTGCCTATAGGAGAGTCTATTAGTGCAGATGGAGAAGCCTTTGCATCAGCCATCAAAGAGGTGCATGATCAAGTCAAAACCCAACTCCAACAAACTTCACTGAAGTACAAAGCATATGCTGACAAGAAGAAGAGAGATGTACAATTTGATGTGCGAGATTTGGTGTGGGTTAATCTGAAGAAGGAGCAACTCCCAAAAGGTAAACATACCAAAGATAATGCAGAGGAAGATTGGACCATGTCAGATTTTGAAGAAGTGTGGGCAAAATGCTTATGAGATCCAACTTCCTCCTGATCTTGGATTGTCACCCATATTCAATGTATGTGATTTAACTCCATACAAGCATAATGTAGATGCAGGACAAGAACCATTGTAGGGTACAGCAGATGATGATATCCCTAAGCATGATCCACCAAAATTGAAGATCTTAGACTCAAGAGTGGCAAAGAAAACAAGGAACAAAGAATACATGGAGTACTTGGTGGCTTGGTAGGGGAAACTTGATTCAAAAGTAGTTTGGATGACTGTAGAGAAGATCACAAACCATGGTGTAGACCTTCAGACTCTCATCTCAAGTGGGCTTGAGATTTCTTCTCTTGGGGAGTATGGTGCAGGAGCACCTCTTCAACAAGCCAACTATACATCTGAGGGAGAAGACTAAGGTTTTGATATGTTATGTTTTATGTATTTTTATGTTTATTCATGTTGTTGTGGTAATTTCATGTTTATAATAAAACCCCACCATGTGAACTAGTGTCACAAATTTGACATCCTGA
The DNA here is from genome assembly GCA_027924645.1 of Cunninghamia lanceolata. NCBI lineage: Eukaryota > Viridiplantae > Streptophyta > Pinopsida > Cupressales > Cupressaceae > Cunninghamia > Cunninghamia lanceolata. Next base: position 10,469,414 of record BSBN01000895.1, on the reverse strand, counting down.
TAAGCCAATTTTGACATCTAGACAATTAGGGTATGTGGATGATCAAATCATGTGTGTTGAGTTGTTTGAAGTGTCTTGTTGATGTGTTTAAATCATGTTGTGTGCTACACATGTGTCATGTGTTTAGTTAGTGTTTTGGCTTATAATCTTGGTTAAGCAAAGTCTAAATCATGGAAGTTGTAATGACTCCAACCTCTGGTATTCTAGTTGGAACTAGATGGGAAGAGACCATAAAAACACATTTTTTGAAGAGGAGATCAGAGGACAAAGTTTGATTGAAGAAATAGAAATTTTGTCAGTTTGTGTTCACAAATTCTGTGTTCTATGTAAATTCTCTGTGTATCAAATTGTTCTGTGTATATTCTCTATATCAAATTGTTCTGTACATAATCTAGTTTTCTGTTGTCAAGATGCAAGATTGAGGCCATTCCACTAGTGGATTTTTTTGAAATTAGTGGAATGGAATTTGTACATAGTTTTCTATTTTGTTTTCTTTTTGTTTGTGGTCATGGCAGAATGGAATAGAGGATCTAATTGGTTGAAGAGCTGTCGCAGTAGAAAGCCTAGCATCTCTATGTGCTAGGTTCAATAGAATAGAGACTACGAGTTTGGTGGCAGAGGACGTCCTCGGCGTAAGATTTAGGCATTTCACTGGAGATACATTTCTTGTGTATATCACAATTGTATGTGAATATACATTTCATGTGTATCCTGAAATTGTGTGTTGGCGTTGCAAAAACATGTTCTGAATGTCTATTGGAACGCACCTTTTGAATGTACATTGAAAAGATACATTTCTAATGATGTAAGGGATGACTGGCTGGAGTGGTAACATAGAGTGTATGTTGGAAGTTCACCTTCTGTGGATACAAGGAATGACCGGTAGGATCGGCAGAGGGAACTGGCAATAGAAAGTTAAGTAATGCATCGGGGTGAGAAGAACCATCGGAAGAATTTTTGAGACGGCTAAAATTATTTGGTTAAACCAACGGTTGAACCAGTTCAAAGGTTCAAAGCATTCAATAGGTTCATTGGTTAAATGGAGTCAAAGTGAAGTGATCGGCATATCGATGTGAGTTTTGATATCAGGCGACGAGGAGAGGATTACACCGATAGTTCAAGTCATACCGATGGAGGATAATTCGAAGGCTCATTGGAATAATCAGTGTGTCAGTGGAAGAAATCTTGCAGTTTCTGACAGTATTAAGTCTGGACGATGGAAGTATGTTGAACCGATAGTTGAAGGTTCAACGAGTTCATGTGGTTCAATGGTTCATGCGGTTCAACGGTTCAACCACAACAATAGTTTCATATTTTTGATCTATTTTCACCACTTCGTTGCACACTTTGCATCATTTGCACATTCTTTTTTATTTGCCTTTCACCAATTGATTTAGGTCTTCTTCTACTTTTTTCCTTATCTTCAATTTACACTTTCAGATTATCCAATATTTCATTTGTTGATCTCAATTGTTCACTAACCTCCTTATGCTTTTCTTTGAACTTCTTGACTTGCTCCCTCAACTTCCTGATGCACTCATCTACTTCCTTGACATTTTCCTTCAAATCCTAGTTTTCTTCTTTAGTCCTTTCAGTGTCTTCAAGAGCAACTTTGAGTTCTTCATTGACATACATGCACTCTTCTTTTGTAATTACAGTAGGATGAATTTCTTCAGGAGGAGTAGGAGACCTTCTAGTTGCCATATGTTCAATCTCCAAGATCTTCCTCAAGCTGGTAGACTTCTTCCAAGGAACTAGGCTCTAATACCAATTGTTAAACACCTAGAATACTGAGGGGGGTGAATCAGTATTTTATTAAACCATTCACTTATTAAATCATTAATCCATTTGCCACAAATAACAGCAAAGAAAATCAAGCATAGAAAGCACAACCATAAAACATAACACATGAATACCAGGATTTTTACTTGAAAAACCCAAAAAGCAAAAAACCATGTTGAGTGTTAGCTCACAATATATCATGTAGTAACAATACTGAATTACAAAGAAGCTTAATGCCCAGGGCTCACTGCCCTAAGGACTCACTATCCAAAGAAATGCTCACAGCAAAATAGGCTCACTACAAATCCATGAATACAGCTCCATTGTAGTTTAGAACACTATCTCTAAACTTTTCATCTTTGACTGCTTTGTCACACTACTCTACTCTTCATGAAACTTCTTCTCAAACACTTGTCGCCCTAATCAGATCATAAAACTTCATACATGTTGTACCCACTCACACACATTCTCTTTACACACACCAAAGTGAATCTCATATATACCCGCAGCATTTACAAACTTCAAATTAGGTTTGCCTAGTAGGATGAAACATATAGTTATACAATGTGTAGCTTGTCAACCTAATGCAATTACCAAAATACTTTGCAAACCAAAACAACACATGAAACACATTCTCATATGTCAGCTCCAACTATGGAATCACATAGAATATGATTCTAATCAACACATTCTTCCACACATAGATCCCAATATAAGGTCAACTTCACAAACTGACTATCACAGACTCAAATTAACTGTCAAATCATAACTTTCAATGGGGACCACAAAACTCCTTCAAATTCACAACTAAGACTCCTTAGGCATCCCAAGACTTGACTTCAGAACCGTAGAACAAAATATTAACATGCGGTAAAATGCGAAGTGTCAGAAGCTAGACTCTATCACTGTCAAACACTGTAAATGCATGTAGCGATACATAAGTCCTCACAACTATCTTACCGGTGGACTTCAACCTTTGAAAGTTTGGATTTAGATACTTCAAATAAGTGTTTACAACACCTCAAAACTACAAGATAAAATATCCAATACCGGAGAAATGTGAACCAAACTAAATAGGTGTTCTATTCAGTTTAACACTATACTCTACTATGCCAGACTTATCCAGCTTGAAACTATACTTCTGAAGCTCATCAAAAGGTAAAACTTTGGACTTAGAAACATATAAGTATCACCATCATCCTATTAGAACTGAAGACCTGATCTTAAAACATGGACCAATGTAGACCATAACATTGTAGCTCTGCAATCCTCTCTATACTCTGCCAACACTTAGGAAAAATGTCTAAGTCTTCTTTCCGGACCAAAATTCTCTATAGCTATGACTTCATGAGGATTACTATAACTTGATAACCCTTCTAAATCCTTTTTGCTTGTTGCATCCTTATTCCTTGTTGCCATCAATGACAACACCAATCAAACATCATACTTAGTAACTCTTAGTCATGTCGGTAGTGTCTTCATCAATGATGTTTGCCAATTTGCCAACAAGTTTCCTTGAAAGGATTATATCCAATGCCACTCGAGTAGTGTCGAGAAGCAGCTTCTATAGGTACTCAAATTCCTTGTTGATTAATACCACGACCATTACCTACATAGTCAGAATTCTTATACAGAATCTGAAATCCTTGACCATAAAGAGAGGCCATCTCTCTAGAAAAAGATGGAGCCTCATAGGTCTCGTAGTCTGTAGTGAAAGTAAGAGTGTTATATTTGTTTGTTACTAAAGAAACTTTAGGTTTCTGAATAGAGTTCTTAAATGAAATCGATGCAACATTTGAGGTTTAAGGATTAGGGTTGTTAATCTTGTATTCTCCCATAGAGGTACAAGTAAAGTATAATGAACTTGAATCATCACAAAGGAATGCATTCGATTATTGATAATCTTGCACAGCATTATATGTGGCAAGAGGAGTTGATGGATCAACCTTCAAGTTGTTTAGAATCTTATGATGAACAACTTGTTTTTGCATTTCAATATGTAGACAACTATCTGGTTCAAGATCAACTTGAATGGTATGAAGTTTATTTGCATAAATAAACTTGACTAAACGATGAAGGGTGGGTACATGGTGTTGGCAAGAGACACTATATGGATTCATGATTATTGTCATTGATGGCAACAAAGTTCATCCCACACATCCGCAGGACATGGTGTGTCTCTACCGGAAGTCAGAATGAAGATTGTTATGGTTCGGTAAACAAGAACAGAGCATGTGGCAAGGTCCGACAGACAGGTCCGGATCTCTCAGAGGAAGTATCTTGGTGTAGTGTGGATTTGGGGAAGTCAAGAGGACTACCTTGAGTGGTATATTCCAAGGATTTAACCTTTGGTGATAGATGAGGAAAAAGATATGGATAGTTGAGTACCGGATTCCTGAGTGATTGTGTGAACAGAGGAAGAATTGACTGACAGAACATCAGACTACTTTCCGGATGAGTTACTGATTGTGGTAAAGGTTATGAAGGCATGAAACATGTTTGGCCGACATGATTAATGATTTTTACAAGCATATACTTGATCCGCATTACTTGATGTGCAAGGATTCAGCCGACAGAACAGAGTTTGTGAGAAGATTGATTGTTCCGGGTGCCGACTAGAAAGATAATGAAATCACTTGTGCGGATATATATATATATATATATATATATATATATATATATATATATATATATATATATAGGATGGATTTAGTTGTGAGAAGTGTTGTTGTGTTATGTGGTATGCGAAGAAAAGTAGAGCAAAGCAGAAATAGTAAGAAAGGTCTGGTATGTGAAAGGAAAGCAGCACATGAGAAGAGGAAAGATGAAGTGCAACAGATCAGTGTACTGAGCCTAACCGGAACTGAACTCTAGCATATGTGGATGCTTACAATCAGTTCAAGTATTGTATAACATTCTTTTGTAGACAGTGTGTCTCCTTGTAGGCAATGTGCCTCCTTTGTGAGCAGTATGCTCGGGTAGTGAGCCCTAATTGGCAAGTGCCATTTTTGTATTTCCTTATTCTTCTAACAGAGAATAATCTTTGGGTTAATCACCCCGTGGTTTTCTCCCTTAACAGGGTTTCCACATCAAAAATACTGTGTCATGTGTTTTTCATTTCATGGTAATGATTGCTTATTTGAATTAATGTTGCATTGATTAATAAGAAAGTTCAGAAATAAGAAATAATTAGGATAACTGATACACCCCCCCTCTTAGTTATCAACAATTGGTATCAGAGCTAAGTTCCTCCTAACAGAGTCTAACAGCTTGAGGAAGATCTGGGAATCCAAATGGATGCATATGGCTTAAGGGAGCAACTCAAGACTGCCCTTGATGATCTTGAATAGTCAAACTCTGAAGTCAATGAATTGAAGGAAAGACTCAAGCAGGCTGATGAATTCATGAGAGAACTAAAAGACAAATTAAGTCTCTCTATGAAAAAGAGAAAGGAGCTACTTCAGCAATTGGCAAGACAAGGTGAAGCAAATGATGCAAATGAAGAGCTGAATGAGAAAACCAAGTTATGTGAAAACTTATCAAAAGAAATCATTATGGTAAGACATGAAATGGAATCAGGAGTTATGAAGTTTACCCAAGAAATTGAAGAGAAAAGAAAAATTGAAGATAATCTAAGACAATCTCTCAACGAGAAATCAGAAGATTGCCACCGGATGGACAAAATTATCAGACATCTTGAATCCGATCTTGAAGATGCTAAAAATAATGAAGAAAAACTTGAGGATCAAATTGTCTCTCTCAAAAGGGATCTTCAAACAACAAATGAATATAAAGAGAAATTCAAGATAAGTTCTGCTCAACTTGAAATTCTTCTTGACAGTCAAAAGAAGGCAGATAACAGGTGTGGTTTGGGATATGAGAAAGGAGAAAGCTCCGGATCCAGTCAGAGGAATTTTGGATCAGAAAATCCAAGGGACAGGCCTAGAAGACCTCCGATAAGACATCCTAATGCTCAAAGATATCCATCCTTCAATGGATACTGCCACAACTGCAATAACTTTGGTCACAAAGCTAATCAGTGCAGAAAGAGAATGAGTTAGACTAACTCATCCTTCTCCGGACAGTGCTTTAACTGCAAAAGGTATGGTCACAAATCTCATGAATGCAGAAATATGCAAATGAACAAATCATTCAATGGTAGATGCTTTGCATGCAATAGAATAGGTCATATGGCTAATCAATGTAGATCAAGAGAATATCAGTCAAATATGCCAAGAAATGTTGTTTGCCAAATCTGTAATAGATCCGGTCATAGTGCAAAATTCTGTAGAAGTAAGAATCAGGACAAAAGAGGTCCGGCATATCCTAATTAGAATCAAGATAAGGGTAAACAAAAAGTGAATGCGGATGAAGTTAAAAGAGAGATGAACAAGATTTGGGTAAAGAAGAGTACAAAGAATGTAGAGGATGGATCCGCACCAGACTCTAGTGCTGATATTCCTTCTAGAAATTAAAAAGTGAGCTCTGGCTCAGGGGGAGACACTATGAAAACCTTGTTCCCCCAGCCAGTCAAGTGGTGCCGGAATTGGCATAAGAAGAGGATGCAGATTAAAGGGTTTGTAGATATGAGTCTTGAAATGATCCAGTTAAGATTTCAGAGGTCCGCATGAAGATATGAAGAAGTTGTGATCGATCAAGTAGAACCAGTTCTGAGAGATGCTCCGGAGTGACAGAGTGCCACAAAAGGGTCCGGTGAGATCTGGAAGTGCGTTGTCCTATACTACAGATTGGTCAGAGTTTTTGGGATGTCCCTGTGATGTGTCATCTCGATTTGTTCATGGTTTGGAAGATCCGCATGATGTTCATAGATCAAGACAGATCCGGTTCTTCAAGACATTTGAATAAGGCAAACCAGAATAATGTAGGTCAAGCATTTATTGCAATCTGATATTAGGGTTTGCAGAGCAATATAAGGGTCTTCTCATTAATCACTTGTTCATTCTACACTCAAGAAGAAACAAAAAGCAGAGCTTTGCAACGAAATTCCTCAAGTTCATCGAAGATCACTTGCAGGAGTTATTACTTCCAGAGATCAATCCAACCTACTCCGTGAAACCGATAGGCGCAAAAGGTATTTTCTGTTTCCAAATATATCACTGCAAATCTATTGATAATGGGTACTCCGAATATTGTAAAGATTTCTGATAGACCTCGCCCTACATTTAAGAAACATCCATACAAATCCTTGGAGGTAGATCCCCTAGGAGCCTTCTCTAGTGTGCCGCATGGCGTTTTACACACAGAAGACATTAGGGTTTATATACATGCCAATATTGAAGAGTTTGGGGAATTCAAACTAAGAGACATCTATTACAAACAATTGATAGATGATGCTTTTGAGCTTAAACCAGAATATAAGGGCATCTAGGAAAAGCATTTTGATCAGTTCATTCATTTCCCCTGCTTTAAAGAAGAAGAATGGGTCCGGTATGTTTTAAGTAGGGTGCATGATAACTTCCTGTGGCTGAATAGACCTTGCAAGATCACCCAGGAAGCAATTAGGGCAATAACCAATTTACATTCCTCCGGAGGAATTCCTGTCCTCAAATCTGTCAAAAACAACATTGTCACAGAGGCCACCGGATCAAAATTTGATAAGAAGGCAATGACCATTGAAGATATTATTGACCCGGATATCAAGTATGCATCTATGATAATATGATACAAGATTTATCACTCCAGTAGGGAGAATTTAGTATCCGGAACTGTAGTATATACTGCCTATGAGATGCTGAGAAATAATGCAAATTATGATCTCTGTGAACTTCTGTTAAACCAATTAATGGAAAACATACAAAAGATCAAAAAGGACAAAAAGAATTCTTTCAAATATGGTACACTAATATTATGTCTATTTTTCTACTTCATGAATGAGCTGCCTGGATCAAGTGGATGGGTATGGCAGAATGACAAACCAGTAGCAGTCCAGATCAGAAATTACTTACATGAACTTGGGGATGCTAAGGCAAGGAATATAGCTCTGTGGGGTTACTTCAAACACTTTCAAACTACGATGCAAATCAGAGAAAGAATCCCCAAATCAGTAATTGAGAAATACAAGGATACAGTGTGCTTCATGGTAGACACTGATCAATGCCTAATGGAGGCAGTAGAGCCAAGAACAGTCTAGATCATGCCTATGGGGTATGAAGTGGATGAACAAATTGTAGAATTGCATGTCCAACACATGCTCAGTCAACCAAAGGACCCAAAAGCAGAGAGATTTGGAACCTTTGAAGAACTAAGTGTGAAAATTCACACTGAACTTAGGCAGCCAAAAATCCAAAGAAAGGTAAGAAAAGAAGTTGAGGAAGTTGCAAAAGGTTTTGGCATCTCAAAGGAGGCACTTGATGCCAACCGGGAAAAGAGGCGAAAGGCTGAGGAAGAGAAGAAAGAGGCAGAAAAGAAAAGCAAGAAAGGTACTCTGGTGGAAACCTCAACTCGGACCAGATCATCAAAAGGATCTACACTTGTCACAACCAAAAGCTCAAAAACATCAAAACCGGAAGGTCAGTCATCCGGCAAAGGAGAGAAAAGGTCTAAAATAAAAGCCACAAGGGCTTATGCAAGTCAAAAAGATGAAGAGGAAACCGAATCAGATGAGGGGGTAAAGGAAATAAAGAAATAGAAGAAGAAAGGATCCGGTAAACCTTCCACAGGACAAGACAAGGAAGAGAAGGAAGAGGAATTTATTTAAAAACCCACTCTCTCCTTAGATAATGTAGTTAAAGCAGTCACAGTGAATGGGAACCTGCAACCCTTAACAGAATTCTATGATGACTATAATGAAGCAGATAAAAAGATTCTGGAGGAAGCCACAGTTAAGTTCTTGAACATTTACAATAAGGCTTTTATTGAAATCATCTCGTTAATTCCTAAGAGCTTAGAAAAGGAGTTGGAAATGAGAAAGACCAATGCCATGGCAAAAGATCTTGAGATCCGGGAACAGATAGCTATTCAGCTATATCCTTCAATCGATCCCAAGACAATGAACATGGTATTCAAAGACTGCAAGGATGAATTCAGGAGCAAAGCAAGGATGAATCAGCTTATGCTTGGTGAGATGGACAAGGTAGCCAAGGACACTGAAGAGATTCTCCAGAAAACCTTCAAAAGATTTAATCTTCCTATCATAGAGGACTTGGGTATTGACCCCTCCACCACAAATGTTGCAGAAGAAACTCCTGAGAAAATGTCAGAAGAGGTAGGCCCCGAACAGACAAACATTTCTCCTCCGGTTTCCCCTACAGTCTCCGGATCTAAAGGAGAAGAAAAATCACAGGAGAAAGAAGTAGAGGTGAAGGAAAAAGAAGATGATAGTGCCAAGATTGCAGAAGGAAAGAAGACTTCAGCAGAGAAAACCACAACTGCTAGTGGTGGGATTGTAGGAGGAGAGAAAACTCCAAAGGACAGCTCCAAGATTGCAGAAGAGAAGAAACATCTGTCTTCCGCAAGAGACATTGCACAAACTGTCCAAGAATTTCTGAGAAAAGAAACAATGGAGATTGATGAACCGGAGCTTCTACAAGGTCCATTCAATTTTGATTCTCTTTCTCCGGTACAGATAATGAAGATAGCTTCATTTGCAAATGCTAAGGCTAATGAAAAACTCCTAAAGTCTCATATGAAAGACTGTGAGTTGATAGAAGCTGCATCCGGAGTACTGGAAAAGATCATGCCATCTTTTCAGAAGGATCCCACAGCCTCCTCTTCCAATAATCTCAAAACCTTAGTCAGCGGTGTTAGTACACATTTTGATTCTCTAGAAAAATCAGCTGAAGAAAAGGTCCGGAAGGAGTTTTTGGATAAAAGATTCTTAGAAGTACAAGGATTAATTACTAATGATAGGAGAAACATGAATATTGGAATAAAGAGCTTAGAAAATGCTCTTAAGGATGGCGGTGAAATTTATAAATTTTGTTTATCATGGTCCAAAGTAACACTGGACATTGAGAAGAAAATAAAAGAATAGGAAGATAAACTATCAAACCTGTCAAAGAATTTTGATCCTCTCTCTTCCTCTATAACAAATCAAGAATGTCAGACTATCGCAGTCTTGAGTGAAATCAAGAAGTTGGAAAAGGAAAGAAAAAGTAGAATAAGCAGGTTAAGTGAGCTCTGGGGGTTAATTGTCCCTAAACTAGAGGCCATGCATGAGGCCATAAAAGAAGCCCAAATTACAGCCCTGACCAATGATCCGGCAGATCTAAAAAGGGCAGATGCGTTTGCATTCCTGTTGAGTGGGCATATCTCAATTTTGGACAGGATGAAGCAGAGTTGGGCGACAAAAGTTGTACAGTTGAAGAACACTTTTGCAGACATACTTAAGTATATGTAAGTACAACTTGTATATATATACTTATGCGGCTAAGTATAGTTAAATTTTTGAAAATTTTGGTATGCGGACCCTACCCTTTGCCATTGATGTCAAAGGGGGAGTAAGGAGTAGTGAAAAATGAGGAATCCAACTAAGGGGGAGCTCTGAAAAATGTATATAAAGATAGAGCATCAGCCAAGAGGGAGCATAGTGTAAACACTTAGTCATTTTTCACTAAGTGTTGCCATCAATGCCAAAGGGGGAGATTGTTGGCAAGAGACACTATATGGATTCATGATTGTTGTCATTGATGGCAACAAAGTTCATCCCACACATCCATAGGACATGGTGTGTCTCTACCGGAAGTCAGAATGAAGATTGTTGTGGTCCGGTAAACAAGAACAGAGCATGTGGCAAGGTCCAACAGACAGGTCCAGATCTCTCAGAGGAAGTATCTTGGTGCAGTGCAGATTTGGGGAAGTCAAGAGGACTACCTTGAGTGGTATATTCCAAGGATTTAACCTCCGATAATAGATGAGGAAAAAGATATGGATAGTTGAGTACCGGATTCCTGAGTGATTGTGTGAATAGAGGAAGAACTGATTGATAGAACATCAGACTACTTTCTGGATGAGTTACTGATTGTGGTAAAGGTTATGAAGGCATGAAACATGTTTGGACAACATGATTAATGATTTTTACAAGCATATACTTGATCCGTATTACTTGATGTGCAAGGATTCAGCTGACAGAACAGAGTTTGTGAGAAGATTGACTGTTCCGGGTGCCGACTAGAAAGATAATGAAATCACTTGTGCGGATATATATAGGATGGATTTAGTTGTGAGAAGTGTTGTTGTGTTATGTGGTATGTGAAGAAAAGCAGAAATAGTAAGAAAGGTCCGGTATGTGAAAAGAAAGCAGCACATGAGAAGAGGAAAGATGAAGTGCAGCAGATCAGTGTACTGAGCCTAACTGGAACTGAACTCCAGCATATGTGGATGCTTACAATCAGTTCAAGTATTGTATAACATTCTTTGTAGACAGTGTGTCTCCTTGTAGGCAGTGTGCCTTCTTTGTGAGCAGTATGCTCAGGCAGTGAGCCCTAATTGGCAAGTGCCATTTTTGTATTTCCTTATTCTTCTAACAGAGAATAATCTTTGGGTTAATCACCCCGTGGTTTTCTCCCTTAACAGGTTTTCCATGTCAAAAATACTGTGTCATGTGTTTTTCATTTCATGGTAATGATTGCTTATTTGAATTAATGTTGCATTGATTAATAAGAAAGTTCAGAAAGAAGAAATAATTAGGATAACTAATTCACCCCCCCACTCTCAGTTATCAACACATGGAACTGCCCCCAATGCATGAATACATAATCTTAGTAGGAGTAGCATGAAGCTGCTCAACAAGATCATAATCTTGACCAACTTTATTTGTTAAAAGAGGTGCTTGAGGAAGCATAGGTTGAGAAGCTAGTAAAGATATTAGAATGCTTGATTGTTTACTTGGTTTGTTATTCCGTGTATTATATGTATGAGAAACCATAGTATGACTAAGTTTTTGTGATCTTTCTTGTTGACTTCGATGTGTTATTTGTTTAGCATAGTTATAGATGTAATTAGGAGGTTAAGAAGAAGGCAGAAGACCTCTAACAGTGAGCATCGATTTAGACTATGGTTGAACCACATCTGAACATTGGTTGACCACTATTTTCAGCTTCACAAGCTCTTCTTGAGGTTTAGGAACCTAGATTGTATTTACTATTCTTTGAAAGGTTTAGGAGTTATAGTGGAATATTCAATCAAGATAAAGTCCTCAAGGGCTTCATCTAACATATTGAATTTATCACAACTAAACGGCTCATTATACACATTAAAGTCTTGTAAAAAAAATCCAACATTATAACATGTTCTAGTTAACCCAAGACTTAAATTTAAAACAATATAGCATAAACTTTGAAAAAATGAAACAAGATATCAATATGCAAGTCACAAAGTTGTAATTTCAAACTATTTTAATAAAAATCTAAAGATATCAATCAAAATTCAATGCATACACTTTTCATAAAAAGAGAGTTTGGAATCAAAATCTGATTTAGAATAGCAAACAAGTTCAGATCTGATGTAAAAAGGATGCCAATTCTTTTAGATAGGGGTTCACCAAAATGTAATGGTGAAAAGTAGGGAAGAGAGTTTGCATAAACTAAAATCAAGCCCTCTTTCACTTACATCATATTTGAAATAGGAACCGAGCTTGTTCACTATGAAGGATCAAGATACTGATTCCATTGACCCTTTTTATGCTTGTTGTAACTGAATAGATGCCTCAATTAGGTTTTTACAAGATCTAAGCAATCTTATAGCATGAAACCCTAATTGTAAGATATGTAATAACAAGCTAATTTTGGCACAAAAAGTGATAAGCAGACTATAGAAATGTAGAGCAAAGGTGACAGAGAGCATGTACCTAAAAATTGAGGACCTTCTAGACAAGGGCACCCACCTCGAAGTCTCAAAAGTTTCTAACTATTGAAATCTTCTATACCTGATGTCAGAGTGTCTGCAGAGGATTCCAGATCTGGATATGAAGCCCTATTAGACTAGGACACCTGCTCTGTAGTCCCGATTATTTCATGATGATGAAACTTAAAGTTATGTGATGACTATATCTGTAATACCTATTCTTCTACTCCTTTTCGTTGAATCTTTTCGAATATGACCTACACATACAAAAGGAGGAAAAAGATGGTTGTGGCTATATAGGAGTTTGCCTCAGTCAAACCCCGTCTTTGGTATTTCTACCTCAACAATAGCCAATGATAGAAATCTGCAGATATGTGTGCTCATAGATCACATGTCTATGTAGAAATATAAAACCCTAGATGACTCAAGCATCAAGGATAGATCAACATAATGCTTCACTCAAGGAAACGACTTCACCTCAAGGAGATGATAGCAATAAAGACTTGTAGAACAAGAAGGCGAGGCAACCATATCCATGGAAGATTTCCAAGCTAAATTTGGAGGCTTCAACCCATCTCCCAATCATACAAAGGGCTTGACAAAATCCTAGGAAGAGCAAGATAGACACAAGATCTTGATTCCTAATCTCCACCAAATATCTCCATGATAACAAATATCAATATCTTCAAAGAGCTTCAACAAATTGTTGATCTTCAATAGCAATAGTGGCAGAATTTTGAAATAGTAAGCTTGCATGTAGATTGTGTGTGATAAAATGAATTACAATTCTCTTTAAATACCTAACCTTAGAAATTCAAATATTCAATATAATACACCGACATCATGTGAAAACCAAAATTTGAAATCAAAATCACGAGGTGCATGGGGCAAGCTGACACCACCTTGAAATTCAAGACCCATAAAAATAGGGCAGGACTAGGGTGCAGCCGCCCTAGTCCAGACCCTAGATTTCACTCAAGGTCTTCCTTTAGGGGGTCTAGAATATCCAGACTCCAAGGTTTCCTTTCAGGTTCAGTCAGTTATTGCTTTAGAATTTGACATTTCTTCAGTGAGGTGCAGGTCAATCAAGGTTTAGATAGGCCATAAACAAAAAGGGCAAGACAACACCAAAGGAGAGGATCTAAACTATGTGAAATTGTGCTAATCCATGCAGGAGTACAATTTCTGAGTACAATTTCTGACATAACATCTAGAATAATCATCAACAAAGGAGACATAATATTGAGACTTAATAATGGAATTAAAATTAGAAGATAGAAAACATCATTGTGAATAATCTACAAACTTTCCTTTGCCCTTGTACTTCTTGAAGAAAACCACACCTTGTTATGTTTTCCAAACACATGGTGTTCACAAAGTTCAAACCCATGTTAACAATCTAAAATTGCTTCCACCATATGTTTACTTAGTAAGGTTTTTAAACCTTTTCCACCTATGTGGTCTAACATCTGATGCCACAACCTAGATTCAAATACAACTACATTAACATATCTAGATAATGTTGATGCATCTAACCTAAATAAAGTCCCATACCACACTCCCTTAGCAAGCAAAAAAATTCCACTAACCAATCTACAACCCTTATCATCAAAGGTAACATTTATTCTAGATTCATCCATATAAGAAGTAGACAATAGATTTAAAATATGCAATACATATGCGATTGTTCTTACTCTTCCATCCAAGAAAAATACCTTCACCTTCTCTCAACCAACTATACTTAGAGAGTCGGTATTTCCAAGGAAAACATGTCCTCCATTATTGTCCGTATAGTTGAAATACCAATCTCTATGAGGTGTAATGTGATAAGTTACACTTGAGTTAATTAATCAAAATTCGTCACGCATTAGCAAAAATAAAGTTGTCACTACTATATTCATAATTATATAAGGATTTGTCAAAAGAATCATCCTTCTTCAATTTACAACCATTATTATTGGATGTACAATCCTTCTTAGTCTGACCTCTTTTGTCATAGTTCTAATATTTAACTTTTGATTTCTTAGGAGACCTTGACCTTCCCTTACCCTTAGAATTATTGTTTCCACTTTACTTCTTATTGTTGCAAGTATGGGCCTAACCGGTGTTGTCATTGATGCCAACATACTCCTTTTGCATTGATGTCAAGGATTGGATGAGCTGTGTGCTGAGAATATTGAGAAAATTAGTCCTATCAGAAACAGAGAAGAACAGTGAAGACAGTGAAGCTCTATGAAGTAAAGATCCCAGCTAAGATGACGATCAAAGGATGTGTATCAAAGGGTTTGTAGATATGTATCTAAAGATGATCCAGTTAAGATTTGAGAGGTCCACATGAAAATTTGAAGAAGTTATAGCCATATGAATAAAACTAATTCTAGCAGATGTTCAGAGGTGACATAGTGACACAAATAGGTTCGGTGAGATTCGGAAATGTAATATCTTGTTCTGCAGATTTGGTGGTGTTTAGGTAGCCAATGTGAATTGACAACTCAATTGGTTCATGGTCTGGAGGTTTGCAAGCATTTATTCTATTGTGACAGTGATGACTGACTATGTTCTTGAGGGTCTGGACGAAGATGCAAATGATTTCAGTAAGCAGAAGTGGTGTGGATGTTCTTGGTGATTCAGGCAAGCTTGTGGAGGTCTCTAGATTGTGTCTAGTTCGTGTTGGCAGTCTGCATTGAAGATTGAGCTTGAAATTGAAGATTTACTTTTGGATGATGATGTTCTTCCTAATCATGGCCGAACAGATGTTTTACACATCTTGCAAATGATCTTGAAGATGTTCTGCGAAGCATGGCATGTTCCTAAAAGAAGATTGAAGTCCCAGATATGTGTGGCCGACAGTGTGGTGATTCGCATGAAGTCTTTTTCAAGTTGAACTTGTGTAATTGCTCTGTAATGAAATACAGTATGTATTGTGCCAACTTTGATGATTATCCCAAAGTTGATGTCTTATATAAATAAGATCTGTGAAGTCATTTCAAAGTATCCTGGTGGAGATGAGAGTGTGGTAGAGAAAAGAAGAGCGAAAGGTAGAGCAAAAGTATGGAGCTTAAATGGAACTGACTCAAGTATGGTGAAGATGCTAATCTCCAGTTCAAGTATGTAATATTTATTATTCTATAGATAGTGTGTCTCCTGTAGGCAATGTGCCTCTTGTGAGCAGTGTGCTCGGGCAGTGAGCCCTAATTGGCAAGTGTCATTTTGTACTCCTCATATTCTTTTAACAGAGAATACAATCTTGTGTTAGTCACCCGGTGGTTTTTCCCTTAACCGGGTTTTCCACGTTAAAATCTTGGTGTCATATGTGTTAATGTGTTTCTGCTCTTGAATTATTGCATTGTGCTTCCATGATTGAATTATTATTATGCTGTTGAAATACAAGAAGGATTTAAGTGTTTAAAGAAAAGAAAGTTTTGAGACAACTGATTCACCCCCCCTCTTAGTTGTCTGTTCTAAAACTAACACTTACCTCCTCTATCCTTAGACTTGCCCCTTGTAACTAGGGTAGTAAGAAAGGCTTCATCCATGGATTTGTATCTAATCTCTTCACTTCAAATAAACATATCACATTTTCTAATTTACTTGAAGTGGTATTACTGTTGATTTCCCTAATTAAATTTCCTCATGAATTAGGTAAAGAATAAAGTAAGAAATTGCATTTATGGTCTTCATAATGTTTAACTCCTATTAAGAAAAGATGACTTGATCAAGATTGAAGACATTAAGATGATTATTTACTAAGTCGCCCTCTTTCATTTTCAAATAATATAACTTCTTTTTTAAGACATTTATTTACAAAGCTCTTGGATTGATACAATGTTCTTATCATCTTCGATTATAAATAAGGAGTATGCTCTTTAAACATATTCATCAACATAAAAGAATAGTACTCTTAATTTTCTTATCTACTTTACGCTAGTCCTCATCAAAATAAAAAACACTACAACCCATTGATCTCCAAGGCATTGAGAGGCAAGAGGAAGGCTCCATATGCACCATGACAACCATGGATCAAACATTTTAATCACCCAGATCGTAAGGGCAACCCAAAACTTGAAGATGGGGAACCCTATGAACCCAAGAGGGATTTGGAGTTCCAAATAACAACTAGAAAAAGGGAACCTTAGGAATCCATCTATGGTAGCATGGATTACTCAAAGGGACTATTTGTGAAAAGCACACTACATGACCATTCATAAGTTGTTGGTGAGTTCTAGGGAGGGAGATACTTATAACTCATTTTTGGGTAGCCACATTAACATGCAAAAAGCCAAAGCCTTCTAATGCTAACACATATCTAGAGAAGGAGCAAGCGAACAACCCTAGTTAGTAGAGCTAAAGATTCCAAAGGAAGAAGACTACCTACTGTTAAAGGTAAGGAAGGTCAAAGGCATCTAGAAACATCATTTGGACATAACAAAGAAACATGGGGCAAAGCCCAAGAGCTTGAACCATAGAAAGATTGAAAGGCCATTGAATGTAATCATAAGCTTTGGTGAAGTCAATTTTAATAAAAGTGGTCTATTGATGAGAGTGATGAGCCCATTTCATACCCTCTTGGTCCACAATAATATTCTCCAATATATATTGCTCTTAATGAATCTTATCTCTACGGGGAAATGATGAGAGGGAGCATATGATGCATACGTAAGACAATATGTATGTGTGTGTGTCGTGTGAATGATTACATTATCGAGATCAACTTTTAGGAAAAAATGTTTTTCTAGTACAATGTAAAATTAAAAAATATAGTTGTATAATTTTTAAAAGTAATTTTTTTTATCTATTACATTTTATTGTTGATATATTTTTAATATATTTTCTAATTAAAAATAATAGTTTAAAATCAATGAGACTTATGTCCATCACATGGGCATTTTCATCTACATACGTAGATATAAAATGTACGCTACCTCACAGAAACAAAAAGACTCGTGAAGAGCAAGCCAACGCATTTTCTTTATATCCGCCTATCTTTTGACTTCATTAAGGCACCTATCTTTAAAGAAAGAAAAAGACTTGTGTATGATGGGTTAAATCAGATTTGTAACATCTCTAAATAAATTGAAATTATAACTGAGAGAGACTTGGGAATGATGGTATACATCACGATCTTGACAGTACATTGTACATTGGATCCTTTCGCACATGAAGAGCCAGCGCATTTGCTTGTATATTCAAGGTTGTCTTTTCATTAACCCACTCATGGTGGTTACATTGGATCCTTTGGCACGACTCTGCATTGCTACACTTGATAGGTAATGACTTCTTGCGTCCATGGGCCCCCAAATCAAGGACAGACAAGGAAAATACAAGTCTAGCACGTTCGTCACCACCACCTTTATTAAAAATCAAATCTCATAAAGATATGCTGACAATCTAAAAGCGATGAAAAGAAAAGAAATAGAAAAAAGCGTCCTCCAAATTGATTGCCTTAATCATCCAAGTTTTTTTTTAATTACAATATGAACCCCACGATATTAACTTCTACTCTATTAATTGATTTAATCAAACCATTTAAATTTTTAATTAATAAATTTAAATTGGTGTGGGCCAATATTGACACTACATAGGCTACGAATCATCATCTTCCACGGTGCAATCCATTATAGACTTGATTATAACAAAAGAGAATATTATTTAAAGAAAACAATGATTTACAAATCATCATCTTCCATGTAGCCTAATACAATCAACACAACAAGATCATACAATAACAACAATCAATTATATAAGCTTCAACAATTACCCATGATACCAACCATATTCACTTTTGTATAGGCTTGTATAATTATTCATGTGAGTACATCCACAAAGTTTGCAATTATGGACTCCTACATGTACATATCACTAACTATGAAAACACCATTTCCAAACTCGCAACATGAACTACATAATTATTTATAGTACAATATGGCTTTATAATTTTACCACTATACTACTATAACAACCATCATTACATTCCTATATGCCACATTCAAACCTCTTAGATTGTACTTGGTGCAGGAGCACCCCTTTGAAATAAAGAATAAGTCTAATTATAGTATGTTTTTAGTTTATGATGTAATAAGGTCCATTGGACCAATTCTTATGTTTTAAGTCAATCTCGGATTGTGTGTTGACAGTTATAGGTTGTTATACTAGCTGTCCTCCCAGCCGCTTAGAAGCTCCCAGCTGTTAGGAATCAAGTTTGTACTACTCGAGATGAGTAGTTATTTATGCCCTAGATCAGTTTGTTTAGACATAGTTCAGTATTGCATATGAAAACAGAGACATTGTGTTTGGATTTGACAGAGCAGTGTTGTGCAGTGCGACTGTGAAGTCAGCTATTTGTATGCATTTCTGATATTGAAATAAAGAAGATCCCGTTGTTTCATTTGTCTGATCTTCGATCTATCTGTGTGATCATATTTTATTTTGCAGTTGAGATGGAATCATTCATCCATTCCACCTGTTGATTCTCTGAATCGGTGGAATGGACATGTACAGTAGTTTAGTTTGCATTCTCGTTTTTCTGTTTTTACATTTCATGTTTTTGGGGATCAAAATATTGCATGCAGTGAGCAAACCTAGCATCCTCATGTGCTAGGGTTTAGAGGGAAGAAATCTGTGTCTAGATTACTAAGTAAGCGGATCGGGTCAAGCTCAGAGTTTTCGGTGCAAATTTGTGAAGGCATCAGCGTGAGAAGAACCATCGGGTTGAGAAAGTTGCATTGAGCCGACAGGGGGCACTTTCACCGATCGGGGTGACAATTACAAAGTGCTGCCGACGAAGAGTATATCGGCATGAGATATGCTATCGATGGAGAAGTGAAATGTTCTGCCGACGGTGTTAGTCACACTGATGAATGAGGTTCGAAGGCTCATCGGAGTGACTGAAGGTTCATCGGAGTGACCGAAGGTATCAGTATAAGGTTGTTTGGTATAGCTGATGTTATATGTCACAGTGACGAGTGCGAAAGGAAGAGTGGATAGTCCATCAGGGAGAGTTGGTGAAAGTCTCAGCGAAAGAAGAAAGCATATCGGCGTAAGGTTGAATATCGACGAAGGAATTTAAAGTTAGGACGATAGTCATAGTCTGGCCGACGGTGGAGTTGGCGTTCAGCTTATCAGAGTGACAAGGGAGATCGACAGGAGGCTTAAGGTGTTCGCCGATAGTGGAAGTCCTACCGATAGGCAACTAAATCAATGCGAAGGTGTCGGCGAGACGGCGTGTGTCGGAGGGACATAACCCTTGAAGGCCGATGGGTTAAGTGTTGCTGATAGGTAACGTAGTCAATAGAGGTGACTGGTAGTGGAGGTAACGGGAACCTGTTCAGCAAGTTAGGGTTTGCATGTTTCGGTGTGACCTCAGTCATCGGAGCGAGTCAGTGTGGAGAGCCCGATAGGCAATATCTTGCCAATAGGCACATAAATGAAATACTCATCGGGGTGAGATGGGTATCAGGGTGACAGTTTTTTAAGATGCCGATGGTTATAGTTTGATCGATGGGATAAGTCGGTAAGACATTTGAACAACTCTTGACAATGATAATAAAATCATCAAGTTCCACCATTAGTACACGTTTCCAGCTGTGACTCTGCATCAAAGTGGTATCAGAGCAAAGGAAGGATCTTCTGGAAAACATAAGAAGATAGCAAGATGTCAGAAGGAGAGGGATCATAAGAAGTTCCGGCAAGGATGACCAACGCTAAGTTGGCAGTTCTGGTAAAGAAGCAGATTGTAGAGAGCATTGATGTAAAGGCTCAGAATCAGGCATTGAAAGATGAGTTGGAGAAGTTGAGGGACAGAGTAGGTTCTGGTAAAGAAGAAGATAGGGAAGGAGAAGAGATCCCTAGGTGGAACGAGGAAGACATTCCTGCAGACCAGAGACCCTTGATTAATGCCCTCAAATCCATGGAGAGGAGAACCATGGATGTGAAACTGGATTTGCCAGTCTTTACAGGAAAGATGGATCCTAATTCGGTGATGGAGTGGATAGACTCCTTAAACAATTTCTTTGAGATAGAGGAGATACCAGAACACCAGAGGGTAAAGATAGCCCAATCAAAAATGAAGGAGGCTGCATTAACTTGGTGGAATTTTGTCCAAGATGACAGAGTACAAGAAGGAAAGCGTAGAGTTGCTACATGGAAGAAGATGATGGCTTTAGTGAAAGAAGCCTATGTTCCATTGGATTACAGCATCCAATTGCATAAGAGGAAACAAAATTTGAAGCAGAAGGAGCTAGATGTCATCTCATATATAGAAGAGTTTATGAAACTTTGTGTCAAGACAAAGGTAAAAGAAAGTGAGGAAGAAAAGGTAGCTAGATACCTTAATGGATTGAAGTTCAACATTCAGGAAGATTTGAATCTGCATAACCTAGATACAGTTCATAAATGTTTTCAGTTGGCATTGAAAGTGGAAGAGAAGTTAAAGAGAAGACAAGAACAAAACAATAGGGGAAGAGGAAAATAGCAAAGAGGTGGAAGAGGTCCTTTCAGAGGCAGAGGACATGGATTTGGATATCAAGGAGAATCCAGTCATGACAACAGCAAGGGAGATAACAGTCAAACCCAGAGAGGAAGTTACAATCAGCAAGAAAACTTCAGAGGAAGAAGACCTTTCAGAGGAAGATCTCAGGGCAGAGGATCTATCAGATGTTATAACTGTAATAAAGAAGGCCATATAGCCAGCAGATGTCTAGAAAAGGCAACAAGTTCAATGGGAGAAAGGAGAACAAATCTGATCCAAGAACCTGATAGTCAAAGTGCAACAAGCTCAAACACTTTTAAAAGTGTGAATGCTCCTGACAATTATGGATATCCAGAGAGTGGAGAATCTCTGATGATGAGGAGAACAATGATCACCATGAAGGTACCTGACAAAGAACCCCCACAAAGAAAGTCTCTTTTCAGAACTACATGCAAGGCAGGAGGTAAGGCATGTAAAGTTTTAATTGATTCTGGTTCTACTGAAAATTTTGTATCTGATGAAATGGTAACAAAGCTTAAGCTTAGAAGATTGCCTCACCCATCCCCATATAAGGTCTCATGGCTTACCCAAGGTTAGCAAACAGTTGTAGAAGAGCAGGCTTGGGTAGAATTTTAGATTGGAGCATATAAAGATAAGTTGTTTGATATCACCAAGATGGATGCTTGCCATCTTTTATTTGGAAGACCATGGCAGTTTGACTTGAAGGCACACCATGACAGTGTTAGGAACAGCTATACAATCACCAAAAATGGTACGGTGACAAAGTTGATCCCACAGACAGAGAAGGATGAGAAATCAAAAGGAAAAGAGGTAAAGGTGATGTTGATGGAAGGAAAACAATTCATGGAAGAAGTAGCAGCAGAAGATGCCATTGCATATGCCCTAATTCCATGTCTGACAGTGAATAAAGAACAGCAGCAAGAAGTCAAGAAAGAGAAGAAGCAGAGGTTCATAGACCCAGCTGTCCAAGAGCTATTGGATAAAGGCATCATCTCTGAGGGAATGCCAAGATCCCTACCACCTGTAAGGGATATCAGCCATTGCATAGATCTAATCTCAGGATCTACACTTCCAAACAAAGCAGCATACAAGCTAACTCCAGAATAGAATGCAGAAGTAGCAAGACAAATTGAGGAATTATTAGACACAGGTCTGATTGGTAAAAGTTTAAGCCCATGTGCAGTACCAGCTGTACTAGCACCAAAGAAAGAAGGCACTTGGAGGCTTTGCACAGATTCTAGGGCTATTAATAAGATAACAATCCGGTATAGGTTTCCAATACCTAGGATAGAGGATTTACTTGACTGTTTGGGAGGTGCTAAGTATTTTACAAAAATAGATTTCAAGAGTGGTTATCATCAGATCAGAATTAGGCCAGGAGATGAATGGAAAACAACATTCAAAACCAATGAAGGGTTGTATGAGTGGAAAGTTATGCCTTTTGGTTTATCTAATGCACCTAGTACTTTTATGAGATTGACGAATGAGGTTTTGAGAGAATTCATGGGAAAGTTTGTCATAGTATATCTAGATGACATTCTGATTTTTAGCAACACAAAGGAAGAACATCTCAGACATATAGATTTGGTTCTCAAGAGGTTACACGAAGAGCAGCTGATGATAAATTTAGATAAGTGTTTGTTAATGCATTGAGAGATCACATATTTGGGTTTTGTCATTTCACAAGGAAAGCTACAAATGGATAAGGAGAAGGTGAGTGCCATATTATCTTGGCCAACTCTAAGGACTATCAATGATGTCAGAAGTTTCCATGGGTTAGCAACCTTCTACAGAAAGTTTATAAGAGGGTTTAGTCATATTTGTGCGCCTATGCTTGATACTATAAAAGGAGGACAAAAGTGCAGATTTGCTTGGACTAAGGAAGCATATGATTCCTTTGAAACATTAAAGAAGAAAGTGGCACAGCAGCCAGTCCTTGCACTTCTAGATTTTAACAAAATTTTTCAAGTAGAATGTGATGCAAGTCACATGGCAATTGGAGTAGTACTCAGCCAAGAAGGTAGGCCAATTGCATTTTTCAGTGAGAAGCTCAATGATGCTAAAAAGAGGTATTCATCATATGATTTAGAAATGTATGCTTTAGTCCAGTCACTCAAGAATTGGAGGCATTACTTGATGCCAAAAGAATTCATAGTATTCACAGATAATCAGGCTCTAAGTTTTATCAACAGCCAGGAAAAGTTGAACCACAGGCATATGAAATGGGTAGAAACTTTGCAAGCTTTTACTTTCACATTGAAGCATAAGAAAGGAGTCAAGAATAAGGTAGCAGATGCCTTGAGCAGGAGAGCTCTAACAGTAAACCAGATTTAGTTGGAAAGTGTTGGCATTTATGCATTGAAGACCATGTATGATGCTGATGAAGATTTTGGAGAGATATATCAGGTATGTACTTCTTTTGGAGATAAATATCATGCTGAATTCTCTGAATTTCTGATACAGGATGGATTACTGTTCAAAGGTGGACAGTTGTGTATTCCAAGGTGTTCTATGAGGTTGAACATCATTAAAGAGAAACATTATGGAGCTATGGCAGGACATTTTGGTTTGGATAAGACTCTTGATCTTGTCAGAAGACATTATTATTGGCCTAAGTTACAATCAGATGTCAGAAAATTTGTAGAAACATGTGTGATATGTCAGAAAGCAAAAGGGAGATCCACTAATGCAGGTTTATATCAGACATTACCCATTCCTTCCAGACCATGGGAAAGTCTCAGTATGGATTTTGTGTTGGGTTTACCTAGAACCAGAAAGGGATATGATAGTGTTTTTGTTGTAGTGGACAGATTCAGCAAAATGGCACATTTCTTGCCATGCAAAACCACTGCTGATGCTTCATATATTGCAGATTTGTTTTTCAAAGAAATAGTAAGAATACATGGATTGCCATTAAGCATAGTGTCAGATAGAGATGTGAAATTCATTGGTCATTTTTGGAGGACTCTTTGGAAGAAACCTGGAACAAATTTGTCTTTCTCATCCGCATATCATCCTCAAACGGATGGACAGACTGAAGTGGTAAATCGTTCCTTAGGGAATTTGCTCAGATGTTTGACAAGACAGCATGGAGACAAGTGGGATAATATCCTCTCTCAGGCAGAATTTTCCTATAATGATACTATCAATAGGAGTACAGGGAAATCACCTTTTCAAATAGTGTATGGTATGCATCCATGAGGTATTTTGGAGCTGAGAGATCTACCTAGAGGAGATTCTATTAGTGCAGATGGTGAAGCTTTTGCGAAAGCCATAAAAGAGGTACATGATCAGGTCCAGAACCAACTCAAACAAACTACCCTAAAGTACAAGGAGCATGCTAATAAAAAGAAGAAAGATGTACAGTTTGATGTTGGAGATTTGGTATGGGTTCATTTGAAAAAGGAAAGAATTCCTAAAGTTAAATATACCAAACTCATGCAGAGGAAGATTGGACCATGTCAGATTTTAAGAAAGCATGGGCAAAATGCTTATGAAATACAACTTCCTTCTGATCTTGGTTTATCACCTATATTCAATGTATGTGATTTAACTCTGTACAAGCATAATCTGGATGAAGAACATGAACTACTATAGGATACAGTAGCTGATGACATTCCAAAACATGATCCACCACAGTTGTAGAAGATTTTAGACACGTGAGTGATCAAGAAGTCCTAGAACAAAACATATTTGGAATATTTGGTGGCTTGGCAAGGCAAACCTGATTCTGAAGTAGTGTGGATGACTCAAGAACAGATCAACCAACATGGCTCAGACCGACATACTCTCATCTCAAGTGGACTTGAGATTTCTTCTTCTGGGGAGTATGGTGTAGGAGCACCCCTTCGAAATAAAGAATAAGTCTAATTATAGTATGTTTTTAGTTTATGATGTAATAAGGTCCATTGGACCAATTCTTATGTTTTAAGTCAATCTAGGATTGTGTGTTGACAGTTATAAGTTGTTATGCTAGCTATCCTCCCAGTCGCTGGGAATCGAGTCTGTACTACTCGAGAGGAGTAGTTATTTATGCCCTAGATCAGTTTGTTTCGACATAGTTCAGTATTGCATATGAAAACAGAGACATTGTGTTTGGATTTGACAGAGCAGTGTTGTGCAGTGGGACTGTGAAGTCAGCTATTTGTATGCATTTCTGATATTAAAATAAAGAAGATCTCATTGTTTCATTTGTCTGATCTTTGATCTATCTGTGTGATCATATTTTGTTTTGCAGTTGAGATGGAATCATTCATCCATTCCACCGGTTGATTCTTTGAATCAGTGGAATGGACATGTATAGTAGTTTAGTTTGCATTCTCATTTTTCTGTTTTTACATTTCATGTTTTTGGGGATCAAAATATTGCATGCAGTGAGAAAACCTAGCATCCTCATGTGTTAGGGTTTAGAAGGAAGAAATCTATGTCTAGATTACTAAGTAAGCGGATCGGGTCGAGCTCAAAGTTTTTGGTGCAAATTTGTGAAGGCATCGGCGTGAGAAGAACCATCAGGTTGAGAAAGTTGCATTAAGCCGACAGGGGGCACTTTCACTGATCGAGGTGACAATTACAAAGTGCTGCCGACGAAGAGTATATCGGCATGAGATATGCTATCGGTGGAGAAGTGAAATGTTCCACCGACGGTGTTAGTCACACCAATGAATGAGGTCCGAAGGCTCATCGGAGTGACCGAAGGTATCTGTATAAGGTTGTTTGGTATAGCCGATGTTATATGTCACAGCGACAAGTGCGAAAGGAAGAGTGGATAGTCCATCGGGGAGAGTTGGTGAAAGTCTCAGTGAAAGAAGAAAGCATATCGGCGTAAGGTTGAATATTGGTGAAGGAATTTAAAGTTAGGCCAATAGTCATAGTCTGGCCAACGGTGGAGTTGGCGTTCAGCTTATCGAAGTGACAAGGGAGATCGGTAGGAGGCTTAAGGTGTTCGCCGATAGTGGAAGTCCTGCCAATAGGCAACTAAATCGATGCGAAGGTGTCAGCAAGACGGCATGTGTCGGAGGGACATAACCCTTGAAGGCCGATGGGTTAAGTGTTGCCGATAGGCAATGTAGTCAATAGAGGTGACCGGTAGTGGAGGTAACAGGAACCTGTTCAGCAAGTTAGGGTTTGCCTGTTTCGGTGTGACCTCAGTCATCAAAGCAAGTTAGTGTGGAGAGCCCGATAGGCACATAAACGAAATACTCATCGGGGTGAGATGGGTATCGGGGTGACATTTTTTGAAGATGCTGATGGTTATAGTCTGATCGATGGGATAAGTTGGTAAGACATTTGAACAACTCTTGCCGATGATAATAAAATCATTAAGTTCCACTATTAGTACACGTTTCTGGCTGTGACTCTGCATCAGTACTCCACATGATACTCCTTGTTACCTCACCCTATTTTTCATATCTTGCTCCTTCACTGTTGAACTTACCTTCTACACCTCAACTCCATCCTAGTCTTCTTCACTTTCTTTTAGTTGATTTGAATCCACATACACACATATCATTCCCTAGCTTCTCACATGATCTGTGTTGGCCTCAATGTGACGTAAAGCCCAAAACCACATGAAATGTGTCATTGACTAAAAATAACATACTTATAAACTCCAATGATCAACTAGTGGTGAATCTCCATGCAGTACACCACATACCTCCATAACAGTCATCACATCCTTCCCAAATGTTCACCTTTGGCATAAACCTAAAATAAACCTTCCACAAACAAAAGCAATTCCACCTGAGCACACTGTCAACTCGAAGACATTTTACAATCCATTTTATAGTTTTACTTATCCAATCAACCTTAAATTTTAATATAAGATAAATAAACCATAAATATAAATACTCCCAAAACCGTAAAAGTTAATTCCTCAATGTAGTGAAATGCATTAACTTTCTCTACGACATAATGTTAACCATAAACTTGTAGACACACAAACTACCAAATTAAACCATAAATTGCAAAATGGTCTTAGGATACTTCCTCTAGTTTAACCATAATTTCTTAATAGCCATGTGACTTTATGAGTATCAATACAAATTATGAAACTAGTACCACCTAAGTCCTTCATCTTAAACTAAGTACTAGAAAATTAAGCTTTGAGTGCCTTAGTTAATGTCTAATTTTTCCCAATTATAAGCATATCATCATGTACAACAATAACTATAATATATTATCATCCACCTATTTGTAATGTACATAGTGATCAACATTATTCCTTGCAAAGTGTTACATCCCCAACTTACAACTAGACTTAATCATTAACTTTGTTTGATAATCAGGAGGATTAGACATAGTTAATTGAATCGATATTGTGGAAATATATGATTTAACTCTTGATTATGAAAAAGTTATTGATGATGATTTGTTTTATAAATTAATTAAATTAAGTTATAAAACATGATGATGATGATGATACACTAATCATGATCTTGTGGTCCTGAGTGTGAATAGGAAAATAAACGTCCTTCGAAGAAGGAAGGAGAGTATCATCCTAGAGGAAAGGTTAGACATTGTGAAAGCAAAGGGTTGAATAGCAATTTGAGTATCGACTTTTATGTCCTTCATCTTCGCTATGCGTAAGTTGACATGTATCATGTCTCTTTTCTTAGTTCTCTTGTCCTCTGAAAGTTGTCATGTCTTTGAGGCCATTAAGACTAGTCGCAAAGACCAGTCGATGTTCTTGAAGCATCATCTCATGTAGAGGAGACAATCATGTTGAGAGTGATGGAAGTCTCTCATAATCTTTTATTCTCTAGGATAGTGTTCCTTAGTCGAGAGACTAAGGATGATAGTCAAATACGGAGGAGAATCTCTCGATCAATATTCGACAATCTAGATGTGTTCTTGTGTGCTTCCAAGTATGTAATTTTAATCCTAATTGTAAGTTTTCAAACCCTTTTGTAGGTTAATTGTCATGACAATAATCATATTATTATCTCTTATGTCATTTTATTGGATCTTAGTTGAATTCTTTTAACCTGTTTGGTCGGTTTAGTGAAGGATGGAGAGTTTTAAGCTCATCCACCTTCGAGCATGATGCCCGATTGTAGCCACCTTATGAGGAAGCGACCAGGTGGGGAAAGGTGATTACCTTTCTTTTTGGCATGTGTAGAGTCAAGGGAGGTTAGAGAGGAAAAGGGAGTTCTTTCTCTGAAGGCAATGGTTAGTTTTGTTTTTGGAGGTATTGGCTTTTTCGATGGGGAAGAAATAACAGAGAGAGTGGGAGTTGGTTTTAGAGTTGAGTGCACCTGTAGGAGTGTCAAACTGGTATGCTGACTCATTTGCTAATGGTACTCAGGTATTACAAGGATGTAATACTACTCCTCATTATCGAATTAAATGCTTAAACAAAGAACTATGTTTAAGACTGTTTAAAATCTTTTTTCTGGATGAAGCTTGAGGCTATTACAGCTGAACAATTTGATTTCCAAGTGTTATCATCCAGTGGCTCTAGCCCTTAAGGTTGAGCTTTCCAAATTTATCCCTTTAACATGAATGAGCTTATAGCCTTAATGGCTAAGCTATCTTTACCATCTTTTCATCAGCTATTGAGCCGAGTTTTGAACCTTTAGAAATCTTTATATATTTCTATAGGCTATATGACTGATTATTTATCTTTGAACTCTGTTTAAGACTGTATTCTGTGCCATAGGCTGAACCAATAACATGTCTTATTTCTATTTGTTTAGGGTAAAATTGGGATTGTTAATGTTTTAGTGTTAGATGTTTGAATCCTCCTTTCACCCTTAATATTCAAGGATCTAGGGTTGAGTGGCAAGGCACTATCATACCCTAGATTGCTGTGAGATGTAGGGAAACTTGGATTAGGGAATTTAATTGTCAATTTTCTTTCTCCTATGCTTAATTAACCATTAAAACCATAATTTCATAAAAATAGCAGTAAACGGATGAATTACAGAAAAGCTCTTGTAGAGGGAAGTAAAATGATAAAACACAAAGTACCTATTTTTGAGGATCCGAGGCAGAAAAGTTGGGGACACAAGAGCGGGCACCCAAGTCCAAGGCCCTATTTTCTGTCAAGATCAGGAAACTCAGTCTGCAACTCTTCCCTACTGTTATGGAGATTTTTCTGTCACAAAATTTGGAGGACTAATGAGCAGGTGCCCTAGTCCAGGGTGCTATTTTTCCTTCTGTTTTGCAATTCTGACACTCCAAGATGTCTTCCTGCAACTTCACTTTGTCCAGCTCCTCAACCTGTAACCTGTAACTATGAAAACTTTGGGAGGGGGTTGTGGTGTTTAGGAGCTTGCCTCAGTCAAGCCATGGAAGGACACTTAAGTCTTCCAAACCCTTTTGTCAGATAGAGAGTGACTTCCCTTGTGAGGTAGAGATAAATATCCAAATGAAATAATGATTGAAAACACAATGATATCACCTTGTAGTGAATATCTCATGGGAGGAAGATGCTCTTCATTCCATGAGGAGATGGATGTGTTGGTGGTGCAGGGCACCTAGGAGCACCTTGGTTCCTAAAGTCACTTTGTTTGCATTTTTTTGAAAGGTTGTGAATTTTGTTTAATGTGTTTTGTAATAAGGATTTTCATAGCCATGTTGGAAGGTCTATTCTTGTGTGGTCAAGAGGTCTGGGGTAACTTTATAAACCTCATATCCTTCTTAGTCCACTTGGACCTAGTTGTGCCACTTAGGCCTAGAAGGTCTAATATTGGATTTTTGAGTTTGTTTGAGTTGTCTTAGTGTTTTAGCATGGTCTAAGGAGTGTGATGGCAGTTTGATTCCATTTGACAAGCAAACCTAATCGCCATCCTCTTGAAAATGCAAAAACTCCATAGTGTAACAAGTTGCCAATGTTGCCAATGACACATTGGCCGGTTCAAAACTTAGTTTGGGCGGTTGAATCTGCTTTTGGAAGTTAGAAACTAACTTGGATAGGTGAAAAACAATTGTAATTCACTCCTGTATGGCAGAGGAGGTCTGGTACGGAGTTTTGGGGCTTTGAAACTATAGAAAACAGCAAATTTTCCTATTTTTCTCGCTGTGTATGGACTGTACAGACTTTTCACGTGTGTAAATGACATTTTTCTGAAATCTCTTGGAGTCAGGGTTCCAATGCAACTAGTTTGAGGTCTTGAAGTGGTCGGGATCAAAAGTTATAGATTTTTCTTTCAAAACAGGTCTAGAAACCCTGTTTTCTAGGGCAGCCATAGAAATCCGGCCCTAGAATGCATTTCCACCATTGAAAATTTGCAAAAACTGGTGAAATGCAGGCTAGGGGTATGTACTATAAGATTCCAAAAGATTTTTGTTTGAAAATGCAGTCTTCTATTTTTAATTTGATGCCCTAGGTCAAGTATTCCTATGTATTTGGCCAGAATTGTGCAATTTATTGATGTAGATGACAAAGTCTGATAGGTGGGCGAATGAAAGTTGGTTTGTGAGTTGTTTGTAGGTCATAGAAGAGATCCAAGTTCCTGCCCTAGGTTTATGACCCCAATTTTGAGCACTTGCTTTGTAACCTAGCCTAAATTGATCAATTAGGCCTAGAAGACCAAATGAGTGTTCTGGATTGCTGGAGTAGAGTTGGAACAGGAGACTTGGGAGTTTGATAGGGTTCCATAGAGTGTATCTAAAACCATCATTTTCTTGCCTGATCATATGGGATTTTGTCAAGTTTTGTTGAGAAAACCTAGTTTGGAGGGCTAGTAGCCTTACTAGTCAAGGTATAGGTTGAAGAGTTTTGGGAAGTTGGAGATCAAACCAACTGCATAGAAGGTGTTTGTTGATCTGTCTTAAGGTGTTGGGGAAGCCTTAGGGGTTGGACAATAGTCTGGACATCAAATCCTTCATATGCCTTGTATGTGCCTTTGGTTGGTTGGTTGGTTGGTTGAAGGCTAGTTGAAGTGGGTGAGTGGGCAAAGGACAATAGAGTAAACCTTTGTGTGTTGCTTTCCTTGTGCCACTCTGCATCAGGGGGTATCAGAGCCATCAAAGAGATGGGAGATAGAGGAGAAGAGGAGGAAATTCCTTCAAAGGTGACTAATGCCGAATTGGCAAAGATAGTGAGAGAGCAAGCAGCCAAGAACAAAAGGATGGAGGCTGAGATAGAAAAGTTGAAGAAAGACAAAGACAAGAAGAAGAAGTCAGAAGTCATCTTAGATTCAGATGAAGAGGATCAAGATGAGGAAGAAGAAGTGCCTATGGAAGAGCCACAAGGAGGCATGTCAGAGAGACAATTCCTAGATGCACTTGGAAAGTTGAGTAGGAAGGACACTAAGGCAGACTTACCTATGTTTCCTGGTAAGATGAATCCAGAGGAGTGCCTTGATTGGATTGAGGCAATGGCGAACTATTTTGAATGTGAAGAAGTGGCAGAAAATCAGAAAGTAAGGATTGCCAAATCAAGAATGAAAGGGCCAGCCTTGAGTTGGTGGAATTTTATTCAAAATGAAAGGATAGAAGATGATAGGAATCTTATCTCTACATGGAGGAAGATGGTACTTGAAATCAAGAAGCAATTTGTCCCTGAGGATTATGAGGTCAACTTGAACAAGAAGTTGCACAACTTGAGACAGAAGGACATGGACGTGAGCACCTACACAGAGGAGTTTCACAAGATAACATTGAAAGCCAAGATGCCTGAGAATGAAAAACAGAAGCTTGCAAGGTATCTTATGATAGAGTCAGGTTGTCATTGATGTCAAAAAGGTCTTGCAAAATTTTGGGTTGATCTTAGTTAACATCTGAAGGTCACTATATCAGGAATACATCATCTTGTATGTCATCTTGTGTGTTGTTGCAAGAGTACATCATCTTGTGTTGATTGCAGTGAAATATCCTTTCGTTGAATATAAAACTCAGATGACATGATTTGCAGTTTGGTAATTTGATCTCCGTATTCAGTGACATAGTATACAGTTGGTCTTGTTTCATGTCTCTCACAATTTCTTTCAGAATTGTTTACTCTATCAGGAACATCAATCAGGAGTTCATTTGGTGTGTTGATTATCAGGTGATGGAGTTCATTTTCTTGATAACTTGTGTTGATTTCATAGTTCAAAGTGTTCATGAGTTTTTGATCAAAACACCTGTTAGTTGTTTTTGTTATTGCTTCCTTATTCAGGGGATTGTTGATCTGATATTCATCATGAACTTCATATGGTTAAGATAAATCAGGTTATTTATCAGGGTGTTACAATGATCACATTCAGATCAGGGTTTTATGTTGGATGAGTTTGCAGATGTATCCAAGGTTGTAATAGGTTGATTACTTTATTCTGATGGCAGTTTTGGTGGTTTAGAATATTCAATGATGTTCATATTATGATCAAGTTAATGCTTTAGGAGTTCTCAATTTACCTCATTGCTTTCAAGTTGATTTATACTTCAGAGTGTTGTCAAGGTTTTTGGGATTTGCAAAGAGTATACATAAAAGACAAAAGAGTGGCAGCAAATTGTCATTTTAGAGATATTCAATGAGGTCATATTCTTCAAGGTTTAAATATGACTTAAATGGTAATTAGTCATCTTAATAAATTCCAAAATCTTGACTTATTTGTCATTACAAAAGGGGTGCTTTTGTTCTAATTTGAAGATGACTGGTCGAGCAGGTGAAAGAACTTAAGTTGTAAACTTAAGTCATGAAATTCCATAGGGCAACCGGCCCCTTTCCTTCTTTTTACCTATAGAGCAAGTCTTTCAAAATGGGTGGGCTTTCATTATGTTTAAATTTAAACTTACCACCGCCAATTACCAAGAGGGCACGGGTTTATGCATTAAGGAAAAGGTTTTAGTTTTACTTGAAAACTTTAAGAAGTATTTAGAATACTTTTTGAAGCCCGAAATTAAAGATAGAAAGTTTCTTTTTATTAAAAAAAACTTAAGTAATTTCCTTGTAATCCTTTTGGTCGGTCCTTTTTTTAAGGAGTTTTCTTAATAAGGAGATTTTTATTATGAGGAGATTTTAAAGAGGATGAAGTTTTTTTAGGAGATTGCTATTGCTTTTTAAAAGCAATTTTTTTTAGAAAACTATTGAAGAATTTAGAAAAGATTTTTATGAAAAATTGCAGAGATAACAATGATGCAATGAGAAAGATTCTTTACAGATTGAAGATTTTTTTTTGAGGCAGATTGGTTTTCAAAGATGAATTGATTTTTTTGATTTTATTGAAGATGAAATAAGATTGCAGGAATTTGCAAAGAGGAAGAGAGGAAGAAAATGAACAGTCATAGACATGAAGAGAAAAGTAATTTCTTCACAGATATAGAATATGAAAGGTTTTCATGAAGATATTTTTGAGGAAGATCAACAGGATTGAATGATGTTTTTGTCTTGTGAGAAAATCAAATTGAAGATTTTATTTGTAGGGATAATATTGAATACAGAAATTGTCCAAATTGAAATGTCAAAGAATGTGAAGGATCATGTACAGAGAAGAGGAAGATCAAAAGATTTTTTAATGCATAGAATTGATGGGAAGATATTTTGTTTTAAAAATAGAGAAGAGAATATGAAGGGTTTTTGAAAGTGCATTGTGATGGGTTGTGAAAGTATATTCAGATTTTATTTTTAATGACATTACAAATGCTTTGATTATAAAGAGTTGTGTGGATTAACAAGATGAGGTGAGTGATGTTGTGCAGATTGATGATGAACTGACAGGGATCAAATACAGATATAGAGATTGACAAGGTGATTAGAAAGAAAATATGCAATTGTAATGACAATCAGGTGCATGAATCATGAATTTGATTGATCAAGACATTGAAACTAGTAAGATAGAGATGAAACATACAGTGTTGTGAAGTGTTGTTGAAAATCAAGCAGTGTGTGTTGTTGAGAATCAAGCAGTGTTGGTGTTGTAGAGTGGATCATGATACAGGATTGAAATATCTGAGTTTGTATATGATTTGGGAATGGTCATTTGACAAACACATGAGAGAGAATAAATGTTATGTATTGAAACAAAGAAACCCTTTGAATTTGTGTTTTCAGTTTGTTCTGTAATAGGGGTTGGTGCTCCTTGAAGTTGGTGCTTCTAAACAGTATGCCAGTGAGGCTTGTAGGTCAGTGAGACCTTAACATTTGTTAGTGAGACACATATTGTAGCCAGTGAGGCTTCTTTGTAGCCAGTGAGGCATGTTTGATCAGTTAAGCCAGTGAGGCAGTTTAGAGTGGTTTTTCTACCCCTGGAGGGTTTTCCACTCATGCAATTCTTGTGTCATAATCTTCTCTGTGTATGTATGATTTACTTATGAAGTTTTGTTCTCTTTCTGTATTTACAGTCATGTGCATATGTATTTGACAGATCAATGCTATCTTTCTCTCCTTGTGCTCTAAAAGTTAAAGTGTGTAAAAAGATTTGAGAATTCACACAACACTGATTCACCCCACCCCCCTCTCAGTGTTGATTGTACTCCTACATCTTAATGGCCTCAAGTTCTCCATTCAAGATGAATTAACTCTCTTTAACCCGGAGACAGTCCATAAGTGCTTTCAAATGGTACTGAGAATTGAGGATAAACAAAGAAGAAAAGGTGATTCATACAGCAGCAACAGAGGCAGAGGAAATCAGAACTTTAGGGGTAGGGGCAGATTTCAAAACAGAGATAATTTCTCTAGATTCCAAGGTGGCGGATCACAAGAAGGCAGCCAAGGGCAAGCTGATAAAAACAGTGCTGATAAGGGTCAGTTTAGGGGCAGAGGTAATGGCAGAGGAAGAAGTGGGGACAGAGGTCCCAATGTGTTTACTGGAAGGTGTTTCTCTTGCAATCAGATTGGACATCAGTCCTTTAGGTGCCTGGAGAAGATGGGAAACACTGCTGCAAATCAGAAAGAAAGAAGAGTACAACTCCTTCAAGAAGAGGACTGTCAAAGCACTACAAGTTACCAAACAGCCTCTTCCAAGTCTGCAGCACTTGAGAGTGGAGAATGCATCATGTTTAATATATCCCTCATCATGCCAGCCACCAAGGAGCAGCCCCAAAGAAACAACTTGTTCAGAACCACTTGCAAGGTGAAAGGAAAAGTTTGCAAGGTAATAGTAGATTCAGGTTCTTCTAAAAATTTAGCTTCTAATGAAATGGTGACTAAGTTAGGATTGGAAAGAATGCCTCATCCTAACCCCTATAGAGTCTTTTGGCTAACCAAGGAACAACAAATTGTGGTGAAAGAGCAATGTTGGGTTGAATTCAAGATAGGTGAATATCATGATAAGGTTCTTTGTGAGATAGTGGATATGGATGCATGCCACCTTCTTCTTGGAAGGCCTTGGCAACATGACACAAGTGCCCAACATGATGGTAAGAACAATGTGATTCATTTGTCCAACAATGGTGAAAAGTTTACAATGACTCCTTTGATTGATGATTGCAAAGAGAAAGTCATTTCTAGTTCAGTTATGTTGGTAGGTGAAAAAGAGTTTTTGGCTAACCTCAAGGAAGAGAAAGTGCCATGTTTTGCAATAGTCCTCAAGCCCAAGGATGTGAATCCCAAGAAGGTCAAAGTGCAGCAACCTCTTAGGAGGATTGGACCAAAGGAAGTGGAAGAACTGTTGGAAAGATTTCATGATGTGATAGCCGATGAAGGCAAGGATGCCCTTCCACCAAAGAGGGAGATTAGTCATTGCATTGATCTCATCCTTGGATCCACCCTAACAAACCAAGCAGCCTACAAGTTGACTCCAGAGCAAAATGCTAAAGTGGCAAGACAAATCCAAGACTTGTTGGATAGAGGACTTATCAGGAGGAGTATTAGTCCATGTGTAGTACCTGCAGTACTTGCACCCAAGAAGGAAGGAACATGGAGACTATGCACTGATTCCAGGGCCATCAACAAGATTACTATCAGGTATAGATTTCCAATGCCTAGAATAGAAGATTTAATGGATTGCTTGGGTAAGGCTAAGTATTTTACCAAGATAGATCTAAAAAGTGGTTATCACCAAATCAAGATAAGGGAAGGGGATGAGTGGAAAACCGCCTTCAAAACCAATGAAGGACTATTTGAATGGGTTGTTATGCCTTTTGGCTTGTCAAATGCACCAAGCACCTTCATGAGATTGATGAATGAAGTGCTAAAACCTTTCCTTAACAAGTTTATTGTTGTATATTTGGATGATATACTAATTTTTAGTGACAGCAAGGAAGACCACATAAGGCATATCCATCAAGTGCTCAGGAGGCTTCAAGAGGAGAAGTTGAGAATCAATCTTGACAAATGTGTCTTCCTACAAGAAGAGTTGATATTTTTGGGGTTTGTCATCTCCAAGGGCAGCCTAAAAATGGATCCAAGTAAGGTTGCAGCCATTCTTAACTGGCCAACACCTACAACAGCCTCGGAGGTAAGGAGTTTCCATGGTTTATGCAGCTTTTATAGAAAGTTCATTAGAGGGTTTAGTGGCATTTGTGCTCCACTTGTTGACACCATAAAAGGGGGCAAGAAATGTGTGTTTTTATGGACAAATGAGGCCAACCAAGCCTTTGAACTGTTAAAGAAAAAAATATCAGAAAAACTGGTCCTTGTTCTTCCTAATTTTGACAAGGTCTTTATGGTAGAATGTGATGCAAGTAAGAGGGCTGTTGGGGGAGTCCTAAGTCAAGATGGGAGGCCTGTAGCATTCTTTAGTGAGAAGTTAAATGAGGCAAAACAAAACTACTCCACCTATGATCTAGAGTTATATGCCATGGTTCAGTCATTGAGGAAATGGAGACACTACTTATTGCCAAAGGAATTTATAGTTTTTACTGACAACCATGCATTAAGCTTCTTGAACAGGCAGCAAAAGTTGAATCACAGACATGTCAAGTGGATGGAGTACATCCAAGCATACACCTTCTCCATAAAACATAAGAAAGGAGTGGCCAATAAGGTAGCCGATGCCTTAAGCAGGAGAAATCTTGTTGTGCAAACTATTCAGTTGGAAAGTACAGGTATTCATGCCATTAAAGATCAGTATGCAACAGATGAAGACTTCAAAGAGCCATACCTATCTTGCAAGGCCATGACAGGAAGGTATAATACTGATTTTTCTAATTTTTTGTTGCAAGATGGATATCTTTTCAAGGGTAGCATGTTGTGTATCCCAAGAGGATCTGTTAGAGAGAATATAATCAGGGAAAAGCATTGTGGCAGCATGTCAAGTCACTTTGGTATTGATAAGACCCTAGAATTGGTTAGGAGGTACTATTTTTGGCCAAAATTGCCAACCGATGTAAGGAAGTTTGTTGAAACTTGTCAAATTTGCCAAAGAGCAAAGGGGCATACATCAAATGCAGGTTTATACACTCCTCTACCTATTCCTTCAAAGCCTTGGGATTCCATAAGTATGGACTTTGTACTTGGTTTGCCTAGGACAAAGAATGGACATGACAGCATTTTTGTGGTTGTAGATAGGTTCTCAAAAATGGCTCACTTCATCCCATGTAGAACCACACATGATGCTTCACACATAGCAGGTCTTTTCTTCAAGGAAATAGTCAGGTTACATGGTTTACCTTTGTCCATAATCTTAGATAGAGACCCCAAGTTCATAGGACACTTTTGGAGGACACTATGGAAGAGACTAGGTACAAATTTGTCCTTATCATCTGCCTATCACCCTCAGTCTGATGGACAAACAGAGGTGATTAATAGGTCACTTGGCAACCTCCTAAGATGCCTAACCAAGGAGCAAGGTGCTAATTGGGATTCAATTTTGGCTCAGGCAGAGTTCTCATACAATGACACTGTCAATAGAAGCACCGGCCTGTCTCCTTTCCAAATTGTTTATGGCACTCACCCAAGGGGTATTTTGGAACTAAGGGAGGTTAAAGGACTAGAAAACAGCAGTGCCTTGGCTGAAGACTTCGTTCAAGTCATGAAAGATGTCCATGAACAAGTACAACAGAAATTGCTGTCCACTTCTCAGAAATATAAACAATTTGCTGACAGAAAAAGAAGGGATTTGCAGTTCAAGGAAGGTGATTTAGTAATGGTTCATTTGAAGAAGGAGAGGCTCCCTACAGGTAAACATACCAAGCTACTCATGAAGAAGATTGGGCCTTGTGAAGTGCTCAAGAAATGTGGAGAAAATGCATATAAAATCAGACTTCCGGATGGCATTGCTTTGTCTCCAATTTTTAATATTTCAGACCTTTATCCCTATAAAGGATCTGATCCTTAGACTACTGTTGAAGAAGATCAAACTGATCAGACACTCCAGGAACTCATTCCTTCATCTCCAAATCAGATTGAGTGCATTTTGGACAAGAGGATTGCAAAACAAACTAGAAGGCACACCTATCATGACTATTTGGTGAAGTGGCTAAACAAACCTCAGGAGGATGCCACTTGGATGAGCAAGGAAGACATTGAGAAGGCAGGTTTCACATTTGACAGCATTCCAACTCAAGAGACTTGAGTTCTGTTTGACAGTGGGTGTATGGTGCAGGGCACCTAGGAGCATCTTGGTTCCTAAAGTCACTTTGTTTGCATTTTTTTGAAAGGTTGTGAATTTTGTTTAATGTGTTTTGTAATAAGGCTTTTCATAGCCATGTTGGAAGGTCTATTCTTGTGTGGTCAAGAGGTCTGGGGTAACTTTATAAACCTCATATCCTTCTTAGTCCACTTGGACCTAGTTGTGCCACTTAGGCCTAGAAGGTCTAATATTGGATTTTTGAGTTTGTTTGAGTTGTCTTAGTGTTTTAGCATGGTCTAAGGAGTGTGATAGCAGTTTGATTCCATTTGACAAGCAAACCTAATCGCCATCCTCTTGAAAATGCAAAAACTCCATAGTGTAACAAGTTGCCAATGTTGCCAATGACACATTGGCCGGTTCAAAACTTAGTTTAGGCGGTTGAATCTGCATTTGGAAGTTAGAAACTAACTTGGATAGGTGAAAAACAATTGTAATTCACTCCTGTATGGCAGAGGAGGTCTGGTACGGAGTTTTGGGGCTTTGAAACTACAGAAAATAGGAAATTTTCTTATTTTTCTCGCTGTGTACAGACTGTACAGACTTTTCACGTGTGTAAATGACATTTTTCTGAAAGCTCTTGGAGTCAGGGTTCCAATGCAACTGGTTTGAGGTCCTGAAGTGGTCAGGATCAAAAGTTATAGATTTTTCTTTCAAAACAGGTCTAGAAACCTTGTTTTCTAGGGCAGCCATAGAAATCCGGCCCTAGAATGCATTTCCACTGTTGAAAATTTGCAAAACCTAGTGAAATGCAGGCTAGGGGTATGTACTATAAGATTCCAAAATCTTTTTGTTTGAAAATGCAGTCTTCTATTTTTAATTTGATGCCCTAGGTCAAGTATTTCTATGTATTTGGCCAGAATTGTGCAATTTATTGATGTAGATGACAAAGTCTGATAGGTGGGCAAATGAAAGTTGGTTTGTGAGTTGTTTGTAGGTCATAGAAGAGATCCAAGTTCCTGCCCCAGGTTTATGACCCCAATTTTGAGCACTTGCTTTGTAACGTAGCCTAAATTGATCAATTAGGCCTAGAAGACCAAATGAGTGTTCTGGAATGCTGGAGTAGAGTTGGAACAGGAGACTTGGGAGTTTGATAGGGCTCCATAGAGTGTATCTAAAACCATCATTTTCTTGCCTGATCATATGGGATTTTGTCAATTTTTGTTGAGAAAACCTAGTTTGGAGGGCTAGTAGCCTTACTAGTCAAGGTATAGGTTGAAGAGTTTTGGGAAGTTGGAGATCAAACCAACTGCATAGAAGGTGTTGGAGAAGCCTTAGGGGTTGGACAATAGTCTGGACATCAAATCCTTCATATGCCTTGTATGTGCCTTTGGTTGGTTGGTTGGTTGAAGGCTAGTTGAAGTGGGTGAGTGGGCAAAGGACAATAGAGTAAACCTTTGTGTGTTGCTTCCCTTGTGCCACTCTGCATCAGTTGGGAAGAGACACTACTTTGAATTGATAAGTGTTGTCATTGATGGCAACTAAGATCATCCCAATCATTCGCATAACAGAATTTGTTCACACCGGAAGTTAGAATCAGAATTTGTCTAAGTCTGGGCAGTTAGGAACAAAGTAGGTGACAGGGTCCA
Source organism: Cunninghamia lanceolata (assembly GCA_027924645.1). Taxonomy (NCBI): domain Eukaryota; kingdom Viridiplantae; phylum Streptophyta; class Pinopsida; order Cupressales; family Cupressaceae; genus Cunninghamia; species Cunninghamia lanceolata. The sequence goes on along the minus strand of BSBN01000895.1, from coordinate 10,429,317 downwards.
GTATCTTGGTCCGGGTCTCTCCGGTGGAAAGGCATGGTCTACTGCGAATTTGAGGTAGTTGTAAGCATTGTCAAGACACTCTAAATCCATATTTTTGTCCTCCAGTGATGAAGGACTCAAAAGATATTAGCTTCTAAGTTTCGGGTTTCAGTTTGACAGAGCAGACAAAAGAAGAACATGTCGACCTTGTGAATGATCTTAATTTTGGATGTATAGAATTTGTTTATTGGGTAATTCGTGATGATCAATGATGGTAGCTGACATGATTGATGATTTTCAAGTGCAAGTTTTGGTTTGCATCTCATATTATGTATGGATCTAGCTGACAAAGCAGAGTACTCAACAAAGTTTTAAATGTTCTTGAAGCCGACTGGTAAAATGATTGTAGATCATGCTGTGGATATATATAGCTGATGGAATTAGATGATTTTGGTGTGTGTGTGTGTGTGTGCAAATATGGATTAAATGTAAGAGGAGTAGAAATCTAAGGTCTGAATGAAGGAAAAGCAGTAAGAAGAGAAGAGTAACGATGAAATGTGTAAGATTAGTATTTACACTTAACCTGAATTGAAACTCTTGCATGGGTAGATGCTATTTACCAGTGCAAAATATCTGTTATTATCTTGTAATCTTTCTGTAGGCAGTGAGCCTCCACTTGAGCAGTGAGCTCTGGGCAATGAGCCCGAATGTGTCATGCCCACATTTCCCATGCGGTTACGACACGCAACACACATGTCATGTCCACATTTGTAATGTGGTCATGACATGAAATATTAAAAATTTTCCACGCATCCCTAGAAACCCCCTTGCATGCGTCAGTGTGCTCAGTGGTAACACGCATAAGGCGTAAACATGTCAATCAAATTTCGGGATAATATGATCACAAGCAGAATCCCCTACGTGACGATAGCCAACTAAGGGGGTCAACGCGACGCGAGGAGCATCACCATTAGGTTTATGATCGATTGATCAAAACCCTAAGTGTTCCTAAGTGAGTGCAAGGATTTTGACACGAGTCAAAATAAAACCCTAATTCTATAGCATTAAAGGAATTAAATAACCACTTGATCAAACAACTAGTTGCGGAAACATGAAAATCTTACTCTACACAAGGTTTAAATCGCTAAGAAAATTTAACCCTAAATCCTGGAAAAATCTGGCAGCATAACGCCTCTCAGACATGTATAGGAATTATTCTAATAATTAAATTTTAACCAAAGGTCCCTAAGCTCAATAAAATTGATTAATTTAAGAGAATTTCACTAGGGTTGTTATTCTTCATACTAAGATACTCTAATCAATCTAATGGGTTAAACAAATTAAATATCCTCCTTCGATTAAATCCCCACATATGTTTAATTAAATTAAATCATTTTAGAAATAAAATAAAGTTACATTAATTAAAATTTTGAAGGATAGCTTATAAGACATATTAAACCCCAAATCTAAATAATTAAAATTAAATCAATATTCCCCTAGTATAATATATTAAACTCTAAAGAACTAATACATTCAAATGAAAGAGTTTAAAATCCTAACCCTAACAAATATTATAATATCATTAACTTAATACACCCCAATATAAAATTAAAATAACTTACCTAAATAAAGTGCTCCCAAAACATTTATCTCATTTTCCCCACTAAAAGTTTAAATAAAAATAATCTCAATGAGGTAAAAGAATTAGTTTCAAGGGAAATTAAAGTGTACCCATATCACCATTCAAAATAAAATTAAAATCTAACCTCCAACTCAATAAAAGAACTAATTTAAAATCTAAAATAAAAGAGAAGGGAATAAATTCCCTCACAAGTTATTATAAAATTCAAAATAAAACCCTAAAAGCTCCACATTTTAAAATTAGTTTCCTTATGAGATAAGGAAAGCTCTAACCCTAAGAGTTTCTCATTTGTTTTCTTTCTCTATTTTTCTTTCTCATTTCTTGTTTCTCTCTTATTTTGTATTGCATGTTTTTTTTTTGAACTCATGGAGCCATGGCCGCCATAATCAAATAGGTATACTCAATGTCTATCTATCAATTTGAGTCTTCCCTTTTTTTAAACATATATATATATACTGGTAATGACCAGAGATGTATAATAATGTAACAAGCCCTTTTTTTGTATATAAATCGTTGAAATGACCAGAGATGTATAATAATGTTGCAAGCCCTTTCTTTTTGTATATATATATATACAAAAAAAAGGCTTGCAACATTATTATATATCTCTGGTCATTAAAGGGCTTGTAGCATTATTATACATCTCTAGACATTGCCAGTATATATATATATATATATATATAAGCATGTTGCAGGGTTAATATACTTCAATATTCGAAAGGCCCAAAAGAAAATGATGGTAATGACCAGTGTAGACACCCAAATTTGTCCCAACTTTGTCCATGTCTTGCAACAACTAGTCAAAAACATTATCCTAGACATCATGTAACATTTTGTCCTAAATCCCACTCTTAATCCCACTTAATCCATTAAGCCAATTAATTAAATAAATTTTATTTATTTAATTAAAATCCCATTCAATCCTATCCTAATCCTACTATCCAATTAATTAAATAAATTTTATTTATTTAATTAACATCCAACTCATATCCTAACTAATTCAAATATTTTATTTGAATTAAGTTCTCATCATAAGCCGACTTTCCAATTAATTAAATAAATTTTATTTATTTAATTAATTTATCTTATCATTTAGCCGACATGTGTGCCTCTTTCATTTAAAAAGATAAGTGGTACTATAGCCTTTTATTTAATATCTTTCATATGTAGTACTTTTTATGTACACAGGCACACATGGGCCCTATTCTCCTTGACACTTGTCAAATGACTACAACTCCCTTGAAGAGTGGGGATAACCTAATCAATCCTAGCCGTCCACATCAATCAATTAGCTTTTTAATCTCAGCCATCCATTAAAACCAAGCCTTTCCTATAAATCAAACCCCTCACAAGCCATTAGAATGCATTGAGCTTCAAGTACTATTATTCTGCCAAATTTTCTATAATGCATGGAGCTTCAAGTAACATTATGCTGTTGAAATATCATTAGAGCCTTTGCATCCTTCAACTATCATCCTCATGTCATCTTCATCTTAATGTTATGCTGCAGAAATGAGCACCCAACATTCTTCCAACAATAATCCTTCAAAATCTTGCATGCTCATGCGAGGTGGAGAAGAGCAATGGAGATAAATCGAGCATAGCGTGGAGATCGGTTTGCATTTACATGTGTTATTTTGATTTTTATGTTGTCTTGTGCTTCATTGTGCATTGCTAGGGTTTTATCATTGGTGTTTATTCATTTGCCCTGATTTGCAATTTTACCCTAACTACATTTGGCACCCCCGGTGGGACTCACTTCGCTTGATCTTTTTTGCAGGTTTTTGTAGTAAAAATTTGCATTCATCTAACCCCCATTGTTGAGTTTTGCAGGTTTAATTAACTTTTTGTTGCAGATCTGCTACTTTTTGGACAAAACCCTAGGTTTCAAAGATTTCATCATATCTTCCAAATGGCTACGAATTTTTCTACAAGATTTTAGCAGAAGTTTTTCCATGATATAAGGAAGCTACAGCAGAAAAATTTTGGGTTTATCGCGATTTTTGCGGGATTTATCACGTTTTTATGTTTTTTCATAAAATCGCAATTCTGGGCGCAAATCAGTGAATTTTTCAGAAATTTTTATATTTTTGGAAAGCTCTTGAAATTCTAATGGGGGTCTATGTTTTGCAGATTTAATTTAGAGGTCGTTTACTATGCGAAAATATCAGATCTTTGCCGACTGTACCGTTTTCATAAATCCGCATTTCTGGGCGCAAATCAGGGAATTTTTCTGATTTCTTTACATTTTCGGAAAGCTCTTTGAAAATTAATGGGGGTCTCTTCTTTGATTTTTTAATTTTCGAATCACAAATCTATCGAAATAATCAAATCTAATTCGGCTGTGCATCTAAAATTACAATTTTCCTTGCCTGATGAGCCTATTTTTTATGCTTGCATTATAATATCATTTTTTTATGTTGTAGGTGATCATAAGGAGCTGAAGCAACATTGGCATCAACATCTATAGCAAATTGGAAAGCAATTGTATCAGGTGCACTCATTCTAATATTTCATCTCTTAATCTTGATTGATCACACATTTGGACTTTGGGCATAAAACGAACAATTGTTTGCAAATTCACATCAAAAAAAAAATTGGGCTAAAACAAACCATTGTCTTTCATCACATTTAGATTTGGGCTTTAAAATGAACAAGTGCTTGCATTGTCTTCCACACATTGAACTTCTAAGGTTAATGAACCCCATGCGAGTGTGACTAAGTAAATGTGTATGCTCTCTCCTCGCGTCCCAATACGAACTTGGAGATCAAAAACATTTACTTGTGTTGCTTTTGTCAAACCTTAGAGAGGCCTGCCTTGGTATCCACCCCAAGGGAACGACCTCAAGCGGTACTTTCATCCGGTCCGCTATAAAAATTAGAGGATAAGGCGAAAGCCAAGTCTAACCGGTATTAGCGCTCACCATACAGTGCTAACTCGAAAGGAGGTGTACCTTTGTGTATATTAAAACTCCTAGTAGGGTTAGTTAAAGTCTTAAGTGGCTTGCTGGATGCTCGTGGGGTGCCGGTCCCCCGGATTTTCACTAGAACCTCCTTGTGATAGTGGCCTTGCCTTGACTAAGACTTGTTGAATTGTCTTCATGTGCTTGCTTAACCATCATCACATTCTTCCAAACTAAAACTTGCTTATGTGTCTTGCGTGAGTGATTCATGTGTGTATATGCATAATCATTTGTTTGAATATTGCCACATCAAGCTCTAAACAACCAAACACATAAAGACAAGTCATCTTACACATTCTTCCAATAACATTCAAACCCAATCACCTTCATCTCAAACATAGCCAAGTCATCCAAACATTCCACATCATCATCCAAATCCCTAAACAAGTACTTGCTAAAAGGACTTAAGACAAACACTTGGTGACAACATGTCTACACTAGAGGACCTAGAAATCAAATTCCAAAGATTCCTCCAAAATCTTTATCAAGGATCACAACCCCTAAACCAAGATGCCATTAAAACATTACAATTCTTCATCCAAAGAGCTCAACCCCATGCAAGCCAATCACCTCAACTACAACACTCCATAGCCCAAGTCCAACACCTTTTAGCCACTAGTCAAGCTCGACAAGTACAACAATCCTTAGCCACTTCCTATCAACCTAATCCACCTCATAGCCACATGTCATATCCAGCCACCTCCTATCAACTTAATCCACCTATCCACCAAGTCAATACCACATCAACATATGAACATCCACCTCAAGCTTATCCAATCCCTCATGCTGACATTCCAATGCACTATCAAGCCCATCCACAAGGCAATCAAGTGATATTACAAGAACAACATGCAAGTCCAAATAGCCCTTTGTACATAAATCAAGCAAGTCCAAGTCCACATTTTCAGCAAGAACATCAAGCACCATTGATAGACCTAAGTTCACCTTTCCAACAAGAACAATATCCAAATCCCAATGGCCCCTTGTACATAAATCAAACAAGCCCAAGTTATCCTATGCAAGATCCAATAACCTTTGATAAGGGAGATACCAATCTAGAGTGGCCTTCGTCATCTAATCACACACCAACACATGAGCCAACTAATCCTATCCCAACACCACCATGTGATCCTATTCCTAGTCCATTGGTCCATCAACCCTCCAAATCACCAAGCCCTTCATTACCTTCCTCGCCATGTCATTCTAATCATTCACTAAAGGATGCGGCTGAGAGAGTTTTACAAAGGATGCTTGAAGCAAAACTCATTGAACTTCCTAAAGTCAAACCATGTGAAGAAAATCTATATGATGAACATGATTATTGTGCATACCATAGGACCAAAGGCCATAATACAAACCAATGCCCAATATTTCTCTCAATTGTTTACAAGGTGTACCCACCTATAATGGGAAAACATGCCACATCATCCCAATCCCATGTGTCACCCCCATCTAGTCCAAATCCTAATCCATCCAATCCAATTAGCTCTCAACCTAATCCTTGTCTTAATCCTAATCCAACACCATCTACCATTATCATCCATCCATTATATTTTCCATCCACCCATACACTTGCGAAGGATGTGATCCATTGGCTACTAGATAGGAATAGACTACCCCTATGTCAAACACCAATTCATGAGCCTAACAATGAACTTCCAAATGTCATGTCCAATCCTATAATCTCATCATGTAGTTCATATATCCTTGAGCCTCTTCAAGAGCCTTCCATTAACATACCTAGCCCTTTAAGCCCATCATGTGACCTACAAGCCAACAAGTCTATTCAAGAGTCTCCAACCACAAGCCTAAGTCAAGAGCCTATCAAGTCCACTCAAGAACCTTCCACTTCCATCCAAAGTCAAGAGGTATGTCAAGAGCATAATCTTAAACATATGGAAATATCGAACCCTAGTCTTAATCAAGATCAAAGCACCTCTAAGTTCCACCTATCCATGACCTACTTATGGGTTGCCCTCAAGCTATTAGCCATCACCATGACCTCATTCATGAGCAAATTTATCCCTTTTATAGCCCACTTAATCCTACTTTTGCTCATAGTTATGATCAAGGTTCTAGCTAAGATCATGAAAACCATGATGATCCATTTGGCAAAACTTTATCTATCTCATGATCAAGATGATATCTATGATGAAGAACCTATTAAAAGGTACCTTGATCCTATCCATAATCCCATAACCATTCATGAGCAAGATATCCACATTGCTCCTAGTCATATGCCATCTAGCCCTATCCATAATAAGCAAACATCCACTTGTCATGATGAGACACTTGTCCCCCAAGCAAGCATAGAAGATCAAATCAATAACTTGGATCTACATGAACACAATGCTAATGATCCTCCCTCCACATCTACCATCAATCCCATTTCAAGTCCACCATCATGTCCTAGTAGTCTTACCACCTTCCTCCAAGAATGTTCTTCCTTAGGACAACAACGACCTTTATCCACTTCATCTTCTCCATCCAATAAAGAGCTCAAGTCTAGTTCCCAAAACACATCTAGTCCCATAGTCAATCGCATCCTCCAAAACATGAACTACCAAGGTAAAGGTCTAGGCCTTCCCAAACAAGTTATTTTGGAGCCAAACCATGTCAAAGTTCCTCCATGCTCATATGGCCTTGGATACACACCCCAAGGTAAACAAGGCCAAGATGTTGGTAATCCCTTCATGCATCCTAAACCTACCACTTTCCATCGCAAACCTTATCATATACCCAAGACATATGTAGCCATTCCATCTCCATCATCCTATAAATGTCAAAAGCATGTGACCATACACCTTCCACCATCCACTTTGCCTCCACTTTTACCAACTCCAAATATCTCTCCATCCACCTTGCCACCATTGCTTCCAACACCTAACATACCTATCATTCATAAGTATCCTTACATCCCTAATCATGGCCAACAAAAGCACACATCGCCTAAGCATAAAGCTTCCAATCATTCCATCGACTCCACCAACCCCACTTCCATCAAACCCATGGGATTCCAAAATAAACATTTGGATGCCTTTATCTATAAAGCTAAAAATCCAACTAAAACTCCTAAGGACCCTCATGCCTTAGGGTATCAATGTGAAAAGTCTCTAAATCATCCATCTTCTAAGCAAAGTACATTCACAAAGCTATCCAAGCCCATACCTCCAAAAGCAAAACCTAAAAGCAAAATGGTTTGGGTTCCTAAGCAAATAGCCAGCAAAGCCAATGAGGCATCCTCCTCCACATCTCAAGAATCCCAATCACCTACCTCCATCCAAAATCCTATATCCATCCAAGAGCCTATCCAAAACTTTCAAAACTCCCACCAGAAAAGCAAAAGCACTAAAAATACTAAATCTATGTGGTTTCCTAAATCACTTCATCAACCATCCCCTAAGCAAACATCTCCATTGCTTCCTACACCACCATCCAATCAAAAGCTTCAGTGTTTATCATGGTGTGTGCAACCATTGGTCATGGTTCCCTTCCATTCCAAAACATTCCCACATAACTACATCTCCCCATCTTCCATCCATTATCCTACATATCTCCCCCATGCTAACCCTATGGTCTGTGCTTTTGCATAAGACTTTCATCCATCTCCATTCCATAAGCCAATATAATCTACATCGTAGTCCACTATCCCCATCCATCCATCCTTGCATGAACCTTTCATAATCCATTTCATCATCTACTATCTACCTAATCCATGTTCCATCCATGCAATCCCTTATCAACATCTATGAGTATAATGACATGGTCCATGCGAAGACATCATCCATCTCTAAAGGGACACTATCAACATTCATAGCACTAGACACATGAGTCCCTCCTATCCATTACCACGGTGAAAACCTGGCAAACAGGTGCCATGTGTAATTGTCAACCCATCTAAAAGCAAAAAAGAAAAAAAAAAGAAAATCAAAAAATCAAAAAAATAAAGATAAATCCCTTCATCCAATGGTGAAAACCTGGTAAACAGGCGCCTTGGATAAGTACCATGATGAAAACCTGGCAAACAGGCATCATGTGTAGGCTGATCTTCTATGTCACTTACACTTGGGGGCACATTGTCTCATCCAACCTATCCATTTCTAACCTATCCATCCCATTATATCATTTTCCATCCTATCCTATCCTACCATCATTAGCCATTACCTTCATATACCTATCTTATTGAACCCATTTATCCATCATCCTCCTCCTTTTGATCTTGATGAAAACATAGGGGCAAAATGTTGAAACATGTTTGGATATTTCTTGACATATCTTCTTTCCAAACCAAGTCCTATCCATTGACCATTTATCCATCCCATTTAAACCAAAACCTATCATGTCATCCCATGGTCATGAAGCTTTGTCATGCAAAGAATCCTAAGCATTACCACCTAGACTGGGACAAGTTCTTCCTATGCAATATAGCCTTTGGAGATCACATCCTAGCTCCCTTATGATCCATCCACTATGGTGTATCCTTATCACAAGCTTTCCATCTTATAGCTTATCCCCATCTGTCTAGCATGAGCTTTCCACTATAGCCTACCTATCCATTTCTCATGAGGCATGCATCCATTCTTTTTATGGCCTATCCTCTTATCTACCCATCCAACTCTCATGAACCTTCCATCCCATCCAACTATCATCAGTCTTTCATCTTATCCACTATCATCCATCCTTTTATCCATCCAATCTCATTCCTCCATCCTTGCACCTAGACTTGGTCTTCCCTTGTCATTGGTATCAAGCACAAAGGCTACCCAAATTGTAAATCCATTGACATTCAAAACATTTCAAAAACACAAAAAAATCAAAATATCCCAAAAACTCCAACAAAAAAAAATTAGAATATGTCAAAAATCCAAAAAATCAAATATCCAATGAAAAAATCCAAGCAATAAGATCAATTCAATCATCATCCAAAACAATCCACTTCAACATTCAATCAAAATCAATCATCATCATCATCAATTCTTCCTATCAATAACATTTATTCCTCCATTTCAATCAATCACTTCTTCCAATCATATCAATCAAATCAATCTAAGCAATGATCTTAAATCCAAGTCACATTAATCGATATCAAGCAAGCCAATCAATTAAGGAACATTATCCAACCAAATCAACAAGTTTTTGATCCTAATCTTGTCATGAACCAAATCAAACAATCATCAATCATCATCAATGGGATATAGTGTTCCCACATCCTTGTGTTGATCTAGGGATATAGCTTTCCCCACAATGACAACACTATCTATCATCATCAATCAAACAATCAATTATTGGTTTATGACTTGACAAGGGCAATACCTTGTTTATTTTACATCCTTTGAGCATACTGAGAACACTTGCTTATGCTTAGATTGAGTGGACACTCTAATCATCACACCATCACTATCATCATTCTAAACAATCATCAACATCAACAACAAAAAACATCAAGCCAACTATCAAAACAAATCCAATCACTTCAGCAAATCAAAAGCAGCTCAATCCACCACATATCATCACATCATCAACATTTCATCAATCTCAATCCATTTTTATCATCTCATCAATCAAACAAAAATCAGAACTACATCTCATTTCCATCGTTAAGTGCCTTGATCCCGTGGATACAGGGTATGTAGGCAGTCTGGAGTACGAAGGAAGTGCCCAGATTCAGGCACAAGCGATTTTCCTCTTTCTTCTCTCATCATTTCTTCTATCATCTATCTTATACATCATCAATAAACAACTTCTTCCAATCAATCTATCATAGCACATCAATCCAATCATCACTTCATCTAATCATCCTTCAATCATCTTCAAATCATTCCAAGCAATGATCTAAATACAAGTCATCATAGAGCTATACCAATCAAGCTAATCAATCTAGCCAAGTTATCCAAGCTCAATCAATGGTCTTGATCCTAGCCTTGTTGTAAGCCAAAGCAATCAGCCAATTAGCCAACCAACTCAGCAAACAACCTTGTGTTGATCTAGGGATATAGCTTTCCCCGCAATGACAACACTCTAAACCATTATCAATCAACAATCAATTATTGGTTTACAGCTTGACAGGGGCAATACCTTGTTTGTTTTTGAATCATTTGTGCATGCTTGCTTGCTTGCTTGTGTGTGTTATCTTTTTATCTTGCATTTGCATCATATCGGTATCAATCTAGCTAATATTCATATCTTGTATTTAGACAAGATTGTATTACGCTAGGGCACAAGACACATCGTCACCCTGGTCCTTATACCTTGGTGCATAACGTCTAGTGCTATATCAAACATCATGGTTGCTCACATTCATTGCAGCATAACACATCATCCATTTCTTCTATCTATCCCCTTATCTTTCTTTTGTAGCCAAGCTATTTCTTTTCGAGAGCATACCCGTGTTTGTCCAACCCACCTATCCTCTCGAGGGGGCATAACCAACCTATTCTTTCCATCATCATCATCATCTTCATCATATCCTTAGATCATCATCCCATATCATTTTTCCTTTATCCATACCTTAGCTTCTTTGAAATGATGTTACTCGACACAAAGCTTATCATCTCAAACATCATCTCAAAGAGGGGCAAAATGTAGACACCCAAATTTGTCCCAACTTTGTCCATGTCTTGCAACAACTAGTCAAAAACATTATCCTAGACATCATGTAACATTTTGTCCTAAATCCCACTCTTAATCCCACTTAATCCATTAAGCCAATTAATTAAATAAATTTTATTTATTTAATTAAAATCCCATTCAATCCTATCCTAATCCTACTATCCAATTAATTAAATAAATTTTATTTATTTAATTAACATCCAACTCATATCCTAACTAATTCAAATATTTTATTTGAATTAAGTTCTCATCATAAGCCGACTTTCCAATTAATTAAATAAATTTTATTTATTTAATTAATTTATCTTATCATTTAGCCGACATGTGTGCCTCTTTCATTTAAAAAGATAAGTGGTACTATAGCCTTTTATTTAATATCTTTCATATGTAGTACTTTTTATGTACACAGGCACACATGGGCCCTATTCTCCTTGACACTTGTCAAATGACTACAACTCCCTTGAAGAGTGGGGATAACCTAATCAATCCTAGCCGTCCACATCAATCAATTAGCTTTTTAATCTCAGCCATCCATTAAAACCAAGCCTTTCCTATAAATCAAACCCCTCACAAGCCATTAGAATGCATTGAGCTTCAAGTACTATTATTCTGCCAAATTTTCTATAATGCATGGAGCTTCAAGTAACATTATGCTGTTGAAATATCATTAGAGCCTTTGCATCCTTCAACTATCATCCTCATGTCATCTTCATCTTAATGTTATGCTGCAGAAATGAGCACCCAACATTCTTCCAACAATAATCCTTCAAAATCTTGCATGCTCATGCGAGGTGGAGAAGAGCAATGGAGATAAATCGAGCATAGCGTGGAGATCGGTTTGCATTTACATGTGTTATTTTGATTTTTATGTTGTCTTGTGCTTCATTGTGCATTGCTAGGGTTTTATCATTGGTGTTTATTCATTTGCCCTGATTTGCAATTTTACCCTAACTACAACCAGAGATGTATAATAATGTTGTAAGCCCTTTTTTTGTATATAAATTGTTGAATATATATGTATATATATATAATCATGTTGCAGGTTTAATATACTTCAATATTCGAAAGGCCCAAAAGAAAATGGACGCCAACAGAATTGGGTCGGCGGCAGCTCTCACACCGTGCAGCGAGGGAGTAGAGTTTTTAGTTAAGGAAAGGGGGGATGGGGGGCGGACACCCCCCCACCTTTCCACTGAATGGTGGGAAGGTGGGGGATGTCCGCCCCCCCAAACTTCCCACAGTCAAAGAAAATGGGGGCAGCGGCCATGCCACCGTCCCCCCACACTTTCAATTTTTTTTTATAAAATAAAACCCTAATACATAGTATGGTAGGGTTCAGTTGCAAAACAATAATTTCATTCTCTTATGAGAACTTTACACAGTGTATTCATTACAATATGCTTTTCAATTATATTTAAAGGATATTATATTTGATTATATATATATATATAAACAGAAAGGAATTAAATGCATATAACTATATATATATATAATGTAATGATGTATATACTTACATACAAAATACAACCAACAAAAAAGATCTAGATATATGTATATATTTATATATACACCAGTTTGTATATATGTAAATATATACATATGCATATATTTTATACAGAATTTCATGACTAATTGAACATTAGAGAACTAATTTTGACAGCAATATATATATATAAATTGGTGTATATATATAAATATATACATATATCTATATCTTTTATGTTGGCTGTATTTTGTATGTGAGTATATATATATATATATACTCACATACAAAATACAGCCAACATAAAAGATATAGATATATGTATATATTTATATATATACATTAGTTTGTATATATGTAAATATATACATATGCATATATTTTATACAGAATTTCATGACTAATTGAACATTAGAGAACTAATTTTGACAGCAATAACCAAATAGAGAACTTATATTTTTTAACAGCAAGTAACATAAGATATATATATTTTTCTTTTGAACAGCAAGTAATGTAAGGGATATATATATTTTTTTTCAACAGCAAGTAATATAAGAGTAAGTATATTTCTCTATCAAATAAGCAGTATTATTACTTCCATTTTTCCTTAAGCTACAACATCCATTATAACCATTACTTTGTATTTTCAACAAAACAACAAGATATGTTTTCATTTCCATTTCATAGGAATATTACAACAACAAGTTAAATAACTACACATTTTTCTGTTTGAGAAAAATAATATATAAAACAACAAGTTAACATTTTTGCCATTAACAAGATCACAAGAGTATTCTAACATACAACAAAGGTGAGGAGAAAACCACCCTTATAACAACAAAATTTACAATACAATGGCCTCATGGCCTTGGCTCTTTGATAGCCAAAAATAACACAACATAACATGAAAAACTTTCTTCATTCAAGCTCCACTATCTTCAAATAAACCTACAAAAATAAGACCACAATGAGGGGAAACAAGCCACGAAGTACCACTCTCCTCCCTACCATAGACTCACTCATGAGTCACCCCCGAGCTTGGAGGTCATCCACACACAAGGATCCTTCACTCCACAACACAACAAAACACAAAATAAATAGACATAAAGAACACCCATGGTTTACACAAAACAAAACTGATACAAATGAGTTTGAAGGGGTAGGGGAGTGGACATCACTCAACTCAAGAGTGTCACTCCAAAAATCTCAAAACTCAACACTAACAAGGCCTCAAGCCTAAGTATATATACCAAAATCACACATATTTCACCATGGATCTCAAGCCATTCAAAAATCTCTTGCTCATAAACCTACCCTCAAGGCCAAAATACCAAACTAAGAGGTGACCTTGAGGAGGTTCACTCCTCCCCCACCCCACACATGTTGAGCATTTTCTCCACATGGAGAGACTCTTACATACACCCATAAAACCCCACAACAACAAAACACAAACAAACAATCACAATGCAACACACAAGTAAAGTAAATACATAAGGAAAGGCATCAAGCCTTGAATCCTACCTTAAATAGCCCAACAAGGAAGATAGTTGAAGAAGAGCTCTTCCAACTCCACCTCCAAGTGCTTCTCTAAGTAAGCCTCCAAAAATTCCTCTAACTCTCCCCCCAAATTCAAATAAAATTGCAAAAACAAAATGAAATCAACAACCCTCTCCCTCTCTTCAAGAGGGATTAAAATAGGCTCTTCTCATGAGCCTTGAGGAATGGGAAGGTGACACATGTCACCTTCTCCTTCCTCCTCACATCCACTTGCAAGCTTCATGGAATGTGGGGGCGACACATGTCACCCTCCCATTCCACCAAGTCTTGCCCCCTCCACTTATGCTCTCTCACACATGTAGGAGAGAAAGGTGGAGCCAAAGAAAGATGTGGGTACCACAAGTGCCCCAATCCTATCCTCTAATGAAAGCCCACAAAACCCCAAGGTACCCTCACCAATGTTAGAGAGCCTTGGAGTTGAGTCCTCCACAATTAGGGGTCTTGAAGACTCCCCAAGCCTTGGAAAGAGGTATGGATAAGGTTGAGTGTTTGACCCAACCTTCCACTCCTTCCCAAACTTCTATTTTCGTCACTTTACTTTAGGGTGAAGTTTAAGTGACCAAATGGGAGTTATCCTAGGGTGAGAGAAGCTCAAATGGTCCCTAGATTCTAGGGGTACAACCCAGGGTCATTTTAAACCTATTTTGAGCACCTTAGGGTGAGTAAAATCACATGAAAAGGGGTCACAAAAAAATAAAACTCAAAAAATGAAATCAATTAAACATTACACTTTTACAACACCAATATGCAATCAATTGAAAAAGGGTAGACCTATCCCAAATGACACCTCACATAAACATTACGAAATTTTATCATGCATTCACACAGTTGATCTTGGTTCCTCTTGGAACTAGATCGGCTTAACACGGAATTTCACAAAAATGTGTGGGATAATCTTTGATTATCTGTGGCTTGGTTAGAACACCTACGCACTTAAACAAAAGATTAATCCAACATGTATATCATAGTCGAAGCAAGGTAAACATACACTCACACCATCACATAATCATATAAAACAATCATAAAATCATATCATAATTAGATTCATAATTCTGTATTTCTATAATCCATCTCAAGATAAAATCACATAATAAATCCATAACATAATCTCACAACTAATATCTCAATAATAATATCATAATGTATATTGCATGTCAAATCATTATCAGTGAATAAAAATCAAAATCTAGTCTAATCACAACATACTAAACATACTAACCAAAATAAAAGCATACAGTCAAATAACTCTGCATATCAGGATCAATAGTCCCCAAAAGTCTAAATGTGTCTCCAACAGTAATACGACATGAGCAAAAATAAGGAATTGAAATGGTAGGCCTCACAGAATGCATGTGCATTCCCATTTGTAAAAATACTTTTAAAAGGGTATTAATTTTTGTGGGTTTGTAACGTCGAAAAATGTCCCCTTGGGGGCTTTTTCCTCATAAGGTTTAGCTCCCGGGTCCCACTAGACTCTAACCTGGTCTAGCTCTCGACCTCGAAGGCCCAGTGTCTGACGAGCCAATATATGATTTGATTCCAAAGCCAACTTTCCGTCTGCCTCTACCTATAGAGCACTCCAATCCAATACATGAGATAAATCAGATATATAGAGCTGCAAAACAAATACATGAAAAATGTCGTGGATGCACGACAGGCTAGGTGGCAAGGCTAGGCTACTGGTCCTATCCGCTCCAAGATCTCTGAAGGCCCAACAAAACATGGTACAAGCTTAGAGCCCCTTCTATAACGGATTGGACTCTTGTGTGGCCGCACTCTCAAGAATATTTTGTCATCGACCGAGAAGCTCCGATCTAATCTCTCAGCATCGACATACTTCTTCTATCAATCCTGTGCCTCCTAAAGTCTCTGTCTAATCAAAGTTACCTATTGCTCTATATCCTGCACCAACTATGGCCCACTAGCAACCATGTCCTCTATACGATCCCAACTAAATTGTGTCCTGCAAGGTCTGTCGTACAAGGCCTGAAAATGAGGCATACCCAACGAGTTGTGATGCCCATTATTGTAGGAAAACTCAACTAGATATAGATACTCCTCTCATCTAGTCTGGTGGTCCATAATGTACATATGGAGCATATCCTCTAGAACTTAATTCACTCTCTCTGTCTGTCCATTTGTCTCAAGGTGATAAGCTAAACTGAAGTTGAGCTGAGTGCCCAACACCTGCTGTAATGCCCTCCAAAAGGCTGATGTGAACATTGATTCTCTATTAGAAATGATACGGTGAGGTACTCCATGTAATCTAATAATCTCATCCAAGAATACTCTCACCACTGATGGTGCATTGTATGTCGTGTGTACACGTGAGAAATGTGCCACCTTGGTCAACTTGTTAACCATCACCATGATGGCATCATGGCGACGAGATGACATCGGAAGACCAACAATGAAATCCATGGAAATGGTGTCCCATTTCCACTCATTTATCTTGTGAGGGTATAAAAGACCTACTGGATGCTGATGCTCGACCTTGACCCTCTGGCACTCAAGGCAATGAGCAACATACTCTGTAATATCTCGTCTCATACCCGCCCAATGGTACAACTATCAAAAATCAGCATGCATCTTCTTCACCCCCGGGTGTGTTGTATAAGGTGCTCTGTGAGCCTCTAAAAGAACTACGACACATAGGTCTCCTGCACGGGGCACATAGATGCGCTGTCGATGTCTAAGTAACCCATCTGCCTCAAGGGTCCTTTGAGACTGGATCTCGTTCTACACCTCAAGAAACCACTCATCCTCAGGCAGATGCTGAATGATGCACCCTCTCAAGTTCACACTCAAGGTCAAGGTCAGGATCTCGTGCCGCCTCCGACTTAATGCATTGGCAACCATGTTCTCCTTCCCTTTGATGTAGTGGACATCAAAGTCGTACTCGCAAAGATATTCCATCCAACACCGCCGGTAGGCGTTCAAATTTGGCTGTGTGATTATGTACTGCAAACTATGATGATCCGAATGAAGCTCAAAGTGACAACCCAATAGAAAGTGTCTCCAACAAACGAGAGCATGAACCACTGCTACGAGTTCTAAATCATGAGTGGGGTAGTTCAGCTCATGGGTCTTGAGCTTTCACGACTCATACATGATCACTCTACCACCCTGCATAAGCACGGCTCTCAAACCCTCAAGCGATGCATCAGTACAAAACACAAAATCCTCTGCTAGATTAGGAACCGCTAAAATGGGAATGCTGATAAGACACTCCTTGAGGACCCTGAAGGTCCTCTCGTACTACTCAGTCCAAGTGAAGCTCTTCCCTTTCTGCTGAAGGGAAGTGATGGGGTGCTCTATCCTAGAAAATTCCTCTACGAATCTGCAATAATACCTAGCTAACCCCATGAAACTCCTGACCTATGTCACACTGGTAGGTGTTGGCCAATCTTTGATAGCCCTGATCTTCGATGGATCTGCGGAGATACCACCACCAGACAAGATGTGCCTGAAATACTACACCTCAGATCTAAAAAAGGCACACTTCGCCAAGTTACCATAAAGTTGCTACTCTCTCAAGCATTGCAAAACCTGACATAAGTGCTCCTCATGCTCCTCCTCAGTCCGTAAGTAGATCAAAATATCAAGGAAAATGATCATGAACTGATCCAAGTAAGTGTAGAACACCCTGTTCATAAGACTCATGAACACTGCAGGGGCATTCGTCAAGCTGAAGGGTACCACAGTGAACTCATAGTGGCCATAACGAGTCTGAAAAGCGGTCTAATGGATGTCTGCCTCTGTGATGCGCAACTGGTGATAATCGGTCTTCAAGTCTATCTTAGAGAACACCCTGGCTCCCAGCATCTGATTGAAAAGATCATCAATCCTAGGCAGAGGATAATGATTCTTCACCGTCACCTTATTAAGCTGCCTATAGTCCATGCATAATCAAAGAGACCCATCCTTCTTCTTCACGAAGATGACTGGTGTGCCCCATGGTGAAACGCTAAGTCAGATGTGCCCCTTCTCAAGAAACTCCCCTAACTACAACTTGAGCTCTATGACCTAATGTGTGGTCATCCTATAGGGTGCACGAGACCCTGGTTCAGCACCTGATACTAGATCAATGTGGAAGTCTACCTCTCTGTGTGGAGGCATACCTGGTAACTCTGGTGGAAAGACATCGACAAGCTCCCTCAAGATAGGATGGTCATCTAGTGATGCCTCTGGCTCATCCTCTGATCTGTCACTAACAGTGATGGCAAACAACTGACATCCCTTCTGCATGCAATGCTTTAGCTGTTGAGAGGATATCATATGAACTTCCATGGGCTTTTGAATGCCCACTACCTCGACTGACATGCCATGATCATCTAAACAGCTAAACGCCTTTCGGTGACAATCTAGCTTGGCTCTATGAGTTGCAAGCCAATCCATGCCTAGTACTACACCATAGGATCCTAAAGGCATAACCCTAAAGTTGCATAATGTAGTGAAGGCCCCCAAAGATAACTCACACCCCTGAACCAAGGCATCTACTGACATCTTGGCCCCAGTGGCCAACTCAACCTCCCACCTATCGCCCTGCCTAGAGGCCACCAGCCTGCAACGCTCCACTAATGATGGAGATATAAATGAATCAGTAGTGCCAGAGTTAAATAAAATAGTAATGGGGACATCCCTAATCATACCTATTGTCTCAATCACTGAGGCCTAGAAGTCGGTCTGGTGGTTATCAACCACTGCAAACATATGGTGGGACTTACCCACATCTCGTACTGTCTACTCTGATCCTCTTGCACAAGGCTATCCCCCTGCCGTAAAGCCCAGTGGGCACTCTTTGGCTAAATGTCTTGCCCCACCACATACATAGCATGGACCCCGAGCCTACACCTATCCAGTCTGTGTCCTACTACTCTACTGTTGTCCAGTCTGACCCGTGGACCCCTGAGAGCCTCTGTATGACTGATGTGATCTAGAAGGTCCTGCAGGTGGTCCCTACTATCTCTGATCCCTATGCGGGCCTTGCTGCTGCCATCCACAATTATGTCCTCCCTTGTCCTCTGCTGGGGCCTAGATCTCTGCTGATACTACTGCTGCTACTGCTATGGAGGCCTAGGAGGTAAAGGTGCAGAACTAAACCCTCCTCTCTGTGGTGGTGGTCGTGGTCGACAAAAATTTTGCTACTGCTGCTAACTATGATCTTGAAACTAAGGACATGAACTCTAGCCTCGTCCATGTATCTCCTCTACAATATATGCCTTCTCGGCAGTCTCGCTCAAGGTTTGGGGGTCTGCCCAAGTCGTAGAACTCATCAATTTGATGCTACCTATAATGATATGATAGATAACATGCATTAAAGCGCTCAATGAACATGTTCCATGTAAGAGTGTCCATATATAGGCGATGCTTGCACTCCTCAGTGTGCCACCATGTTGCCGTTGCATCTCTCAGGAGGTGAAGTGCCACACGTGCCTTTGTGTTGCTCCCATAAGGTCACAATGCAAAGCACCTATCTAAACTGATAAGCCAAGCCTCAGCCTTGGCTCCCTCTGTGGTGCTTGCGAAGGTGGATGGATTCTGCCTAAGTAAGTCTCTGATGGGATCTCCTTAGTCTCTGTGTCCTCTGATAGGCTCATCCACACCATAGTCATAAGGTCCATGATAAACCTATTCTACCCTCACAACCTTCTCTTGCATCGCATGATGCAGAGGGCTACTACTATGAGCTCTGTAAGATGAACCAACCTCCTCCACTGTGGTGTCAGGTATCTCTATAAAAGGCTCTATATGTGGTGCCTCTCGCGCCTCGACGTGGGGCTTGACACGTGGCTCAGCATGCAACTCAGCACACAGCTCCTCTCACAGATCAACGTGGGGCTCGACACGTGGCTCTGCTACAGCTGGCGGTAACCTCTCTAACACTGCCTGTAATGCCTGTAAGATCTATGGCCCTATATCAGGTGTCGGTGGTGCCTGTGGTGCCTGCTGCTCTGGTGAAGCTGTTGGTCCCTGATCCTCTACCGAAGACTCATTTCGTATCTCTATGGATGATGTGGCGCGTGAGTGCGCTCACCTAGTTTGGGGAGGCATCCTACAAGAATAAGGTAATCATGAATCAATCAAAAATGTAGAATAAGTAATGTGCCCAAACAAGCCCAGTGTTTAAACTTGGCTCTGATACCAAATGTCATCCCCAAATTTCCCATGCGGTCACGACACATAACACACGTGTTATGTCCACATTTGTCATGTGGTCATGACACGAAATATCAAAAATTTTCCATGCATCTCTAGAAACCCCCTCACATGCATCAGCGTGCTCGGTGGCAATATGCATAAGGCGTAAACATGTCAATAAAATTTGAGGTAATGTGATCACAAGCGCAATCCCCTGCATGATGATAGCTAACTAAGGGGGTCAATACGATGTGAGAAGCGTCGCCATTAAGGTTATGATCGATTGATTGAAACCATAAGTGTTCCTAAGTGAGTGCAAGGATTTCAACATGAGTCGAAATCAAACCCTAATTATATAGCATTAAAGGAATTAAATAAACACTTGATCAAACAACTAGTTGCGGAAACATGAAAATCTTACTCTACACAAGGTTTAAATTGCTAAGGAAATTTAACCCTAAATCCTAAAAAAATCTAGCAGCATAACACCTCTCAGACGTGTATAGGAATTATTCTAATAATTAAATTTTAATTAAAGGCTCCCTTAGCTCACTAAAATTGATTAATTTAAGATAATTTCACTAGAGTTGTTATTCGTCATACTAAGATACTCTAATCGATCTAACGGGTTAAACAAATTAAATATCCTCCTTCGATTAAATCCCCACATACGTTTAATTAAATTAAATCATTTTAGAAATAAAATAAAGTTACATTAATTAAAATTTTGGAGGATAGCTTATAAGATATATTAAACCCCAAATCTAAATAAGTAAAATTAAATTAATATTTCCCCCTCGTACAATATATTAAACTCTAAAGAACTAATACATTCAAATGAAAGAGTTTAAATTCCTAACCCTAACAAATAAAATAACATCATTACCTTAATACACCCCAATATAAAATTAAAATAACTTACCTAAGGAAATAAAGTGCTCCCAAAATATTTATCTCATTTTCCCCACTAGAAGTTTAAATAAAAATAATCTCAATGAGGTAAAATAATTATTTCCAAGGGAAATTAAAGTGTACCCATATCACCATTCAAAATTAAATTAAAATCTAAACTTCAACTCAATAAAAGAACTAATTTAAAATCTAAAATAAAAGAGAAGGGAATAAATTCGCTCACAAGTTAAACAATTATAAAATTCAAAATAAAACCCTAAAAGCTCCACATTTTAAAATTAGTTTCCTTATGAGATAAGGAAAGCCCTAACCCTAAGAGTTTCTCATTTGTTTTCTTTCTCTATTTTTCTTTCTCTAATTTCTTGTTTCTCTCTTGTTTTGTGTTGCAGGTTTTTTTTTGAACTCATGGAGCCATGGCCGCCGTAATCAAACAAGTATACTCAATGTATATCTATCTATTTGAGTCTTCCCTTTTTTTTAACTTATATATATATATATATAAGCATGTTGCAGGGTTAATATACTTCAATATTTGAAATGCCCAAAAGAAAATAGACACCGACAGAACTGGGTTGGTGGCGGCTCTCACACAGCGCGGCAAGGGAGAAGAGTTTTTAGTTAAGGAAAGGGGGGATGGGGGGCAGACAACCCCAAACTTCCCACAGTCAAAGAAAATGGTGGCAATGGCCATGCCGCCATCCCCTCACACTTTTAATTTTTTTTTATATAAAATAAAACCCTAATACATAGTACGATAGGGTTCGGCTGCAAAACAATAATTTCATTCTCTTCTAAGAACTTTACACAGTCTGTTCATTACAATATTCTTTTCGATTATATTTAAATGATATTATATTTGATTATATATATAATGTAATAATGTATATACTCACATACAAAATACAACCAACATAAAAGTTATAGATATATGTATATATTTATATATATACATATGCATATATTTTATATAGAATTTCACAACTAATTGAGTATTAGAGAACTAATTTTGACAATAACAACCAAATAGAGAACCTATATTTTTTTAACAAGAAGTAACATAAGATATATATTTTTCTTTTGAACAACAAGTAATGTAAGGGATATATATTTTTTTGAACATCAAGTAATATAAGAGTAAGTATATTTCTCTATCAAATAAGCAACACTATTACTTTCATTTTTCTTTAAGCTACAACATCAATTATAACCATTACTTTGTATTTTCAACAAAAAAACAAGATATGTTTGCATTTCTATTTCATAGGAATATTACAACAGCAAGTTAAATAACTACACATTTTTCATTTAAGTAAAATAATATATAAAACAACAAGTTAACATTTTTGCCATTAACAAGAGCACAAGAGTATTCTAACATACAACAAAGGTGAAGAGAAAACCACCCTTATAACAACAAAAGTTACAATAAAATGGCCTCATGGCCTTGGCTCTATGATAGCCAAAATAACACAACATAACATGAGAAAACTTTCTTCATTCAAGCTCCACTATCTCCAAATAAACCTACAAAAATAAGACCATAAGGAGGGGAAACAAGCCACAAAGTACCACTCTCCTCCCTACCATAGACTCACTCATGAGTCACCCCCAAGATCTGAGGTCATCCACACATAAGGATCCTTCATTCCACAACACAACAAAACACAAAACAAATAGACATGAAGAACACCCATGGTTTACACAAAACAAAACTCATATAAATGAGTTTGAAGGGGTAGGGGAGTGGACATCTCTCAAATCAAGAGTGCCACTTCAAAAATCCCAAAACTCAACACTAACAAGGCCTCAAGCCTAAGTATATATACCAAAATCACACGTATTTCTCCATGGATCTCAAGCCATTCAAAAAGCTCTCGCTCATAAACTTACCCTCAAGGCCAAAATACCAAACTAGGAGGTGACCTTGAGGAGGTTCACTCCTCCCCCACTCCACACATGTTGAGCATTTTCTCCAAATGGAGAGGCTTTTACATACACCCATAAAACCCCACAACAACAAAACACAAACAAACAATCACAATGCAACACACAAGTAAAGTAAATACATAAGGAAAGGCATCAAGCCTTAAATCCTACCTTAAATAGCCCAACAAGGAAGATAGTTGAAGAAGAGCTCTTCCAATTCCATCTCCAAGTCCTTCTCCAAGTGAGCCTCCAAAAATTCCTCTAACTCTCCCCCCAAATTCAAATAAAATTGCAAAAATAAAATGAAATCAACAACCCTCTCCCTCTCTTCAAGAGGGATTAAAATAAGCTCTTCTCATGAGCCTTGAGGAATGGGAAGGTGACGCATGTTACCTTCTCCTTTCTCCTCACATCCACTTGCAAGCTTCATGGAATGTGGAGGTGACACATGTCACCCTCCCATTACACCAAGTCTTGCCCCCTCCACTTGTGCTTTCTCACACATGTAGGAGAGAAAGGTGGAGCCAAAGAAGGATGTGGGTTTTACAAGTGCCCCAATCCTATCCTCCCATGAAAGCCCACAAAACCCCAAGGTACCCTCACCAATGTTAGAGAGCCCTGGAGTTGAGTCCTTCACAATTAGGGGTCTTGAAGACTCCCCAAGCCTTGGAAAGAGGTGTGGATAAGATTGAGTGTTTGACCCAACCTTCCACTCCTTCCCAAACTTCCATTTTTGTCACTTTACTTCAAGGTGAAGTTTAAGTAACTAAATGGGAGTTATCCTAGGGTTAGAAAAGCTCAAATGGTCCCTAGACCCTAGGAGTAGAACCCAAGATCACTTTTAACCCATTTTGAGCACCTTAGGGTGAGTAAAATCACATGAAAAGGCGTCACAAGAAAATAAAACTCAAAAAATGAAATCAATTAAACATTACACTTTTACAACACCAATATACAATCAATTAAAAAAGGGTAGACCTATCCCAAACGACACCTCACATAAACATTATGAAATTTCATCATGCATTCACACAGTTGATCTTGGTTCTCTTGGAACTAGATCATCTTAACATGGGATTTCACAAAAATGTGTGGGATAATCTCCGATTATCTATGGCTTGGTTAGAACACCTGCGCACTTAAACAAAAGATTAATCCAACATGTATATCATAGCTGAAGCAAGGTTAACATACACTTACACCATCACATAATCATATAAAACAATCATAAAATCACATCATAATTAGATTCATAAGTTTGTATTTCTATAATCCATCTCAAGATAAAATCGCATAATAAATCCATAACATAATCTCACAACTAATATCTCAATAATAATATCATAATGTATATCACATGTCAAATCATCATCGGTGAATAAAAATTAGAATCTAGTCTAATCACAACATACTGAACATACTAACCAAAATAAAAGCATATAGTCAAATAATTCTGCATATCAGGATCAACAGTCCCCAAAAGTCTAAATGTGTCTCCAACAGTAATACGACATGAGCAAAAATAAGGAATTGAAATGGTAGGCCTCACAAAATGTATGTGCATTCCCATTTGTAAAAATACTTTTAAAAGGGTATTAATTTTTGCGGGTTTGTAACGTCAGAAAATGTCCCCTTGGGGGCGTTTCCCTCATAAGGTTTAGCTCCTAGGTCTTTAGCATGCATTTAGGACATCTTACTTCATATTTTGGTATCGCGATGGAATGAAGCCTAGGTTTCATGGAAAAGTGGACCTAGGAGGACCCCTTGACCTTAACACTACCCAAAATAGGGGGGGAGGACTTCGGCACCCGTGACCTAGTCTTGCCTTATTTTGGGTCAGGCCCAAAATTGAAGTGTCAGTTTATGACCATTATTTGGTCCTTTTTCCGACACAGGAATTTTTTTTTTTTGAAATCTTAGCGGGAATGCTTGTAGTTGCATATATAAGCATGTTTAGGCATTCATTTGTAAACTAGATGGCAATTGTGATGTTCAAGTGTTCTCAAGGTGATTCGAGGCTTTCATTGTGTTGCAAGAGCAGACTTGTGTGTTGATGTGTTGATATTTGCAGATTTAAACGTCAATCCTCTCATGGAATGAAGAGAATCTTCCTCCCATGAGAGCTTCACTACAAGGTGACAATATATTGTGTTTTCATCATTGATTCCTTTAGTTTTTGCCTCTGCCTCACAAGGGCATGCACTCTTTATCTGACACTAGTGTTTAGAGACTTAAGTGTCCTCCGGGGCTTGACTGAGGCAAGCCTCTAAACACCACAACCCCCAAACCAAGTCTTGTGATTGTAGGTTATAGATGTCGCATTTGGAAAAAGTGAATTTGTAGGAAGGACTGGCAAGAATCAAGGATTTGGGATCTGAAGAGTTGCAGGATGTCGGACCATTTCCAGGACTTGGGTGCTCGCTCTAGTGTCCTCTGTAGGTGAATTTCTGAAAACAGAAGTTACAGGGTCGATCAGTGTCAGAAGGAGGTCCGGATCCCGTGAAGAAATTGGTACCTTGGACTAGGGTGCCCACTCTACTGTTCCTGACTGTTCCTCTTCGAAACCCCGAAAATAGGTACTTTGTGATTTGGTATTTTACTCCTGTCTGCAAGAGCTTTTTCTGTTATTCATCAATTTGTTGTCGTATTTACATAATTAGGGTTTTAATGGTCAATTGAGCTTAAGAGAAGGAAAATTGATAAATAAATTCCCTAATCCAAGTTTCCCTACATTTGTAAGTGATCTAGGGTATGATAGTGCTTGCCACTCGACCCTAGATCCTTGAATACATAGTGGAGAGGCGGATTTAAACATCTAAACACTAAAACATTAGCAAATCTAATTTTCCACTAAACATTTTGGTGAACCCGTGTTTTAGACTTAAATTGCAACTTGTTGAGTGTGTGTCTTCAGATTTGGATTGATTTCATTCATTCATATAGTCATTCATTTTATTGCATTGAGAAAAATTCAAAAAAATAAAAATTTTTAGAAAATTCAAAAAAATTGCATTGTTTGGTTTACTGTAAGGCATCTCCCTAATCCAAGTTTCCCTACATTTGTAAGCAATCTAGGGTATGATAGTGCTCGCCACTCGACCCTAGATCCTTGAATGCATAATGGAGAGGCGGATTTAAACATCTAAACACTAAAACATTATCAAATCCAATTTTCCACTAAACAGGGTTAACCCCCAGCGTTGTTTTTCCCTTAACCGGGTTTCCACATTAAAAATCTTGGTGTCAAGTGTGTTATTTTGTTGCTTCTCTTACACTTATGATTGTTGTTTTCATGGTTAAGTTATTAAATTGTTATTAAGTGGTAAAAGAAAGAATTAAGTACAGAAAGTTCCAAAGTTTTGAGACAACTTATTCACCCCTCCTCAGTTGTTTGTTCTATTTCTAACAGTTGCTATTAGAGATAAGTTTCTTTGAGAAGCCTAATAGCTTAAGGAAAGATCTTGGAAGGAGTTTTAATGGGTTCACTCAAAGATAAACTTCAGTTGGCCCTAGAAAATCTTGTTCAGTCTAAAGTAGAAATCAGTAATCTGAGAAGTGAACTTAAAGATGCTGATGATACCATTGGAATGTTAAAAGATAATTAAAGAAATCTATGGAAAGAAAAAAGGAGCTACTTCTGCAGTTATCCAGTTTAACTGAAGAAAATGACATGAATGAAGCTTTGGAAGAAAAAACAAAGGAATGTGAGAAGCTGTCAAAAGAAGTTCTAAAAATTGAGATGGAATCTGGGACAATGAGGCTAACCAAAGAAATTGAACAAAGGAAGAAGACTGAAGAAGACTTGAATCAAACTCTAAAAGAAAGAATTGATGAATGCCACAGATTAGACAGTATAGCTGGCCATCTAAAGTCTGATCTACAAGAAAGCAGAGACAATGAAAGAGATTGTGAAAGACAAATTGTCATTCCCAAACATGACCTAGAAGTTGCAAATGAATATAAGGAGAAGTTCAAGATAAGTTCAGCAAAAATTGAAGCAATACTTGAGGGTCAAAAAGGGGCCAATGACAAGCATGGTCTTGGATATGAGAAAGGTGAAAGCTCTGGATCTAGACAAAGAAACTCTCAACCAAGGAATGAGAGAAACAAACCTAGAAGAACTTCGGTAAGACAACTTAACGCTCAAAGGTATCCATGTTTCAATGGAAATTGTCTTAAGTGCAACAAATTTGGTCATAGAGCCACTCAATGCAGAAGTAGAATAAATCAAAATAATCCTATCTTCTCCGAACAATGTTTCAATTGCAAGAGGTATGGTCATAAATCCAATGAGTGCAGAAGTATGATAATGAATAACTCATCAAATAGAAGAAATGGGAATTATTTCAATGGAAATGGTTTGCATGTAATAGATTCAAACATATGGCCATTTAGTGTAGATCAAGAGGAAATCAATCAAATGAGCAAGGAAATGTTGTGTGCTTCAATTGTAACTGATTTGGTCACTTTGCAAGATTCTGCAAAAGTAGGATTAATGAAAGAAGGGGTCCGGTAAACAAAAAACTAGATGAGTAGAAACAAGACAAAGGCAAAAGAAAAATTGATGAGAATGAGAACCAAAAGGAAATAAGCAAGACATGGGTCAAGAAAACAATTATGAATGATAGTAATGGATCCGCACCAGAATTTGGTGCTAAAAATTCCTCCAGGAATTGATTTGGGAGCCTTGGCTCAGGAGGAGCAGCATTGTAAATCAAATTCCCCCAGCCAGTAAGTGAGTGCCTGGATTTGGCACAATGAGAAAAGGTACCTTGGATTTATTCAAAACATTTGGAAGGATTTCTGGAAGAAAGGAAGTGATTATGGAAAATTGTAGAGTGATTCATGAGAGACTACTAAAAAAATAGAGCAACTAGATGTGCTAGGGCAAAGCATTTATTACAAAAGCAAATTAGGTGCTGTGGAGTTTAAAAAGGTCATTCATTCCTCATTTGGATCACTTTGCATTAGGAGAAAACAAGAAGAAAGAAGTGGATTAGCTTAGAGCTGAGAATTCTCAAGATTTGGAAGCGAAAAAAGGATTTCCAAGCAAAAACCCTAATCTACGTAATAAGGTATTTTCTATTTTCTGTGAAATCTCTTGAGTTCTCAATTTCTATAAATGGCTACACCTCTAGTTGTTGATGTAACTAAAAGGCCCCGACCAATATTTTAGAAGCATCCATACAAATCATTTGAAGTTGAACCGTTAGGTGCATTCTCTAGAGTTCCACATGGCATACTGCATGTTGAAGACATTAGGGCTTACATTCATTGCAACATAGAAGAGTTTGGAAATCTAAAACTTCTAGAACTATTTGAAAGCCATCTGAAGGATGACAATTACCAACTAAAACCAGAATTTGAAGCCCTAGAAAGCAAAGATTTTCTGCAAATGATTGAATTTCATTCTTTTGATGAAAGAAAATGGGTTCGGTATGTGTTGAGCTGGATGTATGGTGAATTTATTTGGTTGCTAAAACCATTCAAAATCACTAAAGATGTTATCAGAATTGTGAATGGGTTGAATGCAACCAGTGGATTACCTGCTTTGAATGCTGTGAAGAATCAAACTGTTACTGATGCAACCGGAGCGAAGTATAACAAAAGAGCAATGACTATAAATGACATCATAGAACCGGATGTCAAATTTGCTTCTATGGTAATTGGCTATAAGATCTATCACTCCAGTAGGGAGAATTTAGTTTCTGGGACTGCAATATATGCACCTTATAAGATGTTGAAGGAGAAAGCTAACTATGATCTATGTGGATTACTACAGAGTTAGTTGATAGAGAATCTAAGCAAAACCAAAATGAACAAGAAAAATTATTTCAAATATAGTTCTTTGGTCATATGCCTATTTTTCTATTTCATGAATGAAGTGCCTAGAGCTCCAGGTGTGCATTGGACAACTGACAGACCAGTAGCATGGCAAATAAGAGATCACCTACTCAGCCTTGGTGACTCCCAAGCCCAAAAGACTGCAATTTGGGGTTATTTCAAAAACTTCCAGAGTTTGATGCATGCTAGGGAGAGAATCCTTAAGTTAGTTGTAGAAAAGTATGAGAATGAAATATGTTTCATGGTTGGCATTGATCAGTGCTTGATGGAGGTTGTGGAACCTAGGACAGTCTAGATAATGCCCATTGGGATATGAGGTTGATGAGAGATTCTTGGACATGTATGCTCAACATCTCCTGAGAAAATCAAAAGATATATTTGTTGAAAGATTTGGCACATACAAAGAGCTAAGTCTAAAACTTCATTTGGAGCTCAGTCAGCTAGAGAGGAAGAGAAAAGTGCAAAAGCAAGTTGAGATGTATGCTGAGAGTATTGGCATCAGAAAAGAAGTAGTAAGGAAGAACAAGGAAAGAATTGAAGATATTAAGAAAAGAATGGAACAAGCTTCAAAAGAAAAGGCAGAAAATGAGCCAGCAGCTACTCTGGAAGTCCTACCAAGCTCTGCAAGGAAAACGAGAAGCTCTGTAACTCTTCCTGAGAAATCAAAACCTACTCCCACAAAGAAAAAGGAAGCTATTCCATCAAGTGAAGGAGGGAAAAGGAAGAAAACCAAGGCCACAAGAGCCTACAAAAGCTCCAAAGATAATGATGAAGGGACAGATTTTGATGTTGAAATAAAAGAATTAAAGGCCATCGGAACAAAAGCGGAAAAAGTAACAAAAGAAAAGTCCTCTAAAAGCAGAAGGGTTAGTAAAAAGTAAAAGACAAAGGTATATGAGGAATATGTTGAGAAGCCCACACTTTCCCTAGAGGATGTGATAAAGTCAATCACTATAGATGGTAATCTAAAGCCCATGATTGAATTCTATGATGAATACAGTGATGTTGATAAAAGGGTGTTGGAGGAAGAAACTATCAGATATCTCAACATCTACAAAAAGGCACTGATTGAAATAACTTC
This sequence comes from Cunninghamia lanceolata, assembly GCA_027924645.1. Taxonomy (NCBI): domain Eukaryota; kingdom Viridiplantae; phylum Streptophyta; class Pinopsida; order Cupressales; family Cupressaceae; genus Cunninghamia; species Cunninghamia lanceolata. Next base: position 10,399,180 of record BSBN01000895.1, on the reverse strand, counting down.
TAAGTTGCCACAAAGTTTGGCAAATATTTTGGAGTTGAGAAAAGAAAATGCCAAGAGCAAGGACATGGAGATCAGGGAACATGAGCTAATAAATTTGTGTCCTCAGATTTCACCTGTTTAAATAAATGTGATATTCAAGGAAGACAAAAATGACTTTAGAAGCAAGAAGTGAATGAACAAACTCATGCTTGGAGAATCAAGTGAAATCGCTAAAGAAACTCAAGAAATTCTTCTAAAAGCATTGGAAAATCACAATTTTCCCATAGTCACAGAAGAAGTTCCAGATGTTGAAGAAGAGAACATCATTGAGTAGCAATCTAAGTTGGGTGAAGCCTCTATTCCAGAAGTGGAACAAGTAAATCAGGAAGATACAACAATGATGGATAAAGTAGTTGAAGTAGGAGATATTCCTAATCCACCTGATCCATCCAGAAAAGAAGATAATATTGATACTTCATAGAACCCTCTAGATCCGGTAGCAAGTGGTGAACAAATAGGAAAGAGTCCCTCTACAGAGAACACAGAGAAAAGTAAAGCAGAGAAAGAGGAAGAAAAAGGAAAGAAGATAAAGCAGAAGAAGATGGTGCAAATGTTGAAGCACCTAAAGCAGATGCTAAGAAATCTAATGAACAAAAGGATGGTTTAGAAAATGTTGCAAGAGACACTGCAGATGAAGCAAAAAATCTTCTTGAAAAAGAGATGATTGAGCTTGATGAGCCTGAATTAATCCAAGGTGTAGCCAATCTAGATGCTCTCTCTCTAATTCAATTGATGAAAATAGCATCATTCACCCAAGTAAAGGCTAGAGAAAAGATGTTAGAGTTCCACGTGGAGGAAAATGAGCTACTGGGGCTTGCATCCGGAATTTTGGAAAAGTTAATGCCTTCCTACTAGAAGAGTCCATCCGATTCCCCCTCCGAACATCTGAAAAATCTTGTAAGTTCTGTAAATACTCATTTTGAGTCGTTTGAGAAATCTGCAGAGACAAAAGTTAGAAATAAGTTTTTGGATAAGAAATTTAGTGAAATTAAGAGTCTAATAGGGTATGATAGGACTATACTAGCTATCAGTATAAAGATTGTTCAAAATTCTCTAAGTGATGGAAGTGATATATATAAATTTTGTCTATCCTGGCCCAATGTAAGTGAAGATATTGAGAAGAAGATAAAGGAACAAGAACTAAAATTGTCAAATCTATCCAATAATTTTGATCCTCTAACTATTTCACCCATAAGTTAAGAATGTCAAGTAATTAGCCTAACTAATGAGATAAAGAGACTTGTTAAAGAGAAAGGCAATATTATGAAGAGAATGTGTGAGCTCCAGGGATTGATTGCCTGTAAGTTAGAGACAATATATAATGCCCTATCTGAAGCTCAGACTATAGTTCACTAGTGACAGAAGCATATTCATTTTTGTTGTGTGGGCACATCTCAATTTTGGATGGAATGAAGAGTACTTGGGCCTCTGAACTTGTGCAAATAAAAACTAGCTTTGCAGACATTCTCAAGTTTATGTAAATAGAACTTAATGATTAGTTGTACATATGAGGTAGTATATACATAATTTTTAGAGAATTTTGGCTTGAGACCCCACTCTTTGCCATTGATGTCAAAGGGGGAGTGAAGAGAAGTGAAAAATGAGGAATCCAGCAAAGGGGGAGCTTCGGAACTAATAGAGAAGCACAAGTGTACAGAGTAATGGGGAGCTACATTAGACACTTAGTCATTTTTCACTAAGTGTTGCCATCAATGCCAAAGGGGGAGATTCTTGGCAAGAGACACTGCTTCGTATTAATAAGTGTTGTCATTGATGGCAACTAAGATCATCACAATCATCTGCATAACACAATTTGTTCACGCCAGAAGTCAGAATCAGAATTTGTCTAAGTCCAAGTAGTTAAGAATGGAGTAGGTGATAGGGTCTGGTATCTTGGTCTGGATCTCTCCGGTGCAAAGGTATGGTCTATTACAGATCTAAGGTAGTTGTAAGCATTGTCAAGACACTCTAAATCTAGAGTTTTGTCCTCCAGTGATGAAGGACTCAAAAGATATTAACTTTTGAGTATCGGGTTTTAGTTTGACAGAGAAGACAGAAGAAGAACAGGCTGACCTTGTGAATGATCTTAATTTTGGATGTATAGAAGTTGTTTATTGGGAAACTGGTGATGATCAGTGATGGTATCTGATATGATTGATGATTTGCAAATGCAAGTTTTGGTCCGTATCTCATATTATGTATGGATCTAGCCGACAGAGCAGAGTACTCAACAAAGTTCTAAATGTTCTTGAAGCCGACTGGTAAAATGATTGTAGATCATGTTGTGGATATATATAGCGGATGAAATTAGATGATTTTGGTGTGTGTGTGTGTGAATATGGAGTAAATGTAAGAGGAGTAGAAATCTAAAGTCTGAATGAAGGCAGAGCAGTAATAAGAGCAGAGTAATGATGAAATGTGTAAGATCAATATTTGAACTTAACCTAAATTGAAACTCTTGCATGGGTAGATGCTATTTACCAGTTCAAAATCTCTGTTATTATCTTGTAATCTTTTAGTAGGTAGTGAGCCTCCATTTGAGCAGTGAGCTCTGGTAGTGAGCTTGAATGCATGTGCATTCCCATTTGTAAAAATACTTTTAACAGGGTATTAATTTTTGTGGGTTAACCTCCACCGTGGTTTTTCCCTTAACCAGGTTTCCACGTTAAAAATCTTGGTGTCAATTGTGTTATTTTGTTGCTGTTCTTACACTTATGATTGTTGTTTTCATGGTTAAGTTATTAAATTGTTATTAAGTGGTAAAAGAAAGAATTAACTGCAGAAAGTTCCAAAGTTTTTAGACAACTGATTCACCCCCCCTCTCAGTTGTCTATTCTATTTCCAAAAAGATGCTCAAATTTGCAAATACAAACACATAAATAACACAACTCTGCCCTTGCAACACAATGAAATCCTTGAATCACTAGTTGATAGCTAGTTGAAATCTAATTGCAATCTAGTTTCTAAATGAATGCCTAATCATGCTTTTATATGCAACTACAAGAATTCCTACCAAGATTTCAAAAATTTAAACTTATCGTGTCGGCCTAGGGACCAAATAATGGTCATAAACTGACACCTAAAATTTGGGCCTTTCCCAAAATAGGACAGGACTAGGGTGCGGGCATCTAAGTCCTCCCCCTCTATTTTGGGCAGGGTTAAGCTCAAAGGGGTCCCCCTAGGCCCTATTTTCTATAAAACCTAGGGTTCATTCCATCGGGATGCCAAATTATGAAGTAAGATGACCTAAATGCACACTAAAGACCCGGGAGCTAAACCTTATGAGGGAAAAGCCCCCAAGGGGACATTTTTTGACGTTATATTTAGCCCCCACTTTAATGTATGTATAAACACAAGGCCAATACATGCATTAGAGTATGGTTGCAAACATAGCAAACACACCAAGCACTGAGAACACATGCCAATCACATAGAAGACAATAACAGGGATGCAAAACACGGAGAAGATAGTTATAGTCACGTAGAACATGGAGAAGACAGTCAATGCATGGAAGACATATAAATGCATGAAAGACAGGCATGATTTATTTTGTTTTCTTTTTCTCATATATGAAATGTAGATGCAAGTACTGGAAAGTAAACAAACCTCCCATAATGCAGGAAGCACTCATCGTGCTAGTCTTTATACTACATATATGGGGCAACACACACGCAAGATAGGCAAAACCTCCCAAAATGCAGGAAGCACTCATCGCACTAGTCTTTAGACTGTATATGGGGCAACAAACATGCCACACAAAGCAAGCATGCCAAACACACAATTGAAGACACAGAGAAAGCACGACAGACAAGCGATGGAGTGTTCCCTATTTCTAGGCTCATCATTACAGGCACACATCAACGATTGGGATTTGCCACAACAATTGTTGAAAACATGCTTAAGGGTTGAGTTAGTCACAGAACCACTCCCCGCCTCCATAGAGGACTTTTGAAAATGACAGGATGATGCAATTTTCTCTAAGAAATACATTGTCCCCACCTCCGCAAAGGGCTTTAAGATAAAAAGGATATACGTGATATCCTACCTCCGCAGAGGGCTTACATGATTGATTGATTGATTGCAAACAAACTTAGGATGCAGGAATCACTCATTGTGCTAGTCTTTAAACTGCATCTAAGGACAATCACATAGCTAACATCTACAATAGACAGCTTACCTTATATATGCCCCCACCTTAAGGTGGTTGATATTTGCTATCGATATCAAGCATGTTAAGGTAGGAAGAAAACACACAAGGGAAAACAAGCTCTCACAAAGCCCATGTCCCTTAGAGGTGACATGTACTTCACGATCTCCAAATGTTCCCACAAACACATCCCTGCAAGAAACATGTTAGTGTCTACAACATCGTGATAACAACAACATCAATGCATATGAAATCTAAGGTATGCAAGATTCAAGGTAGACAAAGTGCACGGAGCAGAAGTATTGTTATGATTTGTAAATGAGATAGAACACCATCAAATCACTACATGGAAAGCACGAGTACTTCCACTAGCCAAGCGTTGGATAAAATATACAACCCCATTGTCATATTAGGAACTAAGTCCATTTTTTGATTGCTCTCGAAAGGGATGCTAGGTTCGCATCAATGTAAATGTTTTTCATCATCCGCCTGCTAGATGGAAACACTAGAAGAAGGGAAATAATAAATAAGAGAGGAAAAACAAATGTCTTAGGGATAGTCACGTAGGAGGGTGCCCCCAAGTCACCAATCACAATGCCATGTCCGTAAGACACAACACACAATAGTGAAATCAGAGAGACAGACAATATAGAAGAATGATGATACAAATAGGAGGTCACAACAGAGGCGGTCTCCTAGTATCTTAGACCTTACGGGAGAATCTGAGGTCATCCCAAGAGGCCTAGACAACACATAACACATCACGGGGGAAGCACATCACGAGAGAGATAAAGAGTTAGAGATACTTACCTATAGGGTACCATCGTTAAGAACATACATGTCTGGGATATCTGTCAGGTTGTTTTGATCTTGTTGAATTAACAATTAGTATGGGACAATGGGAGGCATTCTTTTCTTTAAAATGATTATATCTAATGTCTCTTGAGTAATGTGTTGAAGTGGATTCTATAGGTACTCGAATCCCTTGTTGATTTACACCACATCCCTTACCTTCATATTCACAGTTGTTATAAAGGATTTTAAATCCTCGACCATAAAGGGATGTCATTTCCTTAGAAGATGGTGAAGCCTCATAGGTGTCGTAATTTGTGGTATAAGTGAGAGTATTTTTATTTTCTACCAAGAGGACTTTAGGTTTTTTAGGTGCTTCAAAATATTGCTTAGGTGAGATTGATTCTCTTTTTGATGTGTCAAGGCTATTAATTTTGTATTCTCCAATATTGAAAGGATTGAAATCCAATGAGTCATAATCATCACCAAAGAGTGCATTCGATGTTATGGAGTCTTGCATAACATTATTCATTGATGGATCACCTCGCAAATTGTTTAAGCTCATATGGTTGCAAACTGGGGTTTTCTTTTTCAATATGTAAATAGTTATCCGGTTTAGGATTAGTATGAATAGTATGAAGTTTACCTTTGAATATAAATTTGATTGAACGATGCAAGGTGGAGGGGACTGCTCCCAATGCATGAATCCAAGGTCTACCCAAAATCATGTTGTAAGATAAAGAACAAGGCATGACATGAACCAGGGTAGGCACAATCATGGGTCCCACTTGTATAGGTAAAGTTATAGTGCCCATGAATTGTCGTCCAACATTGTCAAAACCATAGATACTTAATGTTTCTGGCTTGATGGCAGATTCATCAACTTTAATCTTATGCAATAAGTCAATGCCACAAACATTAAGTGTTGATCCATTATCAATCATAACTCTCTCAACCAATGTTTTGTTTATTGTAACAAAGATTACAAGAGGATCATAGTGGTTTTGAACTTCGACTGATGGTAATTCATGTGGTTGAAAGAGGATATCCGTTTTTGTTACATGCATACAATCTAACAAAGCTGCTACATCATTCGGCTTAACAGTAGGTGGCACAATCACCTTTTGTAAATCTTATTGGACCATTCCATGGTATGTAGACGATGTTTGTATCAAATCCCAAAGAGAGATCTTAGCTAGAGTAGTGCGAAGCTGTTTGACAAGATCATACTCTTTACCACTTTTATGAGTAAGACAAGGTGGTGGAGGGAGAATAAGTTGAGAACATGGAAGAGAGATAGGCACTTGCGGTGCTTGCTTACTTTGCTTGTTATTACAGGTGTTATATGTATGAGCAATCATGTTTTGTACATCCTTATTTCTTGGAGCATTTTGCTTTGTATATTTGTAGATGTGATCTGGGGATCTACCTTGAACAGTAATCACCGGCTTTAAGCAAGAGGGTGTACTAGGTGCCCCTCAGACAATCATCTTAGGAATATTGCTACCAAGTTTATTGATCCATATTGAATTAACACTATTTCCCTCTTGGTTACATCCAACATCCATCCCTAAAGGATTTAATGTGAGAAACCTTTTCTCATCCACTAATGCTACATCTTGGCCAGGGAGAGAAATGGGATGAGAGGAAGCTACTGTGTCATTAGTCAGACTAGAGTTATCCATAGTCTTCTGATCGAAGGTTCTTAGGTTTTTAATCAAAGGTGAAAGTTCTAATGGATTATCCATAGAGGTCTCATGCACCAAATGATTGTTAGGTGAATAGTCTCTCTACCCATGAAGAATCTTTCTTGAGAGGGAGCCCTTTATCCACTAATGTTTCACTTTCCAAAGAGGGTAGGGTAATGTTTAGGAATGTGTCAATGATTTCATCCTTTTGTTCTAGTATATCCTCATAGGAGGGATCACTTTTTGTGTCATCATCATATATTTTTGCTATTAACTCCAAGGCATTAAGAGAACTTTCACTCTCATCATTCTTAATGTGTTTCGTCAAATCTTCTACTACCCCAGAGTATGTATTCATGAGAGAGGTGAAGTTGTCAAAATCAGATACATAGTCAAGGATTTCAAATGAAGAGCATTTGAATATATCCTCATGATACATAGCTTGTAAATAAGTGAGTACATGAGGATTCATATTAAGAAACTTGTAGAAACTCTCAAAGTTTTTGATATATGCATGTAAAGATACCAAAGAGCAATGATATAAAGATACCATAAGGAAATGTCTTGTAACATCAATGTAAAATCAGATATTAAAAGTTATCCAAAAGTATGCAAAAGACTGGTAAACTATATGCAAAAAGTGACCTAAAATGCTTGATTTTTGTTGTTTTGTCAATGCAAATAAGTGAAAACAAAGGGTGTTGTAAGGATTTTAGTCAAGCGTAGAAAATTATATGTCTAATATCAGTCCAAAATAGCAATAAGATCCTTCACAACACATTCTTGATGCAAATCCAAGATATTGACAAGTCATAATATAGCGAAAATATGTCAAAATAGGTAATTTTTTTACCAAATCTCAATGCAAAAGAGCATAAAAAAGGGTGTTGTGAGGAAAATGATGATGGAAATAAAATAATATCAGTAATAATATCCACTTAATGTCAAAATACCTAACACAACATGCTTTTAGTGCCACTTAAGGTAAAACTCTAGTGAAACTATAGGAAAACTAGGCTATTTTTCACAGTTTTTCAATTCCAAGACCTAGTAAAAGGGGTGTTGTAATGAATTTCAGGAGGTACAGAAAATTAAATCAATGATATCATTCACCTCAATCCATAAAATTGATAACAACATGCTTAGAGTGCAAACTAGGTCAAACCCTAGGGAAAAAATAGTCAAAATGTGTAGTTTTTTCGCCAAATTTTCAATGCAAGAGGCCAATCAAAAGGTGTTGTGAAGTTTTTTAGGAGGGGTAGAAAATAAGTACCCTGATAAAAACCAACTAGGTCAAAAATACTCTTCACAACATGCCTATGGTGCAAGTTTAGAAGGTCGATAAGGCCAAATTTAGTGAATATCAGTGTTTTTGAAGCCCTAGGTTTTAGATCTTGACAAAAAATGCTATGTGAATGTTTTGAAGTCTGATTTATGATGAAAATGAAATACTCTCAGATCTGAAAATAAATTCCAAGGTCTAATATGCAAAATTCCAATGCAAATATAATGAAAATGCATGAGAATATCTAGTTTTTGTTGAAATTTTTTATGCAAAAATGCAAATATTTTAAATCTAAATGCAAATTTACACTAAAATACAAGACTATAGCCAAATTATAATTTGAATGAGCATCTAAAATTACTAGAAAATTCTGAAAGAAGATTTTGCCTACTAACCCTAGATTTTGAAATTACTAGGTTTAATGACAATTGTCAAAATTTCTACAAAAGCCTAGCAAATTAATGATGAAAATGCAATGCAAATTATTAAATTTTTGTGTTTTTCTATAGTTTATATCAGATCTGATGCAAAAATCATGAATTATGGAAATTTAGAAAGAATTGATGCAATTTAGTAAGCTTACCAATGAAATTTTTTTTTTTGAATTTTTCAAAAATTTCAATTTTTTTGTAATTTTCTCAATGCAATAAGATGAAAGACTATATGAATGAATGAAATCAATCCAAATTTGAAGACACACACTCAACAAGTATCAATTTAAGTCCAAAACATGGGTTCACCAAAATGTTTAAGGTAAAATTGGGATTGTTAATGTTTTAGTGTTAGATGTTTGAATCCGCCTTTCACCCTTAACATTCAAGGATGTAGGGTCGAGTGGAAAGGCACTATCATACCCTAGATCACTATGAGATATAGGGAAACTTGGGTTAGGGAATTTAATTGTCAATTTTCTTTCTCCTATGCTCAATTAACCATTAAAACCCTAATTTTGTAAAAATAGTAGTAAATGGATGAATTACAGAAAAAGCTCTTGCAAATGGAAGTAAAATGACAAAACACAGAGTACCTATTTTCAAGGATCCGAGGTGGAAAGGTCAGGGACATGGGGACGGGTGCCCAAGTCCAAGGCCCTATTTTCTGTCAAGATTTGGAAAATCGGTCTACAACTCTTCCCTACTGTTCTAGAGATTTTTCTATCACAGAAGTTAGAGGACTAATGAGTGGGAGCCCTAGTCCAGGGTGCTATTTTTCCTTTTGTTCTACAATTCTGAGACTCCAAGATGTCTTCCGGCAACTTCACTTTGTCTAGCTCCTCAACCTGTAACCTACAATCATGAAAACTTTGGGATGAGGTTGTGGTGTTTAGGAGATTGCCTCAGTCAAGCCTTGGAAGGACACTTAAGTCTTCCAAACCCCTTTGTCAGATAGAGTGTGCATACCGTTGTGAGGCAGAGGCAAAAATCCAAATGAAACAATGATTGAAAACACAATGATATCACCTTGTAGTGAAGATCTCATAGGAGGAAGATGTTCTTCATTCCATGAGGAGATGGATGCTCAAATCTGCAAATACAGACACATAAACAACACAAGTCTATCCTTGCAACTCAATGAAAGCCTTGAATCACCAGTTGATAGCTAGTTAAAATCTAATTGCAATCTAGTTTCTAAATGAATGCCTAATCGTGCTTTTATATGCAACTACAAGCATTCCCACCAAGATTTCAAAAATTCAAACTTACCATGTCAGCCTAGGGATGAAATAACAGTATAAACCGACACTTAAAATTTGGGCCTAACCCAAAATAGGGCAGGACTAGGGCACAGGTGCCCAAGTCCTCCCTCCCTATTTTGGGTAGGGTTAAGCTCAAAGGGGTCCCCTTAGACCCTATTTTCCATAAAACCTAGGGTTCATTCCATCGGGATGCCAAATTATGAAGTAAGATGTCCTAAATGCACACTAAAGACCCGAGATCTAAACCTCATGAGGGAAAAGCCCCCAAGGAGACGTTTTCTAACATTACACTATCGATGGGAAGGCTCATGGTTGGAAGCTAAGATATGATAGCCTTTGTAAAGAATGTGTTTTATACTCAAGGCCATGAGACCAAGTTGCTAAAAAGACTACTATTTATACTCAAGGTCGTGAGGTTGAGTTACTAAAAAGACTGTGTTTTATACTCAAGGCCAAGAGGCTGAGTTATTTAAAAAGTTTGTGTTTCATACTAAAGGCCATAAGGCCTAGTAATTTGAGATGACTGCATTCTTGCTCAAGGCTGTATGACTGAACCTTTGATAAGAAATTCTTTCTATGTCAGTGTTAAGGATGCATGTCCTGACTATGATGCTTTTACATCATATACTATGTAAGTAATAACTAGAGCCCGATCCGTATCAGCTAGGTTGGTGAAGAAATGATATCTCACATCATTTACTGACTTGGATAGAGTATTAAACTCTCGATTGGAGTAGGCAATAGCTCCAAACTGATTATTAACATAAGATAATGATACAATCTTATGACTGTGGTTTCAACCATGAAGGCATTATTGATTCATGATACGGAGATCCAACTATGATGATAGTCGGGATAACATATTGAATAGAAGTGTATTGACAACACCATAATTGGCACCAATCGAGCTTATATGAGAAGCTGATTATGAAACACTTTCTGTGTTACCTTGATTACCAAAATTATATACTTATATCCTCAAGTATAGAGGAGGTAGAACCATTTTGAACATGGTCTCATTATGAAACCACTGAGATGAATTTATATAAGAATACTTATGCAATCATTATGAGTCTACATGCAAAACTTTTTGTTAATGATATAAGTTATGAATATTATTCTTTTACTCTATCAAGGGCAGGGTATGCCTTGAGTACATGTATACAATTTCATCATATGAGATGACTTGTTTCTGGAAATATGAACCATATGTGGCCTAGGGGTCAAATTGTCAAATGAATGTGAAATGAATCAAACCATGTGATGAGGAGTCACTAAAATCTTGTAACCAAACTATGGAGGGAGTCAAATTTCCAAACATGGATAATGATTCAAATTGATCCCACTTATACAAGACCTAAGGAATTGGGTCAATAAGAACAACTATAGGACATGACAACTCATAAGTTGAATTAGGGTGGTGGACATACAACGAGGTTCATGGTGTAATGTATTTGTATGAAAACTTTGGCCAAAGTGATGCATCCATCTCTGCATGCATCATCGGTCCACAGTGTTCTAGATGGCCTAGTGTCTCCAGTAGTGTCATACAAGTTAGAGGGGATCTATAGTGTGTGACCGTGAGACATTAGAAAGGACACAACGCTAGATACTTAGATGGCTAACCTATTGAGTTCTAATGTCTAACCTTTCCATGAAGGGTAGGGCCTCTTCTAGTTAGGAAGATAAGCAGGGGACCGCAAGTTTGTGGTTGGAGGAAAAGCACCAAGATGATGCTCTCCTTCCCAAGCATGAGACAAGATGAGGCTTATGTAGATAGATGTCATTGGTTCCAAATATAGTAAATACATTTTGTGACCAGTTGGTCTATTGTGATGTAAAAACTTGATAATGATGCCTAGAGCATATTTTATATTTAATTAGTGATGGTTACTAATTAAATATTGTAATGGTTTACTAGACTGTAAGTGTGGATAGGTAAAAATTAGGTCAATAAGATCAAGCATGTAAATCAAAACCTAATCCTACCACCATCAAAGAATCTAATCTAAGTGAAGTCAAATGCATGCAATTCAAGAACAAGATCACCTAGATTGTATGATTCCTTGTTTTTGTGATGTGGATTGCTTCTCAACAATGAACAATCATGAAGATCAAAGCTGCCATGATGGATGGATGGATGATGATATGCTCAATGGATGCTCAAGTGCTCAATATGCTCAGGATGATAAAGTAGATGCTATGATAATTCTTGCTAGATGGATTGTATGAAATGAGAGGTTGTTTATATAGAACTCAACCAAAATCAATTAGTGGTGGAGATTAGGTGGCTATGTGAATGGTTAAGATTTAAAGATGGCATAGATGAATGTGTACAAGCCATGTGTCCATAGGTAAGACCTATTTTAAATGTTTGTAGTTGGGTTGTTATTGATGATAAGATAAATTTACCTAAAATAGAGAGAAGTTCTATTTTAAGAGCTTGATGATGAGGATAGATGATTTTAAAATCAATTAAAATTTAGTCTAGATCATTCTAATGAGCAAGGATGACTTGTACACATAGAAGAAAGTGATAAGATAAGATATGAAAGAGGAAATAAATTAAATAAATTAAAGATTTATTTAATTTATAGAGATGATGATAAGATAAATAAATAAAATATTGATTTTATTTATTTATTATAGAGGAAACCAATTCAATAAATTAAGAAATTTATTTAATTGTTTAGAAGAAAATATAAGAAATAATTAAATAATAAAAATTATTTAATTATGAGAAATAGAAGAAATTAGATAAAAATTTAGAGGGAAATTAATTAAATAAATACGATTTATTTAATTAATTAAAAAAATGGGTGATACAAGTGTGCTAAGACCAAGATGACCTAAATGGATGCATATGGTGAAAATGCAATAAGTCGACAAATGATGAAATGAGTGAATTTTGGGTGTCTACATTTTGCCCCTCTTTGATACAATGTTCATTTAGAACGTTGTGTCAAAGAAGATATGACAATTTGCTTGATAAACAAGGTTATGCCCCAATGTAACTAGCAGGTGATGCCCCCTCAAGAGGTAAGATAGGCTAACCAGGAAGGGTTGGGTTGGCTCTCGATAAGATGAAAGGCATAAAACAAGGTTAACATGAAGAAAATGAGGGCTGGATAGGATAAATTGGGATGGTTTAGAAGAAAATAGGCTTTGGTATAGAAGAATTAGGGTTTGGAAAGGGGCTATAAGTAGGTCCTTCAAGGTCAAATAGGCTCATTTGTGCTTGTTGCCTTTAGAAATCTAGAGCTCCCTAGTGTTATAGTGCTTAGAGTATCAGAGAGCTTTCAGGATGGTGATTCCACATAGTGATCATCATGCTGAGTGAGTGAGGACACATGGGTGACCAGCAGGATCAAGCACACTAGTATGTATCAAAAACTTTTCCCAGTTATGTAATTTTTTTGTTTAAAAGCGTCATAAATGCACACACATCACCAAAAGTGAATAGTTTTATGGCTAGAGATTTAGGTGACTTTTAGATAGAAAGTGGTCACTTATGGTAGTTTGGGTCGCTTATAGGCTCGAACCAACTGCTTTTGGTAAAAATAGGTCACTTTTGGTTGGCTAGGTCAACTAAGTAGGCGAAATGTACATATGGTGACATGAGGTCACTTATGGGAAAAAAGTGATCACTTTAAGGGGTTCAGGTCACTTATGGTAGACAGGTTGCTTTTGAGCAAAAACTGTTCGCTTACAACGAAATGGCTCGCTTATGAAGCAAAAGTCAACGCATATACAAAATTGGATCACTTTTAGTAAAGATAGGCAATTTTATTAGTTAAAATGCAGTTTTGGTACAAGAAACTGATGCAGTGAGTTGAATGATGCAAGATATATTATCTCAAGAACCACACTTGAGGGATTTTTGATTGGTCAGATTATTAGATGCAGATGAGCAGTTATTCTTGGACATCATTGACTTTGAGCATGTATCTATATTGGAGCCACTGCAGGCACATCGAGGACTCGTGATAGTGATGGTTGAGTGATGGAGGAGCGAGCATAGTTTATTCTTGTTTTTGATAGGAGAGGCGACAATTACTCTGGAGGATGTGTACTAGATTCTGCAAATCCCTATCGATGGAGAGAGGGTAGACTATGATCCTAAATTAGGTCCAGTTGTATTCAGATGCTTATTCAGGACTCCAGACATTAGGGTTGAGGGCTCTGAGATTATGATGGTGAGGATGGAGGAGCTCTATGATAGAGTGCAATGAGTAGTGGTAGCTATTATCAGATGGCTATTTGGAGACATATGAGCTAGAGGATTTTCTATCGGATGGGGGATAGTTATGGAGGGGATGTTGTCTTATGGGACCAAATATGCATGGGCTGAGTGTGTACTGGGACAACTTTATCATTATCTGCATGATTGTGCATATCTATTTGGGGCTAGTATGTCTGCAGGAGTCACAGTTCTACATGTGTGGGATTATGAGCACATACCAGTGACTATGCTAGATGGATGGATGGCTCGAGTAGTAGGAGAGCCATCTACTAGGATGTACAGGGGAGCTATCGCCTATCGGTAGTACAGGGGTGTGGTGTACTGGTGATAGATGTTGGATGAGCTTGATATGTTTGTATGGAGGCCATGGCTAGGCTGTGAGCGATGGGAGGAAGATGACAAAGAGCTTGTCTATGCTAAGCAGGCGAGATACATTTTTGGTTGCAACATTTATATCATTGAGTGCTATTTTCCTGAGAGGGTTTTGAGGCAGTTCAGGTTACCATATGCAGTTCCACTAGGGGATGCCATTTTTGGGAGGACTCGGTAGGAGGTGTTTGATTGGGGGCTTGATATTGTGGCTGATGTGGCATTGGTGGAGAGAGAAGATATACATCCAGTGGTATGGTAGTGGGGAAAGGGTCCTATATTTCTAGGGACTCTACCAGATTATGATACATACTGGGTTATAGCTAGGCCAACTTGGTTGATGAGGCTTGGGGAGATAGGAGAGATTAGGATGGAGAGACCAGTTGGGAGGAGAGGACAACTGAGAGGAGCCCCACCAGTACAAGCAGTAGTATCAGCAGCTCCAGGGGTTCAGGGTCAAGGACAGGCTCAACCATAGGCTTTTGTGCAACCATAGAGATGGGTGTCAATAGATGATGATGTTGGTATCCAGCAGTTGAGGTGGAGGATTAGGGAGGAGAGGAGATGGAGGTAGAGGGCCAGTTCAGATTGAGGAGGGTGGAGATAGATTAGCATCAGGAGGTGATAGTGATGCGACAGGTTAGAGAATAGGCTCAGGCTTATCATACATAGCTACAAGCTAAGGCTCAAGGAGGGGGTGCTCAGGATGATGGTGCACTTGCCAGGGTGACAAGAGAGAGGGATGCAACTTTGCAGCAGGTGCAAGCTATCAGGGCTGAGAGGGATACTGCACTGTAGTAGGTTCATGTTGTTACTGCAGAGAGAATACAACATTGCAGTAGGTACATGCTCTGAGAGTAGCGAGAGATAGGGTAGTAGCTGCATTGGGCACAGATGGGGCCACTATGTACCTTGTGACTTAGCTGACACAGGCACAGGCAGATTTGAGGTGAGCGTAGGGTGAGAGTGATTACTACAGAGGCTTATATTATGGGGCAGTGCCTATAGAGCAGAGGTAGTCGAGGTATAGGAGAAGATTAGTGGCTTCAGGCTCACGGAGGATAGGAGGGTCACGGTCTATAGCTTCAGTGATGGGGCCTCCCAGAGATAGGGGCTAGATGTAGGACCTAGTGGTGGAGGCCAGGGTGAGGGAGCTGCCAATAGTCACTAGGGCTACTTTGTTGTTGTATATTTTGTATCATGTTGAGGCTTATGAGCCGATTGTACATACATTTTTTATGGCTCATGGATAGCCACTTTGTATTTGTAAACACTTGTATATTGACTCATTCGATGATATATATGATGATTATTTTGACTACCTATGCGATGTTACAATGATGATGGATGCGCTTATGTTATGATGTTATTTATTTTTGTACTTTCATGGTTTATATGGATGCTTATGATAATGCAAATAATAGATGATAATGTTAATGTTATATACTGTAAATGGATGCATAATGATAAGATGTACCTATGTATGCCTAACACACCTGTTTTGTAGGATGAAGGTAAAGAAGGTGATGGAATGAAAACTGAAGATGAAGAGGATGATTGATTTTGGTTGAGAACTACATAGGATTGCGATGGGATGGATAAGTGATATGATATCTTTGAGATGATTGCTCAAAAAGTAGAGAAATTCAATCCTTATGTTTGATATAGCATATGGATATTATGCACTAGGGTATAAAAGACCAAGGTATCAAGGTATCCAATGCATAACTAGCATGCTACAATCTTGTCTAGATGTATGAGGTCAAGATGTTGAACCAACATACACAAGATATGAATAGAAGCTAGTGTTTCAAGATGGACTTTGACTCTTCAAGCAAATGTTTGAGCTTATATCCACTCCACATAATGACACCTTGCTGGTTATATGTATGGAACTAGTCTTAGCATAGAATAGTCTCAATGCATAAGAGACTAAGATACCAACACGTACAAGATACCACTATGCATAGGAAGAGAATAAGATCATCCCACAAACACAACATACGAAAGTAATATGACCATGCCCCATTCTGTACTTCATCGCAACATACCAAGATATGATAGATCAAGGCAGTCTTGATTAGGCATAGGAAAGGGACAAAATATAAATCAAAAGACAAAATAAAAGATACTGTTATCATGTTCTCTTGCCAAATTTAAGTGCTCTTAGATGGATTAAGATGGCACCTTGTTGAGAGGAAAGTTGCATCTTGTTGAAGGCTAAAAGTTGATAAAATGCTATAGCAAATGTTGGCTTAAGGCATGTGGACAAGTAGCTTTTAGCTTATCCCTGATTTGTTAAGTGCTTGAGATTTTTTCGATATGCATAGTCTGCTTCTTGCTTGAGCTAGTCAAAGAGAAGAAGATGGAAGATAAAAAAAAGATGAGATGGGGGGATCGTCTGTGCTTGCGTACTGGATACTTCCTTTGTATTCCAGACTGCTTATATACCCTATATCCACGGGATCAAAGCACATTATGATAGTGATGAGACATGATTATATGTAGTTCTAGGCTTATTGATGATGTAAGTGATGAAGGATAGAAGAAAGGGAGATGAAAGATTAGAGAATGATTAGAAGAAAGATGGAAGATGGATGATGAGAAAGGGGTCTATCGCCTTTGCCTGAATCAGAGTGCTTCCTTCACATCTCAGATTGCCTACATACCCTGTATCTATGGGATCAAGGCTTTAAACGATAGAGATGAGACGTAGTTCTTGTTTATTGTGGTGATGGTTGATGACAAAGGACCAACTTTATTGCTTGGATTTTTGTGATGTTTTGATTTTTTTTGTTTTTTTGGGTTTTTGCTATATGTTGATGGATAGGGTGATAGGAGCTAGAGCTTTAAATATCCACTTCCAAATAAGACTTGACAAGTACCCCCATTGTGGGATGGATCTTATTAGGGAGATACGGTGACGAATGTGTTTATGCGGATGGTATGCTAAGGTGCCAAATAATATATTATCCCCAACAAAGTCCAAGCTACGACAACTAGCATGGAAAAGGTAAAGGTGACAAGGCTTTATTATGGGTAGATAAGGGGTAATGGATTGTGATGTTTACATAGGATAGCTAGTGGATTATGATGTGGATTATGACATCAAGATAGTGGATAATGTTGTGGAAAGCGGTGATCAAACAAACTAGATAAATGATGAAAGCTAGTCTCTACACATAGCGCATGTTTGCTAGGTTTTCACTATGGTACTTATCCAAGGTGCCTGTTTACTAGGTTTTCACCAGAGGATGAATTATTTATCTTTACTATTAAATTTTTTTTAGAATGGGATATGTTGAGAGTCATGGATAAAACTTCTTTAGATGAATGTTGTTGATAGGTTCATCGAGGGGAATGCCCTCAAGTGTTGAGAGAGTGTATGCGGCTAATCCATAGACTAATGTGATGATAAAAGGACCAAGCCAATTAGATTCAAACTTTCCCTATTTCTCACGATGTTGCTGATTTATTTGATTTTCTTTAAGGACAAGATCTCCAACTTGAAACCTTCGTTGTCTAATTTTCTTGTTGTAGCTGCGGCGTAGACGATTTTGATAGACTTGGAGATGATTGAGTTCTGTAAGACATCATTCATCCAATAGCTCAAGATCATTGAGTCTAGATATTTTGTATTCTTGGTCTAAAATGGTAGGTTGTAGAGATACTCACAGTGAGGGAATCTCAACCTCAATAGGCAAAATAGCTTCAGTGCCATACACAAGGGTGTAAGGAGTAGCACTAGTAGGAGTTTTGACACTTGTTCTATAGGCCCATAATACATGATTAAGTTGTAAATGCCAATCACGACCAACTTCATTGACTATCTTTTTAAGGATTTTGATGATTGCTTTGTTAGAAGCCTTAGCTTGGTCGTTGCTTTGAGGGTAGTAAGGTGTAGAGAACCTATGTTGGATATGGAACTTGTTGCAAAGATATCTAACCTCTTGGTTTTTGAAGGGACGACCATTATCAGTGACAATGGCTTGAGGGACTCCATAGTGGCAAATGATATAGTTGTAAGATGAACTTGGATATTTGCTTGCCTGTGATGTACATCATTGGGATTGCTTCCACCCACTTTGTGAAATACTCAGTGATGGTAATGATGAACTTATGACCATTTGATGAGGGAGGATGGATTTTATCTATGAGCTCAAGTCCCCACCACGAGAATGGCCAAGGAGTAGTGATAGGATGAAGTTCATGTGCTGGTGCATGTATCAGATCCCCATGTTTCTGACAGTGTAGACATATCTTTGCAAACTGTTGTGCATCTTTCTCCATAGTTGGCCAATAGTATCCAGCTCATAGAAGTTTCTTAACAAGGCCAAGGCCAGTAGAATGCGATCCATAGACACCTTCATAAACTTCACATAAGGCAACCTTCACTTCCTAAGAATTAAGGCATCTAAGAAGGATACCATGAAGACTCCGGCAATATAGGGTGTCTCCTAGGATGGTATAGTGGGAGGCTCGACGAATAAAGTTTTTATATTGGGTATTGAATAGTTGAGATGGTAAAGTTTGATTGTGGAGATAATTGTATATGTCCTTGTACCAAAGCGAATTGGGACCAACAATCTTAGATATAAGCTCAGACTGTGGTACTTCAAATGTTGGGATTAGAAGTTGTTCAACAAGAAATTCACACTTATTCATGTTGTATGGCATGTCTAAAAGTGAACCAATCATAGCCATAGCATCTACTGCTTTGTTCTGAATCCTTGGAATTTACTCAAAGGTGATACTGTCAAATTATTTCTTAAAATCATCGACCATTGCCTTGTATGGAAGGAGCTTCTCATCTTTTGTTTGATACTCATCTACGACCTGTTTGATAAGTAGTTGAGAATCACCAAAGACTTTTAGCTTTTTAATAGTGCATTGCACTGCCATGCGTAATCCTGTGATTAAAGCTTCACATTTTGCTATGTTGTTGGTACAAGGAAATGCTATCTTGCATGACTTTCAAATACAATCTCCTTGAGGTGTGACAAACAATATCCTGGCTCCTGATCCATGTTGTGTATAAGATCCATCAAAGTATAGTTGCCACAATGTTGGAGAAGCTAAATTGAACAATTCTTCATCAGGAAACTCTGGATGTATTAGATGAATATCGGTGATGGGTACTGCAGCTAACTGATCAGTGATAACTTGTCCCTTTATGGCCTTTTGATCCACATATTGTATGTCAAATTCACTTAAGATCATAACCCATTTCACCAGTCTTCCTATAAGGATTGCTTTGGAGAGAAGATATTTGAGTGGATCAAAATTAGATATGAACTTTGTTGTTTGGTTTAGCATGTAATGTCACAACTTTGGGGAAGCAAACACTACTACTAAACATGCTTTTTCTATAGATAAATAGTTAAGCTCATAGCCAACAAGAGTTCTGGTGATGTAGTAAATGGCTTGTTCCTTTCCTGAATCATCATGCTATGCTAATAGGGCACCCAATGCTGTTGTTGTTGAAGATATGTAGAGTAACAATGGTTGACTAGGTACAGGAGGTACCAACACAGGAGGTGTTGCTAGATATTCCTTTATCTTATCAAAGGCCTATTGACATTTTTCATCACATTTGAAAGGTTCACCTTTGCGAAGAAGATGTTGAAAAAGATGACACTTATCTGCTAGTTGTGAGATAAACTTGAGAATGGATTGTAACCTTCCCTATAGACTATGAAGCTGCTTCAGGTTTGACGGTGGAGGCATTTCCATGATGGCTTTTACTTTATCAGGATCGACTTATATTCCTCATCGAGACACAATGTATCCCATCAATTTTCTAGATGTTACACCGAATACATATTTCTTTGGATTTAGCCTAAATTGATACTTCTCTAGTCGATCAAAAATTTGTGCTAGTACCTATAGGTGTCCTTCTCTTGTTTTGGATTTTCCTAGGATGTCATCAACATAGTCTTCCATGATAGTGTGGAAAAGATCATGAAAGATAACTGTCATGGCTCATTGATAAGTGGCTCCAGCATTCTCAAGACCAAAAGGCATTGCAACCCAACAATACCTACCCCATGGACAAATGAATGATGTTTTATCTTGATCTTCCTCTGCTATTCTAATTTGGTTATACCCTGAGAATCCATCCATCAAGGAAAGCATTTCATGTCCAATAGTAAGATCTACAAAGTTGTCTATGCTTGGTAATGGGAAGTTGTCTTTTGGATAAGCTTTGTTGATATCTCTGAAATCTGTGCAGCAGCAGATACATCCATCAAGTTTCAACATGGGTACCAAATTTGAAACCCATTCTGGATAATCAATAGGTTTTACAAACTTTGTGTCTAAAAGTTTTTGAATCTCTGTCTTAACCAAGAGAGCTACTTGCGGATACATTTTGCATAGCTTTTGTTTGACTGGTTTTGCATTAGGAGATACTGCTAGGTGATGTACCACAAGTGATGGATCCAGACCCGGCATGTCTGCATAGGTCCATGCGAAGTTGATGGTTCTTTTCATGAAGAATGTTGTGAAGTCTCTTCTTTCTTGCTCTAATAGTGATGCTGCCAAAAATGTGATCTTTGGATTCTTCTCTGTACCTAAGTTCATTTCTTGAGATTCCTCAACTAGCAATGTTTATTTTTCATGATAATCTATGGTAATAGGAAGATCAAATCCCCCATCCTTGGGCACCTCAAAGAGGTTTTCACCCTCGGATACGTCCTTTATTTTTAATTTTTCGTGGTCAAAAGGCACCTTTCAGTTTTCACCTAGTGACCTATCCTTTTTTATTTTATTTATGTCACTTTTGCGACTGAAGGATTTGATGCTTCCACCAAAGTATGCTAGTTTAGGGAGATCCATCATAAATCCTATTTTGTGATCACCTAATGGAATGCATTGTCATAAACCCATGAATTTTACAATAGCTTCATCATTTCCAAATGTGTCCAATATTGGTGCCCCCTATTGGTCCCAATCGATGAGGTTGGGATATACAAGTGAAAGGGTGGTAGATGAAGGGTTACGGTTAGATGAGGTGGTAGAAATCTTGAAGATGGAGGTTTCTTGGAAAAGGTCGGTGATATAAAGGGGGGAGTCATCAATGGTATCCAAATTAGAAGTATCTCCTACTGAAGAAGGTCTAGCTTCCATATCAGAAAATACACTTGATGTCTTTGGAAGGCGGTACCTCCAATTGATAGCCAAGGCCTTGCTTATTAAACTTCTTAGAAACAACAATGGGTTCAATAGGTCCTTGTTCCTATGATCCTAATCCACCATGTCCTTTGTAACCCATGTTTTTAATGATGTGGAATGCATTGTTATATCTTTCCACTTCAAGTTGCACTTGGTCGTTCTCATCGTAGAATATCCAAGAGTTAATATCATCGATGTCTTCATCATCAAGGAATCCTCCTTTGATGAATACGGTTGGTGGATATTTTATAATGGTTAAGGATGAGGATGACTTGGATGTGGAAGGTTTACCATGGGATTTGGGAGATAAGGGGAGAGTTTTGACACAACAAGATTCTTGCAATGTGTATTCACCTGGACCTTGTTCAGTGTACTTGATACGAAGATTTGAAGTGACTTTGCTAGATGATGGCTTGAGTAAGGTAGATGGGTCAACATAGGATGAAGATGGATAAGATTCGGTGTTGATGGGTATACAATTAGGACTTTGATATTTGGCTTGAAAGGCATGACAAAACTCAAATGGATTGTGATCGGCATGGATGGTGACTTCAACACCATTATATGAAAACTTGAGGCATTGATGGTATGTGTAAGGAATGGCTTCAAGGGAATGGATCCATGGACGACCAAGAATGATGTTATAGGGAAGCTCAATATCAAGAACCTAACAGTGGGTGTTAGTAGTGATAGGACCAACTTGGATAGATAAATGGATGACTCCTTTAGTATTTCTCTCAGCATCATCATATGCTTTGATGGTAATGACCTTAGAAGTATCAATGTTCTTCTCAGAATATCCCAATTGTTTTATTAGTCTTAGAGAGCATATATTGAGACCAGCTCCATCATCCACTAGTATTTGTTTGATACGGCGTTGGTTTACAAATACTTCTATGTGGAGGGCTTCATTATGTGATGGGTTAACGGATGGTCAAAGACCTTTATTGGAGAAAGTGAGATGGCAAGGGGCTACAATGCTAGATATCATAGATTGAAATTGTGTGGTATAGATATTATTAGGCACTGAAGACTCTTGCAATGCTTTATCAAGGATAGCTTTATGAGAAGGGGAAATGTGTATGAGCTCTAGTATGGAGATGTGTGCAAGAGTTTTGCCAAGGTGATCAAGGATATTATAACTAGAAGGAGGTCAAGGAGGATTGATAGGTACTCCTTGAATGGTAACATGGCCTCTTCTAGTAGTTACGACGCAATCGGGTGCTTTACCTTGGACAGTGATGGTAGAAATGTGGGCATGGTCAATGTAGCCAATCATAGATGACTCATAGTCGTAATGGATAGCATTCCCAGTGTGAGGGTTACTTGGCTTGTCATGAGGTGGAAGTGGATTTTTGAAAGCATCTAGATCATAGTTTGAGGTTGGTTGATGTGTTGTCTGTGGTGTTGGTGTTGTGTTTTTAGCAAGACCTTGATCGATGCAATCTTGAATGACATATTTTAAGCGCATGCAACCATTTGTGCTATGTCCTTGGACTCGATGGTATTCACAATATTCATTCTCTTTATACCAAGGAGCTTTGAAAATAGGTTCTACATTTAGTGGAGCTTTGGGCAATGTGATGTCTCCCACTTGAATTAGCCTTTGAAGAATCACCTCAATAGGTTCTCCTAAAGGAGTGAATTATCATCTAAGTGTTAGATTTTCTCTAAATCAATTTTGTTGCAAAGGTGGATTAGTTCTAGATGCGGCTTGAATGTTGATGGGTTCTTTCACCATTTATATGTTCTTTGTGTCTACAATGTTGTCATTAATGACATTTTTGTTTTTATTGCAAAAGCGGGATTTGTCATTTGAAGATTGAGGACTATCCTTGTTGTCTTTAAAATTTTTGATGGTACCCTTAGCAATTAAAGCTCACTTGATGGTGGTTCCTTTGGAGATGAGTTCATCAAAGGTGCTAGAACTTTACAATTGCAATTGGAATGAGAGATCGGGATGAAGATTTTGGACAAAGATGTCAAGTTTCTATTTCTTAGGGATTCACCATGATAATTTGCTAGCCATGTTACGCCACCGTTGGGTAAATGATGAGAAAGTTTCACCATTTTGTTGTTTGTTATTGACAAGATCATTCATGTTCACCTCATGTTCAATGTTGAAAGAGAAATGGCATCAACATTTGTCCGCTAATTCCTCAAAAGTATTGATTCCCAGAGGTAGGTGAGAGAAGCATTCAAGAGCTTGTCCCCCTAAGCTTCAAGGGAATAGTCTCAAGAGATATGTATTGTCATATGCAACATTGAGACATGCAACATAGAATGTGTTGCAAGTATGAGGATAACCAGTGTTGTCATTGATGTCAACATACTCATATTGCATCAATGAGAAGGATTGAATGAGCTGTGTGCTGAGGATATTGAGAGAATAAGTCTCAATCAGGAACAGTGAAGAATAGTGATGACAAGAAGGAAAAAGTCCTAAATAGGTTGAGGATCATAGGATGTGGTTTAAAGGGTTTGTAGATATGAGTCTTGAGATGTTCCAGTCAAGATCTCAGAGGTCCAAATGAAGATCTTAAGAAGTTATGGTCGCTCCAGTAGAACCGGTTTTGGCAAGTGTTCAGAGGTGACAGAGGGTCACAGAAAGGTCCGATGAGCTCCAGAATTGCATGATCTCACTCTGCAGATTGGAGGGAGTGTTGAAGAATTCTGTGTGAAGTGACAAATAGATTTGATCATGGTTTGGAGGTCCGGAAGCACCTTTCTCATTGTGACAGTGATGACAGACTGTGTTCTTGAAGTTTCAAATGAAGAAGAGAAGAATTCCAATAAGTTGAGAAAGTGCAGACGTTCTTGATGTCTGAGGAAAGGTTTTGGTGATCTTTGGATCGTATACAATTCTTATTGGTGGTCCACATTAAAGTTTGAGTTTACATTTGAAGAATAACCATGGATATTGGTGTTCTTCCTAAAACAGGCCGACCGGATATATTACACATCTTGCGAATGATCTTATAGGTGTTTGCCGACTTAGATGATTGTTCCTAAGTCGATGCTTTGTATAAATAAGGGATTGTGAATTCATTTTGAAGTATGTCTTGGTGTGGATGAGTGTGGCATAGCGAAGAAGAGCGAAAGGCAGAGCAGGAGTTTTCAAGCTTAAATGGAACTGATCCAGACATGGTAAAGATGTCAATCTCTAGATCAAGTTTGTAATACTTGTTACTTTGTAGACAATGTGTCTCTTGTAGGCAGTGTGCCTCTTGTGAACAGTGTGCTCAGGAAGTGAGCCTTAATTGGCATGTGCCATCTATTTTTCTTATTCTTCTAACAGAGAATAATCCTTGGGTTAATCACCCCGTGGTTTTTCCCTTGATCGGGTTTTCCACGTCAAAATCTTGGTGTTTCATGTGTTGATGTGTATCTACTCTGGTGTTTATGCTTTATGCTTTCATGAGTGATTAATTGATATGCTATTAAATAACAAGAGGATTTAAGTGTTTGAATTGAAAGTAAGTTTTTGTACAACTGATTCACCCCCCCTCTCAGTTGTGTGCCCTAGATCTAACAATTGGTATCAGAGCTAAGTTCCTCTGAAAAGAGCTTAACCGCTTGAGGAGATCCAGGATGTCATCATACAAGAAGGACAATCCGAAGTTTGATGGAACCAACTTCACTCTTTGGAAAGGCTGCATGAAATGTCACTTGGAGTGTATGGGAAAGGCGTACTTGTCCATGGTCACAAAAGCATATACACCTCCACAGGGTGGTCCAACAACTCTAAATGAAATCACAGATGTTGAAAACAATCTACAAACCAAAGAGGCTCTTCTAAGCACATTAACTAACTCAGAGCTTTCAAATGTTATAGACCTACCAACTGCCTATGAGATCTGGATTAAACTGGAACTTCTGCATGAAGGAGATGAGTATGTTAAGAGTGCAAGGCTGCAGAGTCTCAAAGGGAAATTTGAAAGACTAAAAATGAGAGATGATGAAAATATTACTACCTTTATGCCAAGAGTAAATGAGCTGGTATGTGGAATCAGGAATGCTGGTGGAGTTTTGGATGAAAATGAGATTGTTGGCAAAATTCTCAGATCTCTTCCTGCTGTCAACAAAATCAAGGTTGCTGCCATTGATGAATTCAGAGCCCATACAACTGTCACAAGAGACCAATTGGCTGGCAAACTGGCTGCATTTGAAATGACCAAGTTTGGAGATGATGCCCCCAAGACTGAATCTACATTTAAAGCCAGTGCCTCTGTGAAAGGTAAACAAAGATCTGATTCGAGAGAAAACTCTTCAAGGAAGTTGTCATGGTATGATCAAACAAGAAGAGACATGGAAGTGGAAGAAGTAGAAACAACTCAACTTGAAGCCCTCTTTACAAAGAGACTGCCAAGAGGATCTAGTAAGTATGAAGGAAAATTACCCTTGAAGTGCTTCAACTGCAATAAGATTGGTCATTTTGCCTCAAGATGTTCGAAAAGATCTACAAGGTCAAATTCTAACAAACAAAGGTTCCAAAAGAATTGTTATTATGTTCATGAAGAAGATGATAATGAAGGAGTAACAGATGATGAATCAGAGATAGGAAACAAATCCGAAAATGAATGGGTGTTTATTGCCATCAAGGAAGAAGATCCAATATCCTCTGAATCTGTCAATCAGAAGGTTGTAGAAAGAGCTTTGGCTGCCCAAGTTGAAGAAAAGGATGATTGGGTTATTGACAGTGGATGCTCTCACCATATGACAGGTGACAAGAACAAGTTCTTAGATTTGGAAAGGTATGAAGGAGGAGTGGTAAAGTTTGGTGATAATTCTGCTGGTAGAATAAGAGGAAGAGGAACTACTTCTTTTAATAGAAGACACAAAACTGGTAATGTACTATATGTTGAAGGCTTGAAGCACAATCTTCTCAGTGTTGGACAGTTGGTGGACAAAGGCTATGATCTCCGGTTCAAGGATGGAAAATGCAAAATCCTTGAAAGATCTGGAACAGAGATTGCATCCGGTACTCAAACTAAAGGTAATATCTTCCTCTTGGTTGGTTCTGATAAAAGTTGTCTATTTGTTCAAATTGATCAGAGTTGGTTATGGCATAGAAGGATGTGTCATGTAAATTTTGATAACATCATCAAGATAAGCAATACTCACCCTGTAAGAGATCTTCCAAAATTGGTAAAACCTACAAATAGTTTGTGCAAAGAATGTCAGCTGGGTAAACAGAGCAGAGTCTCATTCAAAAGCAAGGATTAGTCCTCTATCGAATTATTGGAGTTAGTTCATACTGATCTATGTGGTCCGACAAGAATCAAGAGTATGCAAGGTGATAGATACTTCATGTTACTGATTGATGACCATTCCCGGATGATGTGGGTTACCTTTCTGAAAGAGAAATCAGAAGCGTTTGAGAAGTTCAAAATCTTCAAGGCTATGGTAGAGAATCAAACCGGATTAAAACTGAAATGTCTGAGGTCTGATAGAGGTGGTGAATTCACATCCGGTGAATTCATAGATTTTTGTGAGAAGCATGGTATAAAGAGACAGTTATCTGCTCCTAGGACTCCACAACAGAATGGAGTAGTTGAGAGAAAGAACCGGACCATCCAGGAAGCATCCAGGACAATGATGATGGAAGCAAATGTTCCCCAGATGTTTTGGAAAGAAGTTGTCAGCACTGCAGTCTACACTCTCAATCGAGTTCAAATCAGAAACAATACCAGTAAGACTTCTTATGAACTTTGGTTTGGCATCACTCCTACTATGAGATATTTCAGAGTATTTGGTAGCAAGTGTTACATTAAAAGAGATGAAGACCTAGGAAAGTTTGATGCTAGAAGTGATGAAGGAATTTTCTTGGGTTACTCCACTCAAAGCAAAGCATACCGGTGTTACAATAAGAGACTGAGAAAGATGATAGAAAGTACAAATGTGAAGGTTGATGAAGGTATTGAGAAGCCCTCAAGATTTTATGAGTATGATGAAGATGATCAGAATGATGTTCTGGTTCAAGGAGCTCCATCCTCTCCTGAAAGTTTGATTCAGACTGATCCGGTAAATCAGGAAGAAGAGACAGGTCTAAATGAGCATGATCAAGAAGCAGAAGTGCAAGAAACTCCCAAAGTTCCAAGGTATGTAAGCCTGAACCACTCTGAAGATCAGATCATAAGTGACAAAAGCAAAGGTGTACAAACTAGAAGGAATGTTGCTCAAAATTCAGATGAATGTTGTCTAATTTCAAAGATTGAACCTAAGACAATAAATGAAGCCTGCAATAATGAAAATTGGACAAAAGTAATAGAAGAAGAGTTAATGCAAATTGAGAAAAATCACACTTGGGATCTTGTTTCTAGACCTAGAAACAAGAATGTGATTGGAACCAAATGGGTCTTCTGAAACAAACTAAATGAAGTTGGTGAAGTAATCAGAAATAAGGCCAGATTAGTTTGCAAAGGCTACTCTCAAATAGAAGGGATTGATTTTGAGGAAACCTTTGCTCCGGTTGCAAGAATTGAAGCAGTCAGACTATTTCTTGCATTTGCTGCGTTTAAAGATTTCAAAGTGTATTAGATGGATGTCAAATCTGCTTTCCTGAATGGTGACTTAGAAGAAGAAGTGTACATTGAACAACCGGATGGATTTCAGTTATCTGAGCATGGTGATATGGTCTGCAAATTAAAGAAGGCACTGTATGGTCTAAAGCAAACTCCAAGAGCATGGTATGAAAGGCTGGACAAACATCTTTTGAAGATTGGGTTCAACAAAGGTACTGCTGATAGTAACCTATATTTCAAAATTGATCATGAAAACATCTTGATTGTTGAAGTATTTGTTGATGATATCATCTTTGGAGGAAAAGACAGTATGTGTAAAACCTTTGCAAATCAAATGAAAAATGAGTTTGAAATGTCAATGCTCGGTGAAATAAATTTCTTCTTAGGTCTACAAATTACTCAGTCAAAGAAAGGAATCTTTATCTCTCAGACCAAATATGTGAAAGAATTATTGAGGAAATTTGGAATGGAAGATTCAAAGCCAATGAACACTCCCATGGCAACCGGATGTAAGTTGAGCAAAGATGATGACTCTCCTAAGACAGATCAGACCGAGTATAGATCAATGATTGGAGGATTATTGTATCTCACTCAGACTAGACCAGATATAATGTAGGTTGTTGGTCTTGTGGCAAGATTCTAGGCTGATCCCAGGGAATCTCATGTCATGGCAATCAAAAGAATTTTTAGGTACTTAAAAGGAACAGTTGAGTATGGTCTACGGTATCCTAGAGATCATAATTTTTCTCTTCATGCATACACAGATGAAGATTGGGTAGGAGATGTGGATGATAGGAAGAGTACAATTGGAGGAGCATTCTTTTTGGGAAAAAGGTTGGTTTCTTGGCTAAGCAAGAAACAAGAGGCAATATCCCTGTCTACAACTAAAGCAGAATACATTACAGCAGCAGGAAGTTGCACTCAACTTTTGTGGATGAAGCAGATGCTAAGAGATATTCAAGTAGAATATGAGGAGCCTATCACAATTTTCTATGATAATTCAAGTGCAATAAATATTTCTAAGAATCTGGTGTTGCATTCTAAGACCAAGCATATATCTATCAAATTTCACTTTCTGAGAGAGCAAGTGAACAAGGGTGAAGTCAGATTGGAGTATGTGCCCTCCAAGGATCAGCTTGCAGATATTTTTACTAAACCTCTTCCCAAGGAATCTTTTGAGTATCTCAGGGAGAGGTTAGGGGTCATGGCTCCTCCGGTGATGAACTAGGATGCACTGATGTGCATCAGTCTAGTGGATATCACAGTCATATCTTGTGATCTGGATTGATGATGGGGAGCTGCTACTAAGGGGGAGCAGTTGATATGATTTTGATGTGTTAGAATTGCAAGTATGAGCCCTTTGCCATTGATGTCAAAGGGGGAGAGAAGACATGTGAAAAACAAGTGGTTGATGATCAAAGGGGGAGCAGTAAAGGAAGAGAAGACATGTGAAGAGTTGTCGCTGATAGGGGGAGCAGTGACAGAAAGGAGTTCTTGTCTTGATGGTTTTTCACATCATCTGTTGCCATTAATGACAAAGGGGGAGACTGTTGCAAGTATGAGGATAACCAATGTTGTCATTGATGTCAACATACTCATATTGCATCAATGAGAAGGATTGAATGAGCTGTGTGCTGAGGATATTGAGAGAATAAGTCTCAATCAGGAACAGTGAAGAACAGTGATGACAAGAAGGAAAAAGTCCTAAATAGGTTGAGGATCAGAGGATGTGGTTTAAAGGGTTTGTAGATATGAGTCTTGAGATGTTCCAGTCAAGATCTCAGAGGTCCACATGAATATCTAAAGAAGTTATGGTCGCTCCAGTAGAACCGGTTCCGACAGGTGTTCAGAGGTGACAGAGGGTCACAGAAAGGTCCGGTGAGCTTTAGAATTGCATGATCTCACTTTGCGGATTGGAGGGAGTGTTGAAGAAGTCTGTGTGAAGTGACAAATAGATTTGTTCATGGTTTGGAGGTTTGGAAGCACCTTTCTCATTGTGATAGTGATGACAGACTGTGTTCTTGAAGTTTCGGATGAAGAAGAGAAGAATTCCAGTAAGCTGAGAAAGTGCGGATGTTCTTGATGTCTCAGGAAAGGTTTTGGTGATCTTTGGATCATATACAATTCTTATTGGTGGTCCGCATTAAAGTTTGAGTTTGCATTTGAAGAATAACCATGGATATTGGTGTTCTTCCTAAAATAGGCTGATGGATGTATTACACGTCTTGCGAATGATCTTATAAGTGTTTGCCGACTTAGATGATTGTTCCTAAATCAATGCCTTGTATAAATAAGGGATTGTGAATTCATTTTGAAGTGTGTCTTGGTGTGGATGAGTGTGGCATAGCGAAGAAGAGCGAAAGGCAGAGCAGGAGTTTTCAGGCTTAAATGGAACTGATCCAGACATGGTAAAGATGTCAATCTCCAGTTCAAGTTTGTAATACTTGTTACTTTGTAGACAGTGTGTCTCTTGTAGGTAGTGTGCCTCTTGTGAGCAGTGTGCTCAGGCAGTGAGCCCTAATTGGCATGTGCCATCTATTTTTCTTATTCTTCTAATAGAGAATAATCCTTGGGTTAATCACCCCATGGTTTTTCCCTTGACCGGGTTTTCCACGTCAAAATATTGGTGTTTCATGTGTTGATGTGTATCTGCTCTAGTGTTTATGCTTTATGCTTTCATGAGTGATTAATTGATATGCTATTAAATAAAAAGAGGATTTAAGTGTTTGAATTGAAAGCAAGTTTTTGTACAATTGATTCACCCCCCCTCTCAGTTGTGTGCCCTAGATCTAACAGAATGTTCTGAGATGGTCATCCGGATTACCTTTCCCTTTGTGGGATCTCAAAATGTGTTGGAAAAGGTGTCATGTGAAGTGGTCCCACCCCATAGTTGCATCCGGTCGGGATCGGGACCCCCTAGCAGAGGTAGGGGCGAAGGTAAAGGTAGCTCTCGTGCCCCATTAATCAAGTGCCATTAAATCGGTCTATTCCACCCCAAGTCCGTCCAGAGCGAACCGTTTACATACCCACTTCTACTTCACACTCACCAGACAATAATCATGGTGGGGTGTAACACCGGGGATAATCATGAAGTAAGTGAGACGTCGGGCCGTTATGATAGCGAAAGCGCCACACCTACCATACCGGGACGATCCAATCAGAGGTGCACCTACCAGAGAGTCCGAGGCACATCGACAGTCGTAGGGATAATGGCATATGCCTTCCAAGGAAAATGTCGTCTTGTTTTAGTCCCACTGCTTTGTTAACCATTTGTTCAATAGCCACTTGAGATAATTGTTGTTGTTGCAAAGGGGGTTGATGGTCGGGAGGTGGAATGTAGTATGTTGTATATTTTTGTTGTGGTGGAATGTATGAGGGCATGATTGTATGTTGAGGTTGAGTGCTCACATTATATGCTGAAGGATTGGTATATGACATATATGTGCTTGAGGATCATTGTCCTTGAGACACAAGTGGTGGTTGGGTATATTATGATGGATTAACTCCAAAATTTTGCTTCGCATGGGAACTAGAAGATGGATTAGTGTTGATCAACGGATGTGGGTTGGATGTTGGATTTGGAGTAGGATTTGGAGTGGTAGCATTATGATAACTAATGGAAGGATTGGTGAATGAGGAAGGATGGACAATTGAGTTCATATTTTGGGCAACATGAGTACCTTGAGATGGATTGGTATATGTCATATATTGGGTGCCAATGGGTAATGCTTGGGTTGCATAAAACAGATTGACATTTTGTGAAGGATTATATGGAGGTGGAGTAAGTGATGCAAGTTGATCAACGTAAGAGACAACAATATTAGGATTGGCTTGTGATACCGTAGGTTGGTCAATCATGTCAATGAGATTGGCGTTAGGATTATATGGTTTATTAGATGCATTCATGGAAATCATAGAGACCATATTAGAAGTAATAGGGATACTAGTTTGGGGTGTGGATTCTACATGTGATGCAATAGGAGTGAAGACTTGTAATGGCTGTGAGACTTGTGAGGCTTGTGATATTGGGATAGCTTGTGAAACTTGCAGAGTTTGTGATATTGGGATAACTTGTGATACTTGCAGAGTTTGCACTTGTGAAACATGGACAACTTGTGACACTTGAGGAGCTTGTGATACTTGAGGCATGGATACGGTCATAGTAGGAGTGGGGGTATGTTTTGAAACATGCAAAGGCAGGAAGCTCAAATTTTTTGAAAGGTAAGAAAGTACCTTGGTTGGAGTTAGCAAAGGTCCTAGAGAATACTCTGTGCATGGTGGGCTTGATGGTGTATCAATAGGCAATGAAGGAGATGGATTGGAAGGGGGATGAGATAGCATGGATGTGTCATGAGATGTAGTGTCTATGGTAGATGGTCCCTTTACAACAATAGTAGGAGCATTTGGATCTTGTTTACGAATGGTGGATATGTCAAAGATGCTTGGTAACTTGGCTCCCATATGAGCTAATTGCAAGAAATATCAGTCCTGATCAGATAAAATGAGCCTATCAACTTGGTCCCATACGTGTGGTTCTTGAAATTTAGATAAATCATCTTGGGATGGCTCATAATAGGTTGCTTTCACTTGTTGTGAATATGATGGTCTGGCGGTGTATCCTTCAGGTACAAACATGTGAGAAGGCATACTGGTTGTGTATTGAGTTGCATCTTGAAGGGGAGTTGATTGACATTGTTGCCTTTTGGCTTCAATTTCAACTCTCAATTTTGCTTCCATTTCAGCTCTATATTGGCTCCTAGTTTGAGGCATGATGGTTGATGATGGGGATTGGACTAGTTTGTCAAGGTTGAGACCCAAATGTTGATGGTTTGCTAATTGTTTGGTTAATGGTTTGCTTTGCTAGGCTACTGGTTGATTGTTGTTGGTTTGTTGTTCAGTTGTTGGTTGGTTGATTGGATTGCTTAGGTTGTTGTTTTCTAGGATTTCTTTGTTGGTTTATTGCTTGGATAAACTTCCCTAGAGGATAGCTCACAAACTCAAGGGAAAAAGCTGATTACTAAGGCTATTTGCTAGGGTTCCTAAGGCTGAGTAAGGCCAAAAGGATAATGTTTGTTGTTGCTGGGTTGATTGTTTTGATGGTTGATTGTTGGTTGGGGGTCTCAAGAGGATGGAAAGCTTAAAAAATCCAATTGTTTTGGTATGATCAAAATAGGAGATGATGTTAAAATGGTTGTAGCTGATCAGAGGAATGTCTAGAAGCTGATAACAGAGCTAAGGAATTTGAAACTGCAATAGATTAGGCTAGATTGATGCAGATTGATAATGTTTGACTAGAAGTGGCTGGTAATAGCTCCAATGTGACTTAGAAAAGGCCAAAAGTGATCTAGAAAGTTTCAGATGATAGACTGTAGGGTTAACCAAAAGTGACTAGGTTTACTAGAGGTGAAGGGTTTTAGCTCAAAAGTGATTCTCTGGTATTTAAAAGTGACATAGTTTTTGCCAGAAGCGATTGTCTACTGTTTAAAAGTGATTCAGTTTTGCCAAAAGCAAGTAGTTTCAGTTCAGAGGCAATTTGTGTCTGATAGAGGATGTGTTTGGGTGATTTTTGGCAGGAAAATAATGATTTCAATCACTCACACTCACAACATTCACAAGCATGTACAACCTAGGCTAGGAAAGGACTATATTTGTTGAATCCCCTTGCCATGCCTATTCAAAATGGATAGCTTCAGGATCTTGGTAGCATCGGATCCTCCCTCGGCACTCACTTCTCACGCACACCAAGTTCCATGTTTCCCAAGGATTGCAAACCTTAGGATTGTCCCTACTATCTCTACTAAGAACCATGAGAATCGGGGAGGCTTTAAAAGTTTGACCTTCTGCGTCAACAAATAGAGGGATTTTGGCTACTACACAAGGTTTCTAGTAAGGGCATCCATTCGGGTGGCTACACGTGTTACGATTCACTCCGTTAATGGAAGCTTCCTAGCCCAAAGAGGTTGTGCTCAATGGGGTTTTGGGGGAAAGATTTGTCAGTGTAACACAACAACACCTATTGTTTGTGACTTTTGACACAAACACTTTTTTATATAGCGGGTTGGAAGAGCTTGGCTTTAGCTTGTTATTGCTTGGGTCATACCCGTTCCCACACCAGGAAGGCAGGCCCTCTAAAAATAATAAGTTCTCATACACCCAAGATCCATTTGATAGGCAAGGGGAGAGGATACTTTTGTTATTAAATTTGGGTTACACACATACACATTAAGCAAGAAAAAAAAAGATAAAACAAGCATAAAGCAAACAATGGTTCTTTTTAAGCACCAAATCCAAATGTCCCTAGATTAGTAATAAAAATGATATGCTTTGGACTAATTAAAGCTGCAATAGATATGTTAGTAGTTTCACAACCACCTTTTCTTGGACAAACAATAAGATGTTGCACAAATAAATGTGTTTAGGGTAAAATTGGATTTTGTTAATCTTTTGTTGTTTAGATGTTAAAATCCACCTCTCCACTAAACATTGAAGGATATAGGGTCGAGTGGCAAGTACTATCATACCCTAGAGTCACTTTTAGATGTAGGGAAACTTGGATTAGGGAATTAATTATCAAATTTTCCTTCTCTTATGTCCAACTGACCATTAAAACCCTAATTATGCAAAAACAACAACAAATTAATGAATTATGGAAAAAGCTCTTGTAGACGGGAGTAAAATACCAAATTATAGAATACCAATTTTTAGGGTTTCTAGGCGGAATAGTTGGGGACACTAGAGCGGGCGCCCAAGGTACCTACTTTTTCAAGGAATCTGGACCTCCTTCGGATACTGATCATCCCTGTAACTTCTATTTTTTGAAATTTGTTTGCGGAGCACACTAGAGTGAGCACCCTGGTCCTGGAAGTGCTCCTTTGTTTGACTTTTCTTCAAATCCTAAATCCCTGATGTCTGCCCAGTCTTCCTGCAACTCCACTTTTTCTGGATGTGACACCTATAACCTGCAATCACAAGACTTGGTTTGGGGGTTGTGGTGTTTAGAGGCTTGCCTCAGTCTAACCCTAGAGGACACTTAAGTCTCTGAACACCGTTGTTAGATAAAGAGGGTGTGCCCTTGTGAGGCAGAGGCCAAAAACCAAAGGAATCAATGATAAAAACACAATTATATGTCTTCTTGTAGTGAAGCTCTCATGGAGGAAGATGCTTTTCATGCCATGAGGAGATTGATGCTCAAATCTACAAATATCAACACACAAAACATACAAGTCTACTCTTAGAACACAATAGAAAGCCTTGAATCACCTTGAGAACATAATAGCTTGCTAGTAATTATCTAGTTTACAAATGAATGCCTACACATGCTTATATATGCATCTACAAGCACTCCCGCCAAGATATTTGAAATTCAAACTTACCGTGTTGGCAAAGGGACCTAATAAAGGTCACTAACTGACATCGAGAAATTGGGGTTGCCCCAAAATAGGGCAAGACTAGGGTGCGGGCGCCCAAGTTCTCCCCCCTATTTTAGGTAGGGTATAGCTCAAGGGGTCCTCCTAGGTCCCATTTTTCATGTTACCCAGGTCTCAATCCATCGGGGTGTTAAAATATGAACTAAAATGTCCTAAATGCATGCTAAAGAGCCGGGAGCTAAACCTTATGAGGGAAAAGCCCCCAAGGGGACATTTTCTGGCATTACATTTAGCCCCCACTTTAATGTATGTATAAATGTGAGGCCCATACATGCATTAAAGTAAGGTCACAAACACAACAAACACACCAAGCATGAAGAAGACACGGTAATCACATAGAAAATAGTAACAAGCACGTAAAACACAAAGAAGACAGTTACAATCACACAGAACACAGAGCAAATAGTTAATTCATAGAAGACACATTAATTCATGGAAGACAGAAATGATATCTTTTCTTTTATTTTTCTCATATATATGAAATGTAAATGCAAGTACTGGAAAGTAAACAAACCTCCCAAAATGCAGGAAGCACTACTCGAAGGTGTTGGTCTCTACATATGGGGCAACACACATGCAATACATGCAAAACCTCCCAAAATGCCTACCACATATGGGGCAACAAACACTCCAAACAAAACAAGCACGCCAAAACACACACACTTGAAGACACGGATAAAACACGGCAGACAAGCGATGGTGTGTTCCCTATTTCTAGGCTTATCACCATCTCAGGCACATTACAGGCACACACCAACGATTGCACTTCGTCACAACAATCGTCGAAGACACGCTTAAGGGTTGAGTTAGTCACAGAATCACTCCCCACCTCAGTAGAGGACTTTTTGAAAATGCAACCCCACATGTGTCACGGAGATGCCTTACAGTGAAAAGGAAGCATGGCATACCACCCCACCCATGTCACGGAGACACCTTATAGTGAAAAGGAGGTATGAGCTCAAAAGTATATAGCCCCACCCACATCACAGATACGCCTTACATTGAAAAGGAGGTATACGCAATAGATAGATTGATTGATTGTAAACAAACTTAGGATGCAGGAAGTATTCATCATACTAGCCTACACCTGAGGACAAGCACATTGCTAACATCTATATCAGACAGCTTACCTTATATGCCCCCACCTTAAGGTGGTTGATATCAGTTATCAATATCAAGCACGTTAAGGTAGGAAGAAAACACACAAGGGAACACCAACTTATGCAAAGCCCATGCCCCCCAGAGGTGACATGTACTTTATGATTGCCAAATGTTCCCACAAGCACATCCCTGCAAGAAACATGTTAGTGTCTACAACATCATGATAAACAACAACATCAATGCATATGATTAAGCACACAAAGAGCCAAGGTTATACAACGGATTCAGAGTTCAAGGATAATCATAGGGCTATATCACGAAGCTCTATGAATCGAGTACCACCAAGGCAAGATTCAAAGGCAAACAAAGGTGCATAGAGCAACAATATTGTTAAGGTTTGTAAATGTGATAGAAACATCATAAAATTCACTACGCGAAAAGCACGGGTGCTTCCACTAGCCAAGCGTCAGATAAGATATAAAACCCCATCGTCATATTAGGAACTAAGTCCATTTTTTGATTGCTCTCGAAAGGGACACTAGGTCCACATCACTATAAATGTTTGTCGTCATCCACCCACTAGATGGAAACACTATAGGAAGGGAAACAATAAATAAGAGAGGAGAAACAAAGTGTCTTAGGGATAGTCATGTAGGAGGGTGCCCCCAATTCACCAACCACAATGCTATGTTTGCAAGACACAACACACAACAATGAAATCAGAGAGAGAGGCAATTTAGAAGAATGATGATATAAATAGAAGAAGGTCACAACAGAGGTGGTCTCCTGGTATCCTGAACCTTACGGGAGAATCTGAGGTCATTCCAGGAGGCCTAAACAACACGACACATCACAGGGGAAGCACATCACGAGAGAGATAAAGGGTTAGAGACTTACCTGTATGGATCATCATGCTAAGTCTTATCATCAAGTAAATCATCGTCATCCTCCCACTCTCTAATGTTAGAGGAAGGTTGGATATAAGGTATCATAGCCCAATTCTTGTCTTGCTCATTATGTTGTTCATTGTCAGGATCATGTTTATTTGGTTGAATGTTGGGATCATTTTTTTCTTGTTGAGATGCCAAGTAAGCTCGTCGCCTTCTCTTTCTCCCTTTTGCAAGTTTACGTTGGTATCTAGTTTACGACTTAGTTTTTGTAACATAGGGCTTTGATTTGTTATGGATTTTTGTGTTGCAAAGGAGCAAGCACCAAGATCAAAGGTCTTTTGTGTAGGCAGAATGTTTTCTTGTTGAAGCGTACTATCGTACTTATTCTCTATCCTCTTAGTGATGTCCAAATGACTTGAATATTCAAACAAAGGAGGGACATTAAAGGTCTTCTCTTCCTTAGTGAAATCCAAGGTGTGTGAACAATATACTAAAGGAAAAAGGTTGGTGGGATCATCCACAAAGGTAGGAATTTGATTATTGTTAAATGAATGCTCATTCTCTTCCCATGGAAAGTTCTTTGTTAAAGGCAGCTCTTCATTCACTAATGCTACATCTTGGCCAGGGAGAGCATTGGAATTATTAAAGCTATCCCTAGTCTTCTCATTTGAGTATTCAGTTATAGGGGAAGTAGGATAACTTATGCAATCATCATCAGCCTTTTCCTTACTACTCATAGAGAAGAACTCAGTTAAGCTCTCTAATATCATAGGATGTTCACTCATGAGGGTTAAAAATTGGTCAAAATCAAGGTTTTTGATAAATGCATGCAAAGATACTATTGAAAAATGACATGAAGGTGCCATTTCAATGTAACATCAGATTTTTAAAAACTTTTCAAATGTATGTCAAAGACAAGTGGCAAACTATATGCAAAAATAGCCTCAAATGCTTGATTTTTGTGCTTTTTTCAATGCAAATGAATGGAGCAGAGGATGTTGTAAGGATTTTGATCGAGGGTATCAAGTTATATGTCTAATATCAGTCCTAAAATAGCAAAGTGTCCTTCTCAACACACTCTTAATGTGATTTCAAGATGATGCCTCTAGACACCCAAAATTGACTCATTATCATTAGTATTCAAATATCGCATTATCATACATCTGCATTTGTCTAACACACTTGAGCAATATCCCTAACACATATATTTCTTCTATTAATTAAATAAATTTATATTTATTTAATTAATTCATTAGCTATTTCCTCTAAACTTTAATTAAACAATCTTCAATTATTTAATTATCTTCATTCTATCTATTTTTAATTAAATAAATCTTATTTATTTAATTAAAGATTCCTTTCATAAGCCGACTTCCCAATTAATTAAATAAATTATATTTATTCAATTAATTTCTCTTATCATTTATCTTATGAGCCGACATGTGTGCCTCTTTCATTTAAAAAAGAAGTGGTACTACATCCTTTTATTTAATATTTTTTACATGTACTCTTTATGTACATGGTCACACATAAAGCTCTATCTTCCCGCCACTTGTCATCTTCACATTCATCTATGTTTATCCTTTAATCTTAGCCATTCACATAGCCTCCAAATCTCCACCATTGATTGATTTTGGTTGAGTTCTATATAAACTCCCTCTCATTTCATACTAGACCCATCCAGCATTCATATTGCATTTACATTATCATATCAAGCATTTTGAGCATTCATAGCATCCATTGAGCTTTCATCATTATCATCTATCATGGCAGCTTTTATCTTCATAATTGTTTATTATTGAAGAAGCAATCCACATCATAAACAAGGAATCATACAATCTAGGTGATGTTGTGCTTGAATTGCATATTTTTGGTTTCATTTGGATTAGATTCTTTGATGATGGTAGGGTTAGGTTTTCATGGCTATGCTTGATCTTATTAACCTGATTTTTACCTATCACATTTTGGCACGCCGGGTGGTACTCACATCCTTGATTAAATTTGCTATTTGAAGTTGTTTTTTATGAAGATCAGATCTTTTGAGCGCTTACGGCAAGTTTCAGTCACTTCTGAGCAAAAATCTACCGCTTTCTGCATATCCGCGTCACTGTTACACTGAAATCTGTCACCTGTGGTCTTTGCTAGATCACTTTTATTCCGTCATTAATCACTTTTAGACTATTTTACATCACTTTTATTTTAACAGTGATCAATTTTGTAGATAACTAGATCACTTTTATCTTGACAGTGACCACTTTTGGCTGACCGCGTCACTTTTCGTAGAATTAGGGTCTCTATTGCATATTTACTATTTTACAGATTCAAGTTTCCGTTGCACTGAAAACTGTCACCTGTAGTATTTTCTGTATTGCTTTTATGCTATTTTTAATCGCCTTTAGCCTGTTTTGAATCGCTTTGTCCTAACAGTGCTCACTTTTGCATATGATTGGATCACTTTTATACTGACAGAGATCGCTTTTAGCTGACCACATCACTTTTCACAGAATTAGGGTTTCTATTGCGTATTTACTATTTTACAGATTCACATCGCTTATGAGCCTAAACCTACCGCTTTGCTTGTTTCTACGTCGCTTATAAGCCGAAACAATTCACCTTTGATACCTCCCGAGTCACTTTTGATTTGCAGAGGTTCGCCTGTGACAAAAAGAAACTTGCTTTTGACGAACAGTGGCTCACCTCTGGTAAACCCTGTCGCTTTCAGTATATATTATTTGCAATTTGTTTTCTTGGGTATTAATCAGGTATTTATGCAGCATCTTATCAATTTGTCCAAGAAAAGGAGGTTATTGAAAGGAAGCTAGGTGTGCAGAAATCACTTCCTACACTAATCTAATGAGAAGAGATGTATGCAAATTCAACTTTAATTCTTACAACTATAGCAACATAGAACATCTAATAGAGATATTGTAGCAATACACATACACATAGAAAGTAGATAGAAGAGAGAGACAAGATATACGTGGGGAAAACCCTTATGGGTGAAAAACCCCACACTCCAAAGCACAGCTCAAATGTATTACATTAAACAATAACAGATTACAATACAGTTTCAAAGCCAATGCTCTTTCAGGAGTCTTCGAATGTTGAATCTGGAGATATTCTGGCAGCATAACAGTACTCGTACCAAAGTTGTTTATCTCCCATCCAAGCACTTGTTTATATAGAGTTTACAAGGCAAATATCTAACCTTTTAAAGATGGGTGTCCATCTTGAACTCATGCCCCAAAACCCACACCTAAGGACACTTGTCCAACATCCCATCCCAAAGTGGGCACCTGGTCCCAAGATAGGTTATGATAGATGCTCTTACGCACCTTACAGCTATCATAGAATCCATTATAACTGACAGCACTTACAACTGTAAAAGATTCTATCATACACTGACTAAAAATATCATATTCCTCTTACAACATGTCATAACCTCCCTTGACCGCCCAAAGATGCCTTTCTCTCGTGCAAAGATACTCACCAACACTTATCATTAATTGAAATTCGTTTGAGGTTTCGGGGGCGTTGCCCCCGAGGCCCCGTTAATTATTCAAGGGGGAAACCGCGGCTGCGAAAGTCACCAAAATTTACCCTGCTGCATATACACAAGGTGCTGACTCTGCCAACTCAGCATGGGATAAATAAATACAACATTAGGAATTTGCAAAGGTTGAGACACCTTAATTCCCAACAGTTATCAAACTACTAACATATCTGTTGCAGCTTCGATTGGTCCAAGACTTGTGGTTTATCACTAAATTAGGAACATTTGGGCTTGGTGCTTAAAATGAATCATTGCTTGCTCCATGCTTGATTTATCTTTTTTGATTGCTTGCATGTGATTGATTGTAACCCAAATTTAATGACAAAAGTATCCTCTCCCCTTGCCTATCAAATGGATCTTGGGTGTATGAGAACTTGTTATTATCTTTAGAGGGCCTGCCTTCCCAGTGTGAGAAGGGATATGACCCAAGTGGTAACGGGCTTAAGCCAAGTCCTTCCGAACCGCTATATAAGAAAAGTGTTTGTGTCGAAAGCCACAAACAACGGGTGTTGTTGTGTTATACCGACAGCCAACCTCCCCTGAAACCCTCCAAGGTGTAACCCTTGAAGGCTGGGAGACTCCACAACGGAGAGTAGCACTGCCGCACATATAGCCACCCAAACAGATGCCCTTATTAGCAACTTTGTGTAGTAGCCAAAAACCTTCTATTTGTTGATGCAAAAGGTGGGACCTTTGAAGCCTCCCTGATTCATGTGGTTGTTAGAAGAGATAGCAGGGACAATTCTAAGGTTTGGTGGGGGGGACGAGCTTTACAAGAAACCCAGATCTTGGTATGCATGAGAAGTGAGTGCCGTGGAGGGGAGCCGGTGCTACCAAGATCCTGAAGCTATCCGCTTTGAATAAGCATGGCCAAGGGATTCAATAGATATAGTCCTTTTCTAGCCTAGCTTGTACAAGTTTGTGATTGTTGTGAGTGTGAGTGACTGCCATTACTATTTTCTTGTCAAAAAATCACAAATCAGACACCTTTCTGACAGACACAATCGCTTTTAAACCTAAACTGCCCACATACAGATAGCAAAAATCACTTTTGGACCACAGTTAGTCACCTTTTGCCTAAACTGATTCACTTTTGAACAACTGATCCCTTTTAGCGTAAACAAGGTCGCCTTTACACAACAGTCAGTCGCCTCTTATTTAAATTAGGTCGTCTTTGAACAACAACTGATCACTCTTAGCATAAACAAGATCACCTTTACGCAGCAATAGGTCACCATTAGCATAACCTGAGTCACTTTTAATCAACTGAAAATCACTTTTTAGCTAACAGTTGTCGCCTGTGAACAATCGATTGCCTCTGGTTAATATCGTAACTTGCTGTTAGAACCTGAACTAGACCGCATTTGAGCTATTATTAGTCACCTTTGGCATCCTCTAAGTCACACTTGAGCTATTATCCGTCGCCTGTGGTTAAATACCTGCAAATCTTATTACCTTAGTTGAATTAGCCACAGATCCAGCTTGCTTAAGCTTCAACATCAGCCTTCAGGTCTGTCTCTGATCATTAGCAGATGCCTAGACCTTGTCTCTTGTCTTGAGTTCACTAATCAAATGCAATTCATGAGCTTTTCATCCTTTTGAGACCCCAACCAACAAACCAAACATCAAACCAATCGTTCAGCCAACATCATCTTTCAGCTTTAGTTTCAGCAAACATCAGCAACTTAGTAGCTTTTAGCAAACATTTTTTCCCTTGAGTGTGTGAGCTATTCTCTAGGGAAAACCAACAACAACAAATCAACCAAAGCAAACCAACCAAGTGAATTAGCAAAACCAGCAAACCAAAACAACAACCAATCAACCATGCAGCAAACTATCATCTTTTGGGTCTCAAAACTTTAACAAGCTAAACTTCATCATCAACATCATGCCTCAAACTAGGAGCCAATATAGAGCTAAAATGGAAGCCAAATTGAGAGTTGAAATGGAAGCCAAATTACAAGTTGAGATGCAACAATTCAAATCAATGCCTCTTAAGGATGCAACTTAATTCACAACTGGTATGCCTCCTCATATATTTGTGCCCCAAGGATACACTATTGGCGAGTCATCTTCACAACAAATGCAACCTCCAACATCCTTGGAAACTTTTGAAGAACAATCTCAAGATGACTCATTGAAATTTTGAGATACCCATGTATGGGACCAAGTTGAGAAACTCATTATATCTGAGCCTAATCATTACTTCTTGCAACTTGATCACATGGGCGCTAAATTACCAAAAGACTTTGACATATCTGCTATAAAAGAACAAGATTCAAACAATCCCGTTGTTGTTGCAAAGGGACCATCCACTAGGGTCACATCATCTCCCATCATAACGTCAGCTTCACCTTCCAACACATCTTCCTCATTGCCTATTGTTACCTCATTTGATCTACCATGCTCGGAGCATACTTTAGAACCATTGATAGTGCCAACCAATGTGCTCCTTCTCATGTCACAAAATCTTAATCTGCCACCTTTCCATGTTCCACAACATATCTCTCCTTCTACCATGACCGTTTCCATGCCTCAAGTAACACAAGCTATCCATGTAACTCAAGCGCAAACGCTCCAAGCATCACAAGCTATTCCCATGTCTCATAGTGTGCAAGCTTCTCAAACTATTCCAACAATACCTATTGCCCAAACTCCACATCCATTGCAATCTACTATATCTCATACAAATACCATATCCCATATGCCAACTGCTAATCCCTCCATGCTATCATATAATCCCAATGTTAGTCTCATTGACATGAGTGATCCTCCTATCGTTTCTCAAGCTAATCCTAGCAATACGGTCACTTATGTTGATCAACTTACATCCATGCCGTCGTATTCTTCTAATCCTTCACACACTATCAATCTATCTTATGCTACCCAAGGCTTGCCTATTATCACCCAACATATGACACATACCAATCCCCATGTCCAAAATACAAATCTAAATGTTCATCCTCCTTTCATATCTACCAATCCCTCCATTACTTACCATGTCACAAATCCAACCCCAACTTCCCAACCATTCACTATTGTCAATCCATTGTCCACTTCCCATGTGATGCATACCCAACTGACGTTTGGGTCTCAAGGACAGCAATCCTCCAACACATATGTGTCACATACCAATCCTTTGACATATATGGTGAGTACGCAACCTCAACAAATGGTCATAGCTCCATATAATCCATAGCCGCAACCACAATATATCTCATACCATACTTCATCCCCTTTGCAATAACAACAATTATCTTCAGTAGATGTTCAACAAATGATCAATCAAGTGATAGGACAAGGCAAGAAACCTTTCTCTCTCAAAAACATATGCACTTATCCATTTGACAAGTCTCTTAATATGATACCTTTTCTTCCACACTTTGAAATTCCACAATTTGATAAGTACAAAGGAAAAGGAAATCCTGAAGACCATCTTAGACCATTCTTTGTG
The DNA here is from genome assembly GCA_027924645.1 of Cunninghamia lanceolata. Taxonomy (NCBI): domain Eukaryota; kingdom Viridiplantae; phylum Streptophyta; class Pinopsida; order Cupressales; family Cupressaceae; genus Cunninghamia; species Cunninghamia lanceolata. Next base: position 10,354,799 of record BSBN01000895.1, on the reverse strand, counting down.
GTATGTCTTGATGTCGCTTATGACTATACATATCTTTTGAGATTATTTCCTCGAAGCTTAGCAGGAGAAGCTCTTGAATGGTTTTCTCTGTTGGAAAGAGACACTATATGGATTCATGGTTGTTGTCATTGATGGCAACAAAGGTCATCCCACATATCCGCAAGTCATGGTGTGTCTCTACCGGAAGTCAGAATGAAGATTGTTGTGGTCCGGTGAACAAGAACAGAGCATGTGGCAAGGTCCGACAGATTGGTCCGGATCTCTCAGAGGAAGTGTCTTGGTGTAGTGTAGATTTGGGGAAGTCAAGAGGACTACCTTGAGTAGTATATTCCAAGGATTTAGCCTCCGGTGATGAACAAAGAAAAAGATATGAATAGTTGAGTACCGGATTCCTGAGAGACAGTGAGAACAGAGGAAGAACTGACTGACAGAGTATCAGACTATTTTCTGGATGTGTTACTGTTGATGGTAAAGGTTGTGAAGGCATGAATCATGTTTGGCCGACATGATTAATGATATCTACAAGTATATGCTTGATCCGCATTGCTTGGTGAGCAAGGATTCAGCCGACAGAACAGAGTTTGTAAGAAACTAGACTGTTCCGGATGCCGACTAGAAAGGTGATGAAATTACTTGTGCGGATATATATAGAGGATGGATTTAGTTGTGAAGAAAGAAATTGTGTGAAGGTATATGCGAATAAGTGCAGAACAGAGCAGAAGTAGTAAGAAAGATTCGGTATGTGAAAGGATAGCAGAATAAAGAACAGAGGAAAGATGAAGTGCAGCAGATCAGTGTACTGAGCCTAACCGGAACTGAACTCCAGCATATGTAGATGCTTCCAATCAGTTCAAGACTGTGATTCTTATCACTTTGTAGACAGTGTGTCTCCTTGTAGGCAGTGGGCCTCTTTATGAGCAGTGTGCTCGGGCAGTGAGCCCTAATTGGCAAGTGCCATTTTTGTAATTCCCTATTCTTCTAACAGAGAATAATCTTTGGGTTAATCACCCCGTGGTTTTCTCCCTTAACAGGGTTTCCATGTCAAAAATACTGTGTCATGTGTTTCTTATTTCATGGTAATGTTTTTGTGTTTGATTCTATGCTGCATTAATTAAAAAGAAAGTTCAAAAAGGGAAATAATTAGGATAACTAATTCACCCCCCCCCCTCTCACTTATCAACAATTGGTATCAGAGCAAGGTTCCTCCTAATAGAGCCTAACAGCTTGAGGAAGATCTGGGAGTTCAAATGGATGCATATGGTTTAAGGGAGCAACTCAAGACTGCCCTTGAGGATCTTGAATAGTCAAATTCTGAAGTCAATGAATTAAAGGAAAGACTCAAATAGGATGATGAATTCATGAGAGAATTAAAGGACAAATTAAGTCTCTCTATGAAAAAGAGAAAGGAGCTGCTCCAACAATTGGCAAGACAAAGTGAAGAAAGAAATACAAATGAAGAATTGACTGAGCAAACCAAGTTATGTGAAAAGTTATCAAAAGAAGTCATTATGTTAAGACATGAAATGGAATCAGGAACTATAAAGTTTACTCAAGAGATTGAAGAAAAAAGAAAAGATGAAGACAATCTAAGACAATCTCTTAAAGAAAAATTAGAAGAATGCCACCAGATGGACAGGATTATCAGACATCTTGAATCTGATCTTGAAGATGCCAAAGATAATGAAGAAAAACTTGAGGATCAAATTGCCTCTCTCAAAAGAGATCTTCAAACAGCAAATGAATATAAAGAAAAATTCAAGATAAGTTTTGCCCAACTTGAAGTACTTTTTGGAAGTCAAAAGAGGACAGATGACAAGTATGGTTTGGGATATGAGAAAGGAGAAAGCTCCGGATCCGGTCAAAAGAATTTTGGATCAGAAAATCCAAGGAATAGGCCCAGAAGACCTCCGGTAAGACAGCCCAATGCTCAAAGATATCCATCTTTCATGGATACTGCCACAGCTGCAACCACTTTGGTCACAAAGCTAATCAGTGCAGAAAGAGAATGAATCAGATTAATTCATCCTTCTTCGGATAGTGCTTTAACTGCAAAAGGTATGGACACAAATCCCATGAATGCAGAAATATGCAAGTAAACAAATCATTCAAAGGTAGATGCTTTACATGCAATAGAGTAGGTCATATGGCTAATCAATGCAGATCAAGAGGTTATCAGTCAAATATGCAAAGAAATGTTATTTGCCAAATCTGTAATAGGTCCGGTCATAATGCTAAAGTCTGCAGAAGCAAGAATCAGGACAAAAGAGGTCCGGTGTATAATCAGAATCAAGACAAGGGTAAACAAAAGATGAATGCGGATGAAGTTAGGAATCAGATGAGCAAGATTTGGGTGAAGAAAAGTTCAGAGAATGTAGAGGTTGGATCCGCACCAGACTCTGGTGCTGATATTTCTTCCAGAAATTAAAAAGTGAGCTCTGGCTCAGGGGGAGACTCAAAGAAAATCCTGTTCCCCCAGCCAATCAAGTGGTGCCGGATGTGGCACAAGATGCGGAGTAAAGGGTTTAAAGATATAAGTCTTGAGATGATCCAGATAAGATTTCAGAGGTCCGCATGGAGATGTGAAGAAGCTGTGATCGATCAAGTAAGACCTGTTCCGGGAGATGCTCTGGAATGACAGAGGATTACAAAAAGGTCCGGAGAGATCCGGAAGTGCATTGTCTTATTCTGCGGATTGGACAGAGTGTTTGGGATGTCCTTGTGATGTGTTATCTTGATTTATTCATGATTGAAAGATCCGCATGATGTACATAGATCAGGACTGATTCAGGATACTCCAAGCTATCCGGACAAGGCAAACCGGAATAATATAGGTGAAGCATTTATTGCAAACAGATATTAGGGTTTGCGAAATGATATAAGGGATTTCTCAACAATCATTTGATCATTCCACATCCAAGAAGAATCGAAAAGCGGAGCTCTGAAACAAAATTCATCAAGATCACCGAAGATCTCCTGCCGAAGTCATTACATACAGAAATCAATCCAGCTACTCCGTGCAACCGAAGACGCAAAAGGTATTTTCCACTTTCGATATCTTGCTACAAATCTTTTGAAGAAATGGCTACTCCAAATATAGTAAAAATCTCAGATAGGCCCCGACCTGAATTTAAGAAACATCCATACAAGTCATTGGAGGTAGATCCCTTAGGAGCATTTTCCAGTGTTCCTCACGGAGTTTTACACACAGAAGACATTAGGGTTTACATACATGCAAGCATTGAGGAATTTGGGGAATTCAAATTGAGAGATCTCTATCACAAACAACTGATAGACAATGCTTTTGAGCTTAAACCAGAGTATAAGGGTATCCAGAAGAAACAATTTGATCAATTCATTCATTTCCCCTGCTTTGAAGAAGATGAATGGGTCCGGTATGTACTGAGCAGGATGCATGACAACTTCCTATGGCTGGATAGACCCTGCAAGATCACAAAAGAGGCAATTAGAGCAGTAACTGGTCTATACTCTTTCGGAGGGATACCTATCCTCAAATCTGTCAAAAATAACATTGTAACTGAGGCCACCGGATCAAAATTTGATAAGAGGGCAATGACCATTGAAGATATTTCTGATCCGGATATCAAGTATGCGTCCATGATAATAGGATACAAGATCTATCACTCCAGCAGGGAGAATTCTGTATCCGGAACTGCAGTGTATACTGCCTATGAAATGCTAAGGAAGAATGCAGAATATGATCTCTGCGAACTGCTCTTAAGCCAATTAATGGAAAATATACAGAAAATCAAGAAGGACAAGAAGAATTCCTTTAAGTATGGTACTCTTATATTATGTCTATTCTTCTACTTCATGAATGAGCTGCCCGGATCAAGTGGATGGGCATGGCAGAATGACAAACCTGTTGCAGTACAAATAAGAGACTATCTACATGGGCTTGGGGATGCCAAAGCAAGAAATACAGCCCTATGGGGATACTTCAAAAACTTCCAAAGCATGATGCAAGCAAGAGAAAGAATTCCCCAGTCTCTTGTTGAAAAATACAAAGACTCAGTGTGCTTTATGGTGGACACTAATCAGTGCCTAATGGAGGCAGTGGAGCCAAGGACTGTCTGGATCATGCCCATGGGGTATGAAGTGGATGAACAGATAGTGGAGCTGCATGTTCAACACATGCTAAGTCAGCCCAAAGATCCAAAGGCAGAAAGGTTTGGAACCTTTGAGGAGCTGAGTGTAAAGATACATGTAGAACTCAGGGAACCTGAGATAAAGAGAAAAGTGAGAAAAGAAGTAGAGCACATTGCTCAAGGCCTAGGCATCTCAAAAGAGGCAGAAAAGAAAAGCAAGAAAAGTGCTCCGGTGGAATCCTCAACCCGGACCAGATCATCTAAAGGATCCACACCTATCAAAACCAAAAGCTCAAAACCGGAAGTCCAGGGATCCAGTAAGAGATCCAAGTCAAAAGCCTCAAGAGCTTATCAAAGCCAAAAGGATGAAGAAGAAACTGAGTCAGATGAGGGAGTGAAAGAAATAAAGAAACAGAAAAAGAAAGGATCCAGTAAACCCTCTTCTGGCTGAGACAAGGAAGAAATGACAGAAGAATTTTTTGAAAAGCCCACCCTGTCTCTAGACAGTGTAGTCAAATCAGTCACTGTGGATGGGAACCTTCTACCGGTGGCTGAATTCTATGATGACTACAATGAGGCAGATCAAAAGATCCTGCAAGAAGCTATAATAAGGTACTTGAACATCTACAATAAAGCTTTTATTGAGATTATCTCTGAAATCCCAAAGAGCCGAGAAATGGAATTAGAGATAAGAAAGAACAATGCCATGGCAAAAGACCTTGAGATCAGGGAACATATAGCTATTTAGCTATATCCTTCAATTGATCACAAAATAATGAACATGATATTCAAGGACTGCAAGGATGAATTCAGAAGCAAAGCAAGGATGAATCAACTTATGCTTGGTGAAACCGACAAAGTAGCCAAGGACACTGAAGAGATCCTCCGGAATACATTCAAAAGGTTCAACATTCCTATTACAGAGGACTTAGGTGCAGAAACAGCTGCATCATCTGCTCCGGAAGAAGTGCCACTAGAACAGACTAACATCTCTTCTCCGGCTTCTCCTACAGTCTCCGGATCCCAAGAAGAAGAAAAATTACAGGAGGAAGAAGCAGCAGAAAAAGAAAAAGAGGCTGACAGCACCAAGGATGCAGAAAAAGAGAAAAATCCAACAGAGAAAACCACAACTGTAAGTGGTAAGAATGTGAAAGGAGTTAAGACTCCTAAGGACAAAACTGCAGAAGAAAAGAAACATCTGTCTCCGGCAAGAGACACTGCACAAACTGTTCAAAAGTTTCTAAGCCAAGAAACTTTAGAGATTGATGAACCGGAGCTTCTAAAAGGCCCATTCGACTTTGACTCTCTCTCTCCGGTACAAACAATGAAGATAGCTTCATTTGCAAATGCCAAGGCAAATGAAAAACTCCTAAAGTCTCATATGGAAGACTGTGAGTTGATAGAGGCTGCTTCCAGAGTGCTTGTAAAGATTATGCCATCAATCCAGATAGATCCGACAGCCTCCTCTTCCGGTTATCTCAAAACCTTAGTCAGCAGTGTTGATACACATTTTGATTCTCTAGAAAAATCAGCTGAAGAAAAGGTCCGGAAGGAATTTTTGGATAAAAGATTTTCAGAAGTATTAGGATTAATCTCTAACGATAGGAGAAATATGAGTATTGGAATAAAGAGCTTAGAAAATGCTCTTAAGGATGGCGGTGATATTTACAAATTTTGTATCTCCTGGTCAAAGGCAACAGTAGAAATAGATAAGAAAATAAAAGCGGAACAGGACAAACTACAAATTTTGTCTCAAAGTTTTGATCCTCTCTCTTCCATAGTAAATCAAGAATGTCAAACTATTGCAATCACAAATGCAATAAAGAACCTTGAGAAGGAAAGGAAGAATATCACTAACCGGATGGGAGAACTTAGAAGGATTATAATCCCTAAGTTAGAAACTATGCATGAGGCCATCAGTGATGCTCAGACCACCGCCCAAACAAATGATCTGACAGATCTCAAGAGGGCAGAAGCTTTTGCATTTTTGTTGAGTGGTCACATTTCAATTTTGGATAGAATGAAGCAAAGTTGGGCTACAGAACTGATCCAACTGAAGACATCTTTTGCAGACATTCTTTAGTTCATGTGAGTATGTAAATATGCGGCTATGTATAGAAAATTTTTGAAAATTTTGGTGTGCGGACCCTACCCTTTGCCATTGATGTCAAAGGGGGAGTGAGGAGCAGTGAAAAATGAGGAATCCAACTAAGGGGGAGTTCCAGAAATTGTATATAAAGACAGAGCATCAGCAAAGGGGGAGCATAGTGTAAACACTTAGTCATTTTTCACTAAGTGTTGCCATCAATGCCAAAGGGGGAGATTGTTGGCAAGAGACACTATATGGATTCATGGTTGTTGTCATTGATGGCAACAAAGGTCATCCCACATATCCGCAAGTCATGGTGTGTCTCTACCGGAAGTCAGAATGAAGATTGTTGTGGTCCGGTGAACAAGAACAGAGCATGTGGCAAGGTCCGACAGATTGGTCTGGATCTCTCAGAGGAAGTGTCTTGGTACAGTGCGGATTTGGGGAAGTCAAGAGGACTACCTTGAGTAGTATATTCCAAGGATTTAGCCTCCGGTGATGAACAAAGAAAAAGATATGAATAGTTGAGTACCGGATTCCTGAGAGACAGTGAGAACAGAGGAAGAACTGACTGACAGAGTATCAGACTATTTTCCGGATGTGTTACTGTTGATGGTAAAGGTTGTGAAGGCATGAATCATGTTTTGCCGACATGATTAATGATATCTACAAGTATATGCTTGATCAGCATTGCTTGGTGAGCAAGGATTCAGCCGACAGAACAGAGTTTGTAAGAAACTAGACTATTCCGGATGCCGACTAGAAAGGTGATGAAATTACTTGTGCGGATATATATAGAGGATGGATTTAGTTGTGAAGAAAGAAATTGTGTGAAGGTATATGCGAATAAGTGCAGAACAGAGCAGAAGTAGTAAGAAAGATCTGGTATGTGAAAGGATAGCAGAATAAAGAACAGAGGAAAGATGAAGTGCAGCAGATCAGTGTACTGAGCCTAACCGGAACTGAACTCCAGCATATGTAGATGCTTCCAATCAGTTCAAGACTGTGATTCTTATCACTTTGTAGACAGTGTGTCTCCTTGTAGGCAGTGGGCCTCTTTGTGAGCAGTGTGCTCGGGCAGTGAGCCCTAATTGGCAAGTGCCATTTTTGTAATTCCCTATTCTTCTAACAGAGAATAATCTTTGGGTTAATCACCCCGTGGTTTTCTCCCTTAACAGGGTTTCCACGTCAAAAATACTGTGTCATGTGTTTCTTATTTCATGGTAATGTTTTTGTGTTTGATTCTATGCTGCATTAATTAATAAGAAAGTTCAAAAAGGGAAATAATTAGGATAACTGATTCACCCCCCCTCTCAGTTATCAACATTCTCATCTACCTCTGGGAATTAAGTCTTTTCCAGAATTGGCAAGCAAGTTTCGATCACACTTTGCTTTCAACATTGAACATGAGGTAAACATGAATGACCTTGTCAACAATAAACAGCGCAACGACAAAGCCTTTTCTTCATTTACTCAACGATGGTGTAATATGGCTAGCAAACTATCATGGGAAATACCTAAGAAACAACAGCTTGACATCTTTGTTCAAAATCTTCATCCTGAGCTGTCATTTCAATTACAATTGCAAAGCGCTAGCACCTTTGATGAACTTATTTCCAAAGGAACCATCATTGAATGAGCTCTAATTGCTAGAGGAACTATCAAGATCTTTCGCAATAACAAAGACTATCCTCAAAATTCCAACGATAAGTCTCGCTTTTGGAACAAGAATAAGAATGTTGTCAACGATGGTTTTGTAGACACAAAGAACATTCAAAATATGAAAGCTCGTGTCCACATTCAAGCAGCATCTACACCAATGCAACCTTTTCAACGAATGCGACAACAACAAACTTCTAATCCACACTGACAATTTACACCATTAGCGGAACCTATGGACATTGTTTTTTGAAAGATTCTCCAAGCAGGCGATATTATCTTACCGGATGCACCACCAAATGGTGAACCGCTCTTTAGAGCTCCTTGGTACAAAGAAAATGAGTATTGTGATTACCATCAAGTTAAAGGACACAAAACAAATGGTTGTATGTGCTTAAAACATGTTATCCAAGATTGCATTGATCAAGGTTTAATCAAGGTCACACCTTCAATAACTCAACCGACACAACAATCAACATCAAACTATGATCTAGAGACTTTCAAGAATCCACTTCCATCTCATGACAACACAAGTAACCCCCATGCTGGAAATGCCATTCAGTATACCTATGACTCGTCTACCATTGGCCGCATTGACCATGCTCACATTTCTACCATTACCATCCAAGGTAGAGCACTTGATTGTGCTATAACCACACAAAGAGGTCGAGTTACTATTGAAGGAGCACCCATTTAGCCTCCTCGATCTCTCTCTAACTATAACCTCTTGGATCACCTTGGTAAAACACCTGCACACATATCCATTCTTGAATTGCTTTGCATATCCCCTGCTCATAAAGCTATCCTTGACAAAGCCTTACAAGAGTCTTTGGTGCCTAATGATATTGATATCATACAATTCCAATCTATGGTCACTAGCCTTGCAGCTCCTTGTCACTTAAACTTTTTTGACAAAGATCTTCAGCCTTCCATCCATCCTTCACATAACGAAGCCCTCCATATTGAAGTGTTTGTTAAACAACGCCGCATAATCCACATAGCATCGCCATACACAGCCTTGCCATCATCCTCTTTGTCAGTGCTAGCTATCATATTTGAAACATTATCGTGATAACTATATCTTTTGGAACTTTAGCATCTTGACCACACGCCTTTTTGCATTTTCACTTCTGTATAATAAACCTCATCCCGCATGGGGGCATTTGTTGAGTCTTATTTGGAAGTGGATACCGCTATCTCTAGCTCATAACACATCAAACAACTTAGCTTACAACACAGCAAACTTTTTTCAACTTCAACCATAGCATTCATCCAACGACAAACTTGACCTCGCAACTTGCAACCAAGACTCATATCTTTGCAATCTTTTCACCTTTATCCGACAATCAAACAAATATTGCCCACTCAAGCATCCAAGCAATTAGTGTCATGAGTAAGAACTACATCTAGCTCTATTGTTAACACCTTGATCCCGTGGATACGGGGTCTGTAGGCAATCTGAGATGTGAAGGAAGCACTCTGATTCAGGCTAGGACGATAGTCCCTTCTTTCATCACCCATCTTTCATCTTTCTTCTAATCATCCTTTAATCTTTCATCTCACATTCTTCTATCTTTCATCACTTACATCATCAATAAAACCCAAAACTACATATTCATCATGTCTCATCTTCATCGTAAATGTGCTTTGATCCCATGGATACAGGGTATGTAGGTAGTTTGGAATATGAAGGAAGTTTCTAGTACTCAAGCACAGATGATCCACCCCATCTTCTTCATCTTCTTTCCTTGTCCATCTTCTTCTCTTTGATTAGCTCAAGCAGGAAGCAAACCATGTGTATATTGAAAGCCCAAGCACTTTAACCAATCAAGCGTAAGCCAGAAGCTATTTGTCTGCATGCCTTAAGCCAACATTTGCTATAGAATTTTATCAACCTCTTTAGCCTTCAACAGGATGTAGCTTTCCTCTCAACAAGGCACCAGCTTAAATCCATCTAAGAGCACCTAAATTTGGCAAGAGAATGTGATGACAGTAGCTTTTGTTTTATCTTTGATTTATCTTTCATCCCTTTTCTATGCCTAATCAAGACTGCCTTGATCTACCATATCTTGGTATGTTGCAATGAAGTAATGAATGGGGCATGGTCATATAGCTTTCGTATGCTGTGTTTGCGGGATGATCTTATTCTCTTCCTATGCATATTGGTATCTTGTACGTGTTGGGATTAGCATCTTACATATCAATATCTCTAGCATCTGAGAAGCTAAACAGTCTCATATGCACTTGAGACTATTCTATGTTAAGACTAGCTCCATACATATAACCAACAAGCTATCACTGTGTGTAGTGGAGATAAGCTCAAACCATTGCTTGTAGCATCAAAGTCCATCTCGAAACACTAGTTGTTATTCATATCTTGTGCATGTTGGCCCCACATCTTGACCTCATGTGTTCAGACAAGATTGTAGCATGCTAGTTGCGCATTGGATATCTCAACACCTTGGTCTTCTATACCCTGGTGCATAACATCCATATGCTATATCAAACATAAGGATTGCATTTCTTTTCATTTTGAGCAATTACTAAAAAAAGTTTCCCATCATCCTATCTATTCATTCCATCCATTCATCCTATATAGTCCTCAGCCAAGATCAATCATCTCCATTATCCTTTGTCCATATTTCTGCTCCTGCAAAACTAGTGTGTTAGACATACATAAGTCCCTCATTTATCCTTTCACTATCATCTATCTATATGCATAAGCCTATCCATATCATTATCATTTATGTATTTGCATTACCATTCATTTGCATCAACATCCATATACAATTCATAACAATATACATACAACATGTATAGCCATCATAATATCAACACAATAACCATTACAACATCATATAGATCACCAATCTGCCATCATATATATATACATTTATGTCAATATACAAGTGTCTACACTACAAGCTGAGCCATGAAAGACTGAATGTACAAAACAGCTCTAGGCCTCATCATACAACAGTGTAATACAACATATACAAGGTAGCCCTAGTGACTACTGGCAGCTCCCTCACCCTGACCATCACCACCACCACTAGGTCCTGCACCTGGTCTTCCATCTCTGAGTGGCCCCATCACTGAAGCTACTGATCACGATCCCCTTGACCTCTGTGAACTCGAAGCCCCTGACCTACTCCTGAAGCTAGGCTGCCTCTGCTCTACTGGCACAGCCCCATAGTACAAACCTCTGTAATACTCAGCCTCACCTTGCACTCTCCAAAGCTCTACCTGTACATGTGTCAACTATGTGGCCAAGTACATCGTAGCTCCATTAGTCCCCAATGCAGCCACTGCTCTATCTCGCTCACTGGTCATCCCCTGTAACTGCTACATAGCCCTATCTCTCTCTACTCGTATACCATCTCTCTCAGCTCGCAGACCATCCCTCTCTGTCCTCATAGCCTGTACCTGCTATATCACAGTATCCCGCCTCATCATCTGCTCATTTTGTCTCGTAGCATCTCTCTCTAGTCACCCTAGCTAGTGCACCATCATCCTGCTCATCTCTTGCATGTGCTCTCAACTATAGCTGAGCCTGATAGGTCTGTGTCTGTGCTCTCACATGCCGCAAGCTAATCACTGCTTGATGCCTATCTATCTCCACTCTCCTCAACCTCATCTATGCTCACTACCTCCATCTCCTCTCCTCTCTAATCCATTTTTGCAGTTGCTGAATACCAACATCATCACCCACTAAAATCTGTACCTGAGGCTGTGCTAGTATAGGAGGTTGTCCTGGCATCTACCCCTGCATCTATATCCTTGGCGCTGCTGGCACAACAGCTCGTGTTGGTGGAGCCCATCATCTCCTCTAAACCGGTCTCTCCATCCCAATCTCTCCAATCTCTCCAACCCGTGTCAATCGAGTCGGTCTAGCTGTCGCCCAGTATACATCATAATCTTGCAATGTGCCCGGATCTGCAGGACCCTTTCCCCACTACCACACTACTGGTTGTAACCCATCTCTCTCCACCAAAGCTGTCTCAACCACAACCTCTGGACCCCAATCAAAAACCTGCTGTCTCATCCTCCCAAAAATAGCATCCCCAACTGGTACTGCCTATGCTACCTTGAACTGTCTCAAAACTCTCTCTGGCAAATAGTACTCTATAATTTAAATGCCGCATCCAAATATGTATCTCGCCTACCTAGCATAGACAAGCTCTGCATCCTCCTCCTCCCATCATTCACATCCTAACCATGGCCTCCATACAAACCTATCCACCTCATCCAATCTCCTCCTCCAATATACCACCCCTCGGCACTGTCGGTATGTCACAGCTCCTCTGTACATCCACGCATATGGCTCTCCCACTGCTCTCGCCACCCATCCCTCTGGTCTCGTAACTGGCATATGCTCATACGCCCATACATGCAACACTGTAACTCCTGCTGACATGCTAGCTCCAAACATATACGTACAATCATGTAAGTAATGCTAAAGCTGCCTGAGTACACACTCTGTCCATGCATACCTCGTACCCTAAGAGAACATCCCCTCCATAACTGTCCCCCATCCTACCAGAAAGCCTCTCGCTCGCCTATCTCCCACTAGCCATCTTATGATAGCCACTACAACTCATTGTAATCTGTCACATAGCTCCTCCATCCTCGCCATCGGGATCTCTAAGCCCTCTACCCCAATATCTGGTGTCCTGAATAATCTCCTAAAAGTAGCTGGACCCATATCAGGATCATAATCAACATGGTCCCCATCTATCAGAATCCACAAAATCTAGAACACATCCTCCAATGTGATCGTAGCCTCTCCTTTTGGTAACAAGAACGAACTGTGCTCACTCATCCATCACTCCACCATTGCCCTCATCAGTCCCCGATGTGCCTGCATTGGCTCCAATCGTGACACATGCTCCAATCCGAGGATCTCTAGCACTAGTCTCTCCTCCGCATCCAGTAATCTAACTAACCGCAAATCCATAGGATGTGGCTCCTATGATAACAAAGGCGGTAGTATATCCTGCATCATTCCATTCATCATTGTCAGTCCATTCCGCTACTCTTTTCCTATCAAAACCTGACCATTTATTGCTATCCTAGCTTCTATCTGCCATAAGCGGTTCATTTTACCATATGCGTCTATTTTCTGATCAATAGAGACTACTTTTATTGCATGCGCTTCTATCTTGCTTACATGCACCCTCTTTTGCATATGCAACTACTACTATCCTATATGAGAGATTTATTTCTCTATGTGCTTCTTTTTAACCTATAAGCCAGCTATCTACCATATGCGTGCACTTACCATTTCTATGCACGCTAAAACCCTGTATGCGCCTATTGTTTGACCATAAGTGACTCATTCTTATCTATATGTGCATTTCAACCTATGTTTTGCTAGCCAACTAAAAGTGATCTACTTTTTCCCCAAGCAACCAAGCCGCGCTTATAAGTGATTTGAACTCCCGCAAGTGATCTGTTTTCCTACACAAGTGACCTGAAATCCCTATCCTAAGACCTAGTTGCTTTTGGTGAAGTGTGTGCATTAATGACACTTCCAGGCTATTAAATTCATGCTTTTAGGAAAAGTTTTGTAACACACTGGTACTCCTGATCCCTCTTGTCGCCCATGTGTCCTCACTCACTCCGCACGATGATCCCTGCGTGGAATAACCATCCTGACAGCTCTCCAACTCTCGTCACAAACTCACTTTCAGGAGCTCTGGATTTCTATAGTTTCAGAGCACAAATGAGCACAAATGAGCCTATTTGCCAATGAAGAACCTACTTATAGCCCTACCCAAGCCCTAATTTTTCTTCTGCAACACCCCATTTTATCCCTTCCCAGCCCATTTTTCTTTGTGTCAGCCTTATTTTTTCGCCTTTTCTTCTATCGTGAGCCAACCCAACCCTTCCTGGTTTGCCTGGCTTACCTCTTGAGGGGGCATCACCTACCAGTTACACTGGGGCATAACTTGTTTATCGAATGCATATCGTATCTTCTTTGACACAACGCTCTATCGAACATTGTATCAAAGAGGGGAAAAATGTAGACACCCAAAATTGACTCATTATCATTAGTATTCAAATATCACATTATCATACATCTGCATTTGTCTAACACACTTGAGCAATATCCCTAACACATATATTTCTTCTATTAATTAAATAAATTTATATTTATTTAATTAATTCATGAGCTATTTCCTCTAAACTTTAATTAAACAATCTTCAATTATTTAATTATCTTCATTCTATCTATTTTTAATTAAATAAATCTTATTTATTTAATTAAAAATTCCTTTCATAAGCCGACTTCCCAATTAATTAAATTAATTATATTTATTTAATTAATTTATCTTATCATTTATCTTATGAGCCGACATGTGTGCCTCTTTCATTTAAAAAAGAAGTGGTACTACATCCTTTTATTTAATATTTTTTACATGTAGTACTTTTTATGTACACGGTCACACATAAAGCTCTATCTTCCCGCCACTTGTCATCTTCACATTCATCTATGTTTATCCTTTAATCTTAGCCATTCACATAGCCTCCAAATCTCCACAGTTGATTGATTTTGGTTGAGTTCTATATAAACACCCTCTCATTTCATACTAGACCCATCCAGCATTCATATAGCATTTACATTATCATATCGAGCATTTTGAGCATTCATAGCATCCATTGAGCTTTCATCATTATCATCTATCATGGCAGCTTTTATCTTCATAATTGTTCATTATTGAAGAAGCAATCCACATCATAAACAAGGAATCATACAATCTAGGTGATGTTGTGCTTGAATTGCATATTTTTGGTTTCATTTGGATTAGATTCTTTGATGATGGTAGGGTTAGGTTTTCATGGCTATGCTTGATCTTATTAACCTGATTTTTACCTATCACAATGCCAAGTCAAAATACAGTGAAAATATGTCAAAATAGTCACTTTTTTCACCAAAATTCAATGCAAAATAGCATAACAAAGGGTGTTGTGAGGAAAATTATGATAGATAGCAAATAATATCAGTAATAACAGCCACTTGATTCAAAAATATCCAACACAACACGCTTTTAGTGCAAACTAGGTAAAACCCTAGTGAAAATATAGCAAAAATAGGCTATTTTTCACGGTTTTTCAACTCCAAGACCTAGCAAAAGAGGTGTTGTAAGAAATTTTAGGAGAGATAGAAAATAATATCAATAATATCAATCACCTTAATCCATAAAACTAATCACAACACACTTGGAGTGCAAACTAGATCAAATCTTAGGGCTAAAATAGCCAAAATGTGTAGTTTTTCGCCAAATTTTCACTACAAGAGCCCATTAAAAGGGTATTGTGAAGCTTTCTATGAGGGGAAAAAAATTATTACCCTTATAATAGAAAAATAATTCCAAAATATCTTTCACAACACACCTATGGTGCAAGTTTATGAAGTCGATAAGGCCAAAATTAATGAAAATCGTTGTTTTTGAAGTCCTAGGTTTGAGATTTTGGAACAAAATGCTATATGAATGGTTTGAAGTCTGATTTTTTATGGAAATTACATACTCTCAGATCTGAAAATAATTTTGAAGCTTAAACATGCAAAATGTCCATGCAAATTTAATGAAAATGCACCAAAATTGCTAGTTTTTGTTGAAATTTTCAATGTAAAAATGCAAATAATTTAAATTTAAATACAAATTCCCACTAAAATTCAAGACTACAGACAAATGAAAATTTTAATGAGCCTCTAAAATTAGTAGAAAAATTTGATAAAATATTTTGCCTACAAACCCTAGATTTTGGAATTACTAGGTTATATAAAATTGTCAAAATTTCCACAAAACCCTAGCAATTAAATGATGAAAATGCAAAGCAAGATTTTGAATTTTTGTCTTTTTTGTAGTTTATATCAAATTTGATGCAAAAATCATGAATTAGGAAAATTTAGGAAGAATTGACACAATTTGGTAAGCCCAACAATGCAATTTTTTTGTATTTTTCCATTTTTTTGAAATTTTCTCAATGCAATAAGGTAAATGCCTACATGAATGAACTAAATCACACCAAATATGTAGACAAACACTTATCAAGTTGCAATTTAAGTTCAAAACATGGGTTCACCAAAATGTTTAGGGTAAAATTGGATTTTGTTAATCTTTTGTTGTTTAGATGTTAAAATCCGCCTCTCCACTAAACATTGAAGGATCTAGGGTCAAGTGGTGAGCACTATCATACCCTAGAGTCACTTTCAGATGTAGGGAAACTTGGATTAGGGAATTAATTATCAATTTTTACTTCTCTTATGTCTAATTGACCATTAAAACCTTAATTATGCAAATACAATAACAAATTAATGAATTATGGAAAAAGCTCTTGCAGATGGGAGTAAAATACCAAATTACAGAATACTTGTTTTCAAGGTTCTGAGGCAGAATAGTTGGGGACACTGGAGTGGGCACCCAAGTCCAAGGTACCTACTTTTTGGGGGAATCTGGACCTCCTTCAGATACTGATCAGCCCTATAACTTCTATTTTTTGAAATTTGTCTGCGAAGGACACTGGAGTGAGCACCCTAGTCTTGGAAGTGCTCCTTTGTCTGACTTTTCTTTAGATCCTAAATCCCTGATGTTTGCCCAGTCTTCCTGCAACTCCACTTTTTATGGATGCAACACTTATAACCTACAATCACAAGACCTTGTTTGGGGGTTGTTGTGTTTAGAGGCTTGCCTCAGTCAAACCTTAGAGGACACTTAAGTCTCTGAACACCATTATCAGATAAAGAGGGCGTATCGTTGTGAGGCAGAGGCCAAAAATGAAAGGAATCAATGATAAAAATAGAATGATATGTCACCTTGTAGTGAATCTCTTATGGAGGAAAATGCTCTTCATGCCATGAGGAGATTGATGGTCAAATCTACAAATATCAACACAAAAAACATAGAAATCTACTCTTGCAACACAGTAGAAAGCCTTGAATCACCTTGAGAGCACAATAGCTTGCTAGTAATTATCTAGTTTACAAATGAATGCCTAAACATGCTTATATATGCATCTACAAGTACTCCCACCAAGATATTTGAAATTCAAACTTACTGTGTCGGCAAAGGGACCTAATAACGGTCACTAATCGACACTCAGAAATTAGGGTTGTCCCAAAATAGGGCAGGACTAGGGTATGGGCGCCCAAGTCCTCCCCCCCTATTTTGGGTAGGGTACAGCTCAAGGGGTCCTCCTAGGTCCCATTTGTCATGTTACCCAAGTCTCATTCCATCGGGGTGTTAAAATATGAACTAAAATGTCCTAAATGCATGCTAAAGACCTGGGAGCTAAACCTTATGAGGGAAAAGCCCCCAAGGGGACATTTTTTGACATTACAAAATGATTAGTAGCCAATAAAAGCCAAACTATGAATGATAGAGTTGAAAGTGACACACAGCTACTAGAGGCGATCAATTGCTGATCAAAAGTGATCTGAATTCTGTTGAAAGTGACCAGTTATTGCTAAGAAGTGATGCCGAAAAACCAAAGGCGATCTATTACTGCTCAGAAGCAACCCAAATCTATTAGATTTGTGAAAAATCCCTATCTGTAAAACTAGGGTTAGGATCATGAACAAAATGATTATTAGATATTGCAATCCCTAAAATATGAAATCCAATGGATGAAATATGATCAGATAAACTTCCTGCAACCATAGATTGATCAATTGGAAACCTTAGGATGGAAAATTGACAAGATCTTGCAAAATCAAGGATGTTGGCTCGATAAAATCAAAACCCTAATCAAATTGATTGGACAAATGATAATATGATGATCAAGATCCTGTAAAATAGAGATTAAAACCCTTTATTGATCAATAAAATATAGCTAAATATCCTGCAAAACCAAATGTTAACAGAAAAACCCCAAATTGCAGAAAGCAACTGTAATAATTGAAAGTGATCCATTTTCAATCAAAAGTAATTCTCTACCGATCATAAGCAATCTATATTAGCTCAAAAGCGATTCTAAAAATGCAGAAAGTGACTGGTTTTAGCTCAAAAGTGATGCAGAAATCCTGTAGGCGACTGGTTTTCACTCGAAAGCAACTACAACTTGCTATAAGCATTCCAAAAAATATGAACTTCACAAAACAACTTCAAACAACAAAGTTAATCAACGACGTGAGTCCCACCAGGCATGCCAGAATGTGGATAGGTAAAAATTAAGTCAATAAGATCAAGCATGTAAATCAAAACCTAATCCTACCACCATCCAAGAATCTAATCTAAGTGAAATTAAATGCATGCAATTCAAGACCAAGATCGCATAGATTGTATGATTCCTTGTTTTTGTGATGTGGATTTCTTCTCAACAATGAACAATTGTGAAGATCAAAGTTTCCATGATGGATGGATAATGATGATATGCTCAATGGATGCTCAAATACTCAATATGCTCAATATGCTCAGGATGATAATGCAGACGCTATGATAGTGCTTGCTAGATGGATTGTATGGAATGAGAGGGTGTTTATATAGAACTTAACTAAAATCAAACAATGATGGAAGTTAGGTGGCAATGTGAACGGTTAAGATTAAAAGATGGCATAGATGAATGTGTACAAGCCATGTGTCCATAGGTAAGACCTATTTTAAATGTTTGTAGTTGGGTTGTTATTAATGATAAGATAAATTTACTTAAAATAGATAGAAGTTCTATTTTAAGAGTTGGATGATGAGGATAGCTGATTTTAAAATCAATTAAAATTTAATCTAGATCATTCCAATGAACAAGGCTGACTTCTACACAGAAGAAAGTGATAAGATAAGATATGAGAGGAAACAAATTAAAGATTTATTTAATTTATAGAGATGATAATAAGATAAATAAATAAAATATTGATTTTATTTATTTATTATAGAGGAAAACAATAAAATAAATTAAGAAATTTATTTAATTGTTTAGAAGAAAATATAAGAAATATTTAAATAACAAAAATTATTTAATTATGAGAAATAGAAGAAATTAGATTAAAATTTAGAGGGAAATTAATTAAATAAATATGATTTATTTAATTAATTAAAAAGATGGGTGATACAAGTGTGCTAGGACCAAGATGACCTAAATGGATGTAGATGGTGAAAATGTAATAAGTTGACAAATCATGAAATGAGTGAATTTTGGGTGTCTACAATAAGTTATGTTATATCTTGATTTGATTAACATGCTTAATGGATAGAAATTATTATGTTTCTTTTGATTCAAATTTTGATTATCTCTTATTAATTCTCAATTTATGACTTGATTAAGTTTCATGTTTTAAATTAATTCATGAGCATTATGGAAAGTGTTGTTACATATGGTATCAGAGCTACCAGGTTCAACACATGGACCTAATGAGCTCACTACTTGATGAATAAAGTATCCAACATTAAGTATGCTAATGTTTGGATGTGCTATGCCAGAATGGTAAAAATTAGAACCACACCTCGCAAGAAGGTAATGGAACATGGACGTTACCTATGCCAACAAAAGATCTTAAAGGGAGGAGTCTCCATGAAAGAGAAACTAGAATATACAGGATGCTTGGCAGGTGCATGGTTATCTAATGAGGAAACTTTCATTGATGCTGTGAAACACATCAAGCAGGAGTTAAGGAAGGTTGAATGGATGGATGCCACTAACTCTACTGGAGCATCAATGATACCCTCTTCCCTTAAAGTACCAGCTAAGGGAAAAATTCCTAAGGACTGTAATGTAAATAAGGAGGATGTGAAGGAATACTAGAGTGTATCCTCACCTCCTAATACTAAAAAGAAAACATGATTATGGGAAGTTATTCCACATTGAAAATGATTTGCAGGAGAAAAATCTAAACAAAATTTTGTAATTTTGTGGATTATATGTAATCTAATGGAAACTGTAATGCAATGGCAAATTTTGACAATCTTTTCCTTCTTGTTAAAGATTACATGAATGTGAATAGATTTGAAACTGAATAAATTGTGTAGCATGGAAAACTAATCCATGATTAATCTACAAACTTAGAAAGAAGTAGATTGTAGTAAAGGTTCAAGTTAGAACCAGAATGGAGGATAGCCAAGATGAAGGAGCACCTTTAGGGCAATCTAAGTCTAAATTAGACCAAATCTTAATCTTGTTGAGAGAAACAAGGGAAAGGGTGGAAACTATCAAACATAAAGTGGAAGGCCAGTCATAAGACATGAGAAATAATTATGATGGGGGTGATGGTGAGGAACACCACAATGATACTACCCAAAGCTAGCACAGAGAAAATAACTTTGTGGCTAAGCAAGATGGGGATAAGAGGAGCCTGATGGCTATGGAACTGTCTCATGACATGAAAAAGGTCATGCCACCTAAATTTGATGGATCTGTAAGTGAAGATACCACAGAGGCGTGGCTTACAGAGATCGAGAAGTATTTTGAAATTAGAAATTACAATGAGGTTACCAAAGCTATCTGGGGAGCATTTCAGCTAGTGGGTGAAGCATCCACATGGTGGATGAACAAAAAGATGGAGCTAGGCTTGAGGTCTACAAGCCTTACTTGGGATAGGTTAGTAGAATTGTTTAGGCAAAGATGGTTGCCTCAACTATTCTATGATCAGAAACTCATAGACTTCCAAAACCTGAAACAGGAAGATATGACTATAAATGAGTATTGGGAAAAATTCACTCGATTGTTGAAATATGTGCCACAGTATTAGTATGATGAGAAATTATGTGTCTGAAAGTTTATCATGGGGTTGAATGCATAGATTGGGGGCAAGGTTAACATTCATAGTCCTTCAACCATGAAACAAGTTTACGAGAAGGCCATTAGACAAGAATAGAACTTGAAGGCTATGTCGGCCTATATCTATGTCAGCCTATAGGGAAAGAAACAAAAAGAGATATAATTGCTCTCAATCTTCTCAACCCTCAAAGAAAAAGGGGAAGAAATAATATTATACTGAGAAGAATGATAAAGGGGCCTAAAATAAACAAAATGAGTCCAGGGGAGAGAAAAGGGGGAACCATCACTTCAAGAAGAATGGGAACAATTCTGGCAAACCTCAGGATAGGCAAGGACCAGTTGGGGGATGTTTCTCTTGTGGCAGAGATCATTACGCCAATTAGTATCCCAACAAACCACAGGGAGTGCAACCAAGAGGAATGCTCTACCTTCCCAGCAAGTGGCATTCCAGTAATGTATCCATGTGGCCTTGGACAACCATCAAGTTGAGTATCAAATAACCCCAGTAGAAATAATAGGTATTTTATTTGGAGTTCCAATTTTAGTTTTAATTGATACAGGAGCTATGGAATATTTCATTTCTTCCAAAATTGTAAATAAGATACCTAGAAAAGTAGGATTCATGGCAAATACTTGGTCTGTAGAGTATGCAAATCACACCAAGGCTCAGGTAGAACAATGCCTGTTTGAAGCTTAGGTTAAAATTCCAAACTTTTCCACAAAAGTAAATCTATATGTAGCCCCACTTGGCTCATATGATGTCATCCTAGGAATAAATTGGCTATGGAGATATCGAGCCAAAGTAGACTGTTATGCCAAGACAGTAGATTGTTTGGATGATCTAGGAAACCAAGTTCATATTCAAGGGAAACCTAAGGAAATTAAACTGAGGCAAATTTCCACCTTACAAATTAAAAGTGCATAGAGGAAAGGATGCCAACTTTTTGCTATCAAGATGGATAAAATAGATGAAACAAAGGAAACCTACTTCCAAGATGACTTGGCATTTTATGAATCCCAAAAACTTAAAGAAGTAGGGATGAAGGAGTCCATAGGTCAGGAAAGACCAAATATGGACAAGTATCCCCTCCTCAAAGAATTTGAGGATGTATTTCCAGATGATCTTCCTAGATTACCCCCTAAGAGAGTTTTTGATTTTGCCATTGATATTATACCTAGGTCAAAACCTATTTCTAAATCCCCTTATAGGATGACCACAACTGAACTAATGGAGTTAAAGGCTCAACTGCAAGAGCTATTGGGTAAAGGGTTGATTAGACCCAGTGTGTCACCATGGGGAGCACCTGTCATTTTTGGGAAAAAGAAAGATGGCACTTTGTGGTTGTGTATAGATTACCACATGTTAAACAAAGCAACCATCAAGAACAAGTATCCTCTACTCCACATCGATGATCTTTTTGATCAGATGAGAGGTACGGCAGTCTTTTCCAAGATTGATCTTCGATCAGGATATCACCAATTGAGGGTGAAGGATGAAGACATTCATAAGACAACCTTTAGAACTAGATATGGACACTATGAATTCACTATCCTACCTTTTCGATTGACAAATGCACCTGCAACATTTATGAATCTTATGAATAGTGTGTTCAGAGACTGTCTGGACAAGTTTGTCTTGGTATTTCTTGATGACATTTTAATCTACTCTAAGAATTAAGAGGAACATATGTAGCATTTGAGAATTGTTCTTCAGAGATTAAGAGAGCATAAACTTTATGGAAAGCTCTCTAAGTGTACCTTCTTTCATAAAGCAGTACATTATTTGGGTCATATAATTTTAGCTAAGGGAATAGTTGTGGACCCAGCTAAGATTAAGGCTATTTCTGAATGGCCTGAGCTGAGAAATGTTCATGAGGTCTGAAGCTTTATGGGCCTTGCTAGCTATTATAGGAAGTTTGTGAAAAACTTCTCTAAAATTGCACATCCTATAACTTCTTTGTAAAGTGTCAAAAAAGTGCCAGGAGGCCTTTGACCTGCTATAGGAAAATTTGACTTCAACTCCAATTTTGTAAGTGCCTGACTTGGAAGGTCAATTTGAAGTCATTACTGATGCCTCAAGGAAAGGCTTAGATGGTGTACTAGTTGAAGATGGACATGTTATTGCATATGGATTACACAAACTAAAAAATATGAACAAAACTATGCCCCACATGATTTAGAATTGGCAACAGTCATGCATGCGCTCCAAATGTGTAGACATTATCTACTTGGAAAACTTTTTGAGTTGAAAATAGATAACCAGGGACTTAAATATCTATTCACTCAACCCCATCTGAATACTTGCCAAAGAAGATGGTTAGAATTTATCTCAAATTATGATTTTGAGATTAAATATATTTAGGGAAAATAGAATCGAGTGGCAGGTGCTTTAAGTAGGAGAAGGCATATCTCCTCTATGGTCTCTATACATTTTGATTTTAGAAATCAGGTGTTACAACAATGTAAGGGAGATGAGTTTTACGAGTAGGTAAAATAGGCCCTTGAGAAAGATCCATAGAATCCAAAATATGAAGGATTCAACCTTAAACTAGATTGGTTATTAAGGTTCAAAGGAAGGATGTATGTACCTAACTCGGCAAAGTTAAGGAATATGGTTTAGAAAAGGTTCATTTTGCACCATTTCTGGACATCCTAGTGTAACCAAGTTACTCACTGATGTGAAACCTTTATACGTTTGGAAAGGAATGAAAAGGAATGTTGCAAATTTTGTAGCTGCTTGTATTGAATGCCAAAGGGTGAAGGTGGAACACCAACAGCCGGCAGGACTAATATACCCTCATGAAATTTTGGAATGGAAATGACAGATTATAAGCATGGACTTTGTGCAAGGACTTCCTATGTCAAGGAACAGGCACAATGTTATTTTGGTTGTGGCGGATAGACTCACCAAAGCAACCCATTTTATTCAAAGAAACTTGACAAATGGGGCACCCATCATTGCTCAAAAATTTGTTCAAGAGATTTTCAAGCTCCACGACATTCCTAAGAAGATTATCTTAGATAGGGATGCATGGATGACATCTAGGTTTTGGAAAACCTTATTCTCTTCACTTGGAACACAATTGAACATAAGCTCTACTTATCATCCTGAAATGGATGGACAAACAGAAAGGGTGAACCAAGTGTTGGAGGATTTACTAAGGATGTATTGCATGGATTAGCAATACAAGTGGGAGGATTATCTTCCTCTAGTGGAATTTTCCTACAATAACTCTTACCATTCAGCTATTAAGATGGTACTGTTTGAGGCATTGTATGGATGGAAGTGTTGAACCCCTATAAGCTGGGATAAGCTTGAAGGTAGGGTTAGCATTGGTCCTAAAATGCTATTTGAAATGGAAGAAAAAGTCCATTTAATTATAAAGTGGTGGAAGCCAATGATAGACAAAAGAGATACTAAGATGCTAAGTGTATTGAAAGGCATTTCATTATGGGAGATAAAGCTCTCCTAAGAGTAAAACCCTAGAAAAGTTCCATTAAATTTGGAAAAATGTCCAAACTAGCACCAAGATATGTGGGTCCGTTTGAAGTTCTAGAAGAAGTCAACCCAATGGCATACAAAATTGCTCTACCACCAGCACTTGCCATGATGCATAATGTGTTTCATGTTTCCTATTTGAAAAAGTTTAATTTTGTTGATAATCAAATTCTTATGGTTGATTGGAACCTTCTACAAGTGAAAGACCTAGGAGTGGTGGTGATCAAGCCCATCAAGGTGCTCGAAACACGTAAGCTACGCTTATGTAATAAGGAAATAACACAGTGCAAGGTCCAGTGGGACCAATATTTGGCAGAAAATGCCACTTGGGAAAATTATGTTGACTTCCATGCTAGATTTCCTCATCTTTTCTAAAACATTTGTTATTATGATTTTGGAAACATTTTCAAATTATGTTGGTTTATTTAAAGACAATTAATTATTGGGGACGATGGTTCTTATGGGGGGAGATATATTACATCTCTAACTTACAACTAGACTTAATCATTAACTTAGTTTGATAATCAGGAGGATTAGACATAGTTAATTGAATCAATATTGTGGAAATGTCTGATTTAACTCTTGATTATGAAAAAGTTATTGATGATGATTTGTTTTATAAATTGACTAAACTAAGTTATGAAACATGATGATGATGATACACTAATGATGATCTTGTGGTCCTGAGTATGAACAAGAAAATGAACATCCTTCGAAGAAGGAAGGAGAGTATCATCTTGGAGGAAAGGTTAGACGTTGTGAAAGAAAAAGGTTGAATAGCCATTTGAGTATCAACTATTATGTCCTTCATCTTCTCTATACATAAGTTGACACATGTCATGTCTCTTTTCTTAGTTCTCTTGTCCTCTGAAAGTTGTCATGTCTTTGATTCCATTAAGACTAGTCATGAAGACCAGTCGATGTTCTTGAAGCATCATCTCATGTCGAGGAGACAATCATGTTGAGAGAGATGGAAGTCTCTTGTACTCTTTTGTTCTCTAGGATGGTGTTCCTTAGTCTCTCGACTAAGGATGATAGTCGAATACAAAGGAGAATCTCTCAACGGATATTCAACAATCTAGATGTGTTCTTATGTGCTTCCTAATATGCAATATTAATCCTAGTTGTAAGTTTTCAAACCCTTTTGTATGTTAAATTTCCATGATAATAATCATATTATTATCTCTTATGTCATTTTATTGGATCTTAGTCAAATTATTTTAACTTTTTTGGTTGGTTTAGTGAAGGATGGAGAGCTTTAAGCTCATCCACCTTCGAGCATGATGCCCGATTGTAGCCACCTTATGAGGAACCGATCGGGTGGGGAAAGGTAGTTACCTTTATTTTTGGCATGCATAGATTCGAGGGAGGTTAGAGAGAAAAAGGGAGTGCTTTCACTGAAGGCAGTGGTTAGTTTTTTTTTGGAGGTTTTGGCCTTTTCGGTGGGGAAGAAACAACAGAGAGAGTGGGAGTTGGTTTTAGAGCCAAGTGCGCTTGTAGGAGTGTCGAACTGGTACGATGACTCATTTGCTATTATTACTCAGGTATTACATGTTGATAACTGAGAGGGGGGGGGGTGAATCAGTTATCCTAATTATTTCCCTTTTTGAACTTTCTTATTAATTAATGCAGTATTGAATTAAACACAAAAACATTACCATGAAATAAGAAACACATGACACAGTATTTTTGACGTGGAAACCCTGTTAAGGGAGAAAACCACGGGGTGATTAACCCAAAAGTTATTCTCTGTTAGAAGAATAGGAAATTACAAAATGGCACTTGCCAATTAGGGCTCACTGCCTGAGCACACTGCTCACAAGAGGCCCACTGCCTACAAGAAGACACATTGTCTACAAAGTGATAAGAATCACAATCTTGAACTGATTGGAAGCATCTGCATATGCTGGAGTTCAGTTCCGGTTAGGCTCAGTACACTGATCTGCTGCACTTCATCTTTCCTCTGTTCTTTATTCTGCTATCCTTTCACATACCGGATCTTTCTTGCTATTTCTGCTCTGTTTTGGACTTATTCGCATATGTATTCATTCACCCACACACTTCACAACTAAATCCATCCTCTATATATATCCGCACAAGTAATTTCATCATCTTTCTAGTCGGCATCCGGAACAGTCTAGTTTCTTACAAACTTTGTTCTGTCGGCTGAATCCTTGCTCACCAAGCAATGCGGATCAAGCATATACTAGTAGATATCATTAATCATGTCGGCCAAACATGATCCATGCCTTCACAACCTTTATCATCAACAGTAACACATCCGGAAAGTAGTCTGATACTCTGTCAGTCAGTTCTTCCTCTGTTTTCACTGTCTCCCAGGAATCCGGTACTCAACTATTCATATCTTTTTCCTTGTCCATTACCGGAGGCTAAATCCTTGGAATATACCACTCAAGGTAGTCCTCTTGACTTCCCCAAATCCGCACCACACCAAGACACTTCCTCTGAGAGATCCGGATCAATCTGTCGGACCTTGCCACATGCTCTGTTCTTGTTCACCGGACCACAACAATCTTTATTCTGACTTCCGGTAGAGACACATCATGACTTGCGGATATGTGGGATGACCTTTGTTGCCATCAATGACAACAACCATGAATCCATATAGTGTCTCTTGCCAACAATCTCCCCCTTTGGCATTGATGGAAACACTTAGTGAAAAATGACTAAGTGTTTACACTATGCTCCCCCTTTGTTGATGCTCTGTCTTTATATACAATTTCCGGAACTCCCCCTTAGTTGGATTCCTCATTTTTCACTGCTCCTTACTCCCCCTTTGACATCAATGGCAAAGGGTAGGGTCCGCACACCAAAATTTTCAAAAATTTTCTATACATAGCCGCATATTTACATACTCACATATACTGAAGAATGTCTGCAAAGGATGTCTGCAATTGGATCATTTCAGTAGCCCAACTTTGCTTCATTCTATCCAAAATTGAAATGTGACCACTCAACAAAAATGCAAAAGCTTCTGCCCGCTTGAGATCTGTCGGATCTTTTGTTTGGGCGGTGGTCTGAGCATCACTGATGGCCTCATGCATAGTTTCCAACTTAGGGATTATAATCCTTCTAAGTTCTCCCATCCGGTTGGTGATATTCTTCCTTTCCTTCTCAAGATTCTTTATTTCATTCAAGACTGCAATAGTCTGACATTCTTGATTTATTATGGAGGAAGAGAGAGGATCAAAACTTTGAGATAAGCTTTGTAGCTTGTCCTGTTCTTCTTTTATTTTCTTATCAATTGCTGTTGTTGCCTTTGGTCAGGATATACAAAATTTGTAAATGTCACTGCCATCCTTAAGAGCATTCTCTAAGCTCTTTATTCCAATACTCACAATCTTCCTATCTTTAGAGATTAATTCTAATATTTCTAAAAATCTCTTATCCAAAAATTCCTTCCGGACCTTTTCTTCAGCAGATTTTTCTAGAGATTCAAAATGTGTACTAACACTGCTGACTAAGGTTTTGAGATTACCGGAAGAGGAGGCTGTGGGATCCTTTTGAAAGGATGGCATGATCTTTTCTAGCACTCCAGATGCTACCTCCATAAGCTCATAGTCTTCCATGTGAGATTTCAGCAGCTTCTCTTTGACTTTCTCATTTGCAAATGAGGCTATTTTCATTGTTTGCACCGGTGACAAAGAGTCAAAATCTAATGGTCCTTTGAGTAGGTCCGGTTCATCAATTTCTATAGTGGCTTTGCTCAAAAATTGTTGAACAGTTTGTGCAGTGTCTCTTGCCGGAGACAGATGTTTCTTTTCTTCTGCAGTCTGGGAACTGTCAACCTCTTTATCTTTCACCCCTGCTTCCTTCTCTTGTAATTTCTCTTCTTCTTTGTATCCGGAGACTGTAGGGGAAACCGGAGGAGAGATGTTTGTCTGTTCAGGGCCCACTTCTTCCGGAACAGATGGTTCCAAATCCGCAGCTGTTTCTGCCCCTAAGTCCTCTACAACAGGAAGATTGAACCTTTTGAAGGCCTTTCGGAGGATCTCTTCTGTCTCTTGGGCCACTTTGTCAGTCTCACCAAGCATGAGTTGATTCATCCTGGCTTTACTTCTAAACTCATCTTTGCAGTCTTTGAAGATAATGTTCATTGTCTTGGGATCAATTTGAGGATATAGCTGAATAGCTATCTGTTCCCGGATCTCAAGATCTTTAGCATGAGCATTATTCTTTCTTATTTCTAATTCCTTTTCTAGGCTTTTAGGAATAAGAGATATGATCTCAATGAAGGCCTTATTGTATATGTTCAGATATTTGATTGTGGCTTCCTACAGAACCTTTTGGTCAGCCTCATTGTAGTCATCATAAAATTCAGTCATTGGTTGAAGGTTTCCATCTACCGTGACTGACTTGATTACACTCTCTAGAGACAGAGTGGGCTTTTCAACAGATACCTCTGCCATTTCATCCTTGTCTTGGCCTGTGGAGGGTTTACCGGATCCTTTCTTCTTCTGCTTCTTTACTTCTTTTACTCCCTCATCTGACTCTGTTTCCTCTTCATCCTTTTGGCTTTCATAAGCCCTTGTGGCTTTTGTCTTGGATCTTTTACCGGATGCCTGGACTTCCAGTTTTGAACTTTTGGTTGTGGGAGGTGCAGATCTCTTTGATGATCTGGTCCGGGTGTGAGTTTCAACCGGAACACTTTCTTTACTTTTCTCTTCTTCCTCAGCCTTCCTCCTCTTTTCCCGGCTGGCATCAAGTGCCTCTTTTGAGATGCCTAGGCCTTGAGCAATATGCTCAACTTCTTTTCTTACCTTCCTCTTTATCTCCGGTTCCCTGAGTTCTACATGTAACTTTACACTCAGTTCCTCAAAGGTTCCAAACCTTTCTGCCTTAGGATCTTTGGGCTGGCTTAGCATGTGTTGAAGATGCAGCTCTACTATCTGTTCATCCACTTCATACCCCATGGGCATGATCCAGACAGTCCTTGGCTCCACTGCCTCCATCAGACACTGATCTGTTTCTACCATGAAGCATACTGTGTCTTTGTACTTTTCAACTAGGGATTGGGGTATTCTTTCTCTTGCATGCATCATGCTTTGGAAGTTCTTGAAGTATCCCCATAGAGCTGTATTTCTTGCTTTTGCATCCCCAAGTCCATGCAAATAGTCTCTGATTTGGATGGCAACCGGTCTGTCATTCTGCCATATCCATCCACTGGATCCGGGAAGCTCATTCATGTAGTAGAAGAAGAGACAAAGGATCAGATTGCCATACTTGAAGGAGTTTTTCTTGTCCTTCTTAATCTTCTGCAGATTTTCAAAGAGTTGGTTTACTAGAAGCTCACACAAGTCATAGTCTGCATTCTCCTTTAACATCTGATAAGCTGTGTAGATTGCAGTTCCCGGTACTGAATTTTCCCTACTGGAGTGATAGATTTTGTAACCAATTATCATAGCTGCAAATTTGACATCCGGTTCAGTGATGTCATCAACTGTCATAGCTCTCTTGTCAAACTTGGATCCGGTTGCATCACTGACTGTCTGATTTTTGACAGATTTGAGAACAGGTAATCCACCGGATGAGTGCAGACCGGTTACAGCCCTAATTGCATCCTTGGTGATCTTGAAGGGCTTGTTCAACCATAGGAAGTTGTCATGTACTCTACTTAGTACATACCAGACCCATTCATCTTCTTCAAAACAGGGGAAATGAATGCACTGTGCAAAGTGTTTGTCCTGGATGGCTTTATACTGAGGTTTGATCTCAAAGGAGTCATCTATCAATTGTTTGTGATAGATATCCATCAGTTTTGATTCTCCAAAGTCTTCAAGATTCGCATGGATGTAAACCCTAATATCTTCCGTATGCAATACACCATGAGGAACACTAGAGAAGGCTCCTAGTGGATCTACCTCCAATGATTTGTAAGGATGTTTCTTGAATGTGGGGCGAGGTCTATCAGAGATCTTAACTATATTTGGAGTAGCCATTCTTCAAAGATTTGCAGTGAGATAATGAAAAACGGAGAATACCTTATGCGCCTTCAGTTTGCACGGAGTGGTTGGATTGATTTCTTTATGCAATGACTTCGGCAGGAGATCCTTGGTGTGCTTGATGAATCTTGTTGCAGAGCTCCACTTTTCGCTTCTTCTTGAGTGCAGAATGAGCAAATGACTTTTGAGAAATCCCTTAAATTGCTCCACGAACCCTAATATCCGTCTACAATAAATGCTTCACCTACATCATTCCGGTTTGCCTTGTCTGGATAGCTTGGAGTATCCCGGATTAGTCCTGATCTGTGAATATCATCCGGATCTTTCAATCATGAATAAATCGAGGTAACATATTACAAGAACATCCCAAACACTCTGTCCAATCCGCAGAACAAGATAGTGCACTTCCGGATCTCTCCGGACCTTTTTGTAATCCTTTGTCATACCGGAGCATCTCCCTGAACAGGTCTTACTTGATCGATCACAGCTTCTTCATAACTCCATGCGGACCTCTGAAAACTTGACTGAAGCATCTCAAGACTCATATCTGCAAACCCTTTAATCCGCATCCTGTGCCACATCCGGCACCACTTGTTTGGCTGGGGGAACAGGATTTTCTTTGAGTCTCCCCCTGAGCCTGAGCTCACTTTTTAATTTCTGGAAGAAATATCAGCACCAGAGTCTGGTGCGGATCCAACCTCTACGTTCTCTGAACTTTTCTTCACCCAAATCTTGCTCATCTAATTCCTAACTTCATCCGCATTCATCTTTTGTTTACCCTTGTCTTGATTCTGATTATACACCGGACCTCTTTTGTCCTGATTCTTGTTTCTGCAGACTTTAGCATTATGACCGGACCTATTGCAGATTTGGCAAATAACATTTCTTTGCATATTTGACTGATATCCTCTTGATCTGCATTGATTAGCCATATGACCTACTCTATTGCATGTAAAGCATCTACCTTTGAATGATTTGTTTACTTGCATAATTCTGCATTCATGGGATTTGTGTCCATACCTTTTGCAGTTGAAGCACTGTCCGGAGAAGGATGAATTAATCTGATTCATTCTCATTCTGCACTGATTAGCTTTGTGACCAAAGTGGTTGCAGCTATGGCAGTATCCATTGAAGGATGGATATCTTTGAGCATTTGGCTGTCTTACCGGAGGTCTTCTAGGCCTGCTCCTTGGATTTTCTGATCCAAGATTCTTCTGACGGGATCCGGAGCTTTCTCCTTTCTCATATCCCAAACCATACTTGTCATCTGTCCTCTTTTGACTTCCAAGAAGAACTTCAAGTTGAGCAGAACTTATCTTGAATTTCTCTTTATATTCATTTGCTGTTTGAAGGTCTCTTTTGAGAGAGGCAATTTGATCCTCAAGTTTTTCTTCATTATCTTTGGCATCTTCAAGATCAGATTCAAGATGTCTGATAATCCTGTCCATCTGGTGGCATTCTTCTAATTTTTCTTTAAGAGATTGTCTTAGATTATCTTCAGCCTTTCTTTTTTCTTCAATCTCTTGAGTAAACTTTATAGTTCCTGATTCCATTTCATGTCTTAACATAATGACTTCTTTTGATAACTTTTCACATAACTTGGTTTGCTCAGTCAATTCTTCATTTGTATTGCTTTCTTCACTTTGTCTTGCCAACTGTTGGAGCAGCTCCTTTCTCTTTTTCATAGAGAGACTTAATTTGTCTTTTAATTCTCTCATGAATTCATCAGCCTGTTTGAGTCTTTCTTTTAATTCATTGACTTCAGAATTTGACTGTTCAAGATCCTCAAGGGCAGTCTTGAGTTGCTCCCTTAAACCATATGCATCCATTTGAGTTCCCAGATCTTCCTCAAGCTGTTAGGCTCTATTAGGAGGAACCTGGCTCTGATACCAATTGTTGATAACTGAGAGGGGGGGTGAATCAGTTATCCTAATTATTTCCCTTTTTGAACTTTCTTATTAATTAATGCAGTATTGAATTAAACACAAAAACATTACCATGAAATAAGAAACACATGACACAGTATTTTTGACGTGGAAACCCTGTTAAGGGAGAAAACCACGGGGTGATTAACCCAAAAATTATTCTCTGTTAGAAGAATAGGAAATTACAAAATGGCACTTGCCAATTAGGGCTCACTGCCCGAGCACACTGCTCACAAGAGGCCCACTGCCTACAAGAAGACACACTGTCTACAAAGTGATAAGAATCACAATCTTGAACTGATTGGAAGCATCTGCATATGCTGGAGTTCAGTTCCGGTTAGGCTCAGTACACTGATCTGCTGCACTTCATTTTTCCTCTGTTCTTTATTCTGCTATCCTTTCACATACCGGATCTTTCTTGCTATTTCTGCTCTGTTTTGGACTTATTCGCATATGTATTCATTCACCCACACACTTCACAACTAAATCCATCCTCTATATATATCCGCACAAGTAATTTCATCATCTTTCTAGTCGGCATCCGGAACAGTCTAGTTTCTTACAAACTTTGTTCTGTCGGCTGAATCCTTGCTCACCAAGCAATGCGGATCAAGCATATACTAGTAGATATCATTAATCATGTCGGCCAAACATGATCCATGCCTTCACAACCTTTATCATCAACAGTAACACATCCGGAAAGTAGTCTGATACTCTGTCAGTCAGTTCTTCCTCTGTTTTCACTGTCTCCCAGGAATCCGGTACTCAACTATTCATATCTTTTTCCTTGTCCATTACCGGAGGCTAAATCCTTGGAATATACCACTCAAGGTAGTCCTCTTGACTTCCCCAAATCCGCACCGCACCAAGACACTTCCTCTGAGAGATCCGGATCAATCTGTCGGACCTTGCCACATGCTCTGTTCTTGTTCACCGGACCACAAAAATCTTTATTCTGACTTCCGGTAGAGACACATCATGACTTGCGGATATGTGGGATGACCTTTGTTGCCATCAATGACAACAACCATGAATCCATATAGTGTCTCTTGCCAACATTACAAGGATGTAATCCTACTCATTATCAAATTAAACATTTAAATAAAGAACTACATTTAATATTATTTAAAATCTTTTTCTGGATGAAGCTCGAGGCTATTACAGCTAAGCAATTCAATTTCCAAGTGTTATCATCTAGTGGCTCCAGGCCTTAATGACAAGCTTTCTCAATTTATCCCTTTAACATGAATGAGCTCATAGCCTTAATGTCTAAGCTATCTTACCAACTTGTCATCAGTTGTTGAGCCGAGTCTTGAAGGTTTAGAAATCTTTATATATTTCTGTAGGCCATATGGCCAATTATTTATCTTTGAAACTCTATTTAAGAATGCATTCTATGCCGTAGGCTGAAGCAGTAACATGTCTTATTGCTATTGATGGGAAGGCTCATGGCTAGAAGCTGAGCTATGACAGACTTTGTAAAGACTGTGTTTTATACTCAAGGCTGTGAGGCTGAGTTGCTAAAAAGACTGTGTTTTATACTCAAGGCCGTGAGTTCGATTTACTAAAAAGACTATGTTTTATACTCAAGGCCAAGAGGACGAGTTATTTAAAAAGTTTGTGTTTCATACTCAAGGCTACAAGGCCTAGTCATTTGAGATGACTGCATTCTTTCTCAAGGTCGTATGGCCGAGCCTTTGATAAGAAGTTATTTTTGTGTCAGTGTTAAGGTTGCACAACCTAATTGTGATGCTTTTACATCATATACTATATAAATAATAACTAGTGCACGAGCCGTATCGGCTAGGTTTGTGAAGAAATGATATCTCACATCATTTACTGACTTGGCTAGAGTATTAAACTCTCAAGTCGAGTAGGCAATAGCTCCAAACTGATTATTAACATAAGATAATGATACAGTCTTATGACTGTAGTTTCAGTCACGAAGGCATTATCAATTCATGATATGGACATCCGACTACGATGATAGTCAGGATAATGTCTTGAATAGCAATGTGTTGACAACACCACAATTGACACCAATCGAGCTTATATGAGAA
The DNA here is from genome assembly GCA_027924645.1 of Cunninghamia lanceolata. NCBI lineage: Eukaryota > Viridiplantae > Streptophyta > Pinopsida > Cupressales > Cupressaceae > Cunninghamia > Cunninghamia lanceolata. Next base: position 10,320,787 of record BSBN01000895.1, on the reverse strand, counting down.
GCTGATTGTGAAACACTTTCTGTGTGACCTTGATTATCAAAATTATATACTTATATCCTCAAGTATAGAGGAGGTAGAACCATTGTAACAATGGTATCATAATGAAACCATTGAGATGAATTTATATAAGAATACTTATGCAATCATTATGAGTCTGCATGTAACACTTTTTGTTAATGATATAATTTATGAATATTATTCTTTTACTCTATCAAGGGTAGGTATGCCTTGAGTACATGTATACAATTTCATCATAAGAGATGACTTTTTTCTAGAAATATGAACCATATGTAGCCTAGGGGTCAAATGGTCAAATGAATGTGAAATGAATCAAACCATGTGATGAGGAGTCATTAGAATCTTTTAACCAAACTATGGAGGGAGTTGAATGTCCAAACATTGATAATGATTCAAATTGATCCCACTTATACAAGACCTAAGGAATTGGGTCGATAAGAACAACTCTAGGACATGACAACTCATAAGTCGATTTAGGGTGGTGGACATATGATGAAGTTCATGATGTAACATATTTGTATGAAAACTTTGGCCAAAGTGATGCATCTGTCTTTGCATGCATCATTGGTCCATAGTTTTCCAGATGGCCTAGTGTCTCTAATAGTGCCATACAAGTTAGAGGGGATCTATAGTGTGTGACCGTGAGACATTAGGAAGGACACAACACTAGATACTCAAATGGCTAACCTATTTGGTTCTAATGTCTAACCTTTCTATGAAGGGTAGGGCCTCTTCCAGTTAGGAAGATGAGTGGGGGACCATAGGTCTGTGGTTGGAGGAAAAGCACTAGGATGATGCTCTCCTTCCCAAGCATGAGACAAGCCGAGGCTTATGGAGATAGATGTCATTGGTTTCAAATACAGTAAATACATTTTGTGACCAGTTGATCTATTGTGATGTAAAAACTTGATTATGATGCTTAGAGCATATTTTGTATTTGATTAGTGATGGTTACTCACTAAAGATTGTAATGGTTCACTGGATTGTAAGTTATGTTATATCTTGATTTGATTAACATGCTTAATGGATAGAAAATATTTTGTTTCTTTTGATTCAAATTTTTATTATCTCTATCAATTCTCAATTTATGACTTGATTAAATTTCATGTTTTAAATTAATTCATGAGCATTATGGAAAGTGTTGTTACACAAAGCCTAAAATAATGCATATGAATCAAGTAGCCAACAAATTCTTATAACAAGCCATGTGTATATAGCCTCTTGTTGGTTGCCTTCTAAAACATGTTACAATCAGCTAACTCAGCTAATCAAAAGTTTTATTTGGGCCAAATGGGGTAATAAAAAGGCTTGCCCTCTACATCTTGGCTTCATTTTATTCAGCCAAAAGACAAAGGAGGCATAGGATTAATTAACACCTTTACACAAGGTGTTTGCCTATCTTCCAAATGGATAGTGAGAGCCTTAGAGGGGGATTCACCTTAGAAGCACTTAGTTTGATTCCACATCCAACATGCCTTAGCAAGTCACTCCTCAAACTCTGTTAATTGGTGAGACAAACTCTTACTTGCTCCCTTCTTCAAAACATAGGGATCTGCCCCATTCAATACTATTTGGAAAGGCTGGCAAATAACCTCAGAAAAGTTGATTTGGTATGACCAATCTCTTAGCCATGGCCTAATCTTTGCCTCATCCTCCATTTGGTGGAACCACTTGATCCAATATGATAGTAAACCCCTTGGTCTCTCCCAGCAATTCAAAGGTAAACATCTTTTAAAAAAAGGAATTCAGACCTTCCAATATTTATGGGACCCAACAAGCTTCAGCTGGAAATCATGGCAGCATCTCCAAGCTTAGTACAAGCTAGCACCCACTGATAAACAATCAATTCTTAACATTCAGCTACGGGTTCCTCTTGAACTCTATACCTTTCTATCTTTAAATTACCATGCTAACTTTTTCAAAGATTGGAGATGGTCTACTACTCATAGCTTTCGATTCTTCCCACTCAAAAGGATCTATAGACAACTTCTACCATTAATTACCCTTTCCCCTCACCTTAATGCTAAATGGCACTACAATTTTAATAATTCACAATGTAATAACTATAGATTTGGAAATCTAAGGCTGATGCTCAATCCCAGCTTATAGCTTGGAAAATCCTTCATGTCAAACTCCCTATTGTTACTCACCTCAAATTCCTTCACCCCCCAAATTGTCCTTTATGTGCCAAGTGTGAGTCTATTAAACATGCTTTTTGGTCCTGTCTTCATGCTCGCCATCTCTGGCTCTCCCTCTTCTCCACACTCCCTGCCATCTTCCCTCAACCCTGGACATGGAAATTAGCTCTCTTGAGGACCTCTAAGGCTCACAATGTTATCACACACACTTGTAGACATGTGATTCTCAAGTTAATCTGGAGATTTCATTGTTTGTCTATCTTTTCCAGTACTTTCCACCCTAGACAAATTGAAATGCAAATGATCTACTTTAGTTTGTACCTCCACATATCCAACTTGGCTTCTTGTTTTCAAGATCATCAAAGAACTAATGGCAAGTTGATAGACACCATCAGCAACCTTCTTTCACAGCTTTAGAGTATTGAAGGAGTCCAAAATAACTCCCAGAATACCTAGAATTTAGTCCTCTAACATTGCTGGAGCTCTTTATGAATGTCATTACAGGTTCAACACTATTGGGCAATCTTCAAAATGCAGCTGCTTTATTTAGCTCTAAGTCAGAGATTTCCTATTGGTGATTTGGCAATCAATTTAAACTCCACAGTGGCACAATTATTTGCCAATGTTTGTACTATGATGTTGTACATGATTTTGACTGACTAGCAGTCCCTGGTTGCAATTATTCTCTCTTTAACTGTTACTCTATGGTCTATTTGGCTAGATAACATGTACATGATTGGACAGTAGTAAGCTGATATTTATAAATTTTTTTTTTTTTTACACTAAAAAAAAAGTTTATGATTCGACATACATAGGAACTACATTAACCCATACAAAGAAATACTCAATTTATAAACTAGATGTTCTTTAGTTCTTACCTCAAATTCTTTCTATCCACATGTCTTCATTTCATTAAGGCACCTATCTTCAAATAAAGAAAGAGACTTGTGTATGATGGGTTAAATCAAATTTGTAAAATCTCTAAATAAATTGAAATTATAGGTAACTGAGAGAGACTTGTGTATGATGGTATACAACATGATCTTGATGGTACATTGTACATTGGATCCTTTCACACATGAAGAGACAGCACGTTTCCCTATATTTTTAGCAAGGCATTGATGGTGGGAACGAATTTGCATTGCTACACTTGACTTCTTGCGTCCATTGACCCCCAAATCAAGGATAGACAAGGAAAATACAAGGCTACCGTGTTCTCATTCACCACCACCTTTATTAAAAATCAAATCTCATAAAGATATGCTGACAAATTGACAATCTAAAAGTGATACAATAGAAAAAGTAGTCAAAGATTGCAAGGGCCACCAAAGCCCATGCCCCCAAAGGTGACATGTACATTATGATCACCAAATGTTCTCACAAACACATTCTTGTAAGAAAAGAGGTTAGAAATCTTTCCGTTAGATAATAACCACATCACATGATCAAAAGCAATGCATGAAAATAACCACATCAAAAAGCCAAGATTACACAATAGATTTGGAAACCAAGTATAACCTTGGGGCTATACTGCAAAGATCTCAGAATCAAATGTAAATGAGGCGAGATTCAAGGATAAACAAAGTGCATAGAGCAACTGTATTGTTATAGTTTGTGTAACGTCAGAAAATGTCCCCTTTATGACTCTTATGCTTCTTCTTAAAGGAATATTTCTCTTAGGGTAGTGATTTATTAAACTCATGCAGCAATGTGCTCACTCTCAACACACTCTTGATGCAAATCTAAGATAATACCAAGTCGATTTATAGTGAAAATATGTCAAAATAGGCACTTTTTTCACCAAAATTCAATGTAAGAGAGCATAACAAAGGGTGTTGTGAGGAAAATGATGATGGAAAGTAAATATTATTAGTAATAATAGCCACTTAGTGCTAAAATATCCAACACAACATGCTTTCAGTGCCACTTAAGGTAAAACCCTAGTGAAAATATAGCAAAAATATGTTATTTTTCAGGGGTTTTCAACTCCAAGACCTAGAAAAAGAGGTACTGTAAGGAATTTTTGGAGGGACAGAAAATAATATCAATAATATTAGTCACCTCAGTCCATAAAACTAATCACAACACACTTGGAGTGCAAACTAGGTCAAACCCTAGGGCAAAAATTGCCAAAATATGTAGTTTTTCGCCAAATTTTTACTACAAGAGCCCGTTAAAAGGATGTTGTGAAGATTTTTACGGGGGGAAGAAAATTATTAATCTGATAATAGCAAATTAATTAAAAACATTTTTCACAACACACTTATAGTGCAAGTTTTGAGAGTCTATAAGGATAATTTTAGCGAAATTGTTGTTTTTGAAGCCCTACGTTTGAGATCTTGGGAAAAAAAGCTATTTTAATGTTTTGAGGTCTGATTTATGATGGGAATTAAATACTCTCAGATCTGAAAATTATTTTCAAGGTTAAACATGCAAAATGCCCATGCAAATTTAAGGAAAATGCACCGAAATTGCTAGTTTTTGTTGAAATTTTCCATGCAAAATTGCAAATAATTTAAATTTAAATGCAAATTCACACTAAAATGCAAGACTATAGACAAATGTAAATTTGAATTATCCTCTAAAATCAGTAGAAAAATCTAATAAAAGATTTTGCCTACAAACCCTAGATTTTGGAATTACTAGGTTATCTAAAAATTGTCAAAAATTCCACAAAACCCTAGCAATTAAATGAGGAAAATGCAAAGCAAGATTTTGAATTTTTGTATTTTTCTATAGTTCATATCAAATATGATGCAAAAATCATGAATTAAGAAAATTTAGAAAGAATTGATGCAATTTAGTAAGCTCAACAATGTAATTTTTTTGTATTTTCCCAATTTTGCAAAAAAAAAATTAAATTTTTCTCAATGCAATAAAATAAATGACTATATGAATTAATGAAATCACACCAAATCTAAAGACAAACACTCAGAAAGTTGCAATTTAAGTCCAAAAACACAGGTTCACCAAAATGTTTAGGGTAAAATTGGATTTTGTTAATCTTTGTTGTTTAGATGTAAAAATCTGCCTTGCCGCTAAACATTGAAGGATCTAGGGTCAAATGGCGGGCACTATCATACCCTAGGTCACTTTTAGATGTAGGGAAACTTGGATTAGGGAATTAATTATCAAATTTTCCTTCTCCTATGCTCAATTGACCATTAAAACCCTAATTATGCAAATACGACAACAAATTAATGAATCGCAGAAAAAGCCCTTACAAACGGGAGCAAAATACAGAATTACAGAATACCTATTTTTGAGGTTCTAAAGTAGAACAGTCAGGGACACTATAGCGGGCACCCAAGTCCAAGGTACCTACTTTTTTGGGGAATCTGGACCTCCTTCTGACAATGATCAGCTGTGTAACTTTAGTTTCCCAAGATCTGTCTGCAGAGGACACTAGAGTGAGCACCCAAGTCCTGGAAGTGCTCTTTTGTCCATCTTTTCTTTAGGTCCCGAATCCTTAATGTCTACCAATCCTTCCTATAACTCCACTTTTCCTGGATGTGACACCTATAACCTGCAATCACAAGACTTGGTTTGGGGGTTCTGGTGTTTTGAGGCTTGCCTCAGTCAAACCCCAGAGGACACTTAAGTCTCCAAACACCGTTTGTCAGATAATGAGGGCATGCCCTTGTGAGGTAGAGGCCAAAAACCAAAAGAATCAATGATAAAAACACAATGGTATGTCACCTTGTAGTGAATCTCTCATGGAGGAAGATGCTCTTCATGCCATGAGGAGATTGATGCTCAAATCTGCAAATATCAACACATAAAACATACAAGTCTACTCTTGCAACACAATAGAAAGCCTTCAATCACCTTTGCTATCTAATTGAAATCTCTTGATCATCTAGTTTACAAATGAATGCTTACACATGCTTATATATGTAACTACAAGCACTCCCACCAAGATATTTGAAATTCAAACTTACCGTGTCAGCAAAAGGACCTAATAATGGTCACTAATTGACACCCAGAAATTGGGGCTGCCCTAAAATAGGGCAGGACTAGGGTGTGGGCGCCTAAGTCCTCCCCCCTATTTTGGGCAGGGTACAACTCAAGGGGTCCTCCTAGGTCCCATTTGTCATGTGACCCAGGTCTCATCCCATCGGGATGCCAAAATATGAACTAGGATGTCCTAAATGCACTTAAAAGACCTGGGAGCTAAACCTTATGAGGAAAAGCCCCCAAGGGGACATTTTTTGATGTTACATTTAGCCCCCACTTTAATGTATGTATAAACGCAAGGCCAATACATGCATTAAAGTAAGGACACAAACACAACAAACACGTCAAACACGGAGAAGACACGCCAATCACATAGAATTTAGTAACAGGCACACAAAACACAGAGAAGACAGTGACAATCACATAGAACATGGAGCAGGTAGTCAATGCACGGAAGACACATTAATGCATGGAAGATAGAAATGATATCAGAAAATGTGCCTATAATGTGCCTGAGATGGTGTTGGACCTAGAAATAGATACACTCCATCGCTTGTTTGCCATGTTTTCTCTATGTCTTCAAGTGTGTGTGTTTTACGTGCTTATTTTGTTTGGCATGTTTGTTGGCCCATATGCAGAGACCAGCGCCCTCGAGTAGTGCTTCCTGCATTTTGGGAGGTTTTGCGTGTCTTGAGTGTATGTTGCCCCATATATACAGAGACTTGCGCCTTCGGGTAGTGCATCGTGTATTATGGGTGGTTTGTTTACTTTCCAGTACTTGCAGTTACATTTCATACATATGAAAAAAAAGAAGAAAAGATATCATTTATGTCTTCCATGCATTAATGTGTCTTCCATGCATTGACTGTCTTCTTCATGTTTTGCGTGCCTGTTACTGTCTTCTATGTGATTGGCGTGTCTTCTCTGTGTTTGACATGTTTGTTGTGTTTGTGACCTTACTTTAATGCATGTATTTGCCTCATGTTTATACATACATTAAAGTGGAGGCTAAATGTAACATCAGAAAATGTCCCCTTGGGGGCTTTTCCCTCATAAGGTTTAGCTCCTGGGTCTTTAAAGTGCATTTAGGACATCCTAATTCATATTTTGGCATCCCGATGGAATGAGACCTGGGTAACATGACAAATGGGACCTAGGAGGACCCCTTGAGTTGTACCTTTCCCAAAATAGGGGGGAGGACTTGGGTGTCTGTGCCCTAGTCTTGCCCTATTTTGGGTAGCCCCAATTTTTGGGTGTCGGTTAGTGACCGTTATTAGGTCTCGTTACCAACACGGTAAGTTTGAATTTCAAATATCTTGGTGGGAATGCTTGTAGATGAATATATAAGCATGTGTAGGCATTCATTTGTAAACTAGATGATCAAGAGATTTAAATTAGATAGCAAAGGTGATTGAAGGCTTTCTATTGTGTTGCAAGAGCAGACTTGTATGTTTTATGTGTTGATATTTGCAGATTTGAGCATCAATCTCCTCATGGAATGAAGAGCATCTTCCTCCATGAGAGCTTCACTACAAAGTGACATATCATTGTGTTTTTATCATTGATTCCTTTGGTTTTTAGCCTCTGCCTCAGAAGGGCATGCCCTCTTTATTTGACAACGGTGTTTGGAGACTTAAGTGTCCTCTAGGGTTTGACTAAGGCAACCCTCTAAACACCACAACCCCCAAACCAAGTCTTGTGATTACAGGTTATAGGTGTCACATCCAGGAAAAGTGGAGTTGCAAGAAGGCTTGACAGACATCAGGGATTCGGGACCTAAAGAAAAGACAGACAAAGAGCACTTCCAGGTCATGGGTGCTCTCTCTAGTGTCCTCCGTAGACAGATCTCAGAAAATAGAAGTTATAGGGCTGATCAATGTCAGAAGGAGGTCCAAATTCCCCGAAAAAGTAGGTACCTTGGACTTGGGCACCCGCTCTAGTGTCCCCGACTATTTTGCTTCAGAACCCTGAAAACAGGGACTTTGTAATTCTATATTTTACTCTCGTCTATAAGGGTTTTTCTATGATTCATTAATTTATTGTCGTATTTGCATAATTAGGGTTTTAATGGTCAATTGAGCATAGGAGAAGGAAAATTTGATAATTAATTCCCTAATCCAAGTTTCCCTAAATCTGAAAGTGACCTAGGGTATGATAGTGCTCGCCACTTGACCCTAGATCCTTCAATGTTTAGCGGAGAGGCAGATTTTAACATCTAAACAATAAAGATTAACAAAATCCAATTTTACCCTAAACATTTTGGTGAACCCATGTTATTGAAATTAAATTTCAACTTGCTGAGTGTTTGTATACAAATTTGGTGTGATTTAATTCATTCATATAGTCATTTATGTCACTGCATTAAGAAAAATTCAAAAAAATTGAAAATTTTGGAAAATACAAAAAATAATTGCATTGTTGGGCTTAGTAAATTGTGTCAATTCTTCCTAAATTTTCCTAATTCATGATTTTTAAATCAGATCTAATATAAACTATAGAAAAATACAAAAATTTAAAATCTTGCTTTGCATTTTCATCATTTAATTGCTAGGGTTTTGTGGAAATTTTGACAATTTTTAGATAACCTAGTAATTCCAAAATCTAGGGTTTGTAGGCAAAATCTTCTATCAGATTTTTCTACTAATTTAGAGGCTCATTTAAATTTTCATTTGGCTTTAGTCTTGCATTTTAGTGTGAATTTGCATTTAAATTTAAATTATTTGCAATTTTGCATGGAAAATTTCAACAAAAACTAGCAATTTTGGTGCATTTTCATTAAATTTGCATGAGCATTTAGCATGTTTAACCTTGAAAATAATTTTCAGATATGAGATTATTTAATTCCAATCATAAATCATACCTCAAAACATTAAAATAGGTTTTTGTCCCAAGATCTCAAACCTAGGGCTTCAAAAACGATAATTTTTGCTAAATTTGGCCTTATCGACTCTCCAAACTTCTACTATAGGTGTGTTGTGAAAGATATTTTTGCATTAATTTTCTATTTTCAGAGAAATAATTTTCTTCCCCTCATAAAAAGATTCACAACACCCTTTTAATGGGCTCTTGTAGTGAAAATTTGATGAAAAACTACACATTTTGGCAATTTTTGCCCTAGGGTTTGACCTAGTTTGCACTCCAAGTGTGTTGTGATCAGTTTTATGGATTTATGTGACTTATATTATTGATATTATTTTCTATCTCTCCTAAAATTTCTTACAACACCTCTTTTGCTAGGTCTTGGAGTTGAAAAACCGTGAAAAATAGCCTATTTTTGTTATATTTTCATTAGGGTTTTACCTTAAGTGGCACTAAACGCGTGTTGTGTTGGATATTTCAGAACCAAGTGGCTCTTATTGCTGATATTATTTTTTTTCCATCATCATTTTCCTCACAACACCCTTTGTTATGCTCTCTTGCATTGAATTTTGGTGAAAAAAGTGCCTATTTTGACATATTTTCACTATAATCTACTTGGCATTATCTTAGATTTGCATCAAGAGTGTGTTGAGAAGGAGAATATTTCTTTTTTGGACTGATATCATACATATAGCTTTCTTCCCTTGACTGAAATCATTACAACACTGTTTGTCTCATTCATTGGCATTGAAAACGTATCGAAAAATCAAGTATTTTTGGCTATTTTTGGGTCTTGTCTTTTGCACCAATTTTGAGCAAGCTTTCAAAATCTGATTTGGCATTGATTTGAGCATATAAAAATGGACTCTAATCACAATAACAATAATAGGTTCCCTCCTATACCTTACATGAAAAGAAAAGCACATGAACCTGAAATTGTCTTTACACCTAATGATAGAACAATTGGAGACAAAGATGGACCTCTCTACATCACTGTGAAAATAATGGGAAACCCTGTGGATGGAACTCTTATCGATCCTAATTGCATGACCAATATTTCCACTGAGTATTTCCTCTTTTCACATCAACTAATGCAAGGTTCTTATGACCTCTCAAGCATGATGATCAAGACACATAAGGGGACCTTTATCAAGCCTTTGGGTAAGATATTATTGTTAGTAACACTATCTGGAAAACATGTCAAACAATGGTTTGATGTTGTCCCTGTCTCTAACCTCTTTTGCATTAAATTGGGACATCCTTGGCTAAAAGAAATGAAATCTATTCCTTCAACAATACACCATTGCTTAAAATCCCCCCTGGATGGCCATACAATCACCGTTCCTCGCAACAAGTATAAACCTTTGGTTTAGAAAACGCATTACAAGTTGAATTACTTTTGGGGTAAAACTGAAATACCTACACAAGAAATGACACAAGAGAAACAACCCGCATGTGAAGAGAACTTTAGACCGAAAGGACAAGGTCCCTATGCTGAGGTTCCTCCCCCGAAATCCCCACAGGGATCAGAAGATCATTATCAACAACAAAATATTCCACCGCAACAAATGAGGTTTGATCCTGGTGCTTCATCTTCTAATTTACAAAACCCTATGAAAGAGCAAGGCCCTATCTTACAAGAGATAAGTGGTCGAACAAAGAAAAATAGAAAAGTAAGAGAAAGAAGAAAAAGAAGACAAGAATATGCCATAAACCTAGCCTCTCAACAAGAAAACATTGATCCCAACATTCAACCAAACAAAGACAATCCTAACAATGAACAACATGATGAACAAGATATGAATTTGGCTATGGTACCATATGTCCCACTATCCTCCATCATTAGGGATTGGGACAATGACGACGACGATTTGCTTATAAACAATCTCTAGCCCGACAGGGGCCCTATAGGTAAGTTTCTCTAACCCTTTATCTCTCTCGTGATGTGATTCCCCCGTGATGTGTTATATGTTGTTTAGGCCTCCTAGGATGACCTTGGATTCTCCTATAAGTTTTGGGATACCAGGAGATCGCCTATGTTGTGGCCTTCTTCTATTTGTATCATCATTCTTCTATCTTTCCTCTCTCTCTGATTACATTGTTGTGTGTTGTGTCTTGCGGACATAGCATTGCGGTTGATGACTTGGGGGCACCCTCCTACGTGACTGTCCCTAAGACACTAGTTTCTCCTCTCTTATTTATTGTTTCCCTTCCTCTTGTGTTTCCATCTAGCGGGTGGATGACAACAAACATTTATACTGATGTGGACCTAGTGTCCCTTTCGAGAGCAATAAAAAAATGGACTTAGTTCCTACTATGATGATGGGGTTGTATATCTTATCTGACTCTTGGCTAGTGGAAGCACTCGTACTTTCCACGTAGTGAATTTCATGATGTTTCTATCGCATTTACAAACCTTAACAATTCTACTGCTCTATGCACCTTTGTTTGCCTTTGAATCTAGCCTTGGTAGTACTCGATTCGGAGAGCTTCGTGATATAGCCCTACAGTTATCCTTGAACTTTGAATTCATTGTATAACCTTGGCTCTTTGTGTGGTTAATCATATGCATTGATGTTGTTGTTTATCATGATATTGTAGACACTAACATGTTTCTTGCAGGGTTGTGTTTGTGGGAATATTCGGCGATGATAAATTACATGTCACCTCCGGGGGGCATGGGCTTTGTGAAAGTCAGTGTTCCCTTGTGTGTTTTATTCCTACCTTAACGTGCTTGATATTGATGCATAATATCAACCACCTTAAGGTGGGGGCATATAAGGTAAGTTGTTTGTTATAGATATTAGCAATGTGTTTGACCTCATATGCAAAGACTTGCACCCTAGGGTAGTGCATCATGCATCCTGAGTTTGTTTGCAATCAATAAATCAATCATGTAAGCCCTCTACAGAGGTAGGATATCAAGCATATCCTTTTTCTTAAGCCCTCTGCGGAGACAGGATATCGAGCATATCCTTTTTCTTAAGCCCTTTGCGGAGGGGGGGGATGGTGTATTTCTCGAAGCAAATTGCATCATCTTGTCATTTTCAAAAGTCCTCTGCGGAGGCAAGGAGCAGTTCTGTGACTAGCTCAACCCTTAAGTGTGTCTTTGGTGATTCTTTTGGCGGAGCCCAATCATCGGTGTGTGTCTGTAATGTGCCTGAGATGGTGTTGGATCTAGAAATAGGTACACTCCATTGCTTGTCTGCTTTGTTTTCTCCGTGTCTTCAAGTGTGTGTGTTTTGGCGTGCTTGTTTTGTGTGGCATGTTTGTTGCCCCATATGCAGAGACCAGTGCCCTCAGGTAGTGCTTCCTGCATTTTTAGAAGTTTTGCGTGTCTTGCGTATGTGTTGCCCCATATATACAGAGACCTATGCCTTCAGGTAGTGCATCGTGTATTATGGGAGGTTTGTTTACTTTCCAGTACTTGCATTTGCATTTCATATATATGAGAAAAAGAAAATAAATCATTTTTGTCTTCCATGCATTAATATGTCTTCCATGCATTGAGTGTCTTCTTCGTGTTTTATGTGCTTATTACTATCTTCTATGTGATTGGTGTGTCTTCTCTGTGTTTGACGTGTTTGTTGTGTTTGTGACCTTACTTTAATGCATGTATTGGCCTCGCGTTTATACATACATTAAAGTGGGGGCTAAATGTAACATTGGAAAATGTCCTCTTGGGGGCTTTTCCGTCATAAGGTTTAGCTCCTGGGTCTTTTAAGTGCATTTAGGACATCCTAGTTCATATTTTGGCATCCTGATGGAATGAGACTTGGGTAACATGACAAATGGGACCTAGGAGGACCCCTTGAGCTATACCCTACCCAAAATAGGGGGGATTGGGGCAGCCCCAATTTCTAAGTGTCAGTTAGTGACCGTTATTAGGTCCCGTTGTTGACATGGTAAGTTTGAATTTCAAATATCTTGGCAGGAGTGCTTGTAGATGCATATATAAGCATGTGTAGACATTCATTTGTAAACTAGATGATCAAGAGATTTCAATTAGATAGCAAAGGTGATTGAAGACTTTCTATTGTGTTGCAAGAGCAGACTTGTATGTTTTATGTGTTGATATTTGCAAATTTGAGCATCAATCTCCTCATGGCATGAAGAGCATCTTCCTCCATGAGAGCTCCACTACAAGGTGACATATCATTGTGTTTTTATCATTGATTCCTTTGGTTTTCATCCTCTGCCTCACAAGGGCACGCCCTCTTTATTTGACAACAGTTTTCGGAGGCTTAAGTGTCCTCCGGGGTTTGACTGAGGCAAGCCTCTAAACACCACAACCCCCAAACCAAATCTTGTGATTGTAGGTTACAGTTGTCGCATCTAGAAAAAGTGGAGTTGCAAGAAGGCTTGGCAAACATCAGGGATTTAGGACCTAAAGAAAAGACAGACAAAAGAGCACTTCCAGGACTTTGGCGCTCGCTCTAGTGTCCTTTGCAGACAGATCTTAGAAAATAAAAGTTACAAGGCTGATCAGTTTTGGAAGGAGGTCCAGATTCCCTGAAAAAGTAGGTACCTTGGACTTGGGTACCCACTCCAGTGTCCCCAACTATTTCACTTTGGAACCTCAAAAATAGGTACTCTATAATTCTGTATTTTGCTCCCGTTTGTAAGGGCTTTTTCTGTGATTCATTAATTTGTTATCGTATTTGCATAATTAGGGTTTTAATGGTCAATTGAGCATAGGAGAAGGAAAATTTGATAATTAATTCCCTAATCCAAGTTTCCCTACATCTGAAAGTGACCTAGGGTATGATAGTGCTCACCGCTCGACCCTAGATCCTTTAATGTTTAGCAGAGAGGTGGATTTTAACATCTAAACAACAAAGATTAACAAAATCCAATTTTACCCTAAACAGTTTGTTAGTGCGATAAGACAACATCAAAATAGTTTGTTTGGATAATATATATCAACCCCATCATCATGTATGGACTAGGTCCATTTTTTTATTTCTCGCTAAAGGGATACTTGGTCCTTATCAATAATATTTATTTTTTATTATCCACCAGCTAGATAGAACCACTAGAGGAAGGTAAATAATAAATCAAGAGAGGAGAACAAGTTCCTTAGGGACAATCATGTAGGAGGGTTCCCCCAAGTCACCAACTGAAATGCTATGTCATTAAGACACAACACTCAACAATGAAAATAGAGGAGAAGCAATATAGAAGAATAATGATACAAATAGAAGAAGGTCACAACAGAGGCGATCTCCTGGTATCCTTAACCTTACAATAGAATCAAGGGTCATCCTAGGAGGCCTAAACAACACATAACACATCATGGGGAACACAACATGAAAGGGGAGGTCACATAAATGAGAAAATAATGCTACGACATAGGTGAGCACCCAGGTTAGAAATACTTGTAAGTAAAACCGGTCTAGAATTTGGAACTTGCGAGCATCTTAGAGAGATACTCCATCAAGTCTTGTGTAAAGTTGGACTGGTTCACCTTAGATTTTTCTTTGTTCTCAGAATATCCATTTGGTTATTGTTTCTCATATCCTTGTATATGTGATATCTTTTGTTGCTTGTGAGGAGGGGAACCACTGTTATTTCCAACTGATGATAATCGTCTTACTGTTTTTTGATTTTTAGCTAGCTTATTTTGTTGAGTTCATGTTGGCAAGAGACATTGCTAGGCATATCAAGTGTTGTCATTGATGGCAACTAAATCTTACACATCCACATTGTATCATTTGATCATACCAGAAGTCAAATTGCAGATTTGTCTAAGTCCAGATAGACAGGAACAGAGCATATGATAGGGTCCAACATCTTGGTCCGCATTTCTTGACAGGTAATTATATTGTGTTGCAGATCTGAGGGAATGTTAAGGGATGTCAGGGCTACCTAAATCAAAAGTTTTAGCCTTTTCTGATGAAGGGATTGAAAGTTACAAGCATCTAAGTATCAGATTTTGTCTAGACAGTTCAATTCGGTGAAGAACAGGCTGACTTCGTGTTTGATCCTTGTGCAGATTAAGAGAAGTGGTTGGTTGAGTAATCTATGAGATCCAGTGGTATTGGTCAACATGAATGGTGACTTGAATACATAAGTTTTGGTCCGCATTGATGTTTGTGCATGGATTCAGCCGACAAAACAGTAATCTTGAAAAAGTTTCTAAGTTTTCTTGAGGCCGACTGTAGTTGATGAAATTTCATGTTGCGGATATATATAATCGATGGGTTCATGCATTTTGCAATATAGTTGTGTGAATATGATGTGATAGGTGTGATGTTTGGTAGTATCAAGTGTGAAGCAAGAGATCAAAGTGTCGGATCATGGTAGAATAGTGAAATAGGTCAGAGAGATGAAGTGTGTGAAGTTAATATATTGAGCCTAATTGGAACTATAATCTTGCATTATTAGATGCTATTCTTCAGTTCAAGTAATTTGGAGAACTCTTTGTAATTAATCTTGTAGGACGTGAGCCTCCTTTGAGCAGTGAGCTCTAGGTAGTGTGCCCGAAGGCATGTGTCTTCCCATTTGTAATACTTTTAACAAAGTATAAAATCTTATGGGTTAACCCCCACCGTGGTTTTTCCCTAACCAGGTTTCCACGTCAAAATCCTAGTGTTCATGTGTGATGATCTTGTTGTTTCTATTATTAAGTTCTTGTTTCTTTATTTTGAATGTATATGGTAAATTAATAAAGGAACATAATAATATATTTTGTAGAACATTGATTCACCCCCCCTCTCAGTGTTCCTTAATTTCAACAATTGGTATTAGAGCTTGGTTCCTTGGAAGAAGTTTAACAACTTGAGGAAGATCTGGGAAGGTGTTTCAATGGGTTCATTCAGGTATTCTGATGGCATAAATGAACAACTTCAAGTTTCTTTAGAAGATCTTGATCAGTCTAGATTAGAAGTCAAAGAACTGCAAGAGAACCTTAAAGATGCTGAGGATTTCATTCAGATTTTAAAAGAGCAACTAAGCAAATCTATGAAAAAGAGGAAGGAGCTACTTCAGTAGTTAGCAAATTAGAAGGAAGACAATAACATGGATGAGGCTCTGAAGGAGAAGACAAAGGAATGTGAGAAGTTGGCAAAAGAAACTGTTGTCCTAAAACATGAGATGGAATCTGAGGTGATGAGGCTAACCAAGGAAATTGAGGACAGGAAGAAGACTGAAGAAAACCTAAATCAGTCTATGAAAGAAAGAATAGAAGAGTGTTGCATATTGGACAAAATAATTGGCCATCTAGAGTTTGATATACAAGAAACCAGGTATAATGAGGAGCAACTTGAAAGGCAAATTGTCATTCTCAAACATGACCTAAAAGCTGCAAATGAATACAAAGAAAAGTTCAAGATAAGCTCAGTTAAACTTGAGGTGTTGCTTGATAGTCAAAAGAAGGAAGATGATAAGCATGGTCTGGGATATGAGAAAGGTGAAAGCTCTGGATTCAGTCAAAGAAATTTTGAATCAAGGAATTAGAGAAACGGACCTCGAAGACCTCCGATCAAATAGCATCATGCTCAAAGGTATCCATACTTCAATGGAAATTGTTTCAATTGCAATAAATTTGGTCATAAAGCTACTGAATGTAGAAGTAGAGTGAATCAAAGTGGCCCATCCTTCTCCGGTCAATGCTTCAATTGTAAAAGGTATGGTCATAGTTCCAATGATTGCATAAGTATGATGATGAATAACTCTAACAATAGAGGAAATATCAATTCTTTCAATGGCAAATGTTTTGCATGCAATAGATTTGGACACATGGATAATTAGTGTAGATCAAGAGGAAATCAAGTAAATGAGCAAAGAAATATTGTGTGCTTTAATTGCAACAGATCCAGTTATATTGCAAGATTTTGCAAAAGAAGGAATGATGATAGAAAAGGTCCAGTAAACAAAAATCAGAATATGCAAAGACAAGATAAAGGAAGGGCAAAGTAGATGTCAATGCGATATAGAATGAAATGAACAAGACATGGTTGAAGAAAGGTGTAATGAATAATGGTGATGGGTCCGCACTGGAATCGAGTGCTGGTAATTCCTCCAAGAATTGAAATAAGACCTCTAGCTCACGGGGAGCTGCATTGAAAATCTAATTCCCCCTACCAGTAATTGGGTTCCTAAATTTGGCATGATGAGATAAGATAGAATGGCCTATTACAGATTGCTTTAAAGATTTTTTGGAAGAAAAGAGGTTGATATGGCAACTTGCAGAGCTATCTATGAGAGACTATATCAAGAAACAAGGTATCCCGAAGAGTTAGGGCAAAAGCATTTATTACATCAAAAAGTAGGTGTGTAGAGGTTAAAAAGAAACTCAAGTGACCTTAGAATCACTTTGCATTCAAGAAGAAAGAAGGAAGGTGAGCTCTGTGTGAAGATTTCCAAGAGACTGAAGTGTGAAGAAGATTTCCAAGTGAAAACTCTAACCGACGAAACAAGGTATTCTCTGTAAAGCTTTTTGAATCTACAATTTCTGGATATGGCTACTCTGTTGATTGTTGACATCACCGAAAGGCCCTAACCTAAATTCAAAAAGCATCCATACAAATCTATAGAGGTCAATCCGTTAGGTACCTTTTCTAATGTTCTGCATGGTGTGTTGCATGTAGAAGATATTAGGGCATAAATTCATGCTAGCATAGATGAGTTTGGGAATTCGAAACTATTGAATTTGTTTGATAATCATCTAAGGAATGAGATTTATGATCCTAAACCTGAGTATAAGGCACTGGAAGATAAAAATTTTATTCAAGTTATTGAGTTCACATCCTTCAATGAGGATGAGTGGGTCCGATATGTACTAATTCAGATGCATGATGAATTTATATGGTTGAAGAAACCTTTTAAGATCACTAAAAATACCATCAAGGCTATAACAAGATTGAACTCATCCGGTGGAGTGTCGATGCTAAAATTAGTAAAGAATCAGACTGTAACTAAAGCTACCAGTTCAAAGTTTGATAAGAGGGCAATGACAATAAATGACATAATTGATCCAGATGTCAAATTTGTATCTATGGTGATTGGGTATAAGATATACCACTCCAACAGGGAAAACTCAGTGTTCGATACAGCCATTTATGTTGCTTATCAATGTTAAAAGAAAATGCTAACTATGATTTGTGTGAGCTGCTGAAAAACTAGATAATGGAGAATCTGAACAAGATCAAGAAGGATAAGAAGAATACATTCAATTATGGCACGTTGGTCTTGTGCTTGTTCTTTTATTTCTTAAATGAGTTACCTAGGATGAAAAAACTATATTGGACCAGTGACAAGCCTGTTGCCATACAAATAAGAGAGCACTTGAACAATATTGGTGACTCCAATGCCCAAAGGACTGCTCATTGGGGATATTTCAAGAATTTCTAGAAAATGATGAAATCAAGGGAAAGAATCCCTAAGTCTGTGGTTGAAAAGTACAAGGATACAATTTTTTGCATGGTGGAAATAGATCAATGCTTGATAGAAGTAGTTGAACCAAGGACTGTATGGATCATGCCCATGGGATGTGAAGTTGATGAACGATTACTGGAAATGTATGCTCAACACTTTTTGAGCAAACCAAAAGATACCTCAGTTGAGAGATTTGGTACATATGATGAGCTTAAGTTGAAACTACATGTTGATCTCCAAAGACTTGAAATTGAGAAAAAGGTCCATAAGCAAGTTGAAATGCATGCAAAAAGTATTAGAATAACCAAAGAAGTTGTGAGAGAAGTCAGGAAGAGAGCCAAGCAAGGTGAAGAAGAAAAGCTAGAAATTGAACAACCCTATGCTCTGGAAGCCTCTCCTAGCCAACAAAGAAGAACAAGAAGTTCTGCTGCTACCTCTAGTTACTCAAAGTTTGCTAGCACAGTGAAACTGGAAGATAAACCATCCGGTTAAGAAGGAAAGAGAAAGAAGACAAAAGCCTCTAGAATGTATGTGAGCATAAAAGATGATGAGGAGACAGAATTGGATAAAGTAGTGAAAGAAATAAAGTCAAAGAAAATAGAAGCATCAAAGGTTGCCAAAGACAAGCCATCTGTAAGTGTAAAGGTGAGTAAAAGACAAAAAACTAAGACTCATGTTGAAAAATCCACTTTGTCAGTTGAAGATATTATGAATGCAGTAACTATTCATGGGAATTTAAAACCCATAACATAATATTATAACAACTTTGATGATGCCAACAAGAAAATTTTGGAGGATGCTACTGCTAAGTACTTGAACACATTTAATAGAGCACTTGTGGAAATTTTGTTAGAAATTCCTAAGACTTTAAGTGACATTTTGGAGATGAGAAAAAAATCTGCTAAAGAAGAGGATTTGGAGCTAAGAGAACATGTGTTGTCTAGCCTATATCTGGTAATTTCTAGAAAGGAAGCAAATAAAATTTTCAAAGAAGTTAAAGATGAATTCAGAAGCAAAATTAGGATGAATAAGATGATGATTGGAGACATTGATGAAGTGGTCAAAGAAATAGAACAAATTCTAAAGAAAGTGCTGGACAAGAATAAGTTTTATGTGAACACTAAAGAACCTATTGATGTTGATGACACATCCCTTCCAAATGATGAAGAGTTGAAGAAAAATGAGCAATAAGTTGAGGTAGATGATTCCTCTATTCCAGAAGAGGAAATATCAAATAAAGGAGATGAAGAGACGGTAAAGGAAGATAATGTTGATTTTGCAAAGTATACTCAAATTCCTCCAGACCAATCTGGTGAAGCAAATGCAGAGATGAATATGTAAATAAATGATCTTACTAATGGTGATTCTGAGAAGAATAGAGAGTAGAAAGAAAAAAAGTGAAGGACAAGGAAGATCAAAAAGAAGAAACAGCTAAGAGTGTTGAAGAACAAAAGCAAGATAATATCAGCAAGGATCTGAATAGTGAATCTCAGGAGAAGAAAGATGGAACTGCATGCACAACAAGAGACACTACAAATGCAGTGAAGGAATTTCTTGAGAAAGATAAGATTGAATTTGATGAACCGGATCTAATTCAAGGGCCTATCAATTTGGACACTCTCTCCCTTGTTCAAATGATGAAGTTAGCATCATTTGCACAAGCAAAGGCAAGAAAGGAGATCCTAAAATCTCACATTGAGGATAGTGAGTTGCTTGGTCTTGCTTCTAGTATTTTAGAAAATATTTTGCCAACCTTTCAGAAGGATTCATCTGATTCTCCTTCCGGTCAGCTAAAGAGCTTAATAAATTCTGTAAGTACTCACTTTGAGTCTTTTGAAAAGTCAGCAGAAGTTAAAGTCTGAAATGAATTTAATGGTAAAAGATTTAGTGAACTAAAAGGAATAATTGACAAAGATAGAAATATGTTGGATACTAGTGTTAGGAGTATTCAAAATTCCCTCGCTGAAGGAGGAGATGTGTACAAATTTTGTTTATCTTGGCCAAAATTTGTAGAGGATATTAAGAAGAAAATGAAGGAGTCCAAGCAAAAATTGTCAAATGTATGTCAATCCTTTGATCCCTTGACAGTATCTGTGGTGAGTCAAGAATGTCAAGTAATTAACTTGATTGATGAAATAAAGAAATTGATGAAAGAGAAAGAAAACATTGTGGCAAGGATGTGTGAATTCCAGGGACTGATTTCCCCTAAGTTAGAAACAATGTTCAATGCTTTGAT
Organism: Cunninghamia lanceolata; assembly: GCA_027924645.1. NCBI lineage: Eukaryota > Viridiplantae > Streptophyta > Pinopsida > Cupressales > Cupressaceae > Cunninghamia > Cunninghamia lanceolata. Next base: position 10,300,201 of record BSBN01000895.1, on the reverse strand, counting down.
AGAAGCTCAAGATGCCGCTCTGACAAGTGATCCCACTGATCTATAGAAGGTAGAATCACAGGCATTTTTATTCAATGGTCATATTTTAGTTTTAAATAGCATGAAGACAAGTTGGGATAGTGAATTGGCACTGTTAAAAAACATTTTTGGTGATGTGTTTAAGTTCATGTAGATAAGACATAAGGATTGTTTGTATATATACGCCCATGTAGATAGAGTCTTTGCAAGAATTTTGGTATGCGGATCTTAGCCTTTGCCATTGATGTCAAAGGGGGAGTGGAAAGCAATGAAAAATGAGGAATTCATCTAAGGGAGAGCATTGGAAATCACAAGTGTACATAGTAAGGGGGGTTGTTCTAACACTTAGTCATTTTTCACTAAGTGTTGCCATCAATGCCAAAGGGGGAGATTGTTGGCAAGAGACATTGCTAGGCATGTCAGGTGTTGTCATTGATGGCAACTGAATCTATCTTACACATCTGTATTGTATTGTTTGATCATACCAGAAGTCAAATTACAGATTTGTCTAAGTCTGGATAGACAAGAACAGAGCATATGGTAGGGTCCAGCATCTTGGTCTGTATTTCTCCATAGGTAATCATATTGTGTTGTGGATCTGAGGGACTATTAAGGGATGTTAGGGCTACCTAAATCCAAACTTTTAGCCTTCGGTGATGAAAGGATTGAAAGTTACAAGCATCTGAGTATCAGGTTTTGGCTAGATAGTTTAGTCTAGTGAAGAACAAGCCGACTTGGTGTTTGATCCTTGTGCGGATTAAGAGAAGTGGTTGGTTGAGTAATTTATGAGATCTAGTGGTATTGGCCGACATGAATGGTGACTTGAATACATAAGTTTTGGTCTGCATTGATGTTTGTACATGGATTCAGCCGACAAAACAATAATCTTGATAAAGTTTCTAAGTTTTCTTGAGGCTGACTGCAGTTGATGAAATTTCATGTTGCGGATATATAATCGATGGGTTCATGAATTTTGCAATATAGTTGTGTGAATATGATGTGATAGGTGTGAAGTGTGGTAGTATCAAGTGTGAAGCAAGAGATCAAAGCGTTAGATCATGGCAAAATAGTGAAACAGGGCAGAGAGAGATGAAGTGTGTGAAGTAAGTATATTGAGCCTAACCAGAACTGTAGTTTTGCATTATTAGATGCTATTCTTCAGTTTAAGTAATTTAGAGAACTCTTTGTAATTAATCTTGTAGGCAGTGAGCCTTCTTTGAGAAATGAGCTCTGGGCAGTGTGCCCGAAGGCATGTGTCTTCCCATTTGTAATACTTTTAATAGGGTATAAAATCTTGTGGGTTAACCCCCACCATGGTTTTTCCATTAACCAGGTTTCCACGTAAAAATCATGGTGTTCATGTGTGATGATCTTGTTGTTGTTGTTCTTAAGTTCTTGTTTCTTTGTTTTGAATCTATGTGGTAAATTAATAAAGGAACATAATAATAAGTTCTGTAGAACACTGATTCACCCCCCTCTCAGTGTTCCTTAATTTCAATAGTTCATCTATCATTATCTTGCATTGTTTCAATCTTTTCTTTTGTCATGATCTCTTGCTTCGGTTGTTCTAGTTGCTTTTCCAATGCATTTTGGTTATCTCCCAATCCTTGAAGGGATAACAGAGGAGCAACCTTAGCATAAATACCATTTCTCTGTGGATGAGGTGGGTTATCCAACTTTTCCTTATCTACTTCTATCATACCCATAGTGTCATTATAATCCATATACCCATCTTCTACTTCTACTATATTCGGTTCCATCGTGTTGTTATTGGTATGCTTAGGGAAAGGATTAGTAAAGATTTGTAAACTCTGATTTGAAGGAGCAACTGACTTATTTTCATTATCATTCACATCAGATACCTGTATAACATTTGAGTCAATGAGGAATTATATTTCATGTTTAAGACGCATACTGATGGAGTTAGGTTGTCATTGATGTCAAAAGGTGATGGAGTTCATTTGACATCATGTTGTTTACAAGAGACAGTGGCTTGATACAAATAACACAGAATGGTCTTCATAGTGATAGTTGTGGCATGATCTTCATTTGATCACAGTTGTGTTGAGGTGTCTTTCAGGTTGTCATAGATGTTGGGATTAATCTTCATATCAGGACATTAAGATCATCATAATAGTCAGGAGTTATGAATAATAATGTTAGTTCATGTTTTGATAAGATCATCATCATATGCAGGGTTGACTTGATAAGTGTTAGCTCATTGATAACATTCATTTATCAATCATACTCACTTTATTGGTGTTTCAAGTGCTTACAGGATCATAGGAATACATTGATGACACTATGTCTGCAGTAGATGTCTTCCTTGTTGGATGATCAGTTAGATGAAATCATGTTGTTAATTGATTGATGCTTCTAATAGTTCATATGGTCTGAATTGGTTGATGATAGCTCATGGCACAGAATCATAAGTTGCAAGGCATTTGGTGTGATCTCAGTTAAGAAATCAATGTCTTGGTTCTTTTATTTGGTTGCAAAACAAAGTGGCAAAATATATTTAATCTATGCAGGGTTATGCAGAGTTATCTAGTGTTATCTCTGTGGTCATGGTGTGCAGTTATCTTTGTGATAATTGTTTCAAGTGCTAGGAGGTTAATTTCTTGAAATCCTAGTTGTAATGCACTAAATGTGTATCAAAAGGTTGTTTAAATCCTTAAAACCTTTGTTCATATTTACCCATCTACATTTGTGGCACTTTTGTTATATTCAATTGGTGACTTGTGATAGAGGGTTTACAACTTAAAATGTCACCGTGTGGAGGGTTTAAGACCATAGGGCAACCGGCCCCTTTCCTCCTTTTCACCGATGGAGCAAGTCTTTTATATGGGTGGGCTTTCAATGTTTTTGAATTTAAAATTTTATCACCGCCAAAAGGTTAAGAGGGCACGGGTTTGTGTGAGCCTGATGCATTAAGGAAAATGCTATTATTCTTCCTTGAAAATTTGTGAAGAGTTTAGAAATTTTTGAAGCCCGATTCAAGATAAATAGTTTCCTTTTTAAAATTTAGTAATTTCCTTTTAAATCTTTTTGGTCGGTCCTTTTTGTCATAAATGTAAGGAGTTTTTTAATAAGGAGATTTTTATTGTTTTTTCTAAATGAGAAAAATCTTTATGAAGAGATTTTTGAGGATATTGGAAGTAAAGAGATAAACATCAAAAAAAATTTGAGGAGATTTTTTTTAAAGAAAATTGGAGAATTTTTTATTCTTGAAGGATATGAAGAGTCTTGTTGAAAAGAATATGAAGATCATTTTTGCATAGAAGATGAACAAAATTTTTGAAGGAGATGAAAGAATATTCAAAATGAAAATTGAAAAGAAATTGATTTTTTGTAGAAATGTAATTTGTTTGGTTCAGGATTTGTTGCAGGTTCTTTATGAGAAAGAAGTTGAAAGGTCTTCTTTCATCTCTAAGAGGGAATATGAATGGGATTTTGGTTTTGAAGATTGTAGAGGTCAGATTTAAAAATGCAAGAATATCAAGGAATAAAAAAAGATTTTTCTTTGCAGGTGAAAGGTTATTCTATTTGTATAAAATTGTTTTTCAGGTGCATTTATGATAGGTCTTGGGAGACAGAGATGAAAAAATACAGAAGATAAGAGATTGAATACATATAGTGTGTGTGTTGATGAAGAAGACAGAGATGAAAAATACAGATAATGAGAGATTGAATACATATAATGTGTGTCAAGGTTATACAGATTAATGATTTGATGATACAGATGACCAATTTGTAGAGTAGAAGAAATATTGAATCAAGCTTTGATTGCAGTGATTGATAAAAGATTGATAGAGATAATTTGCAGAGAAAATTGTTTATAGAGATTTGTATATGGAGCTTGTTTGCAAAAAAGAAAATGGTCTTGATTTGAAAATCAAACAGGAGGTATAAGGTTGTATAAAATGGTGCAAATATGATTGAACGGCAATCATGTCTTGCACACAAAGTTTGATGTTTTGTTAATAGTGATTGTGTTTTCCAGTGAGGCACAGTATGCCAATGAGGCTTGTGGTCAGTGAGACCTTCCTATGCCAGTGAGGCTTGTGGTCAGTGAGACCTCTGTATATGTCAATGAGACATTTGTAAGAAGTTTTTCATTTAAGCCAGTGAGGCAGTTTTGGAGTGGTTTTTCTACCCCTGATGGGTTTTCCACTCGTGCATATCTTGTGTCATGATTCATATTGATCATCTTTGTGTGTGTTTGATTTACTTATGAAGTTTTGTTCTCTTTCTGTATTCACAGTCATGTGCATATGTATTTTACAAATCAATGGTATCTTTCTTTTTGAGCTTTGAAAGTTAAAGTTTAAAAAACAGGATTTGAAAATTCACACAACACTGATTCACCCCCCCTCTCAGTGTTGCCTTTGATTCCTACACATACATCATTCGGTATCGTGTCCTTATTATAAATAATAGTGACAAAAAGCATTAGCATCGAAATAAGGTCCTTGTACTCTACTAGGATCCAACAGCTTTATCAGAGGAATCTTTAAGAGATTATTACTCACATCTTGATTCATGATATAATGATAGGATTTAGATATCAGAGTGAATTTTCTTTGCTGAAATTGTGTCTTTTTTGGGTTAGCAATAGATGATACTTGTGAAAAGTTGTTTGAATTCAACCCATTAACCTTAATGAAACTCTTATTATTCCTCTTAAAGTTGTTTTTTGAAGGTCCACTCGTGGACTGACCAACTTGAGCTGGTGAGTTTTGATTTTCATATCTAGAGGAAAGTTGGTAATCTCAAAGGGTGGTACATAAGTGTTGAAAAGAGTTATACTTCATCAAGATAATCTTATCACAGATGTTAGGTTGTAAATTCATAATAAGTATCTTCCAAACATCATCATCTTTCATCTGATATTGAATTTGTGCATAAAGGCCTTGATACCTACTGATAAACTTAGTCAATTTCTCTTTTGGACCTTATTTGCAATGAACCAAATCAATCAAAGAGACTTGAGGTCCAATGTTTTCTTGGAAGTTTTGTAGAAATTGATCAATTAATTGTGAAAAAGAGTGTATTGAATTCAAAGGTAAAGAGAAAAACCATTTTAAAGTTGTATCCTTAAGAGATCACGAGAAAATTTTTGCTAACAAATCCTCTTCAAAGTAAAAGTCATTACACATAGCTGTGAATGCTACCCCATGAGTATCAGGATCACCTTTTCCACCATATTTCTCAAAGCGAAGAGTTTCAAACTTCTTAGGAATAGGAGTTCTTAGTATTGCATAGGATAACATATTACATGCATGGTAAGTTAGTATATTAGGCTGTGAAGAATTTGTCAAGCTTGTCACCTTTTGTTGTAAAGAGTCATGCCTTGCAAAAGTTGGTTTAAGATGCAACATTAGGAGATGTGGTTTGTTACGAGGAATTAGAACTGAAGTGTGGAGGTGAATGAGTAGTGACAAGAAGAGGTTGTGAATAGGTGGATGGTGGTTGGACATGTTGATAACTGAGAGGGGGGGTGAATCAGTTATCCTTAATTCGCTTTCAATTCAAATACTTAAATCCACTTTGTTAATCAATAGCATAGCAGTTAATCATTCATGAAAGCATAAGACATAAACACCAGACTAGATACACATCAACACATGAAACACCAAGATTTTGATGTGGAAAACTTGGTTAAGGGAAAAACCATGGGGTGATTAACCCAAGGATTATTCTCTGTTAGAAGAATAAGAAAAATGGATGGCACATGCCAATTAGGGCTCACTGCCTAAGCACACTGCTCACAAGGAGGCACACTGCCTACAAGAGACACACTGTCTACAAGATAACAAGTATTACAAACTTGAACTGGAGATTGACATCTTTACCATGTCGGGATCAGTTCCATTTAACCCCAAAAACTCCTGCTCTGCCTTTCGCACTTCTCTTCGCTATATCACACTCATCACCACAAGACACTTCAAAATGAATTTACAAACCCTTATTTATACAAGGCATCAACTTAGGAACAATCATCTAAGTCAGCAAACACCTACAAGATCATTTGCAAGACGTGTAATACATCCGGTCGGCCTGTCTCAGGAAGAACACCAACAACCAGTGGTCTTTACATCAAATCCAAACTCTAACTTTAATGCGGACCACCGATAAGAATTGTACACGATCCAAGGATCACATAAACCTTTCCTGAGTCATCAAGAACATCTGCACTTTATCAGCTTACTGGAATTCTTCTCTTCTTCATCCGGAACTTCAAGAACACAGTCTGCCGCCACTGTCATAATCTAAAAGTTCTTCCAGACCTCCAAACAATGCACAAATCAAGTTGTCACTTCACACTGACTTCTTCAACACTCCCTCCAATCCACAGAATGAGAGAATGTAATTCTAGAGCTCACCGGACCAATCTGTGACACTCTGTCACCACTAAACACCTGCTGGAACCGGTTCTACTTGATCAAACATAACTTCTTCAGATCTTCATACGGACCTCTGAAATCTTAACTAGAACATCTCAAGACTCATATCTACAAACCCTTTAATCCGTATCCTTTGATCCTCAACCTATTGAGTACTTTTGCCTTCTTCTCATCACTGTTCTTCACTGTTCCTGATTGAGACTAATTTTCTCAATATCCTCAGCACACATCTCATCCAAACCTTATCAATGCAATATGAGTATGTTGACATCAATGACAACACTGGTTAACCTCATACTTGCAAAAGGACATAGTGATAAGTGGAAGATGGTTGCAAATAGTTATATGTAAGGGGTGGTTGAGAATAAGTGTGATGGAGAGGTGGTTGAGAGGAAGTATTAATAAAAGAGGTTATCTTAGGTGTCAAGTTTTGATAGTTAAATCCCATGGCTTTGTAATTTTGTGAATTAGTGCCATTAGATACTCCAATACCAGTGGTATCATTACTACAAGCATTTGCATTAGTAGTTAAAATTGTTGATGTAAATGTAGATAATCCCGTAGTCGGTATAGGTGTCGATACTTACGTATGAGTTGGTGATGACATGTTAATCACTTTTGCACATTCGGTCACTAGCATAACATTAGTTTGTACAATATGTGCTGAGCCTTGAAGTATATTAACACCATCTTTTCCTTCTTTTATCAACTCTCTTACGTTATGAATCGTATGTATAGCTTCTTCCACTATCCTTTCATTTTCTACAAATGCTTGAAAATTGACTAGCTCTTTATCAAGTTTGCTTATTTGCTCATTAGGTACATGTGTTACCACCTCAATAGTGTCCTCAACATCATGAAATATTTGATCTTACATTGTACTTGTATGAGGCATAGTGCCTTGCAAAATTTGTGTCTCTCCTTTTGTAAAGAAGGTGTTCAAAGGATTTTCAGAGGTAGGAATATCGTATTCTTCAGGAGCACTAAATCCCATGAGTCTTATACTTCTTCTTAAAGGGATATTTATATTAGGGTAGTGATTTATAATACTCATACAAAGACATGCAATACTCAATGCACAAACTAGGATAACAAACCCAAGGAGCAGGATATGTGTGAGATCAAAAATGCTTGATTTTTCAACTTTTTTCAATGCAAATGAATGAAAGAAGAGGTGTTTGAAGAATTTCATGAGGGGAAGAAAATAATATGCCTAATAATAGCCCAATGATGCAGCAAATTTTTTCACAACACACTTTTGATGCAACTCTAGGGTGATGACAAGTCAAAACCTAGTGAAAATACACCTAAAAGATGTAATTTTTCACCAATTTTTAATGTAAATGCCTAATAGAAATGGTGTTGTAAATAATTTGAGGAGGGGAAGTAGATTATAATCCTGAAATTAATCAAATAATGTAGTGAAATCCTTTACAACATGCCTATGATGCAATTTTAGAGAGACGAGAAGGCTAAATCTAGTGAAAATGCAAGGTTTTCAAACCCTAGACATGAAATTTTGCAAGAAAGCCACTATGATGAAACACTATAGATAGAAATTAGTCCTAAATGAGTGTTTAAAACAGTAGTAAAATCTGAAACAAGATTATAACCACAAACCCTAGCTAATACATAAACTAGGTTATATGAAAAATGCACAATTTCATGCAATTCTTACCGATTTAATCATGAAAAGGCAATGTAAATGAAGGATGAATCATGAATTTCTATAATATAAATCAGATCTGATAATAATATAAAAAATTAAATGAAATTAAATGCAAACTAATTCAAATTATTTGAGAATGCAAGCTAAAAATGCCATTTTTTTCAATTTTTTCCAATTTTTCAAATTTTTGTAATTTTTTTAATGCAATAAGATGAAAATTAAATGAATGCAAGTCTGAAGTACAACACTCAACAAGGTGCAAAAATCTTTAAAAACACGGGTTCACCAAAAATGTTTAGAGTGAAAAAGAGGGGATGTTTTATGATTTCAAGGGTTTATGTTAGATCCTCCTTTCACACCAACATTCAAGGACATTCAACCAAGTAGAGAACTCTACTATGGATATTCTATCACTTAGAACAAATGGGAATATTGGAATTGTGTGAATTTTTTATTCAATTAAGCCCAATTATGCTCAAAACCCTAATTTCATAAAATCGTAAACAAATGGACAAATCACAGAAAATTATCACACAGAGATATTAAATGACAATCAAATACATACTAGATTTTGAAGTGCAATGTGTGGAAAAGTCATAGAGTAATGAGTGGGCGCCCTAGTCCAATGCACCTGTTTCTGTCGAGATCTATAAAGAATGTCTGCAACACAATTCTGTTATCACAGAGATTTCACCGCTTTGGAATCTAGAGGACTAATGAGCGTGCGCCCTAGTCCAAGCCCTAATTTTCTTCTTCTCTCTACACTTTTGATAGTTTGTAATGCCCCATTGCAACTCCATTTCTTCTGTTTCTAAAACCTATAACCTACAACCACAAAAAAGTGGGTTGGGGCTTGTGGTGTTTAGAGGCTTGCCTCGGTCAAGCCTCTGAGAGACATTCAAGTCTTTCGAACACCGTTATCAGATGAAAAGTGTGTATCCCTATGGGATAGAGGCAAAAACCAATTGATAAATGATTGAAAACACAAATGAATGTCACCTCGATGGTGAAGCTCACATGAAAATGAAGATCTTTCACATCATGAGAAGATGAAGCCAAATCTGCATAACAAACACAATAACAATTTAATGATATTGCTCTGCAACACAATGAAATCCTTTGAATCACTTTAGCATAGGATCACAAATCACAATGTCCATCTCCCTCTAGTTTACAAATGAATTCCTAAGCATGCTTATATATGCAACTAAACAACTTCCCACCAAGAAATTCATAATTCAAACGTGAGGTGTCAGCATAGGACCTAATAACGATCACACAACTGACACATGAAAATAGGTCCTGACCCAAAATAGGGTAGGACTAGGGTGCAGACACCCAATTCCTCCCTATTTTAGGTAGGATTCATCACAAGTGCATCCCCTAGGTCCCATTTACCATAAAAATTAGGGGTTTCTTCACCAGAAGTCATCAATAACAAGCAAGATGATCTAAATCCATTCTAAAGGACCTAGGAGCTAAATCTTAAGAGGTAAAAGCCCCCAAGGGGACATTTTATGACATAATACAATTAAATCTTATTTGGTTTTATAAATTTTCTCAAAAATAGAAGCGATACATCAAACTCCTTTAAGTAGTTTTAGCCCTTCTTCACCACTATTCTCCAATGCTAACAACAGTATTGTCAGGATAGTGTCACCACTTCACATGCATTTTTGGTGATGATTGGGGTTTGTTAGATTTTACACCCTCCTTTGTGGTTGAATATAAAATCTCACCCTCACACTCAAAGACCTTGAAGGTAAATGAAATTTCTTCAACACAATCTCATACTCCTACAAAGTTTAAACTAAAAATTAATGATGATGGAACCTTTAAAATAGATGAAGATCTGCCCTCTCCTATATAAATGGAAGCCATTTGTGATAAAGTATCATCTAATTCTAGTGTGTGTCTTGGTAGTGATGAGGTCTCTTTAGATTTCAATCCCCACGAGATGGTTGAAACAAAGTTTGACCCTCCTCACCATGATAAAAATAATGATCTTTTTCTTGAACATATAATCACAGTTCTAAAATCAACAAAGATAGTCATATGGCCTCTCTTCTTCCTTCATATTTGGAGAAGCATTATGGGCGTAGATTCAAAATTCTTTCTAAACAAAGATACAATGGAAATGAGTTAGGATGTAAAGAACAAGGAATTAAGGAACCTGTGGAACCGACACCGCACTTGTCTAAAGTAGGTTTAGGTTTATGGCCTTCTCCTACATTCTCTCCACCATGTTAACAACAAAAATTATTGCTTCCTACTCCACTAGGTAAATCTTCTCTTCTTTCTCAACAAGAATGTATGCTGTTGAGTCTACTAAAAGACTTCTTAATCACTCTTCCTCCTCTAAAACATAAAAAGATTCAACAAAATAATAATGCAACACATTATTATGCATATCATCGAGTGCTTGGCCATTCCACTAAGGAATGTTGAGTCTTAAGTAGTAAAATTCAACAACTTCAAACAAGGTTTGGCTCTAGCACTTCTCACCATGCTTGATGTAGTCCCTAGAGCACCTTGTCCTCCATCCATTTTTATCATCAAGTTGGGGGAGGATAATTTGCCATAGGCCAACTTGTAAGAGTGGTCCCTTCTTCTCATTTGTGTTATGTTTGTATGTATTGTTATCCCCATATTGTGATGTTCTGTCAATTGTTAGTTCTCCCTTGACACCCTTGCTAGCACAAAGGTAAAAGGAGTAAGAACATGTGTCATTCTTCTATATGTCGTGATGTGTAATTGTCTTATTTTTTCTTGGATGATTTAGCATCCTTTTGTTTATGTGTACCCTATTGTTGTGTGGTCTTTCCTCCATCATCTTTGTAGTTATTATGTTTTATCTATGTGACACCTTGTTGCAATGTTTGGCATCATACCATGACCACACAAGCCATTGTGTATCATTACTGTAAGAATCACCTTGGTTTGTTCGTTATGGGGGCAACCCCTGTTGTGATGTAGCTTTTGGAAAACACAAGCCATTTTGGGCATGTGCTTTTAGAAAGCTCTCGTGCTTGTCTTATGTTTCTTTCTCACTCTATGTTAGAGGAAATTGCTCCTTGATGGAGTTAGAAATCACTTTAAGGTGGGGGTATATATCTATTTAGGTGGAAAATTGGATTTGTTAATGTTTTAGTGTTTTGGTATTTAAATCCGCCTTTCCATTTTATATTCAAGGACCTAGGGTCGAGTGGAGAGCACTATCATACCCTAGGGTCACTTTGCGATGTAGGGAAGCTTGGATTAGGGTGTTTAATTATTAATTTTCTCTCTCCTATGCTCAATTAACCATTAAAACCCTAATTATGCTAAAATAGAAGTAAACTGATGAATTACAAAAAATGCTTCTACAGACGGAAGTAAAATACCAAATTATAGAGTACCTGTTTACGGTGACCTAAGGCAGAAAAGTCAGGGACATGGGAGCGGGCATCCAAGTCCAAGGCCTTATTTTCTGTTTGGATCTGGCAACAAGATCTGCAACCTGAATCTTTTGTATCAGATATTTTCCCGACACAGAACTTCAAGGACTAGGGACTGGGTACCCTAGTCCAGGGAGTAGATTTTCTTCCTTTCCTGCACTTTAGACACTCCAATATGCTCCTCATCAACTCCACTTAGTCCAGCTCCTCAACCTATAACTTGTAATCATGAAAACTTGGTTTGGGGGTTGTGGTGTTTAGGAGCTTGCCTCAGACAAGCCCCGAAAGGACACTTAAGTCTTCCAAACACCTTTGTCAGATAGAGAGAGCATGCCCTTGTGAGGCAGAGGCCAAATCCAAATGAAATAATGATAGAAAGCACAATGATATCACCTTGTAGTGAATATCTCATGGGAGGAAGATACTCTTCATTCCATGAGAAGATGAATGCTCAAATCTGCAAATACAAACACATAAACAAAACAAGTCCGCTCTTGCCACACTATGAAAGATTTGAATCACCTTAAGAATGCACAAACATCACAATTGCCATCTAGTTTCTAAATGAATGCCTAATCATGCTTTTATATGCAACTACAAGCATTCCCACCAAGATTTCAAAAATCAAACTTACTGTGTCGGCCTAGGGATCAAATAACAGTCATAAACTGACACTTAAATTTTGATCCAGACCCAAAATAGGGCAGGACTAGGGCGCAGGCGCCCAAGTCCTCCCCTCCTATTTTGGGCAGGGTTAAGGTCAAAGGGTCCTCCTAGGTCCATGTTGCCATGAAACCTAAGTCTCATTCCATCGGGATGCCAAAATATGAAGTAAGATGTCCTAAATGCATGCTAAAGACCCGGGAGCTAAACCTTATGAGAGAAAATCCCCCAAGGGGACATTTTATGACGTTACATTTAGCCCCCACTTTAATGTATGCATAAATGCAAGGCTAATACATGCATTAAAGTACAGTCACAAACACAGCAAACACACCAAGCACGGAGAAGACACGCCAATCACATAGAAGACAGTAACAGGCATGCAAAACACGGAGAAGATAATTACAGTCACACAGAACACAGAGAAGATAGTCAATGCATAGAAGACACATGAATGCATGGAAGACATGCATGATTTCTTTTCTTTTCTTTTTCTCATATATATGAAATGCAAATGCAAGTACTGGAAAGTAAACAAACCTCCCATAATGCAGGAAGCACTCGTCGTAGTAGTCTTTATACTACATATATGGGGCAACACACACGCAACACATGTAAAACTTCCCAAAATGTAGGATGCACTTATCGAGCAAGTCTTTAGATTGCATATGGGGCAACAAACATGCCACACAAAGAAAACACGCCAAACACACACACTTGAAGACATAGAGAAAACACAGCAGATAAGTGATGGAGTGAACCTATATCTAGGTCCAACACCATTTGAGGCACATTACAGGGACACACCGATGATTGGGCTTCGCCACAACAATCCCTGAAAACATACTTAAGGGTTGAGTTAGTCATAGAACTGCTCCCCGCCTCTGCAGAGGACTTTTGAAAATGACAAGATGTACAATCTTCTCTGAGAAATACATCATCTCCGCCTCCGTAGAGGGCTTAAGATAAAAAGGATATACGTGATATCCTGCCACCGCAGAAGGCTTACATGATTGATTGATTGATTACAAACAAACTCAGGATGCAGGATGCACTCATCAAGCAAGTCTTTAGACTGTACCTGAGAACAAGCACATAGCTAACATCTCTACAACAGACAACTTACCTTATATATGCCCCCACCTTAAGGTGGTTGATATCAGGTATCGATATCAAGCATGTTAAGGTAGGAAGAAAACACACAAGGGAACACAAGCTTTCACAAAGCCCATGCCCCCCAAAGGTGACATGTACTTCACAATTGCCAAATGTTCCCACAACCACATCCCTGCAAGAAACATGTTAGTGTCTACAACATCATGATAAACAACAATATTAATGCATATGAAATCTGAGGTATGTGAGATTCAAAGTTGACAAAGTGCATGGAGCAGCAGTGTTGTTTATGATTTGTAAATGAGATAGAACACCATCAAAATCACTACACAGAAAGCACAAGTGCTTCCACTAGCCAAGCATCAAATAAAATATACAATGCCATTGTCATATTAGGAACTAAGTCCATTTTTTTTATTGCTCTCGAAAGGGACACTAGGTCTGTATCAGTATAAAAGTTTGTCGTCATCCGCCCACTAGGTGGAAACACTAGAGGAAGGGAAACAATAAATCAAAGAGGAGAAGCAAGTGTCTTAGGGACAATCATGTAGGATGGTGCCCCTAGGTCACCAACCGCAACGCTATGTCCGTAAGACACAACACACGACAATGAAATCAAAGAGAGAGGCGATATAGAAGAATGATGATACAAATAGAAGAAGGTCACAACAGAGGCAGTCTCCTAGTATCCTGAACCTTACAGGAGAATTAGAGGTCATCCCAGGAGGCCTAAACAACACATAACACATCACGGGGGAAGGACATCATGAGAGAGATTAAGTGTTAGAGATACTTACCTATAGGGCCCCTCCCGGGCTAGAGGTTGTCTATAAGCAAATCATCGTCGTCATCTTCCCACTCCCTAATGTTGGAGGAAAGTGGGGCATAAGGTACAATGGCCATATTCATGTCTTGGTCATCATGTTGTTCATTGTTAGGATCACTATTGTTTGGTTAAATGTTAGGATCAATGTTTTCTTGTTGAGAGGCAAGGTTTATAGCATAGGATTGTCTCCTTTTTCTTCTTTCTCTTGCTTTTCTATTTCGTTTTATTTTACCACTTATCTCTTGTAAGATAGGGCTATTCTCTTTCATAGGCTTGTGCAATTTAGAAGATGAAGCACCGAGATCAAATTTCATTTGTCATGGTGGAATGTTTTGTTGCTGACAATGACCTCCCAATCCTTGTAAGGATTTCAGGGGAGGAACCTCAGCATAGGGACCTTGTCCTTTCGATCTAAGATTCTCTTCACATGCTATTTGTTTGTCTTTGTCATTTATTGTGTAGGAGGACTAGGTACTTCAGTTTTATCCCAAAATTAATTCAACCTGTAATGTGTTTTCTCAACCAAAGGTTTATACTTGTTGCGAGGGACAGTGATTATATGGCCATCAAGAGGAAATTTTAGACATTGGTGTATTGTTGAAGGGGTAGCTTTCATTTCTTTAAGCCAAGGATGTCCCAATTTAATATGAAATAGGTCTGAAATAGGGACAACATCAAACCATTGTTCGACATGTTTTCCAGATAGTGTTACCAACAATGATATTTTACCCAAAGGCTTGATAAAGGTCCCCTTATGTGTTTTAATCATCATGTTCGAGAGATCATAAGAACCTTGCATTATTTGATATGTAAAGAGGAACTCTTAAGTGGAAACATTAGTCATCCAATTAGGATCAATAAGAGTTCCATTCACGGGGTTTCCCATTATTTTCACAGTGATGTAAAGAGGTCTGACCTTGTCTTCAGTTGTTTTATCATGAGGTGTAAAAACTATTTCAGGTTCAGGGACTTTTCTTTTCATGTAAGGTCTAGGAGGGAACCTATTGTTGTTGTTGTGATTAGAGGTCATGTTTATATGTTCAAATCAAATTTAAAAGTTTCTCCAAAAGTGTGACCAAGGCAAATGTAAAATTCTATGCAAGAATGGCTTAAAATACTTGGTTTTTTGTACTTTTTTAATGCAAACGAATGAGGCAAAGGGTTGTTGTAAGGATTTCAGTCTAGGGAATAAATTTATATGTCAGATATAAGTCCAAAACAGCAATATTATCCTTCTCAACACACTCTTGATGCAAATCTAAGATAATGCCAAGTCAAAATATAGTGAAAATATGTCAAAATAGGCACTTTTTCCACCAAAACTCAATGCAAAAGAGAATAACAAAAGGTTTTGTGAGGAAAATGATGATGTAAAACAAATTATATCAGTAATAACAGAAACTTAATGTCAAAATACCCAACACAACATTCTTTTAGTGCCACTTAAGGTAAAACCCTAGTGAAAATATAGCAAAAATAGGCTATTTTTCACGGTTTTTCAATTCCAAGACCTGGAAAAAGGGGTGTTGTAATGAATTTCAGGAGGTGCAGAAAATAAAAGTGATGGTATTAGTCATATCAATCCAAAAAATTGATCACAACACACTTAGAGTGCAAACTAGGTCAAACCCTAGGGCAAAACTAGTCAAAATGTGTAGTTTTTCGTCAAATTTTCAATGTAGGAGGCCAATCAAAGGGTGTTGTGAAGTTTTTTAGGAGGGGAATAAATTAATTACCCTTATAAATACCAATTTGTGTAAAAATACCTTTCACAACATGCCTATAGTGCAAGTTTAAGGAATCGCTAAGGCCAAATTTAGTGAAAATTATTATTTTTGAAGCCCTAGGTTTTAGATCTTGACACAAAATGATATGTGAATGTTTCAAAGTCTGATTTATGATGGAAATGAAATGTTCTTAGATCTTAAAATGAATTCCAAGGTGTAATATGTAAAATGCTAATGCAAATCTAATGAAAATGCATGAAAATTGCTAGTTTTTGTTGAAATTTTCTATGCAAAAATGCAAATATTTTGAATCTAAATACAAATTTACACTAGGATGCAAGACTATAGAAAAAATATAATTTGAATGAGCCTCTAAAATCAGTAGAAAAATCTGAGAAAATAGTTTGCCTACTAACCCTAGATTTTGAAAAATACTAGGTTATATGAAAATTGTCAAATTTCTACAAAATCTTAGCAAACTAATGATGGAAATGCAATACAAATTTATGAATTTTTGTGTTTTTCTGTTGTTTATATCAGATCTGATGTAAAAATCATGAATTGGGGAAATTTAGAAAGAATTGATGCAATTTAGTAAGCTATATGAAAATGCAAGCTAGGGTTTTCAAATTTTTGCAAATTTTTCAATTTTTTTGTAATTTTTTCAATGCAATAACATGAAAGACTATATGAATGAATGAAATCAATGCAAATATAACAAATACACAGCAAGTTGCAATTTAAGTCCAAAAACAGGGGTTCACCAAAATGTTTAGGTGGAAAATTAGATTTGTTAATGTTTTAGTTTTTGGTGTTTAAATCCGCCTTTCCACTTTACATTCAAGAACTTAGGGTCGAGTGGAGAGAACTATCATACCCTAGGGTCACTTTTTAATGTAGGGAAGCTTGGAATAGGGTGTTTAATTATTAATTTTCTCTCTCCTATGCTCAACTAACCATTAAAACCCTAATTATGCTAAAACAGAAGTAAACTAATGAATTACAGAAAATGCTACTACAAACGGAAGTAAAATACCAAATTACAGAGTACCTATTTTTGGGGACCTGAGGTGAAAAATTTGGTGACATGGGAGCGGGTGCCCAAGTCCAAGGCCCTATTTTCTGTCTAGATCTGGCAACAAGATCTGCAACCTGAATCTTTTGTATCAGAGATTTTCCTGACATGGAACTTCACGGACTAGAAGCGGGCGCCCTAGTCCAGGGAGCACATTTTCTTCCTTTCCTACACTTCACACACTCCAATATGCTCCTCTGCAACTCCACTCAGTCCAACTCCTCAACCTATAACCTGCAATCATGAAAACTTGGTTTAGGGGTTGTGGTGTTTAGGAGCTTGCCTTAGTCAAGCCCCAGAAGGACACTTAAGTCTTCCAAACACCTTTGTCAGATACAAAGAGCATGCCCTTGTGAGGCAGAGGCCAAATCCAAATGAAATAATGATAGAAAGCACAATCACATCACCTTGTAGTGAAGATCTCATGGGAGGAAGATACTCTTCATTCCATGAGAAGATGAATGCTCAAATCTACAAATACAAACACATAAACAAAACGAGTCTACTCTTGCCACACTTTGAAAGCTTTGAATCACCTTGAGAATGCGTAAACATCACAATTACCATCTAGTTTCTAAATGAATGCCTGATCATGCTTTTATATGCAACTACAAGCATTCCTGCCAAGATTTCAAAAATCAAAACTTACTGTGTCAGCCTAGGGACCAAATAATAGTCATAAACTGACACTTAAATTTTGGTCTGGACTCAAAATAGGGTAGGACTAGGGTGCAAGCGCCCAAGTCCTAGGTCTATTTTTCCATGAAACCTAGGTCTCATTCCATCGGGATGCCAAAATATGAAGTACGATGTCCTAAATGCATGCTAAAGACCCGAGAGCTAAACCTTATGAGGGAAAAGCCCCCAAGGGGACATTTTTGACATTACAATATCATGCTATGAACCTTACTCTTATCTTTCTATCAAAACACTTATTGGTTATCAAATCTCCACTCTCTTGGAGAGGATTATGGAAAGCTTGGAAGCAAGATCTTGAGTCTGTCTTGTTCTTCTAAGTTGAAACTTAGGGGAAAGATCTTGAGTTTATCTTATTCTCCTAAGTTGAAGCTCCTTGGATGTTTGGGAGAAAGGTTGTGCCACCAACTGGAGTTTGGTAGTAAGGTTGCTTCACCTTCTTATTTTGCAAGGCTTTGCAAAAATCCTCTTGCAGGAGGTAGCTTTGGGTATTCCCTTGAAAGGAAACACTTTTGAGATGGACTATGTGGATGATGTGTTTGTACTCTTATTATGCTTATTATTTCTAACTAACCCCCTAGCATTCTCCTTTATTGCATCTTGGGGAATGATGTATGGAGATTGAGACACCTTCTAGATCGAGGTCTCTTTTATCATGCTGACTCAAGGTCTTCCATTATGTGTTTCTTGTAATTAATGTATGATGCATTCTCTATGTATTCCTTATGTATACCTCTCTCGAGTGTTCCATGTGTATTTCATGTATACTTCATGCCTTATATGTGTATGCTTCATGTCAAGCATGTATACTTTATGTATTGCGTATATGCATTATGACTTCTCAAATGTATGCTTTGTGTATGTCTTGTTTTCTAAATGCTTCATGTATGTGTGAATCATGTCATGTGTTTTACGTGTATGCCAAAAATCATAGACTCCTATAATCCTAAAGTTCATACCCACACTAAAGTGGGGGCTAAATGTAACATCATAAAATGTGCACACTAGCATTTTCCACTTAGTTTAGCACTCAAGTGGACCTCAAATATTTACACTTGTTAATAAGGGCCTATTTGAACACCTTTTTTAGCATTAAACATGTGGTTCTTGATCACAAGGCACAAAACTTGGAAGAGTAATTATAAGACGGGGTTAATGACACTTTAAGTTCCTTATCCTGGGAGTTTGGTGCTAAAGGACTAGGGTTCCCAAGCGCCCTTGTCCCCCTCATTAGCCCTGACCTAATTTGTGGCTTGTCAGCTTGGGCCCTCTCAAATGGTTCCCAATGTCGGCATCATATGGTCTTACTCTCTAGAAATCAACATGAATGCATATAAAAGTAATTTAAGTCATTCATTTGGACATCTCTAAGTTCTCTAAGCAATTTAGGCACTCTTGCACTCTCTTCTTCTCTCTCATGCTCTCTACTTTGCTCTAAAGCTCTCTATTATGGATTATTGTTGCCACACTAACATATTGTAGGTCTTGTGAAGATCTTTGGCATACACCAACTTCTTGAGTCACATTGTGAAGTTGTCTACAAGAATGTTAGGGTTTCCATGCTCATGGTGACTTCTTTCCTTCATGCTTTGTTCTAGCATTCCATTCTACTTCAAATTTGCCTCTATCCTCCTAGGGCACACAACATTTCTCTATCACATTTTCTATTATGGGGGTGGAAACACCATTCATGAAGCTTGACCAAGGTAAGCTCCTAAACAGTACCTAACCATTTTCCTTCTTGTATGTGTGTAGGTCAGAAGAATAGGTTTCTGAAGGTGATCTCCGAGAAGAAGATAGAGCTTGTAGGTACAGACTTGGAGAAAGTATCAATTTCTGTAAACCGTAATAGGGTCTAGGGCACCCAAGAACCCTAGTCCTTTGACCTCCCAACTATGGATCTAGGTACTCCTCTATTCACTAGTCTTTGTGGTCCTTTCAGATTGTTCACATCTATTTCTGATTATCTACTATGCTCTGATCTTTGTCAATTAGGGTCTCTTGTCTTTCCCTAGTTTGATTGGTTGGATTTGGGTTGATTCTCCTCTAATATAACAAAAGGGCATAACCCCTGTAGTTTGGCTCTCCTTCTTGGGTAGAAGCCAATTGTGGTTTGTGTCCTAATGTTATGTAGAAGAGGGTTTGACCTACTTTGATCTGTTGAGCTAGTCTCTCTTTTCTACACTACAGTAGAAATCAAAAGAAGCATTGAAACGGGAAAGAGAAGTGAAGGAGAGTGAGGTGTAATGTGACCTTAGTGACTCTAAAAAGAAACTATCATCTTGTTGGATCAAATAATAAATGGTGTCTAGGTCCTTTAGCTTACCAAGTCATCAAAAAGATGAAGAGGATTATGAAGCCAACCAAAAGAAGGGGGCTAGGACCCTCATGAGTAGGAGACTCTTACAAGAAGAAGTGTTTGAATCTAATGAACATAATATTGAAGTTCTTCTTGGGAGGGGTTAAAAACTTAGCCAAAATCATGAACATGGGGGTTGTAGTGTAGGAAAAATTACTCCTCAACTGAATGTATCAATCAAGGGAGCTTTTCATTAACAATACACTTGGGTTTTGTTTGGTTGATGTTTTAGGCCTACTCTAGGTCTATAGAACCACTTTATATTCTAGAAAAAGTAAAGCAAATGAACTAGATTCTCAAAGAAGGAAGGAAATTAATGAAATGCTAGAAAATAGACTACTGTGTAGAGAATTTTAGAAAATGAACTACAAAATTTAAAAGAGGGATAGACAAGGAATCTTTCACCAAAAGAGGAGGCTGACTACCCTAGACGACAACACACCATGAGGACTTCTGTCCTAAGTACTAGCATACTTAAAGTAATAAAAATAAAAGTCTTTACATTTGTATGGACCCAGGACACCTGCATGGCACAACAATGGATAGAATAAGTATCCAATAGTCTCTAGATAATGTGGGTTTTAAAATAAAGCTTATTATGCTATCGAAATGAAAGGAAATAAGGTGTAAAATGAAAAGGAAAAAGATTACAAAACCTCTGTGCATTTTGCAAATTCTATAGTCCAAAAGTACTTGCAAAGGAGAGAAGGAAAATATTGTTTTGCTAAGGAGCTTACCCTAATCAAGCCCCAGCTTTGGTATTTTTGCCTCCACAAGTAGTGAATACGAAAATATTTGGAAAAATGAAGCGTGTGTTTCTACTTTTAAGTGTATATAAAAAGTAAAAACAATGGCAATGAGAATAAACTAAAGAGGTAGCTTCCTTGGTCTACGGGGAAGAATACCCTTGAGCACACAAGAAGAAAAAAGAAATGGTTAGCTACACCATGCAATTGAATAAATGGTGGTCTACACCATGAAACTAAGAAAATGGTTGTATACACCAAGAAACTACAAAATAAATGAACTAACACTACATGCAAATAAATTCATATGCAAGTATGATATTTACTAACCATAAGACAATATTACTGGCTTGAACAATGAAAGAGGCTACAACTCTTTGAGGGAAGAAATATAGTTCCTCAGTTTCAAAACCTCAAAGGGAGAGCCTTCACAAATGATCCAGCTATGAATACAAATCTCCAAGAGATAACAAAGATGATGTTATCAATCAATAGAACATGGAAAACTTCAATAGCTACCTATGGAGATCCAAGAGAGTAATACTTTTACAATAATTTCATTGCAAAATGCAATGACATCAATTTATAGCCTAAAATGATTGAGAGAGAGTCAGAGATAGTGTTCAAAATCTAACACCAAAGAGCAATAATCCTAAAAATAGCAAGCAAGGAGACATTTTGACCCACAGAGGGGCAATCTCATCATCACTGGAGGCATCTGGTAATAGCCAGGAATAGTCACCTAGTGCCAAACAAACATGGGACGCTAGCACATCACGTAGATGTCCAATCATAGCACTTGTGTCCAAGTGACTTTAGTTCCTGGTCACACGAAACACCTTAGGATGATGTGACAAACTGTAATATCAAAAAATGTCTCCAGGTTTAGCTCCTGGGTCCTTAGTGTGCATTTAGGACATCTTACTTCATAATTTGGCATCCCGATGGAATGAACCCTGGGTATCATGACAAATGGGACCTAGGGGGACCCCTTGAACCTAACCCTACCTAAAATAGGGGGAGGACTTGGGCGCATGTGCCCTAGTCTTACCCTATTTTAGGCCAGGCCCAAATTTCTAGTGTCATTTTATGACCATTGTTTGGTCCCTAAGCTGACACAGTAAGTTTGAATTACGAAATCTTGGTAAGAATGTTTGTAGTTGCATATATAAGCATGTTTAGGCATTCATTTGTAAACTTGATTATTATTGTGAACTTTGTGCATTCTAGAAGTGATTCAAGGCTTTCATTGTGTTGCAAGAGCAAATTTATGTTGTTTTATGTGTTTGTATTTGTAGATTTGAGCAATCATCTCCTCATGGCATGAAGAGCTTCTTCCTCCCATGAGATCTTCACTAAAAGGTGATATCATTTGTGTTATTGAGCATTTATCATTTGGTTTTTGCCTATGCCTCCCAAGAGCATGCACTCTCTATCTAACAACAGTGTTCAGAAGGCTTGAATGTCTCTCTAGGGCTTGACTGAGGCAAGCCTCTAAACACCACAACCCCCTCTCAAAGTTTTCATGATTGCAAGTTACAGGTTGGAGTTGCAGACAAAGTGAAGTTGCAAGAGGGTACAATAGACTGTCAGAATTGCAGATCAAAGAAGAAAATAGCTTCCTAGACTAGGGCACTCACTCTTTAGTCCTCAAAGTTCTGTGATGGGAAAACCCTTGGTGCAACAGGAACAGGTTGCATATCCCAACAAAAAGTAGGGCATTGGAATTGGGAACCCACTCTTTAGTCCCTGACTTTTCTACCTTTGAACCTCAAAAACAAGTGCATAGTTATTTGTTATTTCACATCTTTTTGTAGCAGCATTTTTCGTAATTCATCTATTTACTGTTGTATTTGCATAATTAGGGTTTTAAGGTTTAATTGAGCATAAGAGAAGATAATTGGTAATCAAATCATAAAAATTCAAGTTTCCCTACATCTCAATAGTGACCTAAAGTATGATAGTACATTGGAACTCAACTCTAGGTCCTTGAATGTAATTGGTGAAAGGAGGATACACACACAAATTACCAAAAACTAAACATCCAAATTCCACCCATTACACAAACAACATATTAAAACTACATTTCATGAAAATCAACATAAAAATACTTACAGGAAACACTAAGAGTTGTAACATTGAAAAATGTCCCCTTGGGGTCTTTTCCCTCATAAGGTTTAGCTCCCAGGTCTTTAGCATGCATTTAGGACATCTTACTTCATATTTTGGCATCCCGATGAAATGAGACCTAGGTTTCATGGAAAAATAGACCTAGGAGGACCCCTTGACCTTAATCCTACCCAAAATAGGGGGAGGATTTGGGCGCCCGCACTCCAGTCCTGCCCTATTTTGGGTCCAGACCAAAATTTAAGTGTCGGTTTATGACCGTTATTTGGTCCCTAGGCCGACACAGTGAGTTTTGATTTTTGAAATCTTGGCAAGAATACTTGTAGTTACATATAAAGGCATGATTAGGTATTAATTTAGAAACTAGATGGCAATTGTGATGTTTGTACATTCTCAAGATGATTCAAAGCTTTCATAGTGTGGCAAGAGTAGACTCATTTTGTTTATGTGTTTGTATTTGCAGATTTGAGCATTCATCTTCTCATGGAATGAAGAGTATCTTCCTCCCATGAGATCTTCACTACAAGGTGATATCATTATTTTATTTGGATTTGGCCTCTACATCACAAGGGCATGCTCTCTCTATCTGACAAAGGAGTTTGAAAGACTTAAGTGTCCTTCCGGGGCTTGACTGAGGCAAGCTCCTAAACACCACAACCCCCAAACCAAGTTTTTATGATTGCAGGTTATAGGTTGAGGATATGGATTGAGTGGAGTTATAGAGAAGCATATTGGAGTGTCTGAAGTGTAGGAAAGGAATAAAATTTTCTCCCTAGACTAGGGCGCCCACTCCCTAGTCCCCAAAGTTCTGTGTTGGGAAAATCTCTGATACAGAAGATTCAAGTTGTAAATCTTGTTGCCAGATCCAGACATAAAATAGGACCTTGGACTTGGGAACCCACTCCAGTGTCCCTAAATTTTCCACCTCAGGTCCCCGAAAATAGGTACTCTGTAATTTGGTATTTTACTTCCGTTTGTAGCAGCATTTTTCGTAATTCATCAGTTTACTTTTGTTTTAACATAATTAGGGTTTTAATGGTTAATTGAGCATAGGAGAGAGAAAATTAATAATTAAACACCCTAATCCAAACTTCCCTACATCACAAAGTGACCCTAGGGTATGATAGTGCTCGCCACTCGACCCTAGGTCCTTGAATGTAAAGTGGAAAGGCAGATTTAAACACCAAAACACTAAAACATTAACAAATCCCATTTTACACCTAAACATTTTGGTGAACCCGTGTTTTTGGACTTAAATTGCAACTTGCTGAGTGTTTTTTGTCAGATTTGCATTGATTTCATTCATTCATATAGTCTTTCACATTATTGCATTGAAAAAATTACAAAAAAATTAAAAAATTTGCAAAAATTTGAAAACTCTAGCTTGCATTTTCATATAGCTTACTAAATTCCATCAATTCTTTCTAAATTTTCCTAATTCATGATTTTTGCATCAGATCTGATATAAACTACAGAAAAACAC
The DNA here is from genome assembly GCA_027924645.1 of Cunninghamia lanceolata. NCBI lineage: Eukaryota > Viridiplantae > Streptophyta > Pinopsida > Cupressales > Cupressaceae > Cunninghamia > Cunninghamia lanceolata. Next base: position 10,275,852 of record BSBN01000895.1, on the reverse strand, counting down.
AAAAATTCATTAATTTGCATTGCATTTCTATCATTAGTTTGCTAAGATTTTGTAGAAATTTAACAATTTTCATATAACCTAGTATTTTTTAAAATTTGGGGTTAGTAAGCAAAATCTTTTCCCAAATTTTTCTATTGATTTTAGAGGCACATTAAAATTAAATTTTGGCTTTAGTCTTGCATTCTATTGTAAATTTTCATTTAGATTCAAAATATTTACATTTTTGCATAGAAAATTTCAACAAAAACTAGCAATTTTCATGCATTTTCATTAGATTTGCATCAACATTTTGCATATTAGACCTTGAAATTCATTTTAAGATCTGAGAACATTTCATTTCCATCATAAATCAAACTTTAAAACTTTCACATATCATTTTGTGTCAAGATCTAGAACCTAGGGCTTCAAAAACAACAATTTTCACTAAATTTGGCCTTACCGATTCTTTAAACTTGCACCATAGGCATGTTGTGAAAGGTATTTTTGCACAAATTAGTTGTTATCAAGGTAATTAATTTTTTCCCCTCCTAGAAAACTTCACAACACTCTTTGATTGGCCTCCTACACTAAAAATTTGACGAAAAACTACACATTTTGACTAGTTTTGCCCTAGGGTTTGACCTAGTTTGCACTCTAAGCATGTTGTGATAAATTTTTTGGATTGAGGTGACTAATACCATAAATTTATTTTCTTCACCTCCTGAAATTCATTACAACACCCCTTTTTCTAGGTCTTGGAATTGAAAAACCGTGAAAAATAGCCTATTTTCGCTATATTTTCACTAGGGTTTTTCCTTAAGTGGCACTAAAAGAGTGTTGTGTAGGATATTTTGACATTAAGTGGCTGTTATTTCTGATATAATTTTCTATCCATCATCATTTTCCTTACAACACCCTTGGTTATGCCCTTTTGCATTGAGTTTTGGTGAAAAAAGTGCCTATCTTGACATATTTTCACTATATTTTGACATGGCATTAACTTGGATCGCATCAAGAGTGTTTTGAAAAGGAAAATTTTTCTGTTTTGGACTGATATCAAACATATAACTTGATTCCCTTGACTTAAATCCTTACAACACCCTTTGTTTCATTCGTTTGCATTGAAAAAGTACAAAAAACCAAGCATTTTAGGCCATTTTCACATATAGTTTTACACCTGCCTTTGCTATACTTTTGGAGAAACTTTTAAATCTGATTTGAACATATAACATGACCTCTAATCACAACAACAATATGTTCCCTCCTAGACCTTACATGAAAAGAAAAGTCTTTGAACCTGAAATAGTATTTACACCTCATGACAGAACAACTGAAGACAAGGTCGAACCTCTTTACATCACTATGAAAATAATGGGAAACCTCGTGAATGAAACTCTTATTGATCCTAATTACATGACTAATGTTGCCACTAAAGAGTTCCTCTTTACACATCAAATAATTCAAGGTTCTTATGATCTCTCGAACATGAAGATTAAAACACATAAGGAAACCTTTATCAAGCCTTTGGGTAAAATATCATTATTGGTGACACTATCTGGAAAATATGTCGAGCAATGGTTTGATGTTGTCCCTATTTCAGACCTATTTCATATTAAATTGGGACATCCTTGGCTTAAAGAAATGAAAGCTATCCCTTCAACAATACACCAATGTCTAAAATTTCCTCTTGATGGCCATATAATCACTGTCCCTCGCAACAAGTATAAACCTTTGGTTGAGAAAACACATTATAGATTGAATTAATTTTGGGATAAAACTAAAGTACCTAGTCCTCCTACACAAGAAATGACAAGAGACAAACAACCCGCATGTGAAGAGAACCTTAGATCGAAAGGACAAGGTCCCTATGCTGAGGTTCCTCCCCTGAAATCCTTACAAGGATCGGGAGATCATTGTCAACAACAAAACATTCCACCGCGACAAATGAAATTTGATCCCGGTGCTTCATCTTCTTAATTACACAAGCCTATGAAAGAGAATAGCCCTATCTTACAAGAGATAAGTGGTAAAAGAAAATGAAATAGAAAAGCAAGAGAAAGAAGAAAAAGGAGACAAGCCTATGCTATAAACCTTGCCTCTTAACAAGAAAACATTGATCCTAACATTCAACCAAACAACAGTGATCCTAACAATGAACAACATGATGAGCAAGACATGAATATGGCCATGGTACCTTATGCCCCATTTTCCTCCAACATTAGGGAGTGAGAAGATGATGACGATGATTTGCTTATAGACAACCTCTAGCCCGGGAGGGGCCCTACAAGTAAGTATCTCTAAAATTTTATCTCTCTCGTGATGTGCTATATGTTGTTTACGCCTCCTGGGATGACCTCAGATTCTCGCGTAAGGTTCAGGATACCAAGAGACTGCCTCTATTGTGACCTTCTTCTATTTGTATCATCATTCTTCTATATTGCCTCTCTCTCTCTGATTTCATTGTTGTGTGTTGTGTCTTACTGTGAGGCTGATTTATTTCACTTCCCTATTTTGATCGTTTTACATTATAGTTGAAGACATTTTCAGACATTTAGAGACTATTGATTTCCATTATACAGACTTAGACTATATGCCCTGATTTGGATTAGTTTTGATGTGTTATGTGGTGATTTGATTAGATTCCATTTTGATGTTCTTATGATGCTAGACATGTGAGATACATTTGATGATGATTATGAGCTCATTTTATGGATTTGTTATTGAATTCTGGTTCTGAGATATTAGATAGAAAATCCAATTTTAAATCTTAATCATGATGTAAGTTATTTAATGTGGTGTATGAATCATGTGATGACATGATTATTAATTCTTGTTGCTTCAGCTATGATATATCTATATTAGATTGACCGTTTAATCGAGTGCACAGGAAATTTTCCAGGCCACAGAAAATCGGAGGTAGATCTCACACTTATGTAATTCCTTATTAAGCCAATCCATTCCCAAGAGGGATGAGGATCATGTTTGATCGAATGGGTTTTCGTAAATGCTTAATTTTAATTATTGGCCTAGTTAAACCCTTTTATTTGATTTAATTATGTGTTGTAAAACTTGTGTTTTTTATTTACACCATTTGGTGTTCTTTTTATTTTTGGGCCATTTAATATGATTTTACACCTCCTTATGTGTTTATTAGAGTTCCAAACTTATTTTAGGTGGTACCCCTAGGGTCTAGGGTCCATTTGGACTCATTAAACCCTAGGGTAACTCCCATTTAGTCACTCTAAACTTGGGTTTTGTATATGTGACGAAAATTTAAAATGGTTAAGGGTGGGAGATGAGTATGTCTTGGGAAAGACCCATCTCCCTTCCCAAGTGGTACAGGAGCACCCCTACAAGACAGGATATAGGTTCATTGTCCGCATGACAGGACATCAGTCTATTTTTAGCATGTTTGACTTCATAATGTAATAAGGTCCATTGGACCAATGCATATGTATTAGATCAGCCTAGGAGAGTGTGTAGGCAGTTAGAGCTCGTAGTCTGAGCTGTTCTCTCCCAGCCGCTTGGAAGTTCCCAGCCGCTGGGAATCGAGTTGGTAGTACTCGTAGGATATTGCTATAAATAACTCAGATCAGTTAGGGTTTGAGATGATGATGATCAGAGTAGTAGTTATGTTATGTGGTACTGGTGATTGAGTGAAATCCAGAGATCAGTCCAGACATTGTGAAACATTGTAGAAACAGGACATTTGTGTTTCATCTAAATAAGATCTCATCAATTGCATTATCTGGTTTATCAGTTGTTTATGTTTTGATTTCTGTTCTGATTACAGGTTAATGGATTCTTTCAACCCTTCCACCGGTTGATTCTGTGAATCGGTGGAATGGTCATGTATGATAGTTTAGTTTGCATTTTAGTTTTCTGTTTATGCATTTCATTGTGTGGGAGATCGATTGGTAGCATGCTATGAATCAACCTAGCATCCTCATGTGCTAGGGTGTAGGAAGATAAACTGTTAAGTTTTGATCTGAAGGTGATCCGGCCCGATCATCATATTTTATTTGTGAAATTGTGAGGTTCTGTGAGTTTGCATGCAGCTGACGAATATACAGGGGTCTGCATGTGCTTTTCCAGCCGGAGTGAATCGCATCGTCATCTGTGAGTATATCACTATCCGGATCGGGTTATGAAGCTGACGAAGATTGTATGTTTCAAGTGCATCAGGATGATATAAGTCAGATATATACTCAGTGTGTATATCGTCATCAGGATCATCTTTCGTGTGTACCCATCATCCGCATATCGCTAGCGTATGCGGGAGAAAAAATCATTTTTTTGGCTAAGGACAGGAGGTTCTTAAAAGTCGTCATCAGGATCTTAAAGGTCATCATCAGGATATGTATAATATCACCCGACATTTTTTTATCATGCTGCAGAGGATGTAAGAGTCTTATATCCGGGTGACATCATCATCAGGTGCATGTGACGTCATCGTCATCAGGATATTGCGAATATCACCCGATGTAGATTTATCCTGCTGACGTTAAGTGTTTCGGCATCGGTAGGAGTAATAGCGTCGGGGAGACCTTTTTCGGCCTGGCCGATAGAAGAAGTGTTGCCGATAGGCAACCTGACCGATGAAAAGAGATATCGGGGTGATATCAGACATCGGGATAGAGTGTTGGAGTCCGGCCGATAAGCCAAGTCTGGCCGATCGGTATAGGACCGATATATTCATCGGGGTGACATTAGTCATCGGGGCTAAGACATTTCCCCTTGGCCGATGAACCATCTCTCGCCGATAGGCGATAGGAAGTGAACAGTAGTCAGCAGGAGGATATTTCATGCTCGTCCGAAATATGATGATGCTGTCTGTGTTAGCAAGAAATATGATGATGATGATAAGCCGATAGGATTTTAACATGCTGGTTGTGTTAATGACTCCTCCTTCCCATTTGTAAGCTCCCGTTGCGTTTTACCTCTGCATCATAGTGGTATCAGAGCAAAGGAAGGATCTTCTGGAAAAGATCAGGATATAGCAGGATGTCGGATGAAGAAGGAACATCTGAGATTCTGGTAAGGATGACCAACGTGGAGTTGGCAGTTCTGGTAAAGAAACAGATTGCAGAGAGCAAGGCCGTGAAGGCTCAGAATCAAGAATTGAAGGATGAGATAGAGAAGTTGAGGAACAGAGTAGGTTCTGGTAGAGAAGAAGATAGGGAAGAAGAAGAGATCCCTAGTTGGAACGAGGAGGTCGTTCCTGCAGACCCGAGACCACTGTTGAACACCCTCAAGGCCATGGAGAGGAGAACCATGGATGTGAAACTAGATTTGCCAGTGTTTACAGGAAAGATGGAACCTGATTCAGTGATGGAGTGGATAGACTCCTTGAACAATTTCTTTGAAACAGAGGAGATACCAGAACAACAGAGGGTGAAAATAGCCCAGTAAAAAATGAAAGAAGCTGCCTTGACATGGTGGAATTTCGTCCAAGATGATAGAGTACAGGAAGGAAAGCGTAGAGTCACTACATGGAAGAAAATGATGGCATTAGTAAAGGAAGCTTATGTCCCATTGGATTACAGTATCCAATTACACAAGAGGAAGCAAAACCTGAAGTAGAAGGAGCTAGATGTCAGCTCATATACAGAAGAATTCATGAAACTTTGTATGAAAACAAAGGTAAAGGAAAGTGAAGAAGAGAAGGTAGCCAGATACCTTAATGGATTGAGGTTCAATATTCAGGAAGATTTAAGTCTGCATAATCCAGATACAGTTCAGAAATGCTTTCAGTTGGCATTGAAAGTGGAAGAGAAGTTAAAGAGAAAACAAGAACAACACAATAGAGGAAGAGGAAGACAACAAAGGGGTGGAAGAGGTCCTTTTAGAGGTAGAGGACATGGACATGGATATCAAGGAGAATCCAGTCATGACAATAGTAAGGGAAACAATAGTCAGAACCAGAGGGAAAATTATAGTCAGCAAGGAAACTTCAGAGGTAGAAGACCTTTCAAAGGAAGATCCCAGGGCAGAGGATCCATCAGATGTTATAACTGTAACAAAGAAGGCCATATAGCTAGCAGATGTCCAGAAAAGGCCACAAGCTCAACAGGAGAAAGGAGAACAAATCTGATCCAAGAACCTGATAATCAAAGTATGACAGGCTCTAGTGCTTTTCAGAGTGTGAATGCTCCTGATAATTATGGATACCCAGAAAGTGGAGAGTCTCTAATGATGAGAAGAATAGTGACTACCATGAAGGTACCTGACAAAGAATCCCCTCAAAGAAAGTCTCTTTTTAGGACTATTTGCAAAGCAGGAGGTAAGGCATGTAAAGTTTTGATTGATTCTGGTTCTACTGAAAATTTTGTGTCTGAAGAAATGGTGACAAAGCTTAAGCTTAGGAGATTGCCTCACCCATCCCCATATAAAGTCTCATGGCTTACCCAAGGTTAGCAGACAATTGTAGAAGAGCAGGCTTGGGTAGAATTTCAGATTGGAGCATATAAGGATAAGTTGTTGTTTGACATTACCACGATGGATGCTTGCAATCTTTTATTTGGTAGACCATGGCAGTATGATTTGAAGGCACAACATGATGGTGTTAGAAACATCTATACAATCAATAAAGATGGTAAGGTTATAAATTTACTACCATTGACGGAGAAGGAGGAGAAATCTAAAGGAAAAGAGGTGAAGGTAATGCTGATGGAAGGTAAATAGTTCATGAAAGAAGTAGCAGTAGAAGGTGCAGTTGCATATGCCCTAATCCCATGTATGAGGGTGAATAAAGAATAGCAGCAAGAAGTCAAGGAAGAGAAGAAGCAAAGGTTCATAGACCCAGCTATCCAAGAGCTATTGGATAAGTACAAAGGTATCATCTCAGAGGGAATGCCAAGATCCCTACCACCTATCAGGGATATTAGTCACTGCATAGACTTAATTCCAAGGTCAACACTTCCAAACAAAGCAGCCTATAAGCTAACTCCAGAACAAAATGCAAAAGTAGCCAGACAAATTGAAGAATTATTGGATTCAGGTCTAATTGGGAAAAGTTTAAGTCCATGTGCAGTACCAACTGTACTAGCACCAAAAAAGGAAGGTACTTGGAGGCTTTGCACAGATTCCAGAGCTATTAACAAGATCACAATCAGGTATAGGTTTCCAATCCCTAGGATAGAGGATTTACTTAACTGTTTGGGAGGTGCTAAGTATTTTACAAAAATAGATTTAAAGAGTGGATATCATCAGATTAGGATTAGACCAGGAGATGAATGGAAAACAACATTAACTAATGAAGGGTTATATGAGTGGAAGGTTATGCCTTTTGGTTTATCTAATGCACCTAGTACTTTTATGAGGTTGATGAATGAGGTTTTGAAAGAGTTCATTGGTAAGTTTGTCATAGTATATCTAGATGACATTCTGATTTTCAGCAACACAAAAGAAGAACATCTCAGACACATAGATTTGGTTCTTAAGAGGTTACATGAAGAGCAGCTAATGATAAATTTAGACAAGTGTTTGTTCATGCAAGAGGAGATCACATATCTGGGTTTTGTCATTTCACAAGGAAAGTTACAGATGGATAAGGAGAAGGTAAGTGCCATATTGTCTTGGCCAACCCCAAAGACTATGAATGATGTCAGAAGTTTCCATGGGTTAGCAACCTTCTACAAGAAGTTTATAAGAGGGTTTAGTCATATTTGTGCACCCATGCTTGATACCATCAAAGGAGGACAGAAGTGCAGATTTGTTTGGACTCAAAGAGCAGATGATTCTTTTGAAACATTGAAGAAGAAGGTGGCACAGCAGCCAGTCCTTGCACTTCCAGACTTTAACAAAATCTTTCAGGTGGAATGTGATGCCAGTCACATGGCCATTGGAGCAGTACTCAGCCAAGAAGGTAGACCTATTGCATTTTTCAGTGAGAAGCTCAATGATGCTAAAAAGAGGTATTCCTCATATGATTTGGAAATGTATGCTTTAGTCCAGTCACTCAAGAAATGGAGGCATTACTTGATGCCAAAGGAATTCATAGTATTCACAGATAACCAGGCTTTGAGTTTCATAAACAGCCAGGAAAAGCTGAACCACATACACATGAAATGGGTAGAAACCTTACAAGCTTTTACTTTTACATTGAAGCATAAGAGAGGAGTCAAGAATAAAGTTGCAGATGCTTTGAGCAGGAGAGTTCTAACAGTCAACCAGATTCAGTTAGAAAGTGTTGGCATTGATTCACTAAAGACCATGTATGAGACTGATGAAGATTTTGGGGAGATATATCATGTATGTACTTCTTTTGGAGAAAAATATCATGCTGAATTCTCTGAATTTTTGATTCAGGATGGATTGTTGTTCAAAGGTGGACAGTTATGTATTCCAAGGTGTTCTATGAGGTTAAACATCATTAAGGAGAAACATTGTGGAGCTATGGCAGGTCATTTTGGTCTAGATAAGACTCTTGATCTTGTCCGAAGACATTACTTTTGGCCTAAGTTACAATCCGATGTCAGAAAGTTTGTAGAGACATGTGTGATATGTCAGAAAGCTAAAGGCAGGTCGACTAATGCAGGTTTATATCAGCCCTTACCCATTCCTTCCAGACCATGGGAAAGCATAAGTATGGATTTTGTCTTGGGTTTACCAAGGACAAGGAAAGGGTTTGACAGTGTTTTTGTTGTAGTGGACAGATTGAGCAAAATGGCACATTTCTTACCATGCAAAACCACTACTGATGCTTCATACATTGCAGATTTGTTTTTCAGGGAGATTGTCAGAATCCATGGATTGCCATTGAGCATAGTGTCAGATAGGGATGTGAAGTTTATTGGTCACTTCTGGAGAACTCTTTGGAAGAAACTTGGAACAAATTTGTCTTTTTCCTCTGCATATCATCCTCAAACGGATGGACAGCCTGAAGTAGTGAACCGTTCCTTAGGAAATTTGCTTAGATGTTTGACAAAACAACATGGAGAAAAGTGGGATAATATTCTATCTCAAGCTGAATTTTCCTATAATGATACTGTCAATAGGAGCACAGGGAAATCACCTTTCCAGATAGTTTATGGTATGCATCCATGAGGAATTTTGGAATTGCGAGATCTACCTACAGTAGACCCTGTTAGTGCAGAAGGTGAAGCTTTTGCAGAAGCCATAAAAGAGGTTCATGATCAAGTCAAGACCCAACTACAGCAAACCACCTTGAAGTATAAGGAATATGCTGATAAAAAGAAGAAGGATGTTCAGTTTGATGTTGGAGATTTGGTATGGATTCATTTGAAGAAGGACAGACTTCCTAAGGGAAAATATACTAAACTCATGCAGAGAAAAGTTGGACCATGTCAGATCTTGCACAAGCATGGACAGAATGCTTATGAGATATAACTCCCCCCTGATCTTGGTTTGTCCCCTATATTCAATGTATGTGATTTAACTCCATACAAGTCTTATCCAGATGCAGACTAGGAACTCCTACAGGATACAGTCAATGATAACATTCCCAAGCATGATCCTCCACAGTTGCAGAAGGTTTTGGACACCCGAGTGGTCAAACAGACCCGGAACAAACAGTACTTGGAGTATCTAGTCTCTTGGAAGGGAAAACCTAATTCGGAAGCAGTCTGGATGACTGAAGAGCAGATCCAGAAACATGGTGCAGATCTTCATACTCTCATCTCAAGTGGACTTGAGATTTCTTCTTCTGGGGAGTATGGTGCAGGAGCACCCCTACAAGACAGAATATAGGTTCATTGTCCGCATGACAGGACATTAGTCTATTTTTAGCATGTTTGACTTCATAATGTAATAAGGTCCATTGGACCAATGCATATGTATTAGATCAGCCTAGGAGAGTGTGCAGGCAGTTAGAGCTCGTGATCAGGTAGTCTGAGCTGTCCTCTCCCAGCCGCTTGGAAGCTCCCAGCCGCTGGGAATCGAGTTGGTAGTACTCGTAGGATATTGCTATAAATAACTCAGATCAGGTAGGGTTTGAGATCATGATGATCAGAGTAGTAGTTATGTTATGTGGTACTGGTGATTGAGGCTGTCTTTTCATTAAGGCACTCATGGTGGTTACATTGGATCCTTTGGCACGACTCTGCATTGCTACACTTGATAGGCAATGACTTCTTGCGTCCATGGGCCCTCAAATGAAGGATAGACAAGGAAAATACAAGGCTAGCACGTTCTCATCATCATCGTCACCACGACCTTTATTTAAAATCGAATGTCATAAAGATATGCCAACAACCTAAACACGATGAATAGAAAAGAAATAGAAAAAAGCATCCTCCAAATTGATTGCTCTAATCATCCAAGTTTTTTTTTTTTTAATTACAATATGAACCCCACAATATTAACTTCTACTCTATTAATTGATTTAATCAAACCATTTAAATTTTTAATTAATAAATTTAAATTGGTGTGGGCCACTATTGACATTATATAGTCTACGAATCATCATCTTCCACGGTGCAATCCATTATAGACTTGATTATAACAAAATAGAATATTATTTAAACAAAACAATGATTTACAAATCATCATCTTCCATGTAGCCTAACACAATCAACACAACAAGATCATACAATAACAACAATCAATTATATAAGCTTGCACAATTACCCATGATACCAACCACATTCACTTTTGTATAGGCTTGTATAATTATTCATGTGAGTACATCCAGAAAGTTTGCAACTATGGACTCCTACATATACATATCACTAACTATGAAAACACCACTTCCAGACTCGCAACATGAACTACATAATTATTTCTAGTATAATGTGGCTTTAGAATTTTACCACTATACTACTATAACAACCATCATTACATTCCTCTATGCCACATTCAAACCTTTTAGATTGTACTCCACATCATACTCCTTGCTACCTCAACCTGTTTCTCAAATCTTGCTCCTTCATTGTTGAACTTACCTTCTACTCCTCAACTCCATCCTAGTCTTCTGCACTTGCTTTTAGTTGATTTGAAACCACATACACACATATCATTCCCTAGCTTCTCACATGATCTGTGTTGGCCTCAAGGTGACGTAAAGCCCAAAACCACATGAAATGTGTCATTGACTAAAAATAACAAACTTATAAACTCCAACGATCAACTAGTGGTGAATCTCCATGTGGTACACCACATACCTCCATAATAGTCATCACATCCTTCCCAAATGTTCACCTTTGACACAAACCTAAAATAAACCTTCCACAAACAAAATCAATTCCAACTGAGCACACTGTCAACTCGAAGACATTTTACAATCCATTTTTTAGTTTTTACTTATCCAATCAACCTTAAATTTTAATATAAGATAAATAAACCATAAATATAAATACTACCAAAATCGTAAAAGTTAATTCCTCAATGTAGTGAAATGCACTAACTTTCTCTACCACATACTGTTAACCATAAACTTGTAGACACACAAACTACCAAATTAAACCATAAATTCCACTTCCCTAGACATGATACCACATTTCCATGATGCCTAGGGATACAACTGCATCACTTAACTTTGTACCAACTAGTATGAATATAGATATTGGCCTAGTATCATGCATTTCAAACTATTGCAAAATGGTCTTAGGATATTTCCTCTAGTTTAACCATAATTTCTTAATAGCCATGTGAATTTATGAATATCCATACAAAGTATGAACCTAGTACCACCTAAGTCCTTCAGCTTAAACTAAGTACTAGAAAATTAAGCTTTGAGTGCCTTAGTTAATGTCTAATTTTTCCCAATTATTAGCATATCATCATCTACAACAATAACTATAATATATTATCATCCACCTATTTGTAATGCACATAGTGATCAACATTACTCCTTGCAAAGCCTAAACTAATGCATATGAATCAAGTTTATGATTCCACATGCATAGTAACTACATTAACCCATACAAAGAAATACTCAATTTATAAACTAGATGTTCTTTAGCTCTTACCTCAAATTCTTTCTAGACTAACTCAACATTAGATCTCCTCCTCTAAATCACCATGTAAGCATGTAGTGTTGAGATTCATCTACTTGATTTCTAAATCATATTCTATAGCTATGGATAACAACATTATAAAGGAACTTAACTTAGTTATAGGAGAAAATATTTCACCAAAATTTGTTCCCTCAACTTATAAACAACCTTTAGGCACCAAATTTTCTTCATAACACTCAGGTGATCCATCTTCCTTGAAAATTTTCTTAACACCCACTTATAGCGAATAGATTTCATCCCATTAGAGATATCTACCAAGTCCTAAGTCTTGCATTATTTCAATCAAAACATCTACTTTTCCATCACATTCATCCAAGACTTCTTCTCTTTAGAAGTGAGAGCTTCTTCTAGAGAACTTGGTTCACTAATTAGTACATGCTAAAGTAAAAACATAACAAAAGTTACATGGATTGTACCTTTCAAGTGATCATCTTTGCCTTGTGGACATTCTCACAGTGGCTAGTGGAGAACTTTCCACATCTAAATTATCTTCTTATTCAGAATGTGCACTAGATGTCTCACCTTCTCCTTTCATAGCATCATGCCTACTTGTTTGCTCAACTTCAAATGCATCCAATTTATTTAATTTGTCTTCAAAATGTGCCTTTTGGCTCTCTTGCTCATTTGGTTTTTATTTTCTAGATTCATTGTTCCATAATCCCCACATTCTTTCCGTAAGGTTCTTTCTACATCTTTGGCTAACTACACATTTCTTAAGGCATCATGTTTTTGCACCAACCTGTGGTCGATTGAGATCATTCTTAAGGCTAAGACTACTATATAAACATTTTTATAATCATTTGAAGGTAGTTAGTTATTAGTTAAAAAAGTAGTTAGCTCAACATTAGATTGTATTGCAATCTCTTTCAAATTCTATAATCATAATCAACATTTGGACGTGAGTACTCATTTCAGCTGGAAAAGAAAAAGAAAAATAGTCTTAGGGGAAAGGGCCAGTAGCCGCCTACCCTAACTTTGTGCACCCCAAGAACATAATGAGGTATGTCATATTTGAATGATTTTTAAGAGGACCTTCGTAGGTCACTTGAGAGCTTGAAGCTATTCTTTTAGCCTCTAGGTAGTTACGACATGCATGGTAGGACATGTTATGTGCTCAAAGGTTGAAAAAGGGTCATTTAAAGGTGTCGCTCGGTACCCGCGCATCAACACCCTAGTACCCATGCACTACCACCACCACAAAAAACCTACTCTTCCTCTAATAAATATTTATAATTACACTTAAATATAATTACACCCCATTTAATTAAAATTTATAAAAGCCCCCACTAAAATCATGATTGGGCATTTATTTTTCACTTTCGTTCCTGAAATGCCTAACGCTGGCATGTAAATGCGAATGCGCTAGCACGGACCATAATCATTATACGTGTCAGTTGATAACATATCATGTCTGCTTTAATCTTTCTTCGCGTTCCATTAACTAGCATTTAGGGTCTGACATAATCATCAGTTTCACTCCCTTTTCACTACTTGATGTAACTCTAATCATTTTTAACAATGTTTCATCATGCGCTTGGCCTCTCATCCATGCATAATTAACATTCCCTCAAGAGAATAGCGGATATGCGTTATCATAGCATGCGGTTGTCGTCATTTGGTCATGGAGGTAACGACTACCATCATTTTATTCCTTCATCTTTGTACTGGTTTGAATGGAATCTTATAGAAACCTATGACCTTCCTGAAATCATTTTACAGTCAGGTTTTACAAGAATTATTGTATGCTCTTTGTGAAACAACTAAACAATTGGGTTTATTTCTTTTTGCCTTGAGGGTTTCATTGTGTACATATATATTTTATGGGTTCCTATCTCTTCACTTGGATTCTAACCCTCATCATTTTAAACGATGCTTCATCATGGTGCTTGCCCTCTCGTCCATGCACAGTTAACATTCACGCACCACACTCATGGGAAATATTGGAACCCATCATTGAGGCCTCCACAATTATCCATAGAGGTAACGACTGCCATCATTTTCTCCCTTCATTTCTGTATTAGCTTGAATGGAATCTTATAGAAACCTACAGCCTTCTCCCAACAATCATTTTAGAGTCATGTTTTAAAAGAAATATTGTTGACTTTTTGTGGAACAACTGAACATATTCAAGTTTTTTTCCTCCCTTGAGGGTTTAATTGTCCATATATATATTTTCTGGGTTTGTATCTTTTATGCATAATTGGGTGCATACAGAAATGTATATATTCAGGTTTATATTGTTAAAAATGATTACAGTTACAATGGGTAGTGAAAAGTGGCTTAAAATGGTTTGGTTACAACAAGTAGTGAAAAGTGACTGAAAAATGATTATGTTATAGTAGGTAGTGAAAAGGGAGTAAAAAATGATGAAGCATATGTTGATATATACATTATAAACTCATATATAAATGGTTTAAATTATGTATACGTTGGTATATATAGACATATTTATATAATATCAAACTGGTACATTGAGGGTTCAATTTTAAAACTTTGTATGGGGTTTCCTTGATTATATTCAGGGTTTCAATGTTAAAAATGATATGTATGTATGTATGTATGTATGTATGTATATACTCATATATATAAAGGGTTTAATTTTATGCATGCGTTGGTATATACAGACATATATAGATAATATCAAACTGGTACATTGAGGGTTTGATTTTAAAACTTAGTATGAGGTTTCATTGATTATTTGTAGGGTTTCAGTGTTCATATGCTTTCTATTGAAACTTGAATACACAGGGTTTAATCTTATGCATATGTTGGTATATAAAGATATGCTTATATTAAAGGTCTGATATTTCGAAGTTTGTAAATATGTTTTGCATATGTGGGTTTATCAACATACCTTTATAGATCATCTGCATAGATTTATAAAAATATGCTTATATTATCAGTTACCCTATACATACAAATTTCATGGACTGTAACTCGATTACATTGCACTATATAGCGTTTTAGATCTGACTACATAATGCCTTTCTAAATCTTTTGTTCATTTATATTACGAATAACATGGACGATGTTAAATAAATTTATAATTGCATGCTTTAATTCATACATAGTTATGATGCCACTTCTCATACATATATTTCAAAACACGTGTCAAAATATGTTATTTCTAGTTACATATACAAGTATGCAGTTATCTGTGTGTACACATATGTTATGCATATGTGTGTGTGTGTGTATATATATATACACACATATGCATAACATATGTGTACACACACACACATATCACTCCAGCCAACCCAAGCTATACATATAAGGAGAGGGCGACCACCATGATGAAGCATCCTTTAAAATGATTAGGGTTACAAAATAGGGGAAATAGCATTGAAAAGGTGTTATGTTGTTGACCCAAAGTGTGATGTGTTATAAGATGAAACTTAAATAGTTGTGTAGTCGGACTTGAAATGTTATAAAGTGACCCATATAATGAATGCAGTCTGTGCCAAGGCATTGACATTTAGGTGTGAATGTAAAACATAGATGCCTCAAATTGATTTAAGTGGGCTTGTTCATTATTTTCTTTCTTGGGTCCGTAAATATTTTAAAGTGGAATTCTAAATATTTATTAGAGGAGTGGGAAGTTTACATTTTAGTTTATACATATCTATATAAGAAGTTGTAGGCATTCATGAGTAAGTGCACAAAGATGAGGGAACAAAAGGGGGTCTTAAGATGCCACTTTTTTTTGCAAGATAGTTACACACAAAATTTGAAGATGCAACCAAAATAAGAGTCATAGTGCTCCGAATCTAGTTTCTAAACTACTTTTGTTTTCAAAAATGGTTGCGGTTAAGGGGTTCAAAAAGGGGGAGCACACAAATTGGTCCTGTTTTTCTCAAAAAACCATAATATAGTGTATGGTGTGCTCCCCCTAAAATGTTAAAAAAATTTTAGTATTTCAAAAATCGCTTCGGTGAGAAATTAGCTAACACCATGTAGTTTATCCCTAATTTTTCTAATAGTTTTTTCATGAATAATTAATTTTTTAGTAATTTTCAAAGTGGACACATCCTAAAAAATAGAAAATTGAGCGTGCTCCCCCCTAAAATTTTTAAAAACTAATCAAAAATCATTTTTTTTTGAATACGTGTAGAATGGAGTCTAGTTTATGAAAATGTAACTTATTTCAAAATTCAATGAATAGTTTAAAAAAATAAAAAATACTAGACATTGGTTTTTGACAAAAAATGGACATACTAACAAAAAAAATTCTTGATGAAACCCTTAACGTATTCAAAATGTGAAAAAAATTATATGGTTAGATAGCTAACAGAAAGCTTAAGCTTATGGTGGTATTTTTTTTACTTTTCACTAAAAAAGTGTAATCTTGATGGGGAGCACACTCCAGATTATCTAAAAATTTGGTTAGAAACTAGAAAAACACATCCAAATAAGCTCAGCATAATGTGAGTGCGTTATGTGGAGCTAATTTGGCTTAACACATGCCAATTGCATTTGCTTGAAAGTTTCTAAAGCCCCTTCAACAAATCCATTTTTTGCATATCTAGCAATCATTGCATTCCATTACAGAACATCTCTTTGAGTTGTTAGGTCAAACAATTGACATGCCTTGTTTATGCTTCCACACTTTACATACATGTCTATAAGGGCAACTGCACTTCCAACCATCTCTCTCACTCTCTACTTCCCTCCCCTCTTTACCTCCTACCCTCTCTTTGAGTCTCTGCTTCCCTCCCCTCTCTACCTCCTACCTTCTCTCTCACTCTCTTCTTCCCTCCCCTCTCTAACTCCTACCCTCTCTCTCACTCTCTACTTCCCTCCCCTGTCTACCTCCTACCCTCTTTCCGAGTCTCTGCTTCCCTCACCTCTCTACCTGCTACCTTCTCTCTCACTTTCTTCTCGCCCCCTCCTTACCTCCTACCCTCTCTCTCACTCTCTACTTCCCTCCCCTCTCTACCTCCTACCCTCTCTCTCACTCTCTTCTTCCCTCCCCTCTCTACCTCCTACCCTCTCTCTGATTCTCTACTTCCCTCTCATCTCTACCTCATACCTTCTCGCCTGGAGCACTCTCTGCTTCCCTCCCTCTCTACCTCCTACCCTCTCTCTCACTCTCTACTTCTCTCCCCTCTCTACCTCCTACCCTCTCTCACTCTCTACTTCCCTTCCCTCTCTACCTCCTTCCCTCTCTCTCACTCTCTTCTTCCCTCCCCTCTCTACCTCCTACACTCTCACTCTCTACTTCCCTCCCCTCTCTACCTCCTACACTCTCACTCTCTACTTCCCTCCCCTCTCTACCTCCTACCCTCTCTCCCACTCTCTACTTCCCTCCCCTCTCTATCTCCTACCCTCTCACTCTCTTCTTCCCTCTCTTGTCTACCTCCTACCCTCTCTCCCACTCTCAACTTCCCTCCCATGTCTACCTCATACCCTTTCTCACACTCTACTTCCTGTTGCACATAGGTTTGCTCCAACAATCTAGTGAAACATTGAGATGACCTCTAGGTGTGGGACCCTACTAGGAGGCCGAATCTCCAGAGAGAGGCTAGTTCTTTTACTGAATGAGAAGAATTTAGTGATCCTAAGGCTAAACCTAATCTATCCACCTATTAGAAAAAGAGGAAGAGAGAGTAAAAACTAAAAATGAAGGGGAGCTGATACACCAAGTTTGAATAAAGAACATTCACAGAGCTAAGATGCATAAATAAAGAAATACAATTGATAAACTTACATAGATCATGGAGATTTTAATAGAGGTAAAGAATAGATTGCTAGGATTTAAACATTCACAAACAATGGCCAATTCCAAGACTACACAAAGTTAAAAAACATGAAAAAGTAAAACACTAGATGTATTGATTAAGAGGCACAGTTATAGTAGAGGAAAGTTTGGTTTGGAATACAGAAGCATACGACTAACTATTTTCTAACCTTTTTTACATCTTACATTCATGCATATATAGCATCTTATTCCAAATGACCTAATTAGGTTACAATGAATTGCCCCATGGGCTTCGTTAGAAAATATCTTAGCCAGAAGGGACATTCATCTGCCAGAAATAACTGCAACAAATATCTGGATCCTAGGGCAGATGGGGGATATTTTTCCCTTCCTTAATGCGAGTAGTTGATACAATGATCTACAACCATAAATGTAACAAATATCTGAAAAAAGGGTAGTTGAGAGGCATTAGGGTCCGCATTGATGGCATATGAGACAAATTTTCTTGAGAAAAGTCTTTACAATACTTTAAATTTTAACTCTTGAGTCTCTACATTTGCATCCTCATCGACTCAAGTTGATTCCTTTGAATAATTGGCCTTTGTAAAGCCCACCAACTCGGTTGAATGCTTTGGCACCACCAGGAAGTCTGAAAATCTTAAGTTTAAACTAGAGCCTTAGGATGAAGGAATGATTAGAAGATCGATGGCCCTGCGAGCTCCGCAGTATACTTTTACCTTTTACTTTATCCTGATGCCTTAGGATACGTGGCAATATCTCGCAAACGCACAAATAATTTATGACGTCAACAAGATTCATCTGTGATGCTACACTATTGTCTGATGGATTCAATGATTCTATAGTTGTAGGCCCTCCCCTGATGCACTTTACACGTGTCATGATTCTGAAGCCATGCAGAAGGAAATGAGCCATCCTCATATGGGCTTCATAGAAGTGCACTAAGCCCTCCACATGGCTCCCCATTACAGGCTTGATATTTTCCCTGTTGGTTGGTGTTTATCTTCTCATTGGCCTAACATCTCCTTGTTGGTGGGACGTTGTTCACAG
Organism: Cunninghamia lanceolata; assembly: GCA_027924645.1. Lineage (NCBI taxonomy): Eukaryota > Viridiplantae > Streptophyta > Pinopsida > Cupressales > Cupressaceae > Cunninghamia > Cunninghamia lanceolata. Next base: position 10,257,126 of record BSBN01000895.1, on the reverse strand, counting down.
TCCCATCGATGGTCTAAAATGCTAGTGAAGTCAGGAAGTTAGGTGGTTCACGAAATTCTGAACCTGCCGACTTAGGTTCTAAAACTTGAAGATTCCTTGACAACAAAGGAAAATAAAAGGCTCGGGGCTAGTGACTTGATGGATGGGGTCGGTGACCTGACAGATGGGGCCAGTAACTTGATGACATAAGACGCTTCAAGTTATAACTTAAGTGATCAAGCACCGAGAATAGGTGGTCAATGATGAATTAGAATAAAGGTAAGATGACCATAAAACCTATGGGATTAAGGGGAAGGAAAACACTTAGGGTTTAAGGGGTTTGGACTATTTGGCTGGGAAGCAAAATAGGCCAACATTTTGGTGACCTCTCAAGGGTGTTTGCCTACAAAACAAATAGAAACTAGTAGCCTTAAGCATATGTTGGGCATAGAGTCAAGTCTGAAACATGTTGGAAAAACTGAAACTTGCCTCAAAACAAGACTACAAAAAGGAACAAGGTTGCATTCTCTTAATGACAATGTAGCCTATGCAAGGTACTTAGGGAAAGGAAACCTAAAGCAGCAATAAACTAAAACAATATGTACAAAATCTCATACCAACCTTAATGGTAGGGTTTGAGATGGATCCTATTGACTGAGATCGGGAGAACTTCACCATCTAGCCTTGAAAGAATGAAAGCATTTGCTTTCTTGCAGCTGTTGATGATATATGGCCCACTCTAAAGTGCATCAAACTTGGTGTGGCTTCTCAGTTTGGTTCTGTCAACATCCCATTTTAGAACAAGATCACCCTCTCTGAAGATCTAGATTTTGGCTTTCTTATTAAAATATATCTTGGTTTGCATTTGATGCTCTTCTAATGTGATCATGGCTAAATGTCTTTGTTCTTCTAGTTTAGTCAATTCAGCCATCCTAACAGATCTTGCATCTTCTCCTTCCAGCTCCAATTGATGAGCCAAGTCTAATGTAAGAAGCTCTAAGGATATATGCAATCTAGCATCTCTTCCATACACTAGAACAAAAGGAGAATTTCCAATGGCCCTCTTGTAAGTGATCCTATCAGCCCAAAGAGCTAATCTAATCTTATTGTGCCATTCTCTTTGGTTTGTCTCCATGATCCTCTTTAGAATCCTGATCAGGTTCTTATTGGTGGATTCAGCCAACCCATTACCTTGAGGGTAATAATTGGATGAAGTCTTCAAGAACACATTATACTTAAGAGCCCAATCAGTGATCTTAAAACTAGTGAATGTTGTTGCATTGTCAAAAATAATAGTATGAGGAGCCCCAAACCTTATCATGGTTTCTTCCAATAAATCCATGACTGATGACTCAGTGGCATCCTTGAGCGGACCTGCTTCAACCCACCTAGTGAAGTAATCCATTGCAGTAAAAACCCACCTATGACCTACACTGGAAGAGGGGTTTATCATGCCGATGAAATCTAATCCCCATTGCAAAAAAAGGCTAATCAGCCTGAATAGGGTGGAGTGGAAGTGTTGCTAATATTTTCTTTCCAACAAAGAGAGCACACTCTTTGCATCTTCTTACCCACACGTGGGCATCATTGAATAATGTGGGCCAAAAGTAACCCGCCCTCATTATTTTCATTGTTGTAGCTCCAGTAGAGAAATGGCCACCAACTGGGCCAACATGAAACTCACTAAGAAGTCTATCATTTAGCTAGGGGATGGCTTAAGGGGAGTTAAGAGAATGTCTTAAGGGGAGATGGTCCAATCAACTATAGTATTTTTGGTAAGGGTACATGCACTAACTTATATCATTTAGCTAGGGGATGGCTTAAGGGGAGTTAAGAGAATTCCTTAAGGGGAGATGGTCCAATCAACTATAGTATTTTTGGTAAGGGTACCTACACTAACTTATTTCATTTAGCTAGGGGATGGCTTAAGGGGAGTTAAGAGAATGTCTTAAGGGGAGATGCAATCAATTAGGGGATATGACTTACCTAACTTATGGAACATAACTAAGGGATGTCTTAAGGGGATTTAAGAGGATGGCTTAAGGGGAGATGCAATCAATTAGTTAAGTTATCAATCATATTAAATCCTAAACCCACATCTTAGACAAAGATTAAAAGTTTAAAAATTTCTACATACCTGTTAATCATTTAAAACATTTAATCCATTGTACCATCTACATCCTCTCTTTTTTGTATTGCATCTATGATTGCCTCATGCTCTTCCATAGAAAGTGTCCATAATTTTTTTGTGACAGGTCTCCCTTTATATCTCACTAATTGTATATTTGTTGCCACAATCAGATGCGAGTAGTGCAAAATTTTCTTATGTCTTTCATAATCTTCAAATGCAAGTATACCATTCCTCCTTATCAAATATTTACATAGCCAAGTGCCAGTAACAACCACAAAACCTGTTGGACACTCAAAGTTATCATTATCTACTCTAGGTTGTAACAACTTATGTTTTGCCTCAACACACCGAGCCAACCAATACTCTATTTCCTCTTCATTACCCTCAGGTGCAACAACAACATACACATGTCCTGCAAAAACATTTCAAATTCAATAAATCACAAAAATATATATACATACATACATATGTACAATTAAATATATATTTCCAAAAAATGTATCGAAAAGAAATATTGAATGAATTTGCACCTTCTTGTATGAGGTCTGAAATACGGTCATAGTCATCCGATGCTTGCAAATGATTATCCTCCTCAAATGTTATCTCATTTTGATCATGTGTTTGTAGAGGTGTTAAGGAATTTTGTTGCCATTCTTCAACCCAATTTGTATTTTCACATGCTTCCCACTCACCTGTGATACAAAACTAACAAAAACATGCGAGCTCCCTAGTCCATAGAGTCCATGTGCTTGCATTTGAACTCTTAAATGAATACCATTTTTTTGATCCACTAATTGTATCACAATCAAATCGGGGAGGAATGTTTTCTTCTTCAACCAACCAAAAAAATCGTTAAACTTTAGAGTTCTCACTTGATCCTGTAGTCAATTTTGCATTACACCAATCCACAATTGCACGTGCATCTTGAAACTTTGCTGCATCATGAAATTTTAGTTGCTCCCTAGCAAGAGCCCTTTTCACACGTGCTCTAGCTCCATCATGCTCTCCTTTAACATGTTCAGCTTCAAAGAAACTCCAAATATGTTGGATATTATTTTCTTTATGGACCCTACTTAACCACAAAAACATTCGAGAATTTTTGAATTGTCCTGTACAATTGTCTGACCATATGAAATGTTGTGTCATATAGATTTGTCTTTCTTTTAAGTTGTTGTAAAATACTTTGAAACAATACTGCACAAACTCTGATGAATGTAATTGGTTATCACTCACATAGAAATGGTACTCTCTCAAAATTTTCCTGTCATCTTCTGTACTGTCAACTGCATGTCTGTATACAATATGAACAAATATGGTCACCTATACTGAGTTATAATATTCTGATTGAATCTCCTCTTGTGGAGCAAGTGTATAGTTTTGTGCAAAGTTAACCACTGAAAGTATAGTTCCAATAGGAAATGTGTTCTTACATCTGCAAAATTATTCATCAAGCCACCGAGCATATTGAGAATGTTTGACATATTTATACACAATCTTATTCTTGAACTCTGTGATGAATGCATGTACACTACTTTGTTCTGTGACTAACTCACAACGCTTTCCAATTTTTCCATCTTTTAATGGATATTGAACATTGGTGAACCTCTTCACCTCCACTAACTATTGTCTAAAATCATGTGAACTACTTTTATGCATGCATTCTCCTACGAACAAAAGGTTGCCACATCTATTGCATTGTCTAGAAACACATGGTTTTGAAAAATAGAATTGCACCTCAGTTGTTTCACAAAGTATACTTGTTATAAAATCCTTAACTGTTGTAGGTGGCATATTAATACCACATTCCTGCATAATTTGGTTAGTATGCAAAGTACAACATATATTTCAAAAAATATCATAAAAATAATGAAATTACACATGAGTTTTACAACAACAAGAGATTCGTTGCTTATTAATCTTGACATACCAAGGTTTGCATTTCTCAAATGATCTTTGACTTATACTAAAATTTTCTATAACTGAATCATCTAGAAATTTTCTATATAATTATGTTTGAGTCATGTCTAAAATATGTTTTGGATGAGGATCATGATTTTTTGACCCCACCCTTAATTTTAAAGCATCTCGAGCATTTGATGAAACCCTTGTATTGTCATGCCAATATTTTTCAATCAAAGACCTAATTTCATTGTTTAATTTCATGTCAGACCTTGGGAGTCTACCACAAAAAGTTCAACATTGGTTGACTGGATCCTCTTCAATACTAAGTCTTCTTTTTGCTGCTCTTCTTAAAGTTATAGCATGCACATTTAAATATCCACTTGTTTTATGTATCATTCTTTTGGTCACAACTAATTTATTAACTAAAGCAGTTGTTATTGCTCTACGTGTTGCATTCTTATCCTTAGATCGACTATTTTTTCCTATAGAACCAATAGCATTAGCAACACTAGATATAAGTTGTTCCATTGATTCATCCACCTTTTTGGGTTTTACAAAAATACCTAATTTTTTCATTCCTTTTCTCATTTTTGTCATTCTCATAAATTGTAATACAAGTTGACACTAAAATCCAAGAGTTTTTCTATAAAAAAATTGTTTGTACAATCTATTTGCATGTGTTCGAATTTGTCTCCAAGATGTCTTACCACGAAGATCCTTCAAAACATTACTTTCAATTTTAAAAAAATATTTTCATTTTCATGCATACAAGGGTTTTCATTTTTATTTTTTATTGTCTTGTTCCTAGTAGAAGCATTTATCTCATTAACATTATATCCATCTTGCTTTAAATCTTTAATCTCATTATCATTGAATGAATCATTCGAAGACATACCTGGATTCATTCTTATATTTGCATTTTCTATGTTCTTGACCTCTTCCACATTTGCATACTCTACATTCATTTCATTCAAATTGGTCTCCCCTTCAATGTTCTCCTCCTCAATGTTCTCCTCTTCAATAGTCATCGAATTGGATGCTACATCATTCTTCATTTTTTTAATCCTCTCTCTCCTATCTCTTTGTCGTTTTGCCTCTTTCTCTCGATGTGCTTCAATTTCTTCAACTGTCATAACCTTCCTCTTCTTTTTTTGTTGATTTGATCCCATGATTATAAAAATATGTTGGATCTCTTCTTTAAAAATGTATGAAGTACAAGTAGAAATAGATCCTTTGTTCAATATGATAGTTGCTTGATATTTGTTTGATCTCTCCAAGAAATTGAATCCTAAAAAAAAATAGATTTCCTACTTCATCACATCTAAAAATTCTCTTAATGATTGAATCCCTATAAAAATTGCATAAAATATGTCCTCTTAAAAGCTCGAATTAACACTTCGCATATAAAAAGGTCACAGAATTTGTCGTTGTCGGTGTATTGGTAAAAATGAATGTCTCTCCAAGAAGTTGAATACCTGTAAAAAAATAAATTTCCTACTTCATTCCATCTGAAAATTCTCCTTATGATTGAATCCTTGTAAAAATTGCATAAGATATGCCCCGTTGAGAGCTCGAATCGACACTTTGTACATAAAAAAATCGTAGAATTTGTTGCTGTCCGCTGTACTGGTAAAATGGAATGTTGTAGGGTTTCAGTTGTACTACAAATTTATTAAAAAAAATGGTTAAAATAGAAACGGGAGCCCGTTTTAAAATGGGTACCTATTCTTAAAAACAAGAAACGGGTGCCCATTTTAAAATGGGTACCCATTCTTAAAAATAAGAAACCCGAGCCTAAGCCTTGGACCTGCAACTAAGAAGCCATGAAAACAATGGGAGAAAAAATCAGTTTCACCATTGTGACTGACGACTTTTTTTTCAGAATATTTTAACAAAATTAAAACCCATTATAGATCTGAAAGTCTAGTTTTCAAATATGCAATTTTTTTACTATTGAACATAATTTTCTGTTTATTAGTTATTTTCTAAACAAACTAACTCATAAAATTGAAATAACATAGCTTACTATTTTTTAATAACTTTTAATTTGGAAGTTTCTTGAAAAAAAATTATGTCTGACCAGACTAGACATCATTATCTACATGATGAATTTTTTTGTTTTACTGAATTGATTAGTTTAGCTCAAATTATGTTGGTCGTACACAAGGGGTTTTAAAAAACACTAATTACGCTCATTAAAAAAATAATAAAAAAAATATTTATCAAAAAATTACAAAAAAATATCCTGACCAAAATTTAACATCTTAAGAATCTTTACACAAAAGGAATTAGAAAAATACATTAATTTAGGTCAAATTATGTTGTCCGTACACATGCATGCTTTTGCAAAAAATAGGGGACTTTTAAAAAGCCACTTTTTGTACATCCAATAAAAAACCCAACTTGCATCATCTGGCTATTAGAAAAAATTACATATTTGAAAACTTGAAACAAAATCCTACATTTCTTATTTTTACATCATCTTAATATGTTATGTGCAAGTGCTTCAAATTGTCACTCCAAGTATAACAAAATTTAAAAAACAGGGAAAACACTTCCACTTTTTGGCCAAAAAGTGAACTCATCTTCTTGCACTTACCCTGTTTACTCTTGTTGCATGGTTTGGATAGTTCATTCTTTGAACCTTCCTACCGTGACTGCACCAGGCTTTCCCGTTCCTGTGTGTTCTATTTGCTCCCCTATTCTTTAGGATTTTCTTCCTTGTTCTCATGGCTCTCGATCTGTCCCTACAGAATTAGAAAGACCTAGAATTATCTCCTCTAGAATCGGTGGTACATGAAAGATTAGGGGGCAAAAACAACATTGTGCAAAGTTCTATGGGTATTTCTTCTTCCTATTTCTTCATCCAGATTGGGATCATAGATTTTAATCTCCATACTCCATCGATCCCTTATGACTATGATTTGGTAGATTAGTATCAGGTATGGAGGAAACTCATTTTTCCTTCTACCTTCATCCCTTTTCTACTTTTCCTAACAAAGCATCATCTCTAGTTGTAGGGATGTTTCCTCTCTAGATGTAGCATATAAGGATAGAGTGCTCCTATTTTGTCATTGTTGTTGCTGCTCTCACCGGGTGGATGGTATGTCCATATCCGGTCTGATGTGATTTCGTCTGGCCTCTGTCTGGTTGAGCTGGATGGTGACCACTCAATTATGAAAGAGGAATTGAACATCCTTGCAAGGGATAATGGGCATAAAGCGAAGAACTCGAGTTAATGGGGTTTTCTTTTGATATTGATGCTTGTAGTCGTTCTCAATTAAGGAGGATAAACTGGACAGTGAATGCCCTTATTTAACAAATAAGTGGCATAGGATGGGTACAAGAGCTTCCACAACATCAAACAAACGAATTCCCATCAACATCACTGTCTGTTTCCCACTTAAATTGAGAAGACACGTTTGTGGAAAGCGCGTACTTCAGCATATACCAAAGGAAAGAAAGCATACAATTGTGAAGTGGTTACACCAGCCTCTTCTTGCAGCTGCATCTGTTGGTTACAAAATAGTTGTAACTTCTTTTGTCATAAGCCTGAAGCTTGTTGCTCCCTTATCTCTATAAAAGGGAATTCAGGGCTTATGAAAAAGGCATTGGTTTGAGGTCATATAAATCTAGACTTAGTCTGAAATAAGGATCAATCTAGTCAGGGAGGAGTTGTAAATAATTTTGTTTTCTACTAATAGAATTAGTTGTCTGTTTTCAGGTTTCTATTTTGAGTCTCTTTTGGTTTCTTGATAGAACTATTGAAAGCTATGATGTAAGTTATTGAACAGTTTATTTTACAAATTTTGTTGACTTTTGGAGTGTACCGTCTCTTACTTCATGTATATAGTTTTACATTATGAATATATATTTGGTTGAGGATCATCTTTATTCATCGACATATTCTTTCTTGTGCTGGCATATTTCTCTTATGGCTTTTACTCAAGGAATAATATAAAATTGCTATTAGAAAATATCAAATGTGATTAGAGTGTACAGGGATAACTAAGTATGGTTGATTCCAAAACTAGTACAGTATTTTCAATGTAAGGCATTGTTGTACCTTTACAGTAAACTAAGGTTTGTTACATCACTACCTGTTTAGTTTTTATCATTTTAATCTTTTTGACTCTTTAGCCCTTGGATAGACACTGATCTGTTCATGGATACTATACTGAACTTCCACCCCTCTGATTATCCTCAAAATATTTTAAAAAATCAATCCAAATATTTTCCTTTCCAGCATTAGGCTTTTAGGATATTTATTTTGATTAAGTTAAGTTTTGCATGTTTCTTTGCAAAGAATAGGATAAGAGCTTAAAGAATCTAGCCAATCCCTTTACTTTATCATACTTTCTTTCAAGCAACTTATGACGAACACATCTGTGATAGGAACAGTGTTGATAAGCTAATATATCTGGAAAACCCCATCCATTTGAGTAGAACATTGTTATCACAAAAAAAAAGACATCAGTTAAAGAGAGATAGCTAGAGAATTAGAAATAAATACATCTACACAGGAACACCCTCCTTGGTTTCACATAGCCTAAAGTGTAGAGGAAGAAAAGTGGGGTTGAGAAAACCATCTCTCCCTAATCTCCTATTTGTTGGCCAATCCCTCAAGGCATCTTAATCATTAATAAGTGGCTATTTTATAGATTTGCTGTGAGAATCAGGTTGGGAATTTAAAACAACCAACAGATGGATTGAAACTTCCTAGTTAAGTAGCTGGTGTGAAATGCCTCTTCTCATCCAAAACATATTCTCTATCCTCTAGGCTTTGAGTAAAGCTATGATAGCTCACCTTGAGACCAATCAAGGAGAAGAGGAAGGTGATCTAGCCAAAACTTCTGTTTGAGAGGACAACACATTGGTTAGAAGTGGTGTTGTGATAAATCTAGGTTGAGGATAACTTATTTTGGATGGAAATATATTAAACTCCTTCATCTTATCTAGAGGTTCTAAAACTAAAAGACCGGGATTCTTTTGTGGCAACCCACTATTACTAAGTGGGATTTTTGGCCCATTTTTCTATTTTTTCTTGTATCCTCCGCCATTTTTCATCCTACCTCTTTTCTTTGAGGATGAGTGTCACTTGTAGGTTTGGGGCCATGATTATCTCTAGGTGTAACTAGTGAACAATCTTTGATCTTGTGATTAGAGGATTCACACTTGTTGTAGGTGTTTGGAGGATTAAGATAAATAATTCAAGTGTGGTGCATTAGCCAATTTGAATGCCATAGACTCCTTCAAATTTATAGAAGGATCTATCTCAATGCAAAGACACTTTTGTAGATGAGCACAAAAGAATTTTCCAAGTTCAACGTAAGTGACATTGCCTAAAGAGAAAGCAATATGATCCAAAAAAAAGGCCAACAAGGTAAGGGAAAACTGAGGAATTCAAACCAAACATGGACTCAGAGAGCTTGCTCCTTAGAGACAATAATGTCTTTGGTCCATGTAGTAAAAACAAACAAGAACTTTGTAATACCAAGGACCATTTTTCAGAATGGTTTTAGCATGGCTTGCTTCTATAAACCTAAAAAGGAAAAACCTCTTAGTGAAGTTTTGGATGGCATCAAGTCAAGCCCCATAAGGGACCCAAGCCTTGCTAACACATTTCTAGAGCATGTTTTTAGAGGGAATACTCACAACAAAATTATCTATTAAAGCAAAATTTTCTATCCATTTATAGGTACTATTAAATTCCATAATAGGCAATACACATTAGGTGGGGCTTTAGAAGACATATCTCTTGAAACACCTTTTGGATATATTTTTAAGGTCTCTTTTGAGATGGAGCCATTCTTGTAATATTATTTGCCACCAACAATATTCTAAATTGATGAATTGCATTACTTGAAAGTTCTATTTACATCCAATCAAACATGTACAAGAGAAGAGATGTCATAGGCATCTTAAATGTGATTCCTAAGCTTATTACATTTACATTGCTAGTAGGATGTGTGATTCCATTCTCTTTTATAAAAATATGCATAAGCGTGTGTGAGAGCATATACTTGTAGATTATCATACCTGGCCTAGGATAAATATGTGTAGTGAGGAAAAATAAGCATTCCAACTTTTCTATCTCCTCTCACCATGGAAAAGACTTTGAAATGCAGAAATGGCTCTTCGACAATATATTTAAATGTCACTAAAATTTAATAGATAAGGGCATAAATGTTTAATTAATTATCAAGGTCATTTCAACTACACATAAATTATCAATAGAGTTGAAATTTAAACCTTGATTAACTACTTGAATAACATGTTTACATATGAAAACACAAAGAGTGTAATAACATCTTAAATTTGTGAACCAATAAAATTTGAGATAAATAAAAATTTTACCCTATAAATATTAAAAATATATTTTTATAAACTATTAAAACTTAAAAAAATAGTAATAATTTAATTGTTCTAATAAATTCAATTAATTTAATTATTATTAATTATATTCTAACTATAATTACCCTATTGCAACAAGGGCTAATAATATATTCAGATGTTAGTTGGCATTTAGTTTTGGTTGTTAAATAGATTCTTAATCTGTGTGCTTCACGTTCAATCATATTCCTAGAGAATGGAACGGAGTAGTGGATTGTTTAACCAAACAGGGCTATGATAACATGCAAAATTGGAACATTGTGGATTGGGGTCAATTACCCCTGGACTTGTCTCAAAAGTTGAACCACGTAGTGGAGCTTGACAGCGCTGTGTAAATCCCTTACTTTGTACTTCTTATTTGAATAAATTTTTACCCCTCTTTTAATTAAAAAATAAAAAAATATACAATCTGTCCTTCCCATGATATCCTGCTATTTTCAAGTGTAAAACGAACCCCACGTTCCTTTAGAATAATTTTTTGGACTTGGATGAGCTTATTATCTTTTCCTATCTATTTATTAGATTTGTAGGCTTCCAGAGTCCATAATATTTAGAAGCAACTTCTGAAAAAGGAGTGTGAAATTCCCATGATATCCTGCTATTTTCAAGTGTAAAACGAACCCCACGCTCCTTTAGAATAATTTTGTGGACTTGGATGAGCTTATTATCTTTTCCTATCTATTTATTAGATTTGTAGGCTTCCAGAGTCCATAATATTTAGAAGCAACTTCTGAAAAAGAAGTGTGAAATTATTTCACATATATTCAACCAAGCCATCAGCTAAGCTTCTGTACTGAAAACTTCTGTTATTAACCATGAGTTGTTGCGGTGGTGGTTGTTGCTGGTGGAAGAAGCAGCCACATCCTCCTCCACCATCAACACATCTTCCTCCTCCACCAATACATCCTCCATATCATTCTCCTTCACATCCTTCTAATCCATCAACACATCCTCCAAATCCTCCTCCACCAATACATTCTCCTGGAGATCCTTCTATTCCATTAATACATCCTCCATATCATTCTCCTTCACATCCTTCCAATCCATCAACACATCCTCCAAATCCTCCTCCACCAATACATTCTCCTGGAGATCCATCTAATCCATCAATACATCATCCAGATACACCTTCGACTTCCAAAAAGCCACCACCAACGCTGGAACAGGTCCGGAGTAGCTTCAAAAAAGTGGACATTACAAGCCAGGCGGATGCTTTCATTGATGTCCTTAAACAACAGTTGGAAGGAGCGACCGCTCAAAAGGTTGGCTATAAGCTTCATTTCTTGTCGTTTCAAAGAAAATTAACGATGAGAGGTCTTTATTGTTTATTTATTTCTTTTGTATTGTGTTGACAGGATGCACAGAATACTCCAAGCACAAGCTCAAGTTCTTCTAGTAAAGACAAGTTGTCAAACTGGGTTTCCTGTATTGAGAGCGGGGCCACATTTCTAAAATTTGGCAGCGATCATATAGAAAAAATTCACACTAGGGTAAGCCTATATGATGATGTGGTATTATTTTCCCTAATTTTTCAGCACTCATTTTCTATTTGCTATTGGTATTCTTTTCCCTAATTTTTCAGTAGCACTTATCTTCTATTTGCTATTGATTTACAGGATGATTTTTTCAAGTCGGGAGAAGCAACACAAATTGTAGGAAATATGCTTCAGCAAATTGGCCAAGTGCATTGGGCACTTGCAGGGCTTTCTATCGTAGGGTATCTTGTATCAAAATGTAAAAAAGTATCCGAGAACCAGACTGGATATGTAGATCTCTTGAAAGACATGCTTAACCTTGCATCTCATGTTAAGAACTTAGACAAAATTATTCTTGAAGAAAAGAAAAAGGAGAAATTGGAAAATGCCTCCCAATATATTATTGAAGGATCAATATTTTGTGCTTCCCAACTAGAATCGGGAAAATTTTTCAGGTCGGTAGCCTGTTCCCTCCATTATTTATGGCTTACTTTTATTTTGTTACTATCGTATTTCTCCTTATTAAATGAATAGTATGATTGACCATTAGAGACTTTTATTTTTATGTTGCAGCTTCTTGAAATCATCAATAAACTCTGACACTTTGAGCGGTATTCGCTCCAACATAGATAAGATTTATCAAGATCTGCAATTGACTGCTGCAGTAGAAGTGTTAGAGCGGCAGGCAGTTGTTCTTCCTCTATCACAGCCAAGCTATCCAAAGAACGCAGGTGATTACAAAAGAGTCATTCCTTTTTGACATTGCAATATTTTTCAGTATTTGCATTTGTTTGCCAATGGATGCCCTGCCTTTCTGAAAAAGTTAAATATGACCATAGCATGAAGCTCTAATTTGATTTTCACTTTTAAAACCAAGTTAAATCTTCAAGGTATGAAACAGATGCTTTCTTAGCGAGGAATCTTTTACCATGTGAAAAACTAGTTCTCTCTAATATTAATCTTAATTTTTTACACACTATTTGGCTTCTTTTTAAACTTTAGGAAAAGAAAGATTTTTGAATTTTTACTGCCATGTAATGAAAGCTTTGCCTAGTAAATAAGATTCATAGCTTTCTTTTGTCAATGTAAGCTTTGCCTAGTAAATAGGATTCGTACCATTTATTATGACACTTTTCTTCTTCTCAACAGTTGGAATAGAAGAACAATTAGCAACAGTAATTAAGATGCTCAACATGGAAAAAAGTGAAGATTGCTCATCTACTGCCGTTGTTATTTGGGGCTTTGGTGGGATTGGAAAGACAACTCTTGCACAAGCTGCTGTCTCCATGGTAGATAGAGGGAGTTACAATTATGCCAGGATTGAATTAGATGAGGTTTCTGAAAAAAACAACTATAAACTAATGCAACAGCAAATTTTGAACAATGCCTTCCCAACTTTTAAAGGTGGAAGGCCAATAGAATTGGAAGATGATGCAGATGGTAGGGATAAGTTAACAGAGGCTTTTGAATGTGAAACAAATAAGCCTGTGTTTTTGTTTATAGATAATGCCCTGCACGAAAAAGACTTGGAGAAAATTCTGCCGGAAGACTTGAGTGGTCTTCCCCAGCGTAGCAGAATACTTATTACAACCAGGATCTTGAAAGTCACAGATATGCTTGAGGAACGTGGCCTTCAGTGTCAGGACTATCCTGTCAAAAATCTCTCGGACAATCATGCGGTGGAAATTCTGTGCAAAGACCCTAAAATTCGCGATGGTATTAAAGATGATCTTGAAAAGCTGGTCAAAGTTTGCAACGGGATTCCATTGGTTCTGGAAATTGTTGCTGCTCGTTTGCGCAAGCAGAAATATAACGCAGACCATTGTACACAGATAATTGGAGCTTTACAAAGAGGAGAGAAGATCAAAGAGAAAGATCTCAGTGAGCGTTTGTTTGAATTTGTGTATAACAAGTTGGAGCCGTCTACCCAAAAAGCGTTTTTAGACTAGATTTGCGGCGGCAGCTGCTGGGGCAGCGGCAGCAGCAACAGCTGCCGCCGCTGCAGTCGCCGCCGCCGCCGCAGCTGCCGCAGCAGCAGCAGCAGTGGCGGCGGCAGTCGCCGCCGCTGGCGCAGCAGTAGCAGCCGCTGCAGCTGTTGCAGCAGCCGCTGCCGCAGCGGCTGCAACTGCTGCAGCAGCAGCTGGCAGCAGCCGCAGCGGCAGCAGCAGCTGGCAGCAGCCGCAGCGGCAGCAGCAGCAGCAGCCGCTGCAGCAGTTGCAGCAGCTGCTGCAGCTGCAGCGGCGGCGGGAGGAGGAGGAGGAGGAGGAGGAGCTGCTGATGCTGCAGCTGCTGATGCTGCAGCTGCTGTGGCGGCTGGAGGAGGAGGAGGTGTTGTCTATTCATGATATAATTCTATCAATAGGACGTAGTTTGTCAAAGCCGAGTAGAATTATGGATTCTAACTCCTGGCGGCTGGAGGAGGAGGAGGAGGAGGAGGAGGTGGTGTCTATTCATGATATAATTCTATCAATAGGACGTAGTTTGTCAAAGCCGAGTAGAATTATGGATTCTAACTCCTGGCGTGAAGCTGAAAAAGATGAGGTATATTTCTCTTTTTAACTAAATTTAGATGGATTAAACAACTATTTACTTCCACTGTTAAATAAAACTTGCTGACACTAGAGTCTCGTAGGCCAAGCTCAGAGAAACTGAAGGAGTTTCGCTAGATGAAAGTTGCAAGCTTGAGAAAAGACACCTTGATTTGATGAAGGACAAACTAAGAATTCTGATTTGGGGCGGTAGTATAGATGTTAGCGCTACAGACGCAGTGACACTACCAGAGTTAAGATACATTTCGACACTTGATGATGCTTCTTGGCTGAATGTGGAAGCACTTGATAAATTGGCTGTGTTGAAGTGTAAGAAGCTTCCCACTAATCAGAGAGATTCTCTCCAGGCAAGTCCTGAATCCAGTACCATACATACTTCCGTTTCATTTTTGCACATTGCTGTTATGGTTTTCACTATTGATTTTCTATCTTGTTATGTTTGTCACGGTTATTGAAAGATCTAACAAAAAAATAGTAACTATGCATGCAGTTACGAGAAAGTTTAAGGGAGATATCAGCGTTTGAACAGCCAGATGAAATGCGGGACTTAGTCAAGACAGTGCCAAATTCTGCCTTGGAAGAATTACATCTATGTTTCTCAGGAACAAGCGAGTCCTTTAATGAAAAAAAGACAACAGTGAAAATGCATTTAATCGCTTTCTTGAGGACTTAAATAAGTTGAAGATTCTGAGTGTGATGAACTGCAATTCTTTATGCGAGCTTCCTCAGCAAGTGTGTAGGTTACCGCAGTTGCGTAGACTCCGTACAATGAGCTGTAGTAAGATCCAGCGTCTGCCACAATTGTTTGGGCAGCTGAAAACTCTAACACATTTGGACCTGACATTTTGCCGAAGTTTGAAAGAACTGCCTTCCACCTTTGGCCAACTACAAGCTCTGCAGAAATTAGTGTTAATTAATTGTTCAAGCCTTAAGAAATTACCTTGTGGGTTTGAACAATTGAGATCTTTGCAAAATTTAGATCTGACACTTTGTATAAGTTTGCAAGAATTGCCAGAATTGTTTGGGCAGCTGAAAACTCTGACACATTTGGACTTGACATATTGCCACAGTTTGAAAGAATTGCCTCACACCTTCGGCCAACTTGGAACTCTGGAGAAATTAGTGTCAAGTGGTTGTTCAAGCCTTGAAAAATTGCCTTCTGGGTTTGAACAATTGAGATCTTTGCAAAATTTAGATCTGAGATTTTGTAGAAGGTTTCAAGAATTGCCAGAATTGTTTGGGCAGCTGAAAACTCTAACACATTTGGCCCTGACAGATTGCCAAAGATTGAAAGAATTGCCTTCCACCTTTGGCCAACTACAAGCTCTGCAGAAATTAGTATTATCTAGATGTTCAAGCCTTGAAAAATTGCCTTGTGGGTTTGAACAATTGAGATCTTTGCAAAATTTAGATCTGAGATTTTGTACAAGTTTGCAAGAATTGCCAGAATTGTTTGGAAAGCTGAAAACTCTAACACATTTGGACCTGAAATATTGCGAAAGTTTGAAAGAATTGCCTCACACCTTCGGCCAACTTGAAGCTCTGGAGAAATTAGAGTTAAATGGTTGTTCAAGCCTTGAAAAATTGCCTTGTGGGTTTGAACAATTGAGATTTTTGCAAAATCTAGATCTAAGAGGTTGTTACGAGTTAGAGTCAGACATTTGCCTGATGGATGACAACATCAAAATTGTACAGAAAAGTGATCATTTCTGTACCGACTGTTGGAAGAACAAAAAATTGAAAATTTACCAATAAACGATGATTGTGTGGGTTGTATTGCAAGCGCAATATTGTACACAGGAAAGAAGTGGTAAAAATTTATGATTCTTTTAAAAAAAAATTCTAATTAGTATCTATCTTAATTTGATGTCAAAGTAATATAAGGTAAAGATAGTTTTTAAGTTGCCATTAAAATAAATATTAAATTAGGGTACAGACTTTTGTAGTTTACATAATGTTATTTTTATCATTTATCAAAAACTAATCTATTTTATAACTGTTGTTTTTAAATCGGTAAATAGTTTCATTTATCACAAACTTATTTATTTTAAAATGTGTTTTCTGTTGATGTGGCTCGTGGGGGCCATTACAACAAATTGAAAAGTTTGTCTATTGTTATCATGCAAAGTTAGAAACTTCAAAATTTTCAGTCATCCTTCTTAATTTAAACAATCACATTTCCATTCTTTTCTCATAATTTAAGCAATCACATTTTTTCTAGCTGCAGATTGCCACGGTAAATATAATTATATTCTGTAGAGTTCAAACAAAGGCAATATATCCGACTATCATTTCCTCTGCAAGAGAGTGCTTGTAGGGATTTGCCTTCAATGATTCGGCCGTCATTTTTAGAACCACTATAGCTTCAGTTTAAACATCATGAGAGCTAATCTTTAAGCTTATAGTAATATCTACGAAATAAGGGTTTTTAGAAACCATGATAAATATTCAAAATGAACATGTTATGATTTCTAGTAGGGTTCAGCGATGTACTATGAATATTTAAGCCTCACGTTATATTATATCCCTCATATGAATCCCCTTACCTTAGCCTACTGTATATGCAATCTAAATCCACAATACATAATTCACTTAAAGTGTCGTAATAGTATGTTCCCTTAAGATATAGCACACATTTATAGTACATGATGTTATGCATGGTAGTAGATGTCTAACAAACATAGTTCCCTCAGGATGAATCAAGTAGGGACTCACTTATGTTTTGGCACTAGTCATGGAACTATTTACTCTATATATTGAAATTGTTAAAACTACACTAAGCTAATGTAGAAGTTAAGTTGTGTTTGAATGAGCGAATGATTTGTTGCCATAAGCTTGTGTCTTGATCATATGGGTAACTAAGTCTAACTTTAGATTTCAAATACTAACACATATGTAAATCTTTATAGGGAGAATTGGGTATACATATGGAATCTCAAAAGTGTGGTTGTATAATTACCCTTGGAATATACCCGCAAATACTAGAAACATTCATAACTAAAGCATTCTTTAATAATCCATAACTAAATGATAAAATCCCATATGATGCATCAAAAAAAATTGTTCAAAGTGTAGGAGTACAATCAACACTGAGAGGGCGGGTGAATCAGTGTTGATACACAAAAACCAATTTTTATTTCCTCTATAAAATTGTCAATAAGATATCTCTGAATTGAATAAATTATCAAAAGCACATTCACCAAATCTTCAAGTATATAGGACACATGAAATTATGCAAATCATCAACACAGGAAATTATACAAGACATCAACACAAGAAGAATTAACAAGTGGAAAACCCTCCCAGCATAGAAAAACCACTCCAAAACTGCCTCACTGGCTTAAGCAAAAACCTCACTGGTTACAATGTTTAGAAGCATCAACTTCAAGGAGCACCAACCCCTAATACATACAAATAGGTCTCATTGACCAGGCAAGCCTCACTGGCTACAATATGTGTCTCACTGACAAATGTAAGGTCTCACTGATCTACAAGCCTCACTGGCATACTGTGCCTCACTGACAAACATGATCACCATTAGAAGAGATAAACAAAATCAAAGGGTTACTCTGTTTCCATTCAATTCATTATTCCATCTCTGCATAATACAAACTCCTTCAATCAAAATAGATTTTTTTGTGTATGTCTTCAAACTGTATCTGATGCTTAATCTGCACATTCAATTGCATATTGTCTTCATACTCTTTTTGATTCAATCTGTGTCATACAAGTTGTCTTCATATTGGTTCACATCTATTACAACTGTATCAAATTGCCTTCATCATTGATTTGCATAACAACCACACATCAATCCTCTTGCAATACTATTAAATACAAAATGGCCTTTCATATTCTTCTATTCTAGATAATCATTTTTTCAATTTCTTCAATCTTTCATCTTCTTATCAATCTCTTCAATCTTTGCATGATCCTTTATATTCAAAATCAAACTTCCCTGTATTAAAAAAATTTCTATTCAATCTGCCCCTAGAGAATAAAATCTCTTTTCAAAATAAAATATCTTCATCAAAACCTTTCATATTCCTTCAATCTGATTATCTTTTCTGCCTGCAAATTCCTTCAAACAAATTCTTTCTCAAAAAAAAAATATATGAAATAAATCTCCTCTCTTTGCTTTTAATGCCTCAAAAAAATAGAAGGAAATCTGCCTTTTAAAAAATCCAAAAAGATTCCTTGAAAAAAATATCCTTAAAAAAATTCAACTTCATGCTATTTGATCTCATATGGAGATGCCTTTTAAAAAAGGCAACAAACTAGGAGTTAAAAAAGAATTACTAATACCATATGAAGATGGCTTAGTCACGATCACCTTAAAAAGAATTCAAAACTTAAAATAAATACCATCTCTTCTTTAGAAAAGGTATCGGGCTCCCAAATTTGTTATACTCTTCAAAAAACTTCAAACCAAAAATGCTTTTAATCTTAACCTTTTAATGGCCCCTTTTATAAGCGCTCATTTCACACAAAGAGGAGACCAGAAGGATCGGTCTAGCAGGGTGAAGGGGTCAGTTGCCCCATGATCTTAAACCCTCCACCAGGTCACTTAAGTAGCAGTGACCTTTGATGGGAAGTCAACTTCCTTTTATAAAATAAAGTGCTTATCAATAGTAATAATTAGCTTTTAAACAAAGCATTTAAAGATCTTGAGATAGAATTTTCTCAATGACAATGATATCAAGACACTAAATAAGCTCATTGTTATTGCAAACTGAGCAGATCACCAAGCATGTGTTAACTAAGAGAACCATGAAGCATGTGTCAACTACCAAAGGCTCACTTCTGCCAACAACAATTATGAATGACTGATATCATAAAAAACATAAGCTCAAACAACATAAATATCAATACCAATGCCTACTGCCATGAATGACAACTATACCTCAAAGAACATGAAGTCTTGAATATGATGAAGTAACATATCAACTTTGAGCACCTATGTCAACTTTCATCATGTATCTTAAATTTAACAACTCATTACAAAGCTTAAATCTCTGCCATCTGCCAACCTTCTACTACACAATGAATTTGTCATGAAGCATATAGAAGACATCCTAATGAAGGTATAATGAAGGCATCTTGACAACACTCATTCCTCCTGTCATCACACATTATAGACACCAAGACACATATCATAACTTGAACCATCTCCTAAACCTTCTGTCGTGAGTATGAAATGAATAGCCTCTTTGAACACAAACTTCATTTTAACATTCCAAGATGAAAAACTTCCTGACATTATATATGAAGATGTTTTCATTGTCAACTTTGAGAACCCAAGACTACCATGAAGGCATTATTCTCTTGATTTGAGATGAAAACAATACAATAAAGCAACATATGAACAACTCCTGCCATCAATACTACATAACATCAAACCAACTCCACATCTCTGTGAACTGACCAAGCAATGAACAACTATCTCCTCCTAATGTCCTACAATAACTATGACAACTTAACATCATCAAATGTACACACTTTTGACATCAATGACAACCTGTTAGCATCAATCTCCCCCTTTGTCATTGATGGCAAAACTTTATGATGCAATTTATCTTTCTCCCCTTTTTGACATCTGATGACAAAGACTCAATTAACTCCCCCTAAGAACAACTCCACTGAAAGATGTTATAGCATGATCATAACAATTATAATCACACTGAATTATGAGCACTTTGAAGACATAAACTCTTGTGAACAAGTAATGATTTATGATGATAACAATCTTGAAGCCAACATATGACAAACTTTGTTTAACATTATCATCTGCTATTGCTGATTCAAGTCATACCTTTAACTTCCTCTAATGAAATACAAGATATCACCATCAATGACATAGCTTGGAGAACTCTGTCTGAAACATATTAGTGAGGAAGATCATCAATGAAACATGTGAAATTATCACACCAGAAACTCCTTAATATCTCTAGTTTATCATCTTCTTTTGACATTATCTCCAAACCCCCTGAAAGCTCCAAAACTTATGCAAGACACATGCCATAAAACATAACTCAACAAAGTAATAGATATGATCATCAAATTGACTCCTTTGATATGAATTATATGAACTTGAATTTCATGCAAAGACTACACTTTTCACCAATAAAAATCAGCATGAAGAATATATATCACACAAAACACAATTCATGATGACATGAATATCACACAAGAGATGTCCTTGCCAAAAGCTTCCATGAAAGAGACAACATGAGCTATCATCCTGCAACCAATCTACTCTTGCACACCCTTTTTGACATGAAAAAGAATGAAGACCATCTAAAGAAATGAAGGCCATCCTGCACATGACACTTTTTGCAACACAATGTCAAATATATCTGAAACAAATTATAGTCAACAAACTGACTGCACCACTAAGTTCTTCCTGCAACAACACTTCACAAAATCAAATGCAGAGATAAGAGCTATGAATTGACTTTTTCATTTTCAACCTTCTTAGCCAACATATGCTTATATCTAATAACAGCTACTTGAAAATATCTTAATCTCTTTGCCATGACAATCAATACTCTACAATATCAAGATCCCATTGAACTGCAACATCATAACAACTCAACCTTTGTAAGTACCAACATGTTATGAACAATAATCAAATAGGATCAATCAACATCATCAAATACTCTGTGCAATGAGCCACTGATTGTCTGAAGAACGCCATTATGAACTTCACTATACAAAACTGATATGAATATTATCAGACATGAATCCAAAACCATAATGAACAAACAAACATCAAATGACCTCCTTCCTGAAACTTCTTGGGGATAATTGATAGATCATGAACAACTCCCCCTTACTTCATACTATCTGTTATGCAATTGATGAAGTGACTTGTGTAAGATGCACAAGTTTAGAATCTGACTTCTCTTTCCTTTCTTTTTGCTTCCAAATTTTCATAGGTGCTTTCTTCTAGTCATGTTTCTTTATCCAAATCTTTTCAACCTTTTTCTTTTCCCAACCTTTCAAACCTTCTGCAACTATATGCTTTGTGACCAGGTGAATCACACTTGAAACACACAACATTAGCATTCCTTATTGAAGAAAATTGATGTTTTTTGCAATTAATTACTTTATGCCCAAAATGATTACAAGTATAACAATAACCATTAAATGAATAGTTATACTTGTACATGTATGCTTGTCTTATAGGAGCAATTCTTCTTCTTTCATTGTTCGCTTTTCTTTCAGGAGCAACAGGTTGATCAATTTTTCTTCTAGGAATCTCTCTAACATTAGAGGACTAAATCTTTTCATAACCAAGTCCAGTAGTGTCTCCATGTAGTTTTTTTTTACCCAACATTTCATGTAACGTACTTGTGCTCTCTCCAAATTTCAAATTGTTTTCCAACTGCTTCTTAACATCCTCAAGATCTTTTCTTAAAGAGATTATTTCTCCTTCAATTTTTTTACATTCAACTAATTTAGCTTCTAATTTAGATTTTGTTGCATCAGCTATCCTCTTAACTTTCTCAACTTCTGTCTTCAAACTGACAATCAATTTGTCTAATTCACATGCTTGATTCTTCAAATCTATAATCAGGTTTCTAGCATCTTCAAGGTCTGTAAGAGCTTTATTTTTGAATTCTTTTTCTTGTTGTAGCTGCACCTCTAATCTGTGATTCTCCTTTTTATATTTATTGAGCTCACTCAAAGCACACATGAGCTCTCCTTCTATGTCAATTTCACATTCTTGTTCTTCATCACTTATAATCTGATCTTCTTCTTTGAAATCTGATTGAGTCTCATCTCCTTCATGTGAAAGTTTTCCATCATTGTCACTCTTCTCAGATAATAAGTTGTCTTCTTCTTCAGGTGCATTACCTTGATAAATTTTTATCAACTTCTTCCACATATCCTGGGTTGTTTCACAGTGCATAACTTGACAAGAAGCATCATTAGATAAACCAGATAAAATGACCTTCTTGGCTATATGATTGTATTCAAGATCTTCTTTCATATTTGCAGAATTAGAATATCCATTCTCAATAGACATCCATACATCATATCCTAAAGAAGATAAATAAACTTGCATTCTCACACACCAAACTGAAAAATTTGAACCATCAAACAAAGGAGCTTTTGAAATCTTTTTCTTCTAATACAATACTTGACTCAACTTGTGAGACATTTCTATCAATTGATTGAACATCAACATCTAAATTTGATATGGATGATGTCTTTTGTGTCTTTTGACCAGAATGAAGCTTGACATTTCTCATGTTCCTATTTCTTCTGCACTTACCCATTGAACTCCACACACAGGACCTACCCAAGCTGATTAAGCTTCAAAAAGGAACCTAAGCTCTGATACCAATTGTAGGAGTACAATCAACACTAAGAGGGGGGTAGAATCAATGTTGATACACAAAAACCAATTTTTATTCCTCTTTAAAATTGTCAATAAGATTTGTCTGAATTGAATCAATTATCAAAAGCACATTCACCAAATCTTCAATTATATAGGACACATGAAATTATGCAAATCATCAACACAAGAAATTATACAAGACATCAACACAAGAAGAATTAACGAGTGGAAAACCCTCCCGGGGTAGAAAAACTACTCTAAAACTGTCTCACTGGCTTAAGCAAAAACCTCACTGGTTACAATGTTTAGAAGCACCAACTTCAAGGAGTACCAACCCCTATCTCACTAACCAGGCAAGCCTCACTGGTTACAATATGTGTCTCACTGACAAATGTAAGGTCTCACTGACCTACAAGCCTCACTGGCATATTGTGCCTCACTGGTAAACACAATCACCATTAGAAGAGATAAACAAAATTAGAGGGTTACTCTGTTTCCATTCAATTCATTATTCCATCTCTACATAATACAAACTCCTTCAATCAAAATAGATTTCTCTGTGTATGTCTTCAAACTGCATCTGATGCTTAATCTGCACATTCAATTGCATATTGTTTTCATACTCGATTTGATTCAATCTGTGTCATACAAGTTGTCTTCATATTGGTTCACATCCATTACAAATGTATCAAATTACCTTCATCATTAATCTGCACAAAAACCACACATCAATCCTCTTGCAATACCATTAAATACAAAATGGCCTTTCATATTTTTCTATTTTGGATAATCATTTTTTCAATTTCTTCAATCTTTCATCTTCCTATCAATCTCTTCAATCTTTGCATGATCCTTTATATTCAAAATCAAACTTCCCTGTATTAAAAAAAATTCTATTCAATCTGCCCTTAGAGAGAATAAAATCTCTTTTCAAAAAAAATTATCTTCATCAAAACCTTTCATATTCCTTCAATCTGATTATCTTCTCTGCCTGCAAATTCCTTCAAACAAATTCCTTCTCAAAAAAAAAATATCAAATAAATCTCATCTCTTTGCTTTTAATTCCTAAAAAAAAATAGAAGGAATTCTTAAAAAAAAAATAAAAGGAAATCTGCCTTTTAAAAAATCCAAAAAGATTCCTTGAAAAAAAAATATCCTTAAAAAAATCAACTTCATGCTATTTGATCTCATATGGAGATGCCTTTTAAAAAAGGCAACAAACTAGGAGTTAAAAAAAAATTACTAATACCATATGAAGATGGCTTAGTAACAATCACCTTAAAAAGAATTCAAAACTTAAAATAAATACCATCTCTTCTTTAGAAAAGGTATCGGGCTCCCAAATTCGTTATACTCTTCAAAAAAATTTGAACCAAAAATACATTTAATCTTAGCCTTTTAATGGCCCCTTTTATAAGCGCTCATTTCACACAAAGAGGAGATCGAAAGGATTGGTCTAGCAGGGTGAAGGGGCCAGTTACCCCATGATCTTAAACCCTCCACTAGGTCACTTAAGTAGCAGTGACCTTTGATAGAAAGTCAACTTCCTTTTATAAAATAAAGTGCTTATCAATAGTAATAATTAGCTTTTAAACAAAGCACTTAAAGATCTTGAGATAGAATTTTCTCAATGCCAATGATATCAAGACACTAAATAAGCTCATTATTATTGCAAACTGAGCAGATCACCAAGCATGTGTTAACTGAGAGAACCATGAAGCATGTGTCAACTACCAAAGACTCACTTCTGCCAACAACAATTATGAATGACTGATATCATCAAAAACATAAGCTCAAACAACATAAATATCAATACCAATGCCTACTGCCATGAATGACAACTATACCTCAAAGAACATGAAGTCTTGAATATGATGAAGTAACATATCAACTTTGAGCACCTATGTCAACTTTCATCATGTATATTAAATTTAACACCTCATTATAGATCTTAAATCTCTGTCATCTACCAACCTTCTGCTACACAATGAATTTGTCATGAAGCATATAGAAGACTTCCTAATGAAAGTATAATGAAGGCATCTTGACAACAGTCATTCCTCATGTCATCACACATTATAGACACCAAGACACATATCATAACTTGAACCATCTCCTGAACCTTCTGCCATGAGTATGAAATGAATAGCCTCTTTGAACACAAACTTCATTTCAACATTCCAAGATGAAAAACTTCTTGACATTATATATGAAGATGTTTCCATTGTCAAATTTGAGAACCCAAGACTACCATGAAGGCATTATTCTCCTTATTTGAGATGAAAACAATACAATAAAGCAACATTTGAACAACTCCTGCCATCAATACTACATAACATCAAACCAACTCCACATCTCTGTGAACTGACCAAGCAATGAACAACTATCTCCTCCTGATGTCCTGCAACAACTATGGCAACTTAACATCATCAAATGAACACACTTTTGACATCAATGACAACCTGTCACGATCACAAAGTGTAAATACACTTTGAAATAGTTTTATACAAATTGTTGCAAGGACTAACTAATTAAAAGCAACAATCAAAAGTCATAATCAACCCAAAGGTCAGTTACATCTATCAAAGCACTAGACAATGCAGTCATGAATAGCTTAAACATTGGTAGCAGGGAAATATCACATACAAAACACTACCAAATCACCCTTTAATGTTATGATACACATTATTGAGGATTGTCATGCATAAGGTCATTGGTAACAGCCATAAGAGGCTCAATAGTAACCTTAGCAATAATAAATTGTTGTTACAGAGCATCTAGGATAGATTAGGTATGTATTCAAACTATTATACCAACATATGTTGGTTATGCTAAACAATCTCATCACAAGGACATTATGACACATGATTGGTAGGTCATCATAACAATTATGAATTAGCAAAATTCCTATCAAGAGGCCATAAGATGGACATAACAATCTATGGGGGTAGTGTTAGGGACTCTTTAAAACCAAAATGGTTCTTACACCTACTCTTTGGTCTCAAACTAAAAAATAAACTCTCTTTAAAATAAAAATTAGTACACAAAATGTTAGAAAGTAAAATATTAACAAAATGTGAACATCAAAATATTTTTAAACACAAATGCACACTAAAAATTGTACCTGGTGTCTAGGATTCCATGCTAGATAACCTCATTCATAGACCTAAATAGTCAAAATCATGCAAATGTATATTTAAAGAAATAAGATTTTCAATAAAACAATTCCAAAAAAAAACAAGAATCTTACTAAGATGAAGATTATCATGCATGTCCCATCTAGAAGTTTATATGCTAGTCAAGCATACTTGAGGGATCATCTCTTACCTTCAGAGTATACAATATTGCTTCATGATTAGTATTACTAATTTTCCATAGTTTTTTAATTTTTGGTTTTGCATAATGCTTCAATAATTTAACATTTGTTGCTACAACTAGGTGCAAATACATGAGTATGGTTTTGTGTTTTTCAAGGACTTCAAATCTAAGTATGGAATTCTTTCTAATCATATATCTTTGCAACCAAGTCCTAGAAATAACAACTAATCCTTTAGGATGCGTGAACCAATCATCATCTATCATAGCCTGTGTTAGTTTCTATTTTCCTTGTACATATCATGTCAACCAATGGTCTAATCTCTATTCATTCCCACGTAGTGCAACAACAACATAAACATGACCTGGTTATACAAGGTCTGAAATATGTTTATAGTCAAATGAGCTCTCCATGTCGTTGAGTAGAGATGAATAATCTTGAGATATAGGGGTTAGATGGACCATGGAATCTATGTATCTATCCACTCACTTGACTCACAATGATTAATACAACTCTGACAAAAATAAGCTAATTCTCATGTCCAAATAGTCTATGTACTTGCATATGAATTTTGAAATGAATTCATAATACATCTTTGATGATTCACTAATTCTTTGACAATCTAATTTCTCTCCCATTGTCTCCTCATCAACCAACCAAAATAACCTACATACTTCTAAATCAAGTGCCACTCCTTTTGAAAATGTATAGTTATACCACTTAACAATAGAATTTGCATCACTAAATATAGGACTACCTTGAATCTTTAGTTCTTATTTAATTAGAACTCTCTTCACACATGCTTCTCTTTTCCATGCCTAGCTTAAAAAACTCCAAATATGAGCTATAACCTTATCTACATGCATTCTACTCAAAAATAGAACAAACAAGCATTCCTAAATTTATAGGTACAATTATCTAACCAAATGAGATTATGAACCATTCTAATATCTTTTTCCTTTAAGAACTCATAAAATTGTTGAAAACAACATTACACATACTCTAATGAATGAGATCAATTATCACTTATGTAAAATGATACTCTGATGTAGGAGCATCCTTGGTTCACAAGCAATCTTGCATCAACCAAAAATATTTGCATTTCAGTTTGTTTTCTTTCATTTTCCTATTTAGTTCAGTTAGTTCAGTCAGTAGCAGTTTCTGTATTTTGAATTCTACCACAGTTTCATTTCAAACCTTGTAGAGATGGACTTAGCACCTAGACATGTTCATCTACATCATATCCAATTTTCAGAGCATTTGGATCAGTTACCAGAAAGTTATCGCTATCAAAAGATCAACTATTTTATCAGAGCTGAGCATTCTGACAGTCACAGACAATCAGCTAAAGGAGAAGACTTGTGGAGCATTCATGACTTGCAGAGCCTAATGACACATCATTCAATGTTCTATGGTTTGTGGCTGACCTTCCCCGGGATCTACACATCATTCTATTCATTTGCAGAGGAGTTCTACATGATTAGGTCCGACCTATCCATGTACACATGTTACACCTCTTCATTGGAGTTTGTAACCTTCCTTGGCTGATGCAGAGGAACTTATCCTTCGGAGATGATATATATTGATGTAATAGATCCTTAGGAGAGTAGTGATTCATATAGATGTAACTTTATAGTTTGAATTCTATGCGGAGGAGCTTCAATGCTATATCTTGTGCATATTTTATAATTGTGAGATCATGCCTTGGAGCCCTAATTGTAAGCCCGCATGTTGTCGTCTAGTTTGTATTTGAATTCTTTGATATAGTGAATGACTGAATATGCATTTGTATTATCTATTTGAGTTGTTTCCATTGTGTTTACTCTCGCTGCACGGTCTGGGCTGTTCTCTTAGAGGACCCTCCTAACCGTGACTGCACCAAGTGGTATCAGAAAGAAAGTTTGAATCTTTGGGCTTGAATTGAATGAAGTTAGTGAAGGATTTCCATAAGATCTTGTTGTGGATAGACCGCCGAATCTGAGGTAGTCTACTTGTGTTGTCAACCGATCGCCGATTGTGAGGCAGTTGTCACCTTGCAGCTAGATCACCAAACTTGAGGTAGTTTGCACTTGATCCTAGGAAGAGATGCCGTTGAGGAGAATCCCTGTTGTTGGTACAATGGCTGGAAGAATGGATGAGATGATGGAAATGATGAGGACTATGTGAGTTTTCCTTGATGATGTTGAAGAAGATAGAAGAAGAGGCTTGACACCTCGACCTAATGTTGAAAGTGATGATGAAGAATTTCAATCTGCTCATCAAAATGGTGAAACCCTAGGAGATGAAGAAGAAGAAGAAGAATCAGATCAAGCGAAGATGTTGTGAGCTATTTCAAAGATTGGAAAAAGACCTAGAGTTGATGTGCCAAATTATACTGGTAATTTGAATCCTGAAGAGTTGATTGATTGGATAAACGACCTAGAAGAATACTTTGAGTATGAAGAAGTTGAAGATCTAGAGAAGGTAAAATTTCTAAAAACAAAATTGAAAGGACATGCTGCTATTTGGTGGAAAGAAGTACAGTTGGATAGAAACAGAAGAGGAAAATAAAATATTACAAAATGGGACAAGATGGTGACAAAATTGAGGAATCAGTTTATACATGTTGACTATGAGTTGGAACTGTTGAAGAGATTGTAGAACCTGAGACAAAAGGAGAAATCTGTGAAGGAGTATACTGAAGAATTTCATAAGATAATCATTAGGACAAGACATAGTGAAGCAAGCAAAGTGAAAGTAGTAAAATACATCAATGGACTAAGATTGAACATTCAAGAAGAACTGAGTTTGGTAAGGATGACTACATTGGAAGAAGCATATCAGTTTGCCCTGAAAGTTTCAAAGAGAAGCAGAATAAGAAGCATTAGCAGAGACAGAGAGGCAGAGGAGGTAAATTTCAGAGAGGCAGAACATTTTATGTAGAAGAGAGATCATTTGCAGAGTAGAACAGACAAGATAGCATATTCAAGGAGGACAAAGATAATAATGCATACCAGAGAGATGATAGAACTTTCTACCATAGAGGAAACCCTAGTCCATACCAGAATGAAGGATATAGAAGAGAAGAAAGAAGACCTGATAGGAGAACATTCAGAGGAACCTGTTTTAAGTGTGGAGGTGAAGGACATAGAGCATTTGAATGTAATTAGGGTAGTATAAGTAAGAAGACAGAAAAAAAATGGAAGGGCAGCCTATGTTGAAGAACTTGTTGGATCATCCAGTTTAGTTGGTAAACCTAAGAAAGGAGAATCGTTGGTCATGAGGAGAGCATTATTTCAAACAGAGACAAATGGAGAACCATTGCAGAGGAAAAATCTATTCAGAACCAGATACAAATTAGGAGGTAAGTGTTGTAGAGTTGTGATTGATAGTGGTAGTTCAGATAACCTAGTTTCAGAGGAGATGCTGACTAAGCTGAAGTTGGAAAGACTAAAACACCCTAAGCGATATTAGATAGCAAGGATTTAGGATGATCATAAGGTACTGGTGAGTGAACAATGTTTGGTAAAATTTCATATTGCATCTTATCATGATGAGATATTGTGTGATATTTGTTGCAAGTATGGACCTAAGTGGTGTTGTCATTGATGTCAACATACTCCTGTTGCATTGATGACAAGGATTGGATGAGTTGTATACTGAGAATATTGAAAAAATTAGTCCTATCAGGAACAGTGAAGACAGTGAAGTGAAGATCGTAGCTAAGATGAAGATCAGAGGATACGCATCAAAGGGTTTGTAGATGTGTCCAAAGGTGATCCAGTAAAGATTTGAGAGGTTCGCATGAATATTTGAAGAAGTTATGGCCATATGAGTAAAACTGGTTCTGGTAGATGTTCAGGGGTAACAGACTGACACAAATAGGTCCGATGAGATCTAAAAATGCAATATCTTGTTCTGTGGATTTGGTGGAGTGTTTAGGAAGTCAATGTGAATTGACAACTCAATTGGTTCGTGGTATGGAGGTCCGCAAGCATCTATTCCAATATGACAGACTGTGTTCTTGAGGTTCTAGATGAAGGAGAGAATGATTTCAGTAAACAGAAGTAGTGTGGATGTTCTTGATGATTCAAGCAAGCTTATGGAGGTCTCTAGATTATGTCCAGTTTGTGTTGGTGGCCCACATTGAAGATTGAGCTCGATGATGATGTTCTTCCTATACTTGGCCGACCAGATGATTTACACATCTTGCGGATGATCTTGAAGATGTTCTGCGAAGCATGGCGTGTTCCTTAAAGAAGATTGAAGTCTCAGATCTGTGTAGCCGACAGTGTAGTGATCCACATGAAGTCTTTTGTAATAAGTCAAGTTGTATTTGTGTATTTTCTCTGTAAAGTTTGCCGACTTTGATGATTATCCAAAAGTCGATCTCTTGTATAAATAAGAAGTTGTGAAGTCATTTCAAAAGTATCTTGGCGAAGATGAGAATGTGGTAGAGAGGAGAAAAGCAAAAGGCAGAGCAGAAGTATTGGACTTAAATGGAACTAACTCAAGCATGGTGAAGATCCTATTCTTCAGTTCAAGTATGTAATATTTATCATTCTGTAGACAGTGTGTCTCCTATAGGCAGTGGGCCTCTTGTGAGCAGTGTGCTCGGGCAGTGAGCCCTAATTGGCATGTGCCATTTTGTTCTTCTTATTCTTTTAACAGAGAATACAATCTTGGGTTAGTCACCCCATATTTTTTCCCTTAACCAGGTTTTCCACGTTAAAATCTTGGTGTCATATGTGTTAATGTGTTTCTGCTCTTGAATTATTGCATTGTGTTTCCATGATTGATTTATTATTATGCTACTAAATTACAAGAAGGATTTAAGTGGTTAATAAGAAAATTTTGGGACAACTAATTCACCCCCCCTCTCAGTTGTCTATCTTGAAACTAACAATTGGTATCAGAGCTAAGTTCCTCTAAAAGAGCTTAACCGCTTGAGGAGATCCAGGATGTCTTCCTACAAGAAGGATAGTCTAATGTTTGATGAAACTAATTACACTCTTTGGAAAGGCTGCATGGAATGTCACTTGCAATGTATGGGAATGTAATATTGGATCATGGCTTCAAAGAATTATGTTCCTCCACAGAATGGTCTGAGAACTGTAGATGAAATCAAAGATGCTGAAGACAATCTTCAGGCTAAAGAAGCTCTACTAAGTGCCTTATCTGATTCAAAGCTGACAAATGTTATAGATCTAAAAATTGCATATGAGATTTGGGAAAAAATGGAACTTCTATATGAAGGAGACAAGTATGTTAAATGTGCCAAGCTACAGAGTCTAAAAGGAAAATTAGAAAACCTGAAGATGAGTGAAGATGAAAATATCACTACATTTATGCCAAAAGTAAATGAGCTTGTTTGTGGCATCAGATGTGCTGGTGGAATCTTGGATGAAGATGAGATTGTTGCCAAAGTTCTCAGATCCCTACCTCCTTCCTACAAATACAAGTTTGTTGCTATTGAATAATTCAGATCTTTTTCAAATATCACAAGAGATCAATTGGTTGGAAAATTAGATGCATTTGAATTGGCCGAGTTTGGAGATGCACCCCCCCAGACTGAATCTACATTCAAAGCTAGTGCCACTGTAAAAGGCAAACAAAAGTTTGATCCGGGAGAGAACTCCTCAAAGAAACTATCATGGTATGAAAAAGCAAGAAAAGATCTGGAAGAAGTTGAAGCAGAAGCTACTCAACTTGAAGCCCTTATTGCAAAAAGACTGCCAAGAGGATCTGGTAAGTATGAAGGAAAATTGCCCTTCAAATGTTTCAACTACAATAAGATTGGTCATTTTGCCTCAAGGTGTCTGGAAATATTTTCAAGAGCAAATCCTATCAGATCAAGATTCCAAAAGAAATGTTACTATGTTCATGAAGATGATGATGATGAAGGAGTAACAGATGATGAATCAGAGACAGGAAACAAATCCAGAAGTGACTGGGTGTTTATTGCCATCAAGGAAGAAGATCTAATACCCTCTGAGTCTGTCAATCATAAAATGATAGAAAGAGCTCTAGCTGCCCAAGTTGAAGAAAATGATGATTGAGTCATTGACAGTGGATGCTCCCACCATATGACAGGTGACAAAAATAAGTTTATAGATTTGGAAAGATATGAAGGAGGAGTTGTAAAATTTGGTGATACTTATGCTGGCAGAATCAGAGGTAGAGGAACTATTTCTTTTGATGGAAAGAACAAAACCAGTAATGTACTGTATGTTGAAGGTCTGAAGCACAATCTTCTCAGTGTTGGATAGTTGATGGATAAAGGCTATGATCTCTAATTCAAAAATGGAAAATGTAAGATCTTTGAAAGTTCTGGAACAGAGATTGCATCCAGTACTCAAACAAAAGGTAATATCTTCCACTTGGTTGGTACTGGCAAAAGTTGTTTATTTGTTCAAATTGATTAGAGTTGGTTGTGGCATAGGAGAATGTGTCATGTGAATTTTGATAATATCATCAAAATAAGCAACACTCAGGCTGTAAGAGATCTTTCAAGACTAGTGAAACCTACTAATAGTTTGTGCAAAGAATGTCAGTTGGGT
Organism: Cunninghamia lanceolata; assembly: GCA_027924645.1. NCBI lineage: Eukaryota > Viridiplantae > Streptophyta > Pinopsida > Cupressales > Cupressaceae > Cunninghamia > Cunninghamia lanceolata. The sequence continues at coordinate 10,224,498 of BSBN01000895.1, read as the reverse complement.
AAGCAGAGCAGAGTCACATTTAAAAGTAAGGAACAATCTTCTACCAGATTGTTGGACTTAGTTCATACTAATCTATGTGGACCAGCAAGAATCAGGAGTTTGCAAGGTGATAGATACTTCATGTTATTAATTGATGATCACTCCCGGATGATGTGGGTGACTTTTCTGAAAGATAAATCTGAGGATCTTGAGAAATTCAAAATATTCAAAGCTATGGTAGAGAATGAAACCAAATTAAACATAAAATGTCTCAGGTCTGATAGAGGTGGAGAATTCACATCCAAAGAATTCATAGAATTCTGTGAGAAACATGGGATAAAAAGACAATTATCTTCTCCAAGGACTCCACAGCAGAATGGAGTAGTGGAGAGAAAGAACCAGACCATCTAGGAAGCATTTAGAACCATGATGATGGAAGTAAATGTTCCTCAGATCTACTGGAGAGAAGCTGTAAGCACTATTGTCTATACTCTTAATCGAGTACAAATCAGAAGCAATACTGGTAAGACCCCTTATGAACTCTGGTTTGGCATCACTCCCACTGTGAAGAATTTCAGAGTCTTTGGTAGCAAATGTTACATTAAAAGAGATGAAGACCTTGAAAAATTTGATGCTAGAAGTGATGAAGGAATATTCTTGGGTTATTCTACTCAAATCAAAGCATACCGGTGTTATAACAAGAGATTGAGAAAGATTATAGAAAGTACAAATGTGAAGGTTGATGAAGGTATTGACAAACCCTCAAGGTTTCATGAATATGAAGAAGATTATCAGAATAATGTTTTGATCCAAGAAGTCCAAGCCCCTTCTGAAATTCAAATCCAGACTGATCTGAAGAATCAAGAAGAAGAGATAAGTTTGAATGAACCTGTTCAAGAAATAGAAGTGCAAGAAATTTCCAAAACTCCCAGCTATGTAAGACTGAATCACTCTGAAGATCAGATCATAGGTGATAAAAGTAAAGGTGTTCAAGCAAGAAGAAAGATTGCTCAAGATTCAGAAAAGTATTGTTTAATTTCAAATATTGAACCAAAGACAGTGAGTGAAGCATGCAGTGATGAAAGCTAGACTGAAGCAATGGAGGAAGAGCTGATGCAAATTGAGAAAAATCACACTTGGGATCTTGTTCCCAGACCTAGAAACAAGAATGTGATTGGAACCAAATGGGTCTTCCGGAATAAACTGAATGAAGATGATGAAGTAGTCAGAAACAAAGCCACATTGGTCTACAAGGGTTATTCTCAAGTAGAAGGAGTTGATTTTGAAGAAACATTTGCTTCGGTGGCAAGAATTGAAGTAGTCAGATTATTTCTTGTCTTTTCTACCTTCAAGGACTTCAAAGTATATCAGATGGATGTCAAGTCTGCCTACCTGAATGGTGACTTGGAAGAATAATATATTGAGCAACCGGATGGATTTCAATTGTCTGATCATGGTGATATGGTCTGCAAGTTGAAGAAAGCACTGTATGGACTCAAACAAGCCCCAAGAGTCTGGTATGAAAGACTAGATAAGCATCTTTTGAAGATTGGTTTCAACAAAGGTACTGCTGATAGTAACTTGTACTTCAAAATTGATCATGAAAATATCTTGATTATTGAAGTATTTGTTGATGATATCATTTTTGGAGGAAGAGATAGTATGTGCAAAACTTTTGCAAATCAAATGAAAAGTGAATTTGAGATGTCCATGTTTGGGGAAATGAATTTCTTCTTGGGTCTACAAATCATTCCAACAAAGAAAGGAATCTTCATTTCACAAACCAAATATGTGAAAGAATTGTTGAAGAAATTTGGGATGGAAGACTCAAAACCAATGAGTACTCCCATGGCAACTGGATGTAAATTGAGCAAAGATGATGACTCTCCTAAGGATGATCAGAAAAAGTACAGGTCAATGATTGGATGACTATTGCATCTTACTCAAACTAGACCTGACATTTTGAATGTTGTTGGTCTTGTTGCTAGATTCTAAGCTGATCCTAGAGAATCTCATGTCATGGCAATCAAGAGGATTCTTAGATATCTGAAAGGAATAGTTGAGTATGGTTTATGGTATCCTAGAGATCATGATTTCTCTCTTCATGCATATACAGATGCAGATTGGGCAGGAGATGTGGATGACCGGAAGAGTACCAGTGGTGGAGCATTCTTTTTAGAGAAAAGATTAGTTTCTTGGTTGAGCAAGAAACATAAGGCAATATCTCTGTCCACTACAAAAGCAGAATATATTGCAGCAGCAGGTAGTTGCACTCATGTATTATGGATAAAGCAAATGCTAAGAGACATTAGAGTGGAGTATGAAGAACCTATCACAATCTTCTGTAATAATTCAAGTGCAATAAATATATCAAAAAATCTAGTGTTGCATTCAAAGACAAAACATATATCCATGAAGTTTCACTTTTTGAGAGAGCAAGTGAACAAGAATGAAGTTAGATTGGAGTTTGTGCCCTCCAAGGATCAGATTGCAAACATTTTTACTAAACCTCTACCTAAGGACTCTTTCAAGTATCTCAGGGAGAAGTTAGGGGTTATTACCCCTCCGGTTCTAAATTAAGGTGCATTGATGTGCATCAGTCTGGTGAATCTCACAACCATATTTTGTGGTCCAAATTGATGATGGGGAGTTGCTACTTAGGGGGAGAAGTTGGTATGATTCTGAGTGATGTAAGTATGCGCCCTTTTCCATTGATGTCAAAGGGGGAGAGAAGACATGTTAAAAACAAAAAGTGGTTGCTGATCAAAGGGGGAGCAGTAAAGGAAGAGAAGACATGTGAATGGTTGTTGTTGATAGGGGGAGTTATGTCAATCAGTAAGAAGAAATTCTTGTCTTGATGGTTAAAATAGTTTTTCACATCATATGTTGCCATCAATGACAAAGGGGGAGATTGTTGAAAGTATGGGCCTAACCGGTGTTGTCATTGATGTCACCATACTCTTGTTGCATTGATGACAAGGATTGGATGAGTTGTATACTGAGGATATTGAGAAAATTAGTCATCAAGAACAGTGAAGACAGTGAAGTGAAGGTCCCAGCTAAGATGAAGATCAGAGGATGTGTATCAAAGGGTTTGTAGATATGTGTCCAAAGGTGATCGAGTAAAGATTTGAGAGGTCCGCATGAATATTTGAAGAAGTTATGGCCATATGAGTAAAACTGGTTTTGGAAGATGTTCAGAGGTAACAGAGTGACACAAATAGGTCCGGTGAGATCTAGAAATGCAATATCTTGTTCTGCAGATTTGGTGGAGTGTTTAGGAAGTCAATGTGAATTGACAACTCAATTGGTTCGTGGTCTGGAGGTCCGCAAGCATCTATTCCAATATGACAGTGATGACAGACTATGTTCTTGAGGTTCTGGATGAAGGAGAGAATGATTTCAGTAAGCAGAAGTAGTGTGGATGTTCTTGATGATTCAGGCAAGCTTGTGGAGGTCTCTAGATTATGTCCAGTTCATGTTGGTGGTCTGCATTGAAGATTGAGCTCGATGATGATGTTCTTCCTAAACTTGGCCGACCGGATGATTTACACATCTTGCGGATGACTTGAAGATGTTCTGCGAAGCATGGCATGTTCCTCAAAGAAGATTGAAATCTCAGATCTGTGTAGCCGACAGTGTGGTGATCTGCATGAAGTCTTTTGTAATAAGTCAAGTTGTATTTGTGTATTTTCTCTGTAAAGTTTGCCGACTTTGATGATTATCCAAAAGTTGATGTCTTGTATAAATAAGAAGTTGTGAAGTCATTTCAAAAGTATCTTGGCGAAGTTGAGAATGTGGTAGAGAGGAGGAAAGCAAAAGGCAGAGCAGAAGTATTGGGCTTAAATGGAACTGACTAAGCATGGTGAAGATGCTATTCTTCAGTTCAAGTATGTAATATTTATCATTCTGTAGACAGTATGTCTCCTGTAGGCAGTGGGCCTCTTGTGAGCAGTGTGCTCGGGCAGTGAGCCCTAATTGGCATGTGCCATTTTGTTCTTATTCTTTTAACAAAGAATACAATCTTGGGTTAGTCACCCCATGGTTTTTCCCTTAACCAGGTTTTCCACGTTAAAAACTTGGTGTCATATGTGTTAATGTGTTTCTGCTCTTGAATTATTGCATTGTGTTTCCATGATTGATTTATTATTATGCTGCTGAATTACAAGACGAATTTAAGTGGTTAATAAGAGAAAGTTTTGGGACAACTGATTCACCCCCCCTCTCAATTGTTTGTCTTGAAACTAACAATATTATGACTATGGATGCTTGTCATATCTTGTTGGGTAGACCTTGGCAATATGATAGGAAAGCTATACATGATGGGAGAAAGAATACATATACTATAACATCAAATGGAAAGAGAATTACATTGATTCCTTTGGAAGATGATTCTAAGAGTGAAGTGTGTGGGAATGCTAGAATCTGTTTGGTAGATGGAAGAAAATTTCTGGATGGTTTGAGACATGAGAACATGTGTTATGCCTTGATCCCTAATAAGCCTAGAAACCTAAAGATAGAGAATGAAAAATCACAACCAAAGGAGATAAAAAAATTGCTGACAGAGTATGAAGACATCATATCTGATAATGTACTTGAAGGATTGCCACCTATGAGGAGTATCAGTCATCACATGGATCTTATACCTGAAGTTAGTTTGCCTAACAAAGCAGCACATAGAATAACACCGGCAGAGAATGAAGAACTGAATAGATAGATACATGAGTTGTTGAGGAAAGGTTTGATTAGAGAAAGTTTGAGCCCTTGTGTAGTGCCTGCAGTGCTAGCACCTAAGAAGGATGGAGAATGGAGAATGTGTACAGACTCTAGAGCAATCAACAAGATCACAGTTAAGTATATATTCCCTTTACCTAGGATGGATGATATTATGGACTGTTTGAGTGGTGCAAAGTATTTTACAAAGATAGACTTGAAGAGTGGATACCATCAGATCAGAATCAGAGAAGGTGATGAATGGAAGACTTATTTTAAGACAAATGAAGGATTGTATGAGTGGTTGGTGATGCCTTTTGGATTGACAAATGCACCAAGTACTTTCATGAGGTTGATGAACAAAGTCTTGAAGAGATTCTTGTGTAAGTTTGTGATTGTATACTTGGATGATATTCTGATTTTCAGTAAGATGAAGGAAGAGAAGTTGCTGATAAACATTAAGAAGTGTAGTTTCATAATTCTCATACATGGGATAATTTGTGATTTCTACAGAGCGATTTAAGATGGAACCTAAGAAAGTATGAGCAATTATCGAATGGCCTACACCGGAGAGCATTGGAAAAGTTTGATCATTTCATGGATTAGCCAGTTTCTACCAGAAGTTCATTAGAAATTTTAGTTTAGTATGTAACCCTATGACAGAGACAATGAGAGGTGACAGAAAGGACTTTAAGTGGACATCCAGAGCAGATAAGAGTTTCAAACTATTGAAACAGAAAGTGACAAAGCAAGCTGTGTTGGCATTACCAGATTTCAATAAGGTATTTCAAGTTGATTGTGATGCAAGTGGAAGAGCAATAGGAGTGTTAAGTCAAGAAGGTAGACCTGTAGTATATTTCAGTGAGAAGTTGAATGATGCAAGGAGAAGATATTCAGTTTATGATCAAGAGATCTATACCATAATTCAAGCTTTGAAGAAGTGGAGACATTACTTGTTGCCTAAAGAATTTGTGTTGTATACAGATCATCAAGCTTTACAGTATTTGAACAGTCAAGGTAAGTTGAATTAAAGACATATGAGATGGGTATAGTTCATGTAGAGTATACTTTTTTATTGAAGCATAGGAGTGGTAAATCAAACAAAGTTGCTGATGCATTAAAGTAGGAGAATGAACTTACTAACAGAGATGAGAGTGGAAGTGTTGGGTTTTGATGAATTGAAGAACATGTATGAAGGAGATCTTGATTTGCAGAACCTTGGAAAGCATGTATGGACCTTGTTGTGATAGATAGGAGTAAGTGGTTGGATTATTTCACTCAGGAGGATATGTTGTTCAAAGAAAATCAATTATGTATACCTAGGAGTCCAATGAGAGATAATCTGATAAAAGAAAAGCACAGTGGTGGAATGGCATCAACTATATAAGGATGTTAGGAAGTTTGTGCAGAGTTGTAGAGTTTGTCAAGTAGCAAAAGGAAGTAGTCAGAACACTAGATTGTATAAACCTTTGACAGTACCAGAGAGACCTTGGGAAGACATAAGTATGGATTTTATTTTAGGATTGCCAAAGACACAGAGAGGAAATGATTCTATATATGTGGTAGTAGACAGATTTCAAAGATGACTCATTTCATACCTTGTAAGAAGACAGCTGATGCAGTACATGTAGTTGATCTATTTTTCAAGGAGATTGTGAGATTGCATGGATTACCTAAGAGTATAGTTTCAGACAGAGATACAAAATTTGTTGGTTACTTTTGGAAGACACTTTTGGAAGAAGATGAAGATAGATTTGAAGTTCAGTTCAGCATTTCATCCACAGACAGATGGACAGACAGAGGTAGTGAATAGAAATTTGGGAAACTTGTTGAGATGTTTGGTTGGAGAGAAGGTAGGAAGTTGGAATTTGATTATTTCATAAGTAGAGTTTGCATACAATAATTCAGTGAATAGGAGTACTAGAAGAACACCTTTTGAGATTGTTATTGGAGTAAACCCTAGAGGAGTAGCAGAGTTGAGAGATATCAATATGGAAGAAAAGAGAAGTGCAGAAGCAAAAGAATTTGTAGACCACATGAAGACAATACATAATCAGGTTAAGAAGCATTTGGAGGAGATGAACAATAGGTACAAAGAACAAGCAGATGAGAAGAGGAGACAAGGAATTTGAAGTTGGAGATGAAGTAATGGTGTATCTAAGAAAAGAGAGATTTCCAGTTGGGACATATAACAAGTTGAAGATGAAGAAGTTTAGACCTTGTAGGATACTCAAAAAAATTGATTCAAGGAATGCATATGAAGTAGAGTTACCGGAGACATTGGGTATTTCACCTATATTCAATATTGTAGACCTACATCAGTATCATGAAGTAGAGTTCAGTGATAGTATGGAAGAAGACTTGAAGAAGCATTTACCGCAGCAAGCACTGGAGCAGATTGAAGACGTCTTGGACAGTAGAATTGCACGAAGCACCAGAGGAAAACAATACAAGGAATATTTAGTTAAGTGGAAAGGTAGACCGGCAGAAGATTCATCTTGGATTTCTCAAGCTAAGGTAATTCGTCTTGGTTTTCCTCTAGCCCTAGTAAAGTGAGGGACTCACTTTCAAATCAACCGCAGGTGTCTGATGTAAGAGCATCCCTAGTTCACAAGCAATCTTGCATCAACCAAAAATATTTGTATTTAGTTTGTTTTCTTTCATTTTCCTGTTCAGTTCATTCAATTCAGTCAGTAGTAGTTTCTGTATTCTGGTTCGTATTCTACTGTAGTTTCATTTTAGACCTTACAGAGCTGGACTTAGCACCTAGACATGTTCATCTGTATCATATCCAATTTTTAGAGCATTTGGATCAATTGCCAGAAAGTTATTGCTATCAGGTTATTTTTTTCTCAGAGCAAAGCATTCTGATAGTCTCAGAGAATCAGCTAAAGGAGAAGACTTGCAGAGCCTAATGACACATCATTCAATGTTCTATGGTTTGTGGTCTACCTTCTCTGAGATCTGTACATCATTCCATTCATTTACGGAGGATTTCTACATGATTATGTCTGACCTATCTGTGTACACATGTTACACCTCTTCATTGGAGTTTGTAACCTTCTTTGGCTGACACAGAGGAATCTTATGCTCTAGAGATGATATATTGATGTAATAGATCCTTAGGAGAGTATTTATTCATATAGATGTAACTTGATAGTTTGAATTCTGCACAGAGGAGCTTCAATGCTATATCTTGTGCATATTCGGTAACCGTGAGATCAATCTTGGGAGCCCTAATTGTAAGCCCGCATGTTGCCAGCTAGATTGTATTTGAATTCTTTGATATAGTGAATGACTAAATCTGCATTGGTGTTATCTATTTGAGTTGTTTCCATTGTGTTTACTCTTGTTGCACTGTCTGGGTTGTTCTCTTTAAGGACCCTCCTAACCGTGACTGCACCATACTCTCTAGGTATCTTCCTATTGTCTTCTATACTCTCAAGGGCATGTCTATATATGTTGTGAAAAAATAATAATTTGATTATAACTATAGTATTGGGATTAGTCTTCATTTTGTCGCTACAATGTGTAGTTTTCTATAAAATCAACTACAGAGACTGTAGACACTTAAAATTGACACATCCTAATATCGTTTCTAACACCACTTTTAACATTTTCTAAACATTCTAATCACATTCGTCCTAAGTCTAATTATCCTTTAACATTTCTATCATCACCAAATCAATTAAATAAATTATATTAATTGAGTTAAGCTAATTTTCATACCATGTCGACATTTCTGTATTTCTTTCTAATTTCTCATGTGTCATCACCACCACTAATTAATTAAATAATTCATATCATTTAGTTAATTAGGCTAATTCCATTTATTCCAAAATAAATAAATAAAACTATTTTTCACAAATTAATGAATTTAATTATCCACTTACATTTTGTCATAACACCCTCCCAGATTCCCGTCTATTTTTAATCCATGCACAACCAATTAATAATAAATAAAAAAAACTAATTTCCTTCACTCATTTTAGATCCCACTAAAATGGTGTCATAACCCTCATCACTCCTGCATATTCTTAGCGAGGTAAGATTCTCCACTCCCTCTCATTCAATCTCCACCATTCATCCACTATCCAATCTTGACCATTCACATCATCAACTAGTCGTCTATAAATTCCTTTCATATGTTCAAACACGAGTCTGGATGCCTTATCACATTTATCCTTTATCATATCTATAGGTTTCATGACCTAGGACTCGGTAGAATTTACAAAAGGCATTCAGGTCATACAAAGGCGATAATGACTTGTTTGTATCGAGAGGATGGATTGGAGGTAGCTACACTAAACCACTATTTAGGAGCTACATCATGATGCTATAGAGAGACTTTTTTAAAGGAGTAAATTTTCTATTATTAAATGTTTTAGGAGCAGTGAGGGCTAAAGAAGCTTGTGAAGCTGCTTCAACTGCTACGGTGTTGATTACTAGTGATGAATTATTTCTCTGAAAGTTTTTATTTTTCTTAGCACCGATTTGGTCAGCAAGAGCCAGTTGTTAGTGTATATTTTACCCCACACACATGGGTAAAATACACATGTCATATTTTACCTCACACATGGGTAAAATACAAGTGTCATAAGCCTAGATAGGTGTCTAGTTAGGTGTCTCAATTTGATCAAGTCAAACTAAAACCTCTAGTTGAGTGTTGAAGTCAACTTCTGAGTCAACTCAACCTCTACTCCTATATGCACAGACTTACTTCGATTTATCAATACTTGATTTTGATGCCAACATTCTATTAGTCGACTCTCGTTTCTTAAATTCTTGTTTGTCTGCCATTGCTCTTCAAAACCCCTGTATACAATGTCTAGCCACCCCTTCTTATTTCTTATTTTCCCTGCTCCCCTAATCCATCAATTTGCCCTAATTTGTGGGCTTCAAAATAGCATTTAATTTTTTTTTCTTTTTTAATAGGAAATTTTTTATTAAAATACATAAGAAATTACAAATACAAAATTTTGTGGGGGGCATTTAAAATTTGAGGAAATTGCTTTAAAAGATTATTGGTTTTTAATAAGTCCTTGTATCTTCACCAAACGAAGATGAAGGGTGAGGCCTAAGTTGGTAGGAGGCCAATTCCCCTTCCCAAATCAAAACCATTGTATTGTTCAATTCGTGCCGATTCCAATGAGTGGTTAGATGGCTAGGCTCATCTCACTAGAGGGCATTTTTATCTTTTTCTTAGTGCAAATGTATTAAATTAGGCCATTTACGGGAAAATTGATTATGTAATAAGTTTTGATTGGTAGCTCTAAATTGAGTGTCATTTTTTGTAAAAGTTAATGTTTTTTAATTTCCCACTCATAGGACCTTGTTGCATTAGAAAACACACTAATTTATGAAGTGCCAAATTAGGGGGGGTATTTAACTCTTGTATTTTCACGTAATGAAGATGAAGGGTTATACATGCACTCAACTTATAAAATGCCAAAACTAGGGGGTCACCTAATTACTGGGGTTGCCTAAAGTGTTGATTTTCATCTAAACAAGTTTAACATGTTCTTAATCATGGGATATGAAACTCACTCTTTTGTAATCAACCTAAACAAGGGTAATTATAAGTCCTGGTGTGATGGCATCTTGAAACACTTCAGGTACCATAATCTCATACCTTATCTATATAGACTTATCTGTGAACCATGTAAATCTCAGAAAGATAAGTGGTTTAATAATCGTGATCCTATTTGTGGATTAATCAGCTTATATGTACCAGATGCCACTTTGTATGTCATCATGGATATTGAATGTCCACATGCATTATGGATCAAAATTTAGGAAATACATGGAGACTCAAATATTTCTCCCTTCCCACATGATCCTGCTATGATCACAACTCATGTCCCACATCATGATACAAATACAAAATGTCTAATTAACATAGAGGAAATCATCATTCCTCCACCATCTCCTATTGCTTCATTAGATTTCAGAGTCACTTCTCTGAAACTTCGAGCACTTCTTTGCAGCAAGATCACATTTGTCTTCATTAGATAGAATTCTACCTAACATTGCTTGTCCATTTGTAGTCCCGCATTGCGGACTTGGAAGAACACATTGAGGACATAAGTCTTCTCTTCGATGACAATTTCTATAAAGTTGCGTCACCATTATCATCTTCGGATATTCATGCTCTACATCCGTCTACACATGGTTTTGGATTGTCATCATCTTCATCTATTAGGCATGCACTTGATTTGATTATGGCGTCCTTTGGTATCGACATGGGGACACCTGAGCATTCTTCAAAGACATCAAAATGGGCATCTGTTGCAAGTATGGGCCTAACCGGTGTTGTCATTGATGTCAACATACTCCTGTTGCATTAATGATAAGGATTGGATGAGCTGTGAGCTGAGGATATTGAGAAAATTAGTCTCAATCAGGAACAGTGAAGAATAATGATGACAGTAAGGTAAAAGTCCAAGATAGGATGAAGATCAGAGGATGCGGATTAAAGGGTTTGTAGATATATGTCTTAAGGTGGTCTAGTAGAGATTTCAAAGGTCCGCATAAAGATATGAAGAAGTTGTGACTGCTCAAGTAGAACCGGTTCTGGCAGGTGTTCAGAGGTGACAGAGTAACACAGATAGGTCCGGTGAGATCCGGAAATGAAATATTATACTCTGCAGATTAGAGGGAGTGTTAAGGAGGTCTCTGTGGAGTGTTATCTAGATTGGTTCATGGTTTGAAGGTTTAGAAGCATGTATTCTTCTATGACAGTAATGACAGACTGTGTTCTTGAGGTTCTGAATGAAAGAGAGAAGGATTCTAGTAAGCAGATGAAGTGCGGATGTTGTTGGTGTTTCAAGATATCTTGTGAATGTCTTTGGATCGTGTCCAGCCTGTGTTGGTGGTCCGCATTGAAGCTGGATCCCGCAATTGAAGATTAACTTCTGGATGATGGTGTTCTTCCTGAGACTGGCCGACCGGATGAATTACACGTCTTGCGAATGTTCTTATCGATGTTTACCGACTTAGATGATCATTCCTAAGTTGATGTCTTGTATAAGTAAGGGATTGCAAAGTCATTTCAAAGTTGTCTTTGAAGTGATGAGTGTGTGGTAGCAAGGAAGAGAGCAAAAGGCAGAGCAGAAGTATTGGGCTTAAATGGAACTAATTCAAGCATGGTGAAGATGCTATTTTCCAGTTCAAGTAGGTGATACTTATTTCTTTGTAGACAGTGTGTCTCCTGTAGGCAGTGGGCCACTTGTGAGTAGTGTGCTCAGGCAGTGAGCCCTAATTGGCATGTGCCATTTGTTCTTTCTATTCTTCTAATAGAGAATACAATCTTGGGTTAATCACCCTGTGGTTTTTCCCTTAACCGGGTTTTCCACGTCAAAATCTTGGTGTCTTGTGTGTTGATGTGTTTCTGCTTTTGATTTAATTACATTGCAATTCATGATTGATACACTGCTAATTACTTAAAGGAATTAAGTGTGAAAATTGGAGAAGTTTTGGACAATTGATTCACCCCCCCTCTCAGTTGTGTGCCCTAAATCTAACAACATCATCATCCTTGGATCAGCTTTAGCATGATTTAGGAATATACATACATCTTCCATCATGGGGAGAAATCACGCATCTTCAGTTGGTTTCATTTATTCCCAAGGGAAGGAATGGTGCAAGAGCACCCCTTCAACAAGCCAACTATACATCAGAGGGAGAAGACTAAGGTCTTAATATGTTATGTCTTATGCATTTCTATATTTCAATGTAGTAAGGTCTGTTTGACAGATCCATGTTATTATAGTTTGCTCTAGGTTTCTGTGCAAGTCTCTAGGAGCCTTGTCGATCTGTAATGACAAGGTTGTTAGTTTGTTAAGAGTTTGTTAGTTGGTTGTTATCTCCTAGCCGCTTGGAATTGTCTCCCAGTCGCTGGGAACCAAGTCAATACTACTTATAGTGAGTAGATAAATAGCCTAGATCAGATCATTTTCAGATATAGCAAATAGACAGAGCAATAGTGGAGAAGTTGAATTATGGAGCTGTGAAATTAGATATCTATATACATTTGTGAAAGCAATAAGAAGATCATGTTTGTGTTATCTTTCTAGTTTTCGAATCTACTCTGTAATCGATTTTCTACTTTGGAATCGAAATGGGTTCTTAGCCCATTCCACCGTTTGGATTACTTCGTAATTGGTGGAATGGTTGTATATATAGATCTGTGTTTTGTTTTGTTTTCTTGTTTCATTCATTTTCATGTTTGCAGATCATTTGTAGCATGCTTCGATAAACCCTAGCATCCTCATGTGCTAGGTTGGCAAAAGGCAAAAGTCCGTATGTTTGCAGGGGAGATAGTTCTGTGCAATTGCCAAGTATTAAGCGGGTCAAAATAATGAAAATCCACGTGGTTTAAATAGACATACAAATTGTGTATATATCACTTTTATATGCGGGATATACATTTTGTGAATATATCACTCACATGTTCCTGTGTATATCGCATTTGTCCATCGCAATTGTATGTGGGAAACATACATCGTCTATTGCATATACAAAGGAGAGAGAAGGTTGAAGCTTCGGGTACATACAAATTGGCCAACGTCGGTCAAACCCTTCAGATGCATAATCGAAATGCATGTTGTGGATGTATAGTGCTGATATACAATTTCTATGTATATCGCTGAGGTATATCGGGTTCATTCCCTATGTATCCCACAGCTGTATGATTGTGAGTATCCCACAGATGCATGTGGTGGGTTGTATGTGATGAATGTATATTGTGAATGTACATCAGGTTTATACAAAGAAGTCAGCGGTCAACTTTCCTTGAAGGCATATTCTAAAGGCATATTCGGCGAATGCATGTTCGAGTTGTATGTTTTTGAATGTATACTGAAATATACATTCCACAGATACATCAGGTTAAGATGCAGAAAGCTACCGGCAGCAAAGGTGAAGGAAACTAGCAGTAGCAGGTTGTCGTTTGTATGTCCCAATTGCATATAGCACTTGTATGTTGAAACATACATTTTCTGTGATACAAATATCGATTGGTAGGAGCGGTAGGAGGAACCGGCACGACAAGTCAAAGGGTGTATGTATAGGTTTGAATGCGTTGGAGTGACAAGAACAGTCGGAATGAAATATATCGGGGGATCCGATAGCTTATGTGTTGCCGATGGAAGTGTCAGAGACACATCGATGTGAAACAGGACTTTGGTGCGAGAGGACTTTGGTTGGTCGATGAAGTTCATCTTGTCGATAGGTAAACATACAAAGGCAAATGTATGTTAGCGAGTGTTTGTCAACCATTTCGCACGTTTCCGTTGGCTACTCTACATCACAGTGGTATCAGAGTGAAGGTGTATTCTTTGGGGAAAAGAAGAAGACAAGATGTCAGACGGAGAGGGGGCATCAAAGTTTCCAGCAAGGATGACCAATGCTAAGTTGGCCGTCCTAGTAAAGAAGCAAATTACAGAGAGCAAAGCAGTGAAAGCTCAGAATCAGGCTTTGAAAGATGAGTTAGAGAAGTTAAGGGACAAAGTAGGAAAGGGAAGAAAAGATTCTAGTGAGGAAGACAGGGATGAAGAGGAGATCCCTAGACAGGAAGAGATAGAGGTTCCTGCAGAACAGAGACCCTTACTTAATGCCCTCAAATCCATGGAGCAAAGGACCATGGATATGAAAATAGACCTACCAGTGTTCGTAGGCAAAATGGATCCTGATTCAGTGATGGAGTGGATAGACTCCTTGAATAATTTCTTTGAAACAGAGGAAATACCAAAACATCAAAGGGTAAAGATGGCTCAATCCAAAATGAAAGAGGCTGCACTAACTTGGTGGAATTTCATCCAAGATGACAGGGTGAAAGAAGGAAAGAGCAGAGTTGCTACTTGGAATAAGATGATGGCTTTAGTGAAGGAAGCCTATGTTCCATTGGATTACAACATCCAATTACATAAGAGGAGGCAAAATTTGAAGCAGAAGGAGTTAGATGTCAGTTCATACACTGAAGAGTTTATGAAACTATGTGTCAAGACCAAAGTGAAGGAGAATGAGGAAGAGAGGGTAGCTATTGATAACTGAGAGGGGGGGTGAATCAGTTATCCTAATTATTTCTTCTTTCTGAACTTTCTTATTAATTAATGCAGCATTAATTCAAACAAGCAAACATAACCATGAAATGGAGATACACATGACACAATATTTTTGACGTGGAAACCCTATTAAGGGAGAAAACCACGGGATGATTAACCCAAAGATTATTCTCTGTTAGAAGAATAAGGAAATACAAAATGGCACTTGCCAATTAGGGCTCACTGCCCGAGCACACTGCTCACAAGAGACACACTGCCTACAAGAGACTCACTGTCTACAAAAATAGTGTTATACAATACTTGAACTGATGGGTAGCATCTGCAAATGCTGGAGTTCAGTTCCGATTAGGCTCAGTACATTGATCTGCTGCACTTCATTTTTCCCCTATCCTTAAGCTGCTTTCTTTCACATACCAGACCTTTCTTACTGCTTTTGCTCTGCTCTTCTGCTTTTATTCACACATCACAACAACAACAACACCCCTCACAACTAAATCCATCGTGTATATATATCCGCACAAGTGATTTCATCACCTTTCTAGTCGGCACTCGGAATAGTCAATCTTTTCACAAACTATGATCTATCGGTTGAATCCTTGCACATCAAGTAATGCGGATCAAGCATATACTTGTAGAAATAATTAATCATGTCAGCCAAACATAATTCATGCCTTCATAACCTTTACCACCATCAGTAACACATCCGAAAAATAGTCTGATGTTCTGTTAGTCAGTTCTTCCTCTGTTCACACTGTCACTCAAGAACCTGGTACTCAAGTATTCATATCTTTTTCCTCATCTATCACCGGAGGCTAAAACCTTGGAATCTATCACTCAAGGTAGTCCTCTTGACTTCCCCAAATCCACACTTTACCAAGATACTTCCTCTGAGAGATCCGGACTTGTCTGTCGGACCTTGCCACATGCTCTGTTCTTGTTTACCGGACCACAATATTCTTCACTCTGACTTCCGGTAGAGACACACCATGTCCTGCGGATGTGTGGGATGAACTTTGTTGCCATCAATGACAACAATCATGAATCCATATAGTGTCTCTTGCCAACAATCTCCCCCTTTGGCATTGATGGCAACACTTAGTAAAAAATGACTAAGTGTTTACACTATGCTCCCCCTTGACTGATGCTCTGTCTTTATATACATTTTTCAGAGCTCCCCCTTAGTTGGATTCCTCATTTTTCACTGCTCCTCACTCCCCCTTTGACATCAATGGCAAAGGGTAGGGTCCGCATACCAAAATTTTCAAAAATTTTACTATACTTAGCCATATAAGTATATATATTATGGAATACTTACATATACTGTAGTATGTCTGCAAAAGTTGTTTTTAGTTGAATGAATTCAGTAGCCCAACTTTGCTTCATTCTGTCCAAAATTGATATATGACCACTTAATAGAAAAGCAAATGCATCTACCCTTTTTAGATCGGTTGGATCATTTGTCTGAGCTGTGATTTGAGCTTCTTTTATGGCCTCATGCATGGCCTCTAACTTAGGGACAATTATCCCTCTGAGCTCACTTAACCTGCTTATTCTATTTTTCTTCTATTTTTCAAGCTTCTTAATCTCATTCATAATTGCAACCATTTGACATTCTTGATTTATTATTGATGTAGAAAGTGGATCAAAATTTTGAGAAAGTTTTAACAGTTTATCCTCCTATTCTTTCATTTTCTTCTCAATCTCCACTGTTGCTTTGGACCAGGAGATACAAAATTTGTATACTTCACCGCCATCTTTAAGAGCATTTTCTTAGCTCTTTATCCCAATATCCATGTTTCTCCTATCATTAATGATCAAACCCTGTACCTCAGAGAACCTTTTATCCAAAAACTCCTTTCAGACCTTTTCTTTAGCTGACTTTTCTAGAGAACCAAAATGTGTACTAACACTGCTGACTAGGGTTTTGAGATTATCGGAAGAGGATGCTGTGGGATCCTTCTGCAAAGTTGGCATGATCTTTTCCAAAACTCTGGATGCTACCTCTATAAGCTCACAGTCTTCCATGTGAGATTTCAGTAGCTTCTCTTTGGCCTTCGCATTAGCAAATGAAGCTATCTTCATTGTTTGCACCGGAGATAGAGAGTCAAAGTCCAGAGGCCCTTTTAATAGGTCCGGTTCATCAATCTCCATAGATGCTTTTGTCAAAAAGTCCTTGACTAATTTTGCAGTGTCTCTTGCCGGAGACAGATTTTTCTTTTCTTCTGCAGTCACTGAATCGCCTTTTGGAGCTTCCTCTCCTTGCACAACCTTTGCACTTATGTCTTCTTTTCCCTTCACCTCTGGTTCTTTCTCCTTTACTCTTTCTTCTCCTTTGGATCCGAAGTCAGCAGGGGAAACCGGAGGAGAGATGTTTGTTTGTTCATGTGCCACTTCTTCCAGAGCAGAGGACTCCAAATCCTTAGTTGTTTCTGCACCGGTATCCATAGCTTCTTCTGTCATTTTCTCAGAAGGCTCTCCTGCAACACTTGTGGTCGAGGGGTCAGTACCCAAGTCCTCTATAGTAGGAAGATTAAATCTTTTGAAGGCCTTTCAGAGGATCTCTTCTGTGTCCTTGGCTACCTTGTCAGTCTCACCAAGCATAAGTTGATTCATCCTTGCTTTGCTTCTAAACTCATCCTTACAATCTTTGAATACCATATTCATTGTCTTGGGGTCGATTGAAGGATATAGCTGAATTGCTATTTGTTCCCAGATTTCTAGGTCTTTAGCTTGGGCAATGTTCTTTCTTGTTTCTAGTTCCTTCTCCAAGCTTTTAGGGATCAGAGATATAATTTCAATAAATGCTTTGTTGTAGATATTTAGGTACCTGATTGTGGCCTCTTGCAATATCTTCTGATCTGCCTCACCATAATCATCATAGAACTCAACCATTGGCTGAAGATTTCCATCCACTGTGACTGATTTGATTATGTCATCAATGTGAAGAGTGGGTTTTTCAACATATTTCTCTGCCATTTCTTCCTTGTCTTGACCTGTGGAAGGTTTACCGGATCCTTTATTCTTCTGCTTCTTTATTTCCTTTATCTCCTCATCTGATTTGGTTTCCTCTTCATCTCTTTGACTTGCATAAGCCCTTGTGGCTTTTGTCTTTGATCTTTTCTCTCCTTTTCCGGATGCTTGGACTTCCGATTTTGAGTTTTTAGTAGGGACAGGTGTTGATCTCTTTGATGATTTGGTCCGGGTTGAGGATTCTACCGGAGCACTTTCCTTGCTTCCCTTTTCTGCTTCTTTCTTCTCTTCCTCAGCGTTTTGCCTCTTTTCCCTGTTAGCATCAAGTGCCTCCTTTGAGATACCTAGGCCTTTTGCAATTTCTTCAACTTCTTTTCTTACTTTCCTCTTCATTTCCGGTTGTTTGAGTTCCACACGAACTTTTATACTCAGCTCTTCAAAGGTTCCAAACCTCTCTGCCTTTGGATTCTTTGGCTGACTTAGCATGTGTTGAACATGCAGCTCCACAATCTGTTCATCAACTTCATACCCCATGGGCATGATCCAGACTGTCCTTGGTTCTACTGCCTCCATTAGGCACTGATCAGTCTCTACCATAAAATAGACTATGTCTTTGTATTTCTCAAAAAGGGACTGGGGAATCCTTTCTCTTGCTTGCATCATGTTCTAAAAATTCTTGAAGTATCCCCATAGAGCTGTATTCCTTGCCTTAGCATCCCCAAGTTCATGCAAGTAATCTCTGATCTGGACTGCTACCGGTTTGTCATTCTGCCATACCCATCCATTTGATCCAGTCAGCTCATTCATGAAGTAGAAGAATAGACATAATATTAGTGCACCATATTTGAAAGTGTTCTTCTTGTCCTTTTTGATCTTTTGTATGTTTTCCATTAATTGGCTCAGAGGAAGTTCACAGAGATCATATTCTGCATTCTTTCTCAGCATCTCATAGGCAATATATACTACAGTTCCGGATACCGAATTCTCCCTACTGGAGTGATATATCTTGTATCCTATTATCATAGATGCAAACTTGATATCCGGGTCAGTAATATCTTCAATGGTCATTGCCCTCTTATCAAATTTTGATCCGGTGGCCTCAGTTACAATGTTGTTTTTGACAGATTTGAGGACAGGTATCCCTCCGGAAGAGTATAGACCAGTTACTGCTCTAATTGCCTCATTTGTGATCTTGCAAGGCCTGTTCAGCCATAGGAAGTTATCATGCACCCTACTCAATACATACCAGACCCATTCATCTTCTTCAAAGCAGGGGAAATGAATGAATTGATCAAAAGGTTTCTCTTGGATACCCTTATATTCTGGTTTAAGCTCAAAGGCATCGTCTATCAGTTGTTTGTGATAGATATCTCTTAGTTTGAATTCCCCAAACTCTTCAATATTTGCATGTATATAAACCCTAATATCTTCGGTGTGCAAAACACCATGCGGAACACTAGAAAATGCACCTAGGGGATCTACCTCCAACGATTTGTATGGATGTTTCTTAAATGTGGGGCGAGGTCTATTAGAAAGTTTTACTATATTCGGAGTAGCCATCATCAAAAGATTTGCAGTGAGATATTGAAAACAGAAAATACCTTTTGTGCCTTTCGGTTTCACGGAGTTGGTCTGATTGTTTTCTGGATGTAATGACTTCTGCAAATGATCTTTAATGAACTTGAGGAATTTTGTTGCAAAGCTCCACTTTTCATTTCTTCTTGAATGCAGAATGAACAAGTGATTAATGAGAAAACCCTTATATTGCTTTGCAAACCCTAATGTCAGGTGCAATAAATGCTCGACCTACATTATTCTGGTTTGCCTTATTTGGATGACTTGGAGAACCAGATCAATCCTGATCTTTAAACATCTTGTGGATCTACCAAATCTTAACCATAGTTTGATTGGATGTTTCCCTTATGAACCCTTCAATCCGCAACTCTTCTTGTGCCAATTCCAGCACCAATTGACTGGCTGGGGGAACAAGGTTTTCTTTGTGTCTCCCCCTGAGCCAGAACTCACTTTTTAATTTTCGGAAGGAATATCAGCACCAGAGTCTGGTGTGGATCCAACCTCTACATTCTTTGTACTTTTCTTTACCCAAATCTTGTTCATCTCACTTTTAACTTCATCTGCATTCACTTTGTGTTTCCCCTTGTCTTGATTCTGATTATGATATACCGGACCTCTTTTGTCCTGATTCTTGCTTCTACAGAATTTTGCAATATGACCAGATCTATTGCAAATTTGGAAAACAACATTTCTCTACATATTTGATTGATATCCTCTTGATCTGCATTGATTAGCCATATGACCTATTCTATTGCATGCAAATCATCTACCATTGAATGATTTGTTCATTTGCATATTTCTGCATTCATGAGATTTGTGACCATACCTTTTGCAGTTAAAACATTGTCCAGAGAAGGATGAATTAGTTTGATTCATTCTCTTTCTGCACTAATTATCTTTGTGACCAAAGTGATTGCAGCTGTGGCAGTATCCATTGAAAGATGGATATCTTTGAGCATTGGGCTGTCTTACTGGAGGTCTTCTAGGCCTGTTCCTTGGATTTTCTGGTCCAAAATTCTTCTGACTGGATCCGGTGCTTTCTCCTTTCTCATATCCCAAACCACACTTGTCATCTGCCCTCTTTTGACTTCCAAGAAGAACTTCAAGTTGAGCAGAACTTATCTTGAATTTTTCTTTATATTCATTTACTGTTTGAAGATCCCTTTTGAGAGAGACAAGTTGATCCTCAAGTTTTTCTCATTTTCTTTAGCATCTTCAAGATTAGATTCAAGATGTCTGATAATTCTATCCATTTGGTGGCAATCTTCTAATTTCTTCTTGAGAGATTGTCTTAGATTATTTTCAGTTTTTCTTTTCTCTTCAACTTCTTGGGTAAACTTCATAACTCCTGATTCCATTTCATGTCTTACCATAATGATTTCTTTCGATAACTTTTCACATAACTTGGTTTTCTCAGTCAGCTCTTCATTTACATCATTTGCTTCACCTTGTCTTGCCAATTGTTGAAGCAACTCCTTTCTCTTTTTCATAGAAAGACTTAATTTGTCTTTTAGTTCTCTCATGAAATCATCAGCCTGTTTGAGTCTTTCCTTCAATTCATTGACTTCAGAGTTTGACTGTTCAAGATCCTCAAGGGCAGTCTTGAGTTGCTCCCTTAAACCATATGCATCCATTTGGATTCCCAGATCTTCCTCGAGCTATTAGACTCTGTTAGGAGGAACTTAGCTCTGATATCAATTGTTGATAACTGAGAGGGGGGGTGAATCAGTTATCCTAATTATTTCTTCTTTCTGAACTTTCTTATTAATCAATGCAGCATTAATTCAAACAAGCAAACATAACCATGAAATGGAGATACACATGACAATATTTTTGACGTGGAAACCCTGTTAAGGGAGAAACCATGGGGTGATTAACCCAATGATTATTCTCTGTTAGAAGAATAAGGAAATACAAAATGGCACTTGCCAATTAGGGCTCACTGCTCGAGCACACTGCTCACAAGAGGCACATTGCCTATAAGAGAATCACTGTCTACAAAAAGAGTGTTATACAATACTTGAACTGATTGGTAGCATCTGCAAATGCTGGAGTTCAGTTCCGGTTAGGCTCAATACACTGATTTGCTGCACTTCATCTTTCCTCTATCCTTAAGCTACTTTCTTTCACATACCAGACCTTTCTTACTGCTTCTGCTCTGCTCTTCTGCTTTTATTCGCACATCACAACAACAACACCCCTCACAACTAAATCCATCCTATATATATATTCGCACAAGTGATTTCATCACCTTTCTAGTCGGCACCCGGAATAGTCAATCTTTTAACAAACTCTGATCTGTCGGCTGAATCTTTGCACATCAAGTAATGCGGATCAAGCATATACTTGTAGAAATCATTAATCATGTCGGCCAAACATAATTCATGCCTTCATAACCTTTACCACCATCGGTAACACATCTAGAAAATTGTCTGATGTTCTGTCAGTCAGTTCTTCCTCTGTTCACACTGTCACTCAAGAACCCGGTACTCAAGTATTCATATCTTTTTCCTCATCTATCACCGGAGGCTAAAACCTTGGAATCTATCACTCAAAGTAGTCCTCTTGACTTCCCCAAATCCGCACTTTACCAAGATACTTCCTCTGAGAGATCCGGACCTGTCTGTCGGACCTTGCCACATGCTCGGTTCTTGTTTACCGGACCACAATATTCTTCACTCTGACTTCCGATAGAGACACACCATGTCCTGCGGATGTGTGGGATGAACTTTGTTGCCATCAATGACAACAATCATAAATCCATATAGTGTCTCTTGCCAATAGTAGCAAGGTATCTCAATGGGTTGAGATTTGCTATCCAAGAAGATTTGAATCTGCATAACCCAGATACAGTCCAAAAGTGTTACCAATTGGCACTTAAAGTGGAAGAGAAATTAAAGAGAAGACAAGAGCAGAACAGTAGAGGAAGAGGTAGATAGCAACGAGGGGGAAGAAGTCCTTTCATAGGCAGAGGAAATGGATTTGGATATCAAGGTGAATCCAATCAGGAGAACAGCAAAGGAGACAACAGTCAAACTCAAGGGGGAAGTTACAATCAAAAAGGAAATTTTAGGGGCAGAAGACCACCATTTAGAGGGAGATCTCAGGGCAGAGGACCTCTCAGATGCTACAATTGCAATCAGGAAGGCCATATAGCCAGCAGTTGTCTAGAAAAAGCAACAAGTTCAATGGGAGAAAGGAGGACAAATCTGATCCAAGAATCTGATTGTCAAAGTGTGACAAGCTCAAACACTTATCAAAGTGTGAATGCTCCTGACAGTTATGGATATCTTGAGAGAGGAGAATCTTTGATGATTAGGAGAGCAATGACCACCATGAAGGTGCCTGACAGAGAACACCCACAAAGAAAGTCTCTTTTCAAAACTACTTGCAAGGCAGGAGGAAAGGTATGTAAAGTTTTGATTGACTCTGGATCTACTAAAAATTTTGTGTCTTTTGAAATGGTAGAAAAGCCTAAGCTTAGAAGGTTACCCCATCCTTGCCCATGCAAGATCTCATGGCTCACCCAAGGTCAGCAAATAGTTGTGGAAGAATAGGATTGGGTGGATTTTTAAATTGGAACATATAAGGACAGGTTATTGTTTGACATTGCCAAGATGGATGCTTTCCATCTCCTATTTGGAAGACCATGGTAGTATGACTTGAAATCACACCATGATGGAGTTAGAAACACATATTCAATCACCAAGGATGGTAAGGTGATAGAGTTACTACCATTGATGGAGAATGAGGTGGAATCAAAAGGGAAAGAAGTCAAGGTAATGATGGTAGAAGGCAAACAATTCATGAAAGAGATAGTAGATGAAGGTGCGGTTGCATATGCCCTAATTCCATGCCTACAGGTGAACAAGGAGCAGCAACAAGAAGTCCAGGGAGAGAAGAGGCAAAGGTTCATAGACCCTACTGTCCAAGAGCTATTATATAAGTACAAAGGCATCATCTCTGATGGAATGCCAAGGTCCCTACCACCTATGAGGGACATCAGCCATTGCATAGATCTGATCCCAGGATCTACACTTCCAAACAAGGCAGCATACAAACTTACACCAGAGCAGAATGCAGAGGTAGCAAGGCAGATTGAGGAATTGTTGGAGACTGGCCTAATTGGCAAGAGTTTAAGCCCATGTGCAGTACCAGCTGTACTAGCACCAAAGAAGGAAGGCACTTGGAGACTTTGTACTAATTCAAGGGCTATTAACAAGATAACAATCATGTATAGGTTCCCAATCCCAAGGATAGAAGATTTGCTTGATTGTTTGGGAGCTGCTAAATATTTCACAAAAATAGATTTAAAGAGTGGCTATCATCAGATCAGGATTAGACTAGGAGATGAATGGAAGACTGCATTTAAGACTAATGAGGGGTTATATGAGTGGAAGGTCATGCCTTTTGGTTTGTCCAACGCCCCTAGTACCTTTATGAGGCTGATGAATGAGGTCTTGAGAGAATTTATAGGCAAATTTGTCATAGTATATCTAGATGACATTCTGATTTTCAGTAATACAAGGGAAGAGCATCTCAAGCATATAGACTTGGTTCTCAAAAGGTTACATGAAAAGAAGCTAATGATCAATTTGGAGAAGTGCTTGTTCATGCAGGAGGAGATCATCTACTTGGGTTTTTTCATCTCACATGGAAAACTGAAAATGGATCAAGAGAAGGTAAGTGCCATATTGTCTTGGCCAACTCCTAGAACCATGAATGATGTTAGAAGTTTCCATGGGTTAGCAACCTTCTATAGGAAGTTTATAAAAGGGTTTAGTCATGTCTGTGCACCCATGCTTGACACCATAAAAGGAGGATAAAAGTGTAGATTCGCTTGGACAAAGGAAGCAGATGATTCATTTGAAACATTGAAGAAGAAGGTGGCACAGCAGCCAATCCTTGCACTTCCTAATTTCAACAAGATTTTTCAAGTAGAATGTGATGCAAGTCACATGGCAATTGGAGTAGTACTCAGTCAAGAAGGTAGGCCTATTGCATTTTTCAGTGAGAAACTAAATGATGCTAAGAAGAGACACTCATCTTATGATTTGGAGATGTATGCTCTAGTCCAGCCACTCAAAAAGTGGAGGCATTACTTGATGCCAAAAGAATTCATAGTGTTTACAGATAATTAGGCCCTTAGTTTCATAAACAGTCAAGAGAAGTTGAACCATAGGCACATGAAGTGGGTGGAGACTTTACAAGCTTTCACCTTCACACTCAAGCACAAGAAAGGAGTCAAGAACAAGGTAGCAGATGCTTTGAGCAGGAGGGTTCTAACCATAAATCAGATTCAATTGGACAATGTTGGCATTGATTTCTTAAAGACTGTGCACGATGCTGATGAAGACTTTGGAGAGATCTAAAAAGTATGTACTTCCTTTGGAGACAAATATCATGTTGAGTACTCTGAATTTCTGATACAAGATGGGTTACTTTTCAAAGGTGGATAGTTGTGCATTCCTTGGTGTTCTATGAGACTGAACATTATTTGGGAGAAGCATTGTGGGGCCATGGCAGGACATTTTGGTCTGGATAAGACTCTGGAACTTGTCAAGCGACATTACTATTGGCCTAAGTTACAGTCAGATGTAAGAAGATTTGTGGAAGCATGTGTAATATGTCAAAGGGGAAAAGGGAGATCCACTAATGCAGGTTTATATCAACCACTGCCCATTCCTTCTAGGCCATGAGAGAGCATAAGCATGGACTTTGTGTTGGGTTTACCTAGAACGAGGAAGGGATATGATAGTGTTTTTGTTGTAGTAGACAGATTCAGTAAAATGACACATTTCTTGCCATACAAAACCACTTGTGATGCTTCATATGTTGCAAACCTATTTTTCAAGGAAATAGTGAGGATACATGGATTGCCATTGCGCATTGTAGAGATGTGAAATTTATTGACCATTTTTGGAGGACTCTTTGGAAGAAGATTGGTACAAATTTATCCTTCTCATCAACTTATCATCCTCAAACAGATGGACAGAATGAAGTGGTTAATCGTTCATTGGGAAATCTGCTAAGATGTTTGACAAGGTAGCATGGAGAGAAGTGGGATAACATCCTATCACATGCAGAATTTTCCTATAATGACATTGTCAATAGGAGTACAGGTAAATCACATTTCCAGGTGGTATATGGTATTCATCCAAGAGGTATTTTGGAGTTAAGGGATCTACCTGCAGGAGAATCTATTCATGCAGACGGAGAAGCTTTTGCTTTAGCCATCAAAGAGGTGCATGATCAAGTCAAGAACCAACTCCAACAAACTACATTGAAATACAAAGCTTATGTTGATAAGAAGAAGAGAGATGTACAGTTTGATGTTGGAGATTTGGTGTGGGTTCATCTAAATAAAGAGAGGCTCCCAAAAGGTAAATATACCAAACTCATGCAGAGGAAGATTGGACCATCTCAGATTTTGAAGAAATGTGGACAGAATGCTTATGAGATCCAACTTCCTTCTGATCTTGGATTGTCACCTATTTTCAATGTATGTGATTTAACTCCATACAAACATAATCCAAATATAGACCAGGAACCATTACAGGGTACAACAGATGATGATATTACTAAGCATGATCCACCACAATTGCAGAAGCTTTTAGACTCAAGAGTGACAAAGAAGACAAGGAACAGAGAGTATATGGAATACTTGGTGGCTTGGCAAGGGAAACCTGATTCAGAGGTAGTTTGGATGACTGAGGAACAGATCAGATAACATGGTGCAGACCTTCAAACTCTCATCTCAAGTGGACTTGAGATTTCTTCTCTCGGGGATTATGGTGCAGGAGCACCCCTTCAACAAGCCAACTATACATCAGAGGGAGAAGACTAAGGTCTTAATATGTTATGTCTTATGCATTTCTATATTTCAATGTAATAAGGTCTGTTTGACATATCCATGTTATTGTAGTTTTCTCTAGGTTTCTGTGCAAGTCTCTAGGACACTTGTCGATCTGTAATGACAAGGTTGTTAGTTTGTTAGTTGGTTGTTATCTCCCAACTGCTTGGAATTATCTCCCAGCCGCTAGGAACCAAGTCAGTACTACTCATAGTGAGTAGATAAATAGCCTAGATCAGATCATTTTCAGATATAGTGAATAGACAGAGCAATAGTGGAGAAGTTGAATTATGGAGCTGTGAAATCAGATATCTGTATACATTTTTGAAAGAAATAAGAAGATCCTGTTTGTGTTATCTTTCTAGTTTTCGAATCTACTCTGTAATTGATTTTCTGCTTTGGAATCGAAATGGGTTCTTAGCCCATTCCACCGGTTGGATTACTTCATAATCAGTGGAATGGTTGTATATATAGATCTGTGTTTTGTTTTGTTTTCCTGTTTCGTTCATTTTCATATTTGTAGGATTGTTTGTAGCATGCTTCGATAAACCCTAGCATCCTCATGTGCTAGGTTGGTAAAAGGCAAAAGTCCATATGTTTGCAGGGGAGATAGTTTTGTGCAATCGCCAAGTATTAAGCGGGTCAAAACAATGAAAATCTGTGTGGTTTCAATAGACATACAAATTGTGTATATATCACTTTTGTATGCGGGATATACATTTTGTGAATATATCGCTATCGCATGTTCCTATGTATATCGCATTTGTCCATTGCAGTTGTATGTGGGAAACATACATCGTCTGTCGCATATACAAAGGAGAGAGAAGGTTGAAGCTTCGGGTACATGCAAATTGGTCAACGTCAGTCAAACCCTTCGGATGCATAATCGAAATGCATGTTGTGGATGTATAGTGTTGATATACAATTTATGTGTATATCACTGAGGTATATCAGTTCATTCCCTGTGTATCCCACAGTTGTATGATTGTGAGTATCCCGCAGATGCATGTGGTGGGTTGTATGTGATGAATGTATATTGTGAATGTACATCGGGTTGATACAAAGAAGTCAGCGGTCCACTTTCCTTGAAGGCATATTCTGAAGGCATATTCGGCAAATGCATGTTCGAGTTGTATGTTTTTGAATGTATACTGAAATATACATTCTGCAGATACATCGGGTTAAGATGCAGAAAGCTACCGGCAGCAAAGGTGAAGGAAACCGGCAATAGGAGGTTGTCATTTGTATGTCCCGATTGCATATAGCACTTGTATGTTAAAACATACATTTTCTGCTATACAAATATCGACCAGTAGGAGTGGTAGGAGGAACCGGCACAACAAGTCAAAGGGTGTATGTATAGGTTTGAATGCGTCGGAGTGACAAGAACATTCAGAATGAAATATATCGGGGGATCCGATAGCTTATGTGTTGTTGATAGAAGTGTCGGAGACACATCAGTGTGAAACAAGACTTCGGTGCGAGAGGACTTTAGTTGGCCGATGAATTTGATCTCATTGATAGGTAAACATACAAAGGCAAATGTATGTTAGCGAGTGTTTGTCAGCCATTTCGCACGTTTCCATTGGCTACTTTGCATCAAGGAACATTGTTCAACGTTCTTGGATCTACATCTGCATCCTTTGTCGAGTGTCCAACCTCACTATAGTAGGACACGTATTATAGGGGGGTGTCATAGACCACCTATTTTTTTCTCTTATTGGGGGAAACATTTAAATTGTATTTAGTGAAAGTAGTACTTCTTTCCTTGTAAAATTTTCATGCATCTTTTCTCTCTTTTGGAGGGTAGAATTTTCCCATAGGTTTTTCTACCTTTCTCCACTTCATGAGAGATTACTTTGTACATGGTTACCTCACCAGGCTGAGTAGTCAGGACCCATCTCTTCTTGTACCCACCTAAGTTATGCTTAAGGGGGGTGTTAGTGTATATTTTACCCCACACACATGGGTAAAATACACGTGTCATATTTTACCTCACACATGGGTGAAATACAAGTGTCATAAGCCTAGTTAGGTGTCTAGTAATGTGTCTCATCTTGATCAAGTCAAAATGACACCTCTAGTTGACTGTTGAAGTCAACTTCTAGGTCGACTCAACCTCTACTCCTATATGTACACACTTACTTTGATTTACCAATACTTGATTTTGATTCTAGCATTCTATTAGTTGATTCTTGTTTCTTAGACTGGTGAGGTAGAACCCTCGAATTGGCTTAATGACTATTGATAGTTGCACAATACAGTGCAAAGATGTGTGAAAGAAATTTTGAAAATCACCTAAGTCACGATCTAAGGCATTATTTTTTTCTTATGGGACAAACTCATATGTTTCTTTGTGGTCAAAAACTTGCTCTACATCATCAAATGATGTCATCTGCATAGAGTGAGAAGAAGAGGGAGATGAATGAGACACATTAGCTTGTTTAAAAGAAATATGGGTGAAGTAAGGAGTTGAGCAAATAGGGGTGGAAGGTGTAGACACCTAAAATTAACTTGCTCTGCAAACCAATTTCATGTATCTCTGCACCACCAATTATCCCTCGTATTAATTAAATAAATTTATTTTATTTAATTAATTTATCCCTAATCACCTACCCTTAGTCATTTATCCATCCTTTGTGATCAATTAATTCATTTAATTTATCACTATACCTTACAACACTATCCTCATTGATTAAATAAAAATTTCCAATATTTATTTAGTTAATTTCCCCATCTCCCTAATTATGAATAATTAGATAAATCATGCTTATCTAATTAATCTACCCTACTAATCAACCTAAACCTAGCCTAGTTGATTAAATAGCAATTATTTAATTAGCTACCCTAGCCTACATATCCCCTAGACCTAAATTAATTAAGCTTACACTTAATTAAACCTTACTTAACTCATTATCCCACACACTTTGAATAAAAATCAAATTTTTATTCAAAGGGTCACATCTTCCCCTTACACATGTAAGTGTACATGTGTCCTTGATCCTTAGTCATAGCTCATTAATGGAACTCTTCCCCATGAATGGAGCTCTTCCCAAAAATGAATTTTTAATTCATTTCTAATCATCTTCTCTTCCCAATGTGAATGTTTAATTCACAAATAATGAGAGCCATCCAATCTCATTGACCAAACTTCAACCCTTTATCTCTCTCATCCACTCCTCTTGTGACACTTGTCACAAGGCTATGACTCCAATCCAAACCCTAACTCTCAAGCATTTTTAGTCCTTGATCTAAACTTTCAATCCTCACCCTCCATCCTTTTATCAAGAATCTATAAATAAGACCCTCCTCTAAGCCATTTTCATCACTTTTTCTTACATTCTTACCATGTCAAAATCTCTCCAAAATCTCCTCATCCTAACACCATAATGCCAAAATCATTCTAGCCTATCTATCCAATCTATCAATCTATCATCCAACCTCTTCATCTACATTGTGTTGAATGCATTGAGCAACCCACATTTCACACTATATCAACTTGGGAAAATCTAGAGTATTTGGGTGCATTACTCTCCTTATCTTGGGTTTTTGGATCACATTTTGGAGGTATAACACTTATTTTTATTGTATTTGTTTGTGTTTTTCTTTCATCTTGTTTTCCACTAAACTACATTGGTACACCCGGTGGGATCCACAAGGTCTCAATCTAACCTCTTGTGTGAGTTTTTGTTGTCTTTAGACGTGTTTTGCAGGGATTAGCACTATCTTCTTGCGTAGCGGCGCCATTTGCTTGTGTTTTGGCACTTTTATGGCTATATTGGCGCCTTCTTGACACGACATTGATTGTTGAATACTAACTCACATATTTTGTGTTTTTCATCTTTTTAGCATCTTTTGTGTCTTTTGCTCTTGGTTTTGTAGGATTTTATGTAGGGACAGGGGGAGACTATGTCAAATTTTTCCTAAAATCAAACCCTTGACCACCACTATGTCGTATTGGCGATATCCGACCCAGATCAGCACTATCTTATCCAAATGACAAGGTGAAAGGTAGCAAGACCATTCTAGCGCCTTCCTACCTTTTTTGTGGTGCCATCCTCTATATCAATGCCATCTTACATTGTGGCGCTATCTTCCAAATCAGCACCATCTGTTCTTGTGGCACCTTTCTCTTCTTCAGCTCTATTTATCCGTACATTGGCACCTTCTTGTATTCTGGTGCTATTTCTATTTGTATTGGCGCTATCTTGTATTTCAGCGCAATCTTTCAGCATTGTAGCACCTTTTGTATTTCTGGTGCCATCTGTAAACATTTTAGTGCTATTTTGTAGGATAGTTAGCTTTTGTCATGGTTTCTATCAGTAGTGCCATTCTAGCTTCCTGTGGCACGATTTCAAGATTTTGTGGCACTATCTGTATCTGTTTTAGCGCTATTTCTTGTACTAGCTTAGGGATCTGTGTATGGTATTTCAGACCATCCAAGACCATCATCTCAAAACTACTAACATCTTTTGCAGGGATTTGGTAGCTTAGGTACATCTTCTTTTGGTGCACTAAAATGAACATTGTATGATTAGCTTAGAAAACACTTAAATTTGGTGCACTAAAATTAATCATTGCTTGCAACGAACATCTTTAGGTACATTTCAATTTGGGATTAAAAAAGAACATTAGTGAGTGTTTGTCATGCTTGGTGCGCTTGCACATTTTGTCACCCAAGAGTTAGAATCAAAGTATCCTCTCCCCTCACCTTCAAAAGGATCTTGGGTGAAGAGAAATGGTTCTATCCTCTTTTCCTTTTTAGGATGTGGGCCTACCCTTGAGACACATCCGCAAGGAGAACTTATTAGCGACCCCAAGCAGTACTTTCATCTGGTTCGCTATACAAAATAGGATAAGGCGAAAGCCAAGTCCAAATCGGTATTAGCGCTTACCATTTGGTGCTAGCTCGAAAGGAAGTAGTACCTTTGTGTTTATGAAACTCCTAGTAGAGCTAGTCAAAACCTTAAGTGGTTTATTAGATGCTCGTAAGGTGTCAATCCCCTAGATGTACCTCCACTACAAACCATTGTTCTAGAAGCCAAAATCCCTCTACTTGTTCAACAAGTATTGTCCTTGCCTCGCCTTAGGTTGTGCATGCTTGATGAATCTTTCACATTTTTCACAACAAAAGCTTTGGCCATTGTGCTTTCTTGTTTTGATTTATCTCTTGCCAAAGAGGTCAAACCATAAAAAAAATCCAAATTCCCAATCAAATCCAACAACATTCAACATCACACCACCCATTTAGTGTCTTCTTTCCTCTATTTAGCGCCATCTTTTCATCCTTTAGTGTCATTTCCATCTATTTTAGCACCTTCTTCATCTATGTTCAAAAATCAAATTTTCCCATTAAAAACATCAATTTTATAAACCCATTTTTCAAAAAAAATCCAGTTGGGGGCTACGCCCCCGAACCCCTTTCAGCGGGGGGTCATGTCCGGCCCCCCGCACCCCCTCATATCGAGCTAGGTTTTCCTCCCAACACTGCTAAACCACCTCCCATTTATCAAAACCCCATCAGTTGAGCTTATCCTATCCCTTTATATGAGCTTAATCAAATTCATCCTAATCCACTTCATCCCTAGTCATAATCATCCTCATAATCCTTAATCTAATTCATTATCATCATCTTAATCCCATTCCTTCATCCATTTGATCAACATTATCCAAATCCTCATCTAAAATCAACCCCAAGTCAAAAATCATAACATCAATCCAAATCCAAAATCAAATCCAACATCAGTCATCACTCATCCATTATCCACTCCAATCAAACATCCCAACCCTTAATCCTTAATCAATAATCACCCTTTGCAAATCAAACTTTGGTTAAGGATTTAGTCTCCTTCATCCTCCATCAATCTTTCATCCAAAATCAATCCCAACCACAATCATCCACATCATTATCAAAATCTAAATCCAAATCAACCCAACCAAAAAATCAAGACCTTAGTTGATCATTATCAACCTTTATCTGAGCTTGCTTGAGATCATTAGTCTATCTTAAGTAAATCATCCAAATCAATAATCAACCCAATCAACCCTCTTGCTTGAGATCATTATTCTATCTTAAGCATAGAGAACCATCCATAAAAAACAAATTAAATCAAATCAAATCATCCTAAGGTCTTGAAATTTGATCCCCAACATCACAGTCATCCATTATCCTCCATTATCCCATATCTCTCCAACAACATGGATCCTTATGTAGCAATGCACCAATTACAAAGACTTAGGAAAATCTATGAGAACATGGATCTTAATGCTAAGGAAAAATGCAAAAATGACATTAGGGATATATCCTTAGCATACCTTATCATTGGAGAATCCAAAGAACCTACCCCATCCACATCATATCAACCTTCATCATACCAAATATCCACCCCACCAACCTTATACCAACCTCCAACATCCTACATATCCCCCACATCAATCTCCTATCAACCATCATTGTATCAACCTTCAACCTCATATCATTCTCCATCCCCTTATACATCCATACCATCATACCAATCAATACCTCCAACTTATCAATCCCCCAACCTTTATCATGCTAACTTTGACCAACGGAACACCAATCTAGCACATCTTATATTTGAAATCCAAAGCTTATATCAACAACCATTTCCCCATGTGAATCCCCAATCCCCATCCTCCAATCCTCCCATCACAATATCCCTCCAACCTTAATCCATCATCTTATGTATCTCCTAATCCATCAATCCCCATCACTCATACACCATCTAATCCACCACCGAATCTTTCAAATCCTAAGCCCACGACATCCAAAGAATCCTTGTCAGATTTCCTCCAAAGAACATCAGTAAAAAATGAAAGCAAAGCTATAGAATCCCCCAAATTCCCCACACCTCCAACACCACCATCTAATCCCACACCTATCCTTGAACCCATCCAAGAACCATCATTACCTAGTCCCATCACCCTCCTATCCAATCCCAATCCTAATCCTACACCATCCACCCTTATTATCCATCCATTATATTGTTCTTCAACCCATACACTCATGAAGGATGCCATCCATTGGCTATTAGCAAGGAATCAAACACCCTCATGCAATCCAACACCCATCAAACCTCATGAACAATCTCCTATCATAAGTCAAGAACCATCATGCAGCCATGTTCAAGAACCCATAAGTCAAGCACCTGTCACATCCATCCAGGCACCCAACACATCTATCCAAATCACTTCCACGTCTACCCAAACACATGAGCTATGTCAAGAGTCAAATCCAAAGCATGTTGAAACATCAACCCCCTATCCTAATCAAGATCTAAGCATCCCATCCAACCCCATCCCTGATCCCCTTCCATCTAATAATCACTCTATCTACATCAACCCTATCACATCTACCATAACAACCCTCGTTGATCCTCCCACACCACCTACCAATCCCACCCCAAATCCATCCCCTTATCCACTTGGACAAAGCACCTTCATCCGTGGTGACTCCCTTGTAGGAGGTGAACAACTTCCATCCACCACCTATCCTTCTCCAACAAATAATGGACTCACGTCTTGTTTCTAAAGCACCAAACACCCCATTGCATGTCGCATGCTCCAACATATGAATTATCAAGGTAAAGGCTTAGGCCTTCACGAACAAGGCATCTTGGAGCCCATCCACACCACATTCCATCTATCTTCACATGGCCTTGGCTATACATCCCAAGGAAAATAATAGAAACATGTTGGTACCACCCATGCACCTTCCAAAATCCATTCATCCAATCCCAAACACGGTGCACCTCATCGCACCTCCAAATCATATGTCGCCATTCCCCCTTCATCGTCATATCATTTGCAAAAGCATGTGATCATCCATCTTCCTCCATCAAATTTACCTCCACTACTTCCAGCTCCAAATATCCCTATTAAATCCAATTTATCTCCTATCCTACCAACTCCAAACATCCCTATCCACAAATCTTCTTATCCTCCCATCCTCCCAACTCCTAATATCCCTATCCTCAAATCCCCTCATCCATTTATTCATAAATCCACTTTTAACCCCTCCACCCATAAATCCCCTAAAATTCCCAATCAAGACCAACAAAAACACACATCATTCAAACATGAAGCTTCCCCCAAATCCATGGGATTCAAAAGTAATAATGCCTCGACTCATAAAGCACAAAATCCTAAAGGTGTTACCCCTTCCAAGCAAAATGAAAAATCCAAAAGGCTATCAAAACCGACACCATCAAAAGAAAAAGCAAAAACGAAAATGGTGTGGGTCCCTAAGAAAAGATCAAACAAAGTAAATGAGGCATCCACCTCCCAATCCACCCCAAAATCCCAAACATCCCGCTCCCCATCTAAGAATCCCATAAATTCTAAGTCCATTTGGGTACCTAAAACCCCAAATCGACCATCCAAAAATCTCGTATCCCGATCCCCATTACTCCCAACTCCACATCTAAAATTTAAGCTTCTAAATACATTACGATGTGTGCAATCATTGATCTTGGTTCCCCTCCACCACATGACATTCCCACATACCTCCATCTCCCCATCTTTCATCCACTATCCTACATATCTCCCCCATCACATCCCTATGGTCCATGCTTTTGCATAATCCACTATCCACTATCCATGCCATCTTCTCCAATCTACCAACATCCATGCAATCATCATCCATAATGCTATCCAACATGGGACCATCTTCTCCTTGCTATGGAAATAGACGCTAGAGTCCCCATTCCATCAAAAAAGCAAAAAATAAAAAAATCAAGAAAATAGTAAAGAGAAAAAATCCCTCCAATGGTGAAAACCACTCCTTGTGGCGCCTTAGGCAAGTACCATGATGAAAACCCGTTGTGGGTGTCATACGTAATCCCTTCTCCATCCATTTTGTATCCCTACACTTGGGGACAAAACCATACCCTTCATCCACATCCATTATATCTTTTGCACATCTTATCCACTATCTTAACCTTATCCTATCATATTCCTATCCACCATCCCCTATTTATCCTATCTATCCATTATATCTTCCTCCTTAGATCTTGATAAAAACAAGGGAAAAAATATCAACAACATGCTTTGGACACCTCTCGGCATACTCCCTTTCCAAGCATATCCTCCATCCATCTACTACAAAGTCCATCCATTCAAACGTGAATCCATCCTGCAAAATTCTAAGCATTGGGGCATATGATTCCTTGCAACCTAGCCCTTGGAGAAAATCCTTATCCCCATCTCCCATCTATCTATTTGGCATCTCTATCTCTATCTTCCAATCAATTTATCATGAATCTCCTCTCTATCACCTTCCATTACCAATCCCTCCATCTACTTATCATTCATCCCTACCCGATCCTTTATCTCCCATCCTACCATTATCCGCATGTATCTATCTATCTATCAAAAATCTCTTATCCATTATCCTTTCATCCCAATCCACCTATCCAACCCCATCACCTTCACATCTAGACTTGGTGTTCCCTTGTCAATGGTATCTGTGAGGGGGAGAAATGTGTGGTTAAATCAAACTAATGAAAACATAAAAACCCAAACACCAATGGAAGTTGAAAGCAAAGAAGAATTAAACCAAAACAAGTAAGAACATACTTACAAACTCTTTTACCTGTCGTTTTCCATTGTTTGCCTATCTTTTTTTGATCTTGATTGTGAAGCCCTCAGAAGCTTTCCTTGTTTGCTTGCTTGTTGAAGATGACAAAGGAAGAATGGCTTTTGATATGAGTTTGTGTTGAATGTGAGCTTCAACACATGATAATGGAGGACACTTGAAAATGGAATGAAGAAGAGAATGAGAGAAATTTTGGTATAGTGATTGTGCAAGATGAAGTTCCTCCTCCTTTAATGGCTTAGAAGAGGGTTCTATTTATAGATTTTCTAAAAAAGCAATGGAGAGTGAGGATCAAAAGATGAGATCAATGGCCCTCATTTTTTGTGAATTTTTAATTCATAATGGATGAATTAAAAATTCTTTATTTGAGAATAGTGGATTATGATAATTGAATTAAATATTCAAATGGCAAAGGCTAGTGGGGAACATTGAATTAAATATTCAATTGGTGAAAGTTAGTGGGGAATATTGAATTAAATATTCAATTGGTGAAGGCTAGTGGGGAACATTGAATTAAATATTCAATTGGTGAAGGTTAGTGGGGAACATTGAATTAAATATTCAATTGGTGAAGGCTAGTGGGGAACATTGAATTAAATATTCAATTTGGTGGAGGATAATTGATTTAAAGATTTATTTTGGAAAATGGAGGATATTAGCTAATTAAATATTAAGAATATTTAATTATATGTGCAACATGGTGAGGTGGAAGAGATGAGGTGGATTTTGGACTTTAGATATTAGAAGAATTTAGGGAATGAGACATTAGAAGAATTTAGGGAATTAAATAAAATGACTTTATTTAATTATGGGATAATGAAACAATCAAATAAATTTTAAATATTTATTTAATTGACAGAAGAAAATAAGAATTAAGATAAATATTAAAATATTTACTTAATTCAACCCGAGCCAATTTTAGGTGTATACATTTTGCCCCTCTTTGAAGCAATGTGTTTTATCACGTTGTTTCAAAGAATAGGAATAGTCTGATGCTGATACATGCCCCAGTTTGCCCCTGGTATAGGTTATGGTGATAGGATGCCCCCTTGGGAGATTGGATGTGAAGAAGGTAGAAGGCGTGAGACAGACAATCTCATGAAGAGGAAGGTGAAGATGGGTTAGGCTGGAGAAAAATGGGCGATGGTTCGGAGAAACAAACATGGGAAGCTGTCATAGGGTCATATAGTCAGATATGTACCACTTACTATATATAGGAGTTGGGTCCACAAGTATGATTCATTTGTACACATGTCCATAGTTGTTTGTCCTCTGGAGAGCTTACGAGAGCATGGCAGCCAGAGAGATGGATATTCTGCGCGAGGAGCATCGGTTCTTCAAAACTTGTCAAAAGTCAATTTTTATGCGTATTAATGGCTAGGAAAACCATCCAGGGCAAATGCGCAACAACCCTAGTTTTGCGCATATGTTGTGAAATTGCGCATTTACGCCGCTAAATGGCACATTTGATTCTTTTGTGCATTTGTTTCCTTAATGTGCGCATTCGTTCTTTTTGCGCAATTGAGCGTTGAAGTGGCACATTCGTCCCGAAGTTGCGCATATGTGCTGTGAATGGGCGCATATGATAGTATTGCGCATGTGATCTATGGAATGGTGCATATGTTGGGAAGTTGCGCATTTTCTATAATAGGTTGCGCATGTGCCAGAATGGCGCATACGCGTCAGGAAGTGGCGCATTCAGGATGAAGTTGCGCTTTTGGTATGAAATGGTGCATTTGCCCCCTAGATTGGTGCATTTGCACTTTTAGGCAAATCAGTTGACTTAACAAAATTAACCCAATGATCAATGCGTCAATTGATTAGCAATCTCTGAGATTGCTGAGAATCTAGTCGAGAGATGATATGTTGTTTTGATTAATTTGATATGTTGAGCCAATGATAGGATAGCTTGATTATTTGGCGTAGGTTTTCGATATGGATTTGGATTTCACTGACGGTATGCGTTTCTTGGTTGCAGGAGGATATTCGGGACGTTCTGACATCGCGAGAGTTATTCCCATTGCCGTTGTTGCAGTGGTATATGTTGACTGAGATGGAGCGGGAGGCTCTAGGTGCTATGGGTTTGTATCATGTGCTCTTCATGCCCGAGGTTCGCATGAACTGGGTGATGGTGACTGCAGCCGTGGAGGGATTCCATAGTGAGGATGGGACCTTCCATCTTTCGACGGGAGAGATGGCCATTACTCTGGAGGATGTTTATCAGACTTTGCACCTCCCTATTCAGGGAGAGTTGGTTGAGTACGAGTCACAGAGTGACGCTGGGCTGGAGGAGTGCAGGCATGTTTTTGATGATCCCGAGTTGGCAGGGGAGAAGATCTCGTGGTAAGACATGCATGACTGCTATGACTACTTCCCAGGCATAGTGGCTAGACTGATTGGTGGTGTAGTATGCCCCGATAGGAGAGTGCATGGCTTCCCCATTGGCTGGGGACGGGTGCTAGAGAGTATGATCACCGACAGGACCCGGTATGCGTGGGGTGTGTGCGTGCTTGCACACCTATACAGAGACATGCATCAGGCAGTGTATCACCGAGGCTCTGGTTTAGCCGCAGGTGCGTCTCTCTTACAGTTTTGGTTGTGGGAGCACATTGCTATCACACGGTCGATCTGCATATTTCATAGGCAGAGGGGTGAGCCCTATAGTTACGGCTATGCAGATGTGATTTCCCAGCACAAGCTGGGGAGGCTTGAGTACTGGAGGCATGCCTTTGATGGAGTGGATGCAGTTATCTGGCGGTCGTACCTTGACTGCGAGGTATGGGAGGACGAGACAGATGAGCTCCCTTATTGTTTCTAGACAAGGTGGCTGATTGGCCAGACTCGGTACGTTTTGGAGCGACAGATTGTCAGCCGAGTGCAGAGACAGTTTGGTCATGTACAGGGTAGACCACAGGGTGAGGCACGCTTTGCCAGGACATATGCCGAGCGGTATAGGTGGGGTCCTATGGCCTCTTATGAGGAGGTATTGGCCAATTTTCGACAGATTCCTTATACAGCCTGGCTGATGCGGAGAGATATAGTAGATGCTGGCATGACGCCAGACTATGAGGAGTGGTTTGCAGCACATTCGTTTCCTCGCTACTCAGGTCCTAGAGAGGTAGCTCCTCATATAGATGAGGGTGACTCAGACGGAGGGGGTGGAACTGGCAGGGGGAGGGGTGGACGATGGAGGAGGAGGAGAGATCAGGGAGATGATGGGAGATAGAGACAGAGGCAGAGAGTCAGAGAGGGGCTCATGGGGCAGCAGGCAGTGGGACAGGCACAGGTCCAGGTACCAGTGCAGCCAGGGATAGCATAGAGACAGATGCCCCGCCTCAGCAGGTGCCAGCGCAGCAAGTGGCACAGGCTGAGCAGGCTCCACAGCCTGATATGCAGTAGCAGGTTCTGGTTTCCTTACAGACCCAGCTTAGGTAGCTGAGGGCTCATCTGAGAGCTGCAGTCACGCAGAGAGTCGAATGCGACTCAGATATCAAAGTTGAGTCAGGAGAGAGATGCAGCCTTAGCTAGTATGTGGGCTATGAGGTCAGAGCGGGATGCAACCGTGATGGCCATGGGTACCGATGGGACCTCCAGTTTCTTAGTGGCACAGGTATAGCAGTCACAGGCCCAGGTAGCATAGTTATAGAGTGATCTTACTAGAGCTCAGGCACAGACTCAGTATTACCAGGGCTTATATCACGGTGCTGTGCCAGCAAGTCAGAGAGCCTCGAGCTTCTGGAGCCAGTTAGAGGCAGCGCAGAGAGCAGGTGGGTCTCAGTCTGTGGGCTCAGTGAGGGGCCCACCGCCGTCAGGGGTGGATAGAGTAGAGGCTAGTGCCGGGAGCAGTGTTCCTCGACAGCAGAGTTAGTCAGAGCCAGACACCCGGATTTGACATGTATTGTGGCACCTTTTTGACGATGGCTGAGATAGCCGATAGATGTATTTTTATTCTGAGACATGTATCACCATTTTTTGTATACATTTATGACATGACTCTGGGATTGGACAGAGTTTGTGATATATTGTACATTTGGACATGTGTTGGATGTTTATATGATGATCTACCTATTTGATGGTCTACATGTATGTGTTCTTACATTTTATATGCTATGGATACAATTTGATTTTATGATGTGTTTGTATATGTTATGCATACTAGATGGATGTTTAGAATGCTTTTGAGTTATGCAAATGCTAATGTGTATGGATATGGTTATGCAGTTCGATATGTATGTGACCTATGTTTTGGATTTTCTTTTGATATGATGTATGGATGCACAATGTATATGGATGATCTAAAATGTATGGAAATTGATCTCAAATGATGTAATCATGCGAATGACTATCTCATGTGATGTGATATGTAATTTATATGCTATGTGTTTGATATGTCTAGAGGTACTCAATCGACACAGAGATGATATAGATGAGTGGAATAGAAGAAGACATGGAGAAATACTAACTTTCATTTGGATATACTGCAGGGTTTGCGTTATTGTGTGTATGATATGGAGTTGCTGGATATGAGACAGATGCGGATACGGATTTTGTCATCTTTGCAAGTTTTTTGCTTTCATCATCAGGCACTTTTTGGTATTTTTCATTTTTTGAAATGTGGTAAGAGAATACAAGCATCTAGGTATAGTTAGACCTAGATGTCCTGAGTATCCCTTACCTAGTTTTTGATATAGCAAGTTGATACAAGCATCTAGCCAAACTTGAATCTAGATGACCTAAGCACTTCTTATGTTTTAACAGACAAGGATTACCCCTTTTCATGTTTAGAACTCAGAGTCCTCGATGATCTTTTGCCGATCACGTCTATATACATAAGTCATCACATTACTAATGTTTAATCCACAAGCAGCAGACAAAGAAAAATTATGTCCCCATCATAGCATCTCTAGTTGTTGGCATCCTTGAGTAGCATAGGAAGACATAATTGACAAAAATTCAAGACCTTGTAAGTTAACCTATTGACAAAACATTCTTGCATTAGATGTGTCTTTTTGCCATAATTGAGATAGAATTGTTTTGAGTGTTTCGATATGGTGCTCTGCTTTGTTTTTGTTTTGGACAGGTTGATGTTATGCATTGAGAACTTTGTTCTAGGTGTCTAGTGAAAGTATCACAATCCTTTATTGGTATCTCCTTTTAGAAAGATGGCATTCAAGAACCCAAATCCACAACTAGGTCAAGGAGTTGCCCCCAGTTTAGACTAGGATTGCCTTATTATGGGTGAGATGACAACAGATGTGGAGAGACAGACCCTAAGGGACTAACCTAGTGCCTCGAGGGCTCATTGCTAAATGGCCTTGCCTACGTGGCGATGCAGAGGCAACGTAGTTCGGGGTGAACCTTGATGGACCTACGACCTAGGTGATGGTGGATCTGCAGAAGTGGTATGGACTTGGATAGAAAGACCAGATATGTGACTAAAGGGACAGCGGAGCCTTGGGGGTGCATGGATAATGGCCTTGCCTACGTGATAGCCCAGAGGCGACGTAGTTCGGGATGGTTCAAAGGACTGGTTCGGTGTGATGGAGACAAGAGTCAATAAAGTCGGCATAGATGGAGGGAGTGGTTTGTCACAGATAGCACCTGTTTACTAGGTTTTCACCACTTACTTTTATTTGCACGCGCAGCCAAAAGTACACATGACGCCTGTTTGCCAGGTTTTCATCATGGTACCTATCCTTTTGTCATTTTTCTATTTTTTTGATTTTTTTGTTCTATTTTTGATCACTTTTTCAATTTTTTTTTTGATTTTTTTTAGGCCTCCCTTACATCGGGGTTTTCAGGTATAGAACTTGCGAAGATGCATGCTGTTGACAAGATCATCGAATAGTTCACCTTCAGATGTGGCCAATTGATATGCCCCTGATCCATAGGCTGTAATGACGACATAAGGACCTAACCAGTTGGGTTCGAACTTTCCTTTCTTTTCTCTATCTGGTTGATTTTTGGGGTTCTCTCTGAGGATGAGATCACCAACTTGGAAGACTCAGGGCTTTACCTTATGATTGTAGCTTCTGGACATTCTTTGCTGATATGCTTTTAGGTGGTTAAAGGCCTGTTGCCTTCTTTCTTCCAGCAGTTCTAACTCTTGCAGTCTAGTTACTCTATATTCTTCATCGGAGATGAGGCCTCTTAACGAAACTCGCAAGGATGGGATCTCGACTTCAATGGGCAAGATGGCTTCAGCTCCATAGACCAGGGAGTATGGTGTTGCACCTGTGGGTGTGCGGATGCTTGTGTGGTAGGCCCACAGCACGGGATTTAGTTGAACATGCCAATCATGGCCGGCATCATTGACAGTCTTTTTCAGGATTTTTAATATGGTTTTATTTGATGCCTCTGCTTGACCATTGCCTTGGGGGTAATACGGGGTGGAAAAGCGGTGTTGGATATGGAATTTGTCACATAGTTCCCTGACATCCTAATTTTTGAAGGGTCATCCATTATCCGTGATAATGGACGAAGGGATACCATAGCGACAAATGATATGGTTTAAGATGAATGAGGCAATTTGTTTGCCAGTGATGTTGGCTAAGGCCACAGCTTCAATCCACTTTGTGAAGTACTCAGTGGCAGTGATTATGAACTTGTGTCCGCTGGATGAAGGGGGTGAATCTTCCCCACTAAGTCGAGTCCCCACTGACAGAACAGCCAAGGAGTTGTCAATGGTTGTAGCTCCTATGTTGGTGCATGTATCAAGTTCCCGTGGATTTGGCATTTCTTGCACTTCTTGACAAAATGATAAGAGTCTTGTTCCATGGTCGGCCAGTAGTACCCCATGCACAGTTTTTTGGCTAGGGTAGAGCCACTAGAGTGGGTCCCACATATACCGTTGTGTATCTCGCTTAGGGCAGTTTGATATTCCTCACTATCGAGACATCCAAGGAGAGTACCATCGAGACCTC
The DNA here is from genome assembly GCA_027924645.1 of Cunninghamia lanceolata. Classification (NCBI taxonomy): domain Eukaryota; kingdom Viridiplantae; phylum Streptophyta; class Pinopsida; order Cupressales; family Cupressaceae; genus Cunninghamia; species Cunninghamia lanceolata. The sequence continues at coordinate 10,181,805 of BSBN01000895.1, read as the reverse complement.
TGCGATATATGGTATTAGCAATAATGGTATAACGGGATGCTTGCCGGATAAAGGTTCATTTTTGGTTATTGGAGAGATTTGGCGGGAAGGTGTTCTCTTTGAGATAGGTGATATTTTGATGTATAGGAGGGAATCTGCTCCAATAATGTGGCAAATAATGTGGGATTCTGGGGTATCATATGCAGGACATGATACTGGCTCTACCAAGAACTCGTAACGCGATTGATTGTCTGGAATATCCAGGAGAGATGCGATAGTTGCCATTGCGTCTGCAACTTTATTTTCTATCTGTGGTATCTGCTAAAAAGAGATCTGGTCAAAGTAACCTTTGAAGTCATCTACCATCCATTTGTAAGGGATCAATTTCTCGTCCTTTGTTTGGTAGTCATCATTTATTTGATTTATGACCAGTTGTGAATCCCCATACACCTGTAGCTCTTTGATAGTCCATTCTGCGGCTAGCTTGACACCGATGACCAGTGCTTCATACTCCGCCACATTGTTAGTGCAAGGAAAGAGTAGCCTGTATGACTTTGGGATAGTGTCGCCATTAGGTGTGATAAATAAGATACCTGCCCCCGATCCATGCTGAGTGTATGAGCTGTCAAAGTACAGTTTCCAGGTTGCTGTATTGATGTGGAATATAGATTCATCTGGAAACTTGAAGCTTAAAGGGCTATCATCCATTAGGGGTGCGTCTGCCAGCTGATCTGCAAGTGCTTGTCCTTTGATTACTTTTCTATCCACATATTCAATGTCAAACTCAATGAGAAGCATGACCCATTTCGATAATCTGCTCATTAGAGCTGCTTTGTTGAGCAAGTATTTTAGTGGATCGATTTTTGCTATTAATCTGATAGAGTGTGACAACAGGTAATGTCTCCATTTTTGGGAGGCAAAGACCACAGTGAGACATGCTCTTTCGATGGGTGTATATTGCAACTCAAACCCAACAAGCGTCCGACTGATATAATATATGGCCTATTCTTTCCCTTCATGGATGTGTTGTGCCAGGAGAGCTCCTAGGGTTGTTGGCGTAGCCGAGATGCATAGTAGTAGAGGTTTACCCTGAATTGGAGGCATCAACATAGGTGGTTTCGCCAGATATTCTTTTAATAGCTGAAATGCTTGCTCACATGACTCGCTCCATTTAAAAAGTACATTCTTATGTAGAAGATGGGAAAATGGGTGGCACTTGTCTGCCAACTGAGAAATGAACCTTCTGATGGATTGTAGTTTTCCTTGCAAGGACTTTAATTGAGTGAGATTCTTGGGGGGTGGCATTTCTATGATGGCCTTTACTTTAGCTGGATCGACCTCAATCCCATTTGCCGACACTATGTACCCTAGCAGCTTACCTGAGGTAACCCCAAATACGCACTTCTTTGGATTGAGATGCACCTTGAGCTGTTCTAGTCTTGTGAATATTTTATCCAGCACTGCTAGGTGTCCTTCTCTTGTAAGCGATTTTGCTAGAATATCATCAACATAATCTTCCATTATGGTGTGTATCATGTCGTGGAAGATTGTTGTCATGGCTCTCTGGTATGTTGCCCTAGCATTCTTTAGACCAAATGGCATGACGCACCAACAGTAGGTGCCCCAAGGACATGTAAAAGCCATCTTGTGTTGGTCTTCAAGTGCAATCTTTATTTGGTTATAGCCTGAGAAACCATCCATAAGTGAAAGCATGGTATGACCTACCTTGAGATCTACAATCATGTTGATGTTGGGCAAGGGGAAGTCATCCGTCAGACAAGCTTTGTTTAGGTCCCTGAAATCACTACATATTCTGACCCTGCCATCTGGTTTAGCCACTGGTACGATATTTGAAACTCATTCAGGATAAGCTATGGGCTTGATAAACTCGACATCTAGCAGTTTCTTTAGTTCTTCCTTTACCATGAGAGCCACATGCGGATGCATCTTTCTGAGCTTTTGTTTAACAGGCTTAGCTCCTAGAGCTAAAGATAAGTGATGCATGATGAGATTTGGATCAAGCCCTGGCATGTCAGCGTATGTCCACATGAAGTTGACTTGCTTTCTTTTGAAGAAATTTGTAAATGCTGATTTTTTAGGTTCTGTGAGGGCCTTAGCCATGTAGATCATCCTAGGCTCATCCTCTGTGTTGACATTGGTAGGTTCTACTGGTTCTATCAATATCGACGATCTCTCCTGATGTGTAAGATTGGGGAGAGGGTCAAGCCTTCCATCTTTCGGTGCCTCAAAGAGGTTTTCACCATTGGATGCGTCTTTGTTTTTACTATTTTGATGGTCTAATGCTGCCGCGGAGTGGTTTTCACCATTAGACCCTTCTTTTAGTTTGACATTCTTATGACTGAAAGGCTTGGCGCTCTCCCCAAAATAGGACTGCACGTTGAGTTCTATAGCATAGCCAGCTCTGTGGTCTCCTGCAGGTATGTGATTTCGAAGGTCCAGATAATCAATGATGGCCTCATCATTTTCAAAGGTGTCTAGCTCAGGGGTGGTACCTTCTAGGTCCCAGTCGATAAGTTCAGGATATATCAAAGGTGAGGGATTGCTAGTTGGGTCTGGTTCACTGGCATTAATGGTTAGGACGGAATTATCACTGGTATGTATGAGTTCTGCGGTGGTAGTCTCCATTAGCGGATCCATCAAGAGTGGACTCATTCCTTCCTCGTGATTTTCACTATGGTTATAGTGTGGTACAAACTCTAGCGGCCTAGCCCTTGGGCTTTGTCCCTCATTTGCAGAGGTTGGGTCATACTCATGGACAATATCAATATCTTTTTCATCACATGATAGCTCAGAGAGGCTATCCCACTCATACTCATTAGAATCAGTTTCGCTCCCCATCTGCATTTTCTAAATTTGTTCAATCAGGTTGCTAGTAGATGCTTCCGTTTGTTGGCCCTTGCTGTTGTTGGTTTTGGTGTCTTTTGATACTCTTGTGTACCCTAGCCCTGTAGTGTCTCAGGCTGCCAAGGTAGGAGGTTGGATGGGTTCAGTGATGCCATCCTTTCTTGAGTCAAGCGGACCTCGTCCTTCATACCCCATTCTCTTTAGTATTTGAAAACCTTGACCATATTGTGTTGTTTATATAATGGGGTGGTCATGTAATGTTGAGGAACTACCTTCATCCTGGTATAACCATTGTAGGATATCTTTTTCATTACTCTCGTCCTCTAGGCTCCCCCATTTCACAAATGGTCCTTTGGTGATCTTCTCTGCTTTTGGTGTTCTTAGGATGGGTCTCCCATGGGATCTAGGAGATAGAGGTAGTTGTGCCAAATAGAGGGATTGGGAGGTCGTGTACTCACCCAGGCCATTATCTTTGAGTTGGAGTCTCAGTTGAGATGCTCTTGAAGAGGAAGCCAGTGTAGCTGGGTCTACACGAGATGAAGAGGTGGTAGAAGCCCTGTTGGTTGGGATCACCATGTCTGGCTTTGGCTGAATAGAGTTGCAGTATTGAAAGGGGTTAGGGTCACCCTGGATGGTGATCTCTTGCCCTTCATGTGGGAACTTGATGCATTGGTGGTAGGTGGAAGGTACTACTTTTAGAGCGTGTATCCATGGTCGCTCGAGAAGAATGTTATATGCCAGCTCCATGTCTAGGATCTGACAAGCTACATCTTTCACTAGGGGGCCCACTCTAATTGGTAAAATCACAGTTCCTTTGGACATTCTCTCTTCCTCATCGTATGCTTTGATAGTGATTCTTCTTTTTGGATCTATAGCCTTCTCTAAAAACCCCAATGTAAGGATTAGCTTTAATGTACAAATATTCAGACTAGCCCCTCCATCTATTAGGACTCTTTTGATTTTATGTTTGTGTACGAAGGCTTCGATATGGAGGGAGGCGTTATGGGGTTGTGTGATAGACATATCATCCTTCTCAGTGAATGATAAGAAGGTGGTGAGGTGATGTGACCTACCATAGTTTGGAATTTCTCTTCAGCTAGATTTCTGGGAACTGAGGCTTCTGCTAAGGCTTTATCGAGTATGGTCCTATGGGAAGGAGATAGACGTAGCAGTTCCGATATGGAGATATGTGCTAGTGTTTTGTGGAGTTGATCCACGATATTGTATTGGTGGGTTAGAGGAGCGGAGGCTCCTCTAAGGGTAACTTTGTTACTACGGGTAGTAACATTACAATCTAGGTCTTTGTTTATAGTGATCACATTGATATGTGAACCACTTTCATAGATATGGTTAACAACGTAGTCATAGCTAACATTTGTGTAGTTTGAGTTGTTAGAACCACTATTGTTTCTGTTGGAAGATCCTGCTTGCTCGTAGTTGGGAAGAGGATCCTTGAATGCCTGATGATCGTTATTGGAGGTATGTCCTTTAACAAATATCTTGTTCTGCTCTATTAAGTCTTGGATTGTGTGCTTGAGTGCAATACAATCATTTGTCTTGTGCCCCCTGTGTCAATGGTATTCACAGAAATCATGATCATTCCACCAACGGAGTTTGACCTTTGGTTCGTACTCCCGTGCTAAGGGAAGTGTTATGAGATTGTTGGCGATCACCTTCCATAGAGCAGTTTCTAGTGATTCATCCAAAGGCGTGAATGTTCTTTTAGGCTGAAAGTTGGTGAACATAGATTGGGTATTTTTTAGTTTGTCTTGTGTGGGGTTATTTTGGGGTGTTAACAGGTTAAAAATTGGTTGTTTAGGTTCTGCATTTTTGGCATCTACTACCTCGTTATTCACAATGTTTTTGTTCTTTGTCCAAAACCTAGGTTTATCATTATTGGCATAGGTGTTAGGAGTGTCCTTATAGTGTTTGATCTGACCTTTTGCGAGTAGGGCTTTCTCTATGATGAGGCCCACCTCAATGACCTTGCTAAACGAAGTAGGACATTGGATTTGAACTTGGTAGCTTAGGTCCGTTTGTAGGTTGTGAACAAACATTTCTAGCATTTGTCTCTCCGGCATTTGGTGAGGGCACTTGCTTGCTAGTTGTCTCCATCTCTATAAGAAGGCAGCGAAAGATTCTCCCGCTTTCTGTTTGGTGTTGCAGAGGTCCAATATTGAGGTGTCGTGCTCAATATTGTAGGAAAAATGGGTGACAAATTTATCTATGAGTTCATTGAAAGTTTTGATGCTGGGCGGCAATCTAGAGAACCACTCCATGACCTGTCCTCCTAAGCTTTGAGGAAAAAGTCGCATGAGATATGTGTCATTATGTGCAACCTCCAGGCAAGCGGCATTGAATTCTCTGACATGATCCCTTGGGTCACCTTTTCCTTGATATTTGTCAAACTTAGGTACTTCAAATCTCAAGGGAAAAGGTATCATGACTAATGCCCTATCAAAAGGATACGGTGCAATATCCTCTAGGGTGTAATGTTTTGACGAGGCTCCCCTTTCCAAGTCTAAAAATTGTTGTTGGAGAGTTTCGACTTTCTGGTTCATCAGACTTAGGGCATCCAAAGAGTCAATTGTCTCTTTATTCAAGGGTATTTCATCCTGTCTACTCCCTTCAGGGATTTTCTCTTCGTCAGTTTCTTTGAGAGCGTCCACGTCATAATCTTTAGGGAATTTGGCTCCTAGACTAGCCAGATGTAAAAAGAATCTTGTTGGTTCTTGGGCGAGCACCCCTTCTAATAAGCGTTGAAATCCTGTGTCATGCTGCATGCGAAGGATCTCCTCCGCAGAAACTTCTTCATTTTCGTGAGCATTTGGAATCATTTTCTCTGCCATTTCTAACTGTTTTTGTTTTTGTAATCTTGTCAAGACCATGCAAGGTAGTGAAGGAATGGGATGGAGTAAGATTGGACAATTTGAGCAAGGTGCTATAATGAGACAAAATTTTGGCAAGGTTCTTCTTGGATCTAGGTGGTGTCAAACAAAGTGGGGTATACAAATGTGATAGTCTAAGTAAGGACGTTAGAAATCTATATATTTGATATTGACTAGTCTTGCATCACCTCCTAGTGGAGTTTCGGAAGGATAAGTAACCCTTGGTAATGGAGCCTCACTAGGTTTTGTTTGAGGTTTTGATTTTGATCAAGAATAATTTGGCTATGACCTTGTTGGAAATTTGGAAGAAGATTTTGGTGAGATTTTGGATGAGCAAGCTGCTATGGTGCGGAAAAAGGGAGAAATGGTTGATTTTGCAAGGTCTTTAATCAAATTTTGAAAACTAGAACAGGTTTGAACTGGTTTTTCAAAATTATTGACAAATTTTGCTCTTTGGAAGATATGGTTTTTGCTCTCTAGTTTAAATGCGAAACAACAAGAAGTAGATGCGCAACAAGTCGATGCGTATGTGCAACACTGGTTAAGTTTGTATGCGCAAAAATAGAGTTTAGATGCGTAATTATGTCAAATGCATAGAAAGTCGATTCAAAAGCGCAAAAGGTTGGTACATATGCTCAAATCTATCTTTTTGCTTGTGTTTTCTCAGAATTTTGGAAATTTTGGATCATTTTCAAGATTTTCAGTGTTTTTGGTTTGAAAAACTTGATGTTTCTTGTGAGGTTGATATTCAATTATGGCAAAAGCACAGCAAACACATAGAAGTTTTCCATGATTTTTATCTTATATATATATATATTTGTGTGTTTGGACTATTTTGATTCAAAGACAAATACAACCTAGGCTGGATGGGACAATATTCATTAAATCCTCTAGCTATGCCACTCAAAGCGTGTAGCTCTAGGATCTGGTAGCACCGGCTCTCCTCCACGGCACTCACTTCTCACGCATACCAGATCCAGGTTTCCTTAGGCTCGTACCCACACTGAACCTTAGGATTGTCCCTGCTACCTCTACTAAGAGTCACTTGAATAGAGGCCACTTCAAGGGCTCCGCCCTTTGCATCAACAAATAGGGGTTTTTGGCTTGCTACACAATTGGTTCTTAGTTAGGGCAACCGTTCGAGTGGTTACACATACGGCGGCACTACTCTCCATTATGGAGTCTCCCAGCCACACAGGGTTGCGCCTATGAGGGTTTATGGGGAGGTTGGTCGTCGGTGTAACACAGCAGCACTCGTTGCTTGAGGTTTTCACGCCAAGCACAATTTATTTTAAGTGGCTTGGTAGGGCTTGGCTTTAGCCTGTTACCACTCAGGGTCATTCCCACTTGGACAAGTGTGCATCTAAGGGCAGGCCCCCCTAAAGGTTTGACAAATAGAATGACAAGTCTGACACTTTGATCACCTAGTTAAGGGGAGAGCATAAGCCTATTCTCATTCACAATCACAGAAAACACTTGTTAATCCAACCTAGTTAAAAGTAGAAAAACTATATGAGTTAAGCTACTTGTGCACTCACACGATTATTAACTTGGAAGTATTTAGATCATAGCATTGTTCATTCCCCATTTGTTAACTTTGAAAGTGATTAAGACATAGCATTGTTCATTTTCCATTTGAAAAGATAGCAGTGGCCTACTTTTAGGAAAATAGATTTGACAATGCATAGATAACCATTGGGTTCAATTACTTCCTTCCTAGTTTAGAAAACTATGTGAAGTATTGTATGAGATGCACTTGTTACTTTCACGCCTAGTTAGTCTAAATGGACGAGACAAATCATCTAAATGACCTAATCCATCCACTACCCCTACAAAACAGATGTTAGCTCAATATGTAAAATCCACAAAAACCGTACAACAAAAGCAGAATACAGATGCGCAACACTACAGCCTGAATGTGCAGATATAGGGAGTGTATGTGACTTTTAAACAAATGCACAAGAATCAGAGGTATAGGTGCAATAACAGCATATGCGCAGTTTGCCAGAACAGATGCACAACGATACAGGGTAAATGTGCAACTCCGACGGATGCGCAATTACACAGAGTATATGCGCAAACTGGGCTCATGTGCCACAGTCAAAATTGGATGCACAACTTCAGAGACTGAATGCGCAACTGATTAGGTCGAATGCGTAAGATTGTCATATGCACAAATCTGGGAGATAAATGCGCAACTGCGGGAGTCGAATGCGCGACACTATCATATGCGCAAATCTGGGAGGTAAATGCGCAACTGCGGGAGTCAAAGGCGCGAGACTATCATATGCGCAAATCTGGGAGGTAAATGCGCAACTGTGGGAGTCGAAGGCACAAGATTGTCATATGCGCAAATCTGGGAGGTAAATGCTCAACTGCGGGAGTCGAATGTGCAAGACTGTTGTCAGCGATCTGTTCTTCACCTGTACGGAACTGCAACTAAAAAATACTCATTTTTTTTATTAGTAAAGGGGCAAGAACCCCACGGTGGGCGCCAAAATGTGAGGGGGAGAAATGTGTGGTTAAATCAAACTAATGAAAACATAAAAACCCAAACACCAATGGAAGTTGAAAGCAAAGAAGAATTAAACCAAAACAAGTAAGAACATACTTACAAACTCCTTTACTTGTCATTTTTTATTGTTTGCCTATCTTTCTTTGATCTTGATTGTGAAGCCCTCAGAAGCTTTCCTTGCTTGCTTGCTTGTTGAAGATGACAAAGGAAGAATGGCTTTTGATATGAGTTTGTGTTGAATGTGTTGGCATTTCAATTCGCACCTCTGGTATGCGATTTGGAAACGGACAGTTATGCACAAATAAATTGCTCTCCTATTGGAAGGGGGAGTTCCCTTTCTTGCTGATGTTCACTGAAAAGATAACTTGAATGAAACTCTGCCTATCTTCTTTTTGATTCTCAGCTACGAGCACAAGGTTATAAAACTCTAAACGCTGCAGAAGAGGTTTTTTCTTTTTATAAAACTTCTACTACAACTTGCATAGACTAATGACGCTTTCAACCTCTTGAGTAAATTCAGAGCAAAGGAAGTTGAAAGTGAACGAGGAATGATTGTTAACACAAAAACTTAAGCAATTTTCTTCCAGATTAACATCACAAGACTAAAAGTACTTTAATGATGAAAGCTAAAAATGAAAGCTGCAAAAGCTACACATCTGACGACGATAACTTAATGAATCGATATAGAATATCAGAGCAAAGTAGGCATGAGACTTCTATTCAATATCACAAAGTTTAATACAACTCCAGGATAGCAATACTGTAACAAAAGGTAGGCATACAGTAAGCGATCAAACACCGGAGAACAATGAACACAAAGTGAACAAACACTTGGAATAACAATGTTTGCAGGCTAGAATAGGCACAACAAATTTGCTATCACAAAAGTCATTACAAACAATGGGCAAGGATGCCCTTATTTATACTAAAATTAAAGGAGTAGGGAACCCTAAAATCTCCTTGATTAACCCTAACTTGCCAACTCGCAAGCTTTATTACTATTCTAAGACAAAGATACAATAAACAAATGCTTTAAAGCAATTTCCTTTAAAGCAAAGAAGATTCCAACTATCACAAGGTGATTTCTTTCTGAATATAGGATGGATGAGCTTAGGATGAAAGCACATACTTTAAAACAAAAAACATATGTTTTAAAGCTACTTTCTTTTAAAATGCATCCTCCTCAACATTCTTGCTTTTTGATGATGTCATCCGTTGATATTCTTTTGCTAATTTCTTCTAAAAAAAGTTGATTCTGAGCGAAAAAAGATGGCACATGGGTTTTGCAGGCAATTCTATTTTGAAGCAACCCAGATCATCGGATTTTGAAAAAGCGGAGATTTTCTCGAAAAAGCAGGAAAAAAGTAGTTTCCTGAAAAAAAGCACAACTCCCAATCTTCAAGAGGATAATAATCTGGATGGACCCATCTCGACGAAAACTGAAAAAGTTCTGATCGGATTTCTAAAAAATGATCTCCTTGAAACAAGGACCCTGAAAAAGCAAGCCTCTCTTCTTCCTCAACTCGAATCTATGAAGAACACTGAAAAAGCACCTGGTTTGGGTCATCGAATCTTCGTTGAAAGAAAAATAAATCTTTCCTCTTGATGCAACCTGCAAAAGATAATGAAATAAAGAAGCCCAAAGCTTGTCTTTATAAATCTTTTGGTCGAAAAAGCAGCTTTATTTGTGTGAGAAGAAAACTTCACCCTCATCCATGAAGAAAGCATCTTTTAAAGCATAAATCCAAGTGGATGTCTTTGAATAGGAAGAATCCCTATTTTGTAGGAGCCTATGGCTTCATGTGCAAGATGACGAAAAATATCTTCTTTGATGATGTCATCGAATGCGCGAGTTGGAAGAAGTGCTAACAAAATTTTCTTCATTTTCGACACTTCAACACTCATTTTGACTTAAATATGGCCTGTCTCTGACTTTAACAAGGTGGGAAAATGTTGTCATTGACTGAAAAAGCTAACTAATCCTGACATTTTGGAGATTGATCAACTGAGATTCCATCCCCTGCCTCCGTTCAACGATCTGACATCGTTTGACCAAGTTTGACCTCCTGGAAACTACCAACGGGCAAAGATTGGTAACAAGGCATGTCAGAAAACATTGCTCAAGTTGGGTGCCCAGTTTCCCAACACTTAGCCATTTTTTTAGTTTTTTCAACTTTTTCAATTTCTTGGTTTGCGTGCACGTTCTGGAGGCACAGGACCCCTGTTTGGCTGTCGATTTCTATCAACTGGGATGAAAATGAGTCTGATGATCTGGTGAATATGCAAGCCTGATGAAAACTAAGCTGATTGTACCTTCTGTTTGCCTTGAAAAATGTGCCAAACTGATCAACACTGAACCGGAGCGGGCTGACAGAAGGAGATTCATGTTTTTCGTGAAAAACATCAAAAATAATCTAACACTGGAGAGTTTGGGCACCCCAAGCCTCCTGGGGCGCCTATCTTTCCATGCCTTAGAATTTTTTTAAAATTTTTCAATTTCTGCTGCAAATCTTGAATTTCACCAAATTAAGTATATGTTTAGATATTAAATTTCCTATACTTTAAATATTTTGAAATATACTTTCAAGATGTTTGAGATAGGTCTCAGATCCATGGGATTTGACATGCAGATTCTAGATTCTTGAGGATCCACCAGATTTCAGACTTAGTCAATTTTTCAGGATTTCAGGACATCAGACTTAGCCAATTTTAAGATTCCACAGACAGGCATCAGGATGAGGGTAGATTGGATAGCCTGAGCATATCTGAGATGAATCTCTTGCTTTTATGGGCCTTTTGACTGAGTTTAACCAAGCTTGACCAACTGGGAACGAGCTGACGGAAGCATTTTCGATGTTTCTCGAAAAATGTGAAAAAAAAAACTAACACATGAGAGGATGGGTGCCCCAAGCCACCTGGGGTGCCTGGTTTCACCAGACTTAGTCAAATTTATGTTTTTCCAACATTTCATTTCACCTTGGATCCATCTTGCATCGTTTTGCGTGCATCATCGAGTCGACGACCGTTTGTCAGTTTTGCATCATTGAAACAGCTTTGGAAACTCGTCGAAGAGTTTTGGCAGGTGAACTTTTTTGTGTTGATGACTTTCGAGCTCATGCTTCACCTTTTGAAAAAGCAGAAATGACCCAGTAGAGAAAACTTGGTCGTTTGAAGATTCCGTCTGAACTGTGCCGATCGTGGAGCAAAATCGACCAATGAGAATTAAGCGTGACACCTGATTTGGAGATTCTATTTTTAGAAACTTTCTATTTTTAGAAAGTTTTGCTAGCATCCATATCTCAAGAAACCCAGAAAACCTAACTCGACGTCTATTTTTAGAAATTTTGCTTTTTTGACTTTTTGACGAAAACTTTTCTAGACTTGTTTCAAAATGCCTTAATGAAGCAAAACATTTGGTTGGGTACAACAATTGGCTCTGTTTGGGGACCATGGCGGATACTTACAGCATAGGAGAACCAAGAATTTCTGGACTTTTTCAAGTTGGACCAGTGCCTTATCCATTGGGCAATAGAGTCAGGTTACATTCCTAATCACCTAGAACAAGACTTTTTCCTACATCACCTAAGACCGGACTTCCTAAAATCACCTAGGGAGTTGGAACTTCACAACACACAAGGAACACAATTGTCACATTACGGAAGGGGGAAAACATTACGACATAACGGTCACATCACAGAAAGGTGAAACACATCACGAGAACAAAAAGTGTTTCACGCGCTCTTTTTCCTGAGCAAGGATGAGAAGAGATTTAGGACTATCACATAAAACCATCAATCGACTCAGAAAAGTAAGAACCATCTGTCTTTAGCTGTGAAGATTGCCTTGGTAGCACAAAACTTTTCTTTCTCTACAACATCCTCTCAAAGAGCCATGAATCAGGAGGGTATTCACATTCAGACCATGAGAAGTTTCTAAGAAACTGATTGATATGCCAGGGATCAGGTGGAGCATCTTCCTCCAATGCAAGCAACCTCTGTAACAGGTGAAGATACAAAACTTCCTTCTAAAGATATACAGGAAATTCTTGTGGCCAAAGTACATCTGTTGGAATGGTCATCACAACATATTGAATATGAGTTTCATTTATATCTTGTACACATGCAACTTTGTATTCAGTCAATGCATCATCTTCTGGAAAAGTTGCAAGCTGCTCGTACACAACTCTTATTACTGATTCTTGGCTTATAGGATCCACAACTGTCCTTGCCCATTTTTCAAGTGCTACAGGGGCTTCTTCATCAGTTGTGTTTTTGTCCATCCATGCTTTAAAATCTGATGAATTATCAAGATATGAATGCTCAAACTCTTGAACATCTTCACCTGACATCTCACTTTCCCATTCATTACCTGGAATCTCGTCATCCTCTGTAGAGTACTCTTCTTCAATGCAGATATCCATCATCACTTCTTCTTCAGCATTCATGTATCTTTCTTCTTCTATAAAAGGAGTAGGATCAAAGATAGCTTCATCTGAGTCATATGGTTCCTCTTCTTCTTCTTGATCAATCTCACACATGGCGTATATCACAAGACATTTGTCAAGAATCTCTGATTTTTCAATATCATCCTCTTTAGTGACCAAAACTAAATATTCCATGAACTCCTCTTCTCCATCAACCTCTTCATATGTTGCATTCCACACTGGTTGCACAGTATCGGTGAAGTCTTTTTCTTGTACGGGTTCATAGATGGATTCAACATCGTCCTCTTCACTAGTATGTATGAAAGATTCTCAAGATGCAGGTGAAGATGGGCTATATTGTAAAGAAAATTCTGCAGTATCTTCCGTTGAAGAATCACTTTCCCACTGATGTTGAAAACAATTTAGATCTGATAATGGAACTTCCATATGATCTCTAGTTCTAAAAAATTCTCCCAGGAAGAAATCATCTTCAAAAAGAAGATCATGCTCTTGCTCCGCTTGCAAAACTTCTTTGGTCTCTCCCTTGGATATATCTGACACAGGTTCTTCAAACCAGCCTTCGAAAGACAAGAAAAACAAACTTGATTCATCATTATTTTGCTTTTGAGAAGATTGTTCTTCTTCTTCCTGAAAGAAAATTTGTAAGTTATATATTTCTTCAGATTCTTCTTCTAATTCATCAACCACATGGACAACCTCCTGATTTTGTTCGGTTATTTCAGACAACATAACATATGTACCATGACCCGTTTCTTGATATAGCAAAAGTTCAGGGATAACCTTCAAAAGTTTAGCATCATTTTGTTTATTAGTGCGTATGAAAGCTTCTTGAGACAAAGATGAAGACGGGCTGAACTGTAAAAGAAAATTTACAGTATCCTCTACTGAAGAATCACTCTCTAAGTGATGTAGAAAGCTATCAAAATCCAATGATGAATCTTCTATATGATCTCCATTTTTGAGAAATTCCTCTAATGATGAATCATCTTCAAAATGAAGAAGATCATGTTCTTTCTCCAATTGCAACATTCCTTTAGTCTCTTCTCCTTTGAATGTATCTGACACAGGTTCTTCAAACAAACCTTCAAAAGATGAGAAGAACAAATTGGATTCTTCATTGCTCTCTGCAACATATTTGATCTCTTCCTTGTAATTTTGCTCTTATGAAGATTGTTGTACTTCTTCTTCTTCAGGGAAAGTATGCAAGTTGTGCATTTTTTTAGGTTCTTCCATCAATGATCCTTCTTTATGATCAAAGAAATTATGCAAATTTTTAGCTTCTGATGTTCATGTTCCATATGTAAACACATGATGTCGCTTGAAACAGAGTTAGGAAAATGTACCCTTCTAATATTTGATTTACATTGGTCAAATCCCTTCATAGAGCTGCCATCGGATTCGTCAAAGAGACGTTTAGGAGTATCTGAAAATCCTTGATTTTCATTTGATGCTTTTAATATTTGCATGAATCTTCTCATCTCCGAGCAACTTTCTCCATCGTGTTGGTTTGTTGCATGGAACAAGCAGTAGATTTGTATTGCAAAAGACGCATCTGCCTTTTGACACATAGGTGATACTTGATGCACAGATGAAGCAGGTTGATCACTCACAATGTTAATGAAAGAATCTGGTATACTTGAAGGAGATGGAACTTGCCGAAGTGGTACAACATTTAAGGGCACCAGTGGTTTGATTGAATCTCTCTGGATCTTTCCAGAAGTGATCATATGATCTTCTAATTCAATAGCATACTCTTGAGCTTCTTGCAGTTCTGTAGCATGTCTTTGCTTGAGGTAGAAAGAAATTTCTGAAGATTGTGCATTCATGAAACAACTTAGCAAAATTTCTGATGAAGGATTCAAGGTGTTCATGACTTTTCCAACCAAGCGGTTGAATCTAGCCACGAACTCTCGCATTAGCTCACTTCTGTCTTTCCTGATGTTTGAGAGTTTTGCAAACAAGACATGACTATCTTCTATAGGCTTGAAACGAGTGAGAAATTTTTCCCTCATCGACTCCCAACTTGTGATAGAGCTAGCAGCGAGGTGATTAAACCATTCAGCTGCTGAACTTTGCAATGATTCCACAAACAAACACACTGCAACATCTTCATGTGCAATGCCAAGAATTCCACAAGTGGTGGTAAAGGCAGAAATGTGCTCATCAGGATGTTGCTTCCCATCACCATGAAACTTTGGAAAACTTTTTCTTGATCCTTCAGGAAGCATGATATTCTGTTAGTGCCAAAGATCCAATGTTGTTACCTCAAGGCAATGGTGGTGGTCGCCTTTGATTTGCATCATTGTGATTGTTGTTATTTGCATCACCCATTGCTCTAGGTTGGGGTACTAGTTCTTCTTGTAAATCTTCCTGCTTGACTTCAGGAACTATCTAAATTTCTTGAACTATGATGGATGCTTCTCCAACTTCTGTAGGAACAAGATCTTGGAAGGAAGGATCTGTAGCACTGCCTTTTCCCCTTCTTGAATAAACCCTGTGAGCCAAGATTATCTACTGCCACACGGGAGATGGTAATACAGGTCTTCCTGCTGCAAGATCCACTTTGTGCTCTTCTTCATCAAGGATAGCAGCCGTGTTTCTCCACTGATCAGGACTTTCCTTTTGCGCAAATATGAAACTTCTAAGGCTACTAATGATGTCAGTTTTCTCTGCTTCCACTCATACAAGATTTGGTTGAATAGCAGGTGGTGTATGATTTGGTTGTTGAATTGGAGCAGAAGGACGCCAGAGAGTCATTCCCGTGACATAAGCCTAAGCTTGCTTGAAGTTTTATGCCTCGTGCCCCACGGTGCGCGCTAGAAAACTGTTGGTGTTTTAATTCGCACCTCTGGTATGCGATTTGGAAACGGACAGCTATGCACAGATAAATTGCTCTCCTATTGGAAGGGGGAGTTCCCTTTCTTGCTGATGTTCGCTGAAAAGATAACTTGAATGAAACTCTGCCTATCTTCTTTTTGATTCTCAGCTGCGAGCACAAGGTTATAAAACTCTAAACGCTGTAGAAGAGGTTTTTTCTTTTTTATAAAACTTCTACTACAACTAGCATAGACTAATGACGCTTTCAACCTCCTGAGTAAATTCAGAGCAAAGGAAGTTGAAAGTGAACGAGGAATGATTGTTAACACAAAAACTTAAGCAATTTTCTTCTAGATGAACATCACAAGACTAAAAGTACTTTAATGACGAAAGTTGAAAATGAAAGCTGTAAAAGCTACACATCTGACGACGATAACTTAATGAATTGATATAGAATATCAGAGCAAAGTAGGCATGAGACTTCTATTCAATATCACAAAGTTTAGTACAACTACAGGACAGCAATACTGTAGCAAAAGGTAGGCATACAGTAAGTGATCAAACACCGGAGAACAATGAACACAAAGTGAACAAACACTTGGAATAACAATATTTGCAGGCTAGAATAGGCACAACAAATTTGCTATCACAAAAGTCATTACAAACAATGGGCAAGGATGCCCTTATTTATACTAAAATCAAAGGAGTAGGGAACCCTAAAATCTCCTTGATTAACCCTAACTTGCCAACTCGCAAGCTTTATTACTATTCTAAGACAAAGATACAATAAACAAATGCTCTAAAGCAATTTGCTTTAAAGCAAAGAAGATTCCAACTATCACAAGGTGATTTCTTTCTAAATATAGGATGGATGAGCTTAGGATGAAAGCACATACTTTAAAACAAAAAGCATATGTTTTAAAGCTACTTTCTTTTGAAATGCATCCTCATCAACATTCTTGCTTTTTGGTGATGTCATCCGTTGATATTCTTTTGCTGATTTCTTCTAAAAAAGCTTATTCTGAGCAAAAAAAGCTGGCACATGGGTTTTGCAGGCAATTCTGTTTTGAAGCAACCCAGATCGTCAGATTTTTGAAAAAGCGGAGATTTTCTAGAAAAAGCAGGGAAAAAGTAGTTTCCCGAAAAAAAGCACAACTCCCAATCTTCAAGAGGATAATAATCTGGATGGACCCATCTCGACGAAAACTGAAAAAGTTCTGGTTGGATTTCTAAAAAATGATCTCCTTGAAACAAGGACTCTGAAAAAGCAAGCCTCTCTTCTTCCTCAACCCGAATCTATGAAGAACACTGAAAAAGCACCTGGTTTGGGTCATCGAATCTTCGTTGAAAGAAAAATAAAATCTTTCCTCTTGATGCAACTTGCAAAAGATAATGAAATAAAGAAGCCCAAAGCTTGTCTTTATAAATCTTTTGGTCGAAAAAGCAGCTTTATTTGTGTGAGAAGAAAACTTCACTCTCATCCATGAAGAAAGCATCTTTTAAAGCATAAATCCAAGTGGATGTCTTTGAATAGGAAGAATCCCTATTTTGTAGGAGCCTATGGCTTCATGTGCAAGATGATGAAAAATATCTTCTTTGATGATGTCATCGAATGCGCGAGTTGGAAGAAGTGCTAACAAAATTTTCTTCATTTTGGACACTTCAACACTCGTTTTGACTTAAATATGGCCTGTCTCTGACTTTGACAAGGTGGGAAAATGTCATCATTGACTAAAAAAGCTAACTGATCCTGACATTTTGGAGATTGATCAACTGAGATTCCATCCCCTGCGTCCATTCGACGATCTGACATCGTTTGACCAAGTTTGACCTCCCAGAAACTGCCAACGGGCGAAGATTGGTAACAAGGCATGTCGGAAAACACTGAAAACATGAAAATATTCTAACACTGCTCAAGTTGGGTGCCCCAAGCCTCCTAGGGCACCCAGTTTCCCAACACTTAGCCATTTTTTTAGTTTTTTCAACTTTTTCAATTTCTTGGTTTGCGTGCACATTCTAGAGGCACAGGACCCCTGTTTGGCTATCGATTTCTATCAACTGGGATGAAAATGAGTCTAATGATCTGGAAAATATGCAAGCCTGATGAAAACTAAGCTGATTGTACCTTCTATTTGCCTTGAAAAATGTGCCAAATTGATCAACACTGAACCGGAGTGCGCTGATGGAAGGAGATTCACGTTTTTCGTGAAAAACATCAAAAATAATCTAACACTGGAGAGTTTGGGCGCCCCAAGCCTCCTGGGGTGCCTATCTTTCCATGCCTTAGAAATTTTTTAAAATTTTTCAATTTCTGCTGCAAATCTTGAATTTCACCAAAATTCGAAGGTCCTGCCTGACGTATATTTCAAAATATATTTAAGTATAATTTCCTATACTTTAAATATTTTGAAATATACTTTCAGGATGTTTGAGACAGGTCTCAGATCCATGGGATTTGACATGCAGATTCTAGATTCTTGAGGATCCACCAGATTTTAGACTTGTCAATTTTTTAAGATTTCAGGACATCAGACTTAGCCAATTTTAGGATTTCACGGACAGGCATCAGGATGAGGGTAGATTGGATAGCCTGAGCATATCTGAGATGAATCTCTTGCTTTTATGGGCCTTTTGACTGAGTTTAACCAAGCTTGACCAACCGGGAACGAGTTGACGGAAGCATTTTCGACGTTTCTTGAAAAACGTGAAAAAAAAACTAACACATGAGAGGATGGGTGCCCCAAGCCACCTGGGGCGCCTGGTTTCACCAGACTTAGTCAAATTTATGTTTTTCCAACATTTCATTTCACCTTGGATCCATCTTGCATCATTTTGCGTGCATCGTCGAGTTGACGACCGTTTGTCAGTTTTACATCGTTGAAACAGCTTTGGAAACTCGTCGAAGAGTTTTGGCAGGTGAACTTTTTTGTGTTGATGACTTTCGAGCTCATGCTTCACCTTTTGAAAAAGCAGAAATGACCCAGTAGAGAAAACTTGGTCGTTTGAAGATTCCGTCTGAACCGTGCCGATCGTGGAGCAAAATCGACTAATGAGAATTGAGCGCGACACCTGATTTGGAGATTTTATTTTTAGAAACTTTGTATTTTTAGAAAGTTTTGCCAACATCCATATCTCAAGAAACCCAGAAAACCTAACTCGACGTCTATTTTTAGAAATTTTATTTTTTTGACTTTTTGACGAAAAATTTTCTAGACTTGTTTCAAAATGCCTTAATGAAGCAAAAAATTTGGTTGGGTACAATAGAATGTGAGCTTCAACACATGATAATGGAGGACACTTGAAAATGGAATGAAGAAGAGAATGAGAGAAATTTTGGTATAGTGATTGTGCAAGATGAAGTTCCTCCTCCTTTAATGGCTTAGAAGAGGGTTCTATTTATAGATTTTCTAAAAAGGCAATGGAGGGTGAGGATCAAAAGATGAGATCAATGGCCCTCATTTTTTGTGAATCTTTAATTCATAATGTATGAATTAAAAATTTTTTATTTGAGAATAGTGGATTATGACAAATGAATTAAATATTCAAATCGCAAAGGCTAGTGGGGAACATTGAATTAAATATTCAATTGGTGAAGGTTAGTGGGGAACATTGAATTAAATATTCAATTGGTGAAGGCTAGTGGGGAACATTGAATTAAATATTCAATTGGTGAAGGTTAGTGGGGAACATTGAATTAAATATTCAATTGGTGAAGGCTAGTGGGGAACATTGAATTAAATATTCAATTTGGTGGAGGATAATTGATTTAAAGATTTATTTTGGAAAATGGAGGATATTAGCTAATTAAATATTAAGAATATTTAATTATATGTGCAACATGGTGAGGTGGAAGAGATGAGGTGGATTGATGAGATGGATTTTGAACTTTAGATATTAGAAGAATTTAGGGAATGAGACATTAGAAGAATTTAGGGAATTAAATAAAATAACTTTATTTAATTACGGGATAATGAAACAATCAAATAAATTTTGAATATTTATTTAATTGACAGAAGAAAATAAGAATTAAGATAAATATTAAAATATTTACTTAATTCGACCCGAGCCAATTTTAGGTGTATACAGTAGCTAGTGCAAAGGCTATCCAAACATAATCCAATACAACCATCTCATAATAAACCATACCCCATCCAAAATATTACAAAATCCAAAAATCCAAAAAAATTAGAAAATCTAGAAAATCTAAAAAAATCAAAATATCCATAAAATCCCAAAAATAACCATCCCAAAATCAACATTGTTCCATCAACATCTCATCACCAACCTAAACATCCCATCGCCAATCAAACATTCCACATCATCATCACAAATCAGAACTACATATCATCACCACCCGCATCTTGATGTGCCTTGATCCTGTGGATACAAGGTATGTAGGCAGTCTGGAATATGAAGGAAGTTTCCAGTACTTAGGTACATAAGATGCACCCATCCAACCCGCTTGGACGGTCCCTACCTGCTGAGCTTACACTAGATCCATCCCAAGCATCACATTCCGATCAAAGCATCATACCTTAACAAAAATCATCAACTATCAAATCAACATCAACCACAACTTGTAACCATCATATCTTGCACCAATCCAACAACATCAACTAAACATGATCCATTCATCCAGTGGTTCCTGCCCTAGGATATATCGTTCCTACAATGGGCATGATCGAATCATCAAATCATCATCCATCTTGGCAAGAGATACAATGGCTATTTGTTTGGTTCGTTGGTCTTTTGGTTTTTGATTTTTATCTTTTGGCCTATTCGAAGATCACATCAAAACTACCTTGATCTCACTATATCATGGTATGTGGAAAAAACATTTAGAATGGGGCATAGTCTTGCTTTTGTATGTTGTGCTTGTGGATTGGTTTCATTACTCCAAACTAGTATTCAAATCTTGTGGATCATAGGGTCGATTCTAGCATATTGATCTCTTTGTGCATCTAAGGTTCATCATACCTTTTTTGTATTTAGGACTTATGCTATGAGTCCCCTTCCCTCATCTAGACAAGGTTTTACTATCTTGGGCATGCATGGGATCACCCTCATGTTTGCGTGTCTAGTCCATGCAAATGTTGGATAAACATCATCACCCTAGTCTTCTATACCTTGGTGAAAATGTAGACTATAACAAACCTAGGATTGCTCTAAATAATTTTAGCACAATAATCATCCATTTCCAATCCATCTATCAACCAATCTACCCTAAATCATCAATCTTTCATCTCACCCCTTGACCTCTAACCACTTCAACCAATCCATTCCATCTATTTTGAGAGCACACCGGCGTTCTTGCAACCCGCCTGTCCTCTCGAGGGGGCATCACCCTTACCAATCATCCCTAAATCTTACCCCATTCTTCTAAGCCAAAACCTTTTTCTATCTAACTCTATACTCTAACTTCTTTGAAATAGTGTTACTTAGCCACAACACCATTTCAAAGAGGTGCAAATGGAGACACCTAAAATTGACTTTCTCTGCAAACCAATTTCCTGTATCTCTACACCACCAATTATCCCTCCTATTAATTAAATAAATTTATTTTATTTAATTAATTTATCCCTAATCACCTACCCTTATCCATTTATCCATCCTTTGTGATCAATTAATTCATTTAATTTATCACTATACCTTACAACACTATCCTCATTGATTAAATAAATATTTCCAATATTTATTTAGTTAATTTCCCCATCTCCTTAATCCTGATTAATTAGATAAATCATGATTATCTAATTAATCTACCCTACTAATCAACCTAAACCTAGCCTAGTTGATTAGATAGCAATTATTTAATTAGCTACCCTAGCCTACCTATCCCCTAGACCTAAATTAATTAAGCTTAACACTTAATTAAACCTTACTTAACTCATTCTCCCACACACTTTGAATAAAAATCAATTTTTTATTCAAAGGGTCACATCTTCCCCTTACACATGTAAGTGTACACATGTCCTTGATCCTTACACATGTCATAGCTCATTAATGGAACTCTTCCCCATGAATGGAGCTCTTCCCAAAAATGAATTTTTAATTCATTTCTAATCCTCTTCTCTTCCCAATGTGAATTTTTAATTCACAAATAATGAGAGCCATCCAATCTCATTGACCAAACCTCAACCCTTGATCTCTCTCATCCACTCCTCTTGTGACACTTGTCACAAGGCTATGACTCCAATCCAAACCCTAATTCTCAAGCATTTTTAGTCCTTGATCTAAACTTTCAATCCTTACCCTCCATCCTTTTATCAAAAATCTATAAATAAGACCATCCTCTAAGCCATTTTCATCACTTTTTCTTGCATCCTTACCATGTCAAAATCTCTCTAAAATCTCCTCATCCTAACACCATAATGCCAAAATCATTCTACCCTATCTATCCAATCTATCAATCTATCATCCAACCTCTTCATCTACATTGTGTTGAATGCACTGAGCAACCCACATTTCACACTATATCAACTTGGGAAAAGCTAGAGTATTTGGGTGCATTACTCTCCTCCTTATCTTGTTTTTTTGGATCGCATTTTGAAGCTATAACACTTGTTTTTATTGCATTTGTTTGTGTCTTGCTTTCATCTTGTTTTCACTAAACTACAGAGGGATTAGCAAAAAATGTCATTGTGGTCAATTTCCTTAAATTCCTTTCACTCCTATCCACCACGTATTATGAATTAGAAGACTGGGTCATAAAGCTCATAAACTACATTCAAGCCTTACAACACACAGTGCTAAGTGATGAAAAGAAAATGTTGTTTTTATTTTTGAGAAAATGTGTGTTTGTAATAGCGCGTTCACCAAAAATGTAGGGTGAACCATAGCTAGGAAGAGAAGGTTTAAAAATGTTTAGAACATGTTGTGTTTACCAAAAATGTAGTGTGGGAAAATTACTTCTGAATCTACTTGCTTCGATTGAGAGAACTCTCCACTACAACTACACTTGGGTTTCTATCTAAGGTGTCAAGTGTTAAGTAAATCTATCCTAGATCACTACAGAACCACTATATGTCCCTACCAAAGCAATGCAGCCTAAACAATTGATTGACAATGGAGGGAATTGAATAGAATATAGACAAACAACTACTATAAACATGTTGTTCTCAAAATCAGCTACGCTCGTTTTTGTAGACAACCCCCATGAAACTTGTCCGTTTCATGATCTACACTCTAAGTTTGCAAATCGAGACAAGATTCTCTTGATCTCGTGTGAAGTCATTTGACATTCTAAACTAGTTTACGACATTCCCTTGAATTGGTTTCTTGATATTCGCGAAGATCGTTTAAGTCGTAAACTGATTAAAATGTCAATTTTAGCCATTTTTCAGGTGTTAGTAAATTTTTGAGTTTTGACATGTAAGGTCGGCCAAATTTGCCTCTCTTACATATCTCTGTTTTCATTTGTTGCATATGTAACGATGGCATTTTTTGCCGCTCTTACATATTTCCCCAAGGTTTATTATGCACTGTCGGCAGAATCCACCGCCTTTGCGTGTTTGTTGACACTTGCGGGGTCGGCCGATTTTGCCACCCGAGCAAGATTCTTGGAATCTTGAACACCGAGTGCCATTAATGGCCACTCGTGCCACTCATTGAAGGCATGTTTTCAAGCTATTAAATGTCTTTTGATTGTCTTTTTGGTCATTTTATTTTCATTCTTCTTGGGTTTCCTCTGGACTCCTTCAACCATTCGACCGCGCCGTCCAAGGATTCAACCCAATCTGCCATCATCAAACCTAGGGTTTCAGACGTTTGACAGGTAAATCTTCTAGCCATTTTCTTTTTCTTTCCTAGGGTTTCTGTCAGTTTTGAATGGATTTTCTTTGTTTTGATTTTATTATAAGTTTTCATCGAAAGATTGTTTTCTTAAATGTTATGGTCATTTTTGTTTAATCTTGGGTCATTTCTTCTCGTCGAATATGTTTTCAGATCGGTCCAATCCTCATACCCTAAGTCTTCTACCATATGGAGGTTGGTGGTTTCACCGCTCAAACCATTTAATACTTACCAAATACCAAGGTGTATGGGACCCGAATTTCGCTGCCCTTACACGACGACCTCTTAACTCTTACATTGTGCAGTGTTGCTGAAATTCTTTGCCCCTACATAAGTTTGTTGAGTTTGGACCTTCATGTAATAGTGGTGGAAATAATCGTTCTGACACTTCAATGTTTGCTCAAGCTTCCACTAATGCACAAATGGCATTTTTACCTACTCTTACGCAATGCAAAATTACCCTTACATGCACGGGCGGCAAAAATCGTCGCCCGAGCATGGATACAAGCATTTTCCTCCAACATGCAGGGGCGGCAAAAATCGCCACCCGTGCACTTACCCTCAGATGCAAGAGCGGCCTTTTTGACCGCCCATACATGTCTCACTCTCCTGATTTTTTTTTTTTTCTAACACTGGAGAATTTTTCAAATTGTTATCTTTGGCCTGCTTTCCTCTGTTCTTCAACCCGCTCACACTCTAGCCATTTCAAGCATATCCTCATAGTCGTGATCATCGACATGCAGTTTCCCAAATTGCCATTTTTTCCCCTAACTGCAAGATCATGACTTTTTGTTGCAGTTTCTTCTACGAACTACCGAGTTCATCACGTCATCTAAAGGTGCTCATCTTCCAAATGATTAACCTATCACTAAAGAAGGTGATAAAGATGGTGAAAGATACAATCATCGAAACTCATGTTGTTTCAGACAATACACTTGGACCAGACATTTATGAGATGGGGATAGTAAAGGCCATGTATCACAATTTTCTGAAGAGTGTTGATAGTGGTGATGGACAAAAATTAGATATACAATATGCAGTCTTACCTTTTAATAGCAGTTACAATGAAGAATGATGGTGGCAGCTAATATTCTTCTTCGTACCTTAGTTTATTTTCATTTTCATATATGCAATTTGTATTTTGTTTTGGACATATTCACATGTATTTTTCTGAAATGTAATTACATGTGAGACAAAGGAAGTCCTAAGTCAAATAGGACTCTTTTGTTGAATAAGTCAAAGTAGTTATAGGTTTCCTAAATTTTCTCAAGGCCTCTCCCTATAAATAAAGAGGGCCTCTATTGTAAATATTATCTTTAATCTTATGCAACAAAGTGCTGCCCAAATTGAGACTCAACTACTTTGTGTTCAAAATTGTATAATCAATTCCAATCAATAAAGAAGGCGAGTTTTGATATCAAACTTTGTGTTGAATCGAATTTGTATGAGTGAGGATGTATATATGGCATTTTTGCCGATTTCTCTTGTTGATTGATTGGATAAAGTGGTGCTTGGTTATTATGATTGGAAGACGTTCAAGATAAGTTATATAAACATTGTGTTATATTATTTCCTTGAATCTATGTGTGATGAAAGTGTTTCTTGGTGAAGGATTATAAATACTTTGAGCTTGTAGTTGTTCTCTTTGTATATGAATCGTGTTGAGAACTTGTAGACTTTGCGCTATGATTTTCAATCACATTCGCGTGAATCAGTGGTGTTGTTAGTTGACAGACTTTGTGCTCCAACTGGTGATACGGTTACTTTTAAAAATCTTTCTGGGGATAATTTGAAGACTTTGTACTTGAGATTATTCACTTGATTTGTGAATCTTTTTTGTGAAGTAAGTTGAATGACTTTGTGCTTCAACTTACAAGAATATTATTGATTATTGTTTTATTGAATATTACCGTGAAACATTGTAAACATCTTTTCTGAAAGAAGAGAAAAGGATGAATGTAACACACCCCAAAGCTAGTATTTAGTGTAAATAAGTTTATAATAGTTAAAAGGGAACCTCCCCTTGCTAAGAGGAGAGATTTATCTTATCATACTGCGGTTGATATAACTATTTTGTTGTTAGTTAGCTAAACGACAAAATATTCACCCAACAAAACAGAATCTGAAATAAACAGTTGCAGAAATGAAAGAAGGAAAGAGGAACATGTGAGAACAAGGAGAGGGTCTCGGCCTTGGATGATAGTGCACCACAACTGTGTTGGGTACTACAATCCAAAATATATGCAAAATAAAAACTAACAAGTCCAGATGAACCTACAACATCTGCACAACACAAATTCCAACATAGATTATACCCAATGATATTTGGTTGAAATATAAATGAAAAGGAAACCAATTAAATTAAAGTAAATGAAGAGGGACAAACACAAAAGGAAGTAATATGAAACCTCCGTAAATATGTAAGGTCTTTGCTCCAAGTAACTTGCAAAAGGAAGAGGAAAAATGGTGGGGCTACTTGGGGACTTTCCTCAGTCAAGTCCCTATGTTGGTATTTCTACCTTCATGAGTAGAAATTCAAGATATGGCATAGAAATTGAAAGGAAAATGTGTGTTCTTATCCTAAGTGTATCTAGGAAGGTAAGAACAACAAATAAACAAGTAAAATGTGTTGGTGTGAACAGGGTTATTACCTATCCGGTTTAACCTTTGTTGTGTGGATAATTCATATTATTTAAATATTTATTAGTTAAATAATACTCACACACATGTTCACATGTTAAGTTTACTTAGTGAGCCTATTAGATGTTTCTAGTTGTGTCTAGTTGTTGCTAGGTGTTGATAGTTGTCTTATCCTACACATGATCTAGTTGGTATCCTATCCTCTAGTTGTCACATGTGATAGGAATTGGACACTTGTCACATGACTACAACATCCTAGCTCTCAACCTTGGTCTTTATAACCAAGGCCTCTCATTGTATCATATCAATTAATATTGCATCAAGTCATTATCTTGTGTATAGAATATTATTCTATCATGTCAATCATAGTCACCCAACCTGAAACCAGGCTCCTATCAGTAATTGCAGGTGTTTGGATTACTCAGTAAGCACGTATCCTGTCCGACCACTCTTCTCAGCCACCTTGTCCAATTGGTCAGCTCAGTCATTTGTAGAATCATCTCCTCCATGACTTGGTTTGGTGTTTGGCCCTGTGCATTCAAGTCATGGTGTTCACCTTGACAAACATGTGTTTCAGGTTATTATGTATACATCCTCTCCAGCCAATTCAATGAGCATTGGAGAACATGGTATGCAAAAATATGTTCATTCTTTCATATTAAGAGGATTGTGGAGTTTAAGACAATGGAGGAGAACTATATTAGTTTGTTTTGTTACCGCTTGTCAAAGATGGTGATTGAGGCCCAATTTGGTAGGTGGCCTACTCCCTCACAAACAAACTTCTCCACCTTTTTTGCTGGTTCCATTACCTGATCATGTCATTGATCTTGTCACATGCAAGCTAAGGACAACTTTTTACAAATTTTGACAAAGAGGGAGATTTTTTATTTTTCCCATAACTTACAAACTAGGAGGCAATTTTTTGCGTTCTTATAGTTGTTGGAAAGGTAGTTTTGAGTACTTCATCATGGTGTAGGTGATTTTTCTCTAGCTTGCTATATTTCTCTAGAATTTGCCTCTGAATGTCATTTTTGCTTGATTTTTTTGACATTTTTCAACAGGTCATAACTTTTGCCCACGATGTCGAAATTGAGCAAATTTTTTTTTAAATTGATCAGAAAAATGCAAGGAATGCAATGGTACATGTCATTTTTTTTGTTTTGGTGAGCCAATTTTTTTGAAAATTGTAAAATTTTCGTACATTATAAACGGTCGATTTAGGCTTCCACATTGACAACATTGTACTTAATCTTGTATTTCTTTTTGGGGGGGAATATTTTGCAGCATTATTTGTTATGGGGGTTCATTATTTTGTAGTTTGTGTCATTTTTTTGAGGTTTGTAAGGCATGCATGGTCAATGTCTTCATTGTTCACCTCATGACATCAACTCATTCCGACTTTGATTTGAATATTGCATGCATCCATTGAACACACTTGTTGATTTGTCAACGCAAGTTGAGATAAAGTGCCACATATTATATTTGTAGTTTGGGGATCTTGCACATCATGTTGTGCCACTTTTTGTACTCGTACTACTTTATAAAGTGTCATGGGGGTTTGTGTTAGTGCCTTGTTATTTGCCATCACAATCTTGTCCTGTGAGTGTCCCTTCACGACAACATTTTAGCCTCATGTGTGTGTGCCTTGTTATTTGCACACCCTTTATTAGTTACAGGTACTACTATGTGCATCTCCTGATGTTGCTTCTTCACCTTCTTGCATTACATTGTGACACACAATTTCAGTGGAGCTGTCATACCTCTCCCTTGTTAGCATTATGGGGGGTATCATACTACTTGTGCTAATGCTTCCTTGGTTTCGCTTGGAGTGAACTATGTATCTAGTTTTTGTTCCTATATACTAGGTGGATGCAGTGGCCGATTACCCATGCATTTTAGTGAGATGGAACATCTACCATATAGACAATCTTACATTTCTATTTGTGGAGGCAACCTTCTACCTTATTCAGATGATCACATTTCTTGAGACTATTGGCACCTATATTTTCAACTCTCACATTGGTTGAGTAGTGTCATTGGGGTCACTCATTCAAATTGATATGCCATTTGCATCTTCGACTATCAGATTGGTTAAGTAGTGTCATTGGGGTCACTCATGCAGTTTTTGTCTCTTTGATCCTGATCTTCATTCTATTTTCAGTGAAGGTTCTTTAGCAGTGTAGCATTTCTTCGGTAGTTGTTTGCAACTTTTTTGTGCTTCAGTGGAGTTCTTCATGTTCCTAATATTTTTGGGACATCCTTTGTGAGGGCTTCTTAGTCCTTCTTTTATCTCATATGGTGGGATATCTTTTGTATCTTTGTGATGGAAGTAGTCCTTGGGGGGTCATGTTGAGTCCTCCTTCCTTTCTTCCTTCACTTTTTCTCTTTTTTGGGGAGGAATTTTTCCCAAGAGGTTTTCTCCTTTTCTCCACTTGTGAGAGATTTTTTGTACATGGGTAACTAACATGGCCTTGTTGTCAAGACCCATCTTTGCATGTTTGCATTTGTTTGTTCCTCCCTAAGTTACACTTAAGGGGGGGTGTTGGTGTGAACAGAGTTATTACCTATCCAGTTTAACCTTTGTTGTGTGGATAATTCATATTATTTAACTATTTATTTAAATAATACTCACACACATGTTCACATGTTAAGTTTACTTAGTGAGTCTACTAGATGTTTCTAGTTGTGTCTAGTTGTTGCTAGCTGTTGATAGTTGTCTTATCCTACACATGTGATCTATTTGGCATCTTATCCTCTAGTTGTCACATGTGATAGGAATTGGACACTTGTCACATGACTACAACATCCTATCTCTCAACCTTGGTCTTTATAACCAAGGCCTCTCATTGTATCATATCAATTAATATTGTATCAAGTCATTATCTTGTGTATAGAATATTATTCTATCATGTTGATCTTCTTTGATTCTTGTGATTAGCTCTTAGACATCTTGATCTTGGGATAGCTACCTCCATAGCTAATCCTAACAAAACGATAATAGTTCCTTCCTTTGTCTATGGGGAGAGAAACCCACATTATGTAGCTTGTGCAACAAACAATAGATGGTCTACACCCGGCATAAATACAACAATGGTGGTCTACACCAAGAAAACAAAGCACAACAATGGTGATCTACACCATACATCTTCAAAATGAAACTATTCTAAATACAATAAAGAACAAACTTACCAATATCAACACCAAGAAGAGGCAACAAAATCTCCAAGAGCTCAAAGAATAAAGGTAGCTTCAAACCATAGTGAAGAAAGCCTCCTCAAAGGGCACCAAATAGAACCAAAACCTTTAAGATCCAATGGGAGTGATCTTGAAATTCCAAGGAGCATAAAAAATCACCTATAGCTGCTATAGAAGTCTAGTTTATACTAGAAAATAGTAGAGTTGTATGAGAAGCAAAATGTGTTCAAGATTGAGAGAGAGAATGAATGTATGTGAGAATGAATTCCAAAATCTTTCCAATATGACACACCGACATCTGTGCAGAGCACTTGGGCCCAGGTAAAACTAGCTCCTGGTTGTACAAGGCACCTGAGGACCATGTAAGCATTTAAGCATCATAATGAATTTTTGATAAGAGAAGAAGAAATAGACCAAAATCATACAAGCCTAGCCTATCATGTAGAGAGGAGGTGTGAAACACTAAAATGGTTACTAAACATAGTGTGAAATTGCAAGGGTAAGTAATTCTCTATGTTACAATTATCAATTGGCATGAGTTAGTTGTTGTCCTAGGGTAACCTTAGTGGCTATTGTGACAATACAAATCTTGATATGACTTAGTTGTTATCTTAGGGAGAGAGAGAGAGAGGTTAAGTGATCCTAAATAACCTTAGATAATAATCCTCTAGGCTATGAAGTGACATTAGTTAGTTGTCATAGGAGAAGAGAGAGAGGGTTATTAATTGGCATGAGTTAGTTGTTGTCCTAGTTTCTCTAACATTCTTAGTGGTTGTTATGATAGTCCAAATCTTGATATGATAGTCCACATCATGATATAACTTAGTTGTTGTCCTAGAAAGAGATCGACCCTTATCTTTAAGAATATGACTATCCTCAAGGATATATGAGTGTCCTTTTTCTAACTTAACTATCCTTTAATGTAATAGGACTATCTATGATAGTAAAATGAGTGTTATCAAGACCTTGATAACTATCTTTTTGAAGACTTAATGATACAATTTTGTTTATTATAGTTTTAAGAGGTTAATGATAATGTTTAAATCCTATAAACCCTAGGACACACATTTAAACTTAATGATCACAACTTCAAGGAATAACACTATTAGGATTAAGGTGCCACCAACCTTGTAAATCCTATGTAACTAAGTGCTCCTAGTATTGTTTGTAAATCATTCATAAGGGATGAAGTATTCACCAAGTAGCGATCTTGTTTTAGCCACATGTTTGATTTTGATACCTGATGGATGTAGGTTATCTGGGGGGTTGCAGGGGGTACCTCCCTTGTGGGGTCTAGGGCCCGCGTGCCTCAGTGGGCCCTCAAAAGCCACATTTTATATACAAATTACCATTGTAAATCTGGACTGTTCATCATTAGGTCACAGATCTAACAGTAGAGATTTTGTTGTCTTGTCTTGTCCTGGAGGCAACCCCTTTATGAAGATATTGTATTATTGTTGTGTATGAAAGAGTATTATAGGCGCTACTAGATTGAAGACTGGAGATGAGATTGATAGTGTTGTATTGTAAACTGTATTTGAAGTTAATACATACTGGTGCATCTCTTATTGTGTGGATTTTTTTTCTGAAAGGGTTTCTCCATGTAAACACTATGTTATGTGTTTGATCTTCTGTTTCGTTATTTCTTTGTGTTGATTTCATACTATCTCCATTTTGGTTTTGCACTAGATTAATAGTTACAGTTGTAATCAGATTTTCATTCTATAGTTGTTCACCTTCATTTCTAACAAAGACTATCTTTGGTTTGTATGAGTGACCATCCATGATTTGATTTGATGAGAATTATTGTGTCAAAGTTTGACATTGTGTAGTCTAGGAGGATCGGGACACACAGGGAATAAAACTAGGCCTCCACTATCATTCATCTACCCACCTTGACATG
This sequence comes from Cunninghamia lanceolata, assembly GCA_027924645.1. Classification (NCBI taxonomy): domain Eukaryota; kingdom Viridiplantae; phylum Streptophyta; class Pinopsida; order Cupressales; family Cupressaceae; genus Cunninghamia; species Cunninghamia lanceolata. Next base: position 10,150,768 of record BSBN01000895.1, on the reverse strand, counting down.
CTTGTGCCATTGGTTCAATATCATGAGGTGTATAATTAAAAATATGACTATTGGAACCCTTACATTGAAAACAAATGAGGCATTTACAACAATGCATTCATTGATGGCACAATCAAGTAGTTTGGAGTTGATGAAAACTAAGATAGGTTATTGTAGATGGACCTAACATCCACCTATAGGTGCAAATGAAACATTCCTAGGTGCCATAGATTCTAAGAATTGTTGCATCAATGTTTGACACTTTTTGCTCTTAGGTTTCTTAAGAGACTTTGTCAAAATTATGTAATCTTGGAAGGATCGAGACACCTAAGGAATGAAAGAAGTTCTCCACTAGAATTCACCTACCCATCCTAACATGTTGGTACTATCAATTCAATCCCACAAGGTGTAGAATGAAATATGACTATTGGAACCCTTACACTGAGTGTAAATGAGGCATTTTGCAAGAATGCATTCATTATTGGAACAATCGAATAGTTTGGAGTTGATAGAAATTGAGATAGGTTATTTTAGATGGACATGACATCCATCCATGTAGGTGTAAATTGAACATGCTTAGGTTACACAGATTCTGATAATCACTACATCAAAGAATGGTACTTTTTTGCTCATAGGTCTCTTAAGAAATTTTGTTGGAACTATGTAGCCTAGAAGGACTAGGACACCTAGGGGATTAAACGATGCATCCACTAGCATTTGTTCACCCACTTGAGTGTGTTAGCACCATTAGTTTGGTCCCATGAGGTGCAAAATGAAAAATATGACTATTGGCACCCTTACGCTAAATGCAAATGAGGCACTTTGCGAGAATGCATTCATTGTAGTCACAATCAAATAGTTTGGAGTTGTTAGAATCTAAGATAGAATATTGTAGGTGTAAACAAGATATTCCTAGGTGCCACAAGTTCTAAGAATTGTTGCATCAAATTTTGGCACCTTTTTTCTCTTAGGTCTCTTTAGAGGCTTTGCTAGAATTGTGTAGCCTTTTTAAAAATAAATTGTTCCTACTCAAAAATCCCTCTAAAAAATCTATAAAAAGATCATTTTCCTCTCATTTTCACATCCACAAACAAGGTTTCCTCTAGCATGTTGCTATTTTGATGAAGTTTTAGAGCATTTCTTTTGGATTCTTAGAGCCTTACAATATTGATAAGTTGTCGGAGCATCATCACGAAGCTTCTGGATGGTATTTTGTAGCATTTAGAAGCTTTGGAATAGTCATTGTAGAGATCTCTCTCTCTCTCTCTCTCTCTCTCTCTCTCTCTCTCTCTCTTCTTCCATTCCATTGTTGGGATTAAGGTTTCATCAACCTTGTAAATCCTATGACATGGTTTCCATTATTCTTGGAAAGTTCCAAGGTTCTTGGAGAGTTCCAACATCCTTGGAGATAGGGTGTTAATTTTGTAAATTTATTCATAAGGGATGAAGTTTTCACCATCAGAAGTAAATTATTTTTACTGGTATGGTAAATAATTATTTGTTTGCCTCAATAATTAATTGGGTTTCGGCAAGTTGCTATGGAGTTACTATTATCTCTCAAGGAATCTTGGTAAATAGTAAATGAGGTGAGGTGGAGAATCTTGGTGCCCATCTTTGGGAGGTATATATTTGGATTGTTATGATGTGTGTCATAAGTTTGTAAGAGCATATATGACAACTTACAACTGCCATAAGGTGTAAGAGATTCTATGACAACATATGACATCAATTATTGTCTTGTAACTGCCTATTCTTGGTTTTAGGTATCCATATTGGGAAGATGTCTATGAAAGGTGTAAGGGAATCTATAAGAAGATTAAATTTTGGAGTATCCTAGGATAGGGACGTTGGATTTTTTCCATATCGCATGAATTTTTTTGATGGGTACGTATTTTGTATAAATATGAGACTTGTGAGTGAAGGTTGTAAGTAATAGTAAGAGTTGTTTTGTACACAGGTCTTGTCGGATTGAAGACTGAAGAGGATATTGGAAGGATTGTATTGTAGTCTCTATTTTAAATAATAATACAACTTGGGTCTCTCTTCTTGGTGGAGTTTTGTGCCTCAAGGGTTTCTCCACATAAACACTATGTTATGTGTTTGATCTTTTGCTCCATTATTACCTTGTGTTGTGAGATCTTGCATTCTTATGTTGCTGATTTGTGTATCTTTGTTGTTACTATCTTATGGTGATTTTATTGTTCTTTTAAGTTCATCTATGGAGGTTATATCAATTATGTTAAATTGGTTGATTTTAGCATCATAAAGAAGTTGAATCTCTTCATGGTATTTCAAAGATTAAGCAAACTTAATTCTGATATTTGCATACAATTTTTAGATTTCTATTTTGTAGTAGTCAAAGCCTTGTATCTCACCAATTGTTATCATATCTTGGTGATTTGATGATTAACAATTGGATTAGAGATTGTTCATTTATTTCAGCAATTGGTATCAGAGCATGTTCTTGTATGTGCTTGCATGTGAGTTAATTGGACTTGCATGGACTTGCATGTTGCTTGCATGTACTTGCATGGACTTGCATGTTGCTTACTTGTGCTTCCATGTGATATAATCATGGTAATTTAGTTCTGGGTATTCTTTTGTTTTTTAATTTATCTTGTAAAGCTTGTGAGAATCTATTGGAAGGAATTATGGAATGTTGTAGGTTTTTTGGGCTGTAGTGGATGTTATGTATGTTAACATTATTTTACAGATTTGTGAAATTGAAATCCATATCTAACTCTCAGATGGATATTGTCAATGAGATCTATGGTGGGCATTGGAAGATCATGGTTGAGGATCTTATTTTTCATGGAGTTGGTCATGTGTTTGCTCCTTATAGGGTGGTGACCTCGATCTCCAGTTTGGCAATATGTGAGTATCCTCTTGTTTGGTGGTCTTATTCCTTTACCTTGTGGTCATGTGAAGTGTATGGGTGATCATGTTGGATGGTTGCTTTTGGTTCCCTGGTCACATGGAAGAATATTTACTAAATTTGTACTATTGTATGGAGTGCTTATATTGGGTTCACGGCTTTAGTCCCTAGTTACATGAAAGCACTGGATGATTTTCCATTGGTTGGATGTGGTTTGTGGAGTTGGTATTTCTGTGATATGGACACTCTTGAACAACTTGGTTTTGCCTTTTTCATTTTCATGGTATTTTGGATATTTAGGTTTTATAGCTTTCTTGTTTAAAAAGATTTGTGGATTTGTAGATCTATGATATTCCATTGTTTCATATGACATATTTGATGTTGTGCATTGGTGTGAATGTCTAGATGTTTAAGTGGTTTTAGATTTACATAGAGATGGTTTTGCAGGTTTTACATGTTAACCAAAATTTGTGGTTTGTAGATCTGTGGAAAGATTATGTTCAGACTCTTAGAGTATTCTGGATGGAAATAAATACAGATTCACAGGGTTACTTGTTAGGTTGTTTTGATATATGGTTACTCTTATGTGGATTTGTTTGGAAAATCAGGTCTAGCATTGATCTTGGTGTTTGAGTCTTGGAAATCTACATGTTATATCTTTGTTCTGCATGTTACTGATGTGGGGTTGAATTAATTTATTCAGTTATTTGAGATTAGAGCATTGACCATGTTTTTCTCCTTTGAGATGTTGCATGAGTACAGATCTTGTAAATTATCTGATGAGGATTCTGTTTGGTTGGTCTCTTCTTGGTCACCTTGATTGCATTGGTATGCTTATTGCAATGAGATAAAAGGATGGTTTGGAGTACCTGATATAGTTGTTCATTAAAATTTATAGCAGTGTGTTATGGTGCATGAGAATCTCTGTTCACTTTTAGTGGCATTTTGGTAATGATGTTGGTCATGATACCATACATAGCTCAGTATCACTTTCAGTGGGAGTTTTTTGTAATTACATAGTGTGTTATATCTTCTTTGTTTTTAGGATTTTGGTTCTAAGATGTTGTTGTTGTAGTGTGTATTGAGCCATGGATAATCTTTGGTTAGAAGATGGATGATCTTTTGCAATGGTTGTTGGTGTCATAAGGACCTCTTGGATTCTGCCCTTAGGTTGCAATGAGGTTTTATTGACATCTTTGGTTCTATTGACAACGGATGCTTGATCTTCATGTTATTTGAAGAGGGGCTAACATCTTGTTTCATGGAGGACCCTTCAAGTCTTTGGTAAAGGTGGTATTTTTCTTCCTTAGGAGAGGATGTAGTTCTCTTTGGTTTTGAGTATTAATCATTTTCATGGAGATTCATTATTTTGCAAGTTGCATTTGAAGTTGGCATGGCTTGATTGGTAGGTGCTCATGGATACTAGAGAGACTTGGTTTAGGCTAGATATTTCTTATGTTTATAGATATGTGTTGGAATGGTTACTTTTTTATGAAAGTTTTTCAATAGTAAAGATTGAGGAGCCTACACCTAGAAATGGATGTGAGTCCATAGACCTGATGAGAATGTTGTCTTTATTGAAAGCTTATATTTCTTGGTGTTGTATGCATAGGACAATCTTGCATCCCACTCGGTCTACTCGGCAGGTGAATGATCTAAGAGGTGTTTCCTGCCTGATTATTAGATGCATTCTTTATATGTATCTTGTCTTCTCTTGTGCATTAGTCTTGAATGTTGAGTTTTGAGGGCTTGTTGAGAAGTAGATGCATGATTTTATGTACTTCATTGTTTTCCTTGTAATCTTGAACTTGGGTTAGTTTTGAGGATTTGTTAGGAGAGGTATAGGATATGTTTAGTGTCTTGGGTATATTCCCTTATATTGTGGGAATGTTTGGCTAGTTTGATCTACTTTGTGTGAGAGGTTTCATCTATTGCTTCCATGTTTCATCATAAGTTGAATGGTTAGATGTTGATATCCCTTCAGTTTGGGAGTGTTTAAGGAGATCTTACTTTACACAGTTTGGCACATGTTAGTTTGGTATAAGGACATGGTTTGATTTGCAAGTTCTCTCTTTCCTGGTATATTGTCTTCTTCTTGAAGGTTCTTATATTTATGGAGTTGAGGTTTTTGAATAGATTCAACTGTTGTTGTTTGTACTTCATTATTTTTTGGCAACAATTTGGTAGCTCCTTGATCTCTTTATTCATTGTTTTGGAGGACTTGGGAAAGTTATTTGGATTGGTAATGAGACATGTATTTTGCATATCTTCATATGCTTCTTTCACACTATGACAAAGGAGTTAGCCACATCTTCTATGTGAAGTGCTATAGGAGCACTTGTTAATGCATGATCTTGTTTTTAGATTTAACATTACCCATGTAGTGGGAGTTTTAGAAGGTATATATGTGGTATGTATGAGAGGGGCACCTTTCTTGGGTTGGTTACACTTTACTGTAGTGAGTTACTTTAGAGGTTTTTTATCACATGTCTATGTGTGTTGGAGTATTCTTTTGCAAGATGGTGGATATACAAGGACTTTTTTACATATTTGGGTTGTTATGTTGATAGCATGAAGTTCTACCTATGATAGTTTGTTTACCCTGGTTTGAGGTATGGATAGTTTGGATGAGCTACCAACTTGTTGTGGTTGCTATTCCAATTTGGTATGAGTGTGGAAGTCACTCAAAGTCAATTTTTATCATTTGAATTTGATTCTTGTGTTCATGTATAGATTGGTGCAAGTTTTAGTGACACTTGATATGTTTCACCTTGGCATGTTCCTTGTCATATCATGGGTGACATGATGTGAGGAGTTCTTGCTAGTTGTTTTTGTAGGTATCTTGTTGGAGTACGAAAGCATGTTGAAGAATCAATGATACATGGTTGGCTAAGGGATGTTTTTACCTTGTTGATTTTTCCTATGGATATGTATTTACAATATGTGTGATGTCAAGTGGGATAATGTTTGGATTGTTGGTGTGAATAGGGGTTTTTTCCTAACTAGTTTAGTTAATTTCCCCTTGTGTGAATAATTCATATTATTTAACTATATAGTAGTTAAATAATATTCACACATCACACATAATCCACATGTTATGTTGACTTAGTGAGTCTCGATGTTTCTAGTTGTTGATAGTTGTAGTGACTTGTCTTATCCTACACATGTGCTCTAGTTGGCATCCTATCCTCTAGTTGTCACATGTGTTAGGAATGTGACACTTGTCACATGACTACAACTCCTTATTTCTCATCCTTGCCTTTATAAGCAAGGCTCTCTCATTGTATTTCATACAATTTGGTGTATTGAATATTTTCTCCATTGTTTTAGCAAATTCTTTTTTCTCTTAGTGTGGAAGGTTGTCTTGATTGCAGCGATCTTGGTTTGTTGAGTCACATTGACTCTTACATGGCATTAGAACCAAATCTGCAATTCCCTTCCCTCACTAGAGAGATTTTTCTGGGAGCTATGTTTTAGGAGCACCTTGGGTTGAATCTAACATCACCGTTGCGATCAGGAGGTGTGAAAACCTAAGAAATGCCTATTCAAATGTTGAATTTCATCATTGTGAAAATTTTTGGCAATTTTTTTGCCCCTGTTTAAGGCTTCTACGAAATCCATATCATACTATGCCAGATCTGTGCCAGCGTACTGTATCTCATCAATGGAGTCGGCAATATCTATCTAGTAATTATATATTCTTTGGTTTAATATTTGTTCTACAGTATAAAATTGTTTTGTTTCTACAGATTTGTTTTTCTGTTCAGGGTATAGTGGTACTCGACACGCGCAGGGCCTGTTAAGCCACATACAGAGGTACATTTGACCACTGGCTGGGTGCCATAAAGATGCAGGCCCTGCCATCGGCCATCGGTGGTAAGGCTTAAATAGGCCAACGGGCAATCAACATCCCTAGTTGTCTTCAAACCACCGCTTGTGGGAAGTCTTAATCACCTGGTGGCCTTCAAAACAATTGGTGGGTTCATACCGCCCGCAAGAAGGCAAGAATATAGGGGAATATTCCCTTCAATGGAAGATTCCCCCATGAAACCCCTTCGATGATTAAACCAATACAGGTGGTTTTTGTAGATCGGTGGTTTTTTATTTAAGTTCGGTGGTTTCAACATTCGTCAAGTAGTTTCTGCCAATATACTAGTGGTTTCATAATAGTCAATGGTGGTTTTCAACATTATCAGTGGTTTTGGTATTTATCAAGCAATTTTACACTAAAAATTGGTGTTTTCTCACAGAAAGAGCGGTTTTGGCCTACAGAGGGCAGATTTTTGAAAACCATTGGCAGTTTTGCAGTCATGATAGAATATTTCATCCTTCAAAGAATATTCATTTTTGGCATCAGGGGACATCAACCTGCATCATGCTGATGTCAATAGCCTTAAGGGCCTTTTTTGCCCCTCAAAGCCCTAAAGGAGGGTTTTTTTTGGTTTTTGTATAACTTTTCTCTAGGCTAACGAAATCAGGCAAACCAAATATCGAAGGAAAGCTGACAGAGTCTACTTCGTAGTGGTAATAGTAGTTTTCCAAGATTTTTTTGTTTGATATCATTTATTGTAGGTTGAAAACAAATCTCCTTTTATGGCTTTCGAGCTCACAACTTTCAACCTCGATCTCAAAATTTTATGATTCTTGTGGCATCGGAAAGGTATTTTGGAGCTCGTCAAATCCATTCATGCACTTTTCTCAGATTTTACACTAAGTTCATTTAATTCAATTTGTCAGTTTTTTAGCTTTTGAGTGATAACTTGTGTATTTTGAGACTTGAGTAAGTGAAACTTGTTTTGAGAGGATTTTTTTGTTGTAATAAATCAGTTTGAGTGATTGTAATATCACTTGTATCTCTATTTTAAGATATTTTGATTATTTTCCCAATTTTGTTCCCTTAAGGACAATTGTAAATCACACTAAGTATAAAGTACCACAACAAATTTGGGGGGCTCTCTTTCATAGTAAAGGGGTGTTGTTGTATTGTTGTCTTTATTTTTCATCATGGATGTGCCTCAAATTCCACTTTTACTCCATATGATTATTATGAATGGAAGAAAAACATGGAGTTTCTATTGTATAAATAAAAATTACATAGAATAGCTTTAGGCATAGATCCTGAACCCATGGATGCTACTGAGAGAAGAAAATGGTTAGATAGAAGAGATGAGGCTTATGGTACACTTTTTCTTGCTATTTCTCTAGATCTTAGATTTCATGTTGAGTCTTTTAAAATACCAAATGAGATATGGACAACATTAGACAGTCTCTTTGGCAAGCAAGATAAAATGAGAAGGTTCAAATTGGAGAATGAGCTAATTACACTTAATCCTCAAGAATTTGATCAAATCAAATATTTCTTCACCAAGTTTAAGTCTCTCAGGTTGCAACTCAAACAGTGTGGACTTGAGAAATAAAATGAACAATTGATTCTATCTATTCCTGCAAAATCAGGTCCTGCTTATTCAGGTTATGTTTCTACCTTTTATGCTACAATGGATGCTTTTGGTAGTAAGTTTACTATGCTTTCATTTGATGAGTTTGTTGCACAACTCACTAGAGAACAAGCCATGCTACTACACATGGGCACATTGAAGTCTCCTAAATCAAGGCTCTAGTTGCAACATAAAGCACAAAAGATCCTAAGGCTTCAACTAATAAGGGAAAGAAACAAAAGGATTCAAAGTCTAATGAGAAAGAAAAAGAATCAAATAAAACCCCCAACTCCTTCCAAAGAGGAGTCCAATAAGAAGAAGAAGCCAAAGTATTCTTATTGTAAGAAATTGGATCATGAAGAGACAAAATGTTATGAGAAAAAAATTGATGAGATGCCACAACTTCTTCAAAAACATAACATTGAGTATCCTTCATCAGCATCAGTTTTACCCAATTCTTCTTCTTCAACACTATCATCATCTACACCGCCAAAGACAACATTTGCAAATGGGTCAAGCAAAGGAAAAGGATAAGCACTCTTTGCTTCAACAAGTCTATAGTTAGATAGATGGCTTCCTAATTTAGGATCTTCTCATCATATGGCCTCTTCACAAGGGATGTTCTCTTCATTTCAATCATGTACTTCATCACCTATTTTGATGGGTAATAATACATACATGCATGCAACTGGAAAAGGAACTATTGATATTTATGAGAGTACTTTCAATAATGTGTTGTGTGTACCTTCCTTGATAATCAATCTCCTTTCCATCTACCAAATTACTCATTGTGGTGTAGGGAAGATACTTGAGTTCACTCTTGATTCTGTGATCATACGGGACTTGGAGAGCAGAGATATCATTGTTGTTGGGATGGCTGATCATGCATCTCGCTTGTATACATTCTCCCACTTTTTTTCTAATGGTGATGTAGATCCATTGATTGATATTCACACTCATGTATCAAGTGTGAATCATGTTTGTAAGGATAAGTTTAGTCACTTGAACCTTGGTGTTCTTGCATCTACTTCAGTTCCTGAGACTAGTTTTGAGCTTCCTCCTCCTCCTGCTTCTTCAGAGATTGGTATTGACATAATTTCATCTACTTCATTTGAGCAGGATATTATCTGTCTTCTAGATATAGGTTTATGGGATGAGTACTTGATAGGTATTTCAGACTTGTTTTGTGAGTCCTATCTTGATGACTTGGAGGACATAATTGATGGCAATCAGCTCCTCTTTGAAGGAGTTGATTCTTCTACTTCATATGTGTAGGCACCTTCTTCTCCTCTTCACTTATCATAGTTTGGCATTGAGTTGGAGTATATTGAGCATCATTTGGAGGATTCTTTGCCTTTAGAGATTGATGATCTTGAGTTTTCTTCTTGTCTTGGATTGTCACATTCTTTGATTAGGCATGCAAAACCTAATTATGTGACATCTTTTGGTTGTAACTGTTGAAATACACAAGTCAACTAAGAGGGGGGTGAATCAATTGTTACAAAAACCTTGACTTCTTAAGAACATCAACACATCAATAGCTTAATCTCAATTATTAATATTCAATCATGAAAGCATGAAATTAGAAAATTAACACAATAGCACATTCAACACATGAGACACTAGATTTTTACGTGGAAAACCCTAGAAGGGAAAAACTATAGTGAGTGTTATCTCACAATATAATATGTATTATCAATATTGAAAATTAGAGGCTCACTGCCCAGAGCTCACTGCTCAATTGAAAAGTCTCATTGCCAAGATATGAGGCTCCCTACCAAGTTGGGCTCACTACCAGAGATTAGTGAACTAAGATAGTAGCATCTACTCCATGCCAAGGTTCAGTTCCATTGAAGCACAATGTTTCTTCTCTGCTCTGCTCCTACACTTCACACTTATCTTCGCATCTTTGCACCAGGATACATTTTTCATGACTTCATTTCAAGTATTTATATAATTCATCAACCTTGGAATGTACATCAAGGTTGGCATTACAATCATCAACCATTGGAACAATTTCCAAGGTCGGCATTACAAACATACATTAGAATAGGTCTGGACCTAAACAAAATTTGCTAAGGAAAAGATGTATGTGGATCATGCCATGCCATAACTGGGACTCAAATGCAATCTTCCATGCAACAACATGCTTCCACAATCTTCAAGGTATCACTGCAAGTAGTGAGAACAACTAGGTCAGCCAAGACTTGTGTTAGCACTAAGACTTTTAGGAACAGGCTTCATCTACGATTCAAATTACTCTTTGTGGACCAATCAAAAGATAGGAAAATGATCAAGAGACATCCACAAGCACATTACAATCATCAAGAACTTATGCACAACATCCAATCACTCTATCAAGAAGATTCTTCAAACTAGAGTACTTATCCATTACTGTTAGCCACTATCATAAGGAAAAGATTGCTTGCGGACTACCAAATCATGAACCATTTGAAATGAAGGCACATAGCATCATCCTAGACTTAACTCTAGAACCGCAGACCATAACAGTTGAATGCAAAGAAATGTGGAGCATAATACATTCTCCCTATCACCACAAGATACTAAAAAAAAAGTTATTTTTACTCTAGTGAACAAAACTCACTCAAATCTTCATATCGGAGGCTCAAACTTGGAACATAGAATCTTAAAACATCCCTTTAAATAACTTTCAAACCACAGACAAAGATATTCAATCTATAGAATATGCGGAGAAAAATGCTGGACTGTTCTTCTGTAAGAAAAGATACTCTATAACTCACTGTTTCCATTAGGAGAGCAAATTTTCTCAAAAGCACTTGGAAACTCAATATCAGAATCACCTACTCATTATCTTTAGTACTTATATAATCCAAAACAAATCAACTAACTCAACACCAGCAAGCATCAAAATAAGAGCACAGTTGACACCAATGACAACACATATATGTTGACATCAATGACAACACCGGTTAGCACATACTTGCAACAATCTTCCCCTTTGTCATTGATGGAAACATATGATGTGAAAAATTGTAAAAATCATCAAGACAAGATTCTTCATTGATTATCTTCTCCCCCTTACTCTTTACACATCTGACTTCTTGCCCCCCCTGAGTTTTTCACATGATTTCTCTCCCCCTTTGACATCAATGCCAAAGGACATTACTCCTCTGCACTTACTTGCAAGTTGCTTCTCTGATCAAACTGGAACACTTACTGCTCTTTGTCAGAAACTCATATCAATAACATCTAGCTACTCCCCTTGAGAGGTAGCCTTCAAAACATCAATCCAGATCAAAGAATGAGACTTTGGGCACCACTGGATTGCACTTCCTATGCATATTAGTTGAGAGTAGGAGGGGTAATTATAACCCCTAACTTTTCCCTGAGATACTCAAAAGTATCCTTAGGCAGAGGCTTAGTGAAAATATCTACAATTTGATCCTTTGTAGGCACATATTCTATCTTTACTTCATTCTCTGTTACCTTTTGCTCTCAAGAAGTGATACCTTATGGATATATGCTTTGTTATTGAGTACATCATTGGATTCTTTGAAATGTTTATGGCACTTGTATTGTCAGAGAAGATTGAGATTGGTTCTCCATACACAACTCTTATATCCTTCAATGTTTGCTTCATACATAACACTTGAGTGGAACAACATGCTGCTGCAATATACTCTACTTCTGTAGTAGATAAGGAAATTGAATCTTGCTTCTTGCTCAACCATTAAAACCAATCTATTTCCCAAAAAGAAAGCACCTCCACTTGTACTTTTTCTATCATCAACATCTCTGACCCTATCTGCATCTCTATAAGCACTGAGAGTGAAATCATTATCCTTTGGATACCACAAGCCATGATCTGATGTGCCTTTTAAATACCTCATGATTCTCTTAACTACCATCACATGTGACTCTCTAAGATCTTCTTGAAATCTTGCCACAAGACAAGATACATGCATTATATCATGTCTGGTGTAAGTTAGATAAAGTAATCCTCCAATCATAGATCTATAACTTTTCTGATCAGTCTTAGGTGATTCATCAGTCTTTCTTAGTTTGCAACCAATCACCATGGGAGTACATACCGGTTTAGAATCCTGCATTCCAAACTTCTTCAACAACTCTTTCACATACTTGGACTGAGAAATAAAGATTCCTTTATTTAATTGAGTAATTTGCAGACCTAGAAAGAAATTCATTTCACCAAACATGGACATCTCTGTTAGAAATAAAAGCAACACTACTTCAATAGAAATCTAATTCAAGATAAATTTCAGCAATCTTAAGTGTACACTAACAATGGAGATTGTAACAAAACATAAAACCCACTATAGAAAAGATGTCAAACATGAAGAACTCAACACAATGACATAGTGTTTATGTGGAGAAAACGCTTGTGGGTAAAAAAACTCCACCAGGAAAGAGGCACTCTCAACAAGATTGTACAATACATCAACTACACAACTCTCTCCACAAGTCTTCAATCTGACAGCATTCCGGCAGTACCTAAGTACCTAAAATTTGTATTGTAGCAACACATACATGGAAAATACTTATAGAAATGTTTTCCACTCCATTCTAGGCATCACCTTCTCTCTCCTAAGATTCTCCAACTTGTAAACATCAATTACCATCTTACAAGCATATTACACTTGTCCAAAAACAACCATGCAAAGGTTGGGTGCCCAAGACTAAATCTGGCCTCTTACAACATCTTATGATGCATCATAACCGTCATAGATTCCAAAAAAGAGTATCTTTCCAAGATAGGAACCTTGGGCTAAATATAGCAAATATACAACTAACATATCCGTCATATGCGTCATAGAATCTCAAAAGTTTATGACAACTTGCAACTATCATAGATTCACTTACCAAACATTATGACAGTTGTCATACATGCCAAAAATAGTAGATTCCTCAAGGGAGCATGCCTACCCTAATTTAATTTGAGTTTTTACATTTGCCAACAATAAAAGTCACTTCGTAATTACCTCTGGTTACTCTGAAATTACCCCTGCCAGTGAAACTAGTACATCCCCTCATGGATAATTACAAATTACATATAATAAATGGAATAAATACAATATTAGGATTTACAAGGTTAATGGCACCTTATCCCAACATTCTCCCACTTGACATTATACATTGTAAATCAACCCATAAGAAATCAAATAAAAAATAATCAGGCACTAGAAACAAGGCCCATGACCTCTCTGCACCACACAAACTTCTCTGTGCTCACATGTTTGGTCAATGAATCTACAACATTCTCCTGAGTGTCTATCTTCTTCATCTCAATCTCTCCATTTGCAACCAACTCTCGAACAAAGTGATACTGAACATCAACATGCTTAGTCTGAGCATGATACATGGGATTCTTGGCCAAACATATAGCACTCTGGCTATCACAACCAATCTGAATAATCCTGCAATTAAAACCAATACCTATACACAGTCTCCTCGACCAAACTGCCTCCTTAGAGACATGAGTTGTAGCCATATACTCTACTTCTGTGGTGGACAAAGCAACTGTGGGCTGCCTCTTACTCATCCAACTCACTGTACCTCCAAACAGAGTAAACACATAGCCACTAGTGGACCTTCGATTATCCAAGTCACCTGCCCAATCTGCATCAACAAAACTATGTATGTCCAAAGATTTATCATCACTATTAGTACTAGAATAAACCAAACAATGATCAGGAGTACCTGCAAGATATTTAAACACCCTCTTCACATAAATCTAATGTTGTTTACCATGGTTAGACATAAATCTGCTCAAAACTCCTACTACTTGGGCAATATCTGGTCTAGTGCAAACCATTGCATACATCAAACTCCCTACAACACTAGCATATGGCACATTAGACATATCCTCAAAATCATCTTCAATCTTTGGACACATATCTAATGAAAGCTTAGTACCAATGGGTAAAGGAACTCTAATTGGGTTACAATCCTGCAAACTAAACCTTTGCAAAATAGTATTCACATACTTACTTTGTGACAACCAAAGCTTTCTGTTAACTCTGTCACTCCTGATCTCCATTCCCAAAATATACCTTGGGACACCAAGATCCTTCATCTCAAATGTACCTGAAAGTTGGGCTTTAAGCTCACTGATTATACCCTTAGTATTGCTGGAAAACAACATGTCATCAACATACAAAGCAAGAACCAATATAGAATTATCAACACAATAAATGTAAATATAGTGATCTTCCTTGCTTCTAACAAAACCCAATTTCAAAACAAATGAATCAAACTTTTGATACCACATTCTGGGGGACTGTTTTAGACCATAAAGAGACCTCTTTAACCTGCAAACCCAATGTTCTTTCCCTTTTACCTCAAAACCTGTAGGCTGTTGCATATAAATTTCTTCTTCAAGATCTCCATGCAAGAATGCAGTCTTAACATCCATTTTCTCATTCTCCCAATCATAAGTTGCAACAATGGATAAAAGAAATCTAATAGAAGTCAATTTAGCAATAGGAGAGAATATCTCACCAAAATCAACTCCCTCTCTCTAGGAGTAGCCTTTGGATACCAGTCTAGCCTTGTACTTCTCCAATGACCCGTCTGCTCTGAACTTCTTCTAGAAGACCCACTTACATCCTATGGCCTTTCTTCCTTTGGGAAAATGAACAAGATCCCAGGTGTTACAAGAGTCTAAAGCCATCATCTCCTCCTGCATGGCTAACTGCCAAGACTCACTATCATCTACAGAAATAGCTTCCCTGTAGGATCTAGGTTCATCATTAGTACTCAATAAAGCATATACATAATGGAAATCTAGTGGGCTATAACTATTAACTAGATTTTGTTGTCTTGTGGATCTCGTCAAGAGTGGAGTAAGAGATTCTACTTGTTCTTCTACATGATCATCTGCACCAACTTCTTCTGTAACAACAGACTCATCTTCATCAGAACTACTTGAATCTTCTTCTTCTTCTTCACTCCCCAATCCATCATTTTGTTCTTCCTGAGGTGCATCTTGCTGCTCTAAATCAAAGTGCACCTTCTTTACCTTTTCTTCTTTTTCTTTTGTCTGCTTAGGTTCAGAAATAGCTCTAAGTTCCCTCAAAATAACATCTCTAGAAAAGATAATCTTGCGAGTTAGTGGATTCCAAAGCTTATAACCCTTGACATTATCACATTATCAGCCTTTCGATCCAACTTAGATTGCTTTTCCTTAGGCACATCAACAAAAACCTCACAGCCAAAAACCCTTAAATGTGAAACAGAAGGTTTCTTACCTGTCCACACTTCATAAGGTATTGAATCAAGAGCTTTACAAGGAGATATGTTTATCAAGTAGAAAACAATACACACAGCCTCTACCTAAAATCATTTATCCAACTATGCATCATTAAGCATACTTCAGGCCCTTTCCATAATTGTTCAGTTCATCCTTTCAGCAACACCATTCTGCTGTGGTGTATACGGAGTTGTCTTTTGTCTGATTATACCTGCATGCTTGCAAAACTCATCAAATTCCTTAGAGAAATATTCCCCTCCATTGTCAGATCTATTTTTATCTTTAAACCTGATTGGTTCTCTACTAAGACTTTGAATTCCTTAAACTTAGTGAAAACTTCATATTTATGTTTCATAAAATAAATCCATGTATATCTGAATACATCATCAATGAAGGTAAAAAAATAACACGATTTTCTAATAGATTCATTAGCCACAGGTCCAAACACATCCGTATGAATAATCTCTAATTTCTCTTTTGCTCTATTGCTTCCTAAAGGAAATGATTTTATGTTTTGTTTACCAAACACACAATGCTCACAGAAACCAAAGTGCTCATCAAAATAAGAGAAATCATCCAACAATTGTTTATTCTTAATAGTTTTCAGTATATTATTACTTGTGTGGCCCAATCTACGGTGCTACAACATACATGTATTTTCAATAGTGGCCTCAGATACATAGGAGGCATTACAAACTGTAGTGGCTTCAAGCTTAAACAAGTTCCCAAATCTCTTCCCTTTTCTTACCTCCAAGTTCCCTCTCACCAATCTGCAACCATGCTTGTCAAATGTCACATGCATTCCCAAATCATTCAACTTTGAAACTGAAATTAGATTTCTAGCTAATCCAGGAACATGCAAAACACTAGGGAGGGTTTTAATCCTCCCATCACTGAACACAACAATACCTTTCCTTTCCCAACAATTGGATATGAAGAGTTGTCACCAAGGTAGATATTACCTCCATCATATTCTTCATATGTGGAGAACCATTCCTTATGTGGGGTCATATGAAACAAGCATCCTGAGTCAACCAACCAGTGATCATTAGAAACAAGATTACATGCACAAAGTGAAACTTCTTCACCTGCATTTGAGGACTTATCTGAAGCACTCTCCCACAGTTTCTTGGGGTTTCTGTACTCCTTCTTTACATGTCCCCTTTTACCGTAGTTCCAACACTTAACTCTGTTCTTTTTACCAGGAGTTTTAGACCAGCCCTTAGACTTGTCCTTAGCCCCTTTCTGATCTCCTTTAGGTCCCCTTTCCTTAGACCTTCCCCTGACACTGAGAGCATCCCCTGGACTATCCGAACTCTTCTTCCTGAATTCTTGTGATAGTAGCACTGAAACAAGAGCATCCAACTTTGGATCCGTAAGGTTAGCAATGATAGCAAGGATAACATTCTCCCAAGACTCAAGTAAAGAACAAAGAAGTAAGATACATTTATCTTCCTCACTAACCTCAACATCTACTGAATCAAGCTGACTCAATAACAAATTAAAAGAATTTAAATGCTCTGCAACTGATTCACCTTCTTGCATTTTCATTGAAAACAATTTTCTTTTTAAATAAAGTTCATTTACCATACTCTTGGCTTGATAGATCTCATCCAAATGATTCCATAACTTGTGTGCAATCTCCTCCTTTGCGACATTCAACATGACAGAGTCTGAAAGACACAACCGGATGGTTCCCCGTGCCTTCTTATCCAGTCTATCCCACTCATCTTGAGAGACATCATCAAGTTTCTTCTCTTTTTGAATGGCCAACCACTGGTTTCTTTCTTTCAACAAATCTTTCATTTTCAGCTTCCACAACTCATACCCTATTCCATTGAACTTCTCAATGTCCAATCGAGAGGTTGATGCAACAGTGGATCCAACCATAATAACAACACAAGATCTGCAAAACAAACACAACCAAATCTCCCACTGCAGCTACAGCTTCCACACCACCACCCAAGAGTCAAAGTTGGCTAGGCTCTGATACCAAATGTTAGAAATGAAAGCAACACTACTTCAATAGAAATCTGATTCAAGATAAATTTTAGCAATCTTAAGTGTGCATTAACAATGGAGATTGTAACAAAACATAAAACCCACTATAGAAAAGATGTCAAACATAAATAACTCAACACAATGACATAGTGTTTACGTGGAGAAAACCCTTGTAGGTAAAAAAACTCCACTAGGAAAGAGGCACAATTTTGTATTAATCTCAACAAGATTGTACAATACATCAACTACACAACTCTCTCCACAAGTCTTCAATCTGACAGCATTCTAGCAGCACCTAAGTACCTAAAATCTGTATTGTTGCAACAAATACATGGTAAATACTTATAGAAATATTTTCCACTCCATTCTAGGCATTGACCTTCTCTCTCCTAAGATTCTCCAACCTGTAAGTCATTAATTACCATCTTACAAGCATCTTATGCTTGTCTAAAAATAGCCATGCAAAGGTTGGGTGCCCAAGACTAAATCTGGCCTCTTACAACATCTTATGACACTTCATAACCATCATAGATTCCACAAAAGAGTGTCTTTCCAAGATAGGAACCTTGGGCTAAATATAGAAAATATACAACTAACATATCCATCATATGCGTCATAGAATCTCAGAATCTTATGACAACTTGTAGCTGTCATAGATTCACTTACCAAACATTATGACAGTTGTCATACATGCCAAAAATAATATATTCCTCAAGGGATCATGCCTACCCTCATTTACTTTGAGTTTTTACATTTTCCAACAGTAAATGTCACTCCGTAATTACCTCTGGTTACTCTGAAATAACCCCTGCTAGTGAAACTAGTACATCTCCTCATGGATAATTACAAATTACATATAATAAATGGAATAAATATAATATTGGGATTTGCAAGGTTAATGGCACCTTATCCCAACAATCTCAAACTCTTTTTGCATTTCCTCTACAAATTTATTACACATACCTTCATTGCCTCCAAAAATAATGTCATCAATAAAGACTACTGTTGCAAATATGTGCCTAAGTGGTGTTGTCATTGATGTCAACATATCCTTGTTTCCATTGGTGTCAACTGTACCCTATTTTGTTGTCTATATAGAAGACCAGATTGTTGAGGATATTGAGAAAATTAATAACAATCAATGCATTTGAACCTTATAGTTGTGTAGATGATTGTCAGAGGTTGCTCTAGTCAAGATTTGAGAAGTCCGCATGAAGATTTGAAGAAGTTATGGGCATCTGAGTAGAACCAGATTCTGCAGTACTTAGAAGAGATAATGTGACAATAAATTAGTCTAGATTGCTCCGTAGTGAAATATTAGGGTCTACGGATCTGAAGACATGTTTGGGAAGTCAGTGTGTATCATCAACTCTAGTCGTTCGTGGTTTGGAGGTCCGCAAGCGATCTTTCTAGTTTGACAGCCATGGTAGATAATGTTCTTGAGGTTCCAGAGGAAGATACAGATGATTCTGGTAAATTGGTTTAGAGTGAATGTTATTGATGATTTTAATGTGCTTGTGGAGGTCTCTAGATCATGTGGCTACTATGTTGGAGGTCCGCATTAAAGTTTGAGCTTGTTGATTGGAGGTTTCTTCTTTGAGGTTGATGTTCTTCCCAGTCTTGGCCAACCGGATGTTCCTGGCTTGTTGCGGATGATCTAAAGAGTATTTTATGAGGCACGGCGTAGTTGTTGAAGATGATCCAAGTCTTAGTTGTGTTTGGCCGATAGTGTGATGATCCACATCAAGTTTAGTCGACCTTGTTGATCATTCCAAGGTTTATGAAGTGTATAAATACTTGTTGAAGAGTCGTGGAAAATCATCCTGAACAAATGAATAAAATCAAAAGAAAGGATAAAAAAGCAGAGCAGAGAAGAAGAGGAGCGAAGGGAGTCTAGAGTGAAGAGTCAATGAAGAAGAATTTGAAGATAGGAGTAGAAGTTTTTGAGCCATCAAAGGGACTGATTCATGCATGAATATAGATGCTATTTCTCAGTTCATTATCTCTGTGTAAATCATAATTTCTTATAGGTAGTGAGCATTTTCTTGAGCAGTGAGCTCTAGGCAGTGCACCCGAAGGCATGTGCCTTCTATTTTCTTAAGTACTTTTAACAGGGTACGCATTTTTGTGGGTTAACCCTCACCGTGGTTTTTCCCTTAACCAGGTTTTCCACGTCAAAATTCTGGTGTTGTGTGTTCATGTTGTTTCTACTTATGTGTTGATTCATGCTTAATGTTTTCATCATTAATCTGATTATTAAGAAGATTTAAAAGTGAAGAAAAGGTTAAATTTTAGGGACAACTGATTCACCCTCCCTCTTAGTTGTCTGGACTGTTTCCAACAATTGGTATCAGAGCCAAGTACCTCTAAAAGAAGCTTGACCGCTTGAGGAGATCCAAGATGTCGTATTACAAGAAGGAAAGTCTAAGATTTGATGGAACAAATTACTCCCTCTGGAAAGTACGCATGCAGTGTCATCTGGAATGCATGGGTGATGGTATTTGGTCAATAACCAAGAAAGCATATAAGATTCCAAAGAATGGACCTTCAAATATAGATGAACTCAGAGATGCTGAATGCAACACTCGAACCAAAGAAGCATTGAATTTTTTATGCTTCTGGAAGAAAACTGTGTTTTCTTTTTTGTCTCAATGTTTCAGATCACACTCCATGATCCATCATCAGGAGGAAAGGAAAGAATGTGAATGAAATGGATTGCAGAGATGTTTCTTAAAAAGAGAGGGAGGAGGTTGGCACGAATAGTAATAAGAAACTAGAGGAGTTATTAAATGGGGATAAGTAAGGAGAATCTAAGAAAGTTAAAAATAAGAACATCAAAGAGCTAAAAATGATAAAAACAAGAAGATAAATAGAAAGAAACTAAAAATTAAAAAGTTAAATAAAAACAAAGATAATTGAAATGTATGATTAGATAGCTATAAATATGTGTACAAATAAAACAAATTCAAAAATAATTCTTAAAATGTAAGCAATAAAGTGCAAATAATACTATATACGGAGAAATAAAGTGTCTAAAAATGAAGGTGAAAAAGAACCTAAATATGTATGAAAAAGAAGAATCTCAAAATAAGAGGAGTGTGGAGGGAAAATGGGAAAATAAAAGTAAACGTGAGATAACATGTAGAAAGCAAAAGCGGGGGAGTGCAAAGAAAAGGGGAGAATGGAATGTAAGTGAGGGAGAATGCAAAAAAGAGATAAGTAAGAACGAGAGGTAGTGTGCAAAAACAAGAGAGGGTGAAAGTCAAAAATAGATAAGACATTGTAGACTCATGCAAGAGAGGGGAGTGTAAATGAGATATAAATGCAAAGAGAGAAGAGAGGTAAGAGTAAAGAGGGAGACAAAAATAGAGAGGATAAATGTAAAGGATAAATGCAAAAGAATATATATATATATATAAAGGAGTCTAAAATCTAAAAATGGATATGTAAGCAAACATAAATGCAAAAATATAAATATATATAAATATAAAATATGTGAAAATAAAGAAAAATGGGGAAGTATATACCCTGACAAGAAATAAAGAATATATATATTCCATTCTCTTTTTTGCATTCTCCCTCACTTACATTCCATTCTCCCCTCTTCTTTGCACTCCCCCCTTTTGCTTTCTACATGTTATCTCACGTTTACTTTTATTTTCCCATTTTCCCTCCACACTCCTCTTATTTTGAGATTCTTCTTTTTCATACATATTTAGGTTCTTTTTCACCTTCATTTTTAGACACTTTATTTCTCCGTATATAGTATTATTTGCACTTTATTGCTTACATTTTTAGAATTATTTTTGAATTTGTTTTATTTGTACACATATTTATAGCTATCTAATCATACATTTCAATTATCTTTGTTTTTATTTAACTTTTTAGTTTTTAGTTTCTTTCTATTTATCTTCTTGTTTTTATCATTTTTGGCTCTTTGATGTTCTTATTTTTAACTTTCTTAGATTCTCCTTACTTATCCCCATTTAATAACTCCTCTAGTTTCTTCTTACTATCCGTGCCAACCTCCTCTCTCTTTTTAAGAAACATCTCTGTAATCCATTTCATTCACATTCTTTCCTTTCTTCCTGATGATGGATCATGGAGTGTGATCCGAAACGTTGAGACAAAAAAGGAAACACAGTTTTCTTCTAGAAGCATTGAAAATTCTATCATTATGGACTGTGGAAATATCATGACTACAAAGAAGCATTGTTAAGTGCCCTGTCTGACACTGAATTAACAAATGTCTTGGATTTGCAAACTGCTCATGAAATATGGAGCAAATTGGAAAATCTATATGAAGGTGACAAATATGTTAAATGTGCCAAGCTACAAAGCCTGAAGGGTAAATCTGAAAGGCTAGTAATGAGTGAAGATGAAAACATTACTTCCTACATGCAAAAAGTAAATGAACTTGTGACTAGTAGTAGAGATGCAGGTGGAGTATTGGATGAATCCAAAATTGTTGCCAAAGTGCTCAGATCCTTACCTGCAGCTTACAAAGACAAGGTTGCAGCCATTGAAGAAATTAGGACAGTAACAACTATTACAAGGGATCAGTTGGTTGGTAAACTTTCAGCATTTGAAATGAGTGAGTTTGGAGATTCTCTTCCTAAGTCTGAAGCTACATTCAAGGTCAGTGTGTATGGAAGGCAAAGATATGATCCAGGTGAAAGTTCTTCAGCAAGAACAAACAGATTTATCAAGACAAGGAAGGATCTTGAAGATGATGAAATTGAGACTGCAAATCTTGAAGCTCTCATTACAAGACAGATGCCAAGAGGATCTGGTAAGTATGAAGGAAAATTGCCACTCAAATGTTTTGCTTGTAATAAGATTGGTCATTTTGCCTCAAGGTGTCCGGAGAGGTTTTCAAAACCAAACCTTAATAGATACAAAAGTCAGAAGAATTGTCTCTATGTCCAAGAAATTAGAGAAGAAGGAGTCATAGATGATGAATCTGATCATGGAGAAAGTGATTGGGTGTTCATTGCTATTAAAGAAGAAGATCAAATGTCTACTAAATCTGCTAGTTGTGCAAATGTGGAAAGTTCCTTGGCTACTCAGGTTGTTGAAAGGGATGAATGGGTGATTGATAGTGGATGTTCTCATCATATGACTGGTGACAAGAGTCAGTTTGTGAGTTTTGAAAATTATGAATGAGGACTTGTGAAATTTGGTGACAACTCAACTAGTAGAATCCGTGGCAGAGGATCCATCTCTTTTGATGGCAAGAACAACACCAATGATGTTCTATATGTTGGAAGGACTAAAACATAATCTTTTCAGTGTTGGACAGTTGGTTGACAAAGGTTATGATCTTCGATTCAAAGATGGAAAATGCAGAATCTTGGAAAGTTTTGGAACTGAAATTGCATCTGGTACTCAAACTAAAGGTAACATATTTCACTTAAGCAGTTCAGGCAAAAGTTGTTTGATTACTCAAACAGATCAAAGTTGGTTATGGCATAGGAGGATGTGTCATGTGAATTTTGATAACATTGTCAAAATAAGTTCCACTCAAGCTGTGAGAGATCTTCCAAGACTTGTGAAACCTAAAAGTATATGCAAAGAATGTCAATTGGGTAAACAGAACAAAATTTCATTCAAAAGTAAGGAACAAGGTTCAAGTGGGAGATTGGGACTGGTACATACTGATCTTTGTGGTCTTGCTAGAATTAGGAGTGTGCAAGGAGACAGATATTTCATGATGCTGATTGATGATTACTCCCGGATGATGTGGGTAACTTTCCTAAAAGAAAAATCAGAAGCACTTGATAAGTTTAAGGTGTTCAAGATGATAGCTGAAAATGAGATTGGTGGGAAGTTGAAGTGTCTGAGATATGATACAGGTGGAGAATTCACTTCCAGAGAGTTTGATGCTTTCTGTGAAAATCATGGAATAAAAAGACAATTATCTGCCCCTAGGACTCCTCAGCAAAATGGAGTTGTGGAAAGGAAGAATCAGACCATTCAAGAAGCTGCCAGGACCATGATGATGGAAACAAATGTTCCTTAAGTTTACTGGAGGGAAGCTGTGAGTATTGTTGTCTACACTCTTAACCGGGTGCAGATCAAAGGAAATTCTGGTAAGACTCCCTATGAACTATGGTTTGGTCATCCTCCTACTGTGAAATATTTTAGAGTTTTTGGTAGTAAATGATATATCAAAAGAGATGAGGATTTAGGAAAGTTTGAGGCAAGAAGTGATGAAGGAATATTTTTGGGTTACTCAACTCAACGTAAGGCTTATTGGTGCTACAACAAGAGGTTGAGAAAGATTGTTGAAAGTGCAAATGTTAAAGTTGCTGAAAGCAAAGAAGGTCATTCCAATTACTACGGATATGATTCAGGTGATCAAGAAGAAAGTCAAAGTCAAGGAAGACAAGTTCAAATCCAAAACCAACCTCAGATTGATCCGGTAACTCCAGTAACTCAAGAGGTTAGTGCAGATGATGAAGAACAAGTCCAAGAAGTAGAAGTTCAATCAATTCCCAAAACTCCCAGGTATCTAAGACTACATCATCTTGAAGATCAAATCATAGGAGATAAAAATAGAGGTGTTTAAACTAGGAGAAGAGTTGCTAAAGATCAAAAAGAGATTTGTTTGATTTCAAAGATTGAACCTAAATCAGTAAGTGAAGCTTGCAATGATGAAAACTGGGTTAAAGCAATGGAAGAAGAACTGATGCAAATTGAAAAGAATCACACTTGGGATCTTGTTCCTAGACCTGAGGACAAAAATGTGATTTGAACCAAATGGGTCTTCCAGAATAAACTAAATGAAGATGGTGAGGTTGTAAGGAATAAGGCAAGGTTGGTATGTAAAGGTTATTCTCAAATGGAAGGAATTGATTTTGAAGAAACTTTTGCTCCGGTGGCAAGGATAGAGGTAGTCAGATTATTTCTTGCTTATGTTGCTTTCAAAGATTTTAAAGTTTATCAGATGGATGTCAAATCAACATTTCTAAATGGAGATTTGGACGAAGAAGTCTACATTGAACAACTAGAAGGATTTCAGTTATGTGATCAAGGAAATATGGTCTGCGAACTGAGAAAAGCATTGTATGGACTTAAGCAAGCCCCAAGAGCCTGGTATGCAAGATTGGATAAGCATTTGCTCAAGCTAGGATTCAACAAAGGTACAGCTAATAGTAATCTCTACTTCAAGATTAATCATGAGGACATTCTAATTGTTGAAGTCTTTGTTGATGATATCATTTTTGTGGAAATGAATGTATGTGCAAAGCATTTGCAGATCAGATGAAAAGTGAGTTTGAGATGTCAATGTTTGGTGAGATGAACTTCTTCCTAGGTCTATAAATTGTTCAGCCAAATAAAGGTATCTTCATATCTCAATCCAAGTATGTGAAAGAGTTGAAGAAATTTGGAATGGAAGACTCAAAGCCAATAAGTACTCCGCTAAGCAAAGATGATGACTCCCTAAAGGCAAATCAAAAAAGGTACAAATCAATGATTGGAGGATTGCTCTATATGACTCAGACCAGACCTAATATTATGAATATAGTTGGACTTGTTGCCGGATTTCAAGTTGATCCAAAAGAATCCCATGTTGTGGAAGTCAAAAGAATCTTTAGATATCTCAAGGGGACAATTGATTATGGACTGTGGTATCCAAAGGACAATGATTTCACTCTTCATGCATATACAGATGATGATTGGACAAGAGATGTGAATGATAAAAAAAATACAAGTGGTGGGGCATTCTTCTTGGGAAGAAGATTGGTCTCTTGGATGAGCATAAAGCAAGAGGCAATTTCTCTGTCTACTGCAGAGGAAGAGTATATAGCAGTAGCAAATAATTGTTCTCAAGTTCTGTGGATGAAGCAAATGCTGAAGGACATTAGAATTGTGTTTGAGGAACCAGTTACAATTTTTTGTGATAATTCAAGTGCTATAAGCATTTCAAAAAATCCGGTATTGCATTCAAAGACAAAACATATATCTATCAAGTTTCATTTCTTGAGAGAGAAAGTAAATGAGAATGAAGTCAAATTGGAGTTTGTGTCTTCTAAAGATTAGATTGCATATATCTTCACTAAGCCTCTTCCCAAGGATACTTTTGAGTATCTCAGAGAAAAGTTAGGGGTTATTACCCCTCCTGGTCAGAACTAAGATGCACTAAGGTGCATTAGTCCAGTGGAACTCACATTCATATCTTGTGATCCAAATTGATGTTAAGGAGGTATTACTCAAAGGGGGAGTAGTCAGTATGCAAATGTTGGGATTAGTCTGAAGCAAAAAGAAGAGATAGCAAATATGTGCCCTTTGCCATTGATGTCAAAGGGGGAGAGAAGTCATGTGAAAAACTAGTTGTTGATGTAAGGGGGAGCAGTTGCAAAAGTGAGAAGAGAAAGAGGGAGAAGTTCTTGTCTTGATGGTTGAATTCAGTTTTTCACATCATATGTTTCCATCAATGACAAAGGGGGAGATTGTTGCAAATATGTGCCTAAGTGGTGTTGTCATTGATGTCAACATATCTTTGTTGCCATTGGTGTCAACTGTACCCTATTTTGATGTCTATATAGAAGACCAGATTATTGAGGATATTGAGAAAATTAATAACAATCAATGCATGTGGACCTTATAGCTGTGTAGAGGATTGTCAGAGGTTACTCCAGTCAAGATTTGAGAAGTCTGCATGAAGATTTGAAGAAGTTATGGGCATCTGAGTAGAACCAGATTTTGCAGTACTCAGAAGAGACAGTGTGACAGTAAATTGGTCTGGATTGCTCCGCAATGAAATATTAGGGTCTACGGATCTAAAGACATGTTTGGGAAGTCAGTGTGTATCATCAACTCTAGTGGTTCATGGTTTGGAGGTGCGCAAGCGATCTTTCTAGTTTGACAGTCATGGCAGATAATGTTCTTGAGGTTCCAGAGGAAGATACAGATGATTCTGGTAAATTGGTTTAGAGTGAATGTTATTGATGATTTCAATATGCTTGTGGAGGTCTCTGGATCGTGTGGCTACTATGTTGGAGGTTCGCATTGAAGTTTGAGCTTGTTGATTGGAGGTTTCTTCTTTGAGGTTGATGTTCTTCCCAGTCTTGGCCGACTGGATGTTTCTGGCTTGTTGCAGATGATCTAAAGAGCGTTTTATGAAGCATGGCATAGTTGTTGAAGATGATCCAAGTCTCAGTTGTGTTTGGCTGACAGTGTGATGATTTGCATCAAGTTTAGCTGACCTTTTTGATCATTCCAAGGTTTATGAAGTGTATAAATACTTGTTGAAGAGTCATGGAAAATCATCCTTGAACAAATGAGTAAAATCAAAAGAAAGGATCAAAAAGCAGAGCAGAGAAGAAGAGGAGTGAAGGGAGTCTAGAGTGAAGAGTCAGTGAAGAAGAATTTGAAGATAGGAGCAGAAGTTTTTGAGCCATCAAAGGGACTGATTCAGGCATGAATATAGATGTTATTTCTCAGTTCATTATCTTTGTGTAAATCATAATTTCTTATAGGCAGTGATCCTTTTCTTGAGCAGTGTGCTCGAAGGCATGTGCCTTCTATTTTCTTAAGTACTTTTAACAGGGTACGCATTTTTGTGGGTTAACCCCCGCCATGGTTTTTCCCTTAACTGGGTTTTCCATGTCAAACTTCTGGTGTTGTGTGTTCATGCTGTTTCTGGTCATGTGTTGATTCATGCTTAATGTTTTCATCATTAATCTGATTATTAAGAAAATTTAAAAGTGAAGAAAAGGTTAAAGTTTAGGGACAACTGATTCACCCCCCCTCTCAGTTGTCCGGACTATTTCCAACAACTACAACAATCAAAATTTGATCATCATTGATTTTAAAGTAGAGATTGCTATCTGCAGTGCCTTTACTGAACCCTAATTTCAACAAATACTTATCCAACCTTGCATACCAGGCTCTGGAGGCTTGCTTCAGTCCATACATGGACTTCTTCAATCTGCATAGCATGTCAACTTGTCTGATAATCAAAATCCTTCCAGTTGTTCAATGTAGACTTCTTCTTCCAACTCACCATTCAAAAATGCAGACTTCACATCCATCTGATATACTTTGAAATCTTTGTGTGCTGCAAATGCCAAAAATATTCTTATTGCTTCAATCCTTACCACTGGATTATAGGTATCCTCAAAATCTATCCCTTCAACCTGAGAATATCCTTTGCATACTATTCTTGCTTTGTTCCTTACTACTTCTCCATTCTCATTCATATTGTTTCTGAAAACACATTTGGTCCCAATCACATTTTTGTTAGCAGGTCTAGGAACCAGTTCCCAAGTTTGATTCTTCTCAATCTACATTAGCTCTTCTTCCATAGCTTTTACCCAATTTCCATCATTGCAAGCTTCACTCACAGTTTTAGGTTCAAGTTTTGAAAGCAAACAATAATTCACCTATTCTTCTGCAGCTCTTCTCCTTGTCAGTACCCTTTTGCTTTTGTCACCAATAATCTGATCTTTAGAATGATTAATCCTTACATACTTGGGAGTCTTAACAGCACTTTCCAGAGCCTTTTCTTCTTCATCTTGACTATCTTCTTGTTCATTTTTTTCTTCATTCATAGTAGCAATAGGTTCATCTGATTTATAGCCACTCGGATATGATGTTCTTTCCTTGTTTTCATCAACTTTCACATTAGCACTCTCAATGATCTTTCCTAGTCTCTTATTGTAGCACTAGTAGGCCTTGCTCTTGGTAGAGTACCAAGAAAAATTCCTTCATCACATCTAGCATCAAACTTGCCTAATTCTTCTTCTCTTTTGATATAACATTTGCTTCCAAAGACTTTGAAATATTTCACTATAGGAACTCTTCCATACCATAATTCATAGGGAGTTTTAGTACCATTAGCTTTGACTTGAACTCTACTTTTAATGTAGACAGCAGTATGTATATCTTCTTTCCAGTGCACTGTGGGTAGGTCAGCCTCCTTCATCATGGTCCTAGAAGCCTCTTGAATTGTCATGTTTTTCCTTTCAACAACTCGATTCTGCTGAGGAGTCCTAGGTGCAGACAATTGTCTATCTATCCCTTGTTCTTCACAAAACATATTAAATTCACTTGATGTGAACTCACCTCCTCTATTAGACATTAAACATTTGATTCTTTGGTCTATCTCATTTTCAACCATTACCTTGAAAGCTTTGAACTTTTCTAGGGCTTCTAATTTTTCTTTTAGAAAGGTGACCGAAGTCATTCTAGAGTAATCATCAATAAGTAACATAAAGTACATGTCACCTTGCAAACTTCTTGTTCTTATAGGACCACATAGATCTATATGTACCAGCTCAAGAAATCTAACAGATTACTCTTGAAACTTGTTCTTGTCTGCTTCTCCAATCGACATTCCTTGCAAATAGTATTAGCAGGCTTCACAAGTTTAGGCAGATCTCTCACAGCTTGTGCTAAACCTACCTTCACTAGGTTATCAAAATTGATATGAAACATCCTTCTATGCCACAACCTTGACTTTCATCTATCTAAGCCAACAAACAATAATCATTAGTTCCTTTCAAGTGATAAACATTACCTCTAGTCTTTTTTCCAGTAGCAATCACTGTTCCGGAGCTTTCCATGATCTTGCATCCATTATCTTTGAATCTCATATCATACCCTTTGTCACACATCTGACCAACACTCAAAAGATTGTGCTTTAATCCCTTCACATATAGAACAACATTAGTATTATGCTTACCATCAAAAGAAATAGATCCTCTTCCACGAATCTTACTAGCTATATCATCCCCAAACCTAACCAGTCCTCCATCATACCTTTCTAGACTTACAAAATTACTTTTATACAGGTCATGTGATGTGAGCATCCATTATTAATAACCCATTCATCCTTATATTTCTCAACCTGAATAGCCAAAGCACTCTCTTCCACTGGTTTTTCTTCTTTCACACAACTAGCAGGATTAGTAGATACAAGTTCTTCTTTAATAGCAATAAACAAGAATTCATTAGCACTAGTACAAGCATCATTACACTCATCATCTGTTACACCTTCATCATCAAGATCTCTAACATAATAGCATTTCTTTGTGACCCTAGATCTATTTTCAAATCTCTTCCTATTCCTTTCAATTCTCTCTGGACACCTAGAAGCATAGTGACCAATCTGACCACATGTAAATCATTTGAAAGGTAATTTGCATTTGAACTTACCGGTACCTCTTTGCATTTTGTCAACAAAGTTGGCTTCAATTTCATCAAGGTCATCATCAGGTTCCACCTTATACTTCTCAGATCTGGAGATTTTCTCTAAAGTGCTGGCTTTGAAAGCAGTTTCAGTCTTTGGCAGGGCATCACCAAACTCTCTCATCTCAAAAGCGGTAAGCTTTCCAAGCAACTGATCCTTATCAATCTTCTTCACACTCATAACTTCTTCAATTACAAACACCTTGTGACTATAGTATTTAGGCAATGACCTAAGATTTTTTATCACAACTTCATTCTCATCAACAGTTCCTCCCAGACCTTTAATTCCATTTATAATTTCATCAACTTTTTGCATGTAGACTATTATGTTCTCATCCTCTCTCATCTTTAGACCTTCATATTTCACTTTTAGATTCTACAATTTAACACTCTTTACAAATTCATCTCCTTCATACATATTTTTCATCTTTTTCTATATTTCATAAGTAGTTTCCAGTTCCAAGACTTTTACCAACTCAGTGTTAGATAAAGCACTTAATGGAGCATCTCTAGCTTTTCCATTTAGCTCATATTGTTTAACTTCATTTTTAGATGATGGACCATTCGAAGGAATAGTATACTTTGTAATTGCCATCTTCCAAACATTATAACCAAGACAAATGAGATGACTTTGCATCTGTACCTTCTACAGAGCATAATCCATTCCATCAAATTGTGGAGCATCCTTCTTGTGCAGCATCCTGGATCTACCTCAAGCTATTGGGCTTACTTTTGAGGAACCCTTTCTCTGATACCAATTGTTGAAATTCACAAGACAACTGAGAGGGGGGGTAAATCAGTTGTTACAAAAACCTTGACTTCTTATGAAAATCAACACATCAATCACTTAATCCCTATTATTAAGATTCAACCATGAAAAGATGAAATCAAAAACTTAACACAACAGCACATGAGACACATGAGACACCAGATTTTTACATGGAAAACTCTAGAAGGGAAAAACCATGGTGAGTGTTAGCTCACAATATAAAATGTAATAGCAATACCAAAAATCAAAGGCTCACTGCCCAGAGCTCACTGCTCAATTGAAAAGGCTCACCACCAAGTTGGGCTCACTACCAGAGATTGGTGAACTAAGATAGTAGCATCTACTCTATGCCAAGGTTTAGTTCCATTGAAGCACAATGTTTCTTCTCTGCTCTACTCCTACACTTCACACTTATCTTCACATCTTTGTAGTAGGATACATTTATTATGACTTCATTTCAAGTATTTATACAATTCATCAACCTTGGAATGTACATCAAGATCAGCATTACAATCATCAACCATTGGAACAATCTCCAAGGTCGGCATTACAAACATACATTAGAATAGGTCTGGACCTAAACAAAATTTTCTAAGGAAAAGATGTATGTGGATCACGCCATGCCTTAGCTGGGACTCAAATGCATTCTTCCACACAACAACATGCTTCCACAATCTTCAAGGCATCACTGCAAGTAGTGAGAACAACTAGGTCAGCCAAGACTGGGGTTAACACTAAGACTTTTAGGAACAAACTTCATCTACGATCCAAATTACTCTTTGCGGACCAATAAAAAGATAGGAACATGATCAAGAGACATCCATAAGCATGTTATAATCATAAGGAACTTCTGCACAACATCCAATCACTCTATCAAGAATATTCTTCAAACCAGAGCACTTATCCATTACTGTCAGCCACTGTCATAAGGAAAAGATCACTTGGGGACTACCAAATCATGAACCATTTGAACTGAAGGCACATAACATCATCCTAGAGTTAACTCTAGAACCGCAGACCATAACAGTTGAATGCAGAGAAATGCGGAGCATAATACATTCTCCCTATCACCACTAGATACTCAGAACTAGATACTCAGAAAAAGCCATTTTCCCTCTAGTGAATAGAACTCACTCAAATATTCATACTAGAGGCTTAAACTTGGAACATAGCATCTTCAGACATCCCTTGAAATAACTTTCAAACCACAAACAAAGATGTTCAATCTACTAAATATGCAGAGAAAAATGTTGGATTGTTCTTCTGTAAGCAAAGATACTCTGTAACTCACTGTTTCCAATAGGAGAGCAAATTTTCTCAAAAGAACTTGGAAACTCTGTTGGATCTAGGGCATACAACTGAGAGGGGGGGGGTGAATCAGTTGTATAAAACTTCTTCTTCTTTCAAACACTTGATTCTTTGTTGTTTAGTTAGCAGCATATCAAATAATCATCCATGAAAGCATAATACATAAACACAAGAGCAGATAAGCATCAACACATTGAACACCAAGATTTTGACGTGGAAAACCCGGTTAAGGGAAAAACCACAGGGTGATTAACCCAAGAATTATTCTC
Source organism: Cunninghamia lanceolata (assembly GCA_027924645.1). Classification (NCBI taxonomy): domain Eukaryota; kingdom Viridiplantae; phylum Streptophyta; class Pinopsida; order Cupressales; family Cupressaceae; genus Cunninghamia; species Cunninghamia lanceolata. The sequence goes on along the minus strand of BSBN01000895.1, from coordinate 10,118,682 downwards.
TGTTAGAAGAATAAAGAAAAAAATGAATGGCACATGCCAATGAGGGCTCACTGCCCGAGCACACTGCTCACAAAGAGGCCCACTGCCTACAAGGAGACGCACTGTCTACAAAGTGATAAAAATCACAGTCTTGAACTGGAGAATGACATCTTTACCATGTCCGGATCAGTTCCAATTAAGCTCAAAAACCTCTGCTCTGTCTTTCGCACCTTTCTTCGCTATGCCACACTCATACTCTCCTCACACCTTTGAAATGAACTCACAAACCGTTATTTATACAAGGCATCGACTTAGGAACAAACATCTAAGTCGGCAAACAACCACGAGAGTATCCGCAAGATGAATAACACATCCGGTCGGCCACCACAAGAACATTCGCAGGATGAACAACTCATCCGGTTGGCTAAACAGAGCAAGAACTTCTTCCGGAAGAATAACTTCAATTCCGGGCTCTACTATCAATGCAGATCAGCAACACATCCTCAACACGATCCAGAAAACTTCACAAGCCTGCCTGAAAGACCGGATACATCTGCACGTCCTATACTTGCTGGAATCTTTTGTCTTCCTCATCCGGAACTTCAAGAACACAGTCTGTCGCCACTGTAGAAGGTGCTTCCGGACCTTCAAATCATACATTATCAATGCGGACCAACAACACAACCTCAACATGATCCAAGAACCTTCAGAAGCCTGTCTGAATGACTAGGTACGTCCGCATTTCCTTTACTTACTGAAATCTCTTATCCTTCTTATCTGGAACTTCAAGAACACAGTCTGTTGCCACTGTCATAATGCAAGAGGTACTTCTGGACCTCCAAATCATACACAACTCGAGATGGCACATCACAAGGACATCCCAAACACTCTTTCCAATCCGTAGATTAGAATTGTACAATTCCGGACCTCACCGGACCTTTCTGTGATCCTTTGTCACCTCTAAGCACTTACCGGAACCGATTCCACACAGACAGCCATAACTTCTACATGTCTTTATGCGGACCTCTGAAAACTTGACTGAAGCATCTCAAGACTCATATCTGCAAACCCTTTGATCCGCATCCTCCGGTTCTCAACCTATCCAATATATTTCCCTTCTTCTTATCACTGTTCTTCACTGTTCCTGACTGAGGCTAATTTTCTCAATATCCTCAACACACAGCTCATCCAATCCTTCTTGTCAATGTAATATGATTATGTTGACATCAATGACAACACTGGTTCACCTCATACTTGCAACAATCTCCCCCTTTGTCATTGATGGCAACATATGATGTGAAAAACCATCAAGACAAGGACTTCTCCTTTCTGTCACAGCTCCCCCTATCAACAACAACTTTTCACATGTCTTCTCTTCCTTTATTTCTCCCCCTTTGATCGTTAACCACTTGTTTTTCACATGTCTTCTCTCCCCCTTTGACATCAATGGCAAAGGGCTCATACTTGCAATTCTAGTACATCAGAATCATACCAGCTGCTCCCCCTTAGTAGCAGCTCCCCATCATCAATCCGGATCACAAGATATGACTGTGATATCCACCGGACTGATGCACATCAGTGCATCTTAGTTCATCACCGGAGGGGCCATGACCCCTAACTTCTCCCGGAGATATTCAAAAGAGTCCTTGGGAAGAGGTTTTGTAAAGATATCTGCAATCTGATCCTTGGAGGGAACATACTCCAATCTGACTTCTTCCTTGTTTACTTGTTCTCTCAAAAAGTGAAATTTTATAGATATGTGCTTAGTCTTAGAATGCAATACCGGATTCTTGGAGATATTAATTGTACTTGAATTATCACAGAAAATTGTGATAGGCTCCTCATATTCAACTTTGATGTCTCTTAGCATCTGCTTCATCCATAAGATTTGAGTGCAACTACCTGCTGTTGCAATGTATTCTACTTCAGTTGTAGACAGAGATATTGCATCTTGTTTCTTGCTTAGCCAAGAAACCAATCTTTTCCCCAAAAAGAATGCTCCACCACTAGTGCTCTTCCGGTCATCCACATCTCCTGCCCAATCTGCATCTGTGTAAGCATGAAGAGAGAAGTCCGGATCTCTAGGGTACCATAGACCATACTCCACTGTTCCTTTCAAGTACCTAAAAATTTTTTTGATTGCCATAACATGAGATTCTCTAGGATTAGCCTGGAATCTTGCCACAAGACCAACAGCCTGCATTATATCTGGTCTAGTTTGAGTGAGGTACAACAATCCACCAATCATTGATCTATACTTTGTCTGATCTGCCTTTGGAGAGTCATCATCTTTGCTTAACTTACATCCGGTTGCCATAGGAGTGTTCATAGGCTTTGAGTCTTCCATACCAAATTTCTTTAACAATTCTTTCACATATTTGGTCTGAGAAATGAAAATCCCTTCTTTTGTTTGAGTAATTTGCAGACCCAAGAAGAAATTCATTTCACCAAGCATAGACATTTCAAACTCACTTTTCATCTGATTTGCAAAAGTTTTGCACATACTATCTCTTCCTCCAAAAATGATATCATCCACAAATACTTCAACAATTAAAGTATTTTCATGATCAATTTTGAAATATAAGTTACTGTCAGCAGTACCTTTGTTGAATCCAATCTGCACAAGGTGCTTATCCAACCTTTCATACCATGCTCTTGGGGCTTGCTTCAATCCATACAAGGCTTTCTTCAACTTGCAGACCATATCATCATTATCAGACAATTGAAAACCATCCGGTTGTTCAATGTAGACTTCTTCTTCCAGATCACCATTTAGGAAGGCAGACTTGACATCCATCTGATATACCTTGAAGTCTTTGAAGGCAGCAAATGCAAGAAGTAATCTGACTGCTTCAATTCTTGCCACCGGGGCAAAAGTCTCTTCAAAGTCAATTCCTTCTATTTGAGAGTAGCCTTTGCAGACCAATCTAGCTTTGTTTCTGATTACTTCACTGGCTTCATTTAGTTTGTTCCGGAAGACCCACTTGGTTCCAATTACATTCCTGTCTCTAGGTCTGGGAACAAGATCCCAAGTATGATTTTTCTCAATTTGCATCAATTCATCTTCCATTGCTTTGGTCCAGTTTTCATCATTGCAGGCTTCATTTATTGTTTTAGGTTCAATCTTTGAAATCAGACAACATTCATTCTGATTTTGAGCAACATTCCTCCTAGTTTGTACACCTTTGCTTCTGTCACCTATGATTTGATCTTCAGAGTGGTTCAGTTTTACATACCTTGGAATTTTGGGAGTATCCTGCACTGCTGCTTCTTGATCAGGCTCATTCAGACCTATCTGTTCTTCCTGATTTACCGGATCAGGCTGACTCTGTCTCACCGGAGAGGATTGAGGTCCTTGAATACTGTCTTGGTCATCTTCATCAAACTCATAAAATCTTGAAGGCTTCTCAATTCCTTCATCAACCTTTACATTGGTGCTTTCTATCATTTTCCTCAATCTCTTATTGTAACACCTGTATGCTTTGCTTTGAGTGGAGTAACCCAAGAAAATTCCTTCATCACTTCTAGCATCAAACTTTCCTAGATCTTCATCTCTTTTAATATAACACTTGCTACCAAATACTCTGAAATATTTCACAATAGGAGTGATGCCAAACCAGAGTTCATAGGGGGTCTTACCGGTGTTGTTTCTGATTTGAACTCGATTGAGAGTGTAGACTGCAGTGCTGATAGCTTCCTTCCAAAACATTTGAGGAACATTTGCTTCCAACATCATTGTCCTGGCAGCTTCCTGGATGGTCTGGTTCTTTCTCTCAACTACTCCATTCTGCTGTGGAGTCTTAGGAGCAGACAACTGTCTCCTTATACCCTGCTTCTCACAAAAGTCAATGAACTCACCAGATGTAAATTCACCACCTCTATCAGACCTTAGACACTTTAGTTTCAATCCGGTTTGATTCTCTACCATAGCTTTGAAGATTTTGAACTTCTCAAATGCTTCTGATTTTTCTTTTAGAAAGGTAACCCACATCATCCTGGAATGATCATCAATTAACAACATGAAATATCTATCACCTTGCAGACTCTTGATTCTTGTCGGACCATAGAGATCAGTATGTACTAATTCCAACAATCTAGTAGAAGACTGATCTTTGCTTTTGAAAGAGACTCTGCTTTGTTTACCTAGCTGGCATTCTTTGCACAAACTATTTGTAGGTTTCATCAATTTTGGAAGATCTCTTACAGCCTAAGTATTGCTTATCTTGATGATGTTATCAAAATTTACATGACACATTCTTCTATGCCATAACCAACTCTGATCAATTTGAGCAAACAAACAACTTTTGTTTGAACCAACCAGATGAAAGATATTACCTTTTGTCTGAGCACCGGATGCAATTTCAGTTCCGGAGCTTGTAAAGATTCTGCATTTTCCATTCTTGAACCGGAGATCATAACCCTTGTCCACTAACTGACCAACACTGAGAAGATTGTGCTTTAATCCTTCAACATATAGTACGTTACCTGTTTTGCTTCTTCCATCAAAGGAGATAGTTCCCCTGCCTCTGATTCTGCCAGCTGAATTGTCACCAAACTTTACCATTCCTCCTTCATACCTTTCCAAATTCAGGAACTTATTCTTGTCACCAGTCATATGGTGAGAGCATCCACTGTCAATAACCCAATCATCCTTTTCTTCCACTTGAGCAGCCAAGGCTTTTTCAACAACTTTGTGATTGACAGATTCAGAGAGTATTGAATCTTCTTCCTTGATGGCTATAAACACCCACTCATTTCCAGATTTGCTTCCTGGTTCTGATTCATCATCTGTTACTCCTTCATTGTCATCTTCTTCATGAACATAATAGCAATTCTTTTGAAACCTTTGTCTGTGAGTATTAGATCTTGTAGATCTCTCCGGACATCTTGAAGCAAAATGACCAATCTTATTGCAGTTGAAACACTTAAAGGGTAGTTTTCCTTCATACTTACCAGATCCTCTTGGCAGTCTCTTTGCAATGAGGGCTTCAAGTTGAGCTGTTTCTGCTTCTTCTTCTTCCATGTCTCTTCTTGCTTGATCATACCATGACATTTTCCTTGATGAGTTTTCACCCGGATCAAATCTCTGTTTGCCTTTTACATAGGCACTGGCTTTGAAAGCAGATTCAGTCTTGGGAGGATCATCTCCAAACTCGGTCATTTCAAATGCAACTAGTTTGCCAGCCAGTTGTTCTCTTGTGACAGTTGTGTGGGCTCTGAATTCATCAATGGCAGCAACCTTGATTTTGTAGGCAGCAGGAAGGGATCTTAAGATTTTGCAGACAATCTCATTTTCATCTAAAGTTCCACCAGCATTTCTAATTCCACATATCAGCTCATTCACTCTTGGCATAAAGGTGGTGATGTTTTCATCATCTCTCATTTTCAATCTTTCAAATTTCCCTTTCAGACTTTGCAATCTTGCACTTTTGACAAACTCATCTCCTTCATACAGAAGTTCCAGTTTAGTCAGGATCTCATATGCAGTTGGTAGGTCAATAACATTCGAGAGATCTGAGTCATTCAATGCGCTTAGAAGAGCTTCCTTGGTCCGCAGATTGTTTTCAGCTTCTGTGATTTCATTCAGAGTTGTCGGACCACCTTGTGGAGGTACATATGGTTTTGAAACCATAGCCAAGTATGCTTTTCCCATACATTCCAGGTGACATTTCATGCGACCTTTCCAGAGAGTGAAGTTGGTTCCATCGAACTTCGGACTATCCTTCTTGTATGACGACATCCTGGATCACCTCAAGCGGTTAAGCTCCTATCAGAGGAACTTGGCTCTGATACCAATTGTTGGATCTAGGGCATACAACTGAGAGGGGGGGGGTGAATCAGTTGTATAAAACTTCTTCTTCTTTCAAACACTTGATTCTTTGTTGTTTAGTTAGCAGCATATCAAATAATCATCCATGAAAGCATAATACATAAACACAAGAGCAGATAAGCATCAACACATTGAACACCAAGATTTTGACGTGGAAAACCCAGTTAAGGGAAAAACCACGGGGTGATTAACCCAAGAATTATTCTCTGTTAGAAGAATAAAGAAAAAAATGAATGGCACATGCCAATGAGGGCTCACTGCCCGAGCACACTGCTCACAAAGAGGCCCACTGCCTACAAGGAGACGCACTGTCTACAAAGTGATAAAAATCACAGTCTTGAACTGGAGAATGACATCTTTACCATGTCCGGATCAGTTCCAATTAAGCTCAAAAACCTCTGCTCTGTCTTTCGCACCTTTCTTCGCTATGCCACACTCATACTCTCCTCACACCTTTGAAATGAACTCACAAACCGTTATTTATACAAGGCATCGACTTAGGAACAAACATCTAAGTCGGCAAACAACCACGAGAGTATCCGCAAGATGAATAACACATCCGGTCGGCCACCACAAGAACATTCACAGGATGAACAGCTCATCCGGTCGGCTAAACAGAGCAAGAACTTCTTCCGGAAGAATAACTTCAATTCCGGGCTCTACTATCAATGCGGATCAGCAACACATCCTCAACACGATCCAGAAAACTTCACAAGCCTGCCTGAAAGACTGGATACATCCGCATGTCCTATACTTGCTGGAATCTTTTGTCTTCCTCATCCGAAACTTCAAGAACACAGTCTGTCGCCACTGTAGAAGGTGCTTCCGGACCTTCAAATCATACATTATCAATGCGGACCAACAACACAACCTCAACATGATCCAAGAACCTTCAGAAGCCTGTCTGAATGACTAGGTACATCCGCATTTCCTTTACTTACTGAAATCTCTTATCCTTCTTATCTGGAACTTCAAGAACACAGTCTGTTGCCACTGTCATAATGCAAGAGGTACTTCCAGACCTCCAAATCATACACAACTCGAGATGGCACATCACAAGGACATCCCAAACACTCTTTCCAATCCGCAGATTAGAATTGTACAATTCCGGACCTCACCGGACCTTTCTGTGATCCTTTGTCACCTCTAAGCACTTACCGGAACCGATTCCACACAGACAGCCATAACTTCTACATGTCTTTATGCGGACCTCTGAAAACTTGACTGAAGCATCTCAAGACTCATATCTGCAAACCCTTTAATCCGCATCCTCCGGTTCTCAACCTATCCAATATATTTCCCTTCTTCTTATCACTGTTCTTCACTGTTCCTGACTGAGGCTAATTTTCTCAATATCCTCAACACACAGCTCATCCAATCCTTCTTGTCAATGTAATATGATTATGTTGACATCAATGACAACACTGGTTCACCTCATACTTGCAACAAACTCAATATTAGAATCACTTACTCATTATCTTCAGTACTTATATAATCCAAAAAAAAGAAACCAACTCAACACCAGCAACCATCAAAACAAGACAAATATGTTGACATCAATGACAACACCGATTAGCATATACTTGCAACAGTGACATGTGGACACTTGAGTAGTTTTTAGAGACATCATACATCATGAGGCTTTTTCCCTCATATCTTGAGATGGAGTTTCTTCTACATCAGCCTTTGGACCTGTTTCTTCCTAAGGGGAAGAATGTTGTTTGCCATCTTTGGATTCTCTTCAGCATTCTTCTTCAAGCATTCACCATCGGCACATGAACTACTTCATTGTTGGGGGGACCTATAGTCTCACACTTGCTCTCCTATGGGAGGGTAATTGATAGTACATATGTGTTGGATGTAGTTCTTGGGAGGCCTTGAGTCCTCCTTCCATCACATCTTTCATTCCATTTTTTGATAGATTCTCACTTTTGGAGAGGAGTTTTGTCCCATGAGGTTTTCTCTTTTTCTCCACTTGAGATTTGTTGTACATGGGTACCTAACATGGCCTAGTAGCCAGGACCCATCATAGCATCTCTTCTTTATTCAGCTACTCCCTAAGTGGCACTTAAGGGGGGGCGTTGGTGTGAATAAGAGTTTTTCTTAACTAGTTTAGTTAATTTCCCCTTGTGTGAATAATTCATATTATTTAACTATTTATTAGTTAAATAATATTCACACATTACATATAATTCACATGTTAAGTTGCCTTAGTGAGTCTACTAGATGTTTCTAGTTGTTGATAGTTGTAGTTAGTTGTCTTATCATACACATGTGCTCTAGTTGGCATCATATCCTCTAGTTGTCACATGTGATAGGAATGTGACACTTGTCACATGACTACAACTCCTTGTTTCTCATCTTTTCCTTTCTAAGCAATACTCTCTCATTGTATTTCATACAGTTTGGTGTATTGAATATTTGCTCCATTGTTTTAGCATATTCTCTTTTCTCTTAGTGTAGAAGGTTGTCTTGATTGCGGTAATTTTGGTTTGTTCAGTCACACTGACTCTTACATGGATTAAGGTGCCATCAACCTTGTAAATCCTCTAACATAGTTTCCACCATTCTTGGAAAGTTCCAAGGTTCATGGAGTTCTAGCATCCTTATAGATAGGGTGTTAATTTTGTAAATTTATTCGTAAGGAATGAAAGTATCAATGTTAGCAGTAAATTATTTTTACCAGTATAGTAAATAATTATTTAATGGCCTTAGTAATTAATTGGTTACCAACTTGTTGTTACTGAGTTACTTTTACTACTCAAGGAATCTTGGTAAATAGTAAATGAGGTGAGGTGGAGAATCTTGGTGCCCATCTTTGGGAGGTGTATATTTGGACTGTTATGACATGTGTCACAAGTTTGTAAGAGAATCTATGACAATTTACAAATATCATAAGGTGTAATAGATTCTATGACAGCATATGACAACAATTATTATCTTGTAATTGCCTATTATTTGTTCTAGGCATCCATATTAGGAAGATGCCTATGATAGGTGTAAGGAAATATGTAAGAAGATGATTTTGGAGTATCCCAAGATAGGAACATTGGATTTTGTCCATTTCCCATGAATTTGTTTGATGGATACTTATTTGTATAAATATGGGACTTGAAAGTGAAGGGTGTAAGTAATAGTAAGAGTTGTTTTGTACACAGGTGCTGTTGGATTGAATAGATTCTAATAGAGGACAATAAATCAATGCCCCTACCATAATACAAATATAGGTGCCCTAGGTTAGTTATGCCCCTACCATAGTAAGGACACAAGTGTCCTACCTTATTTTAGCCCAAAACTTTACCAAGAAGTCTATCTCAACATCCTATGCATTTTCCAAAACTAGATTGACTATTCTTAGATTGATATGTACCCTCTACTTTTCTATTTTCTATCTGTAGTCTTAGTCTGAAATTGCTTATTTCCTATTTTCAAATCTATGCTTTCAGTCATGTTATCAATCTCGACCCTTGTGTGATAAGATTCAATCAAATTTAGGTTGATTTACACACTTCTAAATATCTTTTATTTAATCTAATTTATCATACATCTTAAGAAAGAATGTTTTTCTATCTTTTATTGTGAAGCATGATCTAATTTTAAATTAATTTTTTTGTTTACTATTCAAATCTCTGCTACAAATATGTATGGCTTGTGAAGCCTTGAACCTTGAATCAAATGTGCTACATGATTGTCTTATCTATAGTCAATATAGTAACTAAGAGAACCCATTCCATTGGTGTACTATCTATATTGCAAATTTATGCTACAAAAAGGTATGCTATAAAAGAATACTATAAAATGGGAAAATTAGGCATCTAGTGACTAGTCAAATTCCATTGGCTTATCTAAGGATTAGGCATCAAGATGAGCTTTCCCTACAAAATCAAAATTGTTTTATGACCTATGATTTCCTATCCACATTTGAAGTTTGAATTCGAAGCTACGATGCAATATTATGAGCCTAACAAGTGAAAGTACCAAAAATAAACAACTCCTATAACTATTTTCAGTCTTCTAATAATTTTGTCTCTCTTTGATTATCGATTTCTACTTCTGAAAGAGACACAATTCACAACTAAGTGGATGACTCTTTAGTTCTCACTAAAAACCTAATTTACTATTTTAAGTAAGTTTTTAATTTTTGTATTGAAAAGCTATATAAAATAGGTGAATTTTTAATCATTATTTCAAATTTCAATATATACATCTATCCTAAAGAGATTCCCCTCATTATATGTACTCTTAATTAAAATAAAATCCTAATTTATCCAACAAGTTATTGTAATTCTCAATTCTATACATTATTGCTTAGTTATTGTTTTCTTAATATTCATAAAGCTTCGTCACTAATGTATTGTCCCCTAGCTTACAAAATTAATTCAAATTATCATTTTTTAGGCTCCTCAATGTGCATAGTAGACTATATTTAGCCAATAGGCTTTTTATAAATGGACTTTCCCTTAACTGGAAAATTGTCTCACAGAAAAATTCGTGTTAGAAAAAGTCTCGTGTCATTTAAATGTCCCCCACCGCATACTATGAGATATTTGGGAAAACAATTGAAAGCAAATAAGCCAGGCAAGCATATCAAATTGCAAGATTTGAGGTGAGCTGAAGAGGAGCGCGAACAGAAAACAAAAGAATCACCTTCCAAGGAATCGATCAAAGGCCATGTAGGAAATCTTTTGTTTTTTTTAAAACAAAATTGCATCAGTTATTTGTTTTCGTAGCACAAAAACTAAAATCGGTTTGTTGCAATTTCATTAACCACAGAAAAACTGAAACCCCATTGCTGTCTTTGTAAATGTTCTGGCATATCATAGAGTTGTTTAACTCATCCGTAAGAATAATTCAATATTTTGAGAAATAATTTGAAATCTTAATTCAATACAATGCATGCGTTAATTTCTTAATTCTTAGAGATTCCTCTATAATGCTAAAATTTTTAGCAATAAGGAGAACTGTTTCAACACTAATTGAAAGTCTAGAATGTGAAATTAGTAACCTTTAATTTAAAATCGGCATGGTTTAAAATGTGAAATTGGTTACTCAGTTTTCAAATTGTGTTGAATTTTACACTTCATAAATGTGTTAGAATGCATCAATGGATCCATTCACCATGGTGGTGGCTTCGTCTAGGTATTACTTGCTCACCGTTGTGAACAGAGGTGTTCCTAGCATGGCTGAATGGATTTGCTTCATTAATTAACACTAGTGGATTATTATGAATTTCTCTGAGTGGTTACTAATATTCTTTGCCCACTTTAGATTGTTAGCTAAACGACAAATATTCACGACTTTCATGTATGTATATATGACCAATTTAAATTAGAGATATGGATTAGTTAGTTTCTAATTAGAGATATGGACCAGTTTCAAGATTACGAATTATTTATACCAATTTCAAGTTCCATTGATGTGATTTTGGTTTGTTATATTTGCAATTATTTTGTTGTGGTAAATGCGCTGGCATGTGGATACATTGTGCTGTCAAAAGTCATGTCTTTCTCTAAGCTCAAGAAGCTCTTTATTCTCAGTACACTTCTTCTTACTATTATAAATCAAGTAATTTCAAATTTACATATTCTCTATGTTTTTGTTAGATGACATGATTTTAACTTTGTAAAACAACAACAAAACTTATAAAGATATCTGTGCTGGTAGTGTTTGTTTAATTAATCTACTTGTAAATCACACTAGTGATACTTATGGAGTTTAGGTAAAATAAAATCTTTTTGAGAGTGCATTAATACCTTTAGTAGAAAGAAAAAGTGTCATTGTAGCTAGGTGTGGTGATGGAGAGACATTTACAATGTTAGTAATAAAGGTATAGAGCAAGTAACAATTTAGTCCCCTTATTTTTTGGGGTGGTTGTGTTAGCTGCCATAATTACCACCAAAACTCTATATCTCTTTTACATGTATACTATCCCATACAATAGTTATTTGAGCCACTTTAGACAATTTGATTATAAATCTCACTTTGAGTGTATATTTCATTGACTTTCTCCATATTTTACATGAGAAAGGTAAATAATTCAAATCTTTTGTTAAATTAGGTGTTCTAGATAAACATCACCCTAATTCCTACTATTTGTTCAATTCCTCCTAATGTTCTTAACATTTCTTTAGTTCTTTTCATTTTTTTAATATTCCCTTCAATTTCCTATCGGCCCATCCCTTGCACCCCAAAATTGCAAGTGCTAGTAATATGGATCTATGCTGCTTAAATATTAAGTATTGTGATTCAATCACAAAGAGAATTGGTTTTAATCTATTTATCATGTGTGTCTATACACACACATATGTATATATATATATGTGTATGTAGATATGTGTATATCATTTCAAACTCTCATAAAGAAGCTTCAGTAATGTATGTCAGTCACTTCTTCCTCCTCTTTGTGCAAACATCCTTCTAGCATGGGTGTGACCTCCTTTGTTCCTATTTTTCACTCTACACAAGTTCATACAGTCGCCTCTGCTGGCTCTCAACAGATTTTTGTGGCCTCTAATTTAAGGCCTGGCCCTTGGATGCCCCTAGATGTGCAAATTCTTCTGTCTCTTGCGGGATTTTTACTTTGAAACAATGTTCAGCCTCCGAGGTTAACAACTGGGGAGTTTGGGATGAAGCCCTAGCGACTGAAAGGGCTCACTTAAATCATACTTTAATATGTAGTTTCCATTATTATTGGCCAAGTTTGGTTCAGTTAAATGAGTTCATCACAAAAAACTAGAAGCCCTTATTGGAGGAAAAAGGTTTCATATGTCCATGTGCAAAGGGTTCTTCCTTGTCATTTGCAATTCTACAAAAGACAGGAATTCAGTGCTTCAGGGGGTCTGTGGTCATGGGAAAGAGCTTCGTTATACCTAAAACCATGGTACCTTGAGCTCAATCCTGTCACTAAATTTTTTAGTGATTTCCTATTTGGGTCCATCTGCCTAATCTCCCATTGAAATTTTGAGGTTCATTTTGCCTCTCCTCCATTGGACGTTCCATAGGAAAATTCATTTCAATCCCAAAAAAAAATCTCAGCTTCACTCACAATTCACTTTCACTTGAATCCTAATGGGATTGGGTTTTTCCAAGTCGTTGCTGGCAAAATTTGGTCTCAAGATGGGAGATAGAATTTGGAATCAACAACTAGATTATGAAGGGATTGCATTTAGGTGTCGATCTTGTTAAGCCATTGGCCACATAGTGGACCCTTCCCCATGAGCAGCCATAACAACAAAAATGTTTTATCCTTCGAACCAGGCAACCTGGTGGGAAGGGAGATTGATTTTAATCATCAACATATTCTTCCAGATGACCTTATCAATGATGAATTTTCTATTCTTCAGAGCTTGATTCCACTCCTGGGACTCTAGCCTCACCAAGTGGTTCTTTCTCCTGGGCAAAGGCAAAGGCCATAGGAGTTTCTCCAAGGTCCCCCAAAAAGGAATGATCTTCCTCATTCTCCTAAGAAGGTGGTGGAGTCTCCTCCATTGAATGGCTCACTGGAGATCATTGAGGTTGCTATCAATGATTCTACAGTTGATAGTACAAGCTGTTTGGTTAATGGTCCACAAGAAGCAGCCTTGTTCCTCAAAGAACAATAAAATATGAATTAGCCTTCTTGCAACAAAAAGGGCAATCTTTAGTAAGAAGTGGTTAATGTTCTTTTGTCTGTCTGGTTGGTAGTGAATTTTACAGAGATGATTTTTCAATTGAACAATGCAAAATTATAAAGAATAAGTAGCCCTTTAAAAGTAGAGGTTGTAAAGAGGGAGAAATCTCCAACAATTACACAATCCAAACTACAAAAACTAATAAAACTTGACAATGCTTAGCAATGTTATTAGACAAATTCACAGTTGAGATTTTTTTTAAATTTTTCCTAGAGTTAATAAAAAGTGAATTTCACGGTGTTACTACTTATCAAGCACAAACCCCACCACCAGGACCACTCCTTAGTTTGAGTATAAATATATTAAGTTTGATGCTTTCACAATTAAGAATTTTTTAAATTTTGCATAAAAACATAGGTACCCATGTAGTGAATTGGATATTAGTTTTTTTAATTTTTTATTATTTAATAAAAGTTAGAATTTTTTTTTAAATTTCTATATAAGGGCATATTAAATTATTTTTTAAAACTTTTTAACGGTATGACAATGAAAAAATTGGTGCTTTTTAAATTAGAGATTTTAAGTTTCTTTTAAAAATCTTAATATTAAAATCTAGGTAGGAAGTAATAAAGCCTAACTAAGGTAATAAGAGTTTTTTTTTATATATATCTAAGTTACAATTTTATAATTCTAAGTTGGGGATTTATATATTGGGATTTCCAATTTCAAATAAATTGTGAGAAAACCTTAAAATTTTATTGTTTAAATGATGTTTTTATGTTTGTTATTTCTAAGTTAGGCTTTCCTAGTTCTTAAATTAGAGATTAATAAATTACTGTTTGCTATTTTTTTAGGAAGACCCAAAAACCCAATCATGGTATTAAGGTTGACTAGTATTTTAATTAAAATAAAATTTAATTGAAATTTCTTAGTTTCTATGAAAATTTTACAAATAAAAAATATTAACATATCCTTGTAGGTGTAAAATTTTGTGAGTATGGATTGTTTTACAAACCCTATTTTATTATAATATTGATTTTTTTCGAAATTATATTTATTATCACACCATTTTATTTTATATAATACATATTATAAAATATTTTAACACATACATATAACATTTCTTCCATCTATACACCAAAAGTTCAAATTGATTTAGTAATGGCTTTTGACACAAATTAATATATTGTGTACGAAATAATAAGGGAAAAAGGCATTGAATAGTTAAAATATTTTTCCAAAGGATATTAGTAAAATCTAATTTTCAATGCCTTTTTCCCTTATTGCCTCAATTTAAACACTCTATCTATAATTAAAGTTATCAAGGAGAAGTTTTTGAAGGAAATCCATATAGTATGATTACGTCATAAAAAATCTATATATTATCTATCATTGGGAAAAATACTATAGATGAAATTTAACTAAGAAAAGTGCTTCTTATATAATTAAACTTTAAAAAATAATTGTTGAAACAATAAATGTTTTCTATGTATATGTATCTATAACAAATGAAAACCCTAGAAAATAAGCGAGGAAACTTCTATCAAATTCAAAGAATAAGCAAAAAAATCAAGCAATTGGAGTGAAATCCCTTAAATACAACACATTTATTGTACCCTAATGTGCTTGAAAGAAGCGGCTGGGTAGATGGCGCCAAAAGGGGAGAAGCTTGTTACAACTACCTTGATGGATAAAGGAACTTACAAGAAAGTTGGAACATTGAAGAGTGACCTGGTGATTTTCCATGTAGACAAGGTTGTTGTGGACATCACATATGATAGACACAAAGTTAGCAATGAAGAAGAAGATTTAACACCTAAGAAAACCCAAGAAAATTATGAATATCATTGTAATGAACAAGGTAAATCTATGGAATTCCAATTGTTGAATGAAGTACTAGATTTTATAGTTGAATGTTAATGTTGAACTATCATTCTCTTTTTCTTAAGGGGGTACCTATAGAAACTAATTTCTACAAATGGGCTAAGTTGAATTGGGAAATAGGGGTTGGGATAATGATATTATAAGGGGGTTGGAGAAAGGTTATGTGGTTTGCATGTTTAAAAATGTTGAACATGCACAAGTAGTTTTGTAATATGGTACATGGGTTATTTATGGATAGGTATGTTATCTTCACACTTAGAACTTTGATTTCCATCCTAAATGTCCATCTCGCTCACGCTATCCCATGTAGATAGAATTGACTTATTTAAACGTAGCCTTCTACCCATTTTTTAAGGATATTGTAGTCCAACTTGGCAAACTGATATGGTGTAAGCTTAACTCAAACAAGTTCTCCAATATAAGAGTTCACCCTAGGGTTTATGTTGAAGTTGAATTGAACAAGCCATTTTTGAAAAATATTAAATTAATTAGCACTGGGTTTGAAATGGAATAACTAATAGTTTATTTAAATAAGCATACACTTACTTTTTCTACCAAAAAGAAGGCCATTTGATACGATATTGTCCTACCAATTAAAGTAGACTTTCACAAGATCATGTTTCTTCCCCCCTCCCTTCTTACCTAGTCACTCCACCCCTCCATCTACTCTCCCCTATAAAGTCTCCACTTCTTCTATTCAATCTAAACCTTCTCCTTCTACCCTCATTCTTGCTTCAAATCCACCTTCTCATGTTGCACCTTCCTCATATAAAGATGTTTTCATGACCGATAGCTAGAGGTTGGTTAGGAAAAGAAAGAAACCTTATTGGTCATGTCTTCCCCCTTCCCATTCTCCCTCTTGTGTTTTTTTCCTTCTCCCCTTACTCTTCTTTAGATTCTCATCCTAGAACTTCCCTACCCCCTTCTCCTATTACACGCCAAAGGTTAATATCCCCTTTAGCCATGTCTAAAGACATAAAGAGTAATGAACAGGAGGTAATTCTTAACAACTACATAGGGGCACTACCAACTAAGGACAAAAATTGTCTATCCTCATGAATTATAAATTATTCTCTTAGAATATTAGAGAAATCTCTCTCCCTCATAAAAAATTTAGAGGTAAGGAGGCATTAGAGAAATGGAAACTTGGTATCCTACTTCATCAAGAACTCAAGCTAAGTGAAGTTAGTTTTGATATGTATCTTTCTAGCACATAGAAAGATGATTTTATTTCTACATACTTCTCATAGAGAAGGTAGTGGAGGAGTTGTGTTGCGATTATTAGTGCGGATTTTTAAGTTTGGTATTGACAAAGTTAAGGACCCATCACATAATTGTGTGTGGGCACATATTTTTATCAATGGACAAACTATTGGATTCTACTCCATTTATACCCCTAATGATGTTAAATAACAAATTGCTCTTTGGGATTAGATGTCTGAAAATCTCCCTATTACTAACTAGATATTAGGAGGAGATTTTAACATGGTGGAATAATATAATGATTGCGACTAGTATAATCATTAATAGAAATGAATTTGAAAGCTAGATTTTTTCTCATAACTCTTTAGGAGTGGTTGATCATTTGTTTGGAAAGAATTCAACTCATGTTGATAGATGGTTCACTTGGAAAAAATTATAGATCAAGTTTGGATAGGAAGTTTTGTAGGTTGGATAGATTCTACATCTCTGACAATATTTCAATTTCTTCTTACCTCTCTAGTCTTTTCTATGAGTCGACTATTCCACCACTTTGTCCAATCATTTCCCCATTATTTATTCTATTTCCTTTTCACATTCTCACTATATAATATATCAATTACCATTCAAATTGAATACTTCACATTTAAAAATTTCCAACAATGTGGCATCTTTAGAGGCAATTTGGAATTCCATTCCTAAGCCTTAAAAACATGAGTCGTGGAATGATTGGAGGTGTTACTCTCTTTCTCAATGATTGTCTTCTACTACTCTTTTCATGAAAAAATGGCATGGCAACGTAAGAGGAAAAAAAGATCTACAAGGGAAATTAGCACATACTAGAAAATAACTTATCTTGGACACTAGTAACTCTATGGTTCAAGCATATATCACCTCTACCAAATCATAATTGTGGATGTTAGAAAAGAGTTAGAAGTCAATTCCTAGTCAACTTTTAATAGAGTTGGGTTGCATTTGATCTTATTTTCAAGAAACCAAATTACAATTTCAACAACAAAATCTAGAATTGAAAATTACAAACCTTATTGTATTTCCTACTAGAAACTAGAGCCCTCTGCCAAGGACATAAACACATTGCATGGACATCTACAAGTCATGTTGTAGTTTGTACAATGACAATATAGTGTACAAATTTTTATGATGTGACATAGTTCCCCAAGTAGCTTTCTACTAAATCAAAACAACTAGAAAACAAATCAAAGCGTAATACCCAGATAATCTATGAAATCGGAAGATGAATGAAGTAAATAGTTCAATGAAAAATAGCTACAAAAATATATGCAAACCTCCATGTTATTGATCCACCTTTGAATAACCTATCACTAGAAGAGTAGAAGAGAATGTTGGGGTTTCTTAAGAGCTTTCCGAGAGTGGTCAAACCCCTAACTCGATCTTCTAACCTCCATGAATAGCCAGATGATAAACAGGATGTAGTAGAGTGTGTGTACTCCTATTCTATAAGTGTCAAAGAAATAAAAGCAGTTACAAAATAACAAGCTACGAGTATCTCCCTGGTCTATAGGGAATAAAACTAGACCTAGTGTGTGGATTGAGTAACAAGGGTGGTGGATTATACCAATGGATTTGACAAAAATTAAAAAGATTGGATAAGAAAATATAGATTGGAGTGATAACAAACTCATGGGAATGCTTAGTGAAGAAATAAAACTTTGCCAATATTTCCCTTCTAATTCTTTAGAGAATGCACTTTTAGAATTCAGAGATTTTAGGGAGCTTGATTCCAATAAAACTATGAGAGATTTTTAGAAAGAAATCATGGTTGCTACTTAAATATTTGTTGAATGTTTCTTTTAGAGAGTGATGTAGACAACCTAGATGAATTTTTGGAAGAAGCTCTAGCCTTTAAGCTTCTTTCACAAGCTATTCCTTCTTCAAATGAAACCTGCAAAAAGGGTGATAAAGAGATGCATGCAATGATGAATATTGCAAAAGCCACAATTCACCTCAAAGATAAACTTGCAACATGCATAGCTCATTGTATTTGCAGCCAAGGAGAATATTTAGGAAAAATTATAAAAGACCTCTTTCTTTTTTAATTCTTTTTTAGCATCTCATGCGACATACTATTTTTCTTAATTTCCTTAGATTTGGTTCAATCAAACATGCTAAGATAGCCAAGTGTGTTTGAAGAGACATTACGATTATCAAAAGGAACTATAAGGTGGAGGCATGCAATATTAATGCTCATTTCAAGGATTTGTATGACATGGACACCAATGTGTTGCATTGTCATATAGGGGGAATAAGTTCAAATGTTACATGTGTGTTTAGAAAGGTGATGAGACTAATGTTCTGATACAAATTGTAGGAAAACTTTGGTGATAGGGAGATAAGCCCAAGTCAGGTCCAAGTAGTCCCAAGACATACTACAAGAATTGATGCTAGGGAAAGTGAAATACATAATGTATAACTATAGGATATGCAATTCTTGACATTACATTTTTCCCCCACTTATCAAGATGATGACATTGAGTGCTAAGCATGCTAAAGTACATAAATAAAATATCATCAAAATGATACCCATAAAAAGAATATTGTTGAGGCCATAGAGATTTTTCAAGTGGAAGATGCGACACCCCTTGATGCAGGAGCATCCCTAGTTCAAAGTAATCTTGCATCAACAAAAAAAAATTTGCATTCTTTCTTTGTTTCTTTCATTTTCCAGTTCAGTACAGTTAGTTCAGTCAGTAGTAGTTTTAGCATTTTGTACCACATTCTACCGCAATTTCATTTCAGACCTCTGAGAGCTAGACTTAGCATCTAGACATCATCATGTACATCATATCCAAAATTTAGATCATTTGGATTAGTTTCTGAAAAGATATCGCTATCAGAAGATCAACTATTTTCTCAGAACAGAGAATTCAAACAGTCTCAGACAATCAGCTGAAGGAGAAGACTTGCGGAGCACTTCTGTGACTTGTGGAGATAAATGACACATCATTCAAGGTACTTTGGGTCATGGCCAACCTTCCCTGAGATCCACACCTAGTTTCATTCATTTGCAGAAGATTTCCTTATGCTTTGGGTCGACCTATCCATAGACACATGTTACATCTCTTTCATTGGAGTTTGTAATCATTCTTGGCCAACATAGAGGATTCTTGTGATTTGGAGAAGATATATATTCATGTAATATATGCCTACAAAAGTAGTAAACCATAGTTCATGAGTTAGATAGTTGAATTCTTTTGGCTTCAGTCACTTCAAAGCTATATCTTGTGC
The DNA here is from genome assembly GCA_027924645.1 of Cunninghamia lanceolata. NCBI lineage: Eukaryota > Viridiplantae > Streptophyta > Pinopsida > Cupressales > Cupressaceae > Cunninghamia > Cunninghamia lanceolata. The sequence goes on along the minus strand of BSBN01000895.1, from coordinate 10,098,912 downwards.
ATATGTTGTAACTAGAGAATCAAGCTTGTGAGCCCTAATTTGTAAGCCCGCATGTTGCCGGCATATTGTGTTTTGAATCTATGATATACTGAATGACTAAATCTATATTTGCATTCTATAATTGAGTTGCTTCCATTGTGTTTACTCTTGCTGCACGGTCTAGACTATTCACTCTGTGGACCCTCCTAACCATGACTACACCACCCCTAATCTAGAAACTACATAACCGCAATATTAAAAACTACAAATCCTACAAAACCGCCATGTTAAGAAATAAATAATATGTAATCTTGCAAGACAAAAGAAGAGAGGATTAGATCCAACATAATTTACAAAACAAGCACATTAGCAAACCATATGATCTAATACAAAAATTAGGGAAAACATAAAATGTGCACAAGCTTAAAGGCAAGCACACATAAAGAAAACTCAAATAAACATACACACAACAAGGAAAAATAAAAGGAAATGCCTTGGGGGACAAAAAAGGTAAAAACACTTTAGGGAGGGACAAATGTCATAGGGAGAAAAGATAAATGCTTTAGCGCGCAGAAAACGATGTAGGGAGCAAAGATCAATGCTTCAAGGAGTGAAAATGTTGCAAGGAGAACAAATAAACACTTCAGGGTGAGGTGAAAGCACAAACCTATGTCACACTTTGCACCAACTAAATAGTTTCTATAGAAATAGTTTTTCCCTAAAAGGTTTCAGGTGAAACAGTTCACCCAAAACCACGTGGCCCCTACATGGCATGAAGAGTTTGGCCCAAAATATTTTCACCCAAAAAAGTATGTGGGCAAGAGAGTTTCACCCAAAATTTTTCCTAATGAAACAATATCACCTGAAACTGCTTATGTGGCATCCCATGTGACAAACAATCCCCCTTTTTCAACAAAATCAACTCTAGATTTCTCCAACCAAAGGGTATTTTCATAAAAAAATGAAAATACCCTTTTGTAGAGCTTGAAGTCTAGATTTTAAAAATATATTTCTTTAAAAAAATTGATTATTTTATTATGAATTTTTTAAAATTTATTGTATACGTTATTGTAATCAAACATGAGGCTAATTAGAATTTTTTTAAATATTTAAATTTTTTGAAAATGTATGACACACTATAGGAGAGAATCATGTCCAAGGGGGTATAATGTTTTTTAATGATAACAACTTTAGATAAAAGTTGACATCCCATGAAAACTATGACAATTTGAGTAAATTTGACTTTAAAAAATTATTAAAAAATAAATATTCAACAAAATATAAGTTCAATCTAATTGCTTCTGGATATTAACTGTGTAGTAATTTTTTATATCAATGTTTTAGATCATGCTCCTTGATCCATCCTCAGGATGAAGAGAGCAAGAGTGGAGAATGAAGTATGATCTGAAACGTTGATGTAAAAAATCACTACATAGTTAATATCCAGAAGCAATTAGATTTTACTATAATGGATTGTGGAAAATTGATATCTCTAAAATATAAGTTTTTTCTCCATTCACTAAATTTTCAAGTTACCTAAGTGGGAAAAAAAATAAAAAAATAAAATTTGTTTTAGATTTTGCAACGTCCCATCGACCTCACTTTTTTCAAAAAAATTTAACGATAAAATTTATAAAAACTATATCCAACTAATTTTAAATAAAAATTAAAAAAAATTATAAGCATAAACTACACTAAGAGTTTTACATTTCATTAGTTTATGTCATTTTAAAATTCAAAACATAAACATCCCTTTTAGGTGGTCCAAGTTCAAAAACTTGTTTAGGGTAAAATTTGGATAGTTGATTTCTTTGATTAGTTTGTGTGTATTCTCCTTTAACCTTAAACATTCAAGGACCTTGGGTCAAGTAGGAATCTACCATCAGGCCCTTGATCACTCAAAATGTAGGAAAATTGGATTTGTGTGATTTGATTGCTTGATTATACCCAATTATGCTTAAAACCCTAATTATGCAAATACAGAAGCAAATAGACAAATTGTTGAAAATGTCGCTACATAAAGATGTAAAATAATAGATAAATGTGTACTAATTTTTTAATCTTGGGAAGTAGAACAGTCGGGGACTAATAAGCGGGCGCCCTAGTCCAATGCCCTAATTTTTGTCAGGATCTGGGAAATTTATCTGCAACCTATTCCTGTTGTCTCAGAGATTCTTCCGATGTGGGATCCAGAGGACCAATGAGTGGGCAACCGAGTCCAGGTCCCTATTTTCAACTCTAATCTACAATTCTGACACTCTGGAACCCTTCTCTGCAACTCCACTTTTCCTTCTTCTTCAACCTGTAACCTACAATCACGAGAAAATGGGGAGGGGGTTGTGGTGTTTAGAGGCTTGCCTTAGTCAAGCCCCGGAGACACATTCAAGTCTTCCTAACACTGTTGTCAAATAGAGAGTGCGTGTCCTTGGAGGATAGAGGCAAAAACTAAATGATAAATGATAAAAAGCACAATTGATATCACCTTGTAGTGAAGATCTCATGGAAGGAAGAAGTTCTTCGTGCCATGAGGAGATGGATGCTCAAATCTACAAATACAAACACATAAACAACACAAAATCTACTCTTGCCACATAATGAATGCCATGAATCACCTTTAGAGTGCATAAAGATCATAATAACCATCTATTTTACAAATGAATGCCTAAACATGCTTATATATGTAACTACAAACATTCCCACCAAGAATTTTGTAATTCAAACTTACCATGTCGGCCTAGGAACCAAATAACAATCATAAACTGACACTTAAAATTTAGGCCTGACCCAAAATAGGGCAGGACTAGGGCACGGACACCCAAGTCCTCCCCCTATTTTGGGTAGGGTCTGTCTCAAGGGATCCCTCTAGGTCCCATTCATCATGAAACTTAGGGGTTTTCTCATCAGGATGCCAAAATATGATGCAAGATGTCCTAAATACATATCAAAGACCCAAGAGCTAAACCTTAAGAGGGAAGAGCTTCCAAGGGAACATTTTCTAACATTACATTTAGCCCCCACTTTAATGTATGTATAAATGCAAGGCCAATACATGCATTAAAGTACGGTCACCAAGCACAACAAACACACCAGGCACGAAGAAGACACAACAATCACAGAGAAGACAATAACAGGCACACAAAACATGGAGAAGACAGTTACAGTCACGCAAAACATAGAGAAGATAGCATTGAATGCAGAGAAGACCGTGAATGCATAGAAGACATGAATGGTTTCTTTTCTTTTTTTTTTCTCATATATATAAAATGCAGATGAAAATACAAGGAAAGTAAACACACCACCCATAATGTAGGAAGTACTCATCGCACTAGTCTTTAAACTGCATATGTGGCAACAGACACGCCAAACAAATCAAGCATGCCATACAAAACAAGTACGCCAAACACATACACTTTGAAGACATGAAGAAAAAATAACAGGAAAGTGATGGATTGTTCCTATTTTTAGGTTCATCACCATCTCAGGCACATAACAGGCAGACACTGACGATTGGGCTTCGCCACAACAATCACCGAAGACAAGCTTAAGGGTTGAGTTACTCATAGAACCACTCCCCGCCTCCGCAAAGGACTTTTGAAAATGACAAGAGATACGCTCTCTTTTAGAAATACACCATCCCCACCTCTGCAGAGGGCTTACAATGATTGATGATTGATTGATTGAAAACAAACTCAGAGTACAGGAAGTACTCATCGCACTAGTCTGTAAACTACACCTGAGGACAAGCACATTGCTAACATCTACAACAGATAGCTTACCTTATATATTCCCCCACCTTAAGGTGGTTGATATCAGGTATAGATATCAAGTACGTTAAGGTAGGAAGAAAACACACAAGGGAACATGGACTCTCGCAAAGCCCATTCCCCCCAGAGGTGACATGTACTTTGCAATCGCCAAATGTTCCCACAAACACATCCCTGCAAGAAACATGTTAGTGTCCACATAATAATGCATGATGCAAGATTCAAGATAGACAAAGCGTACAGAGCAACATTATTGTTATGTTTTGTAAGTGAGATAAAGCACCATCAAAATCACTACGCAAAAAGCACGAAGTGCTTCTACTAGCCAAGTGTCGGATAATATATTACAACCCCATCATCATATTAGGAACTAAGTCCAATTTTTTATTTCTCGCTAAAGGGACATCAGGTCCGCATCAGTATAAATATTTTTTGTCATCCTCCCACTAGATAGAAACACTAGAGGAAGGTAAACAATAAAATAAGAGAGGAGAAACAAGTGTCTTAGGGATAGTCACGTATGAGGGTGCCCCCAATTCACCAACTGCAACACTATGTCTGTAAGACACAACACACAACGATGAAAATAGAGGAGAAGCAATATAGAACAATGATGATACAAATAGAAGAGGTCACAATAGAGGTGATCTCCTGGTATCCTAGACCTTACAAGAGAATCACGGGTCATCCATGGAGGCCTAAACAACACAACACATCATGAGGGAAACACATCACGAGAGATAAAGGGTTAGAAATACTTACCTGTAGGGAGGCCCATGCTAGGTTTTATCAAGAATCAATTTATCCTCCTCCCAATCCTGAATGCTAGAGTAGAGAGGTATGTAAGGTACCATAGCCCAACTTTTGTTCTTGTTTTCATGTTGTTCAATTGTAAGTTCTTCTAGGTTTGATTCAATATTAGGTTGAATGTTTTCTTGTTGAGTTGAATGCATTATGCTCTTGAGAGATGGAAGAAGGAATTTGGTTTGAGTGATTGCAGTATCTATCCAAGAGAGTTTTAATGTAGGAGACCTTTCCTCATCCACTAGTGTTACATCTTTTGAGAAAAGAGCATCAGAATGAGGGGAAGGTAAGGTGTTGTGAGGACAATTATCAATGTTTGTATCTTTAGTGATGTTCAAATGACTTGAATATTCGATCAAAGGAGGGAGATTAATGGTCTTCTCTTCCTTAGTGATATCCAAGGTGTGTGAACAATCAACTAAAGGAACAAGGTTGGTAGGATGATCTAGAGAGGTTTCATGCATTATGATAGAGTTTTTATTGTTGTTAGATGAAAGCTCATCATCTACCCCTGGATTGTTCTTTGTTGAAGGGAGTTTTTCATTCACTAATGCTTCCTCTTGTCTAGGGAGAGAATTGGAATGGCAAAGTGGTGATGGCTCTTCATTTGCTAATGCTTCATCTTGGCCAGAGTGAGCATTAGAATGAAGATTTGGGGGTATGATGTTAAGAGATGCGTCAATGAAAGCATCTTGTTGCATCAAAGTGTCCTCATGAGGAGGAACAACCTTGGGAGAGGGATCATAAGGTAAACTGAATTTATCATCGCATGTTTTAGCAATAGGTATCGTAGTGGAATTTTCCATAAAGTCATCTAAGGCTTCATTAGATAACATTTTGAGGTCATCACTAGTATATATACTATTGATCATGAATTTAGTGAGATCATCTAATATCAAAAGATATATTCCCATGAGATTTGGGAATCTATCAAAATCAAATATATAACAAAGGATTTCATATGTGGAGCACATAGAGAGATCAACATCATGTATGTATGCTCTTTGTTCCAAAACTTGAGGATGTTTATCAATGAATTTAGAGAAATGATCAATGTCTATGATGTATGCAAAGAAAGTTTCCAAAGAAGTAGCCATGATATATGTTTTCAAATCAATGTTGAATCAGATTTTAAAAGATTTTCAAAAGGTATGCAAAAGACAAGTGCAAAATTATGTATGAAAATGACCTAAAATGCTTGATTCTTTCAACTTTTTTCCATGCAAATAAGTGTAAGAAAAGGTGTTGTAAGGAAATTGATCAGGGGCAGAAAGTGATATGTCTAATATTAGTCCAATAAAGCTATAATATCCTTCACAACACACTTTTGATGCAAATCTAGGATGATGACAAGTCAAAACCTAGTGAAAATGCCCTAAAATATGGAATTTTTAACAATTTTTCAATTCCAAGACCTAATGAAAGAAGTGTTGTAAGGAATTTTAGGAGGTATAGAAAATAATAGAAATAATATCAATCACATAGAATCATAAAATATTTTACAAAATGCTTGGAATGCAAATCTAGGTCAAACCCTAGGGCAAATATAACAAAAATCTATAATTTTTCCCCAAATTTTCAATACAAGAGCTCAATAAAAAGGTGTTGTGAAGATTTTTAAGAGGGGAAGAAGATAATAACCATGATAATAACTAATTAGTGTTAAAATATTCTTCACAACACACCTATGGTGCAAATCTAGAGAGTTGATAATGCCAAATCTAGTAAAAATCAAGGTTTTTCAAGCCCTAGGTATGAGATCTTATTGTAAAATGCTATATGAATGTCTTGAAATATGATTTATGATGAAAATGAGTTCCACTCATATCTGAAAATAATTTTCAAACCCTACAATGCAAAATGCAAGTGCAAATCTAATGGAAAAATCAATGAAAAATGCTAGTTTTTGTTGAAATTTTCTATGTAAAAATGCAAATTTTTTGAGATCTAAATGCAAATTTACACTAAAATACAACACTACATCCAAATGAAAATTTTAATGAGTGTCTAAGATCAGTAGAAAAATCTAAAACAAGATTTTACCAGAAACCCTAGTTTTTGAAATTACTAGGTTATATGAAAAATTCAAAATTTCTAACAAAACCCTACCAATTTTATGATGAAAATGCAATGCAAGTGATTGGATTTTTATAATTGTCTACAATTTATCTCAGATCTAATGTAAAAATAAGAAATTTAATGAAACTCAAATTAATTGATGCAAAATAGAAACCTTAGAATGCAATTTTTTTCAAATTTTTCATTTTTTTGGTAATTTTTCCAATGCAATAAGATTAATGATGATATGAATGAATGAAATCAATATAAATCTGAAACAAAACACTCAGCAAGGTGCAAAATTCATGAAAAACATGGGTTCACCAAAATGTTTAAGGTAAATTTTGGATAGTTTATTTTTTTGATTAGTTTGTGTGTATCCTCCTTTCACCTTAAACATTCAAGGACCTTGGGTTGAGTAAGAATCTACCATCAGGCCCTTAATCACTCAGAATGTAGGGAAAATTGGATTTGTGTGATTTGATTGCTTAATTATACCCAATTATGCTTAAAACCCTAATTATGCAAATACGGAAGTAAACAGACAAATTATTGAAAATGTTGCTACAGAAAGATGCAAAATAATAGATAAATGTGTACCAATTTTTGAAGTTTGGGAAGCAGAACAATTGAGGACTAATGAGCGGGCGCCCTAGTCCAGTGCCTTGATTTTTGTCAAGATTTGGAAACTTTATCTGCAACCTATTCCTATTGTCTTAGAGATTCTTCTAATGTGGGATCCGGAGGACCAATGAGCGGGCGCCTGAGTCTAGGTCCCAATTTTCAACTCTGATTTGCAATTCTGACACTCTGCAACCCTTCTCTACAACTCCACTTTTCTTATTTTTTCAACCTCTAACCTACAATCATGGGAAAATGGGAAGGGGGTTGTGGTGTTTAGAGGCTTGCCTTAGTCAATCCCCAGAGAGACATTCAAGTCTTCCAAACACCGTTGTCAAATAGAGAGAGTGTGTCCTTGGAGGACAGCGGCAAAAACTAAATGATAAATGATGAAAAGCACAATTTATATCACCTTGTAGTGAATATCTCATGGAAGGAAGAAGCTCTTCATTCCATGAGGAGATAGATGCTCAAATCTACAAATACAAACACATAAACAACACAAATTCTGCTCTTGCCACACAATGAATGCCTTGAATCACCTTTAGAATGCATAAAGATCATAATAACCATCTAGTTTACTAATGAATGCCTAAACATGTTTATATATGCAACTACAAACATTCCCATCAAGAATTTCATAATTTAAACTTACCGTGTCGGCCTAGGAACCAAATAACGGTCATAAACTGACACTTAAAATTTGGCCCGACCCAAAATAGGGCAGGACAAGGGCATGGATACCCAAGTCCTCCCCCTATTTTGGGTAGGGTATGTCTCAAGGGATTCCCCTAGGCCCCATTCATCATGAAACTGATGGGTTTTCTCATTGGGATGCCAAAATATGATGCAAGATGTCCTAAATGCAGATCAAAGACCCGGGAGCTAAACCTTAAGAGGGAAAAGCCCCCAAGGGGACATTTTCTGACATTACAAAACTAAATTTTTGTTGGCCATTGTTATGTTATGGAGCATATTTCCATATTATAGTGTATTTCAAATACTGTACACTCTTAATGTAACCAAGCAGTGACTTAAGGATTGCAACAGTAGTAAAAGAGCTTGATGTATCAAAGAGATAAATATTATTAAAAGGTGCTAATGATGCAAAGAACAACATTTAAATTTAGACAACAATGATTATACATAGGTAGCTGATTATTATAAGTCTAATTCTATACGAGGGTATGTGTAGGATCATCACGGGCCAAACAGTGGCAATAGGAAAAAAATTGCATTTTTACTTAGCCAAATTCGTGACTTGGCAAAGTTTGACTTTGAAATGGATATCTGTTTTGGTTTGGATACCAAACTAAAATGGATATCCGTTTCTAGAAATACAAAACAGATATCCATTTTCAAAACGAATATCTGTTTTCTAAAAAAATTTGGGAAAAAGGCTTTTTACTCTTTTTGAAAATATACCTCTTAAATCTTGGATCTCCCATCAATATATGAACCTCCTTAAAGACCATTTCTAGTGAAGGAGGAGGGCAAATTAACATTGGTAGCTTCTTTACACATTGATCCATAAGGATTTGTTAAACACTAAGAATCATCACTAATGAATTACTCAAATAATCAATAATAAAATATTCAGTTTTGTTCATCAGGTGAAATAATCACTTTTAGACTATGTTCCAATATTTCGAGGATAGGAATGGTGGGGCAGCAAGGGATGTGTTTTGGGGTGTTTTGGATTTCATGCCCTAAATTGCTTTACCCAATTCTTCATATGATTTGATTCATGATACATGGTTTGAGAAGGATACACATGATATACCCTTACCCTCTAGTGATAAAATTATGAATGATACTTTATGTGGTGAAGCTACACCTTCGTTAATCCTTCATGACATTGTTATTCCTTGTGATGATGATGTCCTTCATGTGATATGTTAGGACATAATGCAAAGTTAACATGGCATGAACTCTCTTGGAAGGGTAAGCATGGACTATAAGAACATTGAACTAGTTGGATCTGTTAAGCTTACCATTTATGAAAGAACCTTTTAAAAGGTTAACCTTAATTAGGTAAGGTTATGTTTCAGTGTGGTTGTTTGTGCAACAATGTGTAAATTAATGTTACCAAAGGATAAATCTAACTATACTAACATTTTAATAACCATGAGAGCTAGGACTAACAATTAGACTAAAAACTTGACAAACAATACAACTTGGACACATGTAGGACTTGGAAAATGGAAAAGACTATAATTAAATGTGGAAAACAATGAAAAAGTGGTATTAGTTGCACCTATATAGAGAAGTGGTTTAGAGGTTGGTTAGGGGAATTATTTAGGGTTTAGAGGTTTAGGGTTGCTCGGGTTTAGGGGTTTAGGGTTTACAATTTAAAGAGAGATAGAGAGAGGGGACTGATAGAGTTTGGGAGAGATAGAGGAAATAGAGGGGAGAGATAGGGAGATAGAGAGTGAGAGACATGTCCAGAGACATAGAGAGAGAGAGATGGAGAGGTAGAGGGATGATAGAGATAGGGAGATAGAGGTTTAGGGTTGCTTGGGTTTAGGGGCATTATTTAGGGTTTAGGGTTTATGGTTTTGGGGTTAGGGGTTAAGGTTTAGAGGTTTAGGGTTTACAGAGAGATAAAGGACCAATAGGGAGATATAGAGGAGTCCGACAGGAGAGATAGGGAGATAAAGAGTGAGGGACATAGAAAGAGACATAGCGAGAGAGATTGAGAGGTAGAGGGACAAAGGTGATAGGGAGATAGGGGAGAGATAGGGAGATAGTGGTTTATGGTTACTTGGGTTTAGGGTTTAGGGGTTTAGGGTTTAGGGTTTCTCAGGTTTAGGGGTTAGGGGTTAGGGTTTAGGGGCATTATAATTTAGGGTTTAGGATTTATTGTTTAGGGGTTAGGGGTTAGGTTTAGAGGTTTAGGGTTTTGGATTTAGGTTTTATAGAGAGAGAGGAATGATAGGGAGATATAGAGGAGTCTGAGGGGAGAGATAGGGAGATAAAGAGTGAGGGACATAGCCAGAGACATAGGGAGAGAGATTGAGAGGTAGAGGGACAAAGGTGGTAGGGAGATATGGGAGAGATAGGGAGATAGTGGTTTAGGGTTACTTGGGTTTAGGGTTTAGGGGTTTAGGGTTTCTCAGGTTTAGGGGCATTATTTAGGGTTTAGGATTTAAATTGTTTAGGGGTTAGGGGTTAGGTTTAGATGTTTTGGGTTTTGGATTTAGGGTTTATAGAGAGAGAGGAATGATAGGGAGATAGAGAGAGGAGACCGAGGAGAGAGATAAGGAGATAGAGAGTGAGGCACATGGCCAGGGACATAGGGAGAGAGATCAAGAGAGGTAGAGGGATGATAGAGATAGGGAGATAGGGGAGAGATAGGGAGATATAGGTTTAGAGTTGATTGGATTTAGGGTGTACCTAGGTTTAGGTTTTCTTAGTTTTGGAGATAGCTAGATAGAAAGAGAGAGGAGACAAATAGGGAGAGATACAGGTGACAAAGGGGAGAGATAGGGAGATAGAGAGTGAGCGAGATGTCTAGAGAAATAGGGAGAAGGATTGAGAGGTAGAGGGATGATAGAGATAGGGAGATAAGGGAGAGATAGGAGATAGGGTTTAGGGTTGCTCGCATTTAGGGTTTAGGGTTTAGGGGTTAGGGGTTAGGGGTTAAGGTTTAGGGGTATTATTTAGGGTTTAGGGTTTAGGGTTTAGGGGTTAAGGTTTAGAGGTTTAGGGTTTAGTGTTTAGAGAGAGAGGACCAATAGGGAGATATAGAGTGAGGGACATGGCCAAAGCATAGAGAGAGAGAGATTGAGAGGTAGAGGAATGATAGTGATGGAGAGATAGTGAGATAGGGAGATAGAGAGATAGAGGTTTAGGGTTTCTTGGGTTTAGTGTTTAGGATTTAGGGGTTTATGGTTTCTCAAGTTTAGGGTTTAGGGGTTAGGAAATAGGGGTTAGGGATTAGGGGTTAGGTTTAATCATCTGTTAATACAAGTTGTGGAGTGAGAAAGGGGTGGTATGGGTATGGTTGAATGGAGTAATGAGGTGATTTAATTGGTGATGACCTAGGTGAAGTGATGGGTAAGGTGTCTTATGTGGGATTGCTAGAAAGTGTGATTTGTAATGGTGGGGATAGCTAAATGTCATCTTCTAAGGGTTCAAAGGTGAGGAAAGTGTAAGATGGGGATATGGGATAATCCATGGTTTAATTATTATTCAAGGGAGTGTCCTTATATAATGATTATCAACGATGGTGTCAATAGGGGGAATGGAGTCTATGAATGTAGGTGTGGGAATGTGAGCTATGACATTGGGATTATAGTATTAGATGAATAATGGAAAGTACCTGGGCACCTATCTAGTGATGGAAGGAGTCACATGATCAAATGATGTTTGGGGAAGGGCTTTTATTAGGAAAGTAAGGATTTGGGTGATGGTCTAGGGTTTAGTGGAGAATAATTTATGGAAAATTTGGAGGTCATTAAAATTAATATCCCTCCACCTCTATATCCCTATCTCTCCCTTATCTCCCTCTCTCTATCATCCCTCATAGGTCTCAATCTCTATCCCTATCTCTCTAGACATCTCACTCACTCTCTATCTCCCTATCTCTCCCTTTGTCTCCTCTATCTCTCCCAATCTATCTCCTCTCTCTCTCTCTACCTATATCTATCTCTCCCTATCTCTCGCCTCTCTCTCCCCTATCATTCCTCTATCTCCATGTCTCTCTAAACATCTCTCTAACTCTTAATCTCCCTATCTCTCCCCTTCGTCTCCTCTATCTCTTACTACATGTCTCCTCTCTATCTCTCTGTACCTAGCCATCTCTCACAATCTCTCTATCTCTTGCCTCTCTCCCCCTATCATTCTTATATATCCTATCTCTCCCCTCTATCTTTCCCTTTCCCTTATCGATGAAGGAAATGGAAACAAGAAAACTAGGACTCCCTTTCTCAGGTTTAGGGTTTAGGGCTTAGGGGAATTATTTAGGGTTTATGGTTTAGGGGTTAGGGTTTAGGATTTGGGGGAATTATTTAGGGCTACTTGGGTTTAGGGTTTAGGGGCATTATTTAGGGTTTACGGTTGCATGTCAAAAGCAGTCTCTCTCTCTCTCTAAATTTATAAACCCTAAATAATGGCCCTAATCCCTAACCCCTATCTCGTATCTACCTCTCTCCTGTATCTACCTCTCTATAGATATCTCCCTCTCTCTCTCTCTCTTTCTCTCTCTATCGACATCAATCCAATGATGTTGAGGATGTGCTAAATTGATTTGTCACCTTTAGAAAATAAATGACAGCAATCCAATGATTGTCTTGGAATTTGAATAGGTATAGAAAAATGAGAGATCGATCCCGAGTGTCACAAGTTTGATCTCAATTGTTAACACAAATATCATCTAATATGTAAGTTAAACATGAAATGATTTATTAGAATTTACAGGTCAAAACTACTTGCTTTTACAATTTTTTTTATGACAATTATCTATTCAAAAGTGCCTTTAAAATAGTATGAGATACCTTAGTATAAGTAAATCATATAAAAATCAAATATATTTATCATCATAATCCTATATAAATTTTGATAGTTTGTCCAAAATCTCTCCTTTCATATGATACAGTCTTTCTAAAATTTGGATTGTATTTTATAGCTAAAATGCCTAAATACTAAAATGCTAAAAATGCTAAAATACTAAAATAAAAAACAATCAAAAAATTGAGAAAAAGAAAATGGATATCTGTTTTGGAAAACATAAAAAATGAAAAAGACACTGCATTTTTGCAAACCTGCGGCTTGCAAAACGCAATGCCATCTTTGAAGAACGGATATCAGAGGTGAAGAATGGATATCCGATCCAAAAAGGTAAGATCTTTCGCATTTTTTTTGTTTTTTTTGTATATTCAAGCAAATTTTTTGGTTTTTTATGCTAAGTGGGTATGTTTTATATTTTAATTAGGTAAAATGGATGCACAAAATGAAAACCCAAACCCTCCACCACCAAACCCTCCCCCTCTAAAAATAGAAGAGAATATTCAAAGAAATATTGATCCTATAAGTAGGATCATAGAAATGTATCACCACCACCCTCGATTGTCTACAATGCCATCGAATTTAGAGGGAATTATTAATCATGTTCAAACCTTGTCAACCCAACACAAATCATTTATGCAATGGCGAGAAGCCAAGAAGGCCGAATATGCTAACGGTTTGTCATATGATGAAGTCAAAGAATTAGAGATTACAAAAACTATGTTAGCCCAACACTTTGTCAATCCTAAAACCGGATTGCATGTTGATGTCCGTAAGCCCAAGTTTTCAATCAAATGGTGTATTCATGAGGGCATTAGTTAGAACTTTTGGGATCGTTGGTGGATGGTTTTTGATAAACCACCTGACAACAATTTAGATGTACCTTTGTATTTCCTTCGTAAACTCTATGCAGAGTTCGTCATGTGTCAACATGTTAATTATTTTTATTTTAGAGAGTTTCAAGGAGTGGGCAAGGGAATGCCTCAAGATAGACCTGGGGCAATTAGACAAGTACAAGGTCCCTATATTCCCCCTCCTTCTATCCCTTCTCCACCCCCAATGCAGCACCCAGACGTTGTTGCAAATGCAACACAACAGGGCCTTAGTGCCATACACTCTTTGACCGAGCATTTGATTATACAGACATCTCAGTTTGCACAAGCACATGATGAAGGTGATGATATTGGATCACCTGGTTCTACTAGACTGTCGTCGTCCACACATGTATGTGTGCCCCATCATTGCATTTCTTGCAATCATTTATGCTTAGGTCCTATTATGGAGAGTAGTGAGCCACCGTTGAACACATCAGAGTACGATCTCCATTCACGAGATGAGGTAATGGGGTCCAGAACTCAAGCTGAGGATCAGGGATAAGAGTAGAAGCTATCGAATCAGTGAACCATAGAGAAGGAGAAATGCATGAGCAATCTTTTATGCAGGTAAAATTTAAAGTTAAATTTTATGGTCTATTCCATTTGAATATATAAACAAATTTATTAGTACTAATGTATCTAAGTGGGATAACAGTTGATGACAGAGGAGGAGTTGACAGAAGTTCATCATGGAACTTTGTCTGCCATCCAATTTGGCTTGGACTTGCCGGTATAATTTGTTCTACACATCAACTTTTTTTTATGCATTTATTTCTTTGTGAGTAATTATATATTAATTTATATCTTGATGTTAATTTTATTTTATAGTCAATCAAAAATGTGAATGATGTGGCATCTTTGCCAATAGTCTTTTCTTGAACTCCCGATTGACCCAAGGGACTATCATTTGAATAACAGCTTTCTCAACGCCAACAAAGGGTGGAGGTAATTTGATTGAATTGTACTTTAATTGATAATTTAGAAAACTTAAATATTTGATTATAGTCATTTAAAGTCTTTCATTCTTGTCATTTTGATAATACAGAGTCCTTCTCAATTGATGCAGGAGGCCCCGATGGTGGTATGTGCTTGTTTTCTAGTAGATAAGTTTTTGTGTAGTGCACTCTAGATTCTTTGTGTGTAACACATCTAACCTTTTTAAATGTATGCATTTCCTATTTTGTTTAATAATTATATATTAATTTATTTCAATGTTACTTTACTTTTATGTAGTCTCTTGAGAATGTGAGTGATGTGCCACCTTTGCCATCATGCTTCACTAGGACATCTGATCGTCTTAAGAGAAAATCATTTACAGAACGATTGTCCGAACAACATAGAGTTGAGGTAATTGAATTGATTTTTTCTAAATAATTGATAGTTTATCTAGCGGTCTTATAGTTGATTGTAGTGATTTAGATGTATGTTAATAAATGAAAGTTCTTAATTGTAGTAGATAAGAATCTATTTACTAACTTTAACTTATTTTTATTTACCATTGAAGAGATTAATCAAATTTGTGTTTTGACTTGTTAATGCAGGAAACTTCACCTCCATCAATTACTAGACATTTTGGTACAAAGAGGACACTTTTTCAGGATCCATCACAGATTGAGGGTCAAGTGGACTTGTAGTATTTGATGTAGCTATTTGGCATGTAGATTGTATATAGATTTTGAGACATGGCATATGCCACATTTTGTAAAAAATGTTTTGAGTTGGCATATTTGCCAAATTTTTGTATATGTCTACCATTATAGACTAGATTTTAATATATATACACCTTGATATCTAATATAATTTAAATTCCTTATGTGCATGTCATGATACTTGCCATGATGTCATACATTATGATGATAGTTCTTTAGTCCATTGATGATATGTTTAGCATTGAGAATGGTTTTAGATCAAGAGAATGGTTTTAGATCAATAGAATCAATATGACAAAATTCCTTATATGCCCTAATCAAGCATAGTAGTTTGAAATATAATAAGGTCATGATAAACCATTTCATCATGTATTTAGTCTTCATCTTGTCAAATTTTGTAAATATGTCAAAGTTGTCATATGAAAAATGTAAAAAAAATGTAAAAGTATGGAAGATGAACAGTCAAGTACTCAAGAGTCAGTTGGAGACTATTGGTTTCCCTCAAATCATGTATAAATATGCATAAACCTTCATGGAAAAGGCATTGGAGATGTATTGAAAATATTTTGAAGATGAATTGAAGACAAGTTTGAATGAAATTAATGTCAAGAAACTCTATTTTTGCAGATTTTACTATTTTCCTACTATTTATGTGTTTAGTACAGCCCTGTATGAATGTGTTAGGGCCTAAGAGCAATTGTAATTAAAAGCTGGTGGAATCTACTTTCTTGTGTTTTAGGTGCCAATAAGGCCAATAAGGACATTGAGGGCACATTATAAACATAAAAAACTTACATCTTGGGGGGAGGTGCCAATAAGGCCAATAAGGATACTATTTCAGTTGGGTGTGTGTGTGTATGCAAATCCCATTTATGGCCGAGAAGCTCTCTATTTACTATTATTCAACTCTCGTTGATAGGAGGTTGGCTCTACAACTATTGCAATTTGTGTATGAAACCTAGATGCCTACGAGATCATATATATATGTATGTATGTATGTATGTATGTAAATCCTACAAGACAGTCATTCATGAAATTACTATGCAAAGAGGGTTTATAAGTTGCATTAGGGTTTGTATAAATGATCTAATGGATTTATAAGGTTGTCAAACACCAAAATGGATGATTTATATGATTTTTGGGACTGTCACAGTCCATGTACAACTTGCCCTTTATGATTGTTAAAAAGATACACATGGCTGTCCAAAAACTGCCCTTTATGACTATCCTAAAACAACATCGTGTATATGCTCATAAAAGCCATCAAACTCTGAGAATAAACTCATCATTGGACAAGGAGTGGAAGTCTAAAGTCACATTCCCAAAAACCTCTTAAAATCACATGTCTCCCCTTATGAAAACTAGGGTCTTTGCCGATACATTGTTCCATAAGAGCAAAGTCACTTAAGATCCTAAGAGCAAAAACCTTGCCAAGTGCCATATTTTTTGTTTTGCTCATCATGGGGCCGAACGGACTACGCCAAAAAATCAAGGTGGGTGGGTAAATGTTAGGGGAGGTCTCTTTTTGTGCACCAAGCATCCCAGCCATTCTGGGCAAGAGGCTACCGGCAAAGTCCCTTAAGATCCCTAAGACCAAAAAACTGCCAAACTTTGACAGAGTAGTTCTCAGAATTCGTGACAGTTGGGAATGTTGTGTTTGGACCTACAGGTGCATATGGGGTCCATCCACAATAACCTCTCTCATTTTTTATCAACTCCATTCTATTTGACCGTGCCAAAATCAAAAGCATTGTTGCAAAATGCTTCAATTTGATGTAGTGGAAAGGTGCTAGGTGTGACATTTTTCATTCCATAGCTCGTGGGGTCAAATAGACTGTGCCAACGCATCGAGGTGGATGGGTAAATGCCATTGGAGGTCTCATTTTGTGTTCCAAGCGTCCCAGTCATTCTAGGCAAGAGGCTACCGACAAAGTCCCTTAAGATCCTTGAGACCAAAAAACTGCCAAACTTTGACGGAGCAGTTCTCAGAATTGGTGGCAGATAAGAATGTTGTGTTTGGACCTACAGGTGCACGTGGGGTCAATCCACAATAACCTCTCTCATTTTTGCTCAACTCCATTTGGTTTGACCGTGCCGAAATCAAACGCATTGTTGCAAAATGCTTCAATTTGATGTAGTGGAAAGGTGCTAGGTGTGACATTTTTCATTCCATAGCTTGTGGGGTCGAACCGACTACGCCAATGCATCAAGGTGGGTGGGTAAATGCCATTGGAGGTCTCTTTTTGTGTGCCAAGCATCCCAGTCATTCCGGGCAAGAGGCTACCGGCAAAGTCCCTTAAGATCCTTGAGACCAAAAAACTGCCAAACTTTGACGCAACAGTTCTCAGAATTGGTGATAGCTGGGAATGTTCTGTTTAGACCTACAGGTGCACATGGGGTCCGTCCACAATAACCTCTCTCTTTTTTGGTCAAATCCATTCCATTTGACCGTGCCGAAATCAAATGCATTGTTGCAAAATGCTTCAATTTGATGCAGTGGAAAGATGCTAGGTGTGACATTTTTTATTCCATAGCTCGTGGGGTCGAACGGACTACGCCAACGTGTTAGGGTGGGCGGGTAAATGCTAGTGGAGGTCTCATTTTATGTGCCAAGCATCCCAGTCATTCTAGGCAAGAGGCTACCGGCAAAGTCCCTTAAGATCCCCGAGACCAAAAAACTGCCAAACTTTGACGGAGTAGTTCTCAGAATTCGTGATAGCTGGGAATGCTGTGTTTGGACCTACAGGTGTACATGGGGTCCATCCACAATAACCTCTCTCATTTTTGGTCAACTCCATTCCATTTGACCATGTCGAAATCAAACGCATTGTTGTAAAATGCTTCAATTTGATGTAGTGGAAAGGTGCTAGGTGTGACATTTTTCATTCCATAGCTCGTGGGGTCAAACGGACTGTGCCAACGTGTCGAGGTGGGTGGGTAAATACTAGTGGAGATCTCATTTTGTGTGCAAAGCATCCCAGTCATTCCAGGCAAGAAGCTAGCGGCAAAGTCCCTTAAGATCCCTGAGACCAAAAAGCTACCAAACTTTGACGGAGCAGTTCTCAGAATTTGTGATAGATGGGAATGTTTTGTTTGGACCTACAGGTGCACGTGGGGTCCATCCACAATAACCTCTCTTGTTTTTGGTCAACTCCATTCAGTTTGACCGTGCCGAAATCAAACGCATTATTGTAAAATGCTTCAATTTGATGCAGTGGAAAGGTGTTAGGTGTGACATTTTTCATTCCATAGCTCGTTGGATCGAATGGACTACGCCAACGCATCGGGTTGGGTGGGTAAATGCTAGTGGAGGTCTCGTTTTGTTCACCAAGCGTCCCAGTCATTCTGGGCAAGAGGCTACCGGCAAAGTCCCTTAAGATCCCTGAGACCAAAAAACTGCCAAACTTTGACAGAGCAATTCTCAAAATTTGTGATAGCTGGGAATGTTCTATTTAGACCTACAGGTGTACGTGGGGTCCATCCACAATAACCTCTCTTTTTTTGGTCAACTCCATTCCGTTTGACCGTGCTGAAATCAAACGCATTGTTGCAAAATGCTTTAATTTGATGCAGTGGAAAGGTGCTAGGTGTGACATTTTTCATTCCATAGCTCGTGGGGTCGAACAGACTATGCCAAAGTGTTAGGGTGGACAAGTAAATGCCATTGGAGGTCTCGTTTTGTGCGCCAAGCATCCCAGTCATTCTGAGCTATAAGTTACCG
This sequence comes from Cunninghamia lanceolata, assembly GCA_027924645.1. Lineage (NCBI taxonomy): Eukaryota > Viridiplantae > Streptophyta > Pinopsida > Cupressales > Cupressaceae > Cunninghamia > Cunninghamia lanceolata. The sequence goes on along the minus strand of BSBN01000895.1, from coordinate 10,079,933 downwards.
ACAAAGTCAAAAATTGCTAGGATTGAAATTTTGCATTCCACAGGTCCTGGGACCAAACGGATTACACCAACACGTCGGGGTGGGTGGGTAAATGCTAGTGGAGGTCTCGTTTTGTGCGCCAAGTGTCCCAGTCATTCCGGGCAAGAGGCTACCGACAAAGTCCCTTAAGATCCCTAAGACCAAAAAACTGCCAAACTTTGACAGAGCAGTTCTTGGAATTTGTGATAGCTGGGAATGTTCTGTTTGGACCTATAGGTGCACCTGGGGTCCATCCACAATAACCTCTCTCATTTTTGGTCAACTCCATTCTGTTTGACCGTGCCGAAATCAAACCCATTGTTGCAAAATGCTTCAATTTGATGCAGTGGAAAGGTGCTAGGTGTGACATTTTTCATTCCATAGCTCGTGGGGTCGAACGGACTGCACCAACGCATCGGGGTGGATAGCTAAATGCTAGTGGAGGTCTCATTTTGTTCACCAAGCGTCCCAGTCATTCCAGGCAAGAGGCTACCAGCAAAGTCCCTTAAGATCCCTGAGACCAAAAAACTACCACACTTTGATGGAGCAGTTCTCAGAATTTGTGATGGCTGGGAATGTTCTGTTTGGACCTACAGGTGCACGTGGGGTCCATCCACAATAACCTCTCTCATTTTTGGTCAACTCCATTCTGTTTGACAATAACCTCTTTCCCGGAATGACTGGGATGCAATTTCAATCCTAGCAACTTTTGACTTTGTCGGTAGCTTACAACTCAGAATGACTGGGACGCTTGGCGCACGAAACGAGACCTCCAATGGAATTTATCTATCCACCCCGACGCGTTGGCGCAGTCTGTTTGACCCCACGAGCTATGGAATGAAAAATGTCACACCTAACACCTTTCCACTGCATCAAATTGAAGCATTTTGCAACAATATGTTTGCTTTTGGCACTGTCAAACGGAATGGAGTTGACCAAAAATGAAAGAGGTTATTGTGGATGGACCCCACATACACCTATAGGTCCAAACAAAACATTCCCAGCTATCATGAATTCTAAGAAGTACTCCGTCAAAGTTTGGCAGTGTTTTGGTCTCAGGGATCTTAAGGGACTTTGTCAGTAGCCTCTTGCCTGAACTGACTGGGATGCTTGGCGCACAAAATGAGACCTCCCCTAGCATTTACCCGCCCACCCCGACGTGTTGGCGCAGTCTGTTCAGCCCCATGATGAGCAGAACAAAAAATATTGTTCCGGTTGACACATTCTCAATCATTGACATGGATGATATCTCAGTAACATTCCTTTAGGCACAATATGAGCTTCCAATGAAAGGCGTAATTGTGAGGTTAGAGATGATGAAAAGTGTACCTCATTCACATTCATGTTTTACTTGTCTTCAATGATGATTCCTTGATTCAACTTAATCCTTTGATAATACATTTTAACCTCCTTGTGAAAGCACACTTTCAAGGTTGCTTGAGCAAGAGCTAGCGCCTCAACATCTAGGTGCACTTTTGGTGTTCTAGAAGCATGAACTAGCACATCAAATAGTAAGGCACTCATTGTAGGTTGTTTATTCAATAATTGGCACCTTGTATTCATTATCAAGGTGCATATCCAAAGTCATAGAGATATGAAGTGGCACCTCACTAATCTAGGTGCACATTTGATGGTGTAGAGAGGTAGATGTGCGCCCAAGTCATCATTTGATGTCTTCAATAACTATAAACTCCTTTGATGATGCATTTTATCCTTCCAATTCACTATCTAGCCTTAGGCGCACATTTTAGGTTGATCAATCATAATCTATCGCCCTAAGTACCAAGGTGCACTTTTAGGTTAGTTTGATCAAGGATTAGCGCCTTCACTTCTAGGTAGAAGTTTGGAGTTGAAATACATCAAAATAACAAGTTTCTTCATCACTTCAAACATCTTTAACACTTTGAAGATCTCCAATGCATGATTGAATATCAAGAAACCAATGTATCATTTCATGAAGGTCTTAAGTGTTGTAAATATGCATCTTCTTATTTAATCATGTGTTGTAAATGAAGGAATGCAATGATTGCAATATGTGCACAAAATAGAATTTTTGATAAGGATTGAAAGGAAATGTTAAGAAAATGCAATTGGCGGGTGTAAATCCAAAGTGTGGAAGCATAGACAAGGCATGTGAACAGTTTGGCATGACACCTCAAAGAGATGCTATCTCATGGAATGCAATGATTGCAAGATATGCACAAAATGGATTTTTTGAAAAGGCTTTAGAAACTTTGAAGCAAATGCAATTGGAACGTTTAAAACCAAATTCCATAACCTTTGCAAGCATTCTCCCTACTTGTGCCAAATTAGGATCTTATATATACATATATGCACATAATGTCATGAAAATAATGTATAGTGTATATATCAAGCCATATAGGCATGTACAAATAAAACCATATGGGTATATACAATGATATACATCGATAACATACAAAAGTATGTTTACAAAGCCAAATAGGAATATGTAACAAAATGTCCCAAAATCAAATCTCCTATGGATTGCTATCAAATAATCTATGGCTCTTGCTAGGCCATGAAGATGGTGAACCAGTCAATGACTCATCCTCTATCGCTCATCGACTAGACCTCTTCGATAGAGATTTTTGAATTTCCACCTATTAATACAATCAAACAACGTGCACATTAATATAAAATTTAATATTCAAAATATATAACATGACATAAGTAATCAATCACTTACTGCCAATTGGTGATCCCTCTTGATCATTTGTTGTCTCTCTTCTTTTGTAGAGCTGGATGGGTAGGGAAGGTGACGTCCTGTGAGAAGCATGAACAAGCAAATTTAAGTAAACATGAATATCATAAATATGTACATTAAATGTTGCACTTATTAGAGGACTATTCTAGGACTATTTTAGGACTATTGTAGGACTATTGTAGTTAAAACTATCCTAGTAGACATGTATAGGACTGTTATAGGACTGTCATCTCATGGAATACAATGATGGCAAGATTACTATCAAGATTAGTATAAAGATTAATTATGACTGTTATAGGACTTTTATAAGAATGCAAAGTAAGGAAGCATAGGCAAGGCACATGAACTATTTGGTGGAATACCTCAAAGAAATGAGAATTTTGTCAGATGTTGTAGTTGCAATTGCCATGTGACACATGTATGTAATATGTGAAAGCATAGACAAGGCACATGAACTATTCGGCAAAAGACATCAAATACATGTCATCTCATGGAATGCCTTATGTAGAAAAAGGTACAAATGTGCAATATTAAGAAATACAAATGAGAACTAAAAATCATACCTTGAGTATAGTCAAAATAACCTACGATGCCATACAAAATAATTTATGATGCCATGCAAAATAATCTACGATGCCATGTAAAATAACTTTATTCGCAATCCTGTATAGTCAAAAGCATGCATTATAGTTAAAGTAACAAGATTTTTAATAAAACAATTCTAAAAAATAGAAAAAACAAGAACAAGTTAAGATTAAAAAATGTCATACCTGTCCATCTGGAAGTTTAAATGCTAGTCAAGCGTACCTGAGGGGTCATCTCTTAGCTTCAAAGTATCCAATATTGCTTCATGATCAACATTACTAATTGTCCATAGTTCTTTTGATTTTGGTTTTTCACGATGCTTTAGTAACTTGACATTTGTTGCTACAACTAGGTGAGAATACATCAATATGGTTTTATGCTTCTCAAAGTCTTCAAAGGCCGGGATGCCATTCTTTTTAATCATATATGTTCGTAACCAAGTCCTAGCAATAACAACTGATACTGTAGGATATGTGAACCCATCATCATCTGTCATAGGTTGTGTTATCTTTTGTTTTCCCTGTACACATCGTGCCAACCAATAGTTTGACCTCTCTTCATTTCCATGTGGTGCAACAACTGCATAAACATGACCTGGCTATACAAGGTCTAAAAGATGTTCATAGTCAAATGAGCTCTCCATGTCATTGACAGAAGATGATTGACCTTCATATAAAGGGATTAAATATTGTGGAATCCACGCATCTACCCACTTACTTGACTCACAATTGTTCCAATCATATTTAATACAACTCTGACAAAAACAAGCTAATTCTCGTGTCCAAATAGTCCATGTACTTGCATCTGAGCTTTGAAATGAATGCATCTTTGATGATTCACTAATTCTCTGACATTCCAATTTCTTTATCGCTATCCAATCATCAACCAACCCAAAGAACTTGCGCACTTCAGAATCAAGAGCCACTCCTCATGACAATGCATAGTTACACCACTTAACAATGGAATCTGCATCACTAAATGTAGCACCACCTCTAATATTTAGTTGTTCTTTAAAAAGAGCTCTCTTCATGCATGCACCTGCTCCATCATGTTCACCTTTTCCGTGCCCGGCTTCAAAAAAATTCCAAATATGAGGTATACCCTTCTCTACATGCATTTTGCTCAACCAATAGAAATTACGAGCATTCTTGAATTGACCAGTGCAATTATCTGACCAAATAAGATATTGATCCATTCTAATATCTTTTTCTTGCAAGAACCCATAAAATTGTTGAAAATAATATTGTACAAACTCTGCTGAATGAGATCGATCATCACTCATGTAAAAATGGTATTCTCTGACAATCTTCTTGTTCTCTTATGTACTCTCGGGGGCATGTCTGTATGTGATGTGAGCAAAAATAGAAATCTGAATGGAATTGTATTACTGGGATTGAACTTCATTTTGGGGTTGCAATGTATAGTTTTCTACAAAATCAACTACACAGACAATAGTTCCAATCGGGAAAGAGTCTTTACACATCCTGAACTGTTGATCTAACCATCGAGACCTGTGGCTATGTCTGACATACTTGTAGAAAAGATTTTTCTTAAAATCATCAATAAAATCAGCAATACTTACCTCTCTTACAATCAACTCACATCTAGAACCTTCACCTCCACTTTTCAAATTGTATTTCACTATCTCATATCTCTTTTTCTCAACCATTCTCTTTCCAAAATCATGCTCGTTGCCCTCATGAAAACATGATACAAACTTTGATAACCCACCACATTGTAAACACTTTTCATTTAAACAATCATTCTTGTAGAACATGCAACCATCATCTCTAATACATAGAAATAAATCCAATAAGTCCCTAGATGACTTTGGTAGTTGAATTGCACCACACTCCTGTAACATTTTGTTAGTGTGCAAAGTAGAACGAATATTGCATAATAATTCATGGTACATAGAAAACTCTACATGGTATTTGCAACAACATGTATTACGAACTTTAAGAGGAACACAATAAAATGGGTTAAGAGATTCAAATGCTCTTTGTGAGATTGTCATACCTGGATGAGTTTCACAATATTGTTTGTACAATGTTGTTTGGCTACATTCCAAGTAATGTTTAGGATGTGGTGTGCGGTCTTTATCACTAATTCTTAACTTTACAACATCTTTTGCATTCGGTGATACCCTAGAGTTAGTGTGCCAAAATCGTTCAATTTCTTCCTTTGTGCTATCAATTAGCTTCTTGTCAACTTGTGGAAGCCTACCACTGAAAGCCCAAGTATCATTGGCAAGAGGACTATCTAGCTTTGATCTTAATGCTAGTGCTTTTGACAATGTTTTACGATTCAATCTTAAGTCAACACAAGTTTGCCTCATTAATCGAGCATTTCTTAATTGTTTGCTTACTATTGAGGTTGTTATTACTCTATGGGTAGCTCTTTTATCTTTCTCCTTGCTAGTCTTTTCAATAGAATTGAGTGCATTGAAAAGGCTTCTAACAATAATTTTATTCCGATTGGACACTTTGTTTAACCGAATCTTTAATTTCTTTAGTAAAGGTCTCATTTTGTACATCTTTAATAATTGCACAAAAAGTTGGCATTGTTCGGTTAATGTTTTCTTCTCAAAGTATTCATTGAAGAGTTTTGTAGCCCACAACTGAACCATTCGTGATAACCTCTTGCCTTCAAGTTTTTCCATTATGTTCTCATCAATTTCAAGTAACCATTTTGGGGTTCTTGGGTGTTTTCTAATTTCATCACGGTTATTCTCTTCTTGACAAATGTCCTCTCTTCTTATGAAATTTGGAGATACATTGATTGTTCTTGTTTCATCCATGTTATCAACCTCATCAATTTTATTAACAAATGGATTATGGAGTGCAATTTCAACATCATGATGTTCATATCCACTTTCTTCAAGTGCACATCTTCATTTTTCTTCTTCTTCTTTGTCCATGGTATTGCTATTATGAATAGGCGTTTCATAACATTTTTCAATATTTTCATTTACAATATCATGGTGAATTTCATTCTTATCTAACATTTCATTATAATCAAAATTAACATCTTCAATTTGCATGTCATTAGATGGTAAAGAAGAAGATTCACCTTGATGAGCATCCGCTAAACCCACTCTTCCAATCCTCTTCCTTTCCCTATCTTTTTCCCTAATTGCTTCAATTTCCTCCAATGTAACTTTCCTCCTCCTTTTTGCTTTACGAGGACTGTTGCTCCCCATTAGGGGAACAAAAATATCACCCTTATGATTGTAACAAGAAAATTGTGTCTCCAAAAGTGCATAAAAATATTCCTTTCACTGTCATAGCTAGAAATCACGAGTATTTCGACAGCAGAGGGTCTCTGGTTGCGGATGTCAGGCCCAACAATATTCCTTTTGTCTTTTTTCTGCATTTACAAAATGGATATCCATTTCTTAAATCCCAATTCTTTGCCAATGGACACTCTGCAACATCCATATCGCTACTACAAAACAAATATCCATTTTATTATGTACATTTGGATTCTAGACTAGGGATTCATTTTATTATTCTATAAACTTATGAATTACCATCTAATTTCAATATTTACACACTAATCCACCTAGGTATCAACTTAATAAAGCTCTGGATATAAGCCATTATTTGATTTGAGTAATCTTACTTTGTACACATTTGTGAAGACTCCTAAAGAGCCTGGACATACAATTGTAAAGATGATATAGCCTCCATATAAGCATAAAGATGATATATAATTTTAGTTTGTTGAAGGCCATGTAAATCAGTCATTGATGAGGACTCTGCTACACCTAAAGTTAAGCCCTTTGTTTGGAACTTTGAAGCATGCAAAGAGGCAAGTGACTTGTAATGCTTAAGTAAACACGTGTCTCAACATGATGTGGTTCAACTTGATGACATGTATAAATATGACACATTTTAGTTTGTATTGCATGACGACTTCCTTATTCATGCATATCAAATTTATAATTAGGTATATTTTTCTAAAGCGTATGAGTTTGAGGCTTTCAATTTTTGTATTAACTCACTTGAAGATGCTAGCAACCATGTGAACATGATTAATATGGGATCCAAGAGTTGTCCTTTTCCCATGCATTTGGAGTGGATTGTTGGCCCTTATGATTGTTTAAATCATGTTGGCCTAGCATTTGAATAGTTGCTTCGTGACATGGATGGGAATAGATAATGTATAGACTTTATCACACTTTAGGGTTTTCCCATTATATGCTAAAATGTTATGACTATCCACTTATTCTATTTTAGGATATCATCAAATGAGGAGCTTCTAAAGGCAAAAATGTTGTCCCAAAAGAAGGCTCAATGTTATTCGTAAAGACATTAGATTGTTAAAATACAAATTCAAGGGTAGATATTCCTTGGGCTATTTTAGTATAGAGAAGCAAAATTGCAATAGATGACTATCCTAGGAATTAGAATGGTTGATCATAGGATATTCATGGCATTTTGATATTAATGGATGGATTGATGGATGTTTAGGGAGTTTAAGTTTAAATGTAATGTATGAGAATTCTTATTTATGAAGGATCTAATAGGTCTTATGTCTTATTTGCAGGCCATTCAAGAAAGAAATGAAAAGATACTAAGGACTATCATAACACCTATTACAATTAGGTGCATCAAAGGATTGTCATCCAAGACCTTACCAATATGGGAAGTTATCAAAATCATGTCATGTTTAAAATTAAAGGATTTATCACCTCTTTGTCCCTATAGGCCTATTAGAACAATAGGTCACATTTTATTCATATTCCGGGGTTGAGAATAAACACTAAGCATTTGTAGTTATGGCAAGTGTAAATGGAAATAGATTACAACTTTAGACAATCTATCCTCTCCTAGATTGCACTGACTGAGTGGAAATTAAAAATTCCCTATCAATGTCCTTTATATATTGAAGGTATGGGTGAAAAAGGTAAACTTTGTATGTTGTAGACAAGGCCTCAAATGTAAAATATATTATGACAATAACAATAAGGACTGTTAGACATGAATGCTATCACTATTATAGATTGTCAAACCAACCATAGGCTGCCATAATAGTACACTGCTGACTATCATACCTTTAGGCATGGTGCCATGAACCTTATGAGTATAATGCATTGGTATTTGTGAGAAATGTATTGCTTATGTTAAGAATAAGTATTTATATTGTTTGAACATCAAAAGGTGGACTACAAATATGACTTTGTCAAAGGAAAACTTTAGTGGCAAAAATCTAACTATGAACTATTGTGCCATCCAAATACAATCATGACCAACATCAAGGGATAGTCAAGGCATGGGTGTCTTAAGAAACACAATTGAAATTTTCCATGGATATTTGAAGTAATTCATAATATTCATGATCAAGAATCAACTCTGACTGTCTCAACAGTGGTAAATTTGTCTTCAAGACAATCAAAAATGAGCTTAGGGATTCATTATCACCAAGTAATAAAGAATAGTAACCGTAAGTGTCGACCTTCAATTTCATTATACAAGAGGATGAAGAAGGGGCCATAGTATTTTCATACCATAATACAACATACAAAAGGAAAATCATGAAGTCAAAACATGTGCAAAGGGTATCTATGTTAAAGAGGAGAGTTGTGAATGGACGATGACTATCACTGTAAAAATAAGATATAGTCTCACTAAGGATAGTTAGGTGATTTGTGGATTGTCATGACTACAAGGCACGAGAATCTTGTGTATGAAGAGGAAAGAAATATAAATAAAAGAAGATTGAAGGATTTTTGCACCTGGGTACAATGATCCTAAAGGATTGTCATGCTAAAAGGATAGTAAATTGTACAAAGATTCATATTTCAAGGCTATCCTTAATCTCATTCACATGGTCCTAATGTTGGTTTGATTTGCATGGAGTGAGATCACACTATCAGGATTAATTGAAAAGGTGAAAGGGTTTGGTACCAAATTTGGTCACAAGTGTAAAAATTACAATAAGCTTGAGAATATTGTTCACTAAACCTAGAACTATCACCAAGCAACATCCATTTCATAAGATGTGATCAACAAACATGTAAGAAAAATGGATATCAACCTTCTTGTTATGCGTTCTTGATAAGAGCCCATACTTTTCACAAGGAGCCACCAATTTTTAACTAAATATTTCCATTAGAAATGGATAAAAAAAATGTTCCCCCAAATGAGGAAACTAGATTGTTAATTAGAATTCTGTGTAATGTGATATGAAACAATAGATACACCTATAGATGACCAACTAACTTTAAGTTCTTGTATTATTGCCTCGATGTTTCAAATATGTTGATTCTCTTCATCCTGTTGGTTTTTTCCCAGACTGGATGCTTATTCCCAGATTTCCCTACAAGGTAGCCATCAATGATCAACAGGATCTCTGGGCCAGGGGCCAACAGTGTAGGAGATAGACTCTATATTTTATCTCCTCTTCTTCTTCAGGCTCTGCAAAACCTAGGGGGGTATTCCCTACTCAACATCCATGAGGATATGCATACAAAGGCTGGGATGCTGACAGAAAGTAGATAAGTCCTCCTGTAAGTAGACCAAAACTAAAAGATAAGAGCAAAGGGGCTAGCTTTGGGCCTATTTGCAGTTGTAGACAGAGGACTGAGGATCCTAAAACTAATTCTAATGTCCTAATGGTTGTTTTTAGAGTTTAATTATGATTTTAAGTTTGGATGCAAAGCTGGACATGGTTGTAACACAAACACAAAGCAAGATTGGTGCCTATCCAGGGCCTGGAGTCAGTAGACATACACCTGTGAATGATCAGCATGAACAGCTAAAACTAGATTTCAGGGGGATATACATGATATCTGCCTTACAGATATCTCCCAATACATAGTGTTAAGCTATCTATATTTATGGCATCCCTATTATAGTATACCCTTCCCAATGTTCAATCTGAAAACAGTTTAATCTACCCCTTGGGTAGAAGTCAAAAGATCAGACATTCAATACAGGAATTCTATGTTCTAGAATCTTAGACATTCCTTGAATACCTAGACTCAGAAGAAAGATACATGCAAAATTGGAGACAGAATTAGCATAACACATGCAAACATAGCATTATTCATATAAAATTGACCATGAAATCAGTGGATTCATGCAAAAACATACAACAAGAGATACATAAACTCACAGGTTTTTGCTGTATAGAGCGACCAAAACCAACTGTATTGTATTACAGAGCCAAAAATGTTCAACTTTCAACAACAACAAAAATGGTAACACAGTCTGCCTATATTGGCCAGAAAGTGTACCTTACAGCAATTAATTACAAGGCTTTTACAAAAATCTGCCAGATACAGATCCTTCAAAGGAATGGCGCTCAAAATTTATTGCTGCAGCAGACAAGGGAGGCCTCGAGCCTTGCACCACCATCTGGGAGTCTTCATGCCAAAAAATTAGGTACATGACTGTTCAACAGTTTTCCCATGCCTCAGCATAGTCGCCATTGATGGCTCAACAACCCGCAACCACCAGGAAAACATCGCAGCGTTCAAAAAGAATTTCCCGCCAAAACGTGCTTCTTCGCAGGTCTAAATTACTCAGGGGAAAAATCACATATGCACGGTGTGGAGACCCTTTCATTAGTTTAAAAGCAGGGCCACATAGATACCAAGTGTCGAGCGCTTTTGCCGCGCTCGACGCACGCTCCTTCTACCAAAAGCCCATCGCCCAGACCTAAACCATCGGCCCACCCCACAAAACTCCTGCCGACCTCAATAGTCTCACCGATGCAAACTACGCTCCCCACCTCCGTCGGCGTGACCCACACCATCGGAGCATCCAAAAATCCTCTGGCCGACCTAACAAGTCTCACCGATGCCTATATCGCAATCCCCTGTCGGCCAGAGAAAGACCATCGGGCCAACACATTCCATCCCTGCTGACACAGCCAGTCATGCCGACCACCACACCATACTCAGGTCTTCGGCGAGACATATGCCATCGAAGCGACACCAAGCCCCTTCACCGATAGCATCACTCTCTCCGATGGCCACTCCATGCTCCCAGGTCTTCGGCAAGACCACACACCATCGGCACAACAAAAAAGACGCTCGCCGATAACATCGATCACCCCGATACACACAAAACACACCCTCGTCGATGAGACCCACGCCGATGACACCTCATCGGCCAAACCTCTCACTGTTAGCCCAATATATAAATCCTTCACTGATGATGCCGATCACTTCGATAAGACCAAAATCACAAAGCTCTGAACTGTTGAACCACGAACCGTTGAACCTTTGAGAAAAGGGGTAAAACGGGTGGTTCAACGCAGCGGTTCAACCATACCGATTGGATCATAAAGATGAGCAAAGGATTCATTTGCATAAAAAATGGAACCAAAGCCCCATGAACCGTTGAACCATTGAACCGGTTCAACCCGATGGTTCAATGGCGAGGTTCAACACTTAGGTTTTTCGGTGAGGTTCAAACCTCAAAAACAATATTCCATCGGCCAAACATATGCCATCGGCCCAACATGAAACTCCTTCGCCGATAGCACAAAGTCACGGTGATATACAAAGAACACACCATGCTATTGAAATGATCGCCAAGACACATGTAAACTTATGCCGATGGGCAGAACATGAAGACCGCCTCCTCAAAAAGATGAATGCAGATGCTGAAAAACACTAAGGGGCCCCAAAACTTAGAAACTTTTTGGATTTTTTGGGAAGGTGCCTGCATGAAAATTGCTAAATTAACTGACAGTCAATTCAGGCACCAACAGTGGCTCTGTCTAAGGATGTGCAGGTACAAGACTGTAGCGAAAACCCTAGAACTCTGGGATGCAGACCAGTCCCTTATCCATTGGGCACAGAGTCGATCATTACACCAACCTGCACAAAAATTATATTTTAATCATCACTTGGGTGGCCCTGGGCAACCAAAAATGAAGAACCAAAAGTTTATCCTGCCAAATACCTGATTCCAAACTGAAAGATCCCAATCCCAACTGAAAAGATTGGCATAGTTTGCCCATAAGGTCATCTGCTTAATTAGATACTCTACCATTTCTGACAACTTGCCATTTGTAGTACTGCCTCTGTCACTCTGCATTTCAAAATCAAACATGCAACCATACATGCTAAAAAATCCTTCAGCATTAAGCAACATATGCATGTTATACTCTTCAGATGGTATATTCTCCTCATCCACCTGGCTGCTGCATACCATTAGGTACTCATCCGGCTGATCCAAAAATTGAAGACATTCAAAATAAATGAGACCCTCATCATCATCTATATCATTTATGGATAATGGTAACAAAACCTGATCTGCACATCCATAATTGCACATGTCTGAACCAACTGATGATGAACATCCATCACCCACAGTTTGCAAATCCATACTATCTTCACAAGAACTGAAGATATCTGATTCATATGCCCCCCCTTACAAACTGATGTATCACCTAGGTCAACAGTCTCTTTATATTCATCATCATCTTCAAAAAGAGGATTAATCCTGCACCACTGAAAGTCAGGACTCACAATATCAAAGACATCTGCAGACTCATCATAAAGGGGATTTATATTGACTGCAAAGTTCTCTGCTTCTTTTTCATGACAGTCCAATTCTTCTTCATTACTATCAGATCCAGAGTCATAAGAATAACAAACCTGATCTATGCACTGGTCACGGATATCATTTTTATCATCTGATTGCCCCACATACAATATTTCTGCTACTTCGATGCATTCTGAAATTGAGCTATTTGCATCATTTTCTAGCCCTCTAATACTTCCTGATGAAACTGATACCGACTGTTGATCCACATGATCACAACTTTGCACAACTGGATCATTTAAACATGAAGGCTCTTTGATGAGGACTGGCATGCAAATACTACTTGAAAAACCATTGTTTTCAACTTCATTTGCTGGGCAAAAAAGGACATCCTCCTCTATAACAGTAACATCATCAACTTGGAATGATGCAAAAATTGGGACAACAGGGGTGTGAGCACTTTGACATTCATTGTCAATAGCTGAATTAAATCTTTCATTAACATTGGGGGCTATAGGACAACAAAATTTTTTAGAAAAATAACCTTTTTGTATTCCATACCTCCAATTGTTTTCAATATCTATTGCAAACTGATGTGCCTGATGCAATGTGGTGGGCTCTTTGTCTCTCAATCTATAACTCATTTTTTTGTCAAAGGCTCCCAAATAGACAACTAAGCACAGTGCATCATTAGGTCTCATGCATTCTGGTATTCTGTTTAATGCCCTCATAAATCTGAGGTTAAAGGCTGGGATCAACTCATCTTCTTCAATATGGATGTACATGAAGTCACTAATAACTGCATATTCAGAAATTCTTTCACCATACTGTACTAGAAATGCAGATTTAAAATCATGCCAAGAGCTGACAGAGTGAGCTGGAAGGTAGGAAAACCAGTCCCTTGCATCTTGATCTAGAGATTAAACAAATAATCTCATAACCACATCCTCATGGTCAATCTCAAAGTTATCTATAACATTTGTAAATTGTTGCAAGTGTCTCTCAGCTGATTCATCCTTTGCACCACTAAATTTAGGCAAAAAATTTTTGATTTTAGGTGGAAGAGCATTTGGATAGCCACAAATGCCACTGAAATTTATGGGCTTATATCTATCTATGTTGAAGCCTCTTTTATTACATGATTGGGACTGACTATTATATGTTTTTGCACTTGACACTTCACAAGGGTGCATAGGCTGATAATACATCCTTTATGTTTTTGCAACCCTATTCTCTACTCAGATTTTCAATCACAATATGACCTCAGGCCCTTAAAATGCAAACTGCTATTTCAACCTGCCTAAAGTCCTCTATATGAGTCTTTTGAACAATACTGCATGCCCTTTTGAAATACAAAGTAGGTTCTAACAAATGCATGCAAGCTCTACTTTCACCAATGTTTTCCTTTTAACCAGTGCTATCTCACCAAATAGGGACTTTTCAAAAACTTGTGGAAATACCTGGATATGTTGCAGCAGCTGCAAATTCTCCTCTGACTGATTTTGTTCTTTTATCAGGTTCTTTGATCTAGAGTCGCCACCTCCTTGAAGAGGAATAAGCTTCAAACAAGCTAAAGCTACAGATTGATTTCTTTCTTTCTGGGTCATCCCCCAGCAGAGTCACACATACAACTTTTTCCCTTTGCTGCAACAAGGCACTTCCAAGCCTGATTTTTTTTTTTTTAATCTTTTAGACTCACACCTTCATGAATATGACATTCTCCCCAGTAGAGTCGCCATTTTCTATTGGTTTTTTCCCAGACTGGATGCTTATTCCCAGATTTCCCTACAAGGTAGCCATCAATGATCAACAGGATCTCTGGGCCAGGGGCCAACAGTGTAGGAGATAGACTCTATATTTTATCTCCTCTTCTTCTTCAGGCTCTGCAAAACCTAGGGGGGTATTCCCTATTCAACATCCATGAGGATATGCATACAAAGGCTGGGATGCTGACAGAAAGCAGATAAGTCCTCCTGTAAGTAGACCAAAACTGAAAGATAAGAGCAAAGGGGCTAGCTTTGGGCCTATTTGCAGTTGTAGACAGAGGACTGAGGATCCTAAAACTAATTCTAATGTCCTAATGGTTGTTTTTAGAGTTTAATTATGATTTTAAGTTTGGATGCAAAGCTGGACATGGTTGTAACACAAACACAAAGCAAGATTGGTGCCTATCCAGGGCCTGGAGTCAGTAGACATACACCTGTGAATGATCAGCATGAACAGCTAAAACTAGATTTCAGGGGGATATACATGATATCTGCCTTACAGATATCTCCCAATATAGAGTGTTAAGCTATCTATACTTATGGCATCCCTATTACAGTATACCCTTCCCAATGTTCAATCTGAAAACAGTTTAATCTACCCCTTGGGCAAAAGTCAAAAGATCAGACATTCAACACAGGAATTCTATGTTCTAGAATTTTAGACATTCCTTGAATACCTAGACTCAGAAGAAAGATACATGCAAAATTGGAGACAGAATTAGCATAACACATGCAAACATAGCATTATTCATATAAAACTGACCATGAAATCAGTGGATTCATGCAAAAACATACAACAAGAGATACATAAACTCACAGGTTTTTGCTGTATAGAGCAACCAAAACCAACTGTATTGTATTACAGAGCCAAAAATGTTTAACTTTCAACAACAACAAAAATGGTAACACAGTCTGCCTATATTGGCCAGAAAGTGTACCTTACAGCAATTAATTACAAGGCTTTTACAAAAATCCGCCAGATATAGATCCTTCAAAGGAATGGTGCTCAGAATTTATTGCTGCAGCAGACAAGGGAGGCCTCGAGCCTTGCGCCGCCATCTGGGAGTCTTCATGCCAAAAAATTAGGTACATGACTGTTCAACAGTTTGCCCATGCCTCAACATAGTCGCCATTGATGGCTCAACAACCTGCAACCACTAGGAAAACATCGCAGCGTTCAAAAAGAATTTCCCGCCAAAACATGCTTCTTCGCAGGTTTAAATTACTCAGGGGAAAAATCCCATATGCACGGTGCGGAGACCCTTTCATTAGTTTAAAAGCAGGGCCACATAGATACCAAGTGCCGAGTGCTTTTGCCGCACTCAACGCACGCTCCTTCCGCCAAAAGCCCATCGCCCAGACCTAAACCATCGGCCCACCCCACAAAACTCCTGCCGACCTCAATAGTCTCGCCGATGCAAACTACGCTCCCCACCTCCGTCAGCGTGACCCACACCATCGGAGCATCCAAAAATCCTCTGGCCGACCTACCAAGTCTCTCCGATGCCTATATCGCAATCCCCTGTCGGCCAGAGAAAGACCATTGGGCCAACACATTCCATCCCTGCTAACACAGCCAATCACGCCGACCACCACACCATACTCAGGTCTTCGGCGAGACATATGCCATCGAAGTGACACCAAGCCCCTTCACCAATAGCATCACTCTCTCCGATGGCCACTCCATGCTCCCAGGTCTTCGGCAAGACCACACACCATCGGCACAACAAAAAAGACGCTCGCCGATAACATCGATCACCCCGATACACACAAAACACACCCTCGTCGGTGAGACCCACGCCGATGACACCTCATCGGCCAAACCTCTGACTGTCGGCCCAATATATAAATCCTTCGTCGATGATGCCGATCACTCCGATAAGACCAAAATCACAAAGCTCTGAACTATTGAACCACGAACCGTTGAACTGTTGAACCTTTGAGAAAAGGGGTAAAACGGGTGGTTCAACGCAGCGGTTCAACCATACCGATTGGATCATAAAGATGAGCAAAGGATTCATTTGCATAAAAAATGGAACCAAAGCCCCATGAACCGTTGAACCATTGAACCGGTTCAACCCGATGGTTCAATGGCGAGGTTCAACACTTAGGTTTGCCGGCGAGGTTCAAACCTCAAAAACAATATTCCATCGGCCAAACATATGCCATCGGCCCAACATGAAACTCCTTCGCCGATAGCACAAAGTCACGGCGATATACAAAGAACACACCATGCTATTGAAATGATTGCCAAGACAGTAAACTTATGCCGATGGGCAGAACATGAAGACCGCCTCCTCAAAAAGATGAATGCAGATACTGAAAAACACTAAGGGGTCCCAAAACTTAGAAACTTTTTAGATTTTTTGGGAAGGTGCCTGCATGAAAATTGCTAAATTAACTGACAATCAATTCAGGCACCAACACATCCAAAACCAATGGTACACAATTTTTCATAGATCAAGGAAATGGATATCCATTTCTAGAATGAATATCCGTTTTGAGTTGCTTTTACCGAAGCAAAACAGATATCTGTCTTGCTTTGGTACAAAGCAAGACAGATATCCATTTTGGTTGTTGACTTTTCATGGATTCTAATGTGTTTTCATGTTTCAGTCTCTTCTTCGAACTTCACCCTTCATGTTGACGACTTTTTTTTATGCAAAATTTATAAAACGAAAAGGGTTTATATAAAAAATTGTTCGCTTTCTAAGAATATAAGATTTTTTTGGTTATCATTTTATTAAATAATTATTAATAATTTTCTACATACCATGTCTCTGAAATGCTGATGGACACACTGATTGAAAAACATCCATAACTTTCAAACCATTTCACCTTTTTGAGATTCGAAACCTGTGTCACAGTCTATGCTTTTCTGGCAATAGGTTAAAAAAAAATTTGAATTTTGATTTTTTTTTATCGAGTTAGGTTGGCTGGAAAATTATTTTTTAGTTTTTAAAAAAAGTCAGTAAAAAAATCATAACTAATTATTTTATTGGAAAAAAATTTCAAATAAATATGCATCACATCTGGACATGAGTCCTCTACTTATTTTGAAAGTTTCAAATATATATATATATATATATATATATATATATATATTTACTCATAGTTAGGTTGGCTGGACAGACACCCACTTTTTTTTTTTTTTTGAAAAATTTAATAGTTGTTCATTGAAATATTTAATTTTCACTAAGTAAATTTAGTTTTAAAAAAAAAAATAGTAGCCTATAAACTAGATTCAATTCTCTACAAATTTTGTTCTTACATCTTTTTCAAATTGTGTAGATAATCCATTCAAATTTTCACATGAACTTGATAAAGTCTGATTTTTTGTATTTTCATTGCCACTTAAAAGTATAGTTTGGCCCATCATGATCCTGCACATACCCACGAAACGTAATAGAAATATTTTAATATAAGATGCATTAAGTAGTCTTTGATATACAACGATTACTATTTATTAAGGTGTAGAGATCCATTTATAAGGGGGACAGCCATATGTTATGAAAGAACATTTTTGTTATGGAGAGTTGTCTCCTTTGTGAAGTAATGTGACTATTAAATAGATCATCTCCCTTGAAGATATATAAGAGGGAGAAGGTGGTGTAAGGAAAGCAAGACAAAAAATACAAATTGAATTCTAATTCAATAGTCTAAGCAAGAAAAGTGTAATGATCTCATATTTGCATATCCAGCCATAGTTGGTGGATATATCATCAAACAAACTTAGTTCCTATTATAGGAACAACAAAAATAAAAGAGGGATTTTAGATTCTTTATAATAGCCTTGTGAGAGGCAAGGATATATACAAAGTAAGTGATATATTAGTAATCATAGGATCACTTGTGTATCTTCAATTCATCTAACACATTGGTATGATCTCTCCAACCCATACGATTATCTTTAATTGTTATACTTTACCTAACTAATGATATACAAGGGATGAGCGCGACCTTGCCACGTTTTTAATCTTTCACCTTTGCCCCTATGAGGACGTTTGGGTTGTTAGGGACATATGGTTTGTTATTATTATTATTATTGAAATAGCTCACATGATAGGTGACTCCCAAATGGTGGTATTGACAGGCGTTGGTGACACCTTTGGGCCAAGTGGTGGTATTGACAGGCATTCATGAAACTCTTGGGCCAATGGCAGTGGAGTACGATTATTCAACACCCTAAATGTCATATTTTCCCCTCCTCCGCTAGGGTAGATGATTGGGCTAGATTAACGACCAGGCTTAACGTCACCATTTCCAAAGTATATCATGAGGCATAAACATGGTTAAAGTATAAGTATGCTTAAATATGTGGAAATATATTTGAATATATGTACTTGTTCATTATCATTGATTATGATTATAGTGCTACTAACCCTAATGATTATGAATGGATATATATATGTATTTGTATATGTTGTTAATATCTTTGATTGCAGGATTCCAACTTGGAATTACATTATTCAAAGAGATATTTATATTGAAAGGTGATAACCCTAACCCTAAGTTGTAGCAATCATAATTCTAGAGCACATTTTTTTCATGGGTATAGATATGTGCGGATCCCCCTTTTTCCATGAGTATAGTTATGTGTTTGATTTATACTTGTATATGGGTGGAGTTATCACCCATGTTTAATGGGAACTATTATGGGTTGACTTGGCCCATGGTTTGGTACCCATTGTTTTGTAAAACTGCTATGTCAGTTACCTATTGATGTAATTATACATAGACGGACATATAGTAGGTAAAATACAAGAAGAATTGAGAAGGTGAAAAGAGTGTGTGAATTCAAGTGTGAATTCAAGAAATTTTGTTGAGCGCAACTCCAAACAATATTTGTGCATTCTAATTGTGAGAAGAGTAATATAAGCAAGTGTTTCTTATTCTTTATTTATCTCTCTTCATAATTCTTGTTGCTACGATTCTGAGAAATTATTTTGCATTGATTTCTATTTTATTTCTAACATCCATTTCCTTTATAAAAGTATGACACGGTTCTAAACTTTCACTTGGAGTGAAAAATACTACAAGGAACAAAGAGAAATGCTTCAAGGAGCAGAAAATATTGTAGGGAGAAATGAGAGACACTTTAGGGAGCATGCAACCAATGCACTTGGTGTGAAGTGGCATAATAGGGGTGTTTCCAAGCATGGACACAAAAGATAACATGGAAGCAAAAAAAATTACATGAATAAACACTAAGGGGTCTACATTCTTGGGGTCAATATAAGCATATTAAAATGATAATCATAAAGGGACAAGGATAAAATTGTCATCATCCCCAAGCATGTAGAACAACAAGAACATAGGAGGAATGGCACATAAAAAAAGTAGACAAAGAAAATTTTTGGGTCAACATGGAAGAGACCTAAATGTAACAATGCTTTGCATCATCCCCAAAATGTCAATAAAACTAAGGATATGAAAAATATAAGAAATTAGATATATATAGTAGAATGTGACATTTTATTTCCCTTGTATCCATGTACCTACGAGGGTAACAAGATGGTTAGGAAAATAATACATATACAAACAAGACGAAGGTATCGCTACTCAGGGTCAGAATCTAGAAGCTCGTCTCCTTCACAATATTGATCACCATAGGGGGAAGGAGGTTAATAGGCTAGTGGAACCATAGCTAGAGAAGTACTAGAGGAAGAGCCATCAACAAGATGTGGAAGGGTGGTCATAGGAGTAACATCCTCAGATGAATCTAGGGTCAACAATTTTGTGAAAATCAATTACAATGAAGGAATATTCATAGTGGTATTGAGCATAGATTCCTTAGGAAAGGAAGGTGTTGGAACCATTCCTTCATAAGGAACAATTTGTTGTTGTTCAATATTAACATTAGGAATGGGATTTGTAGGAGCAACAGAGGCAGGTGGAGGAGGAGCCTCTATTGAATTAAGATGTGGTGAAGTAGGATCTAGAGATGGAGGGGGAAGGTTGGTCTTGTTGGAATCAGTGAAGGATGCTTTACAACTTGATCAACACTCTCACAATATAAAAATTGATAAATAGTGATTAAGAAATCCATGATATTGATGAACCTATTAAGAGCATAAACTTATATTGATCTCACTTACAAATTTACATGAGAATGCCTTATTATATAAGCATGGAAGAGGCAATCCACCTTGCACATAGATTGACAAGTGCCCCCCTGATGTGGCACAAACAAGAAGACATGTGTTCTATAAGGTGTCAACCTTTGGATCACTTGGAATGTGCAAACCAACAACCTTGTGCGATAAGTGTTGGATGACTATAAAGTGTCTTTTGAGGTGATATGGGAAGTCTTCCAACCTCAAAAGGTATGCACATAAGGTTTACCAAACAACTAGGTAACCTCTAACCTCTAAAAGGTTGCACATTTAGTTAGACAAGATGTTGTCTAACCTCGTCAACCTAAGTACACTTAAGCTATAGTGAATAGATAAATTATTCACTCTAACACCTCCCTTAATTGATACTTGGGGAGATCACAAAAGTGCAATAGATACAAAGATATGGGTCCCAACTACTAGGCCATGTTAGGTACCCATGGACAAAGTTTCTCATAAGGTGGAGTAAAGGAGAAAACCTAGTGGGAACAAAACTCCTCTCCAAAAGGAGAAACAAAATGCATGAAAAAGAAATAAGTGAAGGACTTATATCATGATCCCCCTAGAACAACTTCTCTCATATGTGTACAATAAATTTCTCCAAAATAGGAGATACAAAGAGAGACTTGGAAGCCCCTCATAAGATATGATGTAGTCCACATAGATGCTCGATGAAGTATGCTGAAGAGATTACATGAACGTTAAACCACATTTTTCCCCTTAGGAAGAAATCAAACCACAGTATTGTGCAACAAATCTTCCCATTCTGAATAGAAACATACAGGAAGAAGTAGGAAGGTCTCTAAATTATGCACATGATTTAAAGACTCGGATGATTCCCATAAAGTCTTCAAAGAATGCTCAAGGATCTCCAAGCCAATGTTGATGTGTGATGAATGTTGATGCAATGAATTAGGTATCATAGAAGATTCGTTAACAGGGACCATAGATGTATGGTGATAACTGGAACCATAAAATATGATACGGTCACTATAGAAGTGGATGTAGGCGAGGTAAGAGCAATCATATCTGAAGAAGACAAGGTAGATGCAACTTCACCGAAGCTATCATTGAAAAGAAGATGAATGTCCTCAATGATGTCTCCCAAATCTGTATCCCAATGTGGCAGATCTGGAAAGATGAGATCAATGTCCTGGTGCAATGAATCACTGGAAGTCATGGAGATATCAACTCGGGATTCAAAAGTAGCAACAGGTGTTTGGGGTTTTGCAATCTGACATAGGAGTTTGAAAGCAACATGAGAGAAATAAGGACACATTGTGTCATCATGTTGGTTTCCACAATAGGTGCATTTGGTGGTAGATGATGGATTATCCAAAACATACATGATCAAATGCTAGTGTTGACTCTCTTGAAATTGTGATATTTTTCCCATGATTAGGTGATGCCCCCAAAATTTGGAACTTTGTAACTTAGTGCATTTTACAAAATAAATTTGACCAATGCGTGGAGAATGAAGAACCATTCACTTTTGAAAAAATTGGTGCTCAATTTTGAGCTACTGATCAAAAGTTATTAAATAGTCAATTTCTCGCAAAAAATGCCTAATTTAATAATCAGCACTAAAAAAGAAAAAAACATGCCTATCTATGAGGTGAATATAGCCTTCCAACCACTCATTGGAATCAAAGTGAAATGAAGAGAACAATAGTTTGATATGTGAGGGGGAATTGGCTTCCTACCAACTCGGGCCTCACTCTCCGTCTTTGATAGTCGAAAATTACAAAGGCTTCTTACAACCAATACGCTTTTCAAAACAAATTTGGAAAAAATGTGGAGGATACATGTAATGTTAAAGTTAATGTTAACATATATGTGACAATGAATGTTAACAACTTAACAAAAAGGCTAGCGGCTAGCATAAAACAACAAATGAATGTCTAAGTACAAACCACCAATGACAAATGGCTAGCAAAAAACATTGACTGTGTCAAAAACCACCTAGTAGTTGTTTGAAGGAGACCATTGGAATGTTGGCCAAATGGATCAATTCTATAGAGTAGAGGCCAGATTTATGGCCAAATGGGCCGAGTTAGAATCCCAATAGGAGTCTTCAAGAGCCATTTTGGAGTTCACGGGCCATATTAAGGCCGAAGTTTAGGGCAGAGGAAATAGTGACTGAGACTATGCTAGCGGTGATCAAAGAAACTGCAACCCTTGTATCTGTGTGCAAGCCAAACATTCGTCAACCTCGGCTAAGTGTTTGCAGGTTCAGAAGATAGTTGAAAGTAGCAACTAGTGAGAAAATCTACAGGTGGTTGGATCACAGAGAAGGCGCAAAATGCCTGGCTGAGATGTGTATAAAACAACACACTCAATAATTATCCCTGAAGATCAATTTGGTGTAGGGTTGAGATGCCCTTAGCAGCCAGCTCCTACCTCTCCCATGGGTAAAACACTCAGGCCCGTGACTTCCACCAAAAAGTATGTTGAAACTTTTCAAGGCACAAAACAACTACCTTATAGAGAGATGGAGTCCACTGTGAATGATTTCAGTTCTGCAACAGCTAAAAAAACTTGAAAAATTATTGATAACTATTGATGCCTTGGTGATTTAGGCATGAGTCTCCAGAAAATGTGGTTGGAGTAGGGTCAGCCTCTAGAGAGAGTAGTGACCAAGAAGAGAGTAGTGAACATAGCCCTGCTAAGTCGTCCCTTTATGCAGTCATGCCTTGTATATAGGTGCCAAATAGAGGGTGAAAAAGAGTGCTTCTCATTGAATCCAGAACAAGGTGAAATAAAGGAGAAACTTTGCTTGGAACTGCAACTCACAGAAGGTGAAACAAAGTACTAATTCCTCTGGATGTGGATAGGATCACCCTTTACTGCACCAAATCAGCTTACAAGTCTTCAAATTTGCATAGAATGAGGAGCATGTACCACTAGTGGAAACCTAAATATTGAAGCAGATTGGTCTTACGTACACAATGACTAGCTGATTGGCCTTTATGCAGGCCAATAGCTAACAAACTAGGCAAGGAAATTCATGCAAAATGACAGATTTCACCCAATCAATGGGCCTGCAACAAAAATCCTGCATAATACAATGAAATCGACCCAAAACGATAATTTTGTAGAGGGTAAAATTGCCCTTTGCGGAAAAAAAATTGTTTTGTTACAAAAATTTGCCCAAATTGGCCCAAAATGCAAAAAGTTCCTTCAAAATTTGATATTTCTAAAAAAAATTGCTCTTTTTTGCAAAAAAAATTGGGTTAGGAGCAAAAAAAATCAATTTTTTTACAATGAAGCTCGATCCTTTTCACTCAAGGATGCATCGACTTTCGCCTCACCTCCAGATTCCTTCAAATTGAAGAGTGTGTCTGCAACATGGCTCTGATACCATGTTGGAATTAGCTAAGGATGCTTTGCAACTTGATCAACACTCTCACAATATAGAAATCGATAAATAGAGATTAATAAATCGATGATATTGATGAACCTATTAAGAGCATAAACTTATATTAATCTCACTTACAAATTTACATGAGAATGTCTTATTATATAGGCATGGAAGAGGCAATCCAATCCACCTTGCACATGGATTGAAAAGTGCCCCCTGATGTGGCACAAACAAGAAGACAAGTGTCCTATAAGGTGTCAACCTTTGGAACACTTGGAATGTGCAAACAAACAACCTTGTTTGGCAAGTGTTGGATGACTATAAAGTGCCTTTTGAGGTGAGATGGAAAGTCTTCCAACCTCAAAAGGTATGCACATGAGTTTTACCAATCAACTAGGTAACCTCTTGTTGGTTCCCAAATCAACAGATTGCAAAAACCTAAAAGTATGTCAATATTTATAATTGGGTTTTACAAGTGAAATGGCCAACGAACGGAATCAATCAAAATGATTGGAATTCCCTACACTTCAAGCTCTGTTATGCCTAGGTGGGTATTACCTTGTTTTCACCACTGAATGTTAAATCCTCAAAACTGATTGGTGAATATTAAGCAAATTATGAATCTTGTAGAATTTTGTCAATTAAATCATCCTATTCAACCTACTTCAAAATTGGCATGTAATCTAAAGATAGATTATTTCAACTTACACTAACCACTACTCCTACTCCTACAACAGAAAATCAGAATTGGATTTTAGAATATTATACAAGGAATGATTTTGGAAATTGAATGATCGGTGCCTTTTCCTCCACTGGGTAACATAGTCTGAATACAGATAGATAAGTGTCTTCCTTCTAGTTATAGCTTGAATTATTTGGCACAATACTATTTATGACTTGCATAAACATACAAAATTGTTTCCTACCAAGTTCTTCTTATTTATCCAATTGAATCCTTCAAATTACTGTGACCTATTTAAAGGAATTTAATTCTTTCTTGAAGAAACCCTATTATACAAATCACACAAAACATGAATTGTGTTTTGATAAACTAGACATATGCTTGATATGCCAATTTAAACAATAAGAAGAAAACAAAATGGAGACAACCAGATAAATATCTATCAGTAACATTCAACAAATAATTGAGAACCAGAATTCAAGCACCAGAGAAATACAAATTTTTATTATTGTGCTTCAGAAAATAAGCCTTTACAATGTCTCTTTCCAAAATCAAATTCCTCGAGAGCCTTTTCCCTCGGTCTTGGTTTCCTCCTTATAGGTTGAAGGAAGCAACAAGATTCAGATCGTTCACATTCCAAAAAATGATTTTTCATATTCCCACCCTTTGGTATGACATTTTACAATATTTACTTTTAGCAAGTCTAATAAGATTGCCAAATATTCAAATACATTTGAAGAAACAAAGTATAAAAATAAGAAAGAGACAAAAGAGCAATGTCCAAGGTTCGTTGAGGGCAACTTAATGACTGTAGACACCAACCTGATGTTCAACAACTCCACTATACACAAGGTCTGATCAATCTTCTGTAGATAAATACTCATGTTCCCATTGGTACATTGTGTAATCACTGGGCCACTTGTACTCTTGGATTTGAAGAATGTTTGTTTGATGATCTTTCCATCTCTTATTTAGAAGTCCTCTGCTACCTGAGATGAACTTTGCATATCCTGTGTCCAATGCAATTATTCTATCCAAGATCAAATTGAAACTGTGTACATTCAAGTCTTCATCTTTTTGCAAGTGCTCGACAATATGAGAAACCATTTGTTCACATTCCCCTTTCCATTTTCCAAACCCTTTAGGCTGATTGCCTTCATTGAGGATGCCTAGAATGAATTGATGCTTACAGTTACCAAACGATTCTATCTTTGCTTTCATCTTCTGACTCTCTCTGGATGCATACTAGAATTCTTCAATGATCATTTTGACTATTTTCTCAGTTGGTTTCAAAGCAGCAGGGGCATCTAGATTTCTCTACAAAACTTTACATAGGTTGATCAAAGTATGGTAGACTGGCTGCCATTTCTTGAGCAAAGGGTCTAGTATAGGAACATTGGCATTCATCTAATCAAATGCTTGAGACAAAGAACCATAGCAACTATGAACATCTTCAATCTTATCTAATATGGTCAGTTTGACCCTGCATTCCAAAATCTTTTCAATTACATAAAAAATCTTGGACTTTCTCCTTCTTGGTGGCCACATTCATCTCCTTCAACTTTTCAATTTCTTTCTCAAAACTCTGCTTCATTGCATTCATCTTCTCAACAAGAATAGTGGTATCACCAACTCCCTAAGACACTAGAGGCTGATAAGGCACAATTGCCTTGCCCTGAGAAACATCAATTCCTTTCAGCTGTTGTTTCAGCTTCACATTCTCCAAATATAATTTGTTCACTTCATCATTCATCTCAATTTGGTTTCTCTCATACTCAATCATTTTGAGTTGCATATTGTTTACAACAGCTTGGGTGAACATAGATGAGTGCATAGTCAATGTAGCTGCCTCCAAAGTTGATGTGTCCTTCAATGTCTTCACCATTGTAGTTCGTCTCAACTCTTGGATCACATCCAACAATCTTGGCTTATTTGTACTTTTTTGTGTAGCCCAAAGTGCCAAGGTCTCAGTCTTTGGATTATACCCAACACCACTCACACCATCCTCAAAGTCAAATTCAGTAACCATCATTGGATCATCGTCTTCTCACTTGATCCAACAAAAACATCTTCTTCAGCTCCATACCAGGAATAATCAACATATTGCTTTTGAGAACCAATTGTCTAGCCTCTTGTAAGCTCACATTTATTTCATCAATCTTGATCTCAAATTTTTGGGCCACAATTTGGTCATGTTGGGTTTCATCTACTCCCATCTTATTTATTTCAACTTTTTCTTCAAATTCTTTCATTTTCATTTTCAACCAAAAATCCTTGAATTATGGAGTATTGATGAATTCATCATCATCCATGAATCTCATAGAGGCTACAATTCTCTCATCCTCATGCATTTCAAGCTCACCTTATGCCTGTGTGTCCATTCTGGCCTCAGGTTTATGTGCCTCAGTCTCTTGGCCCACAAGGGGTTGATAAACTTCTTCACCTTCACCCATGTGCCTCAAAATACTAGCTACTTCATCTATATCTCCTACCCCTTCAGACATTTCATATGACACTAGACAAGGCATATCATCAACCTTTTGTCTCTTGGCTCCAGGCTGTTCTGGAGAAGAGGGCTCTTGTACTGACATGGCATCAGGAGCAGTTTTTTCAATTACAATTCCCTTTGATTTCTTTACAGGGAGCTTAGCAGCATTTGTAGGCTGGCTCTCTGCTTTGCGATACAACCATTCAAAGTTATCAATTATCATATTTATTCTTTTCAATGGATCATTTTCTTCAACAAAGAATCCCAAGAAGCTAGGGTCTTTCTTCTTATTATCATCCTCTATCCTCATCAAAATCTCCCACTTTCTCTTTCTATTATATACCTCCTCAAGAGTGAGTTAATTTCTAATCACATCCTCTTCAAAGTTGACTTGATGGGATATCTCAACCCTAGTAAGAATGACTTGTCTAACAAAATTCATGTGGCCTTTAGGGTCACAGACCCTCTCTATTTTTGACTTCAATGAATATTTTGTTTTCAAATAAACTTGTAGCTGCTCCGAGGTGTTAGAGCCAACAAACAACTCCCAAAACACAGTTAAATCTGGAAAAAAGGTACCTTTCTTCTGCTTCCTCATCACATCCTTTTCCATCCAGAGCATCTACCACATGAATTCCAAGAATGCTAATCTAGCAGGCACAAATTTAAGTAATGCATGGGGTGGTTGTGGGCACCCATAAACTCTTATTACATTGTGATCTGGAAGAAAGACCAATCTGTTGAGATACACAGGACAATGAAAATCAAAGGTTCATTGCCTTAGGGCTTACTGCCCAAAATGCTCAATCCAAATGTTAGGGCTCACTGGCCAAAATGCTCAATGCAAATGTTAGGGCTCACTGCCAAGATCAGCTCACTGCCAAGGGGTGGCTCACTACCAAGGATTGGTGAACTGATTTGATAGCATCTACTTCATGCCTGAGTTCAATTCCATTGAAGCACAATATAACATCTCTGCTCTGCTCTTTACACCTTCGCACTTGTCTTTTTCATTTTGCACAAGGACATCTTTTTCGCAACTACATTACATGCTTTTATACAATTCATCAACCTTGGAATGTACATCAAGGTCAGAAATACATTCATCAACCATTGGAACAATCTCCAAGGTCGGCATTACAAACATACATAGAAAAAGGTCTGGACCTAAATAAAACTAGCTAAGAAAAAGATGTATGCAGATCATGTTATGCCTTAGCTGAGACTCAAATGCAATCTTCCACGCCACAACGTGCTTTCACAATCTTTGATGCATCTCCGCAAGTAGTGAAAACAACCAAGTCAGCCAAGACTGGTGTTAACACTAAGTCTTCTAAGAACAATCTTCATCCACGATCCAAATTTCTCTTTGCACACCAATCCAAAGGTAGGAACATGATCAGGAGACATCCACAAGCACATTGTAATCACCAAGAACAACCGCACAATCTCTAACCACTCTGTCAAGAGGATTCTTCAAACCAGAGCACATAAACAACACTGTCAGCTACTGTCATAGAGAAAAGATAGCTTGCAGACCACCAAATCATGAACCATTAGAGTTGAAGGCACTTATCATCATTACAAACTTTCTTCCAGAACTATAGACTAAAATACTTAACTATGGAGGAATGCAGAGCATAATACATTCTCCATGTCACCACCAAATATACAGAAAAAACAGTTTTCACTCTGGTGAACATAACTCACTCAAATCTTCATACCGGAGTCTCAAACTTGGAACATAGCATCTTCAAACATGTATCTAAATAACTTCCAATCCGTAGAGAAAGATATTCATTCTACAAAAAATATGGAGCAAACTACTGGACTGTTCTGCTGTATCAGGAATACTTATTATCTTCAATACTCAACTCATTACAAGCAAGCATTAAAAAAAGAGCATAGTTGATACCAATGACAACACATATATGTTGACATTAATGACAACACCAATTAGGCACATACTTGCAACAATCTCCCCCTTTGTCATTGATGGCAACATATGATGTGAAAAACTATAACGACCATCAAGACAAGATACTCCCCCTTTCCTTTTACACATCTGCACTCTTTCTACCCCTGAGTTTTTCACATGATTTCTCTCCCCCTTTGATATCAATGGCAAAGGGCACATACTTACACTTAATTGCTCTGATCAAATTACTCTTCCATGAATATTGTAACACTTTCTACTCTTTGTCAAGATCACATATCAAGAGCACTTGCTACTCCCCCTGAGAGGTAGCCCTCAAAACATCAATCCATATCAAAGAATGAGGCTTTGGACACCACTAGACTGATGCATTCTTATCCATCTTAGTTCAGAGCGGGAGGGGTAATAACCCCTAACTTTTCTCTAAGATACTCAAAAGTATCCTTAGGCAGAGGCTTAGTGAAAATATCTACAATTTGATCCTTTGTGGACACATATTCCATCTTACTTCATTTTATGTCACCTTCTCTCTCAAAAAGTGATACCTTATTGATATATGATTTGTTCTTGAGTGCATTACTAGATTCTTTAAAATGTTTATGGAACTTGTATTGTCACAAAAGATTGCAATTGGATCTTCATACACAACTCTTATATCTTTCAAAGTCTGCTTCATCCACAACACTTGAGTGCAACAACATGTTGTTGCACAATATACTCTGCTTCTACAATAGACAAGGAGATCAAATCTTGTTTCTTACTCAGCCATGAAACCAATCTGTTACCCAAGAAGAAAGCACCTCCACTTGTACTTTTTCTATCATCAACATCTCCGGCCCAATCTACATCTATATAAGCACTAAGAGTGAAATCATTATCCTTTGGATACCATAACCCATGATCTGATGTGCCTTTCAAATACCTCAAGATTCTCTTAACTGCCATCACATGTGATTCTCTAGGATCTTCTTGAAATCTTTCCACAAGACATGTTGCATGTATTATATCAGGTCTACTTTGAGTCAGATAAAGTAATCCTCCAATCATAGATCTATACCTCTTTTGATCAGTCTTAGGTGAGGGTCAAAACATAAACCTGTGTCACACTTTAAAGGAATCGGCCAACAACAAAACAAATTCAGAACTTTGACCACATAAAAGTTGTCTTTATGTTTTGAATTTTAAAATGATGTAAACTAATGAAATGTAAAAATTTTGATGAAGTTTATTCTTGTAATTTTTTTGATTTTTTAAAAATTGTTTTCATTATTTTTTTATCAATTTAAGAACAAATGTTGGAATGCTGAAAATTTCAGGAAAAAGTGATATTCACGGGATGTCAAGAAACAAATTGAAAAAAACTTCATTTCTCCCTAAAAAAATTTTCTCCAAATAGGTAACTTCAATATCTAGTGCATGGAAAAAAAAAATTAAATTTTGATGTATATTTTTCTCGTAATAACGTTTTAAAGTCAAACTTGTCAGAATTTGACAGTTTTCATCAGACGTCAACTATTGTCTATTTTTTTAATGATTTTTATAAAACAAATTATACCCTTTTGAAGAGGACTCTCTCCTCTAGTGCACCATATATTTTTAAAAAAAATTTAATATGTTTTACTATTTTTTTAATTTCTAATCAACCTCTTTTTTAATTTTAGCAACCTACTTGCATTATTTTAAAAATAAAATATATTAAAACTAATCAAAATATTAAAAAAAATTACATATTTGGATTCACCACTCTGAGCTCTACAAAAGGGTATTTTTCTTTTTTGTAGAAAATTCATTCTAACAGGAGAAATACCCTGTTAAAGTTTAATGTTTCAGAAAATTGTGAAAAAAGGTGAGTTGGCTACCAAGTAGGCAGCCAACTAGACATACTCGACTGAGCAAGTTACGGCCGAGCAAATTATAGCCGAAAAGGTTTCAGGCGTAACTTTATCGGGTGTAACTTTATCGGCTAGTACTTAGTCGACCGACAACTTATCGGCTAAAAATAATCGATATATATATATATATAAATTTTTTTTTTTAAATCAACTCAAGAAAATTTGATTAAATACAAAAGAAGGCATATTTCGGCAAAGGAAGGCTTATTTCGACAAAAGAAGACTTATTTCAACAAAAGAAGGTTTATTTCATATCATATTTTCTCTCTTTCACATCATATAAGTCTTTTATTATGTTATATTTAAATTAGAGGCATCATGTCTTTCCCCCCTCATGAGTAAATCATTATATATACTATCCTACCCATCTAAGGAAAACTGGCTTTATGCATGTGCACAATCATGTTTTCCCTTGCACCTCTTCTCTTCTCTACCTTTCATTTATTTCTCATGTGTGGGTTCCATCCCTTGTTACATTAGTATTTAACAAATGAAATCAATTACATTAGTATTTAACAAATGAATCAATTACATAGTGTGATTTTATTTGTCACATCCTTGCATTTAAGTAATCATAGGTCTTCCCCTTTGTAATCTTATCCATTCATTGCTATATACCTTTTCATAGGAGATATATCATGTTTTCTCTCTTTCACATCATATAAGTTTTATTACGATATATTTAAATTAGAGGCATCATGATATACCAAATATGCTCATGATACCAAATTTGCTCATGATATGTTTGTAATTTGAATGTTTTTTTTTTTTACTTTGGTTTTAACAAATGAACAATTTATAATTTAGTGTTCTATTTATGCAATATTAACTGTGCATTCATTGAAAGCATGTGTGTACATTTGTATGCAGATGAATTCAAATTTGAGTGCAATTTGTGATGGAGAATCCAAGGACTAGATCGAGGAAGTATGGTCAAACAAGAGAGAGGAAGAGAAAAGTGGGTGAAGGAACATCTACTAAAGAACAACCCATGGAAAATATTGGTGATCAAGGTGACGTACAGGTACAAGAACAAATTGAACCTAGTAATAGAATTTTTTTCTATGGTATGGAAAATCTGATGGAGATGGATGAGGATTCTCTTTTCAATAATATTTCATTTGAAGATATGTTACCTAAAAGCACAGTAAAATTACACTCTAAAAGAATATGGGATGAATTTTTTGAAGAAAAATCTCTAATTGGAAGAGCACAGTTAGTTGCAAAGTTATTTAGACAAAAAGAAATGACCCCTGTTTTGGAGTTGTTAGGGGTTGATAATAGGAAAAAGTCATCAGGTTTATTAAAACAAACAATTGTTGAAAACTTGCAAGAAGCATTGAATTGTATTGATAACAAGAGTCGAGCTAGTGATCCAAGTGTTGCACATAGAGCATTAATGACTATAATTTCTAGTAAGAAATTATCACATAGAAGACAAGTTCAAGCAATTTCTGAATTACTAAATGTTTCTAGGAGAACTGTTCAAAGGTATATTGAAAGAAGAAATGAAATAGATGAAAAATTGGAGAAAAATTCGGTAAATATAGGGTTCCTCGAAAAGAGAATTTCAGAAGATGTAAAGAAACAGGTGGTTGAATATTGGACCAATCACTATCATGGTTCTTCCAATAGAAGGGATACTATACAAATAATAGGTGAAGATGGTACAAAAATTTCTCATCCAAAATATTTTATAGATACAACACAAAGTGAACTTTTTGAAGCATTCAAGCAAGAATTTTCATATGTGAAAATTTGTCAAAGGATGTTTGAGACACTACGACCATCATTTGTACGTATAAATAAAGTACGTGAAACTTGTTGTTGAAATCATGTTGAATTTGATCTACATCTACAATCATATAAAAAACTATGGCAGTAATTGATCAAAATATAGCCATCCCTGGAAGAACAACACAATTTGTGAAGTCTCTTTTATGCAAAAAATTAGAAGATTCAGATGAATTAAATGTTCAGTGTATAAAAATATATGTAATGATTGTAGAAATTTGAAGAATCTTTTACAAGTTGACAACATTGAAATGCAAGTTATTTGGAAGAGATTTGAATATGAGACATACTTAATGAAGTCAGGAGTCGAAGCCAAAAAAATTGTTCTCAAAGAGAGTGGATTGCCTTACAATAAATTTATGAATAAATTTTGCAATATCATATATCCACATATCCAGCATTGTCATGGTGCAAGATGGCAAGCTAAGCAATTTCGTGATTCAAAGAATTGCTTTCCACTAGGTTGTATTCTCTCTATTGTAGATTTCTCTGAGAACTATACATTTAGTCCTCAAACTGAGATTTAAAGTCAATATTATCATTCAGAGCAAGTTGCAAACTATGTGCAAGTTTTCTATAGGCATGTCGAGTTTTAGGTAGATGGTATACAAAGTAGCAAAGATGATTGAATTATCATCAAAGAGGTTCACTTTTATATCAGTGATGATATGGGTCATGATAGAAGTTATGTAGCTCATTGTTTGAAAATAATTTTTGAAGACCTGAGACGACATGGCATAAATCAAGAACAACACTGGATATGGTCTGATGGATGTGCTGGTAAGTACATTGTTTAGGGTTTAATTTTAAATTTTTATTTACTTTTAACTTTGAGACTTAAATTGTTCAATTACTTATAATATATAATATGTCAAGTTTTTTAAGCTAATTTGGCTTGAGTGTAATTATTTGTAACTTCATAGGACAATTTAAGTCTGCAAAAGCTTTTGTTTGGTTAAGCCATCAACATGCTAGATGCAACACCAAATTCTTGTGGAATTTTTATGAGAGTGGATATAGAAAAGGAGAGCATGATGGAGCAGGAGCATGTGTGAAGCGTGCACTTTGTCAACATGAACTTGCAGGTAGTTCGTGCCATATATATATATATATAGAGAGAGAGAGAGAGATTTTTTAAAATTAGATCTATATTTAAACTTTAAATTTTAAATTCTTAAATAAACCTCGAAAGTAACAGGTGACAAATTTTGCCAACATGTGTACTTGCAGGTAATGCCATACAGAATGTAAATGAAATTGTTGAATGGTGCAAAAATCATTTTTCCACTCACGACTCAACATACAACACATGATATTTTTTC
Organism: Cunninghamia lanceolata; assembly: GCA_027924645.1. Taxonomy (NCBI): domain Eukaryota; kingdom Viridiplantae; phylum Streptophyta; class Pinopsida; order Cupressales; family Cupressaceae; genus Cunninghamia; species Cunninghamia lanceolata. The sequence goes on along the minus strand of BSBN01000895.1, from coordinate 10,045,742 downwards.
GAAGTTACAAGTACATCTAGTCAAAATTTGTTAAATTTAAATTTCAAAGTGTGTGTACATGATTTAATTGAATTTTCAAATTTAAATATATATATAAATTAATCACTTGGATGTTTGTAATTTACAGACATTGATCGATCAAATACTATTAATTGTCAAACAATTAATGGTATCAGAAGTCTACATCTAATCATGACGAGAGGTAGCATGCCTTATATAATTAATGTGAGAAAAATCATGTCTTTGTGTTGATTTCATCGAGGACAATGCAAATATTATTCAATGTGAGAATATTAGAGATGGGTATGTTTCACGATGGGAAATGAAACAATTAATATAAATGCTTTCTTTTGAAGAAAATGATAATGTGAATGTTTACGATCCTCTATATTCAGCTGATTACGAATGTGTATCTGATTTAGTTGTTACAAGTATGTATTTAATTGATTAACTTAAATTGATTTATATATTCTATGTACACGTAAGTTTGATTCAAGCATGTTTATATATATAAATTTATATATTAAAAATATATTCACAACTTTCGTAAACTTTACATGGTGTGTGTACAGGAGATATTTTCGTTGTTGTAGATCCTGACAATGTGGAAGGTGTAGATTACTATCTACTAAGATGTACGCAACCAAAAAGTAAATTGGTGGAATCAATGACAGATGGTGATGGACAAGAGTATCCCATTGGATCAGTCGTTATTGAAGGCACATATTATCAACAAATAAAGATAGATAGACATGGTATTATATTTGTTGATTATATGCCAGGACAAAAGGTTCTACATTATAGTCACTTAGTTATAGCAACAAAAATAAAAATTAAGAAACTTTACCTAAAAGAGGACGTGCCAAACAAAAGTGGAGGTTACCTATAGAAGATCATGAAAAGATTTTAGAGATAACTAAAGATAGAGAGGATCCAAATTATATGTACCAGGAGCTTTAAGTTGTTTTTTGGATATATGTACATCCATATAACTGGATATATATGTACTCAAACTTTTTATAGATCTATCTAGATATCTATATTGATTAGACATGTGACATGATTTAGAATGGGTTTTTTTTAAAAGCTTGGTCATTTATTTCTGTCCAATTGTATTTAAATTTGTTCCATGTGGAATTCATAATTTACATTTGATACTCCACTTAAATGTACATGTTAGATCATATATATGCTTTCAATACAAAACCTAGTGACTTTAAATCATATATTTTGCCTAAATTCCTTTAAAAATCATAGATATTTCCGATTGCATTTTTATGTTGGACACATGGAATTCTTTTAAGTTCACTTGAATCTTTGATATCATTTGTTGAATCTTAGATCTCATAAATTATACAAAACCTAGTGACTTTTAAAAAGTTCACATTTTGCCTAAATTCCTTTAAATCATCTATTCCAATTGCATTTTTATGTTTGACATGGAATTTTTAAGTTCACTTTCATTTAATCTTCAATTTCATTTGTTCAACTAGACACTTATATGCTAGATCATGTATATATGCAATTTACAAAACCTAGTTTATGTTCCAATTTTGCACAAATTTATGTTCCATGGAATTCTTAAGTGAACAAGAATGTTTCATTTCATTTGTTCAACTCCACATGCATATAGTGCATCATATGCAATTTACATTTAACATCTCGTACAACTTTAAAAAATTATTTTGTCTTTTAGAATATGCAATTTATGATATATTGTAATAAATTATGATCATATATTTTACCACATCCAGGTTAGGAGCCTAAACAATGCACATAAAGATTTAAGACTCTTTTCGCCTAAATAATGCACATAAAGATTTCAAAAACTATAAATGTAAAGTGCTTGTCCAAAAAGATTATAAATATCCATGCTTATCAGCCATATATGTGACCATCAATCTAAGTCAGCATAAGAAAAGGATTTTAAGGTATTACATTTGAAAAAAATCAAATGCCCAACTGGCATATAGAATTCAAATAACATACATAAAGTTCTGTAATGCAAAGATTACTTTAAAACTTGTTCCCAAACTCTCATGTAAGCTCTCTACCTACACAGTAATTGAGGCAAAACCTTGCCAAAATACAAGGAAACAAAATAAACTCAAACCTGGCATGACATTTATAAGAGAATTGCAGCAACTAACTCTTTAGAGTTTAAAAAATCAGTATCACCCATACCTAAATACTGACAAAACTTAAATCTAATCTTCATCTTCTGCCTCATTCTCAACAATGTTGAAATAGCATAGCTCATATACATTGCGATCCTTATTGGAATCTATCACTTGCAGCCAATCCCTGACATTATGTTTTTTCAAATACTTCTTTGTCAAGTAAGTTTCAAATATCTACACAAATATGTGAATCAATACTCTAGTTAACTTGAGTAATTAGGTTGATACTTATATATGTAGTCATGTCACTAAAAAAACAAAGGACTAAGTGGCATGAGCTCAATTATAAGTTTAGAGACATCGTAACATATTTAAACATCCACAGATATACACATATCATTAAAATAAAAGTAAATAACCAATGTAACATGGAATGTGCTCGAGTGACCTTCATAGTGGAGACTTGTGTGCAAAACCCCAAGAGATGTGTTACATGTTTATATGTACAAATATTGAATGTTTAATACAGTAAAATAAATGTAAATAACCAATGTAATACACAATTTACAAAACATCTAGTACAACTTTAAAAATTTATTTGGTGTTTGAGTGTTGAATAATAGGTACATGTCTCTAGTTTTCTTTATTTTTTATGTTACTAATTTGTGACATTCATTTTTTTTATTATATTATCCAAGATCTATAGGCATATTATAATTTCTTTTCTTCCATTTAGAGTAGCAACCATGATTTTCTATAACCTTTGGTATGTTACTTACGTGTATCATTTTGTGAATTGCTCTTGTATGGGTTTTCTTGGATTGGTCTTTCTTGTTCACCTTGGTGCATTGGAATATTCATAATGATGTATAGCTTGAGACCACATGTAATGGGATCTTTGGTAATTATGTGGATTGATCACTTTTTAATATATAGTTATCATGGGAAGATCACTAGATACTTATATATTATGTGCATAGTGAGATTTTATCAATTTCCAATTACATATAAATGTTCCATCTAGAATTCTTAAGTTCAAGAATAGATTTGATTTCATTTACATTCAACTCGACACAAGTATAGCTCATCATCTAGTTTGAATTCTTTGCGTGCACAATCAAATTCATGTGTATTAGATTATATGGAATTCTTAAGTTCAAGAATAGATTTGATTTCATTTACATTCAACTGGACACAAGTATAGCTCATCATCTAGTTTGAATTTTTTGCATGCACAATCAAATTCATGTGTAAACATTAGATTATATAAAATTCTTAAGTTCCTATAGCATCATATATACACACAATTTATAGAGTATTTAACTTTATTCACTGCCAGTTAATTTCAATCACATACTTTCAATATTACACTTTACCTATGATATAGTGATTTGAACCTATGAATCCTTCCATTGTCCTCTAGATAGGTGTTTATACATGTTATATAGAATTGAACAATCTTGTCAATGATATTAGAAGTCATTATAAACCAAAAAAAAAGAATAATTCAAAGTTTTCTTAAATTTTAGTAGCCATATAAAAACATGTGACAAAACTATCAAATTCAATGTAGTGGACACATCCAATAAGAGACTAATTTGAAATACAAATATTGTATAAAAACTATATTTTAATTCACGAGATTCAATAGATATAAATTAAATTAAATTATTCATCATTTTTAAAAGTTATTACACAGCATAATTTATTTATTTTCCCATACATTCCCAAATATATTATAAAAACTATTCCTATCAATGCCTAGGGTGTTGACATCATTTTTCAATCATTAATAACATCACATCTACAAGAAACATTTCAAAAACAAATTGATATTTTTCCATAAAACACAATTTAAATTTAACATATAATTTATACATATATAGCAAGTTTCAACTATATGTATATATGTGCAAGTGAATATATATACACAGGTATAAGTAAATATATATGCATCTACAAGTAAACATATATACACATTTAAACTATAAGTTAAAACTTGATTTTATCCAAATTAAGACTCGTATAATCAAAGAAAAATATCCACACAGATCTATATAACTAAACATCTAAATGTGCATATATACATATCATATATATAAAGAAATAACATAAAGTCTAACTGCAACATGTAAACTCAATAACATAAAGTCTAACTACAACATGTAAACTCAACAACATCTAAACTCAATATAACATCAAGTCTAGCTACAACATCATGAGAGTTTGGGCAAACATAACAAAGAACATGAATACATCTAACTGCAACATCATGACTCGTGCCTCCTATGGGTGGAACGGGCCTCACTCAACCTAGGACTAGAATGATGAGCTGAGCCTTGTACTAATCCCTGTCCGGAGCCCTATCCTGAGCCCTGTCCTAAACCCTGTGTATCTAATCCCATCCATCTATGAATATCTGAGTGATGTGTAGATTCCTGAACATAAAAATTATCTCCATTAAATTAAATTTATATATATTAAAAAATATGGAATCTCAAGTACATTTTCAAATTTTATACAATTAAATACTAAATACCTTGCATCCAGCCTCAACCACATCCGTTGTCTGCTGCACAGTGTCATGTCCTAGCACCACTCTCATCGGCCCCTAATGTAAGATTGATTAAATAAGAGTCAATACGTGCATGATGCACAAGACTAAATTTTATAATTGAAATATATATTATTTATTTAACAAATAAATTACACTAGAGATTAAACACAAATTTTAAAATGTATACCTCATCATCAGCAACCTGTGTGGCTCCATGGATGACTCTCCCAATCCCACTAAGGTCAGATGAATTTGTTGGAGTCTCTTCTGAATCAGCAAAGGGTTTGCTAGTTCCTATGCACAGGCAAACTCAGCCAACGAATACAGGAGGTTGTGTGAGCTACCTCCCCTTCACTTCTGGTTCTGCTGCACCAAGGGGGTATCCCTATAGCTAAAGATTTGACCTTGACTCACCCAATGACAGAAAGATTTAGCTTTACGACAATAGGCAGAATACTCTCATGTGTGGACCAAGATATGCATGATAGATCACAAGGCTGGCAACATTCTTGGACATATCTAACTGGTTGGGTATGCGAGTATGCAGGGATCCTATTTCTACTCCTACAACTAATAGGTTGGAAATATGAAAGGATTTGTTTTGATATTTTGGATGCAAGACAAGGGATTTTGGATCATAACTACTACACAAGAAGCAGACTGGTGCCTATCTCATGGAAAGGAGTCAACTAGACGTATACAAGAGAATGGCTTACAACTGGCATTCAAGTTTCAAGGGGTTAGAAATGGTGGTTGCCTTACAAACACCACCCAAGGATGAGTGTTTAACTGTCTCTACTTACAAATATCCCAACTGACATACATTCTTCTCCATACTCAACCTAAAACAATTTAATCCACTCCTTGAATGGAAGTTAAAGATTAAGCAACCAGATTCAAAAGAAGAGAATGCATACAACACATGGAGACAGATAGATAAACACATGCAATAATGCATTTTTCATATAAAATGACAAGAAACTGAACATATATGCAAGGTGCACTCAAATGCAACTCATAAACTCCAACAGAGATAAAACAACCAAGAAAATGTTCTGTCTTTCGTTATTTTTCCCCCAAAAATGCCCAAGTCTTCAACAACCTAAATGAGTAACACTGTATGCATTTTATAGCAAGACTATGTACTCAGCAATAATTACAAGGTCAACTCAAAATTTTGCCAAATGTAGTGCACCATTAGAATGGCACCCAAAACATTCAATATTGCCGACAGAAACAAAGGAAAGAGCAAGTGGGATCAGGATCTGCACCGCCACATGGAGATCTTCTTTCTTAAGATGGTAGGTGGCCTGTCAATGTCTTTGACCATGCTTCTACAATTTCACCATTAATGCCAACCTACCCGCAGCTTCAGAAAATGCAGCAATGTACGTGCTCCTAAAATTTTCCCACCTAAAAATAGCTGCAAATACAAAGGAAATCCTTCGCTGAAAGATTTTAAAATAGGGCCATCGATTCCCCTTTCTCCCACTAAGATCTGTGGTCACAAATGATTCTGAATAGTCGCAGACCAATGTAATCGCGCCATGTGGGCGACACCTTGCCACCACTGACCTTTCCAGCAAACATACAATCACCTTTTTGCCTTTTCCGCCCTGTATATGTAAAAGAACATGCATATACATTCAACTGCCTGCATACAAGCCATGGACGCCAAATACTTATAGAACACTTTGCAATCGCTACCAGGTCCAGCTTACATCCTAACCTTTGCATCTTCGCTTTCTACATTGCACATACAAATGCAACATACAACTCGTAGATTTCAAATTTTCATAAAGTAGATTGGAATCATTTTGAAATCCATCTTGTATCTAACTCCCTTTGTATATCGGCATATAAAATGCCATATACATGCAAGCTGCGGACGCCAACGCTGAATTTGCCAAATTTGACCCTTGAATCGAGTTCGGCTTGCATATCGCTACCTTATATGTTCACCTTGTATATTGGCTTGCATATCACATTATACAAATTTTAATATACAAGAAAAAACATACATTCAATTGGACCCGAGCCTTTATCAACTACATTGCATACTTTTTCAAGTTCAGGCCATGCACATTAGGAATGCATGCTCCCTTGTATGTTCGAACATACAATCGCACTTGTATGTGCAATCAATGGGCCCCACCATTTGTATCTTTGTCCCTTGCACATTTTCTTTGCATGCGCCCGATGTACATTTTCTTTGTATGTCTGCGGGCCCCACCAAATGTATCTCCTACTTTGTATATTGCCGAATGTACAAGACCCCTTGTATCTTTTCATTGCATGTATCCTTGACATACATTTACCTTTTTTATCTTTGTGGTATACATTGTCCCTTAGCATACTTCGCTTGTATGCCGCCAATGCATCTAGCTGTTGTATATCCGTTTGCATCTTTTCCATTGTATGTAGCTGTTGTATGTCTAAACATACAAACCTGATATACAAGTAAACTCAACATACAACTACAGAATATTCTAGGAATCTGTGAAAGATTCCTCAATGTATATACACCTATTCCAAACCCAATATGCATACAAGGAGGCATATAACTGATTTTTTCTATTTTTTGAAGGCCAATTGAGCATTCTGCAAGCCCGCCAATGTACATTTGCATTTGCACATACAAACCCCTTTGTATGTACAAAGATACATGCATTTAAAACTTTTTTTTGCACTTTAAACTGCAAAGGCCAAAAGACTTAGAATTTTTTGGATTTTTTATGAAGGGGCCTACAAATTTAAATGCCTGAAACCTGAATGTTTATGCAGGCACCAACATTGGCTCTATCTAGGGACGCATGCCTCTTGCAGGCATGGCGAGAACTTTAGATCTCTGGGATGCAGACCAGTCCCTTATCCATTGGGTAATAGAGTCAAACACTGCACCAACCTGCATCACAAATTACATTATTAAAATATACTTGGTGGCCCAAGGCCACCAAAAAGGAAAAACCAGTATTTTCCTTTGTCAAATACCATGTTTTCATCTGCATTCACTGGATCAAGACTGAAGATACTGCCATTGTCCAGCCACAAACAAACCTTGTCATTTGCATATTCAAACATCTGATTGAGCTTGCTTCTATTAGCACTGCCTCTATCAACCTTATGCAAACAACCATCAGCATCAGGTAACATGTGAATGTCATATTTATCAAACAATGCATTCCCATATGAAATATAACATTTATCATCATCTATATCAGCAATGTGCATTGTAAAATGATCTCCCAGTTGGACTGAAAATAGAAATCACTCAAAGTCCACCATATAGCTAGGATCATCAGGTCTCATTTTATCATAAGCTGGCATATCAAAGAAGAAGCTTTCACATTCACCTTTGTGCACATCATGCAAACAATCTTCATGATATATGTTGGTATCTCTTTCATCAGGATGAAAATCAGAATCCTCATCAATAATAGTGCCTTGATCTTTACCATACTCAAACAGATCCTCCCCATTATATGTATCATTTGCATGGAAGAGGGATGATCCAAGTGTTTCAACTTCATTATAGTATGCCACTGGTTCATGGGCAGCCAAACATGCATTTTCATTACCAATGAATACCTTGTGTGGAGGAGTATCAGCCTGTGTGTCACAAACAAAACTATAATTAAATAAAGAACAATCACGCTCAACACTAGCACTTGTTTCAATCTCTGATTGCTCTTCATCATCTCCATATGTCTGAATAAAAGGCAATGATTCAAACATGGAATTGCTCCTATGTTTGCTTATTTCCTCTCCATCCTGAGCACAATACTCACAATCATCTACACAAACCCACTCAAACAAGTGTTCATTGCTGTCCATAACCTCATCATTATTTTCAGAACCAGATATCTCAACCCTGAAATGGAAGTCATCATTGATCCTTTCACTGGCATCCTCAACTGGTGAACAATCCAATTGAACATTGTTATCATCACTATGTTCAAACATAGTAGCATTGTCAACTTCTATATTTTTATTTTCACATTTATCTTCAAATGATTCCATGGTCACTTGGTCATTTGTAGCCACACAACTGTTATTCACACCAAAGCCTATGGACATGGAATTCTGTATGTGCTCATTCCTCATTTTTTCTGTATTTTCTAAAAGATTGTATGCCATCTACATACTTGTTATCTTGAATTCCCTCAACATTGCACTAGAGCCCTTTTCAAAAGCTTCAAAGTATATTCCAATGCAGACTGGAGTATCAAGTCTGAAGTCTTCAGGGATCTGTGAAAGGGCAACTGCAAACCTATGACTGAAATCAATACAGGGCTCTTCATCTTGTCTTCTAATTTCCATCAATCTTGCAACATGATCAGTAGGTTCTCTTGCAAATTCCTTTATAAAATAGTCAATAAGTTCATCCCAACAGGCAAAGGATCTCTTTGGAAAGCTCAAATACCAATCTCTAGCTCTAGCACCAAAGGATCTAACAAAAAACCTCATCCACATATCCTCATCTCTAAATAAGTGTTTCTCCATAAAGGTGTGAAAGTTTTGGATATGTGCAGCCCCATCACACACACTGTGTCCACTAAATCTAGGCATCTGATTATAAATCCGAGCAGGCATACTTTCAACTTCATAATCAACCCATGACAAATCTAATTGGTCATACAAAGGATCAAAAGGGCTGACAAGAGGTTTAGCATTTTGACTAGCATACACAACAAGGTTACTATTTAACTGAGCCTGCCTAGCCTCTAAGGATATCAACCTATTCTTTATCTCTTCAATTTTTTTACACAACATTTCATCCCCCTCTTGGTTGAGTATGGGTGAATACATACTTGGATTCATATAAAATTCACTTTCAGACATTTTATATCTGCCTAAGACCTAAGGCTTCCCCTTGGCATTTAACTTATGTGATAAAACAAATAAAAGTGGGAAGAACTAGGTACCTTTTCTCATCCAGATGCTGAAGTCTTGAACAGAAGATTTTCTTATCACAACATGTATCTTTCATGTGCACTGAGATTTTTGCAGAGTCGCCACCTCTCCAAGGAGGATAAAATTTTTAACAACTGAAAGCTCATCATAGAACAAATATTTTTCTGAGTTCATTCCACCAGCAGAGCACCATTATTCACATCAAAGATCTAGAAATGTAGCAATGATTTTACACTATTTGACTCTTGTTCCCCAGCAGAGTCGCCATTTGTTGGAGTCTCTTCCGAATCAGCAAAGGGTTTGCCAGTTCCTATGCACAGGCAGATTTGGCCAATGAATACAGGAGGTTGTGTGAGCTGCCTCCCCTTCACTTCTGGTTCTACCGCACCAAGGGAGGTATCCCTATAGCTAAAGATTTAACCTTGACTCGCCCAATGACAGAAAGATTTAGCTTTACGACAACAGGCAGAATAATCTCATGTGTGGACCAAGATATGCATGATAGATCACAAGGTTGGAAGCATTCTTGGACATATCCAACTGGTTGGGTATGAGAGTATGCAGGGATCCTATTTCTACTCCTACAACTAACAGGTTGGAAATATTAAAGGATTTGTTTTGATATTTTAGATGCAAGACAGGGGATTTTGGATCATAACTACTACACAAGAAGCTGACTGGTGCCTATCTCAGGGCAAGGAGTCAATTAGATGTATACAAGAGAATGGCTTGCAACTAGCATTCAAGTTTCAAGGGGTTAGGACTGGTGGTCGCCTTACAAACACCACCCAAGGATGAGTGTTTAACTGTCTCTACTTACAAATATCCCAGCTGACATACAGTCTTCTCCATACTCGACCTAAAACAATTTAATCCACTCGTTGAATGGAAGTTAAAGATTAAGCATGTGATACAAAAATCTATACCCTAGAATCTGAGAAACCCTTAGCAACCAGATTCAAAAGAAGAGAATGCATACAACACATGGAGATAGATAGATAAACACATGCAATAATGCATTTTTCATATAAAATGACAAGAAAATGTTCTGTCTTTCATTATTTTTCCCCCAAAAATGCCCAAGTCTTCAACAACCTAAATGAGTAACACTGTATGCATTTTATAGCAAGACTGTGTACTCAGCAATAATTACAGGGTCAACTCAAAATTTTGCCAAATACAGCGCACCATCAGAATGGCACCCAAAACATTCAATGTTGTCGGCAGAAACAAAGGAAAGAGCAGGTGGGATCAGGATCTGCACGGCCACATGGAGATCTTCTTCCTTAAGATGGTAGGTGGCCTATCAATATCTTTGACCATGTTTCTGCAACTTCACCATTAATGCCAACCTACCCACAGCTTCAGAAAATGCAGCAATCTGCGTGCTCCTGAAATTTTCCCGCCTGAAAATAGCTACAAATACAAAGGAAATCCTTCGCTGAAAGATTTTAAAACAGGGTCGTCAATTCCCCTTTCTCCCGCTGAGATCTACGGTCACAAATGATTCTAAACAGTCACAAACCAATGTAATCGCGCCACGTGGGCACTACCTTGCCATCACTGACCTCTCTAGCGAACATACAATCACCTTTTTGCCTTTTCCGCCCTGTATATGCAAAAGAACATGCATATACATTCAACTGCCTACATACAAGCTATAGACGCCAAATACTTATAGAACACTTTGCAATCGCTACTGGGTCCGGCTTGCATCCTGACCTTTGCATCTTTGCTTTGTACATTGCACATACAAACGCAACATACAACTCGTGGATTTCAAAATTTCATAAAGCAGATTGGAATCATTTTGAAATCCATCTTGTATCTAACTCCCTTTGTATATTGGCATATACAATGCCATATACATGCAAGCTGCAGACGCCAGCGCTGAATTCACCAAATTTGACCCTTGAATCGAGTCCGGCTTGCATATCGCTACCTTATATGTTTGCCTTGTATATCGGCTTGCATATCGCATTATACAAATCCAATATACAAGAAAAAACATACATTCAATTGGACCCGAGCCTCTATCAACTACATTGCATACTTTTTTAGGTCCGGGCCATGCACATTAGGAATGCATGCTCCCTTGTATGTTCGAAAATACAATCGCACTTGTATGTGCAATCAATGGGCCCCACCATTTGTATCTTTTTCCCTTGCACATTTTCTTTGCATGCGCCTGATGTACATTTTCTTTGTATGTCTGTGGGCCCCACCAAATGTATCCCCTACTTTGTATATTGCCGAATGTACAAGACCCCTTGTATCTTTTCATTGCATGTATCATTGACATACATTTACCTTTTTTTATCTTTGCGGTATACATTGTCCCTTAGCATACTTCACTTGGATGCCGCCAATGCATCTAGTCGTTGTATATCCATTTGCATCTTTTCCATTGTATGTAGCCGTTGTATGTCTAAACATACAAACCCGATATACAAGCAAACTCAACATACAACTGTAGGATATTCCAGGAATCTGTGAAAGATTCCTCAATGTATATGCACCTATTCCAAACCCGATATGCATACAAGGAGGCATATAACTGATTTTTTCTATTTTTTGAAGGTCGATTGAGCATTCTGCAAGCCCACCAATGTACATTTGCATTTGCACATACAAACCCCTTTGTATGTACAAAGATACATGCATTTAAAACTATTTTTTGTACTTTTAAACTGCAAAGGCCAAAAGACTTAGAATATTTTGGATTTTTTATGAAGGGCCTGCAGATTTAAATGCCTGAAACCTGAATGTTTATGTAGGCACCAACAAAATCGAGGGTCATCGCAACGTTATCCTCAAACAAAAGTCCACAGAATGATCTTGGTGCGTAAGATGGCACAATACCAGCATCAGGCTGTGATGGAATTTTCTATGAAGGCATTGTGTCAGTCATATGTGTAGCTCAATGATCAATGCGCTGACTAACAAATGTGGACACAGACACGAGAGGGATCCCATACTCTAAACTAACAAATTGGTATGCAGAAAGTAGATCCTACGCCAAACATGTACTCAATCTGCATAAAGCACCCTCTCTAGAAATTTGTGCCACATCACGTGGTGAAACTATGTCAGCACGTATGTAAGGATCATAACTAGTGGAAGTCGAATCAACTGATCCTATGTTGGTGTATGGATGCAACATATATCTACCAACATGATTTGATGCCAAGCGGTCAATGTCACTGGCAATAGAACCTAAACTCTCAAAAATGTGTTGTCTCGAAGATGCAACTGCCACCTCAGTTGATCATCCTAGATTCAACCTTTTGGGAAGTACCAAAAGGTTGGGACCCACTAATTCCATCTTATCAACAGGCGGATCCTAATTAGGATGTCAGAATTTATCTAAAAACCTCCCAAAACCATGTCTCGCATGTTGAGGGATAGATGTGAAATCAACATCAATTCATAAATGAACTGCATCATATAATTGTTTGCAAAAATATAAGGGCAAATCATCATTGTGTGGATCATCATTGTGTGGCCATCTATGATATGCTACTAACCACTTAGGATACATAAGTGGTGCAATAACAACATCTGTACACCTAGTGACAAAATAGCCCCAAACTCTGTCCAATCCCTGATAATGTGGAAACATAGTATGCACCATATCCAATGAAATGGCCCTATTAACTGCTGGTCATTTCACTATCCCAGTAACAGTACTAGCAAGTGACACATAAAAATCCTCAATACTCAAATCATCGTAGGGATTATATGATTTGACTATGTCAATCATACGGGAAAACTATGCTCTAATCCCCACCAACCTGTCTCTATTAGACAAGTTTGGTGTACTATGGATCATCTGATCTAAATGTGTCAAACCATTATTTAGTCTATCGAGAGTGACAACATATAAGTTACTCCTAACACTATGTGCATCAGCACTATTATGCTCACTATCATGTGTATGACCATCACTATGATGAGACACCATATCAGATGTCATGTATGCAAATTTCTGCATTTTAAAAAATTTGAACATACATTTAATTTATAAAATGAAAATACATTCATTTTTTACATTTAAATTAACAAAACTAAAAACATTTAAAATCTAAGAATTAAATACACACGAACAATCTACACATTTAAATTAGTTACAAAACTATATAAACATTTAAAATTAAAAAATTAAATACATTCAATCTAAACATTTATATTAAATCAAGACACAAGGAGTATAAAACATGAAACAACCTACGTGTTCTTAAATACTAAATTAGTTATTGTGGGTCACATACACCAAGGAAAGCAGGTTTCAAGTATGTGCACATATTTCAAATACATAGCTAAGTTCAGATCCACATTTACATCAAGATTAGTTTTGTAAACACTAGAGTGAACCAAAGTGAAAGAAAAGAGTTTATTGATTCAAAGGTGCTAATCAAATTGGTAAATCAACTAGCAACATTTGTCACAAACATATCTTCATTACATTTCTACCTAAGTATCATTATTTATCCATTTAATTTTTTAAGCATTTGATTTAATAATTTATCAGTCCCAACCCATTTATCTAGGTTAGATTCTAATGTGATCGAATTAATTATTTAAATTTACCTTAGATATATAAAAAATAGTGTAGAATGCAACAAGATGATCATTAAAGGGGGCCGATGGATTCTTAATGAATTTGTAATTTTCTTGTAGCATCAAGGCTTCTAAACTTTGATCCATAAATGGAAAACACAAGACTTACTCCTATGTGGCTAAGACTCCATAATCTATTGGTCAAATATTGGGACCATTCTATCCAATTAGTGGATGGGAATTCTATTAATGGTCCTTTGGGGATCTTTACTTTGATTTGTGCTGAGGTAGATGTCTCCCAACCCATTCCTACATTTATATTGATAAATTTGAAGCATGGTATTTGGAAACAAAATATTTAGTTGTGTTTAAGGTGAAAACGAAAAGGGATTTTAATGTTTAGGGTTTGTGTGAATCCTTCTTTTACCTCAAACATTCAACCGAGTAGGAAATCTACTATCATGTTTTCAGTCACTTGGAATATCAAGGAAAATTGGAATTGGGTGATTTAGTTGATTGATTATGCCCAATTATGCTCAAAACTCTAATTATGCAAATTCAGAAGCAAACAGACAAATTACAGAGAATGCCTATACATAGAGATACGAAATGATGATCAAATGTGTACCAGATTTTGAAGTTCAAAAAATAGAAAAGTCAGGGACTAATGAGCAGGCGCCCTAGTCTAGTGTCATCATTTTCTTCAGGATCTAGGAACATTGTTTGTAACCTATGTTAGATTTAGGGTAGACAACTGAGAGGGGGGGTGAATCAGTTGTACAAAACTTTCTTCCAATTAAACACTGAAATCCACTTTGTAATTCAGCAACATAATGATAAATCAATCATGGAAACATAATGCATTAAATCAAGAGTAGAAACACATTAACATTTAGGACACCAAGATTTTGACGTGGAAAACCTGGTTAAGGGAAAAAACATAGGGTGATTAACCCAAGATTGTATTCTCTGTTATAAGAATAGAAAGAACAAAATAGCACATGCCAATTAGGGCTCACTGCCCGAGCACACTACTCACAAGAGGCTTACTTCCTACAAGAGACACTGTCTACAAAGTAATAAGTATCACATACATGAACTGGAGAATAGCATCTTCACCATGCTTGAATCAGTTCCATTTAAGCTCAATACTTCTGCTCTACCTTTTGCATTCCTCCTCGCTACCACACTCTCATCTCCACAAGATACACTTTGAAATGACTTTACAATCCCTTATTTATACAAGACATCGACTTAGGAATAATCATCTAAGTCAGCAAACATCTACAAGAACATCCGCAGGATGTGTAACTCATCCGGTCAGCCAATCTTAGGAAGAACACCATCATCCGGAAGTAATTCTTCAATTGCAAGCTCAAACTCTAATGCGGACCACCAACACAAACTGGACACGATCAAAAGACTTCCACAAGCTTGCCTGAATTACCAAGAACATCCACACTTCATCTGCTTACTGAAATCCTTCTCTCCTTTATCCGGAACCTCAAGAACATAGTCTGTCATCACTGTCACAAAGGAATAGATGCTTTCAGACCTCCATACCATGAGCCAATCGAGTTGATACTTCACAAGGACTTCCTAAACACTCCCTCAAATCCGCAGAACATGATAATGCATTTCCGGATCTCACTGGACCTGTCTGTGTCACTTTGTCACCTTTGAACACCTGCCGGAACCGATTTTACTTGAGCGGCCACAACTTCTTCAGATCTTCATGCAGACCTCTGAAATCTTTACTGGATCACCTTAAGACACATATCTGCAAACCCTTTGAACCGTATCCTCATATAGTCATCTTATCTTGGATCTTTACCTTACTATCTTCATTGTTCTTCTTTGTTCCTGATATGACCAATTTTCTCAATATCCTCAGCAAATAGTTCATCCAATCCTTATCATTAATGCAACAGAAGTATGTTGACATCAATGACAATACCGGTTAGGCCCATACTTGCAACAACCTATTCCTGTTGTTTCAGAGATTCTTCAGTTGCAGGATCTAGAGGACTAATGAGCAAGCGCCCTAGTCCAGGACCCTATTTTCTCTTCAGATCTACAATTCTAACAATCTACATTGCTCTCTTGCAACTCCACTTTTTCTGCTCCTACAACCTGTAACCTGCAATAACAGAAAAATGGGTTGGGGTTGTGGTTTTTACAAGCTTGCCTCAGTCAAGCCCTGGAGAGACATTCAAGTCTTCCAAACATCGTTGTCAGATAAAGAGTGTGTATCCCTGTGGGATAGAGGCAAAATCTAAATGATAAATGATTGAAAACACAAATGATATCTCCTTGTAGTGAAGATCTCATGGAAGGAAGAAGCTCTTCATGCCATGAGGAGATGAATGCCAAATCTACAAACACAAACACAAAAATAATGCTCTGCTCTGCAACACAATGAATATTTTGAATGCTCAAAGTCGCAAGTATGCCTAAAGATCATAAATTGTCCTCTAGTAATCCTCTAGTTTGCAAATGATAACCTAATTGTTAGGTTTCTACCCAAGCATGCAAGTGATTGAGAGAAAGTAAAATAGAAATCAGATATGAGCTAAATAAACTATATTCAACTCAAGAGAATGCAAAGCATTACAATAGAATGGGATGCTCATATGAGAGCAAGAGGTGGGTATATATATGATATTCCACCCAAGAAACTCAATACACAACCAATGTGGGATAAAGTGAAAAAGTCCCTAAGTAAGCTTAACCTAGTGTGAAAAGAGCTAAAATGGAGACAAGCTAAGAAAGAGCTAGAAAACAAAGTAACCATGTTCAATAGAAAACAAAGTAACCCTGTTCACACTAACACCCCCCCTTAAGTGCAACTTAGGGGAGAAGATTATTATGCAAATATGCAAAAAGATGCAAAGATGGGTCCCGACTACTAGACCATGTTAGGTACCCATGTACAAAGAAACCCCTCAAATAGAAAAGGAAGGAGAAAACCCAGTGGGAAAAA
This sequence comes from Cunninghamia lanceolata, assembly GCA_027924645.1. Classification (NCBI taxonomy): domain Eukaryota; kingdom Viridiplantae; phylum Streptophyta; class Pinopsida; order Cupressales; family Cupressaceae; genus Cunninghamia; species Cunninghamia lanceolata. The sequence continues at coordinate 10,028,608 of BSBN01000895.1, read as the reverse complement.
ACTCCCCCATGAGAGGAAAAGAAGAGAGGCCAAGTAGCCCCCCAATGTAGAGTGTTCTGCACTGATGGTAGATGCCCAAAAATAAATGTTGAAGATGATCCATGATCGTCGAACAACGTTCCTCCCCTTAGGAAGAAACAAGACCAATAATGTATGCAGGATTTCTTCCCATTCCTGAAAGGAATATGAAGGAAGAAGGATAAATGTCTTTGAACTTTGCACATGATCCAAAGACAACAATGATGCTCCTAAAAACTGCTCAAATGTCTCCAATCCACTACCAAACAGTGACTGAATAAGCGGATGAAGAACAATCTCAGAAGATGATATCTTCTCTGAAGACAAGGAAGCCTTCTCTAAATGTTGCCCAATGATCTCTAAGCCAATGCCAAACTGTGACAAATACTGATATGGATCAGGTACCATAGAAGATTCAGGTACAGTAACCATGGATGTATGGTGCTCACCATCGGTAAGACAACTGGACCAATGAGAATCTGGTACTTCTGCAGAGGATGTCAACATGAATGATGACTGAGTCAGATGTGTGGACTCATGAGTATCTGCAGAAACTGTCGCTGTAGAAGCAAATGTAGGCAAAGAAGGAACAAGAGGGGTTGAATGTGCCCTTAAAACACTTGAAGAAGAATCAACTCCATCAAAGAGAAGATGAATGAAATCAATAGTGTCTCCCAAATCTGTAATGTGGGACTCCATAAACAAATAAGAGATGTCTGGTAGAAATTGGTCCCAATGAAGTGAATACAGAAGACAAATATGATCCTGCTACAAAGAATCACTGGAAGCCCTCGAAGAAGCCTCTCTGGAATCTAATGAAGCAACAAGTGTTGTATCTAAAGATGGGGTATCAATGTATGTCACACAAGATAGGGTAAAAGAAGACTTAGTATCATCCACCAGAGCCTGGTCATCCAAGGAAACATCACTCTCAGATGAAAATCCAAAGTCTCCATACAACTGCTGGATGATGGTCCAAGCGGTGAAAGGGCACTCAGTGTGCTCTATGTGATGTAGAATATCCTCAGAAATAGTAATACATAGTAGTCCATAGACCATGTCATTATTGTTAAACCATGCATTCTTCTGTTTATAGTCACTTGGCTCAGGAACGAGTCCAAAGAGATGGGGCAATAGATCTTGCTCAAGGCAATGATTCTTTATCCCTTGTTTCCAAGACAAATAGTTCTCTAAGGTTAACTTAACAATAGAAGGATGGAAATAACTGATATCCATGATGAACCCCCAAAATGATTACAATAACCCCATAAAAGATGTGACTCAAAGAGAGCACGTAAGACACCCCCTTTTCCACTCAATCAAAGAACCCCCCCAAGAAAATATGATTTGGCACTTTATATTTAGTGCATTTATAGCTGCCACTAGCAAGAAATACTAAGTGGTCTTGATTTCAATGCATTACAAAACCCTCACAAAGAGAATATGCTAAAAATACAACTTTGGCACAATACTCAGATAAATAAATAGTACCACTGCGATCTACTCGAAAAATCATGCACTTTCAAAAAAATAATCACCTCGATATGAGGTCGTATGTGAAAGTTATGATCCTCCGAAGTTCCCAAAAATGAGAACTGTGCAGAGTCACGTGTGAGACTATGAGATTACTAAAAAATATGTACACTGAAATCAAAAAATGATTATACCAGCATGTAGAGCACAAAAAATTAGCCAAAATAAAAAAAAAAGCTCGCAAATCCGAGGTCGGAAGCCCGAGTTACAGCCTTTGGAAGTTGAATTGCAATTTCCAAAACGCCAATGGAGAGGGGTTTTGCTGTAGCTTTCTGACATCGTTTCTACAAAATATATAAGCTGTATGCAAAAACTAATAGATACCCAGATAGTTTTTTGGTGCTACGAACAAAACCCAGAAGGCATTTTTCTCTGTGATCTATAAAAAATGTGACTCTAATTGAAAAAAATATGTTTTGCACCAAAAAAATAGCATGCAAAGACTAAATCAGCTACCTAAGACAAACAAAGACATGCTACAACCTACAAGATTGATCAGAATAAATAAAATGCAAGCCGATTGTTAGATTTTAGCTCAAAGAGTCTTGAGGAAGCTATGAAAAAAACTTGCAACTGGCAAGTCAAAATATGAACCCCCTAGAAACTAGAGTTTTCTCCACACTTTTCTGTTTCTCCAGATCATCCGAAGATGCAAGAGAAAAGCATACTCATGTGCTTCGAAACCCACAACTCACAAACTAGAGTTTTCTCCACACTTTTCTGTTTCTCCAGATCATCCGAAGATGCAAGAGAAGAGCATACTCATGTGCTTCAAAAAACAACTCTACACTCTCAAATTTCTAAAAAAAATGCTAACCCACAACTCACAACCGCTCTGATACCATGTTAGGTTTCTACCCAAGCATGCAAGTGATTGAGAGAAAGCAAAATAGAAATCAGATATGAGCTAAATAAACTATATTCAACTCAAGAGAATGCAAAGCATTACAATAGAATGGGATGCTCATATGAGAGTAAGAGGTGGGTATATATATGATATTCCACCCAAGAAACTCAATACACAACCAATGTGGGATAAAGTGAAAAAGTCCCTAAGTAAACTTAACCTAGTGTGAAAAGAGCTAAAGTGCAGAACAAGCTAAGAAAGAGCTAGAAAACAAAGTAGCCATGTTCAATAGAAAACAAAGTAACCCTGTTCACACTAACACTAATCATGCTTATATATGCAACTACAAACATTCCCGCTAAGAATTTCGTAATTGAAACTTACCGTGTCGGCATAGAACCTAAATAATAGTCATAAACTGACACTTAAAATTTAGGCCTGACCTAAAATAGGGCAAGACTAGGGCGCATGCATCCAAGTCCTCCCCCCCATTTTAGGCATGGATCATGTCAAGTGCACCCCCTAGGTCCCATATGCCATGGAACTTCAGGGTTTTCTCATTGGGAAGTCAGATTATCATGAAAAATGTTCTAAATGCATAAACAGGACCTAGGAGCTAAACCTTAAGAGGGAAAAGCCCCCAAGGGGACATTTTTTGACGTAACATTTAGCCCCCACTTTAATATATGTATAAATGCAAGGCTAATACATGCATTAAAGTATGGTCAACAAGCACGGCAAACACACCAAGCACAGAGAAGACATGCCAATCACAGAGAAGACAGTAATAGGCACGCAAAACATGAAGAAGATAGTTACAGTCACACAATACATGGAGAATACAACATTGAAGACACACAAAACATAGTGAATACAGTGAATGCAGAGAAGACAGTGATGATTTTCTTTTCTTTTTCTTTTCCATATATATGAAATGCAGATGCAAGTACAAAGAAAGTAAACACACCACCCATAATGTAGGAGGGACTCATCGCCACCAGTCTTTAAGACTGCATATGGGGCAACACACATGTAAAACATGCCATACAAAGCAAGCACACTATACAAATCCCAAAGCATAGGAGGGACTCATCGCCACCAGTCTTTAAGACTATGCTTGGGAACAAACATAGAATACACACACACTTAGAAGACACAGAGAAAACACGACAGACAAGTGATGGAGTGTTCCTATTTCTAGGCTCATCACCATCTCAGGCACATTACAAGCACACACTGACAATTGGTTTTCACCACAACATTCACTGAAGGCACGCTTAAGGGTTGAGTTAGTCACAGAACCTCTCCCTACCTCTCAATGAGGACTTTTGAAAATGACAGGATGTGCACTCTCCACGAGAAATACACCATCCTCGCCTCATGATGGGGGCTTAGATGATTGCAAAAGATTTCAAACAAATCTCAGAGTGCAGGAGGGACTCATCGCCACCAGTCTTTAGACTACACCTAAGAGTAAGCACACTGCTAACATCTAGAACAGACAACTTACCCAATATGTGCCCCCACCTTAAGATGCTTAATATCAAGAATCGATATCAAGCACGTTAAGGTAGGAAAAAAACACATAAGGGAACATGAGCTTTCACAAAGCACATGCCTCCTGGAGGTGACATGTACTTTAAGATCACCAAATGTTCCCACAAACACATCCCTGCAAGAAAAGTATTAGTGTCCATATAATCATGATAAACAACAATGCATAGAGAACTAAGGAATGCAAGATTCAAGATAGACAAAGTTCATGGAGCAGCAGTATTGTTATGTTTTTGTAAGTGCAATAAGACACCATCAAGATCACATGACAAAGTCCACGGAGTGATTCTACTAGCCAAGCGTTAGATAATATATAACAACCCCATCGTCAAATAGGAACTAAGTCCAATTTTTTATTTCTCGCTAAAGGGACGCTAGGTCCTCATCAGTATAAATGTTTTTCGTCATCCACCCACTAGACAGAAACACTAGAGGAAGGGAAACAATAAATCGAGAGAGGAGAAACAAGTGCCTTAGGGACAGCCGCGTAGGAGGGTGCCCCCAAGTCACCAACCACAACGCTATGTCCATAAGACACAACACACAACAATGAAAATAGAGGAGAGGCAATTTAGAAGAATGGTGATACAAATAGAAGAAGGGTCACAATAGAGATGGTCTCCTGGTATCATGGACCTTACAAGAGTGTCAAGGGTCATCCCAGGAGGCCTAGACAACACATAAAACATCACGAAGGAAACACATCATAAGAGATAAAGGGTTAGAAATACTTACATGTAGTGCCGCCTTATTAAATGTTTGAACTTGCAAACCTCTTGGAGAGGTATTCCATCAAGTTTTGTATGAAGGTCGAGTGGTTCTTAGGAGAGTCTTGCTTGTAATTAGGAAATCCATGCAATGTTTATTTCTTGGATTCTTGTGTAAGTGAGACTTTTTGTTGCTTGTGAGGAGAAGAACCACTATTGTTTCCAACTGATGATAATCATCTTACTCTTTTCTAATTTTTAGCGAGTTTTCTTTGTTGATTTCGTCTACCATAGTTACAAGAATCATCCTGTACTATCTCACTCTTTTCTTTTGTTATAGTCTCTTGCTTCAAAAGTTACATTTGTCTTTCTGATACATGTTGGTTATCTCCTGATCCTTGTAAAGATAACGGAGGAGGAACCTCAGCATAAATTTTGTTTCTGCGTGGACGAGGTGAGTTATTCAACTTTTCCTTATCCACTTCTATTATACCCACGATGTTATCATATTCCAAATAATCATCATCGTCTACTTCCACTATACCCTGTTCCATGATATTATTATCAGTATGCTTAGGAAAAGGATTACTAAAGATTTGCAAATTCTAATTCGGCGGAGCAATCGACTTATTTCCATTGTCATTCACACCTGATACCTGTATCACATTCAAGTCGATGAGGTCTTGTATTTCATGTTTAAGACACATACATCATTCAGTATCATGTCCTTGTGTTTGATGATAATGACAAAAGGCATTAGCATCAAAATAAGGTCCTTGTCCTCTACTAGGATCCAAAGGCTTAATCAAGGGAAGCTTCATAAGATTATTACTCACATCTTGATTCATGATAGAATGGTAAGACTCAGATATCGGAGTAACCTTTCTTTGTTCATACGGTGCCTTCTTTGGATTAGTGATAGCACACACTTGAGCAAAGTTATTTGAATTTGGTCCATTAATCTTCATGAAACTCCTATTATTGTTCCTCTTAAAGTTGTTTTGTGACAGTCCACCCATGGATTGGCCAACTTGAGCCAATGAGTTTTGGTTTTCATACTAACTAGACGAAAGTTGATAATCACGAAGGGCAGTGCACAAATGTTGAAAAGAGTTATACTTCATCAAGAGGATCTTATCATGGATGTTAGGTTGTAAATTTGTAATAAACACCTTTTGAACATCCTCATCTTTCATCTGATATTGAATTTGTGCATAGAGAGATTGATACCAGCTAATAAACTGAATTAACTTCTCTTTCGAGCCTTGCTTGCAATAAACTAAATCAATCAAAGAGACTTGAGGTCTAATGTTTTCTTGAAAATGTTGTAAAAATTGACCAACTAATTGCAAAAAGGAGTATATTAAATTTGGAGGTAAAGAGCAAAACCATTCTAAAGCAGTATCCTTCAGATCGCAGGAAAAGTTTTGCTAACAAGTCCTCTTCAAAGTAAAAATCACTGCACATAGCTGTGAATGCTGCCACATGAGCATTAGGGTCACCTTTTCCACCATATTTTTCAAAGCGAGTGGTCTCAAACCTTTCGGGCATAGGAGTTCTCAAAATTGCATAAGATAGGGGATTATAGGGATGATAAATTGGTATATTAGGCTGTGAAGAATTTGTCAAATTTGTCACTTTTTGTTGTAAAGAGTCATGCCTTGCAATAGTTGGTTTAAGAGAGCATCATTTGGAGATGCAATTTGTTGCGAGGAATTGGAATCAAAGTGAGGAGGTGATTGAGTCTGAGTTGTGATAGGTGGAGGCTGTGAATAGGTCAATGGTGGTTTGACATATTGATAGGTGGGAGGTGGTTGCAAATAGTTATATGCAATGGGTGGATGAGAATAGGTGGGATGGATAGGTGGTTGAAAATAAGAATAGGTCCCCTTAGAAACCAAGTTCTGATAGTTAAATCCCACATGTTTGTAATTTTGTGAACTAGTTCCATTAGATACTCCAATACCAGTGGTAGCATTACTACAAGCATTTGCATTAGTTGTTAAAATTGTCGATGTAAATGTAGACACTCCAGTGGTCAGTATAGGTGCCAATACTTGCATATGAGATAGTGACGATATGTTTTTTATACCATTTGCACATTCAGTCACTGTCATGACATTATTGTGTATTGTTGGATCTAAAAAATGCGGGTTTTAAACCACAAGAGGGTGCCAATCTCTTGATACATTTTTGGTCAACAAGTCAGGGTTTGTGCAACTGGAAACTCCCTACTCTTTAGGCTTTGCCAGGCCTAGGCGGGTGTACCTGAATGATAAAGCAGATTTGGAAATATATATGGATTCTAATTTAGGCAATTCTACTCGCTATGGCACACAGATGTGAGATAATTGCAGAGCTTACTTACTAATTCCTAATGAGAGTATTTGAATTTTCAAAAGTTTGGATTGAATTTGTATAAAGTGTTCTAAAGTTGACCAGTGCCTAATCAATTGGGTGGATGGAGTTAGTGGATGAATGATGATTATGGAGACAAATGTGTAGGATTGGTTGATCTACTTTGGAGCTTAACTCTAACTTGTTGAGCACTTTGAATGTTCGCAGCTTCTACAAATGTGCAAATTTGTCAGTCACAGTACTCTTCTTACTAATCCTAGTGCTATTTTCCCAAATTATTGTGATATTGTGAAAGGATATTTAATTCTTGACTTGAGGGAAACCAATCAAAATAATTAGTTTAAAAGGATTTTAATCCTTGGCAGGAACCAATTAAGACGAATTACTTGAAAGGAATTTAACTCAGTCCAAGTAGAAACCAATCAAAAAATCACACAGCAACATCAAATGTGCCCTGACAAATTGTGTTAATTTGAATAATAAGGAAAAACCACTTTGGAGGTAGTACAATAACATATAAGATTTAATCCCGACACAATAGTTGAACACTAAAAGCGAATCACCAGATTTGAGCAATCTTCTCCATTGATTATACTTCAAAATTTATACATTAATAGCAGAAGTTTTCGAACTGAGAGTGGATGAGTGAAAGGTGATATATGGACATTATGACTGAGTAGATGAGCCTATTTTCTACTACTAATGATGATCCCTTGCTGCCTTCTTTGATTATTTCATTTCCCATATATACTTTTGTACTTTAAGGTTGTAACCCTTTACCTTCATCCGGTGCAGCTCTTCATTAATTAATCATCTTTTAACAAAAATATTTAATTTGATGCCTTCACATAATAAAGTATTTTCAATACTTTAATCCTTATTTCATTTCTTGATAATATTTCTCTATCTGAGTTTTTCACCGTTACTTGAAAAAATGTATTTAAATGATTGCCCATCCTTTATTTCCTCGATGAAAGATATTTCACTAGTCATTACAATGCTTTTAAGGTAGAATAATTACCATACTTGATTAACTTCTTAGAAGTACTTTCCTCGCGAATGAAAAAATCCCTCCTTGGGCAAAATAATTATCTGCCTTATGGAAATACTTCATACCCTGGTGAAAATATTCTATATCATCGGTAAAATATGTATCCTCAAAATAATTATTTTAATAATTTTTTATCCCACATTAGTATGGTTTCATCCAAAATCTGCATTTGATTTTACTCATTGGGAAAAATAGTTAGGGTTTATTAATAATGTGTCTTCATTCCGAGTATATTCCCCTCTTAATTATTTCCAATATTAATCTTCCTGCCCTTGATATTCTTGTGAAGAATTATTATCTCTCCTTTACTTGCAAGATCCATACTCATATTCACGTTTGTTGGAAAACTGTAGGCATTCTACATGTTTGAAATATTTTTAGTAAAATAATTGCCCCTTCAAGTAATTCTTCCCAGAAAAGATTTCACTTTCAAAAAATATTTTTAATAATTTCCCACCTCCTCATTAATATTTATTTACACCTTTTCTAATGTTCATACTTCTTTTATTTATCCATTGGGGTTTCGGGCAGAATAAATATTTTACTTCTCAAAATATTTCATAGTATTTTAAATAATGTTCATTATAGTTCTTTTTTAGGGTTCACTTCATTCGCAAGTCGAGAGGACTCAAATATTGCTCACTGATAAGCTATGTCTTGTCAATATCAGGTTTTCATCGTGTATCGGAGTATTGGAGTGACTTTAAATGACCTCCTGTAGATAAGCAAATGTCTCCCTGAAAAGGCATCCATCGGCATGACGTATAAACTCAGTGTGATTTAAAAATCTCACTCTGATTAGTTTGCTCTCGCCGATAAGTTTTTTAGGGTTTCTTGTCTGGGTTTGATTTTTGGCTTCATTTTCATGCAATACACTAGCTGCTAGTACATGTAATTGATGGTGCTACGCCATGAATCTGAGAAGCATTTTGGTGAGCAGTGATAACTCTTTGTAGCAAGTATCTTAGCATTTAAATAATCCAAACATTGTAGAGTGGCTAGTTTAGATGGATGGACACTGCAAACTGCAACCTTTCTATCTCTCTGGATACGGTATCATCAAAATCTCAAGTAGTAGCTATCAATAGGGCTGGATTCAGGAAAATCGTTGTTGGTTATGGTGCTATCTGGAATTGCTAACTCCTGTCCCAATGTGCTCAATCAAACACATCCCATCCTTTAATTCAATTGGAACTTACACCTTCTAAGGTGCAATCCACAGCCAGTGAAATTGCATTTGTAAATTCGCTTGTTATGTGCAAGTATACTCTCTTCAAATTATCAAAATAATGAAACTAGATGGGGATCAAATATTTTTGCTGGCCCACAAACTTCTAAAATTTCCACCAGCAACATTACCTTTTATTTCATCAACTTCTGTACCTAGTTTATTCACATCAAATGATATAATTACAATTATGTTGGGTGGAGCAACGAAATTTCACTCAGGAATAGGAATCTTGTGTGTTATGTATTTACATACAATGTTGATGTTGTGCTTTAGTTGTGTAGATATTGGTACCGCTAGAGCTCGATCAGCAATGTCGTGTCCACGGACAAAATGTCAAAGGGAATCAACAATAAAATTGAAAGCCACATAAGCATGGTACACTTGGTCTCCATTTCTTCTGTGTTTTCTTGTCTTAATGAGCTCAGAACCATTGATGTCCCATGGCATTTCTCCAACTGACACATTGTTAGCTCCAGATCAGAAACCTGGTGAGGGAAAAGTTACCTTATAACTGTTTTATAATTGCAGACCGTAACCAGAGTATATATAATTATGCACAGAGGCTTAATGGTCTTCATAATGCTATCAGATTCAAACCCTAATTCGATTGTTTTTGCTCAAACAATGTTCATTAATGGAAAAACTATGCTTTCAAGGTGTGGCTCGAGGTGCTGCCCATGTTCTTGATACTTATCCATGATGGATTGAGCTCTTTTGATGGCAAAGAGTTCCACTTCGTAGCCATTTGTGACAATGGTGTTCACAAGATCTTCTAGGATTTTCCATTCATACACAAAGGATTTGCACATTATTCTTTCTTTTGAGAAGCACAACTCATCGTCTGAGTCTGAATCAGGCACTGCATTGCTTGCTATAACTGTTGCATCTAAATCCATTGCTAGGAATTGAACCCTAGTCGCTTGCTTGTTTTTCCTAAGAAATGGAATAGAACAAACTCCTTTTTACTTCCCGCCCCCTCCTGGAAGAGATTAAACTCCTCCATAGCAACATATTCATGGCCACAAAGAGTATGGGCATAAGTAAAATGAGAATCAATCTGTATGGCCCATCGAAAAGTTTTCAAGGAAGTCTCAGTCAGAAGGAATTTCGCCTGTCAATAAGATGTGTACCAAATTTGAAAGTGTGGAAATTTATTTGGTATCTGACTATTGATTAAATTGTTATTCATGTTGAGATGTCTCAGTTAACTCAAATTAGCAATTGACCTTAGCAGAGGCCCTCATATGTTATTCTCATCGATTTGGATTTTGTTCAAATTGGAAAGAGAATCGATCTCTTCTGGCAATGAACCTGATATGTCATTTCCATTTGGGAGCAAGAGTTCCAGAGTTGTTATATTTCCTATCACCTTTGGGATGGTGCCAATTATCTTGTTCCACATGAAATCCTCAATAAAAGAAGTTTGAGAATTAAATTCTTGTGATGTCTGCATAGAAGATCGAATGCTATTGTTTTTATTAGGTTTATCAACATTTTTGCCCCTCCTTATTTTCAATGACAACTTTTTGAAGGATTAAGTCCACTTGAAACATTATGACCATCTTTATAGGGTATGGTTAAGTTTTAACTATCCATTGTAGCATGACAGTCCTCTGGATGTGGTGACAGTGCTTTGTGACTATCCCTTGAAATGGAATGATAGTCAAGAACAACCTAATTGTCCTTTATAGGTCTAAATCATCCCTTGGTTGCCTTTAATGACTGATGTAAAAGCCCTCCTTCATGACAGTAAATGATAGTCCTACATAGCAATTGACCATCATGATGGATCTATAATTGTGTTCTACTGCATAATATGAGCTTCTTGATTAGATATGAGCACCCAGATTGTTGCACCACCACACACCCTTGCCCAAATCAAACCCATAAAATTAAATTTCATCATCTTCATGCTTGCTCAGAGGTTAATGTTGTTGGTGTAGTACTGCTATCTCAAGAGAGAGTTTTAGGGTTACAGATCTAAAAATTGTTATTATCAGTCATATCAATGGCAGTCAGAAGATCATCCTACCAGATGTATATGTAACAGACAAAGACCTAAAACCCTAAGACAGATTTTGTAATTGTACTTTTTGGTGTTGCAGCTAATTTTTACATTATGGGAGCCTAAAATTTTGCAAAAATGACATGAAATTTCAGGTCCCAATAGTGGCTCTGCCTCGGGATGTATGCCCTTTGTGGGCATAGCAAGATCCCAGATCTCTAGGGAGCAGACCAGTGCCTACCCCATTGGGCAATAGAGTCCAAATGTCACTTCTGCCCCCAATTCATATGGTTTTGAAAAAACCACACCATGACTGATGGCACAAGGCCACCAGAAAATAAAAACCCTTATTTACCTCTATCATACACCTTATTTTCATCACATTGTAATGAAACCAATCTAAAAATATCATTAAGGTTTGTTTGACCAAATATGTTCACATCTTTCCCCAACTTACTATGTTCCATGTTGCTGGTGTATTCTTCATTATTACGCATCTGAGAGCCATACATAATCTAACAAGTCTCTTACTTATGTGATAGGTCAGACCCAAATTTTATGTGATGTCTTGTGTAATCATACTTTCTATCATTCACCAACTAATGGCTCTCTATCTGGACTGTGAAGCTGAAAAAATCAAGTTGCATTTGACATCCACTTCCTTCAATGTATGTACCATCTAGTAGCACAGTATCATATCGAAAAACATCACTACTATCTTCAGTATCATAGGTAACTCTCCCACATGATTGTGATTTTGAAACTTCATTACCATAAGATTCAGTAGAATTATACATCTCAAGAGGATTGTTGCAATAAGATTCATAATCACCAATTATCTCTATTTCATGAGAATGTAATCCTAATTTTGTTCTTTCACACCAATTATGTGGTTCGTCCTCCTTGTCAAAGCAAATGTATATTGAGCATGGAACCTTAGAATCATCCTTATGTGCATATTTCTAATATTTTATGGTGAGCAGATTTGAAATTTGCTCATTGTTAAGTGAGCATGCTTCTTCATCCATCATATTGCTGACATTTTCTTCATTCCTTTCCTCATTACCACAATACTCAAGATCATTAAAATTAGAGATGGCATTTTCTTCAGCATAATCATTTCTTTCACAAGCTAACATATCATCCTGATGATCTGAAAATGCTCCATCCTCATCATAGCATGGATTCGAGAACATGTGAAATTCTTGTTCTAGCATACCCTGGAAAATTGTCATTCAATTTTCTTCTGTCATGTCATTATACAATGGATTTGAACAGTTCTGAAAATCATTTTCAGATGTGCACACCTCTTCTTCACTGAGAATTTGTCCCCTTTCCTGAATATGCAGATACTCATTTTCTTCCTCCTCAAATTGCCGATTTATGTATTAAGGTGGGTGGGCTGGGACAATAAGATCGTTTAGATTTTGAAGACTACTTTCCTCTTCTAATGTATCATATGCCATTTCATTGTTCATTGTAATATGTTGAGGCTCCAAAACTAGTGTAGGATCTTCATGACTGTAATCAAATTGGCTTAGGAATAGCCCTTTCAAATCTTCCCATGAGGATACACTTTGCCTAGGTAAGCTGATACACCAATCTCTTGCATAATCCCTCAATGATCTTCCAAAACATTTCATAATTATATCTTCTGGATAAATCTAAAAGTCTTCAATAAAATTCCAAAATAGTTGCACATGCCTTCTAGCTGATTCATGTACTTCTCCATGAAATTTAGGGATATGATCTCTAATCTCAACGAGATAACAATTTGGGTAGCCTGGGATATTATTAAAATTAAATGGTTTATCAATGTCTCGGACAAACCCTCTTATTTGTGGACATGGCTGATTATTTTGATATTGATAGTACCCAACATGCTGATAGTATTCATAATCTTGATAACCCACTAATCTTTGACCAGGGGGGACAGGATAATCATATATTTGAGTTGAGGCTTGTGGTGTGAAAATGTCTTGCTAAGTATGATATGCACCACATCCATTGCCAGAATTTATGATTGTATCTTGAGGTACTTGTGAGATAAAAGGATCACTTGTATTCATATATCCATCCTCATCAGAGAGTATATTTTGTGATGTATATGAAATAAACTTAGCTCTCAATTGTAGAAGTTGTTGAGTCAATTCTCCCTTTTTTGATGGCTCAAGTCTTCCTACTTCCTCTGTGAATTGTTCAAATTTTTGTTTTATCTCTCTCCATGGATTAGTTAATTGTCTTTCAGAAGTAGGTACATCAAGGGCACCATAATTTGCATTGGGCAAATAAGAATTAGAATTCATACTTTAATAAAAAAATCTACAGCATCCTTAGAAATATAGTTGTTCCAAAATATATTTTTCATTCAGGTTCCTTTTAATAGAGTCACCACCTCTTTTCATAAGAGGAATAAATTTTATCTTTCCAGGTCCCTTCTGCCAGCAGAGTTACCAATTTGTATTTGAATTTAAAACTTCTCTGACTCTGTAATGAGATGATCTTTAACCAAATTCTGGATTACTCCCCAGTAGAGTCATTAATTTGTTGGATCTCAAAAACGTAGGTTTTAAACCACAAGAGGGTGCCAATCTCTTGATACATTTTTGGTCAACAAGACATGGTTTATGCAACTAGAAACCCCCTACTCTTTAGGCTCTGCCAGGCCTAGGTGGGTGTACCTAAATGATAAAGCAGATTTGGAAATATAAGTGGATTCTAATTTAGGCAATTCTACTCGCTATGGCACACAGATGTGAGATAATTGCAGAGCTTACTTACTAATTCCTAATGAAAGTATTTGAATTGTCAAAAGTTTGCATTGAATTTGTATAAAGTGTTCTATAGTTGACTAGTGCCTAATCAATTGGGTGGATGGAGTTAGTGGATGAATGATGATTATGGAGATAGATGTGTAGGATTGGTTGATCTACTTTGCAGCTTAACTCTAACTTGTTGGGCACTTTGAATGTTTGCAGCTTGTACAAACGTGCAAATTTGTCAGTCACAGTACTCTTCTTACTAATCCCAGTGTTATTTTCCCAAATTACTGTGATATTGTGAAAGGATATTTAATTATTAACTTGAGGGAAACCAATCAAAATGATTAGTTTAAAAGGATTTTAATCCTTGGCATGAACCAATTAAGACGAATTACTTGAAAGGATTTTAATTCACTCCAGGTAGAAACTAATCAAAAAATAACACAGCAACATCAAATGTGCTCTGACAAATTGTGTTAATTTGAATAATAAGGAAAAACCACTTTGGAGATAGTGTAATAACATATAAGATTTAATCCCAACACAACAATTGAACACTGAAAGCGAATCACTAGATTTGAGGAATCTTCTCCATTGATTATACTTCAAAATTTATACATTAATAGCAGAAGTTTTCGAAATGAGAGCGGATGAGTGAAAGGTGATATATGGACATTATGACTAAGTAGATGAGCCTATTTTCTACTACTGATGATGATCACTTGTTGCCTTCTTTGATTATTTCATTTCCCATATATACTTTTGTACTTTAGGGTTGTAACCCTTTACCTTCATCTGGTGCAGCTCTTCATTAATTAATCATCTTTTAACAAAAATATTTAATTTGATAACTTCGTATAATAAAGTATTTTCAATACTTTAATCCTTATTTCATTTTTGAATAATATTTCTCTATCTGAGTTTTTCACTGTTACTTGACAAAACGTATTTAAATGATTACCCATCCTTTATTTCCTCGGTGAAAGATATTTCACTAGTCATTACAATGTTTTTAATGTAGAATAATTACCATACTTGATTAACTTCTCAGAAGTACTTTCCTCTTGAATGAAAAAATCCCTCCTTGGGCAAAATAATTATCTGCCTTATGGAAATACTTCATACCACGGTGAAATTATTCTATATCATCGGTAAAATGTGTATCCTCAAAATAATTATTTTAATAATTTTTTATCCCACATTAGTATGGTTTCATCAAAAACTTGCATTTGATTTTACTCATTGGGAAAAATAGTTAGGGTTTATTAAATAATGTGTCTTCATTATGAGTATATTCCCCTCTTAATTATTTCCAATATTAATCTTCCTGCCCTTGATATTCTTGTGAAGAATTATTATCTCTCCTTTACTTGCAAGATCCATACTCATATTCACGTTTGTTGGAAAACTATAGGAGTTCTACATGTTTGAAATAGTTTTAGTAAAATAATTGCCCCTTCAAGTAATTCTTCCCAGAAAAGATTTCACTTTAAAAAAATATTTTTAATAATTTCCCACCTCCTCGTTAATATTTATTTACACCTTTTGCTAATGTTCATGCTTCTTTTATTTATCCATCAGGGTTTCAGGCAGAATAAATATTTTACTTCTCAAAATATTTCATAGTATTTTAAATAATGTTCATTATAGTTCTTTTTTAGGGTTCACTTCATCCGCAATTCGGGAGGACTCAAAAATTGCTCACCGATAAATTATGTCTTGTCGATATCAGGTTTTCATCTTGTGTATTGGAGTATTGGAGTGGCTTTAAATGACCTCCTGCAGATAAGCAAATGTCTCCCGAAAAGGCATCCATAGACACATATAAACTTGGTGTGATTTAAAAATCTCACTTCGATTAGTTTGCTCTCGCCGATGAGTTTTTTAGGGTTTCTTGCCTAGGTTTTGTTCTGGCTTCATTTTCATGCACTACACTGGCTGCTAGTATATGTAATTGACGGTGGTTATGCCCTGAATTTGAGAAGCATTTTGGTGAGCAGTGATAACTCTTTGTAGTAGGTATCTTAGCCTTTAAATAACCCAAACACTGTAGAGTGGATAGTTCAGATGGATGGACACTGCAAACTGCAACCTTTCTGTCATTCTCGATATGGCACCATCGAAATCTCAAGTAGTAGCTATCAACAGGGCTCGATTTGGGAAAATCATTGTTGGTGATGGTGCTATTTGGAATTGGTACCTCCTGTGTCCCAACGTGCTCAATCAAACACATCCCATCCTTCAATTCAATCGGAACTTGCACCTTTTAAGGTGCAATCCGCAGCCAGTGAACTTGCATTTGTAAATTTGGTTGTTGTGTGCAAGTATACTCTCTTCAAATTATCAAAATAATGAAACTAGATGGGGATCAGATATTTTTACTGGCCCACAAACTTCTAAAATTTCCACTAGCAACATTACCTTTTATTTCATCAACTTCTGCACCCGATTTAGTCACATCAAATGATCTGATTACAATTATGTTGGGTGGAGCAACGAAATTTCACTCAGGAATAGGAATCTTATTTATGTATTTACATACAATGTTGATGTTGTGCTTTAGTTGTGCAGATATTGGTACCGCTAGAGCTCGATCAGCAATGTCGTGTCCATGGATGAAATGTCAAAGGGAATCAACACTAAAATTGAAAGCCACAGAAGCATGGTACACTTGGTCTCCATTTCTCCTATGCTTTCTTGTCTCAATGAGCTCAAAACCATTGATGTCTCATGGCATTTCTCCAACAGACACACTGCGAGCTCCAGATCAGAAACCTGTTGAGGTAAAAACCTTATAACTATTTTATAACTGCAGACCATAACCAGAGTATATATATATATATGCACAGAGGCTTAATGATCTTCATAATGCTATCAGATTCAAACCCTAATTCGATTGTTTTTGCTCAAACAATGTTCATTAATGGAAAAACTATGCTTTGAAGGTGTGGCTCAAGGAGCTGCCCATGTTCTTGATACTTATCCATGATGGATTGAGCTCTTTTGATGGTAGAGAGTTCCACTTCACCGCCATTTTTGACAATAGTGTTCACAAGATCTTCTAGGATATTCCATTCATACACAAAGGATTTGCGCATTATTCTTTCTTTTTAGGCGCACAACTCATCGTCTGCGTCTGAATCAAGCACTACATTTCTTGCTACAACTGTTGCGTCTAAATCCATTGCTAGGAATCAAACCCTAGTCGCTTGCTTGTTTTTCCTAAGAAATGGAAAAGAACAAACTCCTTTTTACTTCTTGCCCTCTCCTGGAAGAGATTAAACTCCTCCATAGTAACATATTCATGGCCACAAAGAATATGGGCATAAGTAAAATGGGAATTAATTTGTATGGCTTGTCAAAAAGTTTTCAAGGCAGTCTCAGTTAGAAGGAATTTTGCCTGTCAATAAGATGTGTACCAAATTTGAAAGTCTGGAAAGTTCATTTGGTATCTGACTATTGATTAAATTGTTATTCATGTGGAGATTTCTTAGTTTACTCAAATTAGCAATTGACCTTGTCAGAGGCCCTCATATGTTATTCTCATCGATTTGGATATTGTTCAAATTGGAAAGAGAACCGATCTCTTTTGGCAATGAACCTAATATGTGGTTGCCATTTGGGAGCAAGAGTTCCAGAGTTGTTATATTTCCTATCACCTTTGGGATGGTGCCAATTATCTTGTTGCACATGAAATCCTCAGTAAAAGAAGCTTGACAATCAAATTCTTGTGATGTCTACATAGAAGATCGAATGCTATTATTTTCACTAGGTTTATCAACATTTCTACCCCTCCTTATTTTCAATGACAATTTTTTGAAGGATTAAAGCCACTTGAAACATTATGACTGTCTTTATAGGGTATGGTTAAGTTTTAACTATCCATTATAGCATGATAGTCCTCCAGATGTGGTGACAGTGCTTTGTGACTATCCCTTGAAATGGAATGACAGTCAAGAACAACCTGACTATCCTTTGTAGGTCTAAACTATCCCTTGGCTACCTTTAATGACTGATGTAAAAGCCCTCCTTCATGATAGTAAATGATAGTTTTGCATAGCAATTGACCATCATGATGGATCTATAATTGTGTTCTGCTACACAATATGAGGTTCTTGATTAGATATGAGCACCCAAGCTATTGCACCACCACACACCCTTGCCCAAATGAAATCCATAAAATTAAATTTGATCATCTTCATGCTTGCTTAGAGGTTAATGTTGTTGGTGTAGTACTGCTATCTCAGGAGAGAGTTTTAGGGTTGCAGATCTAAAAATTGTGATTGTTAGTCATATCAACGACAGTCAGTAGATCATCCTACCACATGTATATGTAACACACAAAGACCTAAAACCCTGAGACAGATTTTGTAATTGTACTTTTTGGTGTTGCAACTAATTTTTTACATTATGGGACCCTAAATTTTTGTAAAAATGACAGGAAATTTTAGGTCCCAACATGTACAATATGTGTTAATCCTTGAACAACATTAATGTCATCTTGTCCTTCTTTTATCAATTCTCTTATGTGGTGAATCACAGGGACGACTTCTTTTACTATCCTTTCAATTTCCATAAATGCTTGGAAATCAGCTAATTCTTTATCAAGTTTGTTTATTTTCTCATCAAGTACATGTGCGACCACCTCAACAGTGTCATCAACATCATGAAATATTTGATCTTCCATAGTGGTTGTAGGAGGTATAATATCTTGCAAAATTTGTGTCTCTCCTTTTGTAAAGAAGGTAATCAATGGATTTTCAAAGGTAGGGATGTCAACTTCTTCAAGAGCACTAGATCCCATGTGTCTTATACTTCTTCTTAAAGGGATATTTATATTAGGGAAGCAAGTTATAATACTCATATAGAGGCATGAAACACTCAATGCACAAACTAATAGAACAAACCCTAAGAGAAGGATGTTTAAGATCCAAAATGCTTGATTTTTTCAGCTCTTTTCAATGCAAATAAGTGAAATAAAGGGTGTTGTAAGTAAATTGATCAGGGGCAGAAAATAATATGTCTTATATCATTCCAATAAAGCAATAATATACTTCATAACACACTTTTGATGCAAATCTAAGATGATGACAAGTCAAACCTATTGAAAATACACCAAAATATGTGGTTTTTTGCAAATTTCCAATGCAAAGACCCAACAAGAGGGTTGTTGTAAGGAATTTTAGGAGCTATAGAAGATTATATAAGTAATATCAGTCACCTAAAACCATAAAATCCATCACAACAAGCTTGGAGTGCAAATCTAGGTCAAACCCTAGGGCAAATATAGCCAAAATATGTAATTTTTCACCAAATTTCAATCCAAAAGAGTATGAAAAAGAGTCTTGTGAGGAAAATGATGATGGAAATAAAATTATAACAGTAATAACAGCAACCTAATCCCAAAAAATCTATCACAACACGCATATAGTGCAACTCAAGGTCAAACCCTAGGGAAAATATAGCTAAAATATGCAATTTTTCACAAAATTTGCGTTGTAAGGGGCCAATAAAAAGGTGGTGTAAAAAATTTTAGGAGGGGAAGAAGATAATAACCTTGATAACATACAATTAGTGCATAAAAACCCTTTACAACATGCCTATGGTGCAAATCTAGAGAGACAATAAGGCCAAAAATCTAGTGAAAAATCAAGGTTTTCAAACCCTAGGCACGAAATTTTTGCAAGCAAACCACTATGATGCAACACTATAGTTAGAAATAAATCATAATGAGTGTTTTAAAAGGGTATTAAAATATGAAACAAGATCATGACTACAAACCCTAGCTAATGCAAAACTAGGTTATATGGAAAAAAGTATAATTTCAAACAATTTTTAGCAATTTAAGCATGAAAATGCAATCTAAATGAATGATGAATGAAAAATTTCTGTATTTAAGATCAGATCTAATGATAATGACAAAAATTTATTGAAATTAAATGCCAATTAATCCAAATTATTTGAAAATGCAAGCTAAAAATTCCAATTTTTTCAAAGTTTTCAATTTTTTTGTAATTTTCCAAATGCACTAGGATGAACAATGATATGAATGAATGAAATGAGTGTAAATCTGAAGCACAACACTTAGAAAGGTGCAAAAAAGTCCAAAAACATGGGTTCACCAAAATGTTTAAGGTGAAATTTGATGAAGAGGATTTCTTTGTTTTTAGGGTTTGTGTGAATCCTCCTTTCACCTCAAACATTCAAGGACTTCATCCGAGTAGGGAATCTACTATCAGGTTTTTAGTCACTTGGAATATCAAGGAAAATTGGAATTGTGTGATTTAGTTGATTGATTATGCCCAATTATGCTCAAAACCCTAATTATGAAAATTCGAAAGCAAGCGGACAAATTATAGAAAATGCTTGTACACAGAGATACCAAATGATGATCAAATGTGTACTAGATTTTGAAGCTTGGAAAATGGAAAAGTCAAGGACTAATGAGCGGGCACCCTAGTCCAGTGCCATCATTTTCTTCAGGATCTGGGAACCTTGTCTACAACCTGTTCCTGTTGTTCTAGAGATTCTTCCATTGCGGGATCTGGAGGACTAATGAGCGGGTGCCTAAGTCCAGGTCCCTATTTTCTCTTCAGATCTGCAATTCTGACAATCTGCACTACTCTTCTACAACTCCACCTTTTCTACTCCTACAACCTGTAACCTGCAATCACAGAAAAATGGGTTGGGGGTTGTGGTGTTTAAAGGCTTGCCTCAGTCAAGCCTCAGAGAGATATTCAAGTCTTCCAAACACCATTGTCAAATAAAGAGTGCGTATCCCTGTGGGATAGAGGCAAAATCCAAATGATAAATGATTGAAAACACAAATGATATCACCTTGTAGTGAAGATCTCATGGAAGGAAGAAGCTCTTCATGCCATGAGGAGATGAATGCCAAATCTGTAAACATAAAAGCAATGCTCTGCTCTGCAATGCAATGAATATTTTGAATGCTCAAAGTCACAAGTATGCCTAAAGATCGCAATTTCCCTCAAGTAATCCTCTAGTTTGCAAATGATAACCTAATCATGCTTATATATATGCAACTACAAACATTCCCGCTATGATTTTTGTAATTGAAACTTACCGTGTCAGCATAGGACCTAAATAACAGTCATAAGCTGACACTTAAAATTTAGGCCTGACCTAAAATAGGGCAGGACTAGGGCATGGGTGCCCAAGTCCTCCCCCCTATTTTAGGTAGGGATCATGTCAAGTTCACCCCCTAGGTCCCATTTGCCATGGAACTTTAGGGTTTTCTCATCAGGAAGTCAGATTATCATGAACAATGCTCTAAATGTATAAACAGGACCCTGGAGCTAAACCTTAAGAGGGGAAAGCACCTAAGGGGAAATTTTTTGATGTAGCAAGTTGGAAGGTCCAAGCCCTACAATGTTATCTCTACCAAAAAGTTGGACACACTAAGATTTTTTTCCCAATGAAAGGAAAGATTGAATACAATATGGAAGGAAAATATCTAGTGAAGGAACAATCTCAAAATACTTCAAGTATGAAATTATGGGATAGAGCAAGGATGTTCAATAGATGACAACTATTTATTTTCAATCCTTGGAAAGGAAGGAATCCTACATATAGGTGGCTATTGATGAGTCTAGTTTATGACTCAATTTTGTTAAACTTTATTATCCACTTGCTATAGTTATCTTGGACTTTGGTACTTTGATCCTGATCTTTTTATGTCATTGCCTCAAAACTATAAGATATTGAGCATAGGTCATTTCTTATATGCTTTTATGACAAAGACATGCTATATGAACTATCTATGTTAATTTTACATATGGTTAATGAATGTTACTCCAAGGTAGTTATGGATGTGCAATTATTGTGTGTACTAATATTGTTATGCAGATATAATTAGCATCCATAAAGTAGAGGAAGATTCTACTGGTTGGTTACTTGCCATAAAAAGTCAAACATGGTGATCGTTCAAATGTCAAATGGAGGGAAGACAATCACCTTGTAACTAATCTTAAATACTTGTTGAGCAAATTTAGGAGTTACTGGTATGCTAATCTACGTTGAACCAACTTGCTTGACCAGATTCCACGCATGCATAACCTCCTTTCCACTTTCTATGTTTTCCATAAAGAGGCATCCTCCTATTCTATTGGAGTTGACTACCTTGCTAGGTAGTTAGTTTTGTAGTTTTCCTTCTATAAATGAGACTTTGATGCTCCTTCTGGGGGGTTGTTGATTAATCAGAGATTGTATTTGCATTATCCAATTTCTGGTAATACAGTTATGATGTTCAGTTGTACTCATCTTTTCCAATGAATAAAATGAAGTTATAAGTTCACATTTCTGAGTTTACATTTGTCTTAGGGAATACTCATCCAAGGGGGGCCACTTGGTCAGAATTCCATCCTCTAGTTTAGTTATATTTTATGTTAAGCATTTAGTTAAATCTGGCATTGAATGTTCCTGCAGCCACTAGAATTCTATTTTGTGTCTGTTCTTGTAGCCAAAGTAGACAGAGTAGTTTCCTGTTTGTTTTCCCAGACTTTTATTTTCTGTTAAGTACTTGATCTTAGAATAGTTGTTGATTGATGTTCAGCATTCCTGTTATTTCTTTCCTAGCAGTTTATCTTCAACATTATGTTTTTATTAGCTATAGAATGAATGTGGCTATTTTGGAAGTTCTTAGTGCACATATTGTGCTGACCCATTTCAAGTTCACGTCCCTGGGTTGACAAGTGAAATGCATCTCCATAGTGATTAAGACAGCTATTGAGGTTAGATGTCCAATCTTTGAGTTACAGTTTTAAGAGCTCAGTTGTTAAATCATTGTAAGAGACCAACATTTTTGGTGTCGTTGCCAGGGATGGTGTCAAACTAAGATCTTTGGAGTCATCTTTAGTATTATTCCTTGTAGTTTTTTTCCTTAAAATGTGTTTTTAGTCTAGAAGTAACCATCTACAACCCATCCACAACATAGTTTGTGTGAGAGGTGGCTAATATTGAGTATATTCATGCATAGAGGTAGGAGAAGAGATGCTTTAGGGAGATTCCTTCCTAATGATTCAACTTACCTAGCAGAAGAAGTAGAAGTAAATCCTTTCCTTGATGCATTCCCTAATTTGAATAGTTCTGAAACATCCTCTGAAGAACAAGTTACCCCAAACCTGGTTGAAAATCCATTTGCCTTGATAATAGGTCAAGCAGTTATGGCTGTCCAAAACGTACCTAATCAACCAACCTTTCCATTTCTGATTGCTCATCAAAATGAAGTGGAATAATCTCAAGAACATCCTTGCTTTAGCTCTCCCCAAGTTCTATGGACTTGCAACAGAGGACCCAAACACCTTCTTGTTTGAATTTGATATCCTCTGCAGAAGCCATGACTACACTACTGATGCTCATAAACTTAAGTTGTTTCCTACTACCATGAAAGAGGCTACATTAAGGTGGTTTATGAGTCTAAGTAGTGATATTGTCAATACCTGGGAAGGAATGAAAGATAAATTTCTTGAGAAATATAAAGACTACTGTACAAGTGGGGATATGAGAGAAATGATATTTTTAGAATGCAGTAGAAAGAAGATGAAAGTTTGGAGGATTACATCTCAAGGTTTCTATTTTGTTTACAAAAGTCTCCCCATCATGCACTCAATGAGGAGTCTCAGAAACTGCTCTTCCTCAAGGGAATAAGTGAGCATTGCACAGATGCCTTGGATTTAATGGGAGGAGGAGATATTACCCAAGTGTCTTGGGATGATATTAAGAAGTTGTGTCAGAATTATTCCAGAGCAGCCATCAAGAAAGGAAGAGGTTAGCATTCCCTTATGGGCAAAACCTCTACCAATGGAGTTTCAAGGATGGAGATAAGCCACTTGCTATCTGATTTTAAGCAAGATATTATAAATAATATGGCCACCCAGTTGGACACACTCTAGGCAAAGAAGAAGCATGAAGAGGCTGAGGCAATGTTGGCAGAATATTGGCATCATTGCAGACAAAAGAACAGGGATTGCAGATGCAAGATGGTAGCTAACATTGACAGTAAGCAGATTCCACCTGAGTTCAAGCCAATACAAGTTGAAGAAGATCAAGTCTTCTATGTTGCACAAAGGAGACCATGGGCTCCAAGACAAGGTATGTCACCAGATCCATTATCATATGTTGGACCACATTTTAATACTTATGCATCTGGTAACCAATGGCAACAGCCATTCCCATCTAGTTATGGAGGATATCCGCCTCAGCTATGGAACAACTCTCAAAATACTTGGCAAAATTACCAAAACCCTACACCTCAGTGGCAACAGCCTCAGGGGAATTGGCAGTCACCTCCAGGAAATTGGCAGCAAACATCTCAATGGAGAGGAGGACAACAATGGCCAAATCAGACCACTAATTACATGCAGTCACATCCTCAGCCCCAACAGCCTGTTATAATGCCTCCACCTACTAGATCCAATTCAAATACACCTAAACCTACCTAGTTACCAGCTCAACCCTCACCTAACCCTAATAATAGACCATAGCAATAGCCAATATATTCTGCTTATCCAAACCAATTCACTGCATATGTTGTGATTGTAAGTGATATACATCTGCATTCAGGAACTACCTTGGTAGCTCCTTCAAGACTCGTTATTACTGAGCTTTCTGAGAAAGAAGAGGAACTTATCAAAACCCCCATTCAATCAAATGTACCTGGAAATCCTGAACCAATGACAGTCAAATAGACTGCCCAAGAACCACCATTTCCACAAAGGTTAGAAACTATGAAACAAAAGGTAGAAGAAGAGGAACCCACCTTTGACATTCTAGAGTAGTTGAAACATGTATCTGTCAAGATCCCTCTATTTCAAGCCATAAAATATGTTCTTATATATGGCAAAGCAATTAAAGAAGCATGCCTTAAGAAGCCAGGCAGAAAAAGGAAAGATCCCACTATGGTTCATGTGGTGGGACAGTTGGCTGACATCATGCTTGGAAAAGTGACTGTTCCCAAATACAATGATCCAGGAAGTCATGTGGTAGGAGTTGTTATAAATGGGATCCAAATAAAAAATTCTCTGATTGATCTTGGAGCAGCCATAAATGTAATGACAAAGGATATCCTACAGCAACTAAATGTTGCAACCATGCGACTAACTCCTATTGTCCTATAGCTTGCCGATAGCTCTATTGTTAAACCTGATGGGATAGTCGAGGACCTTGTGGTATCCCTAGACTCATGGGAATATCTAGCTGATTTCATGATACTTTCTCCTAAAGCTACATTGGGAGGATACCCCATCATTTTGGGAAGTCCGTGGTTAGCCACAGCAGATGCTTATATTGGATGTCGATCAGGAGACATGACCATCTCTGATGGGAGAAGCACTAAAACACTTGTTCTTTACCCACCTGTACAGCCATCTCATGATATGGATAATCATGTTTGGGCTCATGTTGGTGAAGAGGCAAAGGAAGGTAATTCTATGGAGCAGCTTATGATGTTAGGTAGAAGTTATTTCCTGCAGCTTCAAGGAGAGGAGGAGGTGTTGTCTAATATGATTCAAAATCATTATGAAGTAGAGGAAGAATCATCCTCTCATTCTGTTGATCTAGTGAGGATACTTATTCTAATTTTTCCTGCAGCATCAGGTATGTTACATACATTGCTTCCACAAGAAATTAAGGTACCAAGCATTAATGAAGTAACTATGGTTGACCTAACAACTCAAGTGGAAATTTCAAAAGAAAGATATCTCAATATTAATAGTAACTTGACTCAAGCACAACAGCTATCCTTGACAAATTTGTTAAAGAAACATAAAAATGCCTTTGCATGGGATTATCATGACATGAAAGGATTAGATCCTACATTATGCACCCATAGGATTTACATAAAGGAATATTGTACACCAGTAAGACTACCACAAAGGAGAATCAACCCTGTACTAAGAGAAATTGTCAAAGAGGAATTGCAGAAGCTATTAGATGTAGGATTTATCTACCCAATCTCAGATAGCCAGTGGGTGTCTCCTCTGGTTCTTGTGCCCTAGAAGGGAGGAAAATGGAGAGTCTGTATTGATTACAGAGAATTAAACTCTACCACCAAAAAGGATCATTTTCCCCTTCCTTTCATAGACCAAGTATTGGACTCACTTGCAGGAAAGCAATACTTTTCCTTTTTGGATGGATTCAGTGGTTACAATTAGATTCAGATTGCACCTGAAGATCAAGAGAAAACAACATTTACCTATCCTTGGGGGACATATGCCTACTCAGTACTTCCATTTGGCTTATGCAATGCACCTGCAACTTTCCAAAGGGCGGTCATTAGCATATTTTCAGATATCTCACATGATTATATAGAAATCTATATGGATGATTTCACTACTTATGGTGCTACTTTTGAAGAGGCATTAGAAAACTTAGGGAAGGTGTTGGAAAGATGTGAAGACCATAGCATATCCTTAAATAGTGCAAAGTGCTTCATGATGATGCAGGAAGGAGTAGTACTTGGCCACTACATTTCTCCAAAAGGAATACAGGTAGACCCAACAAAGATTGAAGTCATCATCAATCTGCCCATTCCTACAAAGCAAAAAGATGTCAGAAGCTTCTTGGGTCATGCAAGGTATTATAGACATTTCATCAAAGATTTCAGCAAAATGGCATCCCCATTATATACTCTTCTCACAAAGGATGCTGAATTTCAGTGGAATGAAGACTATAACAAAGCATTTTCTGATTTAAAGGTAGCATTAACCCATGCTCCTATACTTAAAGGGCCCAATTGGGAACTTCCTTTCCACATTCATACTGATACATCAGATTATGCCATAGGAGCAATTTTAGGCCAAAAAGAAGGAGTCATTGAGCATGTTATTTATTTTATCAGCAAAAACTTACAGGGTGTTGAGTTCAACTATACAGTAACAGAGAAGGAAATGCTAGCAGTCATCTATGCACTTAATAAATTTAGGCACTACAGAACCGGCTATCAAATCTTTGTGCACATAGATCATGCATCCATTAGGTATCTCATGAACAAACCTCTAATATCTGGTCGATTAGCAAGATGAGTGTTGCTAACGTAGGAATTTGACGTCACTATTGTGGCTAAGCCAGGGAAGGCCAATATGGTTGCAGACTTTCTTTCAAGAATGACTACATCAGAGGATAACCAAGTCATTGATGACTCTTTTCTTGATGAACATTTGTTTTCACTCACTGTGCAAACACCCTGATATGCTGACACAGCTAATTATCTGCTAACAGGAAGAGTCCCTCCTTACTTCTCTCCTAAGGAGAGAAGGGTACTCATTGAAAAATCTTTTCCTTTTTCATGGATTGCTAGATGTTTGCTCTACACTGGACCAGACAATGTCATGAGATGTGTGAGAGAAGATGAAACATATGACATTTTGCATGCATATCACAATGAACGTTGTGGAGGACATTTTGCAGCAAAGCGAACAACAATGAAGATTTTGAATGCAGGTTATTACTAGCCTACACTCTACAAGGATGCAGCAAGATATACCAAGAAATGTGACAGCTGTCAAAGGATGGGATGGCCAACAAAATCTGATGAGATGCCCCTTTATCCTCATCTTGTGATTACTCCATTTGATAAGTGGGAATTAGATTTTGTAGGACCCATTGATCCTCCATCTAATAGTAAATCCTATATCTTAGTATGCACTGATTATGTAACTAAATGGGTAGAAGTTAAGGCCATGAAACATGCAAGAGACAATAAGGTTGCAGAATTTCTCTATGAGGAAATTTTTACACGATATGGAGTTCCCAGAGAATTAGTGACTGATCAAGGAGCTCAATTCACCTCAACCCTAGTTGCAGCACTAGTATAGGAGTACAACATAAGGTACAAGAAATCTACTCCTTATCACCCTTAGGCTAATGGCCAAGTTGAGGTGACTAATAGAGAAATAGAAGCCATTTTGACCAAAATTGTGGCTGTCCATAGGAAGGATTGGGTGAACAGACTGCCAGAAGTTGTCTGGGCCTATAGGACAACCTGGAAAACAACTACCGACTTCACCCCTTTTGAGTTACTGTATGGCAAAATAGCCATGATGCCTATTGAATTTGAACATAAAACTCTTCGGACTGCACTTGACTTGGGGATGGATCTCTCTAAGGCACAAAAAGAAAGAATCATGCAGCTTAATACTTTGGATGAGATGAGAAAAGCAGCTTTACATCATACAAAAGTGGTACAGAATCAAAGAATAAAGTGGCATGACAAATACATCAAAGATAAGAAATTCTAGCCTGGTGATTGGGCTTTGCTTTATGACTCAAGGTATCAGGATAATGTAAGGAAATTACAGACAAGGTGGGTAGGACCATATGAGGTTGATGAAGTTTTTTCCAATGGTGTTGTTCAACTTACTACCATTTACCTTGTTAGATTTAAGTTGTTAGTCAATGGTCATCGCCTCAGGTTATATCACAAGCCAACCTCAAAAGAAGAATTCCTACAACAATTCACTCAGCATGCAACTCCTGAACTTCCTACAACCAAAGGTAGTGGACCTAGTGTCTCTCCTTCTGG